>OX104116.1:44104275-45557378 GCA_944474755.1 Limnoperna fortunei | reverse complement strand
TGATCAAGAATTTCCACACAACAAAATGATAAAATCCGCAGGGAAAAGTTATGGATGCATATTGTATTCGTGATTGTATTAAGGACTGACCAAGTATGAATTTGCAGAAATCAGGGCAGTCTATCCTGTCCCTGCAGAAATATATATATTGAAATATTTTACGGTAGAACTAGAGACTCATTGGCACGGGTTGTTATTATCGTAAATAAATAATAACACACACATACTTGATCTTTGATCAATATATGCATGGTTTTCATAAATGATTCTTATGGCGTAGAAGCTTTCGAAGTAGAAAGTTTAAAAGTTCGTCGCGCTTCATTGCAACATTGTGCAAAGCAAGCTGATGTTTAAAATAACGTAACTATACAATCTTAGACTAGATGCTTAGTTTACCATTAATTAGTCCCTCTAGGGTCATATTATGATTATTTGTATTTTGTATATTGCTGAGCGACGTAGCTGACGAAGACAAGCTTTGTTTTTGATACATTTAATTTGAGTTTTTAAATGGTTCTTATATACGTTTTTAAGCCTGGCGAAGAATATAAATGAACCAGAATTATATATATATAAACTGTTAATTACCACAGGATGTATTTACTAATAATCCAACTAAATACTCTAAATAATATTTTCACGTTGCAATTAAGCATAAACAACTGACATTTGTAATTTTTCTTTTACTTTAATATGCAGAAAATGTGTAAGAAATTCTCAAAATACATATGTCATATTATAAAGTTCAGCAAAGTTAAAAAAAACAGTCACCTAAATCGAAATTGCTATATAGACGTTCTCGCAATTCATTTCTTGTACTGTACGTCAATCCAATGCACGTATGGATTGATTGATTGATTGATTGATTGATTGGATGTTTGCTTTACGTCCAGCGAGCAGTATTTCAGCTACACTAAGGACGTGAACAAGTTAACAAACAATAAATCGACGGAAATGAGCATATATATATACTCTTTTTCGAAATCTACAAAGGGGTTTATATCGTGCAAGAAGCGTGGCACTCTCCAATCATGTTACCCACCACCATCCGCGGGTAGGCTGTTCGTATTATGACCTGACAACCCCCAACGAGAGGGTCATCCCTATCCGCCACCCAAGGGACACGCTGGGCTGCTCTGTTTGTCGATCATTTGGAACCGTCCGAGTATGGTCCCTGTAATACACGTGGATGGCACTTCAGCTCTTTTTTCATTTGTACATTTTGAAGTTTAACAAAAAGTTTTTTCATTTATGTTTTAATCTCAAGCTGACCAATATTTTAAGTAAATCCATCAAGAAAAAAAGAAGTTATGACCATTTCTGTACGTTTTCAGGACACACACACACACTCACACACACACGACAGTAATCTTTCGGGTCAACATTTCTTATAAACATTATTTTAAATATTATATTTATATAATATATGTTTACATCTCAATCTGACCAGTGTCTGAAGTCTATCCATCAAGAAATACAAGTTATTCCCATTTCTGTACTTGTTCAGGGCACAACAGGTAGTCAGGTCACCCTATATATCTCCTACACACAATTTTTTTTAAATTGTTTTTTTTTTCATATTTACATAATATATGAACTGACCAAAATTTTGGTGTAAATCATCAATACAAAAAGTTATGATGATTTATATACGTTTTCGGGACATTACAGGTAAGTTTTATTAATGCTACATGGTATCACATAATATGCGGAGTATAAAAAGCGGTAAGATTTGTTTTGGCTTTTTATCAATATTTTCGTCCTATGATGGGATTTTGATCGTCCTGTCAAGTCAGGGAACGTAGAACTGAACCCCCGGCTGGGTTGGGTGTGCTCTGGAAAAAAACTAACGTTTCCCATTGAAAAAGACATTTTATGTTCAGCGTTTTCAAGCAGAGACATTAGTTGACGCTAGCGACACAAAGTACGTTGTACTTCTACCAGACTGAAACATTGCTATTCGACCACATCGCTCTACTTTTTATGAGTAAATACTGGTAAATCAAGTACCTGGTATGTAAATTAAAAGGACAAAAAAAAAGAAACATATTTTAACACAGTTGACATAAAAACTTTATTTGGTTTTATAATCGAAGACTATTAAAAAACAATGTTTCCTCCATTTTTTGTGGTTAAAATAATTCTAAATAAATATGTCTAATAGTCTGTCCCAACAACTCAATTAATTTCAACTGCAACACTGTCAAAAACATTTCGGACTTTTTATACACAGTGTTTGTGAATCAGCACATGGTACGTTTTGCTTGTGTTCCTGTGAGTTTTCCTGTTGTCCAGTAAAGACATGCAGTTAAATTAGTTGAAATCGGACAGGAGTAGCAAAAATAAATAATAAATCATTAAGCCTTTTGAATTATATATGATAAAGAATATTACGTATACGATACTTACGGTAGCTTGGGAAAAAACACGAAAAACATTTTTTTCTAATGATATCAGATGAAAATGAAATGTGTAGAGAAGATTAAAACATCTACATTAGATCGATAAAAACACATTTAAGTGCAAATCAAATGGAACTAGACCCATTTTATCTAACAAATGTCGTAGCTAACTTTTTAACATGTTTTAATGGCGCGAATCATGCAAAAGAATGTGATAAAACCTTTCTTATAACTAAATTAAATAAATCAAACAAACCAATAAAAATGTGTCTGGTAACTTACTAGTCATTTTAATTAAAATTAAATCTGTCACTTGCTCCGAGTCCCCCTTTTCTGTTGTCGTTGAAGCAAATGAATGATTTAATTTTAACTAGATTACTTACCAGTAAAGCTTTATCTTCATTTTTATAACTATAAAACCTCTTCATACACAGCACTATAGTATTATTGAGTACAGTTTCTCATATTGGCTGAGCCAGCCATATTGGATCGAAGGCGAAGCCAATGTCTAATACGTCTACTGCCAGCCGAGGACCAATAACAGCCAATATATAAAACTGTACACAATTATACTAGTCCAATATGTCATATTGACTCTTCAATACGGCATATTGGACGGGTAAATGTCATATTGACTGAGCTAGCCCTATTGGATTGAGGCCGGAAGCCAATGCCCAATACGTCTACTGCTAGCATATAGAACAGGTAAATGTCTTATTGGCTTACTTAGGTATTAAAGCTTTCCACCGACAGAGTTGGAAGCTTATTGTTTTTTTTGTCTGCTTCTTTTTCTTGTTTTCCGCCCAGTTTTAAAGTTCGAGTAAGTTTTGTTTCGCGACTTGTAATAACTAATACCTTAGATGTATTATTAGACTTTACGCCTTCGCAGTTAACCCTGACACATCGAACTTGTTTTCTTTACAAAGTTATTTCCCCTTTCCCTTTTTAAAAAGATTTGTGTGCAGATAAAATTTGAAACCGTACAAGATATCGCAATGAAATTTGTTCAATATGGTCAGTGATGGATTGCGACACTTTGTTACATATCTAGCGAAGGATTTTTTCAGGCCCTTGTATGAGTTTTCTCCCTTTTTTTATTTCAAGTATATTTTGTACCATTGTAACTTATGAACCTAATGTGATGGAAACTTCCAGTTTTCACCGTTGGTCAACATTGACCTTGTCCTTGAAAAGATACTAAAATATATATATTAAGTAGAGGAATGGGGTCTTAACAAAAGACCGCTATGACCCTTGAACTTGAGACCTAATTTTTTTGTATTTATCATATGTAGCAATATCTCAAAAACTATAAGAGATATTGACACAAGACCCCCCTCAATCTTGATCATTGTTGACCTTCAGCATTGTCAAGTTCACGCTGTAAAAGGTCAAAGTCCTATTTTAATATTTTTTTTATTTTCTACGTATATTAACTGGATCATTCTTATAAATGCTGATTTTGTATGAGTAATATATGCAGTGATCAAAAGGTCAGTGGTCAAGGTCATTCAAGTTCCATAACACTATTTAATTACCTTTCTTATATTAAAAGGTTAATTAATAGTTTTTCTATCAAATTTGTTAATTTCTATTGAAAAATTACTAATGTTATTTTGATGTTAAATGTCAAGGTCAGTTAATATAGATGTTTTGAAGTGGAAAACCTATTAATAGTCCGGTAGAACGATTGAAGCTATTTTTTTATTGTATTGGCCGACTATATATTTAGTAAATACACTGTAAAAATTACACAACAAGAATTATAGGAAAAACCTTTGTCATAGCAAATCCTTTTTCCAATTTAAGACACAAGAAACGAGACGCAATGTAATAGCTAAAAATGGATAGAAAACCCCAATCAACACTGTTTGTTTTATTAATTGACAATGTGTGATTCTGATCAATAATTAGTCACTTGAGGTGCCGGTCAAAACGCCCCCTCCCCCCCTCAATTCAGACCAAACGAAAATAACACTGAAAAAAAATGGGAATAAAATAATTTTGTTATCGAATGGACAATTTTTTATTTTAAGTTACATTTATAAGCTAGGTGAATATGGTTTTCGTACATTTTTTTTCTCAAATTAAGATAATTGCAAATATAGACTATAACGATAAATTTGTGATTCGGACAGGAAAGGGGTAACTTATGAATGTAATTCTAAAGAACTAAATATTATTTCTAAAAGTAGTAATCCGAGGTCGCAACTTTTACTTTACACCAGCCACATGGAGAAGGATACAGTAATATGGATAAGCTGTATCACTTATTCGTATAAATATAAGTGTAATTAAGTCCATGCTTAACATTACTGAAAGATTCCAATATATATAAATTCGAAATCCATGAACTCTGAGAAAAACAGACACACACACACATAAAAACGATCGTTAGGATAAAAAATATTATAGCATTAATGTAAAAATGACAACATGTATTTGACTAATAAAATACTTAATTTTTCAGTACCATTACTTGCAGATGTGGTCATACATGGGAAGACAGTATACATTATTTTATGGAATGTACCCAGTACAATGCTGATAGACACTTACTTCATGAACAATTAAGTGGTTTAGATGTAACTATTGAATTTCTGTTGGCTGGTGACGATAATTTAACTTCCAATCAGAATATGCATATTTTCTCTTGTGTCCAAAACTACATAAAACGAACAAAACGGTTTATATGATCAATTGAACCAAACGCCAGATTCCCACCTTTACCTTTTTTACTTCTGTTTCCGTTTTGTTTTTTTTTTATGAAACAATGTTTTTGTTCTTTCTTCTCTCACTCTGCATGTTACACAACATTTTAAATATCATATGTTTATATGCTGTCATTAGAATCTTTGTACTTGTAAACATTGTATGTAAGGGAGAGGACCTCCATAATGTTGTCATAACTTATGTCCAATCCATTTGCTTTATTTGAGCAAATAAATATGTTTAAAGTAAACAAGGACAGTATGTTCATTGAAGATTTGCAGGTAACTAATGGATCTGTCCTACTTTCCTGCAGAGCATGTACATCTAATACTAGTAATCCACCAACTGCAAATGTGATAGACCCAACCCTGCATAAGCTAAGCTTGCTGACTGCATACAAATAACTTGGATCCAGAAGAACATAACTGGAGGGTATTTGGGCTGTCCATCAGGACTAACAAAGATATTGATGGCTGGCATCGTCCCCTCAACAAGAAAGCCAGAACTGATACAATTCCTATACAAAGAGGCAGCCGACGAAAGCTGGTTTCTGAAGACAATCTTACTAAATACTAGCAAAAGCAGTTAGAAGTACACAGTCAGCTGAATTCAAATTCTGGGATATGTATAAAGCACAGATACTTTCAACAAGCTGACTTTTATCCCGCTCACTCCGTAATTATCCTAATGTCAATTAAAATATTGAGTTTTTTGTCATCTAATTATATGTAAAATTTATATCTTATGTATTATATGTATATGTGTATTTGCATTTTGCAGAATAAATAAAAGTTATACTATGTAATGCTTGATAATGATAATATAAACAATAAACAGTGTATATGTTTTGTTAGTGTATGTTATTATCCTCATTAAAAGTATTGAATTCAATAGTTTTTTTTCTATTAATTCATTTTTTAGGGTGTTTTAGTGGGGGGTTATGACTCAAATTCGTCACTTATTTTGTGCAAGTTGGTTTTTTACACAAAAGCAAGTCTTGTGGTCGTATTGTGGCCTGGTCTTCGAAAAATTACTGTACACACAACTAGATAAATGAATGTAACAATTCCATAATAGCCGATACACAGATAGGCACCTGAATGTAACCATTGTCTAGTGGGTTAGCTTACTGTTAATATTGTATAAGAAATAAATTCTGTTTAAACCAGTTTAAAACAATAAAATACTACCACTGAAAGCAGCTCAAATCCAAATGGTAATGTAAAAACTCAATCAGTCAAGATTATGTTAAATCTCTTGTCAGACTGAATCAAAGCAACACAACAGAAAAAATACTGTTAAAAATAAGAGTAATGAACATAATTTAACATTTATTAAAAATTACATTATTGCAGCATAAGCACATACAACAATATCTGTATAATTTCTATCAAAGTTTAACTATAAATTACCCACAGTTACATACAAAACATTTTGTGTATCAAAAAGTGTTGAAATTAATGAAATAAGCATATTATATCTTCAAATTAAATTTCTGAAATTAAGAGCCATGAAAAGTGAAACATAAATATAACTAATACATTAAATATATATTTTGATTTCTAATATCCCCCCACAACACATACAATACTGTTAAAAGTTTGACAACAATAATTTCAAATTACCTCCCTTTCAATGCATTCATAATATAATACATTTCCAGGTACCTTGATATGTATATTATAAATAATAATGAAAAATTATAATGTACAATAATGCTGATTGTACAAAGATATTCATGAGCAATTTAAAGAACTGGCCTAGCAGATTGTGTAATAAAAATAAAAAAAATATCTGAGGTTAGAATCCAGTTAGATATTTTATTATTTACCATTGAATATGTAAATTTTACACTAATATGAATATAACCAGTCAATATTTAAATTTGACTGATGAATATGTTTATATGATCAGTAAATATTTGAAAATTACCAGTGAACATATTTAATTTTACCAGAAAGTATGTGTATTTAGTTTGTGTATCTTGTAGAGCTTGTTGCACGAATCATTATCACTATGAGTCATCACATGGATGCTGCAAGTCCTTGCAGAAGATGATACCTAATACACACAAATGGTAACACATCTGTGTATATTGTATTTAACATAAAATCATTCTTGTTTACATAATAGAGGTACATGTACATACAAATTAATGTTCAAGATTTAACTGGAAGTCATGTCATTTCACAATGTTGACATTTAAAGGGTATTTCCTCAAATTCCAGTATTGCAACAACATGCAACCTTATGACAGTCTTTTATCCCCATACAACATTTCATATTGGACAGTTCTTATTTTTAAGTTTGTTAAATTTATTTTGAATTAAAACTTATTGTATATGCTATTACGGGTATAAGTTATTTTAAGTTACATAAAAGTAACATTGCTTACATATGATTGATGACAATATGAAAAGAGTGTAAGTTATTTTCAAGTTTGTCACATTCTAAAGGCTTTAAGTACAGTTGTACAATTATTTTCTAAGCAAGTATGATTTTGAGGGTCTGGTTAGTGCAATGATCTAAAACTGCAAAAAACTGACGAAAATGCAATAATGAGACGACCACACTTTTTAAATTTATGAAAACATGAAATTAATTAACAATAATGATGATGATCACACAAATTTGTTGCCAATTTCTTCACTATTATACATGTTTTTGACATTATGAATTCACATTTTTGTTTTGTATACATGTAGTAAGTAAAAAGTCCAGGCTTTTTTTACCACCCGGCAGGGGTGATTCATGGTAAACAAACAAAACCTGATATTGTTTAAAAAATTTGTGTGTTAAAATTAAAAGTAAGCACAGAAAATTCACTTCCATGTCAGAAAGTGAGATAAAACTGATTTATCTGCTATGGATATTAATCAATATTTAAAGGAGATATCGCACATGACTACTAAATGTGCAAACATTTCAGCAATTGTCTTTTGTTTCAAGTTGCAATTTCAAAACTGCATTAAAATCATTTGGGTTTTTTTTACTATGGGTTGCCATCATATTAAGTCTATAGTACTATAGTACTGGATTCTTAAGAGTACATCCACCTGTAACATGTGGAGTTTGCCGAAAGCACTTTTTTATCAGTGATGATGTGATGTGGCACATTTACTTTTATATGACTAGAATTTATCTAACAGTTTGGGCCATGTGTAAAGGGTTTAACATAAGCTCAAATGCAGCTCCCTTCAGATTGGCCCCTCGCAAGTTAGCTTCCTGTAGGTCACACCCAGAAAGGTCACAATTCTGAAAAATAAAAAAATACATGCCATAATTATTGTTCATTGTTCTTAAGCTATTGTATGTTCTGACCAAATGAAAATAGACATTAATTTTACAGCCGAAAAATTTCAAAAGAAGAAACAAATCTGATCAGTTGTTGTTGGTCAAAAAAACATTCTGAATGGAAATAAAAAAACCCATGCTTATATTTATTAATGTGTAATCAAGAACACTAAGTCAAGAACAATATAGTTTTTTATTTTCTTAATTTATTCAATCACAAGTACGACATACTAATCTATACTTAAAGTTACACCCTCTTGCGCCCAGTGTTTTGCTTGCATTGTTTTATTATTCCATATTGTAGTAATGTACCTTTGTAGTGTTAAAATCCAATTTAAAACAATTCTACACGATAACACGTCCCTATTTTATAGTATGCCTTTGTTGTTGAGAAATACCAAATCATCCTTGACATTTCCTATGGGAATTTGTATAGGAAGTCAGCCATTTGAGTTTCTAAAGGGACCTAGCGTTGTTTTCAAAAACATTGTCTGCTTTCGTTTCGTTTCAAAATGCTAAATAACTGTAGAAAATAATTGTTTAATTTAATTTGCAACATTTTTTATCTACAAAAGGAGCCTAAGCTGGACCATACAAGGTAAGCAGTTTCATTTGTCACACAAAAACTATCACCAAATATACGTCAACATTTAGTATAAGTTGAAAGATTTAAGTTTTTTGCAGGGACTGATAGCAGGGTTTTAGCAATAAATTTGACAGACAGGTAAAATTGCCAAAGAAAAGAGTCTTTTTCCTTTATTAATGCATATTAGCATTTCAGGGATCTGGAAGTTTTCCTTGCCCCTTTAGGTCATTTTTCTCCATAAAGAAATTACCAATCTCCGGATTATTGGATATTAGTAGTACGATATATGCATGGTGTGAAAAAGAAAATATATGTTGACAGACATTCTCCAGCCTAAGACTTATTTATTATAAAATGACATTTTGTCTATGCAACAAAGTAATGGCAAACAACATTATTTTGATGAACATCCATGAGACATTTTCATTAACCGGAAGTCGGAAGTTGTAAACCTAATAGCCACAAGTTTGGAACAAATGTTATATACGATGTTCTGCCATTGACCATGCTTTTTTACATGTTGTTAATTTATATAACGAAATAAATATTTTTTTTACATGCACTGCATGTACTCATTCCACGTCTTTTTTGCATGTGGTAAAATTAGGGAAAAAAATCTTTTTTTATTTTATATCTTTTATCTTTGGTAGTAGATTTAACATCATAATCATAATAAAAAAATATATTGTCAGCAGGAACTAATACAGAAAAGAAACAATTATATTTACATATATAGGTTAAGAGTTGAAAATCTCAAAATATCACATGGAGTTACGAAATTTTCATGTTATAACAAGGGAGCCTCTGGCGCAGTTGTTATTACATGTATATAGAAATTACATAAAGAGAGATGATATAAAGCTATTTTCAACTCTCACGAATCTGTAATGATAAAAACCTCTAAATCTGCACCAGCTAACACAGCTCCACGTAAATCACAGTTCTGTAAATTAGCATTCTTCAATGTAGCCACTCGTAAGTTAACACCAGCCATGTGACTGCCTTCTAAGTCAACATTTTTCATCAAAGCTCCTGAAAACAATTATTAACCTCTTTACAATAATTTCACAAAGAGCTTAAAATAAGAAATAATTATTAAATTCTTGAATGTTATTTAAAAAAAGCTATAAATAAGAACACAATTTTTAAAGTGTAATAGAAATACCGGTAGGTCAAATAAACAAAGTTCTTAAAATTGTATGACTCAATTTCCAAAATAAATGATGATTGTTTGTTTGTTTGAATGGTGTTTTAACGCCACTTTCAGCAATTTTTCAGCTATATCATGGTGTCCAGTTTTTATTGGGGGAGGAAGCCGTAGTACCCGGAGAGAACCCCCGACCTGCGGTAGGAAAACTGGCAATCCTTGTCAATTAAGATTGGAGTCGAGTACACCCTGCCTGCAGTGAGAATCGAACCCACAATCTCAGTGTTGACAGACCACGTGATCAATAGTAGACTAACTACCTTAACCACTCTGCCACCGAGGCCCAATAAATGATGAGGATTATTACAGTCGGGGAAACTGTTTACTACAATCAGACATTGTACCATCCAAAGTATACTGCTATTGTAAACTTTTGAGTTTTACACTTAAATGAAAAATATGATAATATATATACTGCCATTATGAAATTCACTTGCCAAAACTTACAGAAACAGAAAAAAAATGATATTATTCTTTTTCAAAGTAAGTACATAAATGTCAATGACTGACCATGACCACGTTAGGTTAAGCACTATATTGGGCCGTAAAGAACTTCTGTCCTCTTTCTTGTTAAAACAATCTGTACCTCATAATAAAATTACCTTATAGTTTCTACCTACCTTCCATGTTAGCCCTGCTGCCAGCTGGATCTTCAAAGTTACAACCTCTCAATGAAGCCCCTTCTAAATTGGCGCACAACATTTTGGCTCCCAATAAATTAGCAGACTAAAATATATAAATGTAATCCGTAAACCACTTACAAATCTAAATTTATACAAAAAATGTGGTAACCTCATTTTTATACCAGATAAATTTAATGTCATTGTCGGGAAACCCACGTCTGGGCGCGTTCTCCCTTTGCTACCACTTATCGACCATGTGCACACTTGCAGATATAGTGTATTTTCTCATTTTCATGAATACTTTATGTCCTTTTTTAATTGGTTGCTTGTACTTCCAGGGACAGGTTTACAATTATCCAAAATAGTTTTATCCAATAAAGGTCATTCCCATTGGCTGATTAAATTTAATAAATATTCAAAAAAGCGAGAAAATATCTACAAATGTGCCCATGGACAGTAAGTGGTAGCAAAGCGATGATGCGATCAGACATGGGTTTTTTTATGATGATTTGTTGTTAATTCTATCATGACGTCATGCTTTTGTTTGTAAACAAAGACATATTAAAAAGTTAAATTTGGGTAAGTTGTTAATTTCAATAGGCTGAATTTGATAAAAAAAAATCTCCATGTTTCTAGCCATAATTATCGTTATTGTTAATAAAATTGTTCTTATTAGTCTGAATACTGAGATTTGTATGATTTAACAAACATCAACTAAATAATAATTTTTCTGATCACTCTACATTATGACACACGGGAGGAATGTGGAACAGCCTTACAGTTGTACACATTTTTATGCCACTTCAATGTACAGATTACCATATTTGTCATTACTTAAAACCAAAATAATTTATGCATAGGTGGGCATTAAATTTGTCAATATTTGGACCCAAGCGATATGCACATATTATTTCTTAAATGAATGTATGATTGTCTATTAATAATAGTTGCAAGGACGAATTACACACATGTTCAATTCTTAGGGACAAAAAAAAACTATGAAAATTTTTATTGGAATTGACACTCAATTGAAGAGTGGGAACAGTACATGTAAATTTTGTTGATTTGGAACAATTAGTCTATTCTACATAATATTATCTGATTAATCGTCATTTTTAAGACTCATTCTAAATCCCATCTTCTCAGTTAGCTTTCTTTATACTTATGTCATAAACTTACATCCATCTTTGTGTGTGACAGATCAGCTCTTTCAAAATTACAACAGGAAAGATTTGCCCCAGCTAAATTAGCATTCTTCAAGATGGCATACTTAAAGTTAATATATCGTAGATCCAACTTTGACAGATTAGCTCCAGTGAAATCCATTCCCTAAAAAAGTCATATGACAGGGCTGTTAAATACATCTACTGTGAATTTTTTTTCAAGGAAACACATTAAATAAAAAGTAATAACTGATCTCTATTGTAATTATAGATCCTAATTGGCTGTTCTGACTTTTCAGAGATGAGTAAGTCAAACATGAGCATCCAGTCCATTCATTGTAACATAATTTTAATACATTCTATATATTAACATGACTATTATACATTGGTTTAAGCCCAGCCTACTTCAATGTATTTAAATGGGGATTTTTATTTTACATGACATGAAACCATGTTCTAACATGCAACGTCACTTGTTGAACCATTATTTTACACAAAATACATACACATGTATTATTAAGTGTGATTAATCAGAGTAAAGATCAAAAGAAAAATGTTGTAATATGTTACAATACACATTAATGTACTACATGTACTGGGATACATAAAAAAAAGGCAACAGAACCACCATGTTCAAATTCTGTTTTTATTTATTCCATTATATAAAATATGTTTACTTTTCATATTGAAAGCTAATTGAAAGCTGTGTGATTCTCTTCAATCAAATTCATATCCTACCTGACATCTTAGTTCTTTGTCAGTGGGCGTGGCCAATAAACGCAAGACTAACTCTCTTCTTGTGATTGGTGTACTGTCATCAGGCTTTTGGTTTTTCTAACAATAAATAAAAATATTGTGCAATATGCCTCTTCTGCTGTTATTTAAGCCACTACAGACGTGACAATGTGTTTTTTTATATTGCCCACTATATACTGTGGTACATCATGTTCTCTCCACTACATATCGTGACCCACCGTGTTGACCATGGTGGATTTTCAATTTCATGCTTACACAGGGAAAAAATTAAAATGTTGCAATCTAATTTAGAGATTTGTGTTAAAATATGACGTTTTAATACGTTTGTTTGAAAACAAAATTAATCTGCGTTCTTGCTTATCTATTCATTATACGAGAATACCTTATAGTTTATTGTCACTGATTTAGATTGACAATTATTCCTTTAACGTGTTCCAAAAGGTTAGAACATCTCATTTTGTCATTGTCAAAATCTTCGCTATTCTATCATCATCCCTGTCAGCGCCTCTGATTAATGTTTCAACCGTTTAAACTTTTACCGGATGTAAATTGATCGATTATCTAAGTATTGTCCAGTCATCATTTAATCAAGCACGTGCTCTAAAACATTTCAATAAACTTGTGTATTGTATAATTTTATAATTAACAGGTGAACACGCGGCTTTACATTTTTAACGGTAAAACAGCACATTACACAATAAAAACGAGACGTAAAGAAATTTGTTTGTAAAAACTTTTAAAATCAATACGACTTGCAATGCTACATTTTGATTTTTCAAATTTTCGAAATTATCACTCAATATTAATGTCGCAGAATATATCATTCCACGAATGATTTTATACTCGATTCGTATTCGGTGTTGAACCACTTGTGTTGAAAAAATACAATCGTGATATAGAATCAACCTTAATAGTCGTTTCAGTGTTAAAAGCCTGACATCATCAACTTTTGTTGTAGAAAAGACTTTAGTAGCATCCTTATAATTTCTATTATATTACCACAAGACCTTATGTCCGCAAACAGACGTTCGTATCGGCGCGCAAAAAAAAAAAAAAACACAACAAAAAAGAACAAAACAAAACAAACAAACATGCTGTTGTGTAAATTCTGGCAATTATTTTATATTTATACGAGTGTGGACAGTTCTTTCGTCTTCAAAAATAATTTTATTCCGATTTGTTTTGTTAATGTTATAACAGATGTAAGTAACTATATGCATATTTTATTGTTTGATCAATGTACCACAATACAACAAAATATTAAGAATTAGTATTTGTATTTAGAGAACTAAGGCAATTCTTAAAGGGGTCTGATCTCGAGAACATTGTGTGTACGTAAGACTTCATTCAACCTTATGAAACAGGCACCTGTACCATATCGTAGTTAAACTATATTGTATGTGGCGATTCTCGTTTATAAACTTTTCACATATTTATTATTCTTGCTGCATGTTGGCTTCATTTTACTAATTTATTTGTTGTATCCCAACCTGTTAACGAATTTTATATAACGATACGTGATGTAAACTTTTGTCCACGTTTGTTAAAACAACTCTGGTTTTAAATACCAAATAAAGAAAAAGATCGCTGCTCAACGGTCTGTTTTCTGTCGAAAAGGATTTATAATTGATTTAAGAGAGTTCGTGTACAACTTCAGGACAATTCGTGATGAAATACACTAAAAAAGTAATGTGACAATTCAAATCCAGATAATTTACCGAACTTGTTCAGGGTGATATTTAATCCAAAACACATGCATCCGGTTGAACAAATATTCTATCTTCAAGTCTACCGGCACATTAAATCATTATTGATTATCAACAAATACAATGCATGTGCAAACTATTCTTAAGCACTGCTTAAAAATGTTCTCTTTTCATTTGGGTAAAGATGTTTAGACCCGCAATCTATTAAATGACAATGTTTATGTTCTCATGAACCACGGCGGAGATATCGTGGTCGGACCCCTGTGGCGACATGCCATGGTAGACAGAACTCCCTCATATGCATCCACCGTGGTAAGATTACCTGAGAAGATTCTTAACCACGATAGTAGGCGTGGATATACCATGGTGGGTGATAGAGGAAAGGATTAACTTCCATGTTTTTTATAAAAAACACCTTGTTCCCTCTGTACATATATAATTCTTAGCAATATAATAAAAAACTCAAACATTGCAAATAAATTTTATCAAATTTTACATTACCAATAAATTATTGGCTGGGTGTCCTATTGAAGCAGAACTGTATAATTATATACACGTAATGTTATAGACAATCTCATGATGGTTTAACAATTTCTAAATTATCTCCCATTTGAAGAGGTTTTGGCCCTTCATTCAAAGAAACTTGAATCCCTTTTTCCCAGGATAATTTGTGCTAATTTTGATTGAAATTAGTTCATTAGATCTCTACTAGAGAAGATGAAAATGTGGAAAGTTTACAATGAATAAATTTTGATAAGATAATCTAACTTGACCCAAAAAGAACAAGTGTCGACACAGAAAAATGTCTCGAAAATAAATTTCGTCATAAGCATTACGTAAATAGCATTAGTTATCAGCAGCAGCCTGTATAAATATTGTCACCATACCATGCATAGATACAGAGGAACTGTCCTAATACAAAAACTTTAACGTAGTCGCTGGACCGTGAAATTGAGGTCAAGGTCAGGTGACGCCTACCAGACAGTCATGTACTATTCATCAGCAACGTATATACCAAATATTGTCATCCTAACATGCATAGTTACAGGGGAACAGTTGTAACCCAAAAACTTTAACATAGCTGCTGGACCGTGAAATTGAGGTCAAGGTCAGGAGACACCTACCAGACAGTCATGTACTATTCATCAGCAACCTATATACCAAATATTGTCATCCTACCATGCATAGTTACAGAGAAACTGCCGTAACCCAAAAACTTTAACGTAGTCGCTGGACCAAGAAAATGAGGTCAAGGTCAGGTGATACCTACCAGACAGTCATGTACTAGTCATCAGCAACCTATATACCAAATAATGTCATCCTACCATGCGTAGTTACATAGGAACTGCCGTAACCCAAAAACTTGTACGTAGTCACTGGACTGTGAAATTGAGGTCAAGGTCAGGTGACACCTACCAGACAGTCATGTACTAGTCATCAGCAACCTATATACCAAATATTGTCATCCTACCATGCGTAGTTACAGAGGAACTGCCATAACCCAAAAACTTTAACATAGTCACTGGACCGTGAAATTGAGTCCAAGGTCAGGTGACACCTACCAGACAGTCATGTACTAGTCATCAGCAACCTATACACCAAATATTGTCATCCTACCATGCGTAGTTACGGAGGAACTGCCGTAACCCAAAAACTTTAATGTAGGTGCTGAACGGTGAAATTGAGGTCAAGGTCAGGTGACAAGTGACTGACTGGCAAGTACTCATCATAAGCTACCTCTGTACCAAATTTGATGGACCTAGGGCTTGGGCTTACAAATATATTAAGCAAGATGTCAAGTGTTTACGCCGCCGCCGAATTCCCATACATATGTCTCGCCTCCAGCGACTTTCGTCGCAGGCGAGACAAAAACCAATTTAAAAATATGCCAAGGCCAGAAGACAAGAAAATAATGTTAAATACTCATATAAAGATCCTAAATCTGATTTGATAAAAGACTGTCACTTGATATTTGTAGCTGTGTTGGATCAACAGCTAATCATAAGGTCCAATAGTATGGTCAACTGCTTGTAGAAATCCTTAGAAAATTACCTAGAGAGCATCACATGTATCTTATTATAGTTACCGGTACTTTCCTTGAATCAACAGTATACAAACATGGCAACCCGAGACCAAGAAGATTATTGTAATCAAAAGTCATCCCTTGGCACTTGTATTTAACCACTTGGCATCTGTAACAAATCTACAGGATTCCATTACATGGTGTTTGTTCCATTAATATTTAATATACTTGACCAAGTTTCACCTTGTTGGAGTGTGAATAGCCAACTGTATTCCTTCAAAGAGTAACCTTAGGGAAAGCTCACCGTTGACCTTACTGTTATCTTATCATAACTGTATAATACTACCTAGTGCTATTCCAATTCATCATAAATGGGTACATAGCCATAAAGTTTGTGGGTTTTTAAAGAAAAGATAACCACTGGTAGAGATATTAATCACTTTTGCATATTACAATATTTAATGAAATGGAGTCTCAATATCACAGTTTGTTACAGTCTTTACTTAATCAGTAATATATATCTGCCAAATAAATTGTGTTATACTTACCTCAATATATTCTTCTAAATGATCAATCATAGATCTAAAACCATAAAACTTTGCCTCCTCTAAAACACCTGAAATTTAAAATTAATTGAATATTTTATAAGTTTACTTTTTTCTAGCATTAAAACTCCTGCTAATTGGTTATGTAATAATATGATTTGAACGTATTGTTATTTATACACAATAAATTTCAGTTTATTATCCCCAAAAAATTAAAAGTGTTGCAAAAATTAATCCTTCAAGGTTAATAACTTCTAATCTACATAGCAGCATTCTCCAATATATAAATTAAGGCAATTAGTGGATGGGAACAAAATTTTAGCATTGCAGATAACCAAATGGATGAACAGACAAGCTATGAAGGTACAATAAAATACCATCCCACAATGCAAAGCAGTGTCAAAAAGTCAACATAACAAATCGATTGTTTTTTGTACTAAATTAATTTTAGTCTCTTCTTCAGTAATTTAGGTATGAGAAATTACTTCGAAGGTCTTATCCATCAAATACTTTTACTAACAACTGTGGTTGTATATCATAAATTATCATAAGTTTTGTAGTAGTATGAACATTTTTGCATATTTGATAAGACCGGAAGTGATGGATCGGTATCAGCCCTCAGGTCTAATATCGATATTAGCCCCCATGGCTGATATCGGTTTTTAGCTTCCGCTTTATTTTGCACTTCTGCTCTTATGTCAACATAGCAGACGAACTTCAACTAACAAAATGACAGATGACATTTAACTAACAAAATGACGGATGACAGGTTTATTGCTCTCATTGCAGAAAAAAACATGTACATTTGTTGATAGTATGAAATATACCTAACGAAAAAAAAAAATAATGAATTTTTACTGAGTGACACATCTGTGATAAATAATTGCTTTCTTCTAAATAAACCTATTATATTGAACTTTCGAGTTTTATATATGTTTTTTGTGTTTTATTACATTTTTTTTATAAAACTGCTTTCAACTCCTTTATTTTCGGATAAAAGTTTGACTAGTGGTTTTAAAATATGTGATAAACAGATTATGGCATGTCATTTTTCATATCAGCCCTGGAGCAAGCTCTCGGGCTTGATATGGGCATCTCGGGCAGATACCAGGGCCGATATGGAAAAAGCCATGTAATAATCTATAAATAAAATCAACGATTTAAATGAAATATTTTCCAATTAGTCATGTTTTACATTTATACCTTCAGCGCTCATTCCTTTATCGAGTATTATACGTCCATGTCTGAGGTAGTTAATTATTGGTTCAAAATAATGTGGACTACGATCTATCAGATATGCCCCTGCCTCATCTACACTGCTCTGCCAGGCAACAGCTGCAATCACAGAATTAATAATAATATTTTTTTGGGCATGCTTAACATTTTTTTTAACCATAGACTGTATTAAATCATATGTACTACATTGACACAAATAAAGATATCTAGTTATGCCTATCATTAATTAAATTTGTTATTCATTCCTAGTTTGGTTGTGCATATCTTAAGACTTTTAATTTCATCAATTACAGAAATTTGTATCTTCTAAATTTTAAACATAGGCCTTGGCTACCTAACAACATTTTGAAGAAGTTTAAAGCAACAGGGCAAATAGAACAGAGATTATTAACTCAAGATTTTTAATTGTTTTGGGTTTCTTTAAGATAAGACTAATCTGCATATTCAGTGTATTAATTTTGCAGAAAAGTTGAAATATCTAATAAATGTCATGTGTTGTGGAGAAAAGATGCAAATTTACAACTATTCCTCTAAAATATCACACTTAATACCAGGGTTTACAAAGTAGCTAGGTAGTATCAAATTTTCTCCACACTATCCAAATATTATTACTTTTTAGTGGCAGTAAAAATTTCCTTTCTTTTGATCTGTTCCATTTCTCCAACTGCTTTATTTTGTTGTTTGTAAACTTTTCTTTCCTTGAATATCATTGAAATACTGCCTTTAGATGTTAATTAATCAATCAATGTCACATTTGCTGCCAATGTTTTGTTGAATTAACCACAGATTATTAATTAATTGATCAATGGACTGCTTTCTTGATTAGAATGCAATCAAAAGTTTGTTTGACTTTTTTTCTATTCCAAATACTTTATGAAAGTCCCTTCTTCTCCAATTCACATTCAATTCAATTCAACACACTATAATTGCTTGTGTATAGACAGGTTTATCAATCGCTTATCTCTCGCTGCATGTGCGCTGCCATTAATGAGTCACGTGGTGCGTCAGCCATAGTATTCATGAATAAATTGCTCGTGCTATAATGATTATCAATAACAAACGCACGTAAACGTATATCTATTTTTGTTTTTAAAATAGCTAGTTTAGAAAAATTAACAGGATGGTGGTGGTGATTCTTGTGCCGTTAATAGCTGAACACAAAATCGCCATAAATTAAACGAATGGAAGCTATATTTTTGTGATTTACATTAACAAAAACATGGTAGTCCGAGAATCCTCTGCCGTCCAATGCTTTTTTAGACTTATGGGAGTGTGGACCATCAAAGTCTAAAAAAAGCGTTGGATGGCATAGAATTTTCGGACTAAAAGGAAGCATGTTCCTCTATGGAAATTGACATGACATAAGATTTCGAAATAAATACATATACTTGGCTGCCCAGAAAACGTACGCGAGACTACCCGTGGGGATAGTTTGTCAAAATCAACAAAAAACAAGTTGCTTGTCCGTGCAGACTAATTCCACACTAGTTAACGGCCGAAAAGGGAGTTCAGATTAAAACAGAAACGGGAGTAATGACTGCACTTGGCAAGCATACAAATTGAAAATGACTCGCTCATGTACACAGGGGCGGCAAAGGATTTGTTTCTCCCATTAAAAGAGGCTGTGACATTTGTTTCAGATGGATGTAGATGATGAAATACTCTAGTTTTTATGCGACTAAGACTGTACTTGTTATGTTATAATTTAGCCCGTAGGGTTGGTATTCAGCCAGTAAAATCTTAATCTCTTGGATGCATCTGTACTCGCACAGAAATTGACGAACTTACATGGTGACTGCGTGAAACAATTCGATTTTGTTGCCTTAAATCTTGTAGAGAGAATTATCCCAGAACTTATGTTATCATAGATTGTGCTGAAATTATCATTCCAAGACCTTCCAACTATAGAAAACTAGAGGCAAAACGTTTAGCAACTACAAATCGCACATTACCGCGAAATATCTTGTAGAATAGTACACTGTAGTATCCATGAACATTTCCCAAAGCATTCGAGGGACGCGAAAGTGACAAATATATTGCTGAAATAGTGTGTTTTTAAATTACATACTACCTGGTGACGAGGCCATCGCAGATAGGGAGTTTACAACTGACCCTCCGCCCCACCCCCCCCTAAAATTAAAGTTAAATATTCCTTCCGTTACTAAATGCAAACCGAAACTTTCGAATGAAGATATCGCACCAAACAGTCGAATCGCCAGTGTTAGTGTACATGTAAAAAGACCTATAAGACTGAACGTTTATAAAATATTAAGTGGAACAGTGCCCGTTTCTTCTCTAAAACATTTCGATGATATTTTAATAATTAGTTTTGCATTAGCCAATTTACGTTTTGTCTTAATACAGGATTAAATATTGTTGAATTTCTAAGTTGTTTATTATTACTATATTTAATTTTAAATAATTGGTTGAAAACAACCAAAATTGTAATATTGGTGTAACACAGTACTTGCAAGATGCAAAATGGGGATGACAAGCTCAACTTGTATTACAAGTGCATAAGACAGAAGTTTAAAAATGGACAAAAAACACATTAATAAATTATAATTATTATCCTTTTAATTAGTATGCAAATGAAAGTCGCCTGCTGTGGAGACTTTATGATCATTTAGTTAGTATCTACATTATTTGTAAACATGAATGTAATCCCACTGAGAAATGTCATCTTTCATGAATGTAATGGCGGCCGCGATAATGACGACCTTCAGCGGCGGCTATCTTAACTAAGGGGGATAATTGAAAAAACCTGTCTATACAGTGAAACTTCTCTAAACCGGACCCTCACAAAACCGGTTTCCCCTTCAAACCGGCCGTTTTAAAAAGTCCCGGCCATTTCCCATTGAAGTCAATGCATATTATCTTCACAAAACCGGCCACCTCTACAAACCGGATACCGGCCACTTTTTTAAAGTTTTGCTTTAATTAACCAAGTAATTTTCACCCCACTTTACCGGCCAGATATAAAACTTACCTGTCATCAATCACCGAAATACAGGAAATCATTAAGTAATTTAAAGTCGTACATCAACAAGTTCACCTGTGGGGGGCCTTAATTAGTGTAAAGTGTTGTGTACACAAACTAGCACTAAATTATGGTTTAAATAAATAGATATAATTTTATCAGTATGCCTTTGAACTCATTTTAATAAAAAACAACGCTAAACACCACGCAAATAAACGAAGCATGTGGCCTACGTGTGTTTACATCCGGTAAATCGGCTCATGAATATTAATGAGATGATTGTAAAAATCGAAACATGTGCCTGCTTTCGTTTGGAATATTTCTTACAACAGGACGTAATTTTTCTTCAATTATACTAGTTTTATATTCATTATTTGATATTTAGGTAAAATTTGCAATGAAATTTAAAAATGTTTAGTCTTTTAATACACCGAAGACCACGCGTAATGTTCAGTTGGAAGATACGGAAAATAACGTTACTGAAAGTGGTCTAGTTTACTGTACAAGCGGAATCACTAAACTCGAGTGATCTATTGTTTTTTTTGTTAGAAGTGAACATTTTTCAGCGGCATTGCAAATGATTTTTTAAAACTTCTCTCAAATGAAACATGCTGTGATAACTTAACAATAAAGTAAAATTGATTAAGGACCTCGACTATGTACCCAATTGACCCATTTCCAGTTTTACATGATTTATCTCCCCTTTTACTTCCTGTTAAAAAAACTACGGCTGTCATCATTAAAAGGCTATAATATTGAAATAAAGATTTTGGATTGTTTTTGTATTGTTCGTCTATGCCAATTAAATTTTCATCTAATTAACCATATTAGTAGATGTTACTATAGCCATAGGCAACAGGTGAGTTTGAATACAACACGAATGTCACAGATAAGCTTGTTTATTCAAGCTATAAAACAGCTGGGGTTTTACCTCCAACTAGCATCAGGTAAATAGAGTAATGAACATTGGTTAATTAATTAACGATCACGTTTACACAGTAGGCAATTTTAATAACCTTCCTCACTCAGATATTCACACCTGTCATTCAACTGAAGCGTGAAAATTTATCGAAGACAATTGTTCATTTCAAAAGGTTTCAACAGGACAAACTGCGGCTACAGCTGCAGTTTTTAGTACCGGAAGTGTACACTAGGTGGCGTTTTTTAAATTGGAAAGTCGTCAATAGGGCGGTAACTGAAAATCACGGTAGATTTCACTAAACCGGCCACCTCTGTAAACCGGCCATTTTTCTCTGTCCCAGTGGCGGCCGGTTTAGAGAAGTTTCACTGTATAAACTGTTTGATTCTGAAAGAAGCCCCTTGTGTAGACCTCCGTTTTACTCACATTTTTCACCAGAGAACATTCTAGCCAACATACTGTCTGGATCTTGCTGGGTCAGGGTACTCCTATAATAAAAAAATGTTTGTAACTGAAACAAATTGTAATTGGATAAAATTTTTTGTTTGTATTGCCATTTTCAGTGACGTTAATTTCTATAGAAAGGAAACAAGTACCATACTTTCTGGAGTATAAGCCGCGACTTTTTACCTTTAAAAGTTGTCCTGTGGCTTATAAAGAGGTGCGGCTAATATGTGTATTTTTTCTATTAGCAGACGGTGTCCAAAAATGTATTTTGCGGTTTTTAGTTCTAGAATATATACCGGGTATATATTTGCCACTGTAATCGATGTTATCATTGAAGATGAAACATAGCAGTTGTAATAAAAACATTTTCAGTTTTATTATTGTCTTGTTTCTTGTGTATTCACATCTATTAAACATCGATGTATTACTGGTATAGGGAAATAAACCGGAGTTTTGGAACTTCCGGTTCAGGTACTGTAAAGGGAAACAAATGAAATTTTAAAAGTAAAGAAATATAAAGTAATCATTTATTCATGTTACTGAGTATTATATTCATCAATAACGATTACAATACAACGAAAAATAAGCTGAGCCATAAACTGAGAGCACTAAATTCAACAATACACTGTACATCAAAGCCTTAAAAATAAGTCAATGTTCAGTTAATAAAGTTTCACATTCAGCAGTCAGAAAATCCATCAAAATCTTCCGAATCTGAATGAAACAACTCTGCTATTGCTGATGGCAGGAAATTGGAGAGTGGTACATCGTCTTCATCGGATGAAAAAATCACTTGCCACTAACGCCTTTCCACGCATTCAGTACCCACGTTGATAAGTCTCAAGCAGCCAGTACTGGTAAACGAATGTTCTCCAGATGACATCCATTGCTCCCATTGCAGGCGCATACCAGCCTTGAATGTTCTGTTGACACTGATGTCAAGTGGCTGTAGTAGTTTGGTCATGCCTCCTGGAATTATCGCTGGCGTTGTATTCTTTGCATGGAGGATGTCTTTGATGTCATCAGTAATGTGTGTCCGCATACTGTCCATGACGAGAAGTGCGCGGTCTCGGTGGAAGAAGCCATCTGGTCTTTTGGAGAAGCAGTCGGTGATCCAAATTTTCATCATTTCGTTATTCATCCACCCCTTTTCGTTCACCTGAATAACGATGCCCTTCGGAAATTTTTCTTTTGGCATGGTCTTCCTTTTGAAGATGATCATTGGCGGCAGCTTTGTTCCTCCTGCTGTAACAGCTAAAACTAGCTTTCTCGTGCCCAGTGGTCTTAATACTAATGCTTGCTGTCCCTTTCTTTTCTACTGTTCGATTCATGGGCATATCGAAGGTTAATGGGACTTCGTCCATGTTTATGACGCGATCTGGGTCCATTGTGAACGTGGTCACCTTTTCGTTACAGTACTGGTGGAACATCATAAGTTTGTCTTTAAAATCTTCAGGCAAAGATTGGCAAAGGGTGGTTCTTGCACGGATGGAGAGAGCCTTTCGTCGCATAAATCTCAGGCACCAAGAGGGTCCACCATTAAAATCGACAATGTCTAGCTCATT
Organism: Limnoperna fortunei; assembly: GCA_944474755.1. Lineage (NCBI taxonomy): Eukaryota > Metazoa > Mollusca > Bivalvia > Mytilida > Modiolidae > Limnoperna > Limnoperna fortunei. Next base: position 45,533,214 of record OX104116.1, on the reverse strand, counting down.
TGCTACGGCAACGGCTTTCAAACGGATTTGAATAGTGCTGACTCCACGGTTGGCTGCTCTTTGCTCCAAGACCCAGGACTCGACAATCTCCTCTAGGGCTGGCCATCTAGCTTTTTGACCTCTGTTTGCACGTTTGGTTTTCTCTGTTAAGCGAAGTTGGTCCTCGCTCTTACGCCAATTGCGTACGATCTTCTCGTCAATTCCAAAGTGACGAGCAGTTGCACGGTTTCCATTTTCTTTGGCATAGTTTACTGCTTCTAACTTGAAAGCAGCAGTGTAGCTTTTTCTCGAAGGCATTTCGAATACTGATAAACTTCATTTGAAAATTGCCCCTTTATTTCAAACATAAGCTTGCCATGATCTTAAAATTTAATTAATCATTTAATTTGATTGGACGAAATGGCTTCCATTATTTCTCAAAATTAAAATTTAAATTTTCTGTCTACAATCGGTTTGTGTGTTTTATCAATATACACAAAGACAGACACGCTAATAATTAGTATTTTTTTGCTGGTTTATTTATTAAAAATATTTGTATTCAATTCACATTTAAATAAAAATTAGTATTTTTTAAATATAAGAATTCGATATTTCACTAATGTTTGATAATACATGACATCCCATTTCGGGCCCCACAAACTTGGTTATAAATATAGTATGACGTAGATTACAAAATCCGACCAAGGGCACTAAGTTGTCAGTGTAGGACGTAAAAAACTCCCCAAGTCATTACAAAATGTCAACAAATAAAGGGAAGGCAGCTTTATTACTTGGCATGTAAATATATTTAAAACTAGCAGATAAAATGTAAAGGTTGGCGTCCATTATAGGTAATTTGCATATGGCGGCAATTATCAGCTGATTGTAATCGATTGAACAGTAAATAGATAATTACATGTAAATGGCTTGAGTAGATTTCATGAAAGCATAAATGAAAGTAGATTTTTTAACTAGCACTGCATTCAAAACAAACCGCTAATTATTAGATATACACACATACCAATCTGTCATACTTGCAATGACGAAATGTGTTATTTACGACACCATATTGCATTTAAAACGTTTACCGGTATTTATCAAATTGTAACAACATTTTTATTGATAAAATAATATTTTTATTGAATAAATGACAATTTCTTCTTTTGTCATTTGTATCTGTAAAATAACAAGTGTGGACACAGAAAAACGTCTCGCCTGAATTCCGCATCAGTAACGAAAATAAATTTCGTCATAAGCATTACGTTAATAGCATTACTTATGAGCAGTGGCCTGTATACCAAATATTGTCACCATACTATGCATAGTTACAGAGGAACTGTCCTAATACAAAAACTTTAACGTAGTTGTGGACCGTGAAATTGAGGTCAAGGTCAGGTGGAACCTACCAGACAGTCATGTACTATTAATCAGCAACCTATATACCAAATATTGTCATCCTACCATGCGTAGTTACAGAGGAACTATCGTAACCCAAAAACTTTAACGCAGTCGCTGGACCATGAAATTGAGGTCAAGATCAGGTGACACCTACCAGACAGTCATGTACTAGTCATCAGCAACCTATTATACACCAAATATTGTCATCCTACCATGCGTAGTTACAGAGGAACTATCGTAACCCCAAAACTTTAACGTAGTCGCTGGTCCGTGAAATTAAGGTCAAGGTCAGGTGGAACCTACCAGACAGTCATGTACTATTAATCAGCAACCTATATACCAAATATTGTCATCCTACCATGCGTAGTTACAGAGGAACTATCGTAACCCAAAAACTTTAACGCAGTCGCTGGACCATGAAATTGAGGTCAAGATCAGGTGACACCTACCAGACAGTCATGTACTAGTCATCAGCAACCTATTATACACCAAATATTGTCATCCTACCATGCGTAGTTACAGAGGAACTATCGTAACCCCAAAACTTTAACGTAGTTGCTGGTCCGTGAAATTAAGGTCAAGGTCAGGTGACACCTACCAGACAGTCATGTACTAGTCATCAGCAACCTATACACCTAATATTGTCATCCTACCATGCATAGTTACAGAGGAACTGTCATAACCACAAAACTTTAACGTAGTCGCTGGACCGTGAAATTGAGGTCAAGGTCAGGTGACACCTACCAGACAGTCATGTACTAGTCATCAGCAACCTATACACCAAATATTGTCATCCTACCATGCGTAGTTACAGAGGAACTGTCGTAACCCCAAAACTTTAACGTAGTTGCTGGACCGTGAAATTGAGGTCAAGGTCAAGTGACACCTACCAGACAGTCATGTACTAGTCATCAGCAACCTATACACCAAATAATGTCATCCTACCATGCGTAGTTACAGAGGAACTGTCGTAACCCAAAAACTTTAACGTAGTCGCTGGACCGTGAAATTGAGGTCAAGGTCAGGTGACACCTACCAGACAGTCATGTACTAGTCATCAGCAACCTATACATCAAATATTGTCATCCTACCATGCATAGTTACAGAGGAACTGTCGTAACCCAAAAACTTTAATGTAGTCACTGGACCGTGAAATTGAGGTCAAGGTCAGGTGACAGGTGACTGACTGGCAAGTACTCATCATAAGCTACCTCTGGACCAAATTTGATGGACCTATGGCTTGGGCTTACAAAGATATGAAGCAAGATGTCAAGTGTTTACGCCGCCGCCACCGCAGCCGCCGCCGGATTCCCATACATATGTCTCGCCTCCAGCGACTTTCGTCGCATGCGAGACAAAAATACATTAATAAGTTCATTTAGACATCTCCATGTTCCTTTCACGCCTCGTGCACCTCGTTTGCTAAGTGCGGCTTAAACAGAGGTGCGGACAATATATGTACAAAATATTTTTTTCCCCCAGAATGTGGCTGGGCGGCTTATACTACAAGGGGGCTTATACTACGGAAAGTACGGTATACTACCATTTCAGTAATGTTCAGCTTTAAAGCAGGAAAACGATTTTTTTGCCATTTAATAATTGTCGATTTACACGTATATGCAAGTAGTATGAATATATACCTTGTTGTTGTAAAAACTTTTCCTCCAACATTCAATGTTACCCATTCAGCACAGGGAGTGGACCCTGCAGATAGGTTACGAGTATGTCCTTTTATAGGGGCTCTGTCATCATTTGTGTTGAAAGAAGGTGGTATAGCTGTTGGCTTTAATGGGGCTGAAAATTAAAATGAAGATCAGAATTTACCAGTAACCAAATTTAAGTCATATTTCATCTTTATAGGAAAGGGATAGACCTACAGTAAATGAAAAAGAAACTTGCGAAATCGAACCATATTATTGTGATGAAATAAATTACCTTATTTATTTCAGTCATGTCTTTCCTTTCATGTTATGTGATCATGCATTTGATTTACAACAATGGCATTTACCATGTAAACACATGGATACTTATGTACTCATTGTTTTCTATTCGTCAGATGTTGTCTGTGACAGATTTTCCTTGATAATAATATTGAATTATAACAATTTTGTAACATATGTTAATTTTTGTAAACAACCATGACAGTATCTTGATTATAAATAAATGTATATATATATATATGTCAGTAACATATAGGAAAATCCAAAATATTGAAGAATATTTTATAGAGTCAAAATACATATTTTCTCTCTATTGGTCAATTAATTCTAAATACAGATAACAGTTAGAAAACTGCTTCAATCTGTTTTCCTTTTCAGAACAACATATCACCAAAAATAAATGGCAGAAAAACAAACATAAGAGCATAAACAATTGGCTTGGAACAGTCAGAAAATTTTACATGTATGTAGAGGAGTTGAAGTAGATCCATAATAAGCTTAAGCATCCCTGTATTTTTCTTAACTATATACTAGTAGTATTGGCATGTAGACACATATGCACACTGACTGAGACAATTAAGTATTTCAAGAAACCCATTGTTTCATTCAAATTTCTGCAATGTATTGAATTAAATAAAAGTAAATAAAGAAATGAATCCTTCCACAGTGTGTCATGCCTGATGGAGTTTCACCAAAGAACTGCCTATGTACACTACAGCTCAGGTAGGACCACAATCTCACCAGTATCCATAAAATATGGTAACAAAAATGCTTAAAATGCTTATCTTTTAAAAATGCCAATGCATACAAGTCTTGAAACAAAAAAAATAGCATGACCACAACAAGGTGGAGGTGGAGGGGGCAGGGTACATTTAGACAAAGCTTGTGCAATGAAACAAAAGAAATTGCAATACAACACCATAGCCGATAGAGAAGGGTACATGTAGAAAATGCTTGTGCATGCAAATTCTGTAATGAAACAAAAGAAATAGCATGACCACACCAGAGGGGAGGGGCATGGTATATGTTTATGTAGATACGGTTTAAAGTTTTGTCCACTCCTACTATGGACTGGTGAAAATAAAAATATCCACCTGACCTGTAGTGTTTAAGCAATAATATCGGTGTATACAGTAATTATATATTTCAAAACTGTTCTTACGTCTGAATGGTTCTCCTTCCGATACATAATACATGTCATCATCTCTACAAAACACAGAATGTAAAATATTATTATTGTTGCATTATTGTGGCATTATTGTGGCATTATTGTTGCATTATTGTGGCATTATTGTTGCATTATTGTGGCATTATTGTGGCATTATTCCCATAAAATATAAATCATTGCTTGAATAGGATTTAATGCCTTAACTTTAATAATTTATCAACTATACCATTGGTCCTAATTTTAACAGGAGAGCAAGCCAAGACAACCAGCTGAAAATGTCTGACCTTAGAATCAACCAGTAATGTCGACACGCCAATAATCATTAGAATTGAAAATGTATACAATGTTTGTTTGTTTGAATAGTTTAAAATGCCACTTTTAGCAATTTTTCAGCTATATCATGGCGTATAGCATCCAGTTTTTATTGGTGGAGGAAGTCGGAAAACAAGGAGAAAACTTGAACTTCAGTAGGAAAACTGGCAATCCTTTTCAATTAAGATGGGATTCAAGGGCACTGTGCACGCAGCGAGACTTGAACCCTCAACCTCACGCCGGGTATTCGGTGTGTTATTTTCATTCCGAACGTATTCAAATCGGATTAAAGACAGAAATAAGTTTATAACGCCTTTTGTATGTCCCTTAACTACTAGTACACCAAGTATTGTCTGTTTTTACTGGAGAAATAATCCACAGGAACGTCATGAACACGGAAATTACTTCGGAAAAAGTAGATTTCCAACTTTCGTTGATTGTAACTCCTCGCGAAGAGCAAGCTACAAAGTTTTTATGGTCAATATAGATACCCCAATGCATACTTGATTACCTTTGAAAAGTTGAACTTCTAATTCGACGTATTAAGCACATTTTTCTTCATTATCCAAACATAGTTAGCGAAATTTTGACACAGCGGACCGCGGGTGATTCGAGATGAAGACCACTAAGAACGCGGGTGTTGGACACACAGAACATAGCGTTAACTAGCAATGACCTGGTATTAAAAAAGTGTCTAATCACTATTTTATTTAGTTTTCTGTGTCCAAATGTTGTAGAACACCAGTTTAAGTCATGTTAGTCCTGTATCTTTGTTATAGAATACATTTTATGTGTTAACTTACATATACTAAGTTAACCTCATACTAGTGTATTACGGTGGTTACATCGACATATTCTCTGTAGTTAATATATGTGTTTTGTCAAATTCATGAAGTACCGTACTGCTTATATATTATTTTTATAAATATAGTATTATTCAGGCAACATTTGACTTGAACACTTAGAACAGGGTGTATGTAAGACCGTCCTGAACAGTTTATCCACTTTCTTTTAGTTGAGATGGAACGACTCCATCGTGTATTTTAGTTTGATATCTTTTTTTGTTTCCCATTGGTTCGTGCAATATAAGTTGTCTGTATTTAAGCGTTTTGGTGCCATGATCAGATGAACAATGGGCTATAATTGTTTCTATATATATAATATTAGTGGATTGACTTGACATAAACCCAATATAAGGACAAGGCTTAGAAACGGAGTATAATGGCGAGGCTCTGCCCAATCCTCCTAGTTTCGTGCTGAGTCCTTATATTGTGTTTATGTCAAGTCAATATACTAAAATTATGTTTATCCTGCAATCTATCCTAAAATATTTCCTCTAAACAATTTTTGTAATTGTATCCTTATTAAGCCTATACAAATAGTGCGCAATATTTTGGTAATCAACATGATTGACGTAAATTGAGTGATGTTTCAAATTTCTGCTTTTCAAGTTGAATTATGAATACAAGTAATGCACGTAACAAGTTTAGTAAAACATTATCAACAGAAATAACAACAAGATACTATTTTCAATATCACATAAATTTTACTGTATTACGAAACTCGTCGATTCGGCGCACAAACTTCTCCTGTATGTTTAATGGTGATCGCACATATATACAATATTCGTTCATTGTCATACAGTATTCAGTTTATTTGTACTAGCCTTAGAAACAGGTAGGAATGCGAGGTTCTATCGAGAATTTCTTACCTGTTTCGCGGCGAGTACAAATAAACTTGATATTTTCCGACAATGTACGAATATTGTTTTTATTCTGCAAACAGAAAATCCATTTTGTACTAATGAAAAGCATTAAAAGTGCACTTTAACCAATTTTTGACTTGAAATTTTCGGCGCGCAATCATGTGATAGCCTGACGTCACAAACAAATATCGTATTTGACAACATGTCGTAAACCAGAACAGAATACTAAATATCGTTAAAAGTAAGGACAGGGGCTCCAGGAGCCGACGTCATTATTTACAATTCTAATATGACGTCCTTCACACGCTTTGGCCTGCTATGACGTCACAATTAAAATTCCGACGTCATATGAAAATATCAATCGGAACATCTCTCGGCCATTTCCATCAAGGGTCGGGAAATAACCGAGGTGATCCGATTTATGAAATAGCAAAAAATCCGACCGAACAACAAGAGCCAAAAGTCAAGGGACAGTTACAAATCCGGATATAGACAAACGCAATACAAAAACCAAAAACACAAAAAACAGAAAGAGAGTAACCCGAACCCAATAAAAACCATGGGTGCACTCAGGTGCTCCGAATCAGTAAGCTGTGTCTGCCTCTAATTAGACACCCGTCGAGTTACTCATTGTCTTGTCTAGGGAAAAGTCAAATCCAGGAATAGGAAACACTATGACGCAGCGAAAATGTCAGATCGTATTTGAGACACTGATTTCCCATAAGGATCAATTAAGTCATGGTGACGACCATAGAATTTCTGAAGAGATAACACCAACCTATGTACAACAAACCCTTGTTTGAGTAGTTTAGCAGTCAACAGCAGTGATCGGTCAAGAAAATCGGAATACCTATCCCAGGATCTAGAATAACGTATAAGTTGTGAAATGTACACACCATAAGCTGGAGCTGCTGGAATGTTGCTATCAATAAACGGGAAGTTGAAAATAAGAAAGTTGAAATCATCACGATTGTACGGTAGAGTCTAGTTTGTAGTTTTCCTGAGTCTATTTCTAGAAAAAGGTCTAAGTAAGAGGCTGACCTTAGTGTATTGGTGGTATCTTTAATGTCAAGCTCGCAGGGTAAATTGAATGTAAATAGTCACCAAATTTAGCATTGTTGAGGGACAAAACATCAGCAATATAGCGGAATGTTAAATTAAAGGTCTGTGCCAGTGTCTTTTCTTTCTTCTTTCAGCTTCGTAAGAGTACAAAAACGGGTCGGCGAGGAGAAGAGCACAATTAGTACCCATTAGAATACCAACAGTCTGATGAAAAGCATTGCAACCAAACACGACGAATATGTTGTCGATCAGAAAATCTAACATTTGACCGATTTGGTCTTCAGTATTATATTTAGAGTCATTTATGACGAAGTAAGTTCTGTCATATACGCTCAAACACAATGCAATTTTGTTAAGATTTCTCAATATTTGTTTGCTTAAAAGGTAAATATATTCAATAAATGACGAGAATATATGTGTATGTCAATTTTAGTTTGCTTTAACATACTGCTGTGGGATATCTCTTATTAGTTTAAAAAAAACAAAATTACCACTGAAAGCGTCCTCTCAGAGCCGCTTCGAAATTTAACTCATTTGTTATACATATTAGAATTGAAATAGATTATTGCAATTGGTATCTATGCAAATTAGAACATGGTCAGACCATATATTTTTCTTCATTGCATACCTCGCTGACAAATATATGGTCTGATCATGTTCTAATTCGCAGTTGAACCGGTAGTTGCAAAATAAATAGACATTCATGGTCTGGATTTGAAGGGCTGTGCCATAATACTTTGAATTTAGCTTGTTTTAGAAGAGAAAAAACCAACACAGATGAAAATAATATATTTATTTATGGATTAAAACAAAAACACGCATTTGTGCGATTGCAACATTCCCATTTGTTTATCTTTGGCAAGAAAGGCCAAAGAAGTACATTACTGCAATACACAAAAGTAGTTTTAAAGTGGGCGTGGCTAAAACTCGTTTCATAGCCAGTGGCAGTGAAACACATACACAATTTAAGCTGCTCTAATCGAAGGATTGCATGATAAACATTGTTCCTGCTCTATTCCTGAAAAGAAAATATACGGTTTCTCATTACAATAATAGAAAGGGAACGAAACAGTTTAAATAAAAAAAAAAACAAGCATTTTCACCCGGTTCGTTGTGTTCTCTAAGGAGCACACACCCGCGTTCCACAGTGTCCTCACCCGCGGTCCGTTGTGTCAAAATTCCGTCGAGTATGTTTGGATAATGAAGAATACTGTGCTTAATACGTCGAATTAGAAGTTCAAAGGTAATCAAGTATGCATTGGGTTATCTATATTGACCATAAAAACTTGGTAACTTGCTCTTCGCGAGGAGTTACAATCAACGAAAGTTGGAAATCTACTTTTTCCGAAGTAATTTCTGTGTTCATGACGTTCCTGTGGATTATTTCTCCAGTAAAAACAGACAATACTTGGTGTACTAGTAGTTAAGGGACATACAAAAGGCGTTATAAACTTATTTCTGTCTTTAATCCTATTTGAATACGTTCAGAATGAAAATAACACACCTACCTGAACACGATGTTTTCATCAACCTCACCCGTTCTTTTGTGTTCCACCCTGTTCTGTGTGTCCGAATACCCGGCGTGAACCTGTGTTGACATACCACCTGATCAATTGTAGATGAACTACTAGTACCTTAACAACTCGGCCACTGAGACCCCATGTACACAATGTAGGCATTACTTGTATACTAGTAACAGTGTCAGTTAACACTAAATCAAAGAGTGACACTATATGGAGAAATTGTATGGGAATATTAAAATGGTAGCCTCAATAGATACAAAACACTTTAGCAAACTACATGTAGTACATGTAATTATTCAGCCAGTCACATAGTGACTTCTCCCAGAACATCTCCTTAATTACAAAAAACTTGTTACATGTCCCTACCTGATTAGTAACACATCATCTAAAATGGCCCCAATTGGGCTGTACAATACTTTGGCATTAATACCAAGTTTCTTTCCAGCCTCTACTAAAACATTGTCAAATTTGGTATTTTCAGCAACTGCCAATATCTAAAATATAGATAAAAACAACATTTTTTTCAAGTAACATTAATTAAAGAGAATCAGTAACCTTTAACTAATCTTCTTTACATGTATATGCACATGAAAAGGATTAAATATAATGCTTTAAAGTCAACACAATGCAGTTAATGCAGTATATAAACATTTAAATCAGCTGTTACCAAACTGGTACTTGTACTTGGATGTTAAACCAAAAATCAATAGTAAAACCCATTTGAAATGTGCAATTATTCCTTCAATGACTAATGACTGGTTTCCATCTGCTTGTTGCCATAGTACTGCCTAGAGTTGTTCTCCTGTTAAATTTTAAAAGCAAGAGGTAGAGAAATGAGATTTTGCAAAATGAACATGGTTGGGGCAATACTGGAGGGTTCCCAATGCTCAAACCACATATCTGCCCTTTGTTGTTTACCGGTAGGTGGTGGATAGAAGATGCCCTCTCCTAGGAGAAAAAGTTATCATATGGAAAGCTTAACGAAAGATCAAAGTGGGTAACAAGTTTGGAGAGAGCCACACTCCTTGCACTATTAATACTAGAGGCTCCCAGGAGCCTGTATCGCTCACCTGAACCTGAAACCAAACAACCCCTTTTTATCCAGCTTTTCTTTGCTATAAGGAATTGCCCAACACTTCTGCAAAAATCATTAATTTTGACCTTTTAAGGGAATTAACTCTATAAGAAGGAGCTTTTGATGCTTAGAGGGAGAAGGGAGGTTCACTTCAAATTTGCTGTACCTATAATACTTTTTTAACTATCAGTCGAAAACTCTCTCGACTCCCCCTCCCCACCCCCTTTTTCATTTGTTCTATTTTAAGCCAACGTAGCTATGTAGGTAGTCAGTTGTCATGATTTGCACAATTTTGGTAGAGGACGTCCTAAAGATGATGTGTGCAATGTTTCAAAGCAGTCTTTTCATTGGTTAAAGAGGAGATGATTTTTTAAAATCAAGTTAAATTGATTATAAAAATGTTCAAGGAAAATAATTCCTAAACGGTTCATCAGACAATCTTGACCCTAAAGTCATTTTTGTAGCCCTCATAGAGCAGAACAATTAAACAATGCTAACTTTTTCTCTACTTCTAATAATTTTCAAGATTTTGAGGCAAAAATGTCAAAAATAATCAATTTCGACAATTAAAGGACAATAACTCCTATAATGAGTCATCAAACAACTTCAACCCAATGGAGTGTTTCGTAGAGCTTTTGATGCAGATGAAGGCACGTTTCTTCGGTTTTCCTGTATCTGTTACACTTTTTTAAATATAAGCCAAAAACTGTATTTTACCCCCCCCCCCCTTTCCGTCCTATTTTTAGCCATGGTGGCCATGTTGGTTAATCTGCAGTCATGGTTAGTGCAAACTTGGTTGAGGACATTTGACGGATGATGTGTACAAAGTTTCAAAGCAGTACTTTCAGTTGTTTCAGAGGAGAAGATTTTAAAAAATCAATTAAAACCGATTAAAAAAAACAGTTCAAGGGGAATAACTCTTAAACGGTTAATCAGACAATCTTGACCCTTAAGTCATTTTTGTAGCCCTCATAGAGCAGAACAATTAAGCAATGCTAACTGTTTCTCGTTCTAATAATTTTCAAGATTTTGAGGCAAAAATCATCAATTTTGACAATTAAAGGGCAATAACTCCTACAAGGAGTCATCATACAACTTTGACCCAATGGAGTGTTTTGTAGAGCTTTAGATGCTGAAGAAGGAATGTCTCTTCGGTTTTCCTGTATCTGTTATACTTTTTGAACTATAAACAAAAAACTGTATTTTGACCCCTCTGTTCTATTTTTAGCCATGGCGGCCATGTTGGTTGGTCTGAGGCCATGATTTGTGCAAACTTGGTAGAGGACATTTTACTGATGATGTATGCAAAGTTTCAAAGCAATCCCTTCAGTGGTTTTGGAGGAGAACATTTTTGAAGAAAAGTTAACGACGACGGACGACAAATGATGGCAATAGCGTACATGACCCTTCGGGTCAGGTGAGCTAATAAGGCAAAAAAATTTGTGTGTTTACAGTACTTTTCATAAAATTGGTAAAAATTGGTAAAAATTGTTAATCCTGAACATTAATTTTAGTCCTTGTCTGCAACTGATATTGAGTATTACAAACATAAATAAACTGTGATGGCGACCTCTAGGTCAAGTGGCTGGTTGAGTGTCGTCTCCAACCTTCAATGAAGGTTCACGGTGGCTACCATAAAGAGAATAGTGTTATAGATTCATTCAGTGACAACACAATGTTCTGTGATATTTTCAACATGTATCATGACTTCAAAAGCACATTATTTTTTAGCACATCCTAAATATAGCTGAAATATTGTTTGCTGGACATAAACAACAATCAATCAATCAAGTAAAAACACAATCAAACTTACCTACCTACCCTTTGTTTTCAGCAGGGTACCATAAACACATGTAAATGTCTACGATGTACATGTAGTAAGAATTTCTCCTCATGTAATAATAATTTGTAACTACTCATAACAGGAATTTGTAATCTTGCATGTACATGTACATGTACATGTACTGTATATGGATTCCAGTTATCAATATTGAAAGCTGACTTGAAAGCATTCAAATACAAATACCTTGACATCACTGTTGAGTATATATGTATTATGCTGTACAGTTCAATCACATGGAATACTAGCTAAGCTACTAGTATATAGTTTTTCTATGATACACGTCATGTACATGTAATGCAGTTTTGCGTGTAGCTAATAAATTTTTCATAATTGTGATTTGTAAAACATGAATTAGATCATGGGTCAAAAATGGCTGAATCACATATTAAAATATATTTATCAGATTTTTAAGTTTTTAAATTAATTGCTTTTATACCCCAGAGAAGGAAAAATGCAATTTGATCAAATTAATTTTTTAGAATTAGAAATAGAAATTGATGTGATCATAGAGTCAGAGAGTAGTTCTTGCCCTTAAAATAACAAATCAAACTGTTCCATTTTGCTGATTGTGCAACTGTTTTCCTTTTAAATATGATTGCAAAGACTTCATTGGATAGATTTCAGTATATTCCACCCAAAGTTTCAAATGCATGTCACCTACTGATAACACCTTGGGTAACTCTAGTTGGTAAGACTTCCAATTAAACCCCCCCCTCCCCAATAAAAAATATGCAATGCATTAGACTATCACAAGATACATGAAGTTCACACAGCTCCCACTTTCCCAATTGGCAATGCATCACTGTCTACTGTGGGGTTCAGCAGTGGCTGCCACCAAGTGCCAAATTCTTTTATTGACGTTCAAAATAATGCATTTTTAGTGGGGGATTCAAATGGAAGTCTTTCCCTCTAGTTTACATGTAAGACTGCAGTTGGTAAACAGGCCATGATGTAAATGTGTCACACTATACCTTACCAGTATATTGGGGCACAATAACAAGGTCAAAATATACTGCAAAAAATAGGGCATTTAATGGGACATTAAATGATACCCTGCCACACTGCATTATTTTCAACCTAATTAAAAATAAATGTTTCGCTTGCTCCCCCCTTGTTGCCATATGGTCGCTGCGTTGTAAGCTGCGACCAAAGCAAAAATTAATTTTAATCATCTTGCATTGTTTTATTTATTCACGAACACATTTTACCTAATTAAAATCAGCCTATAGGAACAGCTGATCATGATAACAATCCATCTCAGAAGACTTCCATTCCAATACAAATTGTTGTTGGCTTTGATAGAAGAAAACACCAATTTTTAATAAAATACGATGTAACATATATTGAACAGTGTTCTCCCCAGAAATTTTGGATAGCATCACATTTAGCATGCATTATCGGTCAACCCAATTATACGTTGTTTTTGTTTGTTTTTTCTCCATATGCATGTTGTTATATGTAATTTTTGTATGCATATACACGTATTTTGTTGCTCTTTTTTATTTTTGAGAAAGGCATATTGTCTACGAAAAGCGTAATTTTTTTGTCAAGTATTTTGTACCAGAAATGAGCAATTATATTACATTATATGAAAAATGATGATAGAAAACTTGTTTTCCGTAAACAAATTATTGTATCAATTTTGAATTTTGAAGAAAAACATTGACTGACCTCCAGTGGAATCTCATTAATTATGCACTGACCTCGATTCGAAAGGATGAAGTTTAAGTTATTTTTAGAACATAAACATAAACAATCATGCACATCGTAATTGCATTCGTTTAGCGCAATCGTGGGATTCTTATCATAAAACACAAACGTTGATTGTTTGAAGTGAAATATTGCTTGTCTTAGTACAAAAAATATATAAAAACATATGGACACATGCAAAATGATAAAATAACAGGGGAAATTTTAGCCATTTCGGCATGTGAAAAGCATTCTTTGATGCGCAAGCTCAGTGTGAGTTCAAACTGCAGGTCATATGAATAAGGGCGGGTTTACATCGAATTATTGTACTCTTTGACAATAATTCATAAGACATATTTTTATTGCGTATAATTGCTATAAAACATGATAAAACTGACTTATTCACATAAATCTGAATAAAAATAATCATTTATTTATTCAAACATGTTTCACAAGTTGTTAAAAAATTATGTGAAAATCGTAGACAATATGCCTTAAATATATAGATTTACATGAAGATATGTGTTATAAAAGAGTTTTTACAATTTTTTTTATTTATTTATAATTCGCGATAAACACAATGTCAGATCCATTTAAATCAAAGAGAATTGTTCCAAAAGCATGAAAGTTACAAAAAAAGGACAAAGGCAATCATCACACTAACGTTCGAATTTTTTTCTGTGCTAAAGTATTAGTTAATAGTGCTGGTTGATTTTGCTCTCAATTCATTTCATGGCACTGAAAGTTGCTTGTCAAATTCATCAGCTATGATAATTGCATTTTCCAGGCTATGTCACTGTCTGAAGCAAAGGGTTTGCTATAATATATTGACAAAGTGTTCATTGTATGAACTACATGTATTACAATCATTGGTTATTCTTATCTTGGGAACATTACTAGTATAGGCGAACATAATATGATAATGCCCCTGTTTATCTTCAAAGCTCAGTAGCAGTAAATTACGGCCTGTGTTCAAAACATCAATAATAATGTCTACTAGTATATATTCATCTATGTTGATTTTCAACATTTCAAAGCCCTTCTAAAGCAATTTTAGCTTGGATGATGGATCATGTGTTGATCACATGGTTTTTTGAATGTCATAAGTGTCAGCTTGGGATAACCAAACCTGAAGAGTTATCATCAAAATGGGCAATTAACACCTATTTAATTACTTTATTAGCTCTGATATTAAATAGCGGTCATAAATGAACATTTATTAGAAATTTTTATTTTTCTTTGTTTTTATAAGTGGCCGATTGTTTTCAAACAATGAAGAGATGAATACTGATGTAAAAAATTACAGCATCTTGGCAATTTTGATAGCGTCTCAGTGCCGAGATGATAAAACAGCCTGGGGAGAACACTGTTGAAGTTAAGTGGTAGTTATCAAAAGAATATTAAACAGATATAGATCATTCCTGACTTGGAACAGTACACTTGTTGAAAATGATTTATTTGTGGATATAAATGGAAGGATAAACATCATTATGCATTAATAAAGAGGTACAGTTTAGGACAAATTATCAGGTAATGAAATCATGTTTGAATAAGCTCATTTGTCATTTAGTTGTAACAAATGGTGCATAAAATATTTTTTACATAGGGAAAAATCTGTAGCTCTATGGTCCCCCAAATAAAAAAATGTTTAAGGACCTTAAGAGCTATGTATGGTTCTATTGCGCTTCATCAAGTGCCTGTGGTTTCTTATGCATTGGAAATCAAATATTAACTCACTGAAACGAAAGTTAATGATAAGCATATAGTGCATACATGTAAATTGCCATTATCTGCCCTTTACAGAGAGGCAACACTACTCCATTCGCAATGTGCGAATTGCATAAAAATACGACTTATGTTATGATAATATTAAACCACGCCTGCGAGTACCAACATTTATAATACTTCAGGAACGAGTTTTTCATAATTTGGTTGAAACAGAAAAAAAAAAGGAAAACAGCGAAAACATTAAAAAGTAAATATATGCAGTGACGTTTTTTATTGTAAGACAGTTCTATTTATGGTGATGACAAGATGCAATAAATTACAAATACAAATCGTGGCTGGAAAAAATTACCTTTCCATCAATAGTACTTCCGTTACGGAACAAAACTATTCTTTTCATTTTAAACTACAAACTTTCTCATTTCACAATTAATAATGTGCAACAGCCTGAAGTGAAGTTATTGGATTAGATTTGGTTATTTATCATTGCGAACTTTTTATGTCGCTTATATTCTTGAAAAAAAAAACAATTTCGCTTAAGTCCTTCAAAAAGAAAAAAGATAATACGATCCCGACCTAAATATTATGAATAAAACAATAAAATTATTTCTGTATCTGTATGTTTTAGTTTAAACATATTTTATTTGTACAATGAACAAACAGGATCAGACACAAGTAATACATACTTATGAAGTCTTCTCCGTTTAAAATATGATACAAGTAATATATGGACATGGTGACATAACATGAATTACATTCAATTATAATTATACAAAAACAAGGAAAGAATAAACAGAACAATGAATGGAAAAAGGATAAGGAATGAAAGAGTTGTAGAAGAATTGATGACGCTTCGTGTGTTGTTGTCGCTAGATAATATGGTTACTCTTTTACACAACAAGGAATCGTTTAGATTTCTTTATAAATTTATAAACATTAGTAAATATCATTTCATTTTCGTCTTGTCGAAGTTCATTGCTGCCGTTTAATAAGAGGTTTAAGTTGACTGCTATATTGTTTGGTAACCAGTTTAAGCCGTTAAATAAGTCTCTTCTCAGATCCGTATACTCTGTACATTCAAAGAAAAAATGATACTGGGTTTCTTCGCTGTTGCCACATTTACAGGAAGGGTTTGATATAATGTTAACAGTGTACAAATCATAGTTTAAGAAGGACGCATTACATCTCATCTGAGTTAGTATAATATTTAGTTTTCTTGGGCCAAAATAGTAATGAGGAGGTACATTGTTTTTAATACCGTTACATTTAAGAATCGATTTAAATTTTGAAACTGAATCTACATTTCTGATAGAGGAGTCTAGTTTGTTCCATTCACGTATTGTAGAGGGAATAAAAGAATCAATAGTTAGAGATAATCTACAGAATGGAACAATAATGTCTTCTCCGTTTCTTAGAGAATAGTCAGTTATACTTTGAATTGAGGGGGGAATAAGTTCACATAAGTATGGAGGGGCAATCTTTTGGGTAATAGTATAAAACATTTGAAGTTTTCTTCTATTCCTTCTATCTTTTAAAGTCTCCCAACCTACTTCATAATAAATTCTTTCGGTTTTTGTAAATAAGGGTAACCCTGTGACAATTCTAGCCGCCTCTAATTGAATTCTTTCTAGTTTATTTGTATAAATTGTACCACAATTGTCCCAAACTTCACATGCATATTCTAACCAGAATCAGCCATACAGTTTATTCTTCTAGTGTTTATATTATAGTGCTTTTCATTATTAATTATAAGTGTATGTATGTTATTTTGCATGCCTTGTTATCTCAATCAGTTTATATGAGAGGATCCTTATAGGCTTTGCCTGTTATCCAATCCTTTTGTTTATTCAATAAAATTATTTAATAATTAATGCATATTCTAAAATTGGTCTAATATACACCAAATATAAAGTTTCTAGAGTCTTTCTACTAATTTGAAATTTTAACTTCCTCATAATATTGAGGTGACGTGTAGCACTTGATAAGATGTTATCTATATGCGAATTCCATTTTCCATCACAACTGAAAGTAACTCCTAGATGTTTATGGGTATTTACTACGGGTATATCTTGGTCATTCAAACTGAATTCTAGATTGGGGGGTTCTATATTAGAAATCATTAAGACTTCAGTTTTATTCGGATTAAAACTCATCAGCCATTTTTTGGACCATAGATCTAACTCTTTTAAATCATGATCAATGACATACTTGATCTGTTGTGGGTCATAATGGTAATAACCAAACGATGTATCGTCAGCAAATAGTCTAGTGAGGGATATGAGATTTTCAGAAATGTCATTAATAAATAAAATAAATAGTAATGGTCCAAGTACAGACCCTTGGGGGACTCCGGCTGAAAGACTGCAAAGAGGAGATGAAGCATTTTTGATGATAACCTTTTGTTGTCTTCCATTAAGATAGCTTTCAAACCATTTCAGTAGATTTCCGTTTACCCCATAAGCTTTCATTTTGTGCAATATGCCTTTATGCCAAACTTTATCAAAGGCTTTGGAAAAGTCACAGAATACGAAGCATTTGATTTCTTTCTTTTCAAGTGCATTAAGTGTACAATTGTAAAGTTCTAGTAATTGGTGAACAGTAGAATATTTGGGGCGAAATCCTGACTGATATTCATAAATTAGATTATTTATTGCCAAATGGTTATAAACATGTTTATAAACTATTCTTTCCATAACCTTTCCAATACAACTAATCAGGGAAATGGGGCGATAATTTGATGGTAGTGAAGATTCCCCTTTCTTGAAGATCGGAATCACGTTTGCAGTCTTCCAGCAGGAGGGAAATTTACATTGTGAAAGTGACTTGTTAAATATAATGTGTAGAGGTATAGCAATTTTATGTGGACTAATTTTTAACATTTTATGACTAAAAGTACCAGGTCCTGATGCCTTTTTGGGGTTCAAAACATTGATTATATCAATAATTTCACTTACTTCTACATTAATATTACAGATTCCTTTATCAGTTTTTATCTCATAATCTGGAGTTTTGTCGTTGTCGTCATCAAGTTTTGAAATGGAACAAAAGTACTGTATGTGGCACACTGCTAGATCATAAATAATAGGAAGAGATGGTTGTATTAGTCGCGCTTGGTCACGGCAGATTTAAATGCCTAAACACTGGCGGTATTAATTAATTAGTTCTTACGATGAATGTTGGTCGATCCGTCCCCAATAAAAAAATTATAAGTATATTACCACATTTAATTTTATTTTAACTGTTTTTAAGTGTAAAAAGTGAAAAAGTGTTGATTAAAATTAGTTTAATAATTAAATAAACAAAATATGGTATGGTTTTTAATTATATTTAATTGTGTTGTAATTGATTTTAATTGGAAATTGTTAAAGTTTTAATTAAAATAAGTTAAATAATTAAATAAACAAAATATAGTGTTTTTAATTAATTAAATGATGATAACAGTTCTGATCAGTGCACATAGGCGTTATTAACCTTTGATTATTTTTAAATTGTTTGCATAACAACTGTAGGCTATGCTTTGTATAATTTACTCGGCATCCAAGCTGACTTTGACATCAAAGGTTACACAAAATACGACAATTTATTGATGCTGAACATCAAAAAATTTAAAGAAAACATTCATTGAGCTCAAAGAATTTCTCAAAGAGAAAATATTAATTGGGACTCCTTTTCGTTGGATGTGTAAAATGGTTTGCAACATCTAGGTTCATTCTGAAAATGGATGTACATCCATGCCAGTTTTGTTCGAGAGGTTACACGACGACAGCAAGCCCTTGAGTGTGACATTTGTCACAAGTGGCAACATAGGACTTGCAACACGGGGATTACTCAGTTTATATACAGGGTAATCTGTAGAGAAGATTACGATTATACATTTCACTGTTGTGAATGTGCCGAGCCAGTTGACCTAGATGACCTAAATGAGCCCGAGCCAGAGCCACAAGCAGACCCAGTACAGGAGCCAGAAACTTTGAAAAACTTTCTTGTTTCTTATCATGTTATTTTATTATTTTTTTTTAATAATTGTTATCATTATTAAATATAATAAAGAAATAAAATTATTACTACTGTGTCTACCGTTTTATTACTATTATCTGACACGTGTCAAATGTTACAATTTAATTAAACGTACACATAAAACCATACTGTAGTTGAAGAAGTTACAATACGTAAAAATAAAGAAAAAAAAAATCATCCTAAATCATGTTAACATATTCGCATGCACAATCGGCATAATTAAAAATACGACTTTTCTATATATTTATACCTACCTGCTTTATTTATTTAACCTACCTTTGGTTCTGTGGTAGAGCTATATTTTTATGATAAGTAGTTTATTTATTTACAGTATTGATAATTATACTCATGTTCTATTTTCAGCGTAATAAAATGCTTTTATTTATTTGTTTTCAGTACCTGACTAATATATTTTATTAACAGTATATTTGTAGTCTGCTAGTTTACTCAGGCGGAACTGTATCTTATTTTTACTATTGGTCATTTCTGTGGTCATTTAATTGGTCAGTAACTTTGGCGGGAATCTATTGTTCATTGGGTATGTTTGACTAGTTGTTCTTCATGTTGGCAGACATATTTATGGTCTTGGTCATATTTAACTTTGAAGTAAATTTACCTGTTTGTTGGGAAAATCCTGTTTCTATTTCAAAGGTATTGAACAATTTAGAATAATTGAAGTAGACTGAGTAGAAAAAACAGCCTCTACACGACATGTGAGGGTATTTTGAATGTATTATACAACATCTGAATAAAGAACCCTATATGATACTGGCTTTGTTTTGAGCCCAGGAACACTATTACATTTTGGCGCCCAACGTGTATTCACCTGTTGATTGATGTGATTGCGCAATAGACTGTGGAGTTTACCTACTAGTGATACGTCATAGTGCACTGGACATTCATACGTCATTACTTCCGGAATTCCGAACTGTTTAAAGTGTCATTATTCAGGATGTCAACAAAGTGGAATTGAACAGTTGCAACAGAACGGTAACTATTTTGTTTATTCATGTTTATTGTCTTGTTGATGTAATGTTGTGTCATTCGTTTGTATACCATTAATATTCACTGCGTTTTCATTTATGTGAAAATTAACTAGAAATTTCGATTACATTTTGTGAAAATTAACTTCGATTTTTGAAATCAACGATAACATAAATTAACTGCGATTTTTGAAATCAACGAGAACATAAATTTAGAAAACATACATGTATTAATTTAAAATAGACTTCATGTTTAGTTCCACATAGAAAAACATTAACTGGTAATATTTAAAAATTTAATTTGTATATACAACTGAATTTTGTATTTGTATTAATAGTATAGACCCTACTTTGTGTCAACCCCCCCCCCCCCACCTGCCCGAGCCCCTAGGTTAAGGTCAGCTTACCACATAGTGAGGTCAAGGTCAACCGGAAGTTGTTAAAAGGGTAGACATTTCCTGTTTACATTTAGGTGTACTTCGAGTTTATTTTTTTTTGTTTTTTTTTTTAATTTTTCATTTTTGAAATACACTTAGCTTGTTTATATTTCATATTTGACAAAAGTTTTCTCAGTTTGAGAGTTTACATTCAGCTTTAATTAAATTAATTTAATTTAATAATAATTTAAATTATTTTTTTTATTACATAGTCACAGAACTGTACACTTGATTGATTGATAGTTACTGACACCAGGAGTTATACTAGTCCCAGCTGACACATATACTGTAAAGTTACTTTTTCACTTTGTATACGTGTACATTACCAGTGACCCTTATATATTAGACCTTATTTTGATTTTTTTTGCCTACATGGTATATGTTGTGTGGTCTTTGTATATTGATTTTGTGATATTGTAATTGTAAATCGTCATATACATTGTATTGTGTACATATATGTTTGTCATTTTGTATATTACACTACGATAATTTCAGTGTGTATGTGTATTGCTTTGTGTACTTAGTTACTGTTTGTCGTACAGTAAACATTTATGGAAACTGAAATCAGATTTATTTAAAAAGAGTTAACTATATTATAAACTTTACTTTAAAAATAACGATAAAAAAGCACAGTAGTGTTAAGTGAGAGTGACTTATTTGTAACAAGTTATTCTAACAAATACTAATTATCCTATCTACATCACCCTGATACCATTAACCCTATCCTGAATTAATACTTGATCTTCTTTTACTAGTATAAGGGGAGATAATTTGTGTCAGGTGAACTTGATTGTTGTTAGGTTTTGGTAGTGTTGTGCTGAAGGCATTTGGTTTGTCTTTGTCATCCTTTGTCTTTTGAGGCAGTTGGTTCGTCGGTTGTTATAGTTTGTCTCACTCATATATATTGTGTTTAATATTATTGAATATTTATTGGTGTACATATACATTCTAATACATTTTTTTTCTTTTGAGATGGGTCTGTAAACGTACAAGCTTTGCAACCCATATCCAAGTTTAGGTTTTGTGTCCTGCAGGTAAAATTTGTGATTGTTTATATTTCATGCATTAATGTACTTTTTTGAATTTTTGTTTCTAAATTTCAGAATTCTAATATTTTGTTTCTAAATTTCAGAATTCTAATATATTTTTTTTTTATATTTCAGCTAATAATTTACATTTTTTTCTTTCCAGATAATTTTCTTTTGTATATTAATTTCAGATTTGCAATTAAATACAAATTTATATTTATTATTTATTTTTTTACTGTAGATTAAAAATTTCAGGTATTAATTAGGAAAAATAATATATATATCTTTCCATTTATTTCAGCAAGCATTTTTTTTTCTTTTTCTTCTCCATTTAAATTATTATATTTATATTTGTAGGTGAATTTTTCATTTCTTTTCTATGTGAATTTTTTTTTCATTATTTTGAAGGTCAAATTTATTTTATTTCAGATTTGGATTTATATTTATGATATTTTGTAGGTTATTAAATTTTGTTTATTTTTTTTATTAATTGCAGATAGTGTCTAGAGTTATATATAATTTGAGGTGTTTTCTCTTATTTAGTTTTTCACTAATTGCAAATATTTTTCTATTTATTGCACAATATTTTGAGACTTAAGTTATATTTATATTATACTCTATATTATATTATACTCATTATAAACCATCATGTCTAATCCCGAGGAAGAAACCATATCACCAGAGGATCTAGCATTCCTTAAACTTATTAAGAAAGAAGTCAAAGAAACACCTAGTGGCACTTCAGAACTGAAAGACTGGATGCTTAAATATCTTGTCAAAAGTGGAGTTGAGGTTAAGAAAGAAAAACCAGATGAAAAGGAACCACCTAAATTAAAGGAATACATTCCCATTCCAAAGATGAGAGAACCACCAAGAATATCAACACTCTCAGGATCCAACAATAAAGGAGAAACAACATATGCACTTTGGAGATACGAAATATGTGGACTCATGGCGGATAAACTATATGATCCAGAGAATATCAACTATGCTGTCCGTAGATCATTAAAAGGAGATGCTGGACTTATAGCCATGCACCTTGGTCCGAAGGCCAGTGTACCTGAAATTCTACACAAGCTGGACAGTATTTATGGAGATGTAGAAGGCAAAGAAGATATATTAGCCCAATTCTATCGAGCTAGACAAGGAGACGATGAAAGTGTAATAAGGTGGAGTTGCAGACTTGAAGACATCATCGGACGAGCAGTTGAGAAAGGAATAGTCCAGAAAAAAGATACCAACAGTATGTTACATTCAATGTTATGGACAGGATTGAAGACTGAACTTAAGGATATTTCTGGGCACAAATTTGACTCCGTACACGACTTCGATCAACTTAGGATTGCACTTAGACAGATAGAAAAAGACCATGCAGACAGAAAATCAGCCAGTAAGCCTCATTTAGCTAAAGCTGCAGCGGTATCATCTGAGGAGAGTACCACAAATCAGACAGAGGAATTTAAGGGAATGATACAACAACTCACTGCTAGATTTGATAAATGGGAGCAAGATAAAGGACAAGGTAGAAGATATAGTAAAAACCAAGGAAACTACGGACAACGACAGCAAACACAAAGATGGCGAGATAGACCACTACAAGAAACATCAGTACCACAAGAACCCGAAAAGAAGAAAATAGTATGCTACAGATGTGGACAGGAAGGACATAAGAAGATTGGATGTGCTAATCCTATCAACAAATATAAGAAGGATTTAAACTCAAAGAAGCCTATGGAGCAGGGCCGTCACTAGGCTTTAGTTGTTCAACATCAGGTCCTAGTACAGATGAGAAAACTTTACCACCTGGACTTTTTGGACGACCAACAGAAACAGATATTGTACTAAATGGAAGAAAAGTAAAAACTCTACTCGATACAGGTTCAACTGTTTCCACCATTAGCCACTCTTATTATACCAACTATATGTCAGACATTCAACTTCAGAACATCAATACTTTAGTAGACATAGAGTGTGCAGGAGGACAACAACTCCCTTATGTTGGATATATTGAAGCAGAAATTCAACTTCAACATCAAGACAACAGTTATCCTTGTATTCTATTAGTTATACCAGATACCAACTACAATTCTCTAGTACCATTACTGCTTGGCACCAACATCCTGCAAGCTATTATGAAAAACATCAAAGATGAACATGGAGAAAGATTTTTACAGTCCTGTAATTTGACAACACCATGGTACTTAACATTCCGTTCCATCACCCTCAGAGAGAAAGAGTTAGCACGCAACAGTAACATCTTAGCAGTTGTTAAAAATGGATCAAAGAAACCTGTAACTATTAAACCAAATACCAGTACTCAGATAATAGGATACCTTGATAAAGAGTTACCATACAGTACTACACCTGCAATGTTACACTCATCTGAATTACAACCTAATTGGAGAGATTTAGAGATAGAACCAGGACTTATACAGTACACCTACAAAGCTAATGGAATCATCAATGTACAAATAGCCAATGTCACTACTAGAACTATCACCATTCCTCCTAAAGCTGTCCTATGCAGTTTCCATCGAACATAAGGAAAAGAGTACATCTACTTCATCTTCATCTGTTTTGGATCAGGTAGAGATAACTCAGAGTGATCTCACAGATCAACAATTACAAACTGGAATTTCTCTGATTACATCATATGAAGACGTCTTTGCGAAAGATGATATAGATATTGGACATACTACTGTAAAGCACAGGATTGATTTACTGGATGAGAAGCCCTTCAAGCAAAGATATAGACGTATTCCAACATCCATGTATGAAGAAGTAAAGGAACACATTAGACAACTTTTGACAGCTGGAACCATAAGACCATCACGAAGTCCATGGGCCTCCAATGTCGTACTTGTACGAAAGAAAAATGGAAAGCTTCGGCTATGTGTAGACTACCGTCAGCTGAATTTGGTCACTAAGAAAGACAGCTATAGCCTTCCACGAGTAGAGGAACTATTAGATTGTCTTGCTGGAAGCACTTTCTTCAGTACAGTAGACATGAAAAGTGGGTACCATCAGATTGAAATCCTAGAGGAACACAAAGAAAGAACTGCGTTTACCGTAGGACCACTAGGATTTTATGAATACAACAGGATGCCCTTTGGCCTTACAAATTCTCCTGCTACATACCAAAGAATGGTGGAAGAATGCCTCGCTGATCTTCATTTAAAGATCTGTTGCATCTTCATCGACGATGTCATCATTTTTGGGAAATCATATGAGGAACATCTGGAAAATCTTCAACTAGTACTTGAGAGACTCCGACAAGCTAACTTGAAACTTGCACCTGACAAGTGCTCATTCTTCAAAAGGAAAGTGACTTATGTCGGCCATGTAGTGTCAGCCCAAGGTGTTGAAATAGATCCAGAAAAGACTGCCAAAGTTGTTAATTGGCCTACACCTACCAGTCCTGAAGATGTCCGAAGATTTCTTGGTTTTGTCGGATACTACCGACGATTTATAAAGGACTTCAGCAGCATCAGTAGACCATTAACAGACTTGATGCCAAATCCTAGCACCAAGAAATCAAAGAAACAACAGAAACCATGGCATTGGGGATCAGAACAGGCAGAAGCATTTGAGAAGTTGAAGCAACACTTGATATCAGCACCCATACTGAGTTATGCTATAAGTGATCTTCCATATGAACTTCATACAGATGCTTCCAGCTCAGCACTTGGAGCCGTTCTGTACCAAAAACAGGAAGGTGTAAACAAAGTTATCAGCTATGCCAGCAGAGGTCTGACCAAGTCCGAGAAACGATATCCAGCACACAAGCTAGAGTTTTTAGCTCTCAAATGGGCAGTGTGTGATAAGTTCCGGGACTACCTGTATGGCACCAAGTTTACTGTCCTAACTGTCAACAATCCAATGACATATGTGCTTACAACTGCAAAGTTAGATGCGACTGGACATAGATGGTTGGCTGCACTTGCATCTTTCGACTTTAATATCCTATACAGACCAGGAAAGAAGAATGGCGATGCAGACGGACTAAGTCGGATACCAGAATCCTGTACAACTGATTCCTCCACTCGAGAAGTCATCTCAATTGAATCGGTACAGACTATCTGCAACTCCATACTTCCAAAATCCTACGTCGAAAGTATAGCAGTAGATCCAGATGTACTACCATCAGAGGACGACTTGCCAATTGGTATAGATGATGATGATGATAATGATATAGTAGATTGGGTAGCAGCACAAGCAATGGACTCTGTCATAAAACCATTCATTAGATATGTCACAGAAGGAAGGAAACCATCGAAATTAGAAGTTGGAGCCACACCACTTCTTAGACAGTTCGACCACCTTCGAATCAAGAATGGAATACTCTACAGAGAAGTTACTACTAGTGAAGACAGAAAATGCCAATTGGTTTTGCCATCTGCACATGTTAAAACAGTACTCCAAGCACTTCATGATGATATGGACCACCCTGGGAAAGATAGAACACTGGCACTAATTCGTGATAGGTTTTACTGGCCAGGGATGGATAGAGATGTAGAGGAGTGGATACATCAATGTGGCAGATGCATTAAAAGGAAAACTCAAGCCAGTCAGAGAGCACCGTTGGTCAATATTGAAACACAGTTCCCACTACAACTTGTTTGTTTGGATTTCCTCACCCTGGAGCGATCTAAAGGAGGTTTTGAAAACATCTTGGTGATCACAGACCACTTTACGAGATATGCCCAGGCAGTTCCAACCAGAAACCAAACAGCAAGAACCACGGCACAAGCACTCTTTGATACCTTTATTGTGCACTACGGAATTCCTGAAAGAATTCACTCTGACCAAGGCAGGAATTTTGAGAGCAACGTCATCAAAGAACTATGCAATCTAACTGGAATGAAAAAGTCTAGAACTACTCCATATCATCCCATGGGAAACGGAATGACAGAGCGTTTTAATCGCACTCTCCTCAACATGCTGGGAACATTAGAAGATCACCAGAAAGCAAATTGGAAGGCGTATGTGTCACCCATGGTACATGCTTATAACTGCACCCGCCATGAGTCCACAGGAACCGCACCCTACTTTTTAATGTTTGGTAGAAACCCCAGACTTCCTATTGATCTGGCATTTGGCTTGCACAAAGATAAAAAGTTGCCTACTACAAAGTATGTCAAAGATCTTCGTGACAGATTAGCTCGTGCATACCAAGTAGCAGCAGATGCAGCACAGAAAGCACAAGCCAACCAGAAGAAAAATTATGATCTGCGGGTTAGAGGAGCAGCAGTACAAAAAGGAGACCGTGTCCTTGTAAAAATTGTTGCTTTTGATGGAAAGCACAAGTTGGCAGACATATGGGAAGATACACCATACGTAGTTGTGGATCAGCCAAATTTGGACATACCCGTTTTCACCGTTGTAAGAGAAGATGGAGAAGGACGAGCTAGGAATCTTCACAGAAACCTTTTGCTGCCTGTTGGATTTATTAGGGATACAGATTCATCAGTGAAACCAAAACCAGCTCCACGATCTAAAACACCAGCAATTAGGAAACCAATTCCAAGACCAAGAACAAGACAGTGCATAGCTACACAAGAAGACACTTCAGATGAATCCTTGGATGAGTCAACCGACGAGTCTTTGGAGAATTTTGAAGTAGAATATGTGCTGGAGAGATGTACAGTTGACAGTGAACCAGTACTCACTGAGGAAATAACTGTTGAGGATGAATTGCCAGCACAGGATGTTGTTACGCCAGCTGGGGACGCCCAGTCTGACATTGAAGGAAGCGCTTCAGACACAACTGAGATTGCACAACCTCAGGATGACACACCTGTTGATAGCCAGCAACCTCAGGCATCAGAATCGCCACCAGTACCTGTCAGAAGATCAGCTAGAGAGCGCAGACCACCAGCTTGGTTCTCGTCTGGTCAATATGACATGTCAGCTATTGCACCTGTTCAGACATCTAGTACCACCCAATTACAGTCTACTCCTGATTGGTTGCAGAAAGCGAATTATGTTTCTTCTCTCGCTAACTCTTCTTTATTTTCAGGTTTACAGAGAGAAGCAGCTCTTGCTATTTTAGATATAGTAAACCACCACTACTAAGAATGACGGGACGTCATTCCACAGCTGGGGGGAGTGTGTGGTAGAGCTATATTTTTATGATAAGTAGTTTATTTATTTACAGTATTGATAATTATACTCATGTTCTATTTTCAGCGTAATAAAATGCTTTTATTTATTTGTTTTCAGTACCTGACTAATATATTTTATTAACAGTATATTTGTAGTCTGCTAGTTTACTCAGGCGGAACTGTATCTTATTTTTACTATTGGTCATTTCTGTGGTCATTTAATTGGTCAGTAACTTTGGCGGGAATCTATTGTTCATTGGGTATGTTTGACTAGTTGTTCTTCATGTTGGCAGACATATTTATGGTCTTGGTCATATTTAACTTTGAAGTAAATTTACCTGTTTGTTGGGAAAATCCTGTTTCTATTTCAAAGGTATTGAACAATTTAGAATAATTGAAGTAGACTGAGTAGAAAAAACAGCCTTTACACGACATGTGAGGGTATTTTGAATGTATTATACAACATCTGAATAAAGAACCCTATATGATACTGGCTTTGTTTTGAGCCCAGGAACACTATTACAGTTCTACATGTCCACATAATGAAAAAAAGTCTTTATATTATAATATTCATCAGAAGACTTTAAATTAAAGCAACCATAATCTGTATCATGGTCACAAAATTCGCATGCATACTCGGCATTAAAAATAGTGAATTCCCGTGTAATACCATATTTATCATGCCTAGAAATACTACATGAATGTTTTTTTTAATATTTTACCTACCTTTGGTTTTACTGGGCCGGATCGACCTGGGGATGGAACGACCAGGGGACGAATCGACCTGGGACGTATCGACATGGGGACGGATCGTCTAGAATTCATGAATTGTTGGTCATTTTGCAAATGGTACATGGTAACCCAGTTATTATTGCATATTTGATCGATTAAATGGTTATTAACGTCCAGCAAGCACTATTTAAGCTATATTCGGGATAAGAATAAGTAGGCAATCAATTAATCCATTGTAAATATGAATGTACACACCATGTACTCTGATACTGCATGGAAACAAATCGACAAGAAGAGCATATAACAAAAGTTCACACCACGTGGTTCACACCTTTAATGAGTAAAACACGGTAAGATCAGTATAACACGGTCAGAGTAAAACGTACTAGGCTTGAGGTAGGTTTTACAATACTATGTCTGTATAGTATAGATGATAAGATTTTAACATTATAGTTGAGGATGCTTTGGGCTTTCTGACCAAACAATTCATGTATGGAAAACATGTCCAGAAAAGTTGAAAAAGGTTGTTTTTAAAGGTAAAACGTGTGTTTTTTTTCAAAAAACGAAAACGACTTATCATTCAGATAAATTGTACAGACAATCTGAATCTACAACATATTGGTGATTTTTTAATAAGACGCCAAAGGCTGTAACTGACACAAAATGAAAATATCAACCAATATTTATGCATAGTGCAGAAATTTTATGAATAGTATTACACGATGAAATGATCAGGAAAACTCGGAAACTTTTCCTCCGTGTTATACTTTTAATAAAATTCATAATACCTCAAGCCTGGTACGTTTTACTCTGCCGGGCCGTTTTATTCTGATCTAGCTTACCGTGTTTTACTTATCGCTATGAAGCCGTGTAAGGTTGGACAAACCAAAAAAAAAAAAGAATATGAGTAACCGAAACCCAATAAAACCATGAATGTTTTCACGTGTCCAGACGAGATAGCAGCGCCTTCCTTTAATAAGATTAAAATAAAACAATGTGTTGTTCTAATCAATCAATCAATCAATCAATCAATCAATCAATCAATCAATCAATCAATCAATCAATCATAGATCTTAAAAGCAGTGATGAGGAAAAAGAACGAAACTCTGATAGTCATGATTATGTAAACAATTCTTTAAATATGGTCATCAATGAAGAGATCTCTGAAAATGAAATTTTGAATTGTATTAAAAATTAACAAAAATGGTAAAGCAAGTGGCGATGACCTTATTATAAATGAATATTTAAAACAAATACGTGCCATACGCTTATGCCAATTTATGTCATATTGTTTAACATTATATTTGATTCTGGAATTGTGCCAGAAGTTTGGATAGCAGGAAATATTCCTCCTTTTAATAAAAACAAAAGAGATAAGGCTGATCAAAAAAAACTATTACAGGCCTTTCTATATTTTGAACTGTACGGGTAAACTTTTTTACTTCTATTTTGAACGCCAGACTAACTATATTTTTAAAAAATGTTCCTTGTTAAACGAGAATCAGTTTGGTTTCAGGCATGGATATTTTACGAATGACAGTATTTTTACATAGCATCTTTTATATAAATTATTAAGACAGAAGAGGAAAAACTTTTTTGGGCTGTCGATTTTTCTAAAGCCTTCGACAGAGTCTGGCGCCAAGATTTATGTTTTAAATTATTAGATCATTCCATTGATGGAAAGATGTGTGATATTATTGTTAATATGTATAGTAATATTAAATCCAGAATTTTAATGGCACAGAATACTCCGTTTTTTTTGCCTTGTAACATTGGCGTTCGACAAGAAGAGAACCTTTCTACTGTATTGTTTTCTTTGTATATCAACGACTTTTATGTCTAATAGTAGTATCTTTGTTTACAAAGTTTGTCAAATGAGACGGAAACAGAACTGCAATTCTGTTAGAATCTGAAGATGATATTGAAAACCAACTAATTTCACTACATGCTTACTGTTGTTCTAAGAGCATCAAGATTTCTGAAGATTGATGATGCTTTAGTACTCATATACCTACTTAAACGACTTATTCTTATTTGAATCAATGACCTCAAGGCCTTTACCCACTCTGACAAGTTATCAACCTCCTGTTCCTCTTATGTTCTTATATATTATTAACAAAAGGTATTGTTTACAAACAAAATATTGTAAAAATTATAACGGATGGGTTACCTGAAAACCTTAAAGGTCTTATTGTTAGAAAAACCCGAACTACATAGAAAAACAAGAACGTTTTCTACAATTATAGTTCATTTATAGATATTAAGTCATGTAGAAATATTTGTGACTACATGTATATTGATAAATACCGCTTTTTTACTAGGAAGCCGACCCATGCGACCAATCAGTAAGAGCAAACAGTCAATGGACGATTACAAATACATACACAAAACACCCCCCCACACACAAACATACATACACAAAAAGATCTTAAAACAGAAAGAACGTAACGAATGCACTTTACTAGTTTTAACTGTTGTCATTGAATGATTGACGTCCAGAGAGCGAGCAACATTTCAGTCATATTCGGAACGAGAACAACTTAACACAAAAATCAACCAAGGTTGTAACCAAAGGTTTTTTGGGGCAAGGAGTGGGGCACTCTCCATATGGATACATGCTGAGCAGCTCTGTGGGTAGATTTGTTTGTTTGAATGGTGTTTTAACGCCACTATTTCCAGCTATTTCATCGTCCAGTTTTTATTGGCGGAGGAAGCCGTAGTACACGGAGAAAACCCCCGACCTGCGGTAGGAAAACTGGCAATCCTTGTCATTAAGATTGGAGTCGAGGCCTGCAGTGAGAATCGAACCCGCAATCTCAGTGTTGATAGACCACGTGATTAATAGTAGACGAACTACCTTAACTACTCGGCCACTGAGGCCCCATCTGTGGGTCAAGCACTGGAACCCTATCAATATATTGTCCCAGGATAACTTCTGCGAATTTTGTTTATATAAAAACCTTAGAGACCAAGATGCGGCGAATTAGTATTAACTGCGATTAATTCCAAATATTGCAAAGTACTTATGGTAAATCATTAAGTATTTATAAGTATTTTTAAAATGAATTAAATGGAAATTTGCTGAACGTGGCGTTATTATCCCTAAACTAAAACAAACAATAAAATGATTTATTAATATTTATGATTTATTTTTTAATATTTATAAATGAATTATAAAATAAATGAGAGTAGGAAACAAATCCTACAACGATGTACCAATTTTATACACATATTATTAATAGGAACAATTAGATAATTAAATCTGACGTATTTTAAATACCAACTGAATACCAACTGTCGGTATTTAGACGGTATACTCGTACGTCATCGATTTATTTAGACAGCTGAAATTATAGTCGAAAATGTCAATTAGCCATTAACATTCATGAGGTATTAAGATTTATAATAAGTTGTATTATCATTAAGGACATAATATTATATCAACATCTCCAACATACTAATTGTAACTTTATAATAAAAGAGTGCTTCTGCAACACGTTTGCAGGGATTACTTTGTGCGATTTTGTTTGAAAGCCACCTTCAGCGAGTTTAAAGATACAGGGAATTTGTAAAAAATGCGCCTAAACTAGTATCTGTTGTCAATGAAGATATCGTCGAGCTTATTACAAATCGTGATATCGAGGCCATTTAATCTATATAGACTCAAGGAAACGTTGGCCAAACACCTCCCGAAGGCCCACATGCCGGAAGCTAAGCTAAGCAGCTAATAATGCCTTCTAGGGACATGAAGTCATAAGTCACTATAAATCATTCATATCAATTTCTAATCTTTGAAATACTCACGTTTCATAATCGTGCTTCCTTTAAGTGTGGAGGATCATAAGGTCTATCTTTGGTCTGCAAATAAATGTAATTTGAATTGGCACTTGTTTTATCTCCGCCAACAACGTAGCTTTAGGAAGGAAGAAATGACGACCCGGAGTGAGAATCGATGACACGTCTGTGAACATGTACTATAATGCGCCAACTGCAAGCTGAATCGATTTAAATAAAACAACATGGTGTCGAACTGATACACAGCAGACATGAAAGAATGTACTTAGCGCAAATGCTTAGTATTCCTATTCTACTTGCTATGATATAGCTAAACAGTTCTCACTTGGTGTTAAACGCAAAACACTCTTTTTAACCGTCGACCATAAAGACACACTGGTCGTGACATTTTGACCAAAACGCTTTTTTTAAAGTCAAACTTATATTAGGCTTGAAAACATGCGCCCGGGTTCTTGGTGACCTTTTAACATGGTCGGAAACTTGTTTGGCGAACCAGTGGTGAGCGATTCGTCATCGGTGTTTCGGTCGAAAATGGCAGTGACGAAATAGAGAAAATGATTGTGATCAACACGATAAGATACACCAAACACAACCACAAATGATTAAGAAACCAACGCATCACCAAAAACGTAAAACAAATACCAGAAAAGACATACGCGGAACAAATCCTGACTCGGAACAGTCACATGGCGGGAGTGAACCCGTTTTAATGGTGCCCCTCCCCTCTCCATTGTATTGCCACCTTTACCACCACCACAACTAACAAAACACCTTTTCAATTAAAAAAAAAAACAGAAAAAACCAGAAAAAACACCTGCACATTATAGAACCAACACAAGCATATTATTTCAACACAGCTCGTTAACAAAAAAAGATACAATAAAATACAACACATGTAGTTACGAAATAAATCAAAGAAATCAAAACGTGGAAATGATGTTAAAAAAAGTGACAACCAGTAGGATAAAATGACTGTCATTGATGTGAGTTACGAAGAAAAGAGCTATTCTTGATTTAATTAGTACACAAACATCGTGTTAATCCAACTAGTTGATTATTTAAACGTATTTATTTAGCGATGATTTATTTTTAGTATAATATAATGGAGAAAATGTTCATGATGTTTTTTCCATTATATTATAAAATCAAAGCTTTGGCTTTCTAACGGTAAGAGCGACAGAAATGACGTAAGCAAACATGCGAAATTAAAAAAAAAACCCTGCGTTTTACCTATTGACATTAAATACATTTTAGAAATGGAATTGTGGTGATATTAGATTTAAAAAAATCGAAGAATGTGTCAATGGGACACAGATGCCCCCGCTAAATGAATTCCCAAAAGTAGTTGTCAGACAGGTCTGAAAGTGGCTTAGGACGTACAATTTGTGATATTGAACCACCCTTCCAAATTTCAAATTGTTCTCATCTACACCGTCTCATCTACGGTTTCTAAGAAAAGCTTGTCGGAAATTCGTACAGACGGACGGACATGAGTAAAACTTAACGCCCCCCCCCCCACACCTTGTCGTCGCGGGGGAATTAAAATGGAAATTGACATAGGAATAATACAAATTAGTGCTTAGATCTAAGTATTTTTTGTAAAACATCTCTTCTTTATTGACCGTAATTGTATATTCGAAAAAAAGCATTGCTATAACGCATTGTTTTGAAATAATTATTTTATTTTTTTTTAAAGTAATTACATGTACTTTGTTGATTGAGATTCTTAAGAAGATGAACACCTGACCTCCAGTTGACCTCGACATAATATATAGGACTATAAACTTTAAAAGTGCAGGTTGTTTCAATTTGCTATATGAAGTAATGACAATTTTAAGTTCTATTTCAGTGCAACGACCTGAATTGAACCGTACATGTATGCAGTTTACTAACTCTAATATGAGCTAAGTTTATCAGTTTCCTTCCTCGGATATAAATAGCAAGGCGTTACAATAACTATATCCTTTGTCAACAAAGATGCATGGTATTTTTCAAGGCTGAAGTAAAAGTTAAGGTCATTGGTCTATTCGAAAACATATAGCATCACCACCATGTGGTTACCTAAGATCGATCCTAATTAAGAGATGTGTTATTTATTTCATCTTCAATATGATTGGTGATTATCCTCTTATAGATGAACCCTTGAACTCGCACTGTCACGTCACACATAAAAAAAGAACAAAACAATCTCATTTTTTTTCAAGCCAGTGGTTGGGAGACTAGGTGAGGTCTTAGAATTATGTTGTTTTATTTATTATAAGCAGATTGTTTACTAGTCGTTGTGCACAATTATTTTCAATATTGCCCTGAATGAATACAACACATTACCTTGTAAAATAAATTTATTTTCTAAAAGTCATAGTTTTTATTATCTATATCCTGGATCTAATTAAAATTAAATCTTTCACTTGCTTCCCCCCCTTTTTGCTACGGTCGATGTGTGTACTAATTTAATTTTAATTATATTGAGATTTGTGAGACCCTTGTCTTGTTTAATAGATGAATGCTACAAATTACCCATCAATTTTCTACCAACCGATTACCTTTTCAGTGTCAAAAAGATTATATTTAAAATGTTGGCATATATTTATCTGATTGGATGTTTGCTTTACGTCCAGCAAGCAGTATTTCAGCTATATTCAGGGCGGGAACAAGTTAACAAACAATAAATCAATGGAAAAAGGGGTGGCATGGGAAACAGGGAACAAAATTTTGACTGGCACTGGAAAAGTATGGAATACTGGGTAGGGTCGGGGAATTTAGCCTTCTGTAGCGGCTACAATGAGCCTACTCTTTTTCGAAATCTACAAAAGGGGTCTTTATCGTGCAAGGAGCGTGGCACTCTCCAAACACGTTACCCACAATGGTCCGCTGCCAGGCTTTCCGTATAATGACCTGATAACCCCCAAACGAGAGGGTTTCCCCTATCCGCCACCCGGAGACACGCTGGGCTGCTCTGTGGGTTGAGCACTGGGAACCCTCCCAGTATTTATCTGACAAGTTTATGTAATAATATGACACATAGATTTAACTACCTGACCAGTTGACTCTTTTCTTGGATTATATGGTAGATATATGCCACAATAAAAATTGCTGATATGAAATAGTCTTTTACTACACTTAATGCTGTAGATGCCCCCCATGTTTTACCTACACACATTCATTCATCTGACAGGTATATTTTGCACTGACAGATTTATTGAGACAGCATTGTGTAAATTAATGGAGACTGGTCATCGTTTTTTTCTTTTTTATTTCAGCAAAAGCAAATCGTTCTAATTGGACAGTCAGTCTATAACCACAGGGGGGTAACAAAATAAACACGTTTACATAAATATTTGACGGTATCTCGACTATGTTGATAAAGACATTCATCTTATTCTGCTGTACTGATCCAATCGATACCCTGTAGTTAACCTCTTGATTTCTTATTCTGCTAATTAGATATATTGGCATCTACCATCAATGTAAATTCGATTTGCAACTTTAAACATTTTCAAAAAGTGTTCAGAATAATCACAATCAAATAGCACCAACTCAAAAACATTCTCTTTCGCGAGTTCTGCACGTGACACTTACGTTTTGTGACAAAACACATTTGTTACGTTAATGTTTATTATTGTCAAAAGTCTTATGAATAGTGATGGTGGAAAAACGAAACACAAACGTCGAGGAAAACCTTTTTTTTAATTTCTAAACAATAATTGTATACATGACGTGAAGGTCCGTGACAGCTATATCCCCGAGAGTAATAATAAAAACACAATTTTGTACAATAATAATTTACTTATTAAGAACAGAAACTACCGTTTGTTATATTTGTTGCATCTATTGTGACATGCATAATACTATACTAAGGTAAAGATAGAAACGAGGTTACTTGATTCACAATTCTAGATATAAGTTACATGAAAAAGGTTGATTCAAATCTACTGTATTAAGTATTGCTCAAAATTATAAACAAAACAATAAAAAAAGGAAAAATACACGTTAAGTATTTTATTTTATACTGAAAAAAACACCACTTCAAAAGTTAGAAATTTCGATAATAATATGTGATTCAATTAATCACTTGAAAATTTCTGAATAATACTTAAATTTTTACAAAACATGCAAATATTTAACATTATCACTACCCGGAAATTCATCAAAAGCAGATGTAACCGTCCAATAATTCACGATATTTCACAACAACGCATGGGCTCTATATCTGTTCGGCAGCTTTTTTGTCGCCGAAAGTTAGTGTACCCGAGTATTCTTACAAACGAAGGATTACATGTCACATTTTATCACAGCAGACGACACTGTTCTTTTAATCCACAATTGCCGAATTGAGATAGGCTAGGAGAACATATGAGGTTAGTTTTACCGCATTTCATCATACTATTGAAAAACTATGTCTAGTTCTACTACGGCGCTTAGAACGTACCATGTTCAATTCTTTTCTAAAACGATTACTCATTACAAGGTACAACCAAAAATTGAAAAAGCACCCAAATGAAATTATCAGTGGCAGGTACTGTAAGGCATACCCCGTAAAAAGTTTTGCAACTCGCAATTCCAGAAAAATAGAAACTAACACGCTAGGAAATTCAGATAAAATGAAAATAACAGTGATGTATATTACTATAATTGTTGATCGTCGATTTCGTCTTCGAACTGCTTTGCTGTCTGTCCATAAAGTTTTCCTGCAACACGTTAGCTTTGACGTAATATACAGCGTTGTAACAAGCTGGATAAGAATTGAAATAATTAATATACCAGATCGTAAATGGTGTGAAAAATCCAAAAATTTCTTAACTGTTGCCGACTCCAGTTTTAACACCTTGCAGCATGAATTCTCAGAATTTCCACTGAAACTAAAAAACAATGAGTACGGGAGCTCTAATCCGATCGATATCACAAGAATCGCTACTGATGTTACAGTAGCCCACTTGTTATTGAGGTGGGACTTACTAAAAACAGGAAACAGTAAAACCATAGTTTTCTGAATTCCAAGTGCCGTTGTTAGAATAATGGCGGATGTATGAAATCCCGAACTTAGTATATTCCGAGACCAATAGGCTATAACACAGAATGGATATTGTTCAAAGGAGGATGTTACGATGCTGTAACTTCCGAAGGCACTTCCTCTAAAGTAATTTAACAAATATCCTATGTGCTCCGGGACGAACCACGACAAGACCGAAAGAGTGTCGCTTAATGCTAGCATTGAAAGTAAAATTGACACCGGGGAAAGTATATCCTTCTTGAGGAATATGCGAATAATTATTATATTTTGTACAATTAATACATACGCTAATCCTGCTCCTAAATGAGGAACCCATTGTGATTTCGAAAACATATACGGCAAAACGTTATTTTGTGGACGACACGAGTTGTATTTGTTTATCTGAAATGTTCCGTTCGCTACATTTTCAAAATTAGTCAAATTTAGCTCCATTATTTGTCCTCACCGAATACAAATTACACACACAAGAAATCTGGAAACCAATTTTTATATACAATTAAATGATCAAATCTTGTAATATGTATATAATTGTTGCTAAATACAACCAGTTTTTATTTAAACAAATCTCGCACTGCAAATATTCTCATTAAATAAATTTTTCAGTAATATTTCCTAATCACGTTTTATCTCACCCCCAAGTCAGTGAAGTCTACGACGACCATAACAGCACATTCAATCAAGTCAGAGAAAAAGATCCCAAATGTATTCAACCATATCGATTGTTGCTCAATACGCAATTATCATATACATGACTGTCATTATTTCACATAAATGATAATTTACGCCTTGTAACTCAACTAATTATACTTAGTGTCACCACTTACGAAACTTCACGGAAATCCTCTCTAAACAATAGCTACAAACAACGGGTAATTGCGGTCGCATATAGTTATTATGCTCTAAGCCTCCTAGCTTCCCGGGCTAATTAGCAATCATTTAACTGCCCACTTAATTTGCATTTTGTGGATGTACTTTATACAACTGAAAAACAAAATAACAGTCGGTTCTGAAATTCACACAGTATTAAAACTCATTGCTGCTTCCCTTCGCTTTATTTCATATAAGACACATAACGATTTTAATCGGAGAAATGTTAAATAATGTTTGATACTTAATTTTTTAAAACCTTCAGCCACTGTCATAATCTTCTCGATAAAATAAATAATTATCTTAATGGAAGTTTTATTAATTTGTTTTTCGCAGCTTCACGACATGCTGGCAAGTAAAAGCAGTTCGTGTTGGATTAACAAACAGTAACGTTAATTTGTAGTCAAATTAAATTCCGTTATCCGTCCGTTGTCCGTGCTTCCGGTCGTCTCCGTGTTATTTCCGTATATTAACTTCGATGAAATTGTGTTATTAGGAAAAAAACCAGGAACATATAAATCAATTAGTTATACGAGTCCCAGGAAAAAAACTAAGTTTTAAGTCAAGAATTAAGTATGGTTTTTGTGCACGGAGTCATCTATGGATCTTGAGATATGGTCAAATAGTTGTTTTGCAACTTGTTTGTAAATATAATTCTGTGACATCACGGTATTCCGACAACTAATTGTCCGACAACCTTATAGTCCGACAGCCCATTGGTCTGACAACCCAATAGTCCGACAACCCTATAGTCCGACAATGCGTGTTTATGCAATACTATAAACCTTCAGACACAATCCAAAGAGCAATAAACGTTCTATAGATAAATGCAAACCTAACTAAGTTGTTTGGTAGGAATTTCTTAATATTAGGAATACTAGCTATGATTTGGTTATATTAAATGTATATATAGTACAGGGAAAGTGTGTAATTAGGATAGTTATGGACTTTATATAGGGTAATTAATGTCTTCGTTGTTTTTACATGCTGATCATACAAACGATTATGGCGATACACTCACGAAGAGTTGTACTTTGAAGGCTTATTTTTTTCTTCATCATTGAGTTGGTGGGACAGGTATAAATGTGCAAATGATGTGTGTTCATAGGTTGGTGCATATATGTATTAAGTTTCGAGCAGATTTCATTAACTCTTTCCTTCGTGCGTGCCCCTAGTGGTCCGCAGCAGAGTCCAGCTTATTGTAAGAGGCGACTATGGGGCCTCCTTAAATAAAGAATATTTTAGCATTAATTTGTTTAATTCGGCAATTTGGGAATCGGCAAAATGGACTCGGCAATCTGGGATTCGGCAAACTGGCATGTAATCTTAGAATCTGACGGCTGTGCCCAGACCACGGATCAATTAAGGCGTGTACCCTAGTTGGCCTAATAGGTTGATCTTCATTCTCTTTAAAATTACTTTTCCTTTGTTTTCTATTCCATCCTCATATTTCTCATCATTCAATTTCTGGATTGTGAATGTCGGGCGGGAAATATTTTCGAAACAGTATTCTCAGCAACAACTATAAAGGCCTCTTGATATTTGGAATGCAGCATCAGCGTGGAGTCCTATACCGTGGGATTTAATTTCAGGCCTACTTCCTGTTTAACGAAATCCAGCCGTTCCTGACTTGGAGAGATTTTTATGCCCACGTAACAACATAGTTTAACTCCTTTCGTCCGTCCGTAATAATCGTACATGAGAATGACTTAAAACTTGGGATGGTTCAGTATGACGACCTGTACGTCCTAAGCGACTTTCAGACCTGACTGTCGCCTACTTCCTGTTTGGGGCCAACGGGGGCATCCGTGTATAGAATAGAAATTATATATATATATATATATATATATATATATATTTTAATTATCGATTTTGGTCCGACCTAATATGTGATAATTTGTTAGACTCTATTGGGTTGTCGGACTAATGGGTTGTCGGACTATCGGGTTGTCGGACCATTGGGCTGTCGGACTATTGGGCTGTCGGACTGCAGACGTGTACACCAATAATTGAATTAGATATTGCGTAAATCATATATTTACATAACATGTTTTCACGGGTGCCGGTCAAAACGCCCCCGTTTTCACTACAATTTAGTGAATCCTTAATATTTTGTTTAAAGTACTCAATTTCAATTCTTCATTAATAAATTCATACATATTATCATAGCCGTTTGTAAAAACTAACTACGTATGTATCAGATAAATGTCAAGTTTTAACTTTGTATAATAAGCATATTGCATTTTAGGAAACAAGTGAAAAACTGCTTTTGAGCCTTTATGGAAAATGTCTTTGGTGTATTGGTAAAATTTCCCGTTTAATAAAACTAAACATCCATATATGTAAATTGCTATTTAAAAAAAACACATTTCCTCTGGCTTAATTTTTCCTTCAATTTTTTAAAATTACAACTTTGGTTTTTGTCAACTGTATGTACACATTATATTTATTGAAATAAGCATTACAGTATACATCATAATTTTATTTTTTAGTACAAAGATTTAATCAATCAACAACTTGCCTGGTAAACTTAATCTAACTACTACAATTGGAACAAAACCACAATTGTTGAAGACCTCTTTTTCCCTCTTTGTTTATATTAACATAAAGTCAATTAAAAAAATTCCACCTATAGTTCTGGAATGCCATTTAGTAGTCTGAAAGTACAATACTACTTCCAAACTATATCCAAAATTCAGAAAAATTTATCAGTTCTAACTCTTTTAAAAGATCTGGAAGCATCCCTATGTTCAGAGATGAAGTCCGAGACACTCTGAAAACATGGAAATTCGCAATCCTTCCACTAGACCAAATTACTCCTAATCCATTATATTTAATCAAATGTTTAATTTTAATTTTTTTTCCAAAGATCCTTCTTTCCAATAAGCCCCAAAAGTAGAACCAAAACAAGAAAAAAGCCAAAGAAAAAAAATACAAAGAAATACACTTTTTTATGGGGAACTACATTCGTACTCCTAATCCATTATATTTAATCAAATGTTTAATTTTAATTTTTTTTTCACAGATCCTTCTTTCCAATAAGCCCCAAAAGTAGAACCAAAACAAGAAAAAAGCCAGACGAAAAAAAATACAAAGAAATACACTTTTTTATGGGGAACTACATTCGTGGACAACACCCGACAACGAGTGTTGCAAAGGTCATTAATTGTGTTGTTGTTCCATGTATAAAGAAACATAAATATAATTAAAAAAACAACAATAAATTCTTTGACCTTGTCAAAAAGTCTTACATAAGATATAATGAGGTGCAAAGATAGCGTTGACTGTCCCATGCCCAGGTTAAAAACCGCACAGAGCATCAGTGAGGACATTAATTCGTTTTCTTAACTTGCATTTATCAAAGAGACAAATAACAGTTTGTCAGCATGGGGTACTAAAGATAATCGTCGGTAGTTGGCTGGATCACTAGTTTTACCTACCCAACAACGCACATTATATCCACAGTTCGGGAAACTTGTCGGAATTTAAAAATAAACACCTTGCACATAACCTGTTCCATTAAATGGTTACTAAACGTAAGATATTCGTTTAAGATACTATCGTATCCTACTGCCTGAATTGGCTTTAAAGTCAGTAAACCTAATCGATCCTAATCGGCAATAAATGCTTGAGTGGCAACGCATAAATATTTTCCTTCAGGTTACAGACATTTTGTACACATTCCGTAAATTTTCATTCGGTTTTCGTATAACTAGATTACTGTATCGTACGTTTTTCTTCTTTTCGGACATCCTTAGAAATAACTCGTCTAATATTTATCAAATAAGGACTTTTTACGAGGTCAATACGTAGTTATATGGACCGTGGAGGAAAATATTGACAGAGGACGTCCGAGGTCAATATTTTTCTACAGGTCCATATAACTACGCATTGACAGAGTAAAAAGTCCTTAATTGTTATATTGCATATGAATTTTTCTCTATTTATTTAAATTTAGAATAATGAGTCGGAAGAGTATATCCGGATCTATTTTTAGAAACAAGCCTTAAATATGCTTTATAAATATTAACATGCCTTAAATATGCTTTATAAATATTAACATGCCTTAAATATGCTTTATAAATATTAACATGCCTTAAATATGCTTTAAAAATAGTAACAAGCCTTAAATATGCTTTAGAAATAGAATATATACACAGAATATTTTGGGGGGACATTGTCTACACGAACCAATCAAAATTAGGACTTAACACACCATATGTAATATATAGGCATTACTTTACAGATCGGCCGTGACGCTATCTTTATCCACCTCATCCCGTCAATGATAAGAATTGTTTGGACAAGAATAAATTATCGTCATGGATAAAACTTTTACATATTGCAATAATATAAATGGCATGAGAACACATTAGCATCGTCTCCAGATATTTTGTTTTAATTGACCATGTGAATAAAAGTTAGTTTACAACTGTCTGTACCAAAGTTCTGTTTCATTTCTGATCCTTGTTGTTTTGAACCGTTCTATGATTTTTCGCCCAAAGCTGTTTGGCATTCATAGACACATCACAACATTCAAAAAAAATTCGTTACAAATCAAACCACGCCAATCAATTTGAGCATACTATAAAACTCCATTACCTCTCCGTACTACGTGCAATGAAAAACTGTGCCCAATAGTATAATGTCATTATGAAAAAATCTGCACATGGTACTGGGAGCATCCATTTATCAACAGCTAAAAGGAAATCTGACATGAGAAACAATAAGCCTCCTACACATGCCGAAAAGGCGGGAAATGTTCGTAATCGTTCGTGTGCACTCGAGGCTCTCCAAGACATAGTTAATATTAGTGTTACATACAACATTACCATTGACGCCATTATTAAATTATCGATACCTTTCAGAAAAGTTACAACAAAAGCAATAGCTCCAAGTATAATATAAAATACTCTTATCCTGCTGGAACCCCATGATGGTCCGAAGGCAAGAATATAGAAAATGTGCGCTATGGCAAAAGCCATCATTCCAGGAATAAAATAATTACTGGGCACCAAAAGTGCATCTCCAAGACTGGATGATAGAAGACCGCAGAAAATAAACTTTCT
This sequence comes from Limnoperna fortunei, assembly GCA_944474755.1. Lineage (NCBI taxonomy): Eukaryota > Metazoa > Mollusca > Bivalvia > Mytilida > Modiolidae > Limnoperna > Limnoperna fortunei. The sequence continues at coordinate 45,489,752 of OX104116.1, read as the reverse complement.
ATAATTATCATGTGATGACGTATTAACGTTTCCTTTTAACATGTTCACGTTTGATCGAACAAAATACGCCAAAGACCATACAGGCAGAACTTTGACGAAAGCCCCTCCTGCAATTACTGGTGCATATCCTAGAAATGGCTGCTCGAAGAAGAAGTATAACAGCAGTGTCCCATAAAACGGATACAGCGTAGACTTTGATAGATATTCTTTTAAGTTTGATTTCATGGCCATTTTCTGTAAGAGGAAATGCACATATATTAAATATAAATGATATTCTGTATGTTGTACTAATTTGATTCAACACGATTTGTTTTCAGTACAGAATTAAAATGAGATAAATTAAAATTCTACTAATAAACACGATTTGTATGCAGTTTACCCATACTGTTTGACATTAAAATATTTATTGCAAAACGGTTGGAGTAGTAAACAGGCTTTGCACTAAAACTGTATTTTGCAATAACACATACTATAGCAAAAATGTTCTAATTGCACTGGATAGTGTTTTATAGCTGAATTATTTATATAGCACAAAATTGCGTGTGGAATTCATATCATGCAGGAAACTTTATTTAACATTAGTCCTGTATTGCACACCATAACTCTGCGTGATTAAATCTTGCATTTTGTAAAAAGCAATAATGAAACTTTTTCAATTAAACAAATATCACATGTAAACTAAAGTATTGTACTATACAATCAAAGTTAACCTGTATTACTGACTTACCTAGATTTGCTTTGTACAAATTTCTTAGACAGTTATTGTTTTAGAAACCAAAATGACACAAAATCCAGATATTTCAGGACAAGTTATAGCTTTTGGCGTCGAAAAATAATATTTGAAATAGACAGGTTTAGATCCTATCCTATCCTATTCTTTAATTTATCACACACATCACTACACCCACTCAAATCTTGTTTTTTCAAGCCTAGACTGACTCTCCGATACATGTGACGACGTTCAATTATAAAATAAATGGCAATCATATGTTATATTTCGTTAAGGAGAGAGTCAGTCTAGTGTTGAAAACAGGATTTGAGTGGGTAGTGATGTGTGTGATAAATAAAAAAAACTATATCCAAGACCATTTACAATTTAATGTGTCTTCTAAAATAATATTTAAATAGACAGTTATAAAGAGCCGATACGCGCCATTAATAGAAAACAAAAATGTTGTAATGAATTTAATATCTCTTTGATGCTCGAGCAATATTTAAAATGAAGTTTTAACAAAACATTCCTTTTAAAAGACACATCATGCGGTTTGGACGAAATAATTATTGATCATTTTTGGGTTTTTTTTAAATAAGATTAACGCCACTTTCAGCAATTGTTTAAATAAATCATCGAATAGCGTCCAGTTTTCAGGGAAAGGAAACCGGACCTTCCACAGAACAACTGGCAATCCTTGTCAATTAAACCTGGCATGAAGCATATCCCGTAAGACCTCATTGTTGATAAGCACGCGAATAACATTAGATGAAAACTACCACTCTCCCATCTGGGCAACACAGACTGTCACACATACACGCATGAATATGGTTTTTGTTTTAATTTTAGTTTACAAAGCAAACCTAGTTTGTAATTATTCCCGGTACTTTATACCTTCTCTGTTTTAACGCTTCTATGTACTTTACGACTTATCTATACTTTTCGCTTTCGTTGTACTTTATGCATCCCAGTACTTTACGCTTCCTTTATACTTTTCATCCTTCCGACACTTTACTCCTTACTGTACTTAATACTTCCCTTAAACTTTACACCTTCCTTTAGATACATTTCCCTTAAACTGTACACTTCCCCTGAAGATACACCTTCCCTGTATCTACACTTTCCTTAAACTTAACGCCTCCCATATAGATACACTTGCTTTATACTTTACACCTCCGCTTTAGAAGCACTTTCCTTAAACTTTACACCTTGCCTGTAGATACACTTTCCTTAAACTTTACACCTTCTCTGTATCTACACTTTCCTTAAACTTAAGGCCTCCCATGTAGATACACTTGCTTTATACTTTACACCTCCGCTTTAGAAATACTTTCCTTAAACTTTACACCTTGCCTGTAGATACACTTTCCTTAAACTTTACACCTTCCCTGTAGATACACCTACCGTATACTTTACACATTCCCTGTAGATACACTTTCCTTAAACTTTACACCTTCACTGTAGATACACTTTCCTTAAACTTTACACCTTGCCTGTAGATCCACTTTCCTTATACTTTACACCATCCCTGTAGATACACTTGCTTTATACTTTACACCTCCGCATTAGAAACACTTTCCTTAAACTTTACACCTTGCCTGTAGATACACTTTCCTTAAACTTTACTCCTTCCCTGTAGATACACCTTCCCTGTAGATACACTTTCCGTATAATTTACACCTTCCCTGTAGATACACCTACCGTATACTTTACACCTTCCCTGTAGATACACCTGCCGTATACTTTATACATTCCCTGTAGATACACCTACCGTATACTTTACACATTCCCTGTAGATACACCTACCGTATACTTTACACATTCCCTGTAGATACACTTTCCTTAAACTTTACACCTTCACTGTAGATACACTTTCCTTAAACTTTACACCTTGCCTGTAGATCCACTTTCCTTATACTTTACACCTTCCCTGTAGATACACTTGCTTTATACTTTACACCTCCGCATAAGAAACACTTTCCTTAAACTTTACACCTTGCCTGTAGATACACTTTCCTTAAACTTTACTCCTTCCCTGTAGATACACTTTCCGTATAATTTACACCTTCCCTGTAGATACACCTACCGTATACTTTACACCTTCCCTGTAGATACACCTGCCGTATACTTTATACATTCCCTGTAGATACACCTACCGTATACTTTACACATTCCCTGTAGATACACCTACCGTATACTTTACACATTCCATGTAGATACACCTACCGTATACTTTACACATTCCATGTAGATAAGAACTATGCTGATTTGTTTTTTCTTAAGTTGCTGTATACTGTTAAATTATAAAAGTTAAACTGGGTTGCGAGTTCTGCCGTCTATCAATGAAACATAGTAAACATTTACATTAGAGTTAATTAAAAACTGTGCTCACTTTGCACAACTGTCTTCTCAAAATGTTTAATACAAGTACTTTGTTTAGTTGGTATATAGATGGCAAGTCATGCTACTGCTCTGCTTGTATTTAACTTGCTTGTGCTTATAAATTATTTATTTTCTAAAAGATATGTAGATTTAAAAGCTCCTGTCTTACTAAAGTGCTAATTTTTCTATCTCTCTCAGTATGGATATATACCTTATTTTTGACAGCTATTGATGTGTTCAATACCATGGTAATAGTATCTAATATTAATATAATACATATTAATTCAAAAGAAAGTTGTTTTAGTCTATGCCTTTATGCTTCTTTATTTATAATTTGTCTTAACCACTGGTAATTTTACTCACTAGATGCTTACCTGCTTTTTATACTTTCTATAAAAATATTTTAATCTGCTGCTGTTTTCTCACTAGTTGCTAAGCTACTTGTATCTGTGCTGTTAGTATGTTTTTGTTTTAACCTATATGTATGCATATTTTAATATTGAGTCCATGTCGTTGTCTATGTATGTATGTCAGTATTAAACGCCCTGTAGAGCTTGTGTTTGCTGTTATTGTGATGCATCGACTTTAAATAAAGCTTTTTGTCTTGGTCTTTTTTTGTTATCTTATATATTTTAAAAGAATTCTTGAAGGATTCAAAAAGATCAAGTAAAACGATTTATTGCTGTGTGATCTGTAGAAAGAATAGGTTTAATGATCTTTTTTATTGTCTGGGAATAAAACTTACATGTAATTCTGAACAAGTTTATTTGTTTGTTTGAATGGTCTTTTGCACCACTTGGAGAAATTTTTTAGTGGGAGAAGGAAGCCAGATGGCACCATGAGAATTCTTAACCTTTGGCATGAAAACTGATAATCCTTGCTTATTACAGTTGCAGTCATGCACACATGCAGGAGTCAGGCTCCAATAGGAATCATTAGTGACACTAACGACATCTCTGCCACCATGGTCCGGAGCAAAAGCTAACAAATCAGCAGGAAGTAAAAGATTAAGAATATTTATTATTTTATAATATACATAACAAAAGAAGATAAAAATTGTAACAATGGATTTCACTCTTCTGTTAAAATTCCACAACCATTTCATCAGGAATTCAAAAATGAGATTTCTTCTCTGTTTACTGTCAAAAAACTGACATAAAAGAAAATAAACAACATATTTATATATAGTAACAGTAAATAATAACTACAACTGAAAAACTACTACACAAATACCTTTTAACATAAAAATTACAATTTACTGAGTATAAAAATCTACACCCTTCAATAATATATTAAAATGCCTATTTTATTCATTTTAGTTTTTAATACATTTTACTGTAATGCATTTCAAAACAACAGTTTTAATTATAATATATCTGAACAAAGCAAATGTTTTCAGGTGAAACAAATTTGATCAAAATATGTATCATGTTATTTCTCTGCACCATGTACTAATTAACCCTCATAAAAAAATTGATTGAATCTCATTAAAAAACCCTACATTTTACCACCTGACATGAAATCATGACTGTTTTTCACTCTGTCAAATTATCATCAAATATTGACTAACAATATAGGGTTTATTGCACAAATCTTGATAACAGTTTAATTCAGAAATTATTGCAACAGTTAAACATTGCAGCATATTTCAGGAAATATAACATGTTAATGATTTAATTAAGACTAAAATTGCAAGGTAATATTATTGCAAGTGCCATCCTGTCACAATATTTGCAATAACAAAAGCACCACAAAAAATGTCTGAATTTACAGTATATATTGCACAAGCATGCAAGTGTAATTTATATATTTTATATTATATTTTGCAAGAAACAATATTCACCAATATTTGTGCAGTAAACCTCATACTGTACAGCAGAAATTCAAAAATTTATCAGAATATCATTCTAAAATTTAGTGACATCATGATTCGGAAGTAAAATTGCACTGCATGCAATACAGGATATAATGCATGCTTATGTTTGGAAATATGATGCAATTCTCTAACTAAAATGCATTCTATGATAGATTTTAAATGATCTACAATTAAATTTGGCCTCTCTTAATGAAATATTGCAAAAATTGTAATCATATGTTGCAAAATAGAGTAAATTTAAATTTGTCCTCAAAAACAAAATATAATGCAGTACAAGAAATGTGTACTGACAGATCTCCTTTTCGGCCAAATGAGTGGCTTTTACAACAGGTGTGTCTGTCAATTCAGTTATATTACCGTGATAATTTATAGTAGAGGTCTCTAAACAGAGGGTCCGCTGTGCATCATAAATGCTGCGTTGAAATTGCATACTATACATGGCTAAAAAACTCAGAACAAAAAACCATTCTAATTCTTTCAATGATGGATAAATGAATACCCTTAAAACTTTGCAAAAATTTAATAAACAAATGTAAGTACATGTAGAATGCCTACCCTCATTTTAAAAAACAAACTTAACTCATAGCATGACTGACTAACATTTTGATTATTAATATATATATTGCACTTACGAGTCTCAAAAAATTACCATATTCAAACATTAAATAAAGCTTTGTCTTTCTTTAGTTAACAATAATTAACAGCTGAAAAAATGGTAACAAAAAAAAGCAAATGTAAATGGTAACACAAGCAATAATAAAGAAAGGTGCCATATTCCTTCCAGTTTAAACTGTACACAGACTCTAAATATTTGACCCAGATAAGTGGCAAATTGTTTAACAAGTGAGTCTCCAGATCAAAAACCATTTTTTACTGAACATACTACCATTTGTCATGTTCTACCTTCTTTTAGCATAACATGATCCTTTTTAAAAATGTATTTTCTTATTAGAAAACAGGTTGATTTAAACATGATGAAACATTAAATTTTCTTGCTAATAACTAAAAACTTGAAAATAATGAATTCCTAAGATCCTTGCAGTGAATGGAGATCAAATTTGAGAGCCTTTTTAGCCTATGTTATAAAATTGTAGTAAAATTGTTTACAAAAAAATGCATTTTAAGAACAAATAAATTTGTAAATAGACTATACAGTATATGAAAGAACAACCTCTAATTAGAAAGACATAATATATATATATACCCGCTAATCTACTGTTATTATAATTTTCCGTTACAATGACACATTGTGCCCTTTTTGACAGATACCAAAAAGTTTAATACGAAATTGCACAAAAACAGGCTTATCACAGATAATTTCAACAATAAAATGAATTAATTATACTGAAGCTCTGTTGACTACATGGGAATATCCAATGCTTCTTACTGATTTTCATGAAGAGCATGTTTAAACTTTTATAAGCTTTACATTTTTTAAAACTTTATAAATCTGATTTAATTCCTAAAGCAGAAATACTTGTGAAAATCTGCTTATGATGTTAAAAAACACACTGATACAAATAAAGAAAATTACATGTCAGATTAATATTGATATATAGAATTTAGAATTTAATTCAATATTGGAATAAATATCTACCATGGTAAACCTACATCTTAATAAAACATAAAATTGAAACTTAACAGTAGAAATGTATAAAAATTTCTATACACATATATATGACACAATTATGAATTGAGCAGTTTATAAAAAGATGTACAAGCATTTGTAAGGATCGATTCAAAATGTCAAGAGTAATCTCCCATTAAATAAGAAAGAGACAAATAGTTATCTCCCTTCTTTTTCCAAAACTTGTCCAGCAAAAATTTAAGGGACATCTATTTTCGCCTCCTTAAATTTAATAATGTTCATGCTTTAAAGGTACATTTTTAATGAATTCTCTAACAGCTTCAAAGTAAATACCATATGTTTTTATATAAATAAATGGATTTGAAATGTTTGGGAATTTTTACAAATACTTGTCATCAATGATTCCATACTGGATACTTGCTACTGGTTTAAATATCACAACTAAATATTTTTTAATGCTCGAGGTCAACTGGATATTTTTTTAATAGCCTTAAAAATGTTAGATTAGTTCTTGACTCCTGACTTGTAAACCATTGGGAAAAAATTTTCGTGACCTCTTCTACTCAAAGTCAACAAACTAGCACCAGATCAACAAGTAACCAGTCAATGAATACACCATTAAAAAGACTACATGTATGAAGATGATAATAAATTCTATGAAAATGTCATTTTATAATTTCTTCAGCATGCCGAACTTCTGACTTTAACTTGACAAACTCTTTGGCAACTTCATCGTTCGTTCTCTGTGATAAAATGCGTAAAATTGTCCATCCTGTTTCATCCAAGTGAATTCTGGGACATAATGAGCACCAACAAGCACAACTGCCTTGTTCAACGATATTTTTTAATTGCATGACAGCAACACCAATCAGACGGTCTTCTCTAGCAAAACAATAGTCCTTTACACATATGTGAAGTTCATATGCATCAGGTTCATCCTCGTTTCCAAGAATGCTGCAACAAAACAAAATGGATTCCATTTTATTAGATTTCAAAATCAGTTCTATCATGTTTGAAAAAGAACAATTTAAAAATCTCTGAACTTCATATTTTTTAAATATGTCTCTAAAAGGGAAATAACTCTATACAAAATATTACAAACTAGAGGCTCCCAGGAGCCTGTATCGCTCACCTGAACCTGAAACCAAACAACCCTTTTTTATCCAGCTTTTCTTTGCTATAAGGAATTGCCCAACACTTCTGCAAAAATCAATAATTTTGACATTTTAAGGGAAATAACTCCTATAAGGAGGAGCTTTTGATGCTTAGAGGGAGAAGGGTGGTTCACTTCAAATTTGCTGTACCTGTTATACTTTTTTAACTATCAGTTGAAACTCTCTCGAACCCACCCCCCTCCTTTTTTTTCATTTTTTCTATTTTAAGCCAGCGTAGCTATGTAGGTAGTCAGGTGTCATGATTTGCACAATTTTGGTAGAGGACGTCCTAAAGATGATGTGTGCAATGTTTCAAAGCAGTCTTTTCATTGGTTAAAGAGGAGATGATTTTTTAAAATCAAGTAAAATTGATTACAAAAATGTTCAAGGAGAATAATTCCTAAACGGTTCATCAGACAATCTTGACCCTAACGTCATTTTTGTAGCCCTCATAGAGCAGAACAATTAAGCAATGCTAACTTTTTCTCTAGTTCTAATAATTTTCAAGATTTTGAGGCAAAAATGTCAAAAATAATCAATTTGGACAATTAAAGGGCAATAACTCCTAGCCATGGTGGTCATGTTGGTTAATCTGCAGCCATGGTTGGTGCAAACTTGGTTGAGGACATTTGACGGATGATGTGTACAAAGTTTCAAAGCAGTACTTTCAGTTGTTTCAGAGGAGAAGATTTTAAAAAATCAATTAAAACCGATTAAAAAAAACAGTTCAAGGGGAATAACTCTTAAACGGTTAATCAGACAATCTTGACCCTTAAGTCATTTTTGTAGCCCTCATAGAGCAGAACAATTAAGCAATGGTAACTTTTTCTCTAGTTCTAATAATTTTCAAGATTTTGAGGTAAAAATGGCAAAAATCATCAATTTTGACAATTAAAGGCAATAACTCCTACAAGGAGTCATCATACAACTTTGACCCAATGGAGTGTTTTGTAGAGCTTTAGATGCTGAAGAAGGTCTGTTTGGTTTTCCTGTATCTGTTATACTTTTTGAACTATAAGCAAAAAACTGTATTTTGACCCCCCTGATCTATTTTTAGCCATGGCAGCCATGTTGGTTGGTCTGAGGCCATGATTTGTGCAAACTTGGTAGACAACATTTTACTGATGATGTGCGCAAAGTTTCAAAGCAATCCCTTCAGTGGTTTTGGGGGAGAAGATTTTATGAAGTAAAGTTAACGACGACGACGACGGACGCCAAGTGATGGCAATAGCTCACCTGACCCTTCGGGTCAGGTGAGCTAATAAAAACAAATGAAAATAGACTCTATGCTCAACAGAAGCATGAGAAAAACTCTTCACATTACAGTTGTGCTATAAATAGAATAAAAAATAAGGTGTTTACAATTTCCTGTGGTCATATTTATACTTACAACTGAAACGTTTCATTAAATTTAGGCGACCAGTTGTTACTTTTTGATTTTGTGGAATGTTTGCGACGTTTGTCACTCAAGTGAGGTCCAATAATAATGACCTCTACAAACGGTCTGAACATACTTGAGGTCTGCCATTTAAGGTCATTGGCTGCCACAACTGTAAAAAAAATAAATATGAAGGTCTAAGACAAATTCTTTGTTTAAATGGTGTGCTGTGATGTTTTCAGCATTTTTTCTTTTTGGCAGGGATAAAATTACTGTGAATATTACCATATTTATGGGCGACAAGTCTAAGTATTACTGTGAATTCTACCATATTTCTGGGCGACAAGTCTATGTGAACCAAGGTTCCTTTTCTCCACAGTTTATAGTGGTAAATACAGCCAGTTAAATTGGTCCCGAAATAAAGTGAATATATATAATACATTATGGAACAATCTCGGTACAGAAATATGCTTTGAATTACATACTGCCATACTTGGGACATCACATTCATTCTACAACATTGTGTATCAAACCATTTATGAATACCAATACTATTATGGATTTTTTTTACCAAAAATGAACCTTTTCAACATACCAACATCAAGCAAATAAAGCATATCTAAATGTAGAATAGAAACAATGTTTAAACCTATGTATTATTGGTTTAGACAAAACAGCTTTTATCTCATTGCTGAGAAAAAGACAAAATCAACCACTTTAAACACACTGTGTATGAAAAGATAAAATCAAATCAACACTACATAGTCCTACCTTTGACTGTAACTTTATGCTCCCCAGTTCCAGGATGAGTTATGAGATCAACTTGAATCGACACTTCACCGACAGGATCCTTATTACCTAGTTCATCCTGTGAGGTTTGCGTACTGACAAATGTTTTTATTAAAGTGTCTGTAGTTTGAGTATACAAGGAGAGAGCGTAGCGTAATGACTGTAACTCCTGACTCTTATCCAGGAATGTTTTCTTCAATCCCTGACCACCTGCATGGTAAAACTGTTTGATCGTGTCAAGTGCCATATCTAAGACAGCACACTGTTTAGGACTAAGATTTTTCTCAGCTTCCTTTGACATATCCTACAATTTTTAAGAAAACGATTTGTTGACAATATTGTCACAAAATGTTTATGTTAAAAGTACAGAATTATTATAATACGCACAAATTGCTTTGGAATAAAACAAAATGTAATTAAGTAAAGTAGTTCATAAGTATTCTATAAAATATAGAGAATTCTAGTTCCTTTATTTTTATGAATGCTATAAAGGTTTCAAGAATTATAAATATTATTTCCAGCTCAGTTAAACTATTATGAAGTCATTACGATGTTCTTTCCGTTAAGGTTGACTTTTCATTTTTACTTTTTGTGCAGGAACATATCATCTATTGAACAACCAATTTTATTAAAATGAAACGTTGACATTTTTACTGGTTTTGAATTGTTTATCATGAAAGGGTTAGGTGCAAAAAGGTCATAATTTGGGCCTCATCTGTGCAATAAAACATTTTTGCAGACTTTTTTTACTTTCATAGCAACTAAAATGTGTTTGAAATTAACAAATTAACTGAAATCAAGCACATGCCAGAACAAATAAGAAATCTACTATGTTTATCACTGTTATTAACATCTTCAAGTAATTATTTAATTGGTTTTTGTATATGTTCAACAATTCCGAATTGTAAATGGTGGACAACATGGCACTTTTGGGCATATTTCCTCTAATTGTCCGTTTTCTCTCACATTTATGAAGAAAATAATTTTAATTTATACAAGAAATCATCAAAAGCTTCATATTTTTACATACATTTTTAGTATATTGTTGTCCCAGTTTTTATTGGGGTAGTAAGCCAGAGAGAAAACCACAGACCTTCAGTTGGAAAACTGGCAAAACTTGTCAAATAAGATTGCAGTTGAGCATACTCACGCAATGTTTAACATTTCAATACCTTATTGCACCTACCTGTTAAACTTTGTTTTAACAGGTACAAAATAACTTTTCACAAAACTTGGAAGTAAAAATGTTTCACAAATACACTACAGAATAAGCAGACATGCATTAATGACTAGCAGGTCAAGCAATACACAGCATGCATAAATAAAAAAAATGTCTAAGTATGTATAGTATTTCAATCTATGCTATTAACCTTGCAATTCAATACCTAGTTTTATTAAGAAATGTACATGTCATTTTACTAAATGTGAAACACTGGAAGACCAAAGAATGAGAAAGAGTAGATTTTTTACAATTAAATTTTGCTGAATAAGTTTATTTATTGCTATTTTGTTCAATTTTCTTTAGATCATGCAGTCTGAGAAAATCCCATCGCTCTCTAATAGAGTGATATGGATGATAATCACTGATGTTGTTAAGTAAACATCATGTCAGAATGTTACAAAATAGAGATAAACAGACTTATGTTTTACATCAAGTCGCCCAATGGATAATTTCTATCTTCCAAATAAAACAAGAATCCATATTTATAAATTCTTTACAAATAACTTAAAAAGCCAAATTTTCAGTAAACAGATTGTTCACAACATCCTGGTAACTTTTTTTTAATAAACTGTGTGAGTCATACATATTTATTGACATTTCATTGGATAAATGAGTTATTTTAGTCTAATCCCAAATTTGAAATCATTTTCCTGTAGACCACCTTTACTTTACCATACCACCTGTCTGTGATAAATACCACACACCACACACTCAGACCAGAAATGGATCACACACCACACACTCAGACCAGAAATGGATCACACACCACACAGACCAGAAATGGATCACACACCACACACTCAGACCAGAAATGGATCACACACCACACAGACCAGAAATGGATCACACACCACACACTGACAGACCAGAAATGGATCACACACCACACAGACCAGAAATGGATCACACACCACACACTCAGACCAGAAATGGATCACACACCACACACTCAGACCAGAAATGGATCACACACCACACACTCAGACCAGAAATGGATCACACACCACACACTCAGACCAGAAATGGATCACACACCACACACTCAGACCAGAAATGGATCACACACCACACACTCAGACCAGAAATGGATCACACACCACACACTCAGACCAGAAATGGATCACACACCACACACTCAGACCAGAAATGGATCACACACCACACACTCAGACCAGAAATGGATCACACACCACACACTCAGACCAGAAATGGATCACACACCACACACTCAGACCAGAAATGGATCACACACCACACACTCAGACCAGAAATGGATCACACACCACACACTCAGACCAGAAATGGATCACACACCACACACTCAGACCAGAAATGGATCACACACCACACACTCAGACCAGAAATGGATCACACACCACACACTCAGACCAGAAATGGATCACACACCACACACTCAGACCAGAAATGGATCACACACCACACACTCAGACCAGAAATGGATCACACACCACAAAGACCAGAAATGGATCACACACCACACACTCAGACCAGAAATGGATCACACACCACACACTCAGACCAGAAATGGATCACACACCACACACTCAGACCAGAAATGGATCACACACCACACAGACCAGAAATGGATCACACACCACACACTCAGACCAGAAATGGATCACACACCACACACTCAGACCAGAAATGGATCACACACCACAAAGACCAGAAATGGATCACACACCACACACTCAGACCAGAAATGGATCACACACCACACACTCAGACCAGAAATGGATCACACACCACACACTCAGACCAGAAATGGATCACACACCACACACACAGACCAGAAATGGATCACACACCACACACTCAGACCAGAAATGGATCACACACCACACGCTCAGACCAGGTAATCTAGTATACTACCCTCAACTGCAGGCAGTACGTGTATATTATCAAGTTGTTTCTCAAGAATACTAAAGAACTGTGCAGGTCAGGTAATGGCCGGTAGACTACAACCTTCTGAAATATTGCCTGCCCTATGTTAAGCATCAATTAATAATTGAGTACTTGACAAGCAACATTATACCCAGACAAAGTTTAATTTTAACACTACCACATCAACCCTGGAATCACTTTAACACAAACAACACTTTCTGTAGATAACAATTGTTTCTATTGTTAAAATGGACTTATATATGCAAGGATTTCTTGTCATTTATAGGAAAGTGAGTCGAGCATGGTTTATGTGCCAAGTCTAGAGAACGTTTGGAGACATCCCTATATACTACATGTACTAATAAGAATGTCTCTAGCCACAAACTATAAACAAAGGATTTATTCTATATTTTACTACATATTTTAGATGTGATTTAATTCTAAGATTATTAAATGATAACAGCTCTTAAATAGTATACTACAACAATTGCCTGAAAAGTATTATTTAGAAAACACTGTGATCGATTATGGCAAACAAAATGTTTTTGCAGCTAGTTTTTTTTCATTCTCTACTCAACCAATCACACCACTTGGTAAATCAACCAATCGACAGCTTGCTTATAAATAAATGTATTTAAGTAAGTCAAGAATCTTCTAGATAGACTGCATAGATATAATAAAACTCAAATAGATCAAATTTTAATTAGATTGTTGTTGTTTTGGTCCATTTTTATGACTTGTTTCCTGACATTAAAAGTTCCCTTTTTTTTTTAATGAATTGAAAACGTGGAAAAATAAAAAAAAATTCTACAAAAAGCCTTGATCTTACCATGAAAACCAGTGAAATGGAGGATCCAATATTTACAGTACAATCAACAATCAAACTCACAAAATTTACTCTGGGTTGGAATTTTGATACCTGACCTGAATTATCGCTATATAGTTCATTTTCTGTGCAACATAACAACATAACTGCTATATATATTTGTCAAATGTTTATAGTAAGAACAAAAGAATATATTTATGTTTGAAAGTCAGTTTGACCTTCAAATGAACAGAAACTGAAATTTATCAACCATTTAAAAAGTGCACTACTAAAGCTATATTTAAAAAAGTGCTTTTAAAATTGTTTATTTCATTTACTTAAAAAACTTTAAACTTAAAACTGGCAGAAATAAAAATATAAAATAATTAAAAAACCAACAACAAGAAATAATCTATGAAAATAAACTGAAATAACCAGAGCGGAACAAAGGGAGACAAATGTACAACACTAGGTTTCACCTGGATCATAGGCACATTCATAGGCATTTGGCTGACATGGTTGAGGAAAAGGCGGGACACATCTTCAATCTTAGCCTGTGCCGTCCCAGGCAGGGGTATAAGCTGAAAAGGCATACAGCAATATTCAGGTAAAAGAAGGAGCTAATTTTAACCCTTCAGCAGCTGTATCAGATATTAGATATATAGATTAAATTATCAAAAATGGAACAAGACCCTCATCTTTGGAGTTTTGAACGTTAGACAAAGCATGTGGTCTGGAAGAATGACTTTGTCAGTTTGGTAGCTTGATAAAAAATGACTTCAAAATGTACAGCAGTTCATGCAAGGTTATACTTTTTACATGACACAGTCTGTAAAAAATTAAATTCATTCCCAAAATTAAAAGCAGGTAGAGGTTCAAAGGTCAAAGGGGATACACATTGAAACTTTCTAAGACTACAACCAACACATGGAAAAGAACTGAAATACAAAAATTTGTCAAAAATTCACAATATCATATTTTCAGCCATGTTCAGAAGCTGACAACGTAAATATTATAGGTGGCAATCGGATTCCCTGACTTACACCACCAAAGATAAAACGTCTAGGTTTATCGAGGCCACCTTTGGCTGTAAGTGTTAAGAACTGAAACAGTATACAAACAAAATATAAATGTTCACCTCATGAATATTCATTTATTTTATATAAATATGTTATTCAAGCCCTAAAAAGCATAGCATCAGGCTCTTGTGCTTGCTAATAGCAAAATGCCTAGTTGGTCTTAATATTATTCAAACAAAAAAACCAACACAAACCAACCCTAAGATTATGTAAAATAAATAAAATATGCTGAGACCCGTCTCCACATACTAGTGTCATGTTGTCATATAAAATCTGTCATTCAAATGATCATTTAAAAAAGAACAAAACAAAAGAAAAACAAACCAGAGGCTCTTAAGGCCCTGTATCGCTCATCTGATTTTATAGACAATGAAGATGGCATTTCCCTAATGTTAAACTAAGTCCTGTAATTTTCAATAAACTTTAAATAGGACCATCCAAACAATATTACTAGAAAGCTTTGTTTCATTGGTTAACCGGTTGTATAGAGAAGATTTTTTTTATTTGCCCATAGGGTCCTATGTTCAACTAAGTCCTGCGCCGTGGTGGCCATTTTGAATTTCCAATTGCCATAAAAAACATAAACTTTATAAAGGACCATCCAAACAATATTGCTAGTAAGTTTTTGTTTCCATTGATTAACCTGTTTCACAGAAGAAGCCTTAAAAACTTTTTCCCATAGGGTCCTATGTTAAACTAAGTCCTGCGGTAGCGGCCATTTTGAATTTCCAATTGCCATAAAAAACATAAACTTTATAGAGGACCATCCAAACAATATTGCTAGTAAGTTTTTGTTTCCATTGATTAACCGGTTTCAGAGAAGCAGCCTTTAAAAACTTTTTCCCATAGGGTCCTATGTTAAACTAAGTCCTGCAGTAGCAGCCATTTTGAATTTCCAATTGCCATAAAAAACATAAACTTTATAGAGGACCATCCAAACAATATTGCTAGAAAGTTTTGTTTTGATTGGTTAAACGGTTTCAGAGAAGAAGCCCTTTTAAACTTTTTTCTCATAGGGTCGAATGTTAAACCAAGTCCTGCGGTGGCGGCCATTTTGAATTTCCGATTGGGATAAAAAACATTAACTTTATAGAGGACCATCCAAACAATATTGCTAGTAAGTTTTGTTTCCATTGGTTGACTGGTTTCAGAAAAGAAGCCTTTCAAACTTTTTCCCATAGGGTCCTATGTTATATTAAGTCCTGCGGTGGCAGCCATTTTGAATTTCCAATTGCCATAAAAAACACAAACTTTATAGAGGACCATCCAAACAATATTGCTAGTAAGTTTTTGTTTCCATTGATTAACCGGTTTCAGAGAAGAAGCCTTTTAAAACTTTTTCCCATAGGGTTCTATGTTAAACTAAGTCCTGCGTCGGCGGCCATTTTGAATTTCCAATTCCCATCAAAAACACAAACTTTATAGAGGACCATCCAAACAATATTGCTAGTAAGTTTTGTTTTGATTGGTTAAACGGTTTCAGAGAAGAAGCCCTTTTTAACTTTTTTCCCATAGGGTCCTATGTTAAACTAAGTCTTGAGGTGGCGGCCATATTGGTTTACCAATCAAAATAAAAAACACAAACTTTGTAAAGGTCCATCCAATGAACATTATGGCCAAGTTTGGTTTCAATTGGCCAAGTGGTTTCAGAGAAGAAGATTAAAATGTAAAAAGTTTACAGACGCCGACGACGACGACGCCGACGACGACGACGACGCCGACGGACGCAAAGTGATAACAATAGCTCACATGACCCTTTGGGTCAGGTGAGCTAACAAACCAGAGGCTCTTAAGGCCCTGTATCGCTCATCTGATTTTATAGACAATGAAGATGGCATTTCCCTAATGTTAAACTAAGTCCTGTTATTTTCAATAAACTTTAAAGAGAACAATCCAAACAATATTGCTTTTAAGTTTTGTTTTCATTGGTTAAAAGGCATGAGAAGAAAACATTTCAAACTTTTCCCCATGGGGCCCTATGTTAACTAAGTCCTGCAGTGTCAGCCATTTTTAATTTGTGATTGGCATAGAAAACATAACCTTTCCATCTAAATAATATTGCTAGTAAGTTTTGTTTTGATTGGTTAACAGGTTTCAAAGAAGAATGCTTTTTTTAAAACTTTTTTTCCATAGGGTCCTCTGTTAAACTACCTCCTGCGATAGCAGCCATATTAGTTTTCCAATCCAAATAAAAACACAAACTTTGTAAATGTCCCTCAAATGAACATTCTGACCAAGTTTAGTTTCAATAGGCCAAGTGTTTTCAGAGAAGAAGATTAAAATGTAAAACATTTACAGACGTCGATGACGGGTGCAAAATGAGGAAAATAGCTCAAATGACCCTTTGGGTCAGGTGAGCTAAAAACCACACCATGAAAAATAGTTTTAACTAATGAATTCATTTGTTTAAACCTAATTTAAAAAAAAAAGAAATATTAATACTCAATTATAATATTTTCGTTAGTTCTCAGATAAAATGACAGATTTTAGTATATTGGATATATTTCTAATTATATAAAGAATAAAGCAGGTCTCCAAATGTGCTATAAATTCAATACCCCAACTTCCTTATCTTGACTGTCTTCTTTGGCCTTTAAGAATATACAAATAAACACCAAATAATAGCAAACAACCAAGCTTCTGGAGGACTATGACTAATGTTTTCATCTTTAAGAATGTGAAACAAGTAAATAAAATTTGTTTCACTTTTTGCATTTGTTCTTTCAAATAATTATCATCTATGAGCAGTAAAATTAATTTTACAATAAAAAACCCAGATTATTTAGAAGAAAAGAAAAAGATTGACATGACAAAATATTTTTAAATTTATTATTTTTGAGTACAACCCTAACTGAAGTACAATTGTATACCTGTCTAGGGTCTGACAGAGGTGGTAACACGACGGTTTTCTCCATAGTATAAACGACAATTCTCCACAATTCCTGAAAATAAAGGTGATTGATAATAAGATTTTTGGAGTACACAAAGCAATTCAGAAAAGGAACTTTGATATGTTTGTGGTTTAAAGCCAGTTTCAGCAATTGTCCAGCTAAAATAATAGTCCATATTCCAGAGAAACTAGCGAAAACTCCTGATGTTTCGCAGGAAAAGTGGCAATCCTTTTAAAATAAGGTTGGAGTTGAGCACACCCTGACCAAGGTAATGCTAAAAATGATAAAAACAGTGTTGACAGAGCACATGATAAAGTCTATGGCTAGCTACTTTAACCACATTGCCATTGTGGCACCAACTAAGATACAAGTAATGTCAACAACATGTAGGTTTATCTTTAAGATAAAGATATTTAAAGAGAATACTAATGATTGTCCTGAACCCTTATCACAGAATCACAAACCTGCACTCTGTACCAAACCCTAACCCTTTACCCTGCAGCACACACCGCTACCCTTATCCTATATCCTGCAGTATACTCCTACCTTTATCCTATACCCAGAGTACACACCCCCAATCTTTATCCTATACCCACAGTACACACCCCGAACCTTTATCCTATACCCAGAGTACACACCCCCAACCTTTATCCTTTACCCAAAGTACACACCCCGAAACTTTATCCTATACCCAGAAGTACACACCCCCAACCTTTAGCCTATACCCAGAGTACACACCCCAAACCTTATCCTATACCCAGAGTGCACACCCCAAAGCTTTATCATATACCCAGAAGTACACACCCCCAACCTTTATCCTATACCCAGAGTACACACCCCAAAGCTTTATCCTATACCCAGAGTACACACCCCAAAGCTTTATCCTATACCCAGAAGTACACACCACCAACCTTTATCCTATACCCAGAGTACACACCCCAAAGCTTTATCCTATACCCAGAAGTACACACCCCTACCCTTTATCCTATACCCAGAAGTACACACCCCTACCCTTTATCCTATACCCAGAAGTACACACCCCTACCCTTTATCCTATACCCAGAGTACACACCCCAAAGCTTTATCCTATACCCAGAAGTACACACCCCCAACCTTTATCCTATACCCAGAGTACACACCCCAAAGCTTTATCCTATACCCAGAAGTACACACCCCTACCCTTTATCCTATACCCAGATTACACACCCCTGCCCTTTATCCTATACCCAGAAGTACACACCCCTACCCTTTATCCTATACCCAGAAGTACACACCCCTACCCTTTATCCTATACCCAGAGTACACACCCCCAACCTTTATCCTATACCCAGAGTACACACCCCGAACCTTTATCCTATACCCAGAAGTACACAACCCCAACCTTTATCCTATACCCAGAAGTACACACCCCCAACCTTTATCCTATACCCAGAAGTACACACCCCAAACCTTTATCCTATACCCAGAGTACACACCCCTAACCTGTATCCTATACCCAGAGTACACACCCCCAACCTGTATCCTATACCCAGAGTACACACCCCCAACCTTTATCCTATACCCAGAAGTATACACCCCAAACCTTTATCCTATACCCAGAGTACACACCCCCAACCTGTATCCTATACCCAGAGTACACACCCCGAACCTTTATCCTATACCCAGAGTTCACACCCCGAACCTGTATCCTATACCCAGAGTACACACCCCAAACCTTTATCCTATACCCAGAGTACACACCCCTAACCTGTATCCTATACCCAGAAGTACACACCCCCAACCTGTATCCTATACCCAGAGTACACACCCCGAACCTTTATCCTATACCCAGAGTACACACCCTGAACCTGTATCCTATACCCAGAGTACACACCCTGAACCTTTATCCTATACCCAGAGTACACACTCCTAACCTGTATCCTATACCCAGAGTACACACCCCGAACCTGTATCCTATACCCAGAGTACACACCCCGAACCTTTATCCTATACCCAGAAGTACACACCCCCAACCTTTATCCTATACCCAGAAGTACACACCCCTACCCTTTATCCTATACCCAGAAGTACACACCCCGAACCTTTATCCTATACCCAGAGTACACTACCCGAACCTTTATCCTATACCCAGAGTACACACCCCTACCCTTTATCCTATACCCAGAAGTACAAACCCCCAACCTTTATCCTATACCCAGAGTACACACCCCTACCCTTTATCCTATACCCAGAGTACACACCCCAAACCTTTATCCTATACCCAGAAGTACACACCCCCAACCTTTACCCTATACCCAGAAGTACACACCCCCAACCTTTATCCTATACCCAGAGTACACACCCCCAACCTTTATCCTATACCCAGAGTACACACCCCGAACCTTTATCCTATACCCAGAGTACACACCCCGAACCTTTATCCTATACCCAGAAGTACACACCCCGAACCTTTACCCTATACCCAGAAGTACACACCCCCAACCTTTATCCTATACCCAGAGTACACACCCCCAACCTTTATCCTATACCCAGAGTACACACCCCTACCCTTTATCCTATACCCAGAGTACACACCCCTACCCTTTATCCTATACCCAGAAGTACACACCCCCAACCTTTATCCTATACCCAGAAGTACACACCCCCAACCTTTATACTATACCCAGAGTACACACCCCCAATATTTATCCTATACCCAGAAGTACACACCCCCAACCTTTATCCTATACCCAGAAGTACACACCCCCAACCTTTATCCTATACCCAGAGTACACACCCCTACCCTTTATCCTATACCCAGAGTACACACCCCTAACCTGTATCCTATACCCAGAGTACACACCCCCAACCTTTATCCTATACCCAGAAGTACACACCCCCAACCTTTATCATATACCCAGAATTACACACCCCCAACCTTTATCCTATACCCAGAAGAACACACCCCCAACCTTTATCCTATACCCAGAAGTACACACCCCTACCCTTTATCCTATACCCAGAGTACACAAACCTTAACTTTATCCTATACCCAGAAGTACACACCCCCAACCTTTATCCTATACCCAGAGTACACAAACCTTAACTTTATCCTATACCCAGAAGTACACACCCCAAACCTTTATGCTATACCCAGAAGTACACACCCCCAACCTTTATCCTATACCCAGAGTACACACCCCGAACCTTTATCCTATACCCAGAGTACACACCGCCAACCTTTATCCTATACCCAGAAGTACACACCCCCAACCTTTATCCTATACCCAGAAGTACACACCCCGAACCTGTATCCTATACCCAGAGTACACACCACGAACCTTTATCCGATACCCAGAAGTACACACCCCAACCTTTATCCTATCCCCAGAAGTACACACCCCCAACCTTTATCCTATACCCAGAGTACACAAACCTTAACTTTATCCTATACCCAGAAGTACACACCCCAAACCTTTATGCTATACCCAGAAGTACACACCCCCAACCTTTATCCTATACCCAGAGTACACACCCCGAACCTTTATCCTATACCCAGAGTACACACCCCCAACCTTTATCCTATACCCAGAAGTACACACCCCCAACCTTTATCCTATACCCAGAAGTACACACCCCGAACCTGTATCCTATACCCAGAGTACACACCACGAACCTTTATCCCATACCCAGAAGTACACACCCCAACCTTTATCCTATACCCAGAAGTACACACCCCCAACCTTTATCCTATACCCAGAGTACACACCCCGAACCTTTATCCTATACCCAGAGTACACACCCCCAACCTTTATCCTATACCCAGAAGTACACACCCCCAACCTTTATCCTATACCCAGAAGTACACACCCCGAACCTGTATCCTATACCCAGAGTACACACCACGAACCTTTATCCGATACCCAGAAGTACACACCCCAACCTTTATCCTATACCCAGAAGTACACACCCCTACCCTTTATCCTATACCCAGAAGTACACACCCCGAACCTGTATCCTATACCCAGAGTACACACCACGAACCTTTATCCGATACCCAGAAGTACACACCCCCAACCTTTATCCTATACCCAGAGTACACACCCCTACCCTTTATCCTATACCCAGAGTACACACCCCTACCCTTTATCCTATACCCAAAAGTACACACCCCTGTCCTTTATCCTAGAGTACACAAACCTTAACTTTATCCTATAGCCAGAAGTACACACCCCGAACCTTTATCCTATACCCAAAGTACACACCCCCAACCTTTATCCTATACCCAGAAGTACACACCCCGAACCTTTATCCTATACCCAGAGTACACACCCCTAACCTGTATCCTATACCCAGAAGTACACACCCCCAACCTGTATCCTATACCCAGAGTACACACCCCGAACCTTTATCCTATACCCAGAGTACACACCCTGAACCTGTATCCTATACCCAGAGTACACACCCCGAACCTTTATCCTATACCCAGAGTACACACTCCTAACCTGTATCCTATACCCAGAGTACACACCCCGAACCTGTATCCTATACCCAGAGTACACACCCCGAACCTTTATCCTATACCAAGAAGTACACACCCCCAACCTTTATCCTATACCCAGAAGTACACACCCCTACCCTTTATCCTATACCCAGAAGTACACACCCCGAACCTTTATCCTATACCCAGAGTACACTACCCGAACCTTTATCCTATACCCAGAGTACACACCCCTACCCTTTATCCTATACCCAGAAGTACAAACCCCCAACCTTTATCCTATACCCAGAGTACACACCCCTACCCTTTATCCTATACCCAGAGTACACACCCCAAACCTTTATCCTATACCCAGAAGTACACACCCCCAACCTTTACCCTATACCCAGAAGTACACACCCCCAACCTTTATCCTATACCCAGAGTACACACCCCCAACCTTTATCCTATACCCAGAGTACACACCCCCAACCTTTATCCTATACCCAGAGTACACACCCCGAACCTTTATCCTATACCCAGAAGTACACACCCCGAACCTTTACCCTATACCCAGAAGTACACACCCCCAACCTTTATCCTATACCCAGAGTACACACCCCCAACCTTTATCCTATACCCAGAGTACACACCCCTACCCTTTATCCTATACCCAGAGTACACACCCCTACCCTTTATCCTATACCCAGAAGTACACACCCCCAACCTTTATCCTATACCCAGAAGTACACACCCCCAACCTTTATACTATACCCAGAGTACACACTCCCAATATTTATCCTATACCCAGAAGTACACACCCCCAACCTTTATCCTATACCCAGAAGTACACACCCCCAACCTTTATCCTATACCCAGAGTACACACCCCTACCCTTTATCCTATACCCAGAGTACACACCCCTAACCTGTATCCTATACCCAGAGTACACACCCCCAACCTTTATCCTATACCCAGAAGTACACACCCCCAACCTTTATCCTATACCCAGAATTACACACCCCCAACCTTTATCCTATACCCAGAAGAACACACCCCCAACCTTTATCCTATACCCAGAAGTACACACCCCTACCCTTTATCCTATACCCAGAGTACACAAACCTTAACTTTATCCTATACCCAGAAGTACACACCCCCAACCTTTATCCTATACCCAGAGTACACACCCCCAACCTTTATCCTATACCCAGAGTACACATCCCCAACCTTTATCCTATACCCAGAGTACACACCCTGAACCTTTATCCTATTCCCAAAGGCACATACCATTACCCATATCTTATATCCTGCAGCACAAACATAAACCATAAAAAATCCATTCACCTTTAGGTTGATATAGGTATCTCATGAGGATTTTTTCATGCTTTATGCTCTATATAGTGAATAGTCCAAAAATAGCTCTACACAAAATACTGTTAAAATTTATTGTTAACAGGAAATTAATATTATAACTGCAACATTTTGACATAACTTTCATTCTTTCTTTCTGATTTATATACAGTGTTTAAAATGTGTATTTTTAACTAGAAATATTAGCTTAGCAACAAATAAAGAAAAACATCTGTTTCTAAGGTTAAAATTTTAAACCCTCGCTTATATTGAGTGTGATGTCATATTATGATTAGTATCATGCAATTATATGGGGATATTCTCTATCGTAAACCTTCGGCATTCTCGGGTTGAATCGGAATTTATCGACACTTGTCGGTCCAGAGTTCCTAATTTAAATAACAAAAGAAACGATCACCTGATACATATGTCCATATAAAACTAAAACCATTTGTCTTAAGGCCAAAGTTTGAAATGCTTATCACTTATAAGCATCAATAAAATTGCCATTAGCAATACTTAAATTTATTACATGTAATTTACAGGACTTAGATATATTTTCTGTATATTTTATGGCAGTTTGCGACTACCGCAATTCGGTAGCAACATCCCCCATTTTGTAGTGGGATAATGGCTGCCTCTGCTCCTGCCTCCGGCAGCAGAGATTCTGACTATGATTCAAACTGTGGAAACACAACAGATATTCTGGATTAATTTGATGACGATAAAGCAGAATCGTTTTCAGGGTTTGAACTCGAAGAGTGTGTTGACGAAAATAATAATAAAAGTAAAAAAGTAAAATCGAAGGTCGTTCAGCACGTGGTGCATTCTCAACCTGTCGTAGGTAACAATAGAAAGGGTAAAGCCAAAGCAACTAGTAAAAGAAAAGTAATTGATATAAATGAACCTAGTACAAGTTCTGGTATAACTCGTCCGAAAAAACAAAAATAGAATTCGCAATATGACCCGAGCTTTTACAAGAGCTGTTAGAAGTATTTACCAATGTGTCAAAGTCAATGACTGTGAATAAAATTAATACACTCATAGAACAGAGTGATAGTAATATTGATATTCCAGACACACCCGAGTCTGAATTTGTTAATTTTGATGATGGTCTCAATATTTTTGATAACACAGAAGAAATAGTGAATGATGATAATGATGATGTAGTAGGTTTTACTGACAATGACTTTCCTCAGATTTTTACGGATGAAATTCAATTTTCTGAAGATGTAAAAGAGAATTTAGCTCAGTATATTACTAAGTGTTGTACAAAACAGGCCGATATTAAAGAGTATTTGAATAAGAATGATATTAAAATACCTGGAAATTGTAAATCTTTATTACCACGTAGACTGTCTCCAGAAATTTTTAGTGATTTACACCCGCAAACTAAAGCAGGGGATGCTGCTGTGCAAGATGTTCAAAAGTTAATGGGTCTAGGTATTGTGTCATTACTTAATCTAGTTCAGATGTTTTCAGAAAAGAACATTAATAGAGAGAAAGCAAAAGACGAATTGTTAAAAAGTATAACACTTATTTGCAATGCTCATTTTGAACTTTCCATTAGGCGTAGATATTTGTTAAAAAGATTTATTAAAAGGCAATTTAGACAGTTGTGTGTTCCAAGTAACTCTGTTGGTGAAACTTTATTTGGGTCAGAACTTTCTCAGAAACTTAAGGACATTGGTGAAAGTAGTAAACTAATGATGGAAAACAGGTCAATACCAGAAGGTTCTTTCTACAGAGGTCCAAAAAACTCCAACAGAGGCCTTTCCCGATTCAGGCCGGGAGATCGCAGAGGAAATCGGGGCAGGAGCAGAGGCAGAGTCAGATTCCCTGCAAGAGGCAGGGGGATGTACCAGCATTACTCAACATATTGAAGGTGAGTAATCATGCGGTACAGGCTGGTTCGTTTGTATATTGACAACAATCATTTAGATGCTGTAAAATGACAAATGGTTTTAGTTGCGCAGTCCTTTTATATGGACATATGTATCAGGTGATCGTTTCTTTTGTTATTTAAATTAGGAACTCTGGACCGACAAGTGTCGATAAATTCCGATTCAACCCTCAAGCCTACGGCTTACTCAGAGAATGCCTACCATCTATCACATCCAATGGATGCTTGGATGATATTACATTATTTACAAAATCTCTAAACAAGAAAAATTTTGACAAAATAATTTCCTCCTCAATAAACAAACATCTCACCTTTAGTAATCTTTTTAGCACTGTCTTTTCACATACACTTGCAAACAATTGTAAGCTGTTACAAAAAAATTAAAATCTCAATAAGATAACGCACAACAACAATGCTAATGTCCATTCACGTTACACAACCTAGCATGCAGATGGTTAATGTCAAGGATTATATAAAATGTTCGCTTGATGACCTTGTCAAATACATATAGTAGGTCAACAGTCTCTGCCCTGCTGATGGCAAAAAATGTAACATCAATGGCAAGCACACAAATTTTAACGGCATGGAAAATGAAAAATGCAACAAATTTACATAGCAATCTGAGATCCTAAGAGAAAAAAAGCTTTAACAATGATGACACTACTTGATATGTTTAAGATTTTACAAACTTTTTCTACTCCCATAGATTCAATGAAATTTTTATCATTAGAATTTTAAGTTTTACGTTGATTCCCAAATTTTCAGCGAAAAAAAATTAAGAACATAGCATTTCTCAAATAGTTAGTCGTGTGAGTATTGAGTTAGAGTTAGACGCAGCAGAATAAGATGGAAACCAAGTCAACAAAAGTATATTGACATCTCCATACTAATTAATGGAAACAAATCACCTCAAAACAATCTGTAAGTATACGAACCTGCCATCTAATAACTCCATAAGTGGTCTAAGTACCGTCATACTCTCATGTTGTATATTATTTCTTTGACTGGGCTGAGCCAGGGATACCTGTCCAGCACCTTTCACTTTGGCCAATAAAGCACCTAACTCTTGCATACTCTGTTGAATTTGTGATTCTAAACTTTTGGCGAAGATTGTAGCCAGATCATCGAGAACACTATTTAGTTTCTGTTGAAGTTCATTTAAAATTTGTGCTGCAGATTCATCAAGCTGCCGAAACAAAATATGTATTAGTAAAGTGCAAACTGATAAATCAATATTTAACACAATATCATATCACATAAATAATCAATAAAATGAAAAGTAAGTGCAGTCAGCCATAAATTATCTTTTCATTATTATTTTGGCGTTTTTTAAATGTTTTTATGCCACTTTCAGCAATTTTTCAGGTATATCATGGTGTCCTTTTTTTATTGAGAGAGGAGGCCATAGTACCTTGTACAAAAAAACCCAGACCTGCAGTAGGAAAAATGTCAATTAGAATTGGAGTCACAGCAACTTCAGTGTTAACAGACCATGTGATCAAAAATGAACAAGTGTAACCATCCCACTGCCATGGCTCCTTATTTCCTTATAAACTAGTACATATATGTACATGTTTTAAAAATAAAATGTATGTATCTTGTGTCAAAACAAAACAAATTATGAGCAATATGTTTGTGTATTTCAGTAGGGTTTAACAACACTAAATCATGGTGTGCAGTTTTAGCATAGAATGTTGCCTTAATACCCAGTGATCAATAATCCTTGTCAATTAAAGCACACTTAGTCAGAAGGCTTAAATCTGAAACTACAGCAGTGACACGACGGTGATCAAAAAACACTCTGTCACTAAGGTACCAAGAAACAAAGCTTACAGTGTTAACACTATAAGATACATTTTAGATTTTACAAACCTTTTCTCCCCCCATAGATTCAAATACTTTTTCCAACTGTACTCGTAACTGTTGAATGTTATTCATTAATGTACATGCCTATAAAAGAAGGAATAATTATAATCAGGTTGTAAAACTAAATATCTTCCATCTAGACCACTAGTAATCACAACTTGATTTCTATTTTCAAATAAAACTAAGTGTAATATGTTAAAAAATTAAAATTCCAATTGTTAGCTGCTGCCACACAATATGTCTTAAAATCAGTGCAAAATACGAACTGAAAATTCCAATTGTAAGCTGCTGCCACACAAAATGTCTTAAAATCAGTGCAAAATATGAATGGAAAATTCCAATTGTTAGCTGCTGCCACACAAAATGTCTTAAAATCAGTGCAAAATACGAATGGAAAATTCCAATTGTTAGCTGCTGCCACAAAATGTCTTATAATCAGTGCAAAATACAAATGGAAAATTCCAACTGTAAGCTGCTGCCACACTAAATGTTTTATAATCAGTGCAAAATATTAATGGGAAATTCCAATTGTTAGCTGCTGCCACACAAAATGTCTTATAATCAGTGCAAAAATGTCTGACTATTTGGAGCATTCCAGAGAAAGTCTTTGACTGCTTTACTAGAGTTTAGGTTTTGAAAATCTATTTTGCTTCATGTGCATATATACAGGAAAATTGGTAACTGTACAAAAATCTTTTTTTAACATTTAGTTTAATTGTTATTTCTTACATATATTGTTATTACTCATAGCAAAAATTATCCATAAACTGGAACTGTATATCCAATAAAACCAAGACAATTATGTATATAACCAGCTACTTACAATTTTCTGTTTATGTGTGTACTTTTCAAAATCTCTTTTGACAATATCTGCATAGGCTAGTAGAACTTTATTGACAGTCTGAAATCAAAACAAAAATTCACATTATATGTAATTATGATATACACATTTTAAGAGTTCAACATGTCTATGATATGTTCTTAAAGTGAACACTCGAGTATTGTCTTCTCTGAAAACATGTGCTTGAACCTGTGACCTTTCTCGCCATAAACCACCACTCTACCAACTAAGCAAAAACAGATGGTAGAGTTTTTCATGAAAAAGTCATAAAATACATCGTAAGCGCTGACATCACAATGTATTTCCCTTTGATCTTCTAACACTTACGATAGATTTTACACTTTCTACTTTTTGTAACATCGACTCCAGGCAGCTAGTGAAGGTGTTTATAAACATACAGCTGTTCCTATCATCTCTCCATTAACCCCATTATTTTAACTTTGCATAATGTGGTAGGTATATACTTACATTTGCAAATCTTTGCATGTATATTTTAACAATATCTGGATCTGGACATTCCAGTTTTTTTATGACATCAGAGCACTGATTTAACTGAGTAAAAACATCTACAACGGAAGATGAAAACAATGCATGCTCGGCACTCTTCTGGAACTGTAAAAGAAATAATATCAAATACATAAAGTACAGGAGAAAATGTAATTTAATTTTAATACAAATGAAAATTGAAATTAAAGGTTAAAAATTTCCAACAGTCTGAGCTTGTTCAAGGGTTAAAAATTGACAATCCTAATTTCTCCAATTTTTGCAATATATTCAAACTGCTTCACTGATGTGGAAAAAATAGTTCTCGTCACTAGTGAAAATGCTGTTCTCAGCAGTTGATTGGTTTAAAATAATGATGTCATAATAAGAACTGATGACATAATAAACAAAACCCCTTCTGTTTACCGCGTATTCAAGTCATGAACGTAAAAATAGGGTTGGGAGAATTTGTACTTCATTTCGTAAATTTACTACTTTTTAAAATTAGAGAAACAGAATCTTACATTAGTACTCTTATATTATCGGATTTCTCCAATCTCAATAGTTCAATTATGGAAATTTAAGTCCTCGCCAAGGCTCGGACTTAAAATTCCATAATTTAACTATCGAGATTGGGGAAATCTGATAATCCACACGTACCAATGTAAGATCTATATTTCCAAGCTTATTCTATGCTCAAACAAAAAAATATGTTACTGGACAACGCTGATGTCCTACTTGGCACATATACTGGTAAACACCCACTTTTTTAAAGTTCACTTAAGCATGAGATATTTGGTGCAGCCCTACAAAACATTTTCAAGAAATTTCATCATGTTGTAAGTGTGGACTGTCAGCGCGCTCACAAAGGGATACCCCACTTTGCTTTCAAGTCCAATTATCTCCCCTCAATGATATCCTAGGTCAATAAAAGTCCTTCGTGCACATCTACATATAATGTACTTCCTTTATGCTAAGTTTCATTAAATTTTATCAAGCCGTTTAGGAGGAGTTGCGCTTACATGGGATGTGGACAGACGGACAGACAGGGTGATTCCTTTATACCCCCCAAACAAGTTTGCGGGGAGTATAACAATGATTTAAGTATTTGTTTCATTTGTTGTATTAAATTTTACATACATCATCTTTTTTGTCTCTTTCATAAGCACTGTGGAGGTATTCCATGGAAACGTCATCATTTTCATTTAACCATTGTAATACGAAAGGAACAAACCACCTGAAACAGATTCATATAATATGGTTATACATATTTATCATGATGTATAATGTTTACTACAAAATTATTTAATAAATAAATCACTCAAGTTTTGCTTTCATTGGAAGCCATAGTCTCGGCTTTGATCTAGGTATATTAAAAAATAAATTCTATAGCTGTTTATCCTTTACTTTCCTTTGGTAAACTGTTAAAGCAGCACACAAAGAACTGTCAACCGTTATAAGTTTTTATTATTTTTAACGAACAATAATAATTAGGTCTGTGTAAGAAAACTAATAAGTAATAAAGTAATAGATAAGTATTACATAAAAATATGACTTTAATTATAATAAACATAAAAATATTTTAATATTATGACAATATATGTGACCAAGACAACTTATTATATTAATTGAGACTTTTCTTTCCTTTCAAAACTGTGACCTTTTTCAGTTACTTTCTTTCTGTTTACAGGTTAATTAAGGCACAACTTTATAAAAGTGGCTGGTGTCCGGTTTATAGAGGTGGCTGGTTTTGTGAAAGTAACTGACATTGAAGACTTTTTAAAATGGCAGATTTAAAGGGGAAAACCGTGTTTTTCTAAAGGTCCAGTTTAGAGAGGTTACACTGTATATGTTACATTGTATATGTAATCTTTGCTAATATAGACACAGAAAACCAGGTACTAGTTCACTGAAAATAATATACAGAGTCCAATGAAAAGCTACTTTGAATACAGATAATCCTCTAGTTAGTGATTGGACAAATATCCATGTAGGAGTGGTCTAAGGAGGATACATACTTTGGGTATTCTGGAATCATTCCTTTAAACTGAGGCACATCTGCTACATATTTAGTATATAACTGTTTGACTTGGAAGTGGAGATTCATGTATTCAGAACTTTTACACGTTCTTTCTTTTTCATGAACTGAAATGTAAAAACAAACATGATGCAATCACGAAATAAATCTTTACAAATTAACAACCACATTAGAGATTATAATACACATGGTGATAATCAAGTTAGATGCATAGTTCCTTAAACCTCAGCACAACTGATTAGTGTAATGTGGGCTACTCATGTTTATTTATAACATAATTTAATTTGATTTGTAAGCTGAAATCTGATTGGCTTATTTAAATGGAGCAACCCATAGTATACAATATAACTTTTGTTCGTCACATGATCTTTTCTTAAACAGTTAAAATTCAAAAAGTCCCAAAAAATGAGCAATTTGTTGTAGTTTAATATGTTTTTACAAGCATTGGCCAACAAATTTTTTTTTCAAATAAGCACTAATGCTATAACACAAGGAAACTATGAAAAACCACCAATTTTTAATTCTAAGACAACAGAATCATCAATTTTGATTAAATATTGCTAAAAATTTAAGGGGTTAAATCCACAAAACTTTTGGAATTTAAAATGCTTAATTTATGACTTTTATACTTGAATAAGAATGGAGACATTATATTTGTATTAAATTTGAAGTTGGTTGGGCCACAACAAATCAATTTATTGTTCAGTCGACCTGACTGCACATATTTTATCAAATTATAAAAATATTATACAAATTTTACTGCCAACCATACATCAAAAGTCGTGCATAATTTTAAAAATTATACTGTTTGAAATTGTAATCTTGTGAGTGCTTAATGTAACTGTCATTTTATTGCATCCAGAAACAAAAATATTAATGAACTTGAAAAAGGAGAATAGCCAAGCTGTTCTAGTTGTGAGGATATCAGATGTACAGGGAGGCATGGTTGTCCAGAACATGGCGGTATGTTAGCACAACTTTTTCCAAGATGTGTTGAAATTAAAGATTTCAACCTTAGCTACTACATCATAAACAAGATTAGGATACTGGAACATTTGACTCAAATTGCAATAAATGTTTGTAAGACAACAATACAATTCAATAAAATAGACTATTTGTATTTATAGTAATTCTCTTTTCAGATAGGCGGTTGGAACAGGATTGTCAGATCCCCGAAACTGATTTCTTCTGATACAATACAATTTTTTGATTGCATGGGGAATTTGTAGCCTCAATAATGTAGCTCCTTTTTTTATCTCCACCGAGATCACAAAATGGTTACAGAAGTGACAATATTGAAGCTAACTAAACTTGTTGAAATCATGTATCTATAATTCTAGATTGACTTTGATGTTCTTTCAAAAGGGAAAGTTAACTTAATGAATAGAATAATAAGGAAAATACATCCGAAACATAAAAAAAACCAAGAAATTAAATTGGTGTGACCATATATCTGTGATTTAATTGCTGCAAATATCTGTGTTACTTGATCTACCAACACCCTTCCAGGAATACTTAATTTTTAACAGTCAAATCAATGATGAACACTTGACAACACATCTGCTACATCAATGACATCTTTAGTTTGACTGAAGAATGACATAGTTAATGAAATACACATAATAAGATGCAATTGTGACTCACTAAGTACATGTGTCATTTGACTGTAAAGTACATGAAATCTGAAAGGTGCATATAACCATTTTCAAGTATATATAATATTCAGGTATATCAGCTGTTGCTGTAAAAACTTATGCATGTACTTTCTTATATATTAAAAATGTTTTGAATTTGAAAATCATTTAAAATTGAGAAATTGTTTTAAACATTTCCACGTATATAATAAATGAAATACACCTGTACCTTGTAATGCATAGCACGCATCTTGTGCAAATAAAGTCCACATATTAGAGGCACTGACTTGTCCCACATTTAATTCTTGTGGAAATCTGAAATTTAAATAATATATTTTATGCATTATTTTTCCTGGTTATTGATTTGTTTGTTTGCTTTGTATCACTTTCAGTAATTTTTTCAGTATGTAGTGGATCCCAGTTTTTATTGGGGGAGGAAACTGGATAACAAATGAAAACACAATAGTGAATCCACAGGAAAACAGGCAATATTTGTCAATTAAGTTGAGCACACCTTGCCTGAAGTCATGCAAGCTTGAAATAAAAAAAACCCGAGACATAATGTATTATTCCAAGGAACAGTTTGTGTGTGGATCTTTAATTAGACAAAGTCGATCAGTTTCATTTAAATCGTATGGAGATTTTTTGAGTTATTGTCCGGAAACAACTTTTTTGTAAAAATTTCTAATGTTTTTCCTGGACTGCGACCTTGAAATTAGACGGATTTCCCCCAAAATCAATTCGCTTCTTACCAACCTGATATATAACAATATCCCAACGTTTCATTATAATCGGATGCAAACTTTATGAGTTATTTTCTGGAAACGTCAAATTCCTGAAGTTTTTCGTGTACTGCGAACTTGAAATTTGATGGATTTCCTCCAAAATTGATAGGCTTCTGACCAACCTGCTTAATAACAATATCCAAAAGTTTCATTCAAATCGGATGTAAACATTTTGAATTATCATCCGGAAACCAAATGTGGATGGATGAACATACGAACAGATGGACATGAAGACCACTATATACCCCGATTACAGTTGATATGTTGAGTTTATTCTAATGTTGGAATTTATTTTATTTATTAGGTATTACTTCAATGCAAAGGCAAACCGGAGGATGGATGAACAGATGAACAAACAAATGGGGGAACAGATCGACAACCTAAATGCCACCCCAACTATTATTATTATGACATAAAAATATTTCTCTATCGAAGGACAGCTAAATTTGCATTGAGTAAATATCAATAAAATTAAATTTGCAGATTATACAACATGCCCAAATGACATTTATTTCCTGGCTGAAGAAAATATAATCCTTAAGTGTTGTTCCTATAAAAATTCTACAACAATATAATAAAATGAAGAAAATTTCTAAATATAGCCACTTCAAAGGCTCTATTTATAAATGATTACTCATCTTGAGTTCTGTCTGCTGGATGTTACAATCAATAGTAAATATTATCCTAAAGAACGGAATAAATGAAACAACCTATGAAGTGGTAATGGTCCACAGCACAGATCTAAATATATACTCACTGATTTAATACAGGAGTATAACATTTTCTATCTTCCTCGATCACAGAAACAATCAACGCAATCAGCTTGCGCCAAAATTCTAAACTATGGGCACTTGGTCCTTCCTGTTCTATATTTACAGTTTCAGAGGGGTTAGCCTCCTGGAATTCTCGCTGATATAGTTCATAACAATTGTCAAATAAAAATTGATACGTAGACTTGATACAAGCTATGACACAATCTTTCACTACAGTACTGGCCCTTGGGGGACTCGGTAACTCTTGCACCTGCAAGACAAACAAGAATATGAAGAATTAATTATTTCCAAAGAACAAAAACTACTTATATTCTAATATGAAATTGATCTATGATTGACAAATATCAAACCTGTTTTGAAAAACCATTAAAGAGACTGCAAAAACTGGCCTCATAAGAAAGGTGGCCTTGTACTACAGGATCGGTGTGTATAGTTCACAAGTCATTACAATGGTTTTTAAAGCTAATAGTTTTATATAACAGGTCTTTGCTTAGTACATTCTCTCTTGTGCCTGGTCTCATAAAAAATCTCAGCTTTAACGATTTCTTCAAGTCTTCCTCAACTCATATATAAACCAATAACATACCTTGATTATTTAAATTTGAGAAAAAACTGAAGTATTTGTGAAAAATCTCAGTATGAGAAGTTTTATGAAACTTGGGCCTGAGGAAGGTTTGACTGTTATCTCCAAAAATGTATGTGTTTATCAGATATAATTATTTAAGTTAATAGGCAAAAACTCATTTGTAAACTGCAGGATAAGATCAACCAGTATTGTATTATTTTAAGAAAATATTTGTTTAGCTATTTGTTCTAATTAAAATATTACAAACATAAAATTAACTCTTCATAAACCCATGAGTACAAGTATCATACAATTTTGAGCATTGGAAATCTCTAATTTACAGACATTTATTGATAACTGAACTACAAGGAAAATACATTGTTTTGAACAGTAAATGAACAATTTTTAGCCATATCATCTCATAGTGAAAAACAACATGTTTGTTCTGAAGCTTTCTTAGATCTGATTATGATTACCTGCAGATATGACTAACTACCAGATTTTAAACTGAGAGATATGACTGGTGCCACACGTGCAGCAGGAATTGCTTACTCTCCCAGAGCACCTAGACTAACCAGTGGTGTTCTTAGCTTTCGTGTTATTGTGTGTTTGTTTAGCTGTTTTCACCTGTTTTGTTTAACCATGGTTCAGTCTATCCTTGATTGGTCTTTTCAGGAATACTCTTCACTATCAACAATCCATTTTCTGGTACTAAACCAACATGTTTTATTTTTAAAAATATATTTAATTTTGAGGTGGCAGGATTTGATATTTGAACATCATCACGACCATCACCTCGTGACCAGGGGTACAATGTAAGCAAATTTATTTTTTATAATAAATAGAAGTAATTCCTTACATATACACTGATATCAACAGGAAATTATAAGAAAAAAAGAAGAACCAATTGTCATAGAAATAGTAAGACACAAAGACAGGTGTTCTTTAAACAACAGTTTAAATTTCCAATAAAATAAGTACATGTACCGTAATTGAGCTAATGCTCCCCGATGCCACCTCTCCTTAGAAACTTCAGCGAAGTTTAAGAATAAATTCCAAAATATGGCATCTTTGTACAAAGCTATTGAAAATATCAGTATTATTATACGTCACTATGGTAACAAGTATTAAAATAAATTACGAGCAATAGCTTCTTTTTCTCGCATAAAACTGCACATGGGTAAAATAACTTTCTGGGAATTTGCATGTATACAAAATAATTGGTTATTTGTTCGACTTGCCAAAGCGTGCCAATTTTGAAAAGGGGAAATGACTAGTTCTTTATCCGAAGTGCAAAAGTGCGCCAAATTTATAAGTGTTACTCAGTTATGACTACACTGTCCCCTGTTCTTGTTTGTGTTTAGTTCAGTATAATAATACAGTTATGGCCTTTATTAACTTCAGGTTATATCAAAATTATTAAATCTCAAAAGAGTTATTTTGCCTCTGTCCTGCAGACCACAGAAAAATAACCCTTTCTTGATTTAATTATTATGGATATTACCTTCATTAAAGGCCATAATTGTATATTAGCGAGCAGAGCTCACAGCGGGCAGCTTCCGCGAAGAGCGGTGAGCTCTACGGCAATTATGTGTCACATGATCAAAATGAAACCACGTGATCAAAATCTGCTTAATGCCTATATTGATTTTTTTCCGTAAGTTGATATCGTCAAAAAACTGGAACAAAGTGAATGAAGAAGCACTAAATTTAATTTTAAAGAAAGAAGTAAAAATAAATTTGACAACGATAAAAAGTTAATGTTATATTTAAAAATAACAACAAAAATTTCATACCATTTTTTGCACTCTCTAAATTATCTTTAAAAACTGACAATCAAATTACATTTCATGTGACGTCACCATTACAAAGAAAAACGTCACATGACCACTGGAATGTAGTTGAGGCACTTTTAGGGTATTCGGGAGAAACGTCAATTATGAAAGCGCATTATATATAAACAATAAAGGACTATATTGTCTGTGCTCGCATTTTGGCAATGCCTACTCCATATTATTACTTAGAAAAATATGACAAAAAATTGTTATAGATGGACACAGACTGAAAACAGTATACCCAATATCATCTTTTGAGAACATGGGTATAAATACCCTATGTGTTTATACAACATGGAAAACAAAACACATAAAAGAAAAAATAAACAAAAAATTATGTGTTCACAAGGACCCAAAATGTTTCTATCTTTCTAAGACAAATAATTTTTCTCCATCATACAAATCCACTAGTTTTATAATTTTTTATTTTGGCTGGGTTTTATTGCATATAGGATTCGAATACTTTTAAATACATATTTCTTGCTATTATAACCAGCAAGCGATACAGAAAACCAAGTAAAGTTTTCCACTTATCCATGTTGAATTTACAGAAGATGATTTAGTGGTTGTTTTAAGTAGTTGTTTCATCTGGTTAGTAAAACCAAGTAAGCAAATATTTTGGTATAAATATGATTCTTAATTTCCAAACAATCACAGAAAGGAAAATTTTCTAATGTGGAAGTTATCAAACATTATGCAAATATTTTTATAAATTGATATCCATTAGATGGGTCACACACCAAACATGTTATTTTTTAACATATAGCAACACCTGACAATTTACAGAATTGCAAAACAATTTTTCTAAATTAAAAGTTATTTTTCAACAAACATCTAATATCCTCCTCCACTGATATAAATGATGTTACATTGTATTATGAAATAGACAGTTTTTGTTATACCAGAAATATACATTACAGTGCAACAGAGAAGCTTAAATAGTGAAAGTGATTCTTTATAAGAAATGATGAATCTGTCCTATCTGTCCTAAAAATAGACACCTGTACCTAATGAATTACATTGCATAAGACCACCACTGTTCTATTTCAAACATGTTGTTTTGCAGTTTTTGACAGAATAACATAACATGGCGTCAGTTGTTTTAACACTTGTCTCTATTTATGATTTGTTTGTTTATTATTGTTTAATGCCACTTTTGGCAATATTTCGACTACTCTAGTATTTGGGGGAAGAAAGCTAGATCCATTTATACTTATAATGTAATCAAATTCTGATGAGTTTTTAAATTTAAAAATTTAAATTTATCCATATATTCTAATCAGAACCAAATAGCATTACTTGTCTAATAGAAATTTTTGTTTTTTTTTAATTGTGCATCCCTCAAACAAACCTCACCCAACAGAATTTTTGCCACAAATGTGTTAGTGACACATCTATTCACCATTTAAACGTAAAAATACCCTTTCTATCTCATATTAAAAAAGATTCACTTTTAGTAATGTGTTCCAAGAGAGCATAGAAATCAGAAGTCAAAGGTCACACCAATCTTCATTTCTGGATTGACAGTGTGGGTTAGAAAAGAACAGTTTTGGGGTTAGTTAAGATCAGCTGACTAAAGTACATTTCTACTTATAACTTACTTCAGTAGTGTTAACCTGTACATAAGTATTATAATAATATTGAGTTACTAAAAGTTGGTTCCGATTAGGAAAGCATCCTTCATAAAATACCCTACTCTCTTTACACATTATAATGAATTCTACTTTGAACTGCTGAAAAATTAATTATGTCAGCCATGGTAAACTTTCAAATAAAGAGGACTCAGAGTCATTATGAAATTACAATACAGTTTTTACACAAAAATGATATATATAATTAAAAATGTATTACATACTGAGTCAAATCACTAGATCAAAATTTTAGATACCCATAATTGAACAGAAATGATTTATAGGATCCATCATTTGTTGTATATTTAACCATAATTGAGCAATTAATGTACACTTTAATTTAACAACTAGTAAAAAGTTGGGGTTAAATTTTGACATATACATTTGTACAGTACCATATTAGTATGGGCATATTGTGGATAGCATTAGGTTAAGGCAATAAAAAATAGTTGGTTAGAAAATTCATCAAGCAGTACATGTTTTATTAATATACTGAAAGATTTTCAAACTCTATTTATTTATCACCTATCAAATAATTAAAAATTTTAAATCATTGAAATTGTTTAACCTTAAATTTATTTTTATCTCAAAAACTTACATAAAGTACTTAATATTTCATAGACATTATAATAAATGTAATCACATGATAACACCCCTCCTACCTTCATTCTGAAGAATGTTATACTTGTTAGCAGATCTACTGTTGACTTTAAATCTTGCAATCTAGCCTGGTCAGATGCTGGAAAATTATTCTGAAATAGATAACAATGTTATTGTAAAAAATAGCAGAAATTTTTTTTGATATCTGAAGGTTTAAATTACATTAATACCAGATTGGTTCACATACATGCTGGTTGACATTCAAATCAACTGAATGATTCTTTATGCCAGAGTAGTAAATTTATCAAATATATTAAATATAAGAAACATGGAATAATCCAGAGGGAGCAATCATTACCGGTCACTTAACTCGATATTTATGATATCAGTTTGCAAGTAAAATACATGCAATTTTGTATTTCTACAAAGTGGGATGTCAACTTAATTTATAAATACAGAGAGAACATGCAGACATTGTAATTTGATTGAGGAAAGTTTTCTGATCTCTCCCTATAATCCAGTATATTTTTTTCAAACAATTAAAGTGATTTTTATTTTTTTTAATCTATATGCATGACAAATATAGAATACATATATAAAGGTCAGATGCCGTCCTCAGTGATAAATACTTACCCTGTACATAGATAAATCAATCCGGAGGGAATTATGTAACTGGTCCAATAACTTTACAAACTTCTCTTTCTATAAATAAAAAAAAATTATTAAAAATTTCTTCTTTGCTACAGAGCATTGTGTTTACCTGTGAATATTTTCGTTTTTGTGATTTGGAATTCAGGTAATTAGAAATGTATGTTACCAAACTTATGCCTACAATTCCAACTCACAAAAACAAAACTATTTAAAAAAAGTCACAAGATCCATTTTACACCTTCCTGGTAGGTTCAGACAACTTATCTACCTCACATCTATAAATTAATATCCAAAAGATATTACTGGTACTTCTAGATAAATCTAGTTATTAAACCACAGGCTCTTAAGAGCCTGTATCGCTCACCTGATTTTATAGGCAATGCAGATGGCATTTCCCTGATGTTAAAGTAAGTCCTGTAATTTTCAATAAACTTTGAAGAGGACCATCCAAAAAATATAACTAAAAAGTTTTGTTTCCATTGGTTAATCAGTTTCAGAAAAGAAACCTAATAAAACTTTTTCCCATAGGGTCTACTGTTAATCTATGTATTGCCGTGGTGGCCATTTTGATTTTCCTATTGGCATAAAAAACATAAACTTCAAAGAGGACCATCCAAACAATATTGCTAGTAAGTTTTGATTCCATTGGATAACCGGTTTTAGAGAAGAAGCCTTTTCAAAATTGTTCCCAAAGGGTCCTATGTTAAACTAAGTCCTGCTGTGGTGGCCATTTTGATTTTCTAATTGGCATAAAAAACATAAACTTTATAAAGGACCATCCAAACAATATTGGTAGTAAGTTTTGATTCGATTGGTTAACTGTTTCAGAGAATAAGATATTTTTAACTTTTTTTCCCATAGGGACCAATGTTAAACAAAGTCCTGCGGTGGTGGCCATTTTAAATTTCCTATTGGGATAAAAACCACTTTAAAGAGGACCATCCAAATAATATTGCTAGTAAGTTTTGTTTCCATTGGTTAACTAATTTCAGAGAAGAAGCCTTTTAAACTTTTTCACATTGGGTCCTATGTTAAACTAAGTCCTGCGGTGGTGGCCATTTTGAATTTCCAATTGCCATAAAAAACACAAACTTTATAGAGGACCATCCAAACAATATTGCTAGTAAGTTTTTGTTTCCATTGGTTAACCGGTTTCAGTGAAGAAGCCTTTTAAAACTTTTTCCCATAGGGTCCGATGTTAAACTAAGTCCTGTGTTGGCGGCCATTTTGAATTTCCAGTTGGCATAGAAAACATAAACTTTATAATGGACCTTACAAACATTATTGCTAGTAAGTTTTGTTTTGATTGGTTAAACGGTTTCAGAGAAGAAGCCCTTTAAAACTTTTTTCCCATAGGGTCCTATGTTAAACTAAGTCTTGTGGGTTTACCAATCCAAATAAAAAACACAAACTTTGTAAAGGTCTATCTAATGAACATTATGGCCAAGTTTGGTTTGAATTGGCCAAGTGGTTTTAGAGAAGAAGATTAAAATGTAAAAAGTTTACAGACGCCGACAACGATGACGACGGACGCAAAGTGATAACAATAGCTCACATGACCCTTTGGGTCAGGTGAGCTAAAAATTCACTGTTAAGAGTATTCCATAAATTTGTAGAAATATATGCTTATAAAAAAATCATACTATTATGAGAAAAAAATCTGAATAAATATAAAATACTCTTTTACACCTAACATAATGAAACAAAAAACCCTGATAACAATGTCAACTTTTCTAGGTAATGTGTAATTGTTTGTTTTAATGAGGTTTAAAGCAAAATTCAGCAATGATAATACAAGAAATTCAGCAGGAAAACTTTGTCAATTAGGTTTGGAGCAGAGCACACCTTGTTCAAATTCGAACTCTAATTCACAACCTCGTTGTAGACTAACAGGTGGTAGATAGCAGATAGCTAAACTACGTAGACCACTCAGCCGTCAACTGTAGCTTTCATTGTTCATGTCTTACCCCGAAATTGGAAGCAGCAAATCTGTCACTGGCAGAAACAGCAGTTGAGGCGGTAGTGTGTGCATAGAAAGCATTAATATTGGCAAGTAATGTACTCATGACGGCGGGCACGCCCGGACACATATACTTTGTGGAAAGACAGGAAAAATGGCTGCAAAATAAAAGATACATGTGCAACGGAAAAACATCATCCAAATCTGGGCATTAGAAACATCACTATAATGCATCGGATTGTCAAATACATCAAGAATTACAAGAAAATAAATACAATCCAAAGTAAAAAATCCAATTAGTAAAACTGTCAAATTTGTTTGTTTGTTTGAATGGTGTTAAATGCCACTTTCAGCAATTTTTCAGCTATATCATGGTGTCCAATTTTAATTGGAAAGGAAGCTGGTGCTGGAGTACCAGGCGAAAACCCCCAACCTGCGGTAGGAAAAATGGCAATCATTTCAATTAAGAATAAAGTTGAGTGAGACTTGAACCTGCAACCTCAGTGCTGACAGACCACTATCTTCTATGCATGATGGAGAAACAGTAATGCAGAAAAATATTAATATTTTGAATAAAGATGCAATACTGTTTGCAAAACATTAAATTTAAACAAGTGTGGAAAGTATAGCATATGTACAATACAATATCTGATACTAGAAAGAACATCGAACTGGAACTTCTTATGATCATACTTTTTATCTGATTGATTGATTCAGACATACAAGATAAAACCAAATATAGTATAAGTGCCATAACGCTTGCAAATAATATCGCGATGAGATTAAATGTAAGTTTATTTGTTAAAATAAATTGTTTTATGCACGAGCGATCAATGGTTTTCCCTAATGGGTACCTCATTTGAGTAATATCCTTAAATGTAAGTAGGTAAACCCCAATTAGAACTTAAGTCCTTAAATGCACATTTGTAAACCCCATTATAACAGGACAATTAGATCAAATATCATATGTTTTGTTTTTCAAAGGAAATGGATGTTTCTTATTTCCCGCCACTACCCCTCCAACCCCCATTATAATAGTATTATTTCTAGTTGTCAATCAGAGTTATTTAAACTTGATTTTCTTTTTTCTTATTTTATTATTATTATGTGTACAATTTTCTATTGGATGTTATGTTATTATTATTATGTTACAATTTTGTTAGGTTCTGTCCAGTTGTGCATTTTATGTTGGGTCGGCCAATGTGGCGCCCCTAACCTTTGAATTGCTTGTAAATATTAGATGAAGATAAGTAGATAATAAATTTCAGGCACAATTGGTGGCCCATTTTCTTCCAAATTTATGTGTTTTCTTGCAAACAAGCTCGCTGCACGGAGAAAATAAAAATGAATACGTAGAAAAATCAAGTAAGATAATTTGTATTTCTTGGAATGAGCTCAAGTTGCATAAAAATATTCTGTAATGTCTTATGCTACAAGTGTATCTAAACATCTTATTGATTGAATGATTAAAAAGTAGGGAAAACATATCTGACAGCCAGACAGGAGTGCCAACCTATAGTGTCCCTAGGTAAGATAATGTACAAATACTTACGTCATGGCTTGATATATAGATTCTATTCCATATCTCATGGCAAACTCATCTACAATCTCTTGAGCAGGTTCATCAAAATAAACCTTCCAAGCTTCATCCTAAATGTAAAAATTTTTAAATTTAAACAAGTGTATCTGTGGGCTGATGCTGACTAGTGATACCCCTGCAAAAAGTATTTGGTAAACCGGAAGTAGAAGACCAAGGAGCATAAAATGGCCATATCATATTATGGGACTACAGGATAAAGCAATATGCAAAATATCAGGTTTCTGCATGCTATAGTAGCTTAGGAAACTGCAATGGAAATTTTTGTTAGGGACCAATGGACAGACGAATGATCAGACAAAGGTAAAACAGTATACCCCCCCTCTTCTTTGAAGCGGGGATATAATAAACTTTGTCATCAAACCCAATACATCATAGAACACTTGACAACATATACTCGCATATGTGTTAGTCTTTATAGAAATGTTTGTTTGTTTGTTTGAATGGTGTTTTAACGCCACTTTCAGCAATTTTTCAGCTATTTCATGGCGTCCAGTTTTTATTGGGGGAGGAAGCTGGAGTACCCGGAGAGAACCCCCGACCTGCGGTAGGAAAACTGGCAATCCTTGTCAATTAAGATTGGAGTCGAGTACACCCTGCCTGCACTTTATAGAAATGAGATGCATTTTTAATGGTTTTGTGTTGTACAGTAGTTCCCCTCTTGAAAGACCACCCTATTTGCAACTGAAAAGTGGTCTTACAAAAGGGGTGGTCTCTCAAATGGAATTAGCTATGATTAGGTTGTAATTTACGTGTACATGTATTGTTATTATAATCAGAAACTTGTTTTTATCATGTTATGTCCAGGATGATATCTTTGTAACTAATTTTTACCACATTTCACA
Organism: Limnoperna fortunei; assembly: GCA_944474755.1. NCBI lineage: Eukaryota > Metazoa > Mollusca > Bivalvia > Mytilida > Modiolidae > Limnoperna > Limnoperna fortunei. The sequence goes on along the minus strand of OX104116.1, from coordinate 45,446,152 downwards.
ATATATATATATATATATATATATATATGATATTATGTGTATTAACATTTGTTTTCTTTGTAGGGACATGTGTTATCATACTTAAGATTTATCTGTCCGCTGATTATCAATAAAGTTTCATTTATATTGGTCTTAATAAAACTGTTTTTCTTCCCAATATCGTGCATACAATGTGTAGTTCTAACCCACTTTGTGTCATGTCACAGTATATTCTTGAGACACGTGCTTTAAAAATCTTTTAATTTGCGTACAAATCTCGAAATTCAATGCACAAAGCTAACTAAATTATTAATTGCTTATTTTATCTGCCTAATTGAATTATTTCTCAGCAAACACATTTTCAAAATGATAAACGTGTAATAAATGTAAACAGTTCGGACTCTACTAAATCTAAAAATAGCTCGGTATGTAAATTATCTCAACCCTATTTCAAATTTATATTGGGCCGATTAACTCTTTCTTTCACTTGATCAAAATTAAATTATAAAAATAATTTATGGAAATCACACACATTTCTTTACTGAAAAGAGATAAAGACAGTTCATGTAACATTTTTAGGTTACGAGGCCAAGATTATAATCAAAATGGCATTGTCCAAATTTTGTTTACTATTATATTGGGCCGATTAACGCTTTCTTTCACTTGATCAAAATTAAATTATAAAAATAATTTATGGAAATCAAACACATTTCTTTACTGAAAAGAGATAAAGACAGTTCATGTAACATTATTAGGTTACGAGGCCAAGATTATAATCAAAATGGCATCGTCCAAATTTTGTTTACTATCGTATGCAAATGATGTACACGTCACGTGAAGAAATTGGGACATAAACATTTTTTAATTCAATACTTGATATAAAAACCACAAATAAACAACCAACACACATTCTTTTATAATTTTATTAATACCAATAATAAACAATAGGTATTTTATTCAAAATCTTTCATCTGGTAAAAATCAATGATGCATTTCCGGTCGATTTCCCAAACTTGAAGTCGAACTTCTGGTGTCATTTCTAGTAAACATAAACGATAATGTGGTCGTTCATGAGGGGGAAAACATGGTTTTTTATAGCTACAGGGCGGTCGCTGGTCGCGTTAAATGGGTGGTCCTCTAAAAGAGGTAAATTTGTACAGAAATGAGTTAATGCAAGAGGAAAGTGGTCGGGACAAAGGGGTGGTCGTTCAAACAAGGGGTCGCTCTAGAGGGGGACTACTGTATTTTAATTATAAATACAGTTTGTATTCTGCACAATGGAAAATAAAATGCTTTTCTTCTTGTATCAAATACACTAACAAAAATATTTTCCCTGTAATAGGTTAAACCTTGCACTAATTTTATTGAACTTCCTTGCTTGTTACAGTACACTACACATGGTTATTAATACAGACCATATCTATCTATATGATTAATGAAACTACATGTTATATACTTACCCCTTTTGCATCTGGCAATTTGACCACACCCCCTGACTGTTCACAAAGATAATGGAATAAATTCTGCAAACAAAAATGGAAATCAATCAGATATCTTTACATTGTTTTGCAATTATCTCTCCTCATTCTATTGTTCTATTGAGCTGGAACAAGTTTGGGGTCCACACATAAACAAATGTAACTTTTCCATGGAGGTGAAGAGACTAAAAATGGAAAATGATCTTACATGTGAAATAAAACATTGACACTTTCTTTTTAACTTGAGAGAATTGAGAGAATGGTATTGACATCCACAAAAAAATTACTGACAGATTATACCACAAAACAAAACTGACATACCACAAAACAAAACTGACAGACTATACCACAAAACAAAACTGACATACCACAAAACACAACTGACATACCACAAAACACAACTGACATACCACAAAACACAACTGAAATATCACAAAACAAACTGACATACCACAAAACACAACTGACATACCACAAAACACAACTGACATACCACAAAACACAACTGACATACCACAAAACACAACGGACATACCACAAAACACAACTGACATACCAAACAAGTGTGGACACAGAAAAACGTCTCGCCTGAATTCCGCATCAGTAACGAAAATAAATTTCGTCATAAGCATTACGTAAATAGCATTAATTATGAGCAGCGGCCTGTATACCAATTATTGTCACCATACTATGCATAGTTACATAGGAACTGTCCTAATACAAAAACTTTAAGGAAGTCGCTGAACGGTTAAATTGAGGTCAAGGTCAGGTGACACCTACCAGACAATCATTTACTATTAATTCATCAGCAACCTATATACCAAATATTGTCATCCTACCATGCTTGGTTACAGGGGAACAGCAGTAACCTAAAAACTTTAACGTAGTCACTGGACCGTAAAATTGAGGTCAAGGTCAAATGGCACCAACCAGACAGTCATGTACTATTCATCAGCAACCTATATACCAAATATTGTCATCCTACCATGTGTAGTTACAGAGGAACTGTCGTAACCCAAAAACTTTAACGTAGTCGCTGGACCGTGAAATTGAGGTCAAGGTCAGGTGACACCTACCAGACAGTCATGTACTAGTGATCAGCAACCTATACACCAAATATTGTCATCCTACCATGTGTAGTTACAGAGGAACTGTCATAACCCAAAAACTTTAACGTAGTCGCTGGACCGTGAAATTGAGGTCAAGGTCAAGTGACACCTACCAGACAGTCATGTACTAGTCATCAGCAACCTATACACCAAATATTGTCATCCTACCATGCGTAGTTACAGAGGAACTGTCGTAACCCAAAAACTTTAACGTAGTCGCTGGACCGTGAAATTGAGGTCAAGGTCAGGTGACACCTACCAGACAGTCATGTACTAGTCATCAGCAACCTATACACCAAATATTGTCATCCTACCATGCGTAGTTACAGAGGAACTGTCGTAACCCAAAAACTTAAACGTAGTGGCTGGACCGTGAAATTGAGGTCAAGGTCAGGTGACACCTACCAGACAGTCATGTACTAGTCATCAGCAACCTATACACCAAATATTGTCATCCTACCATGCGTAGTTACAGAGGAACTGTCGTAACCCAAAAACTTTAACGTAGTCGCTGGACCGTGAAATTGAGGTCAAGGTCAGGTGACAGGTGACTGACTGGCAAGTACTCATTATAAGCTACCTCTGGACCAAATTTGATGGACCTAGGGCTTGGGCTTACAAAGATATGAAGCAAGATGTCAAGTGTTTACGCCGCCGCCGCCGGATTCCCATACATATGTCTCGCCTCCAGCGACTTTCGTCGCAGGCGAGACAAAAACACAACTGACATACCACAAAACACAACTGAAATACCACAAAACACAACTGATTTACTATACCATTAAACACAACTGACAGACTACAAAACACAACTGACATACCACAAAACACAACTGACAGACACCACAAAAACAACTGACAAACTACAAAACACAACTGATATACTATACCACAAAACAAAACTGACTTACCCCAAAACACAACTGACATACCACAAAACACAACTGACAGACAATACCACAAAAACAACTGACAAACTACAAAACACAACTGATATACTATACCACAAAACAAAACTGACTTACCCCAAAACACAACTGATATACTATACGTGACATACACAAAACAAAACTGACAGACTATACCACAAAACAAAACTGACATACCAAAAAACACAACTGATATACCACAAAACAAAACTGACATACCAAAAAACACAACTGACATACCACAAAACACAACTGACAGACTATACCTCAAAACAAAACTGACACAATACCACACAAATGACAGGTAATGCCACACTCACACTCAAGAGTTTCTTTTGGACTTACAATGACAATATCTGTTTAGTTGTTATACATCATAGTTTCAAGCTACTGAAGTAATATTTCATAGATTCAACAAGTTTGAGTTAAATAAAAATCTAAGAGGCATCTTGCCAATAAAACTATATTTTTAGTCTCAGTGCATGAACAAATGGATGAACAAATGGAGTACCTGGTTTCTAATGTTGCTCACAGAAATAAAGCAGCTGTCAAAATTCTTGACAATTATCTTTTGTAATATTATTAAAAATTCTGAAAAATTAAGGATAAACAAACAACATAAACAAGTGTGGACACAGAAAAACGTCTCGCCTGAATTCCGCATCAGTAACGAAAATAAATTTCGTCATAAGCATTACGTAAATAGCATTAATTATGAGCAGCAGCCTGTATACCAATTATTGTCACCATACCATGCATAGTTACAGAGGAACTGTCCTAATACAAAAACTTTAACGTAGTCGCTGAACCGTGAAATTGAGGTCAAGGTCAGGTGACACCTACCAGACAATCATTTACTATTCATCAGCAACCTATATACCAAATATTGTCATCCTACCATGCTTGGTTACAGGGGAACAGCAGCAACCTAAAAACTTTAACATAGTCACTGGACCATGAAATTGAGGTCAAGGTCAAATGGCACCTACCAGACAGTCATGTACTATTCATCAGCAACCTATATACCAAATATTGTCATCCTACCAGAGGAACTGTCGTAACCTAAAAACTTTAACGTAGTCGCTGGACCGTGAAATTGAGGTCAAGGTCAGGTGACACCTACCAGACAGTCATGTACTAGTCATCAGTAACCTATACACCAAATATTGTCATCCTATCATGCGTAGTTACAGAGGAACTGTCGTAACGCAAAAACTTTAACGTAGTCGCTGGACCATGAAATTGAGGTCAAGGTCAGGTGACACCTACCAGACAGTCACGTACTAGTCATCAGCAACCTATACACCAATTATTGTCATCCTACCATGCGTAGTTACAGAGGAACTGTCGTAACCCAAAAACTTTAACGTAGTCGCTGGACCGTGAAATTGAGGTCAAGCTCAGGTGACACATACCAGACAGTCATGTACTAGTCATCAGCAACCTATATACCAAATATTGTCATCCTACCATGCGTGGTTACAGAGGAACTGTCGTAACCCAAAAACTTTAACGTAGTCGCTGGACCGTGAAATTGAGGTCAAGGTCAGGTGACACCTACCAGACAGTCATGTACTAGTCATCAGCAACCTATACAATAAATATTGTCATCCTACCATGCGTAGTTACAGAGGAACTGTCGTAACCCAAAAACTTTAACGTAGTCGCTGGACCGTGAAATTGAGGTCAAGGTCAGGTGACAGGTGACTGACTGGCAAGTACTCATCATAAGCTACCTCTGGACCAAATTTGATGGACCTAGGGCTTGGGCTTACAAAGATATGAAGCAAGATGTCAAGTGTTTACGCCGCCGCCGCCGGATTCCCATACATATGTCTCGCCTCCAGCGACTTTCGTCGCAGGCGAGACAAAAACTAGACTCCGAGAAATGAAACCTCAAATGTTTGGCTTTGTTTTTGTGAGGGTTTCGCTTCTTTCAGGAGCTTCATCATGGCATTCAGTTTTTATTGAGCGAGAAAGCTGGAGCATCTGGATAATCCCATCCATTTCCACAGCTCTGCATGAGAGACCACTAGATGGAGACTACATATTATAATGGATAGGAAAATAGAACCATAAGAAAATATATAAGTTCTAGCACATAACCAGAACATAAGAAGTTTTAAAGATCATGAGAGGAACCTTCTGCATTATCTCTCCAGACACATCAAAATTATTATACATATTTTTATGCATAACTTAAATAAAAACGGCCATTATTTTTCTTCTTTTAATGTCATCACATGTAATCAGTCGTTACTGAAAAAAAAATAAAAACATTATAAAATTCAGATAAAAAGACCTTGAATCACTGGAAAAAAGGACAAATGGGTTAATACCAGTGACATTGCCATACATACCTCATGTAAACAGGTGTATTGTACATGGTACGGGGCCACCTTCTCCTCTCCTTTGATTTCCACACTAATGTGCAGACGTATAGCACCAGAAACAGCTGATTTATCTGTTCGTTTCTCTGTAATGTCAAAGTCTTGTTTTACAGACATAGATCAATATATAAGGTTTCAGAAATGTGTTTCGTAAAGCACCCTCTATAACAGTTAAACTTTAATTTAAAACATTATAAATACATGTATATTCAAAGCAGTAAAAACTTCTCATAGTGTCAATATGCCTTCAAGTCAAATTCACATGATTATATTGTTGAATATTTTTGTCAAAAATGTCTTATATTCTGCATTGATAACAATGGAGTTCTGGTCCAAATCTTAAAAATCCTCTGGAAATACTAGTCTATGGTATTGTCAAACCTCTAAAAATTGACCACTGCTTCATTTATTTTTATGGTATTTTTAGCTTGGATGAATTTTTCACATGATATTTCAAATCTATGATCAAATTTCCGCCATGTTATTTTAAACCCTCTCATGGGGAATTGAACCACCTGGTTAAAGCAAGTAAGTAGGCGAGAGTTCAATTTTCCATGGAGAGGATTTAAAATACCATAGCACACTGTATTTTAAGTGGAATGAAATCTCCAATCCAAAATATTTTAGCAATCTGTTCTGTTGGTTTAAAATTTCAAGTCATCAAATTAAGTGTGTCTTCTTTGCTGGATACCTTTGTCTGAAAGCTCTTTTACCCCACTTTTATCACAAATACTTCAGCAATATCCTGGCATCCAGTATACTGGATATTACAATGGGGTATTAGAATACCACCCACAGTTCACGATACCAGACTACATGTACACTGAAAACATGATAACTACCCAATACATCTTTTTGTTAGAAATTAGTACATGTATTAAAATCATGCTCATTTGACTGTATAAATAAATATTTATTTCTCAGTTTTATAATGACAAGAATTCACATTTTAGACTAGAAGCAGCTGTCTCAATTTATTGTTGTGTTAGCTGATATTGAGAAAAATATCATTGCCTTACTATTTATTTTCCATGCTGAAACTACTGTGAGTTAGGTATGATCTTTCAAGGCTATTTTGGCTTTTTTTATGATTCAACAATAGCCGATTAGATAGATTAGTTTCTATATGTATTACTATTGTTGCTTTTTAACTACAGCAGTTAGCAAAGATATTGCAATTAATTTAAAGCATCAGCTATAATTTCCACAGTTTATTTCATTTTGGTGAAAACCAAATCCATATTGTTGAGAACACTTATGGGCTGTTCCAAAAATTACATTGATGGACACTTTCTTTTGGATGGGGGTAAGGTAATATGTACTAATTGTTGTAATTGGTGTAAATTAATTATACTAATATTAATACTACTTATTTTACATGGACAGTGGGGGTTAAAAAGTGTCTTTCTGGAGGTCAAGAGTTTATTTTCTGGAGAGCCCTAAATATAAAACTGACAAGCTAATCATCCACATCAAGATAGCCAAACATATGTAAGAATACCTTTGTGTAAAGGATATCCTTAACAAAACTGTTAAAACTAAAACACAGTGAAATAAAGTGAAAGTGCTACAAAATATCTAAATTTGTAACTACACGGAATTAAATTAAAATGAAATTATAAAATTTTAAGAAGAAAGCAGGAAAAATTACAACTGAGAAACACAATATTTACTTAGCAGCCTTTGTAGTAACATTATACAAAATGTAATAATATTAGAATAAGAATGTAATAGAATGTAATAGAATACTACAGTTATTTATATCAAAGCTGAAACAAACATAATCTTCATTTAACAGATGTATGATAAGATTCAGACAGACAGTCTTCACAATGCACTACATGCAAATTAAAAAAAAAAATTTAGGAAAATAAAACAAATGTATTTTTTTTCTTGAAAATATGAATATTATAGAAACTAAAAATTTTTAAGGAAGTTATCTACTACAAAATGCTATGACATACATTCATAATTTATATGTTACATGCAAGATAAAATTCATCAATTTGTTCTTTTCAATAATTTCAGTGTCCAGAGTTCTAACATTTTTTCCTAATCTAAATTCAAGTACCAGTAAGTTAAATAGCCTATCTTTGCATGATCTCACCAATCTGACAGTTACATGAATTTTACAATGTGTGGAAATTTTTCTGTCCATGTGAACTATTACAGATTCATTTTAATACTGTTTAATATTCACAAAATGGTTTTAATTAAAACTGATAAATATTTTCTGTGTAATGAAGACATTTTCATTTCAACAAAATTTAAAACTCATCTTTCAGCAATATTTCTATGTCTTGTTGTGTACACATCACTTAAATGTGTGATCCTCAATATTAAAAAAAAAATGACTGATCTGCTAAAAATTCAACATAATTGTCTAAGGATCAATCCACTGAGGATTAGATTTCAGTTCTGTTTCAATCAGTTAAATAGATTCTGAAAAAAAATGTTTAGGTATATCATTGATAAACTCTGTCCCAAGGTAGTGGCCATCTTGGATTTCAGAATAGTACACAATCATTAATTTGGTAAAGGTGTTTGAAGGCTGGTTCCAGGAGTTTTTGATACACTCCTCTGCAAAACTACCTCCCATCTTGTTAGATGTCTTTGTGTTTACTCCAAAAAAATTTAGCCTGTCCACAAAAACACATTATGTTAAAAAAATAGTGGACACATCTGTAAACCAAATTATTGTTGCTCACCTAGGATGAACATTGCAAACTAATTATTTTTTTAAAGGGGAGTCATCTGATATACAGTTCATAAGTTCTCCTCTGGAAATAAAATCATGGCTTAAAAAGGGTTTCTAGACGTAACTTAGTTGAATAAGGACTTGTTATCGCTTTGTTCCTTTTTATTTTTAGCTTTAAAGCCCATGTTATATAATGTGATGTCAGATTTTTGATTACCAGATATTTTATCCTGTAACAACCAATGAACAGCCTTGATACTGACAGGTTTTACACCCTTAAATACCATGTTATAGAAATGTTTGGTAAAATTAAAAATGTTTCCATGTTTCCCAAAAATATTCAAGCGTGATATTTTTCTGCTGTCACGACCACTGTAGTTACCTTATGGTTTGAGAAATATTGCTGAAAGTGAAAGTGAACGTTGGGAAAATTAAAAAAAAGAACCAAAAAGAAAAACCAAGAATAACAAAAGCTATGTAGATATATTGAACAAAACAGTTACAAAGATGGAGAGATTAATAGGTTACAGAAAAGAAATGTCAATTTCTACGACCTATCAATATTTAAATTTAGATGAATAAATTGATGAATATTTTAAATTTAGAGCTAAAATTTCACGAATATCAATCAGATTTTTATCGTCTATAATACATGAGTACAAATAAAATTAATTATTTCCCTTTTAACCCAATTGTTAAGAATTTTTTAAAATCCAGTTGTTAAAAACTAAATATGTGAGATATGTGAGTCATAATATGCAACAAGTGTTCACCAAATGAAACCGTCAGTGAATTGTGAGTTACTGGACACTTACGAGCTATCAGTGAAGAAACAGCATTCTGTTTAGAGAAAAGAATTTTGAAACTAATACATTTATACAAGACATTTTGAGCATTGTGCAGGGGCTGACTGACCTAAATTATACCACACATCCATTTCACCACTTAACGTGGTCACGTCGATAATCGTTTGACCCAAAAAATCATCAGATTCCCTCGTAAATTTTTGTCTCAGCTTTGATTTGATGTCGTCATCTTCATCCCTGTAAATAGACACACAAGACGTTTAATTTCTTTGACAAAGATCAAATCTCCATTGTTTTGTGAACATAGTTTTCTCATGTTTATACCGTAATCTAGAATTCCAAAGTCTCGTTAAATGAACCAAAGAAAATAATATTTTTATTCATAAGTAATGCAAGGTAGACATGAGAAAACTTTAATCCACCAATGGAGATACACTTGATGACATACTTACCTAGATTATACCAAACATCCATTTCACCGCTCAAAGTACGCACTTCTATAATAGTTTGACCAAGAAAATCATCAGATTCTCTCGTCAATTTCTGACGCAACTTTGATTTCAGATCATTGTCTTCATCCCTATAATTCATAATATTCTAAATATAGGATCTATTGTGTAGACCATTCTGAAACAGGAGTTTTTCAAACATTTGACAAGAAATTGTGCACTCATACTTTCAATGGATAGAATGGTCTTATCTTTTCAGAAATTATTCTGAAAGATTAGGTTTGCAAAGGGCTTTTATCACCCAAATATTCCCTGCAAATTTTGGAAAAATAACAGCAACTTGATTGAACAAGTTTTGGGTATACCTGCTGAATACAAAGCATGCATTTTGGTGACTGATGGTGTAACAAAAAGACATTAGTCACATATTTATGTTAGGCTACATACCCAACCTAAATTTACATGTATCTACAGCATGGTGCCATAAATGAGTCAACTTTTTTAATGGCCGCCATAAACAGAAAATCAGAATACAGAACTTTAAATAAAAACTGACCTTTTATTTTTAACTTTATTTTATTAATACTTTGTAATGTCACCCTTCTGAATCAAAACTTGTCGACAACGTTGTGGTAAGCTTTCATACAGTCTGTGTATGTACATTAGTGGAGTTTCTAGCCAGGCTCGCATCAGTTCACGTTCCAAATCAGTTTTAGAATGTATCAAATAAAGTCTGTTTTTTATTTTATTCTTGATCAAAAGCCAAATATTTTCAATCGGTCTAAGGTCTGGTGATTGAGCAGGCCAAACCAGTTGAGGCATTTTGTCGCTTCCACATCTCCACAGCCCTTGACCGATGACAGGGTGCATTATCGTCCTGGAAAAAATAGGGTTTATCACTAAAATGTTTCGCCACAATTTGCCATAAATTATTGTCCAGTGTACTAATGTACTTCTCAGAGTTCATATTTCCTACCACAGTAGCTAAAGTTCCAATGCCATAGTAGGTAAGGCATCCCCAGACCATCATTTTCAATGTGGTGAAGGGGTTCATAGCAACATATCCTAAACACTCAGACCTCCAAATCTCAGATGATTTTCTCCAAACTTTAATACACATGTACATCCATCAGGTTTTAATAAAATCATCATCTCATCGCTAAATATTACTTTTTTCCAATTATTTTCAACAGTCCTGTGTAGTTTACTTCTGCAATAAGCCATTCTTTTCTTTTTATTTACTTCCCTTATTCCAATTTTCTTATGAACTGACCTCCTAGTATATCCAAATCCGTGTAATTTTTGCTGAATTGTCCGCCTTGATACCGGGATAGGCACACGATTGTTAAATTCACTAGTTATATCTTTTAAAGAAGACTGGCGGCTAGTTTTCACAACACGGGCAAGGGTGTTTTTCGCTCGTTTGGTGACAGTTTTTTTCCGTCTAGTTCTGGGCAAGTTTTCCAATGAACCGCGGATGCGCCAACGCTTCAAAAGCCTGGAAATTGTAGACTTTGATATTTTTAAACTCTGAGCAATGTGGCTAGCTCGATGACCACTCTCGATTAGTTGTATGATATTTCGTTTGGTGTCGTCTGACAATTCTTTGCCGTGTTTTGCCATTTTGGTTGACATCAACAATGCGTAAATTTAAAATCCATTCCGGTACGGAAATAAATATTTTAATTAGTGAAATTGAGTTGCTCCCCTTTGAACATTATTTTTATTAATTTCGTTCATCATATCAATGATAGTGACGTTAAAAACGTCCCCCTTGGAAAAAAACAATATGACGGCCATTAAAAAAGTTGACTCATTTATGGCACCATGCTGTATATGTCACAAAATGCTTGAGATGAAGGGGTGTGGCTGGCCAATATTACTTGGCAGGAAAAATAGTTTGAAATAAATGCAAAAAAATGAAATTTTCCACAGATGAGCTCACCTGCACACATCTGTACTTGCTGTGTCATCCAATCAAAATGCCAGAAACAAGAAGGTTAGAAGGTTGTTATGGAAGCCTAACAACGTTCTTGTTTGATGTTCTTTTGATAGACATTTTTATGTCTTTTGGCTTATTCCTCTGCGCTCCACTCAAGAAAAGACATAAAATTGTCTATCAATCGTGAAAGATCAACCGGTCTTTCCCAAAAACGTATGGAAGAACCTATTAATCTCACTGATTTCAATAATTACAAAAAATCTGTTTTACTGAAACTGTTACTGCATTTGTTATCCTATGCATGTATTACCATATTTTGACAACTACATGCAGAGATATTTTTGTAACAATACTAAAGTGCCGCAAAATATGACTGTCAAAATGTCAAAAATTTGCCATATTTGGTATAAATAAAGAGCCATAAATCTGAAGTGATTAGGCTGGTTATCGGACTTGGTCGAGATTCTATGCCCATAAACATTTTCCCCAAGTTTCATGAAGATCGGACAAGAAGCCACCCGCCTGCCATGGGCGTTTCCATAATAGGACCTGTCTTTGACAGGCGTATAAAAATTGTCTTTGTAAATTACAGGGATAGCCTCATAATATCAAACAATTATAATGGTTTAATATGCTCAATCACTTTCCATAGCCAAGTTGGGCTTTTTTATCACTGAAATCAATTCCTTACTGTATACATACCACACACGAACTTTAATCCTGTCTGATGAGTTATGGCACTCACTAAAATGAAGTCAAAATCATTATATACTTTAAAGCCACTTTTAACCAATTTGTAAAATGTATATATTTATCAATAAATAGAACACACCCAATGAGGCATACAAATGTTATTTATGTCCAATTTGTATATTTGCACATCAAAATGTTCATAAATTGAATTTCAGGTTCATTCACCAAAAATTACAAATCTGGAATTTCAGGCATTAAATGTTTATAAAAAAAAATAATCTTCCATCAAATAAAGATATGCCATGAAATATCAGCACTTTTTAGCACTGTTGCATATGAGCTAATGGTACTTCATCAATGCACATAGTATTTCACAACAATGCAATTTTTAATGTATGTGAAACAATCACCAATGGATTACATTTCAGTGATGTCTTGACTGACAAAGACATCACCTTAAGTTAGAAGACAGCCTCTAGTCAACTCATGTCTGAACTGACAAAGACATCACCTTCAGTTAGAAGACAGCCTCTAGTCAACTCATTTGCATATCAGAAGTTAACATAGGTGCATAAAAAAAGTCTATGAAGTAATGAAGTATTTTATCCAAATTTTGATCTAAATTTTACACTCAGTTGATTCATTGTGTAACATGATTTTATTTAGGGCACCTTAAACACACAGGAAAGACTCAGCAGATGTAAAAAGGACAATGGATCCAGATTTAATTTGAAAAGAATCATGTTTCAGATGTGGAAATTGGCAAACACTATACGTGGTTAATTTTACATTTGTGTAAAGTGTGTCTGCTTTGAAACTGAAAATTCCCCAAACTTTACAAAATTATGTATTCAGCAATGCAAATTCCACCTCCCTTGAAGAGAGTGATTATATATAGTGAAATTGACATATTTGTTTCATATCTAAAGTATCCCACTTAATGTCTTAATATTCCATAATTTCCCAACATTCATTGAAGGTATCCGACCCATAACTGAAGTCACCGTTTAGTTGTATTTTTCCACCAAGAAATAAAGCTTTATTACATCAAGGTATTGCTAATTAATGATAAAAATTAAATATAGTGTTTTACTTTGAGTCAATAACAACAGTTTTGAGGAAAAAAGTTAGTTACTCTAATAGTATTTCCGATGTTTGCCGAACATTACTGAGGTCTGCTCCATTGTAAAACAATGGACATCCCGGGACACTAAAAATGATCACGTGGTCAATTATGGTCCGGATACCTTAAACAATTTCAATAACAATTGGAGAATAAAATCTAAATCATGAACAAAAAATAAACAATGGATTCAGAAAACCTTCATTTATACATTTTGTTAAATATCATGTCTGCTCTGTTTTAACCTTGTATATATTGTAAATATTTGTGATGATGGAATAAAAATATAACAAGTTATTAATTATATGTCATGTTTTCTATACTTACAAGTAGAACTTTTCATTCCAAATTGGGTTCAGGTCTTGTGGCACAGTTTTTGTACGTTTCTTCACCTTGCCAACTTGAACTGTTACATATGGATCACTGGTTCCTGTTTTGTCTTTGCCTATTAAACCCTGTGCACACTTCACTGAAATATCACAAGGTTTTTAACATAATATTTATTGATATGGCATCTCCATGGTAACATAAGAAAACCTTATTAAGGTCTTAATAGGTTACCTGATTTAGCCGGAATAACTTTTGCTGACTTATATGGAAACTTTTAGGATAACAACCTTAACAAAAAATTAAGTATAAAAGATAAGTTATTCATTCAATTAAATTTTTTTTCTTTTTTTCCATTATTATATGTGTATGTATGTGGTTGTCTCAGGAGAATGATTTTTACTACTGTAGTTATTTTATTTTAACTTACTTTTAAAAATCTTTGACACAGCATAGCAAAAATATATTTGAGACAATAAAACCAGGTGTTTACGAGACAAATACTAAATCAAAATAAAGACAGTTACAAAGCAATTGACACACCATTAAAATAGCTATACACATGTGCAAGATAAATGCATGCCAAACAAAAAACACCAGGAAAGTGCTTATTACATTACATTACATTCTATATATAGATCTAAAGGTGCAAAACAGAATGAACATGTTCGAAAAAAAAAGGCAAACAATTTCAAAACATTTCAAAATAACAAAAATTTGTTCCTCCTAACTTTAAAACAATTTTCTGAAGTAAGATTCAATGGTACTCCACAGGGGATGAATTTTATGATCACTCAGAATATTTGCAAAAGCTGTTTTCATGGTCTGTTGACTAAAGTTACAGTAACCATCCTTTAATTACACAAAAATTTATTCCTATACAAGAGTAATCAACTTTTTATCATGTTTCAATTTAGTAAAAGTCTGTTTTAATATTTTGTATAGATATCAAAACTTGTTTATTTTTGTCATTTGCTTTAACATAACATACCAAACCTAAACAGTATTAATAACCAAAAATCTAAATCTTGAGTTTAACTTTAAAATTTAAAATAAAAACTGAAATTATGTTAAATTATGTTAAATTTCATAATCTGAAAATTTTACAAAATTTTGACTGCAGTGCTACTTTTTTTATTATATATACCGACATATGAGTTTGCATACTTTGATATCCAAAACCAACGTGTAATGGTAAGTAATTGATCATGTACAAGTTCAATGGTTTTTGGACATTCTATAAGACATCAGAAAATATTTTGTTGTTTACTTTTAGATGTTCTACATTTCATTTGTTTTATAAACAAAAAAAAAACTATGTAAAATGCTAGGAGGTATTATAAAACCTTGAAGTCAACGAAAAATGAAATCCATCCAATCGTCTCAAGTTTTAATTTGCCAAAAGCAAAGCCACCACACCTTATAAAAGCCTCGTGTCTACCTGTAATGGCTACTTTAGCTGACCATTTTGAAGTGCCGTCTAAAACACATTGTTTAGCTAGTTTTATATGTTCGTTGAACAGACCTATATCAACCTTATAGTACACTCTGAAATGAAAGAGGACAGAGAGAAAATGAAACAAGATGCAATACAAGATATAAATAATAATAAAACATGCACATGCTGTGATAATTATGTTGGTTATTGTTCAAACTTTTTAAATGGCCTAAGATATGTGTATGTTATCAGACTTAGGAACTTGCTATAGAAACACACCTACTTAACACTACAGAAATTTCAACTCATTCCAGAGCCATTCAGTAATTTTTCAATTTTGTGTGTCCTTTAGTTTTGAAAAACAGTAAAACAAATTTAAATTCTTACATCATCAGTACTATATCATTAGAAAATTGTCTCTTTATTAATTCCATTGAAATAACAATAAAAAAAAGAAAAAAATATATTATAAGGAAAATTTATTTTCAAATAATATTAATTGTGGACAAGACACAAATGACTAACTGTAACAATAATTGTGTTTTCAAATTTGTAAAAACTAGATATCGATGAGATGGTATCCATCTCTATGGGCCCTGCTGACCTTGAGGTCAAAGGTCATCAAACATGGCATGCAGCATACCACCTTGATATTATCCACCCACATACCAAATATCAAAAGCCAACCTTAGAAGATAAAAAAGGTATAGCTCGGACAAAATTGCGGACAGACAGACTAACCACTAAAGGCTGTCTGCCATTAAGTGGTGGGGCCTTAATTTAGGGCAATATGTAATGTTAGGCATGAAAGTCTATAAAACTCATACTTACAAAATGTGAAGTAATTAAGTGCGATATACTGTCAAAATATAATAGTACCACCCGAGTCATAGAATATTTCAGTAATCTTAGTGTTTCTAAGCAGAATGTCCAACTGTCTGTTAACATGCACTGACCATGCAATTTCTCATCATCTAAATTTCAGGGAAATAAAGCAATCGAGGAATTCCTTGAAACAAGTCTTAATTTGGGGGAGTTTTTTATGTCCTACACTGACAAATTAATGCCCTTGGTCTGACAGTTTAAAAGAAATGATGAAAATATAAAGGAATGACTGTTTTTTATTTCAACTGCTTTAAAATCCTGAAACTATTAATTCTGAGAACTATTTTGTCTAATAAAACAATACTAATGGTTTGAATATAAGCATAGTTACTACTGCATGTGCAAGAAATCAACATAATACGATTACAGCAACGACATGTCACATGTTTAGTTAGTTAGTTTAATTTTTATTATACCTGATTTTTTAAAATTCTTTCTGCTCAAAGTAAAAATTTGTTAAAATGTCCATTTTGGTCAGACAGCATAGTCAATGATTTGCAAAGTAGCCAAGAAAACTATGCATGTTCCAAACATGTATGCATACATGTATAGTAATGTACCCATGCATTCATTAAGTACAAAATTTTGTTAAGACATGTACTTTTTGAAATTGTTGAAATATCAAAAACTGGCAACAAACACATGACATGCGATAGATAACTATACATAGACACCAAACACTGGAATTGGTCTAAACATTCCGTCTGGTGCACTTACTTACCCGTAATAGCAATTTTTGCTGACCATTTTGATGTTCCATCAAGCACACTTTGTTTTACTGCCTTCATGTGACCTGTATGGGATTTTTTGTCAACTCCAAAAACTTGCCTATTGAAAGGTTGTGGAAAACATCAATTTCAGAAGGAAATAATTGGTTATCAGATGTACCTTTTCATTATCAATCTATTCAAATTAACCAAAATATTTGGCTTAATGTGTCATGATTTTTCAAATTAATTGTATATAAAACTTCTATCCTGATTTATGACTATTTTGTTAAATTTTCCTCTGATTGTGCCAGTTGAGAAAATACCATATATAGCTCTACTATCATGACTTGGATATATAATCATCAGTTTCTAAGGACAATGTGACATTACAATGTTATCCAACAGCGACAAACAGTTTGTTTTATTTCGTTGATCTTGGAAATAAAACAAATCTTATCTATATTGTTGTTATCATCTTTAAACACTGCATCCATATAATTATGATGAATCTCAATCAAAATACAACTGAAACTCATGGGCTCCTAGTTGAAGGGACACAGCTACAGTTTAATAGCATAAAAGGTACGTCTTTGAACAGTCAAAAATGAGAAAACAAATTACAGAAATGGAAAATATAAATCAGTTTTTTTTTCTATTCAAAGACTTACCTTTTATGCTATTAAATTTTTGATTGACTCATGGAAAGTTTGCCTGACTGAAGAATAATTTGTTTATGCCCATGTTAAGGCACATTTTGGAAAGACTGGTAATATATGCTGAATAGGGAACAAATAAAGATTAATATACAATAGACAACAAAACAATCAGAAATAAGCAACAAATTTTTTTCAAAGCCTTGCACCAAAAAAAAATTGTGTTAAATACATGTGTCATTTCTCTTTAATTCATAGATTAATAATTGAATTCAAATAAAATTTCTCATTTTACAACTGAATCTGTAAACAATTCCTATAATGGAGCTACATTTTTGTTTTAAACTTAAAAGGATTAATTTATAATCAAATGAATATAACAAATCCCAGTAACATTCAAGTTTAAATTCATTCAGAAATTTGCAGAAATATTCAGAATACCCAGATCAGCCAATCACCTAATATAGAGAATTCATGAAGAATGGCATCTGCTGTTAAAAGATCTAAATCCCTTAAAACTTTCTAAAACATAGTGTAATTCTTTAAAAGTAAACAATGAACCATAACTATATCAAAACTTACACAATTAAACTATTAATACATTATTTAAGTTTCACAATATGCAGTAAACATACCTTATTAGCTCAAAAATTTCTGGTTTAACTCTTTCCCTTATCTTCATCCGATCCTTCATGGCACTGATGATATTTTGTGTTTTATCTTCGGCACCATGTTTGGAACTTTTCTCAGCAGCTCCTACAAAATAGAAGCGTCTCACATTAAAATCTTTAATGTTCAAACAAGGAGTTTTTGTTCAATTTCTTACTAATGAACGGCAGTAATGATGTATAATTAAGCTATTAAAGGTTGCAATAAATCATTTTGCCATATTATTATCAGTTTACGCCAATCATGATTAATTATGTTGATTTCATCATACGCCTACAATGTCACAATTGATGCAAATTACAATATCATATTCTTCCTGAATATAATTCATAAAAAACAAATAAGCAATTGACTCTAAGGGTACAACTATAGTTTGCTGTTTGAATGTTTAAGCAATTTTCAACTTTATCCTGGCTTCAGTTTTTTATGGGGATGAGGCAGGAGCTCCTTTTACCTTCTGTAGGACAACAGGCAACTTGTCAATTAGGATTGCAGTCGACCACACATTGCCTGCATTGAGATTTGAAGCTGCAACCTCAGTGTTGACAGGTATGTGATTAATAATAGCTGACTACCTTAACCACTCCTCAACCAAGACATGATTAATCGTGATGTTGATTTCATGATACACCAACGCCATCACAATTCATGTAAATTACAATCTCGCATTCTTCTTGTATATAATACACAAAACAACAGGTAACCAATCAACTTGCAAAGCGGATGCAAGTATAGAAGTGGTAGATATCTGTAAACATCTGAGAATGAAGAATTGTATTGAGACAAAATTGCTCAAAATCAGGAAATAAAAAAAAAATCAAAGACAGAAATGGCCGGATTTCGCTAAAAATTAACTAAGTCGGTTAACAAACCTGAAATCGAATCAAACGTTATGGGAGGACATGCTGATGCTGCATACTAAATTTCAAGAGAATGTGGTTAGTAGTTGCTGAGAAAACCATTATGAAAATTTTTCTTATTTTGACCCATGAAAAAGTCGGCTTGGAAAACAGGAAGTAGATAACTGACTGACCTGGAAAGGGGAGGCACGGTACAACTCATCATGCTAAAGCTGTGCACCACATTTGAAATTAATCCCTTTAGTAGAAGCCAAGAAATCTGTTACGAAAATTTTTTCCCAGCGCACCCAACATTCACCATACAAAACCTGGATTTTCACTCTGTGAAATCTGGCCAATTAAGCAAAACTTGCACCAATATATATGATCTCCATATGTTATCGCTTTTTTGCAGTATTTTCCTTTGATCTTTGTGTGCAGTATTATTCCATCTCACTCTACTAGCGTCAGATAGGCCCATCTCAGCTCGCTGTCAAGACGTCGTTAAGTAAACACTGTGACGTCACAATGTTTCAAAACAGCGATTAACAGATTATTTACGTTTTATGAAACTTGATGCATTTTCTCATCATCTCATCTCAGGGCTGTCGCCCTTCGATGAGATATTAACAGGAAAACTCATCTTGTTCCAAAAAACCTAAATAATCTATAATTAAATCTTATAAGACTTTTGACCTTTTTTGTTGCTACAATTATTTAAAACGATCAATTAACTTAAATGACCCCAAGTTACTTTAATATTTAAATTGTGATGGGTTGTCATGAATATAGAATAATGCATACTTGGTGAAAAAAAAAAAATCAATCAATCAAATAGTCTGTAAAATTTAAGCTTAATATTAGGTCTCTAATTAATCCCTCTAAATGAAGTTGAATAACATCATACATTGAGCAAAAATTCTGATTGATAAAAAACCATATCATGTCATTCAAAAAACATCTTAGAGCACTATATATCTCATGCAAAATAATTTCATTGTTCATAATTAAATAATTCCTTAAGTAGTCAAGAAAAAGCCAAAATGTGTTATATTTCTCGTTGGCTGAGTGGTCTCTTTGCGCAGGTGCTTATGGACAGGTTTTTTACTGTTTAATCGCAGTAAAGCATATCACAGTACTTACTCTGTAGACAATCTGCATTTAGTAAGTCTTTACATTTTTCATGACATTTAACTCCACACTCTGTACATCTGACCCCCTGTCGCACCATGCCCCACAATAACCCCTCACATTCAAAACAATAGGTGGGTGAGGTAGCCGTCCACACTACAAAGTGATGAGGTGTGGTGCTGGAGATCGGATAAATCAAGGCTTGTAGTGTCTTCTTGTATACATGCATTTTCTGAAACAACAAATAATTTATGCATTAACATAAAATGTCCTCATAACAATTTATTTTAAGAGCATATAGAACATATTCTGATAGATAAGCAGTTATGGCCTAGTTAAACAAGTTATCCCCTAAGATACCCCCAATCTACAACTTCAGAGTGGTCTGATAATAAATCCCACAATATGGCAATATCATACAAAGCTACTGACAAAATTCCAGTATTGTATCATTCATCATTGGTGAAAAAATGTGACGAAAAATGGATACAGATGGATGCACACACTAACACACACACTGAAAACAGTATACCCCCTATGGGAAGTTTGGGTACAATGAACAAAACAGTAGTCACTACAACTGGTCAGCAAGCAGTTCTTGACCTTATATACTGGACATTTCTGCTAAAGCTAAATGTTGCAAAACATGAAACTGCATGCTTGCTCAACATTGATAACAAGTGTGGACTTTAACTTTTTTTTAACTTGGAAACAGTCTGCAAATGCAATTTTAATTACCCAGTGTATTTTTAAATCATATCACCAGTTTTGTGCCTTTTCATATTAGTATTATGTTTGGAATTATCAAGGAATATTTATATAATTAAGTTTTAACGAATCATAATGTCTTTCAGTAGCAAAATGCTACATCCTTTTCAAGGTTGACTTTCTCAGGGGTGAAAAAAAAATACAACAAAACACTTTGATACAAGGTCATGGACAACATTTTCGATTAATTTGCCGCCCACCTTGTTCAAGTAATACAATGAATTCAATGATAACCTTTAAAACTGGTTTGATTTCTTCTTGGTTTACTAATTACCGTAGTCAACAGAGTATAATTCTCACTGCTTGCTTATAAGGTCCTAGTATCAGTATGGGTGAGTATTATACACAAGAATAGGCTAAAGTTAAATGAACTGAATGCTTTGTAAGAACATTGGGTGGGTATTATACATTAATGCATATTATGCACAGCTAATTACGGTACATAACATAACATTTGACAGATTCAGGTGATGATAACTAGAATATAGAACTAAACACTGATAAAACAATTATTGAATAGAATTGAAAATACAGTTGTGTTTTCTACTTATTTCTAAATAGAAATGAAAAATATGGATGTTTTTTCCTTCGTTTGCTTGATACTAATGGGTTAAAATTGGTAGGCTTCTCAAATTGCTATGTTAAATAAAAACTACAATATGTTTTATTTCTTGGAATTTAACTTGGTTTGTGTGATGCTAATGGATTTTAATTGTATCTTAATAAAGACTTCTCAGACTAGAATCTTAATAAATAGGCCAAGATTTTAAGTTGATAAGAGTTTCTTTCAAAGGTCTATTTCCTTTCAACATTAAATATATCTACATCAAGGGTCAGGAAACGGTCATATTTGCCGGACATGACCGAAATTTATACCAAAATGACCGACTACGATTTGCTCAAATCGGACATCAAAAAAGTAATATTATACAATTAATGACTTTGATATAGGTCACTATCAGGATTTATCAGCCAGAGAAATGTAATATTCACCGAGCCGCTAGGCGAGGTGAATATACATTTTGAGGGCTGATAAATCCTGATAGGGACTGTATATCAAAGTCATTAATTGTTTTATTACATGAATCAAACCACCATCTCCATTGATCAGAAAAACTGAGGATGTATATTCTATTGGAGCGCCTGCTTACATTTTGTAATTGTTGTAATGTTAGTTACCCTTAATATGTTTTATTTAATACTGCATTTTGATATCAATTTGCTGATAATCCTGAAATTCCAGTTTCAAATATTGAGAAGAGTATAATTGAATGAATATATCGCAGAACCGACGTGTTGTTTACACGCACGATGTATGTAAAGCTGACGTCATTGAATTGTGTACAATTAATACAATCGATTTGATTGGATGACTGAATTTATTAAGACGGCTATTCTGATTGGCTAAAACATAAAAACCAGGTCGATATCGGATTCCGCTTGACTACTATGCAGCGGAATCGTGCAGCGTACAAACATTTTATGTAATTTTAGTACTGTTGCGATTTATCGTGACCCGAAAGTTGTTTTTTGACAAATCAAAACCACGCAAAATTCTATTCATGTAATAATTTATAATAATCACTTGTTGGACTTAATCCCTTTAATTTCTTCTAGAAATATTTGTATTAAAAATCAACCCTATGGCCATTTTCTGTCACTGACATGTGTTTATTGACCACCGACCTGTGATTACGTAATAGGTAAACAGGTGGTGACCGATCTGTTTCATCCATATCGTAAACATACTATTGCAACAACATTTTGAATATACAGAGATTGAATATAATAGATTGTTTCTATTTCACATTTCTAAGAAAAAAAGACAACTTTACAGTATAGTGGTACACGCAACTTTAATGAAAAACATGTGCGGTCAAAATTGTACACTACGCAAGCGCCAATGTAACTAAACGTTACATAAATCAAAAGAAAACCAATTTGAAGAAAAATTCCTTGAAAATAATGAGAACAAAAATGATTATTCATTTAATTAAAAAAACTTGTTAAAAGAATCCATCGCAGAATAACGCATAAATTCAATTCTGGCCAAACTTGTTGCAATTATAGGTGACAACTTCCTATTTCCGGTAAATGAAAAGCTCGCCGGGATATTCATCAAAACAACGTTGTTTGCCATTATTTTGTTGCAAAGACAACATGTCATCTTACAATAAAGAATTTTTAGGCAGGAGATTGTATCTCTACATATATTTTCGCTTACTCACACTATCGTGGCGAAACGACCGACGTGCAAACAGGTTTCAGTACGAAACGACCCCAGACCAATATTCACTTTGTACCATGGAATATGGTAATTTCTTAGGGGGAAAAATGACCGAAATGGGCAGGGAAAACTTCCGGACCCCTGATCTACATATATTTCTCGACCTGTGATCAAAAGAAAAAAACAGCAAATACTAAACCACAATAAACAAACTAAAATGACACAATATAATCAAAGACAGAACATGTAAAACTGTTGTCTTCAACATTATCCAATCTCTAAAAATCACACTCTATTAGAAACATTTATTAACTCCTAATTCTCGATTCTTATTTCTTTAGAAGCACTTAACTGAATAAAATACAGACAAAAGAATAAACAAATCACCTACCAGTTCATCATCTTTCAAAGACTGTCTCGCTACCATTGCAGATGGAACACCAGCATTTCTCTTGGTAGCTGCCATCGTCTGAAATTGTTTAATACAAATTTGTAATTTTTTGGTTTAACCATTGAGAAAAATTGACTTGAAGATAAACCAAAGAAAACAAATCTTAAAATTTAAGGTAATAAATTCCCCAAATGCTTTCTCAGCCTTCCTAATTGAGCCCAACCCATCTAGACGTTTCAGTAATATTAACACACAAGTTTTCTTACTAATTAACAAGCCTCCATGTTTCCAGTAAAACCAGTTAACTAGTCCTGGAAAGGGTATCTAAGGCTAAACCCATAAAGCTGCTCTGTGCATTCCCAGTGAGTGGATACAAAATGCCCTATCTATATTGGGGTAATTAGGTCATAATATGTATGGTAAGCCTGACCTTCAACCAGAGCAACACATGTGGAGAAAGACAAGCTCCTTGCACTTTAAAGACACTTCTGAGTAGCAGTTTTCATTGGTCCATCCAATTTACCGAATCAAATTAGGTTAATTTGTTCCTGTTTTAATACAGCAGAAATACTGCTTGCTAGACGTCAGGCACACATCCAACCAATCAATCAATCAACCAAGTTTTTTTTTGAAATGTGAAACTAAATGTCTAGATAATATAAATATAAAAAAAAAGTGCAGATAGCGTAGGACTGTGATCAATTAAATTTACAGGAAATGTTTTTCAAATGACAAAATTTTGTAGAGATAATTAAGATTTCTGTATAAAACAGGAAATTCTATAATTGGTATTAAGCCAAAATTACTAGACATATGAAATTAAAAAAAAAAAGTTATTACAATATCCAAACTTAAATTGTGTGACATTTATTGAAGACTGGTCAGTTTCCTTCATTCGTAAAGCTATGTTTGAGAAAACTATGGTAGCATGTACATTACAATTTGAAAACAAAACATTGTCAACTAGCTATTTCTAAAATCTTTTAAAATGAAAATTGTGCAACTGTAAGCAAGAAAAAATAAAAAAATAATAATAATACTGAAAACATAATGCAAATTGAATATCAGATGGTAACGATGTATTTAAATCATGCAGATACCATATTATTCTTTTACTGACATGCTTTAACGCCATTTTTTTAATTGCCAGATGAATTATTTTGTATATTTTAGCCATGTCGGTTTCTAGAACAAATGCTTTAAAAGTTTCCAGTCACATAATTTATTGAACACTTAAGTTCTAGAACCACTGCCATAAATTTAATTGTTTTTAAAAGTATAATTTGAGGTGTTCATTTTTAATGGAGATTAAACCAGGACTTTTACTTGCTTATTTAATCATACTATTTAAATACAAGGTCACTGAAAAATACCATATAAAGCACAAACAGTTAACAGTCAACTTTCCAAGTACTACATCCACACAAAAGGATACTGAAAAAGTTTTACATGGACAAAAATCAACAGCAGCCATCTTAATCTGATTGCCAATATCTCTTAGGAAATTTTTTGGTCAAGCTTAAATGTTTAATGTTAAAAAAGTTAATCTGTTATATTTGGGCTATTAATTATTTTAGTGAACAATGCTACAATACTTGAAAGAAAGCACTAATCGTATCCATCGCTATGGGCCCCACTGACCTAGCTTGAAGTCAAAATTCAAGGGTCAAAGGTCATCAACCATGGCATGCGAGACATAACCTTGATATAATCTACCCATATACCAAATATCACAAGACAAAAAAGTTATAGGATGGACACGATTTCTGACGGATGGACAGATGGATGGATAGACAGACAAGACTGATCATTATAGGGAATCCGCCACAAAGTACACACTTAATCACATAAGTGTTTTGTACAAACTAAAATTTGAACTCAAGTATGTATGTATATTGCCACAGTTCTGTATAGCCAGTTTTAATTAGGGGAGGAAGCCTGAGTACAAGGAGAAAACCCCCAACCTTCCGTAGGAAAACTGGCAATCTTTGTCAATTCAGATTGGAGTCGAGTACATCCTGCCTGCATGCAGTGAGACTCAAACCCGCAACCTCAGTGTTGACAGACCACGTGATCAATAGTAGAAGAACTACCATAACCACTCGGCCACCGAGGGCCCCTGTTTGGATTTGAATGGGAGTTCTATGCCAAGCTTCTTAATGAATATTACTAAAGAAATGTCATAAATAACCATGGCAAATATTCAGCATTTTGCTTTCTAAGGGACATAACGCCATGCACAAGACTTTTTTCACTGTACTGAAAACACCAAAATGATGGTAGGCAGCACCTATGAACCTGTTCAATGGACAGATGTACATTTAATCACAACTACGCTATATAGTTATAACCACTGAATCAATTAACAAATACATGTAATGTATTTTGGGACAAAATGCAATAATCAAGTTCATAAACATAAGCAAGACAGTGCATTTACAAGAAAAATTTAAAAGTTTGAATCCACCTAACAAAATAAGGAGTTTGTCCATAAGGTTTTAAAGCCGGTAACAACATCCACATTAGAAAATTATATCACAGAAAAACATACTTTAAGGAAACCAAAGTAGAATGAAACAGCTGACAATATCTTGATAGTTTTTAGATTATGAAAACACAATAAGCAAGAAATCCTAAAGTCACGAATAAGACTGATGGAACACTACACCAAATGAAAATTGGTGTTGCGATAACAAGAAGGAGTGATTCGTCGGTATTGAAAAACCACAAATATATTAAACACATATACTGCATAATAATGCTTTTAAAAAGTGCTGTTTAATAGATCAACATGTAGAAGATAGTAAAATTGTACACTTTATCAGAAAAGCATATTCTGTGCTTTGTGTTAAAACAGCAAAAATTGCAAAGTCTTAAAAAAAGGATATATACATATATGAAGATATAGTTATATAAAAATTGTGAATAAGTGACTCTTAATAATATCTAGCTAATGTTATAAAATGCAAACGTGTTATGTAAAAGACAGACTACACTACACAGTTAGTATACCTTCACCACCTGTGGAAGAGACAATTGAGGGTCTTGTTAATTTCTGCTAGTATTTGTTACATTTCAAGCAGGAAATTTACAATATATATACAATAACTGCAAACTTTATATTAGTAAAATGTCTAATTGCATCCCTGATGCAGTCTAAATATTAATTCTGTGAGTGCAAAAACTTCTGTTATTAATGAAATGCATTGATGTCATTTTAAAAATATTTAGGCATACCATTTTCTCTTTTCAACAAAATGTGTTACTAAACCTAACCTAGTCCAATAACCTTTGACGATAATGTTGATTTCAGAAAATGATTTCCTGAAATCTAAGAAAAAATGGTACCCCACAGCAAACATAATATGTATACATTCTAATTATTTATAAAATAACCATATGTAAATAAAAATGTCAGCTACATCAAGCAAACTAGAACTACATGACATGCATTAGGTTTCAATGTAACATCTATGTGGTACATAAAACATGGACTCTCGGAAAATTCTATAACAAATAGATACAACCTTATTTACTAAAATTATTTCTTTTGCATTATGATTTTAGTAAAAATGTCAATTTAAAGAAAAATAATTTTGGTAATAATTATGATTTCAGTAAAATTGTCCCACAACTTTTTAGAATTAGTCTAATAATGTTAAAACAATAAAATAAAACGAGATTTATGAACCACATTTGTGGACTAATACTCATAAAATGGGTGAAATATCAATTTTTCAGCAATATGATAATGTCTAGTTTTTTTGTTTTTTTTTTTTTTGGGGGGGGGGAGGGAATGGAAAGAAAGCTGGAGTAATTAGTGAAAACCCTTGATATTTTTTTGAACAATTTGACTGTGATGTTGTCTACCAAGCCAAAAATACCCCAAATAGCTTCTATTTAAAATTGTGTATTTATTTAAATATTTATAAAAATTTTGAAATCATGACAATGCTTATTATGTTGATTATTGAATTTTCTAATATAAAAATCATACTATAACTTTCTGTAATTTGTATGCACTTTCATTCTTATTTCACCAAAAATGTTATGACATTTAACAGTGCGTCAAACCATTGATAGTGTAATAATGATAGCTAAAAATCATCACAATTAGACCTATCTGGTAATCAGCATGCTTTCTGGATTTTGAGCCCCTGCATACTATAAGGCCCCCTGTCAATTTTAGGGTATATGTATGTTAAATGTTGTTATATTTCATGCAAAAATGCATCAATTTCATTAGATAAAAGATGGCATTGATATAGCACAAAAAGGTTTCTGATGTTCACAAACCAGATTCATAACCCTTTGACAATAGCTTTTGTAATAATATCTACCCCTTTCAACACACACTTGAGGCATTCGGGTGCAATAAAAAAACATATTGCCTGCGGTTGAAGAGGTATATTCATGAAGGCATTATGTTTATCACATTCAACCTATACCTTTCTTAATATTCTTAATTGTAAACTCTACATATATATAAAGGAATATGATTAAAATTGGGCAGTTTTTCTATCTATGGGGTTACAAACAACAGATGAGGAACATACAGCGGACACTTACCAGGTCACTAACTAGAACACCTGACTTCTTACTCCTTGGTTTTATTTCTGGCATACTGTCTATAATTTTGTAGAACTCGTTGTTGTTTGGTCTGAAATGTCAATAAATAAAGTCTATTAGTTATTTTTTAATCACCACTCTCAATGCCATCTTTTTCAAAATTTTTTTCAAAAAGCAATTAAAAGATAGCTAAATAAATTCTGACTACTGCAAATAAACCTAGCTAAATGTTATTAAAACCAACTTTCTGATAACAAATTTTTAAAATTTTTGTTAGAAAACTTTAAAGGTGGGTAAAACCAGTTTTGGGAAGGAAGCACAATACCAGTTGAAATCTTCCCCCCCCCCCCCCCACCCCATATACACAGGATTTTCATGTGTGAAGCAGCAAATGATTTTCTGAAGAATCATTTTGAAAGGCCACACACATTTCTTAGGTGGCACTGATGTCTTGCTTACATTTTTACACAATGATACTGAGATACAGATTAAGCATAAAGATTAGTCAGATTAAGGTCATGGTCTCCAATAGATTGGATATTTGTATTTTTGTCATACTTTGTAGACAAATCACACCAGAAAACACATTGATTTGGCTTAATTATGGCTAACACATTGTTCTGGCTTATGGCTGACTCATCCTTGTTACTACTTCACTGATGTTGAATGCTTAACAGAAAGTCAGTACTTACTTGAATGTCTTACTCCTAATTTTAAAACATTAACCAGACACAAGATTGAACAACTAATATCTCTCATGTTAGAGGCATTCATGTAAAACTCTGTTTTAAATATAACAAACTATGGTATGTTTATCCTGTTTTCAGATGCATTCCATGGATCTCAGTCTAAATCAAAAGCAGTTATGTTACGTACCCGCCATTTACATGAGGCCAGGGTCGCTCTCGTAATCCCTCATCACTTATCAGGTCACCCTCCATTGAACTTGTCTGAAAATGGAAAGTCAAAATGGAGTCCATAGCATAAATTTTTACAAAAATGTACTGTTAAGATTTTGAAATTACTGAAATATATTCCAGTTAAGAAAGAAAAATTATAAATGTAGATTTCAGAATCAAATTTCTCCCGAAGTGAAATGTCACTAGGTTGATGGTCTATGTACAGTTTCAAGTGCTGAAACAAACATTTATGTCATTCTATGAATTTCACAACAACAAGGAAATTAATTAAACAATCATACAAACTAAATGAAAAGGCATAAATGTATGTACTTACACAATTACCCATTTCTACCACTCAAACACAACAATACTGAAATAATTATCTACATATTCTAAATCAACCCTTGATTTTGACTATCTCAAAAACACATACCAATAGAGTCAGACAAGTTTCGATGTTCTGTTAGTGAATACATTTACATGATGTACAGACACAAATTTTCAAGATTCATCTGACTTCAGTACATATAAGTGTTAACAATATACTATTACATCATGAAAGTACAATCAACTTTAATGGATTTTCCACAGAATGCAAGAATATTTCACCCTACGATTTTAGTGACGTTACAGTCCTATGACAATATGTAGTAACCATAGCCACAAGAACCTGTAACTGATGTGCACAAAATCAGGATCACGGGAGACAATTGCCTCAATGAGCAATCTTCACAAAATCTGGATCACTGAAGACAACTGACTCAATGAGCAATCTTCACAAGATCTGGATCACAGAAGACAACTGACTCATTGAGCAATCTTCATAAAATTACGATCATCGAAGACATCTGACTCATTGAGCTATCTTCAAGATCACAGAAGACAACTGACTCATTGAGCAATCTTCACAAAATGGGATCACAGAAGACATCTGACTCATTGAGCTATCTTCACAAGATTGGGATCATTGAAGACAAGTGACTCATTGAGCTATCTTCACAAGATCAGTATCATGGAAGACAAGTGACTCATTGAGCTATCTTCACAAGATCTGGATCACAGATGACAACTGACTCATTGAGCTATCTTCACAAAATCTTGATCACAAAAGACAACTGACTCATTAAGCAATCTTCATAAAATCAGAATCACAGAAGACGTCTAACTCATTAAGATATCTTCACCAAATCTGGATCACAAAAGACAACTGTTTCATTGAGCTATCTTCACAAGATCAAGATCATGGAAGACAACTGACTTATTGAGCTATCTTCACAAGACCAGGATCGTGGAAGACAACTGACTCATTGAGCTATCTTCACAAGGTCAGGATCATGGAAGACAAGTGACTCATTGAGATATCTTCACAAGATCTGGATTTCAGATAAAACATTGCCAGAGAAACCCCTAAAAGGAGGATTTTAAAAAATATTTTATCTAATCAGAGATATGTTTTGCACCTGATCAATACAAAATGGGGAATCTCTGAGGAGGACCAATTCACTTGAACCATGTTAAAAAACTTGTTGAACATTCTGAATAGACAGTTGTGGCCATGTTTTTCATCAAATTGTAATGACATAAGGATCTTTGTAGTGGACATCATTACAGAAAAACCTGGCTTCAAGCTGTCCAGTGAAGAAGATTGAAATGTGACAAGTTTACAGATAAATAGATGACAAATGGACAATGAAGGAGTATAGAACAGCCAGAGAGCCAAACAAAAACTAACCAGTCAATTTTAATTTGAAATATCTGTTTACATATTTATCAGACTGACCAACTGCTGTTAGTTTCATTAAATTTATAATGACTGTATTGGTACAGCTGATTAAAACAAAAGAAAAACAACGAAAATGATTACAATAAAAATTTATAATTTACTAAAAAAAAAAATCAATACATACTTATATATTAAATTTCTATGCAAAAACTGATCTACTTTAGCACACCTCTGGTATTCTAACAAACGATTAATTCCAAGATAACATTTCCTTATTGGGCTTAACAAACAAGAGATTTGATGGTTACAATAAAAAAAAATCATGTCATGTATGGTATGTGTGACTTGAAATTTGTTCTTATCTGACTTTGAACAAACTTCCTGGTATAATTAATTTTTTTAACAATTGTTAACTTTGAAGATGATTACAAAGACAGTAATTATAGATCCCCAAGTTTCCAGTTTTCGTTTGATGTGCAAGAAAACTTGTTGTGTCCAGTCTTGTGTAACTTCTCAGAATAATAGTGTAGATCAAGTCTATTCTCACCAATGTTTAACAATCTGTCTAAATAACTTTTGTATGAGTCTGTGTATCATACACAGTTTAACCTGTCTATAGTAAACACGCAAGACTAAAAGGTAGGTTTGTATTATATAACAGGTAAAATTAAAAAGCAATAGGTTTAAAAAAGGTTCTGTTTAGGGCCTGAAACAGCTGATCACAAATTAAGTCTAGTTCTTTCTTTACAAAACTTCCTAATTTAGTAATAAAGCAAAATTAATTGAAATTTATTTTTCCCTAAACAAATGCATGAATCAAAGTACTGAAGCAGTTTGTTGCAGTATACACTTTACAGATGCATTTTTGCCTGAAAGTGAATTCTAGAGTACTTGCAACCAAATTTGTTTTTTTTATGATCTAAGCAATACTCAGCATTAACTTCAGTAAACCAAAAATATTAAGACACTAAACCATATTTTTGTCATCACATGACCTCAACTGTTGGAATCAACAAACAACCAAAACTGATGATACAATGTCCTTTACGCATGAGACTGATGATACAATGTCCTTTACACATGAAACTTATGATACAATGTCCTTTACACATGAAACTTATGATACAATGTCCTTTACACATGAGACTGATGATACAATGTCCTTTACACATGAGACTGATGATACAATGTCCTTTACACATGAGACTGATGATACAATGCCCTCTACACATGAAACTTATGATACAATGTCCTTTACACATGAGACTGCATCTTTGCTAGCCAAGGGTTACGATCCGATACTCTTATCTTCACCCTTGGCAGATCTAGACGGTATTTCGGTGTCACACAGGAACGGTTTTGATTGGATGCAGGAACCAACAACTGCACCAATCAGAGTGTGTTTAACAAAAAACACGTGTACGTTTAAGAAAGTAAACAAATCATGGCGACGATCGATTGTGTATAATGGTACAATGATACATCAAAAAATTTTACCTAAGAAGGACAGTCGTACGATTTTTGTCAACACCTTCTGTGTTTTTAATAAGTTATGTGAAATTCTGGCTTACATACCGCACCCGTGTTGATGGGATTTCTATGACGTACTTGTTTGCGGTTTTTGTAACATACTTTCCATGCTTTCGAAGATCGAATATGATACATCGAAGAAGCATACTAAAAAGGAGAAAAATGAACTGATAAGTTTGCTTAGATAAAAATTCACAAGTCAACAATGTGTACGCTCCGCCAGCGTTTCTCTGTGGCGCCTACTGAAATGTCCGATGAAAATGTCAACCAGACGCAGCAATTAGCCCAGAAGTAATGACCCCGACGAGAACTGCAAAGCACAAAATATTGCACTCGCCAACAGCTAGAAAAACAAAGATATCAACAACTATAACTCCAAGAAAGGCAAATAGCGTCAGTAACTACATATCTGCTATGGATTCTAAAAATGTATTGAAAAGGAAAAGAATTTGTGTGAATTAGTTTTTGCCAGATAAAGTTAAGGTAATAATATTTTATATTTAAAAAAAAAAACATCATTGGTCATATGGATACATTCCTTTAGGCATTTAACATTTGATAAATATATCAGAAAAAGGGGGGGGGGGGTTGGGTACTAGTGTTATCAACATCACAACAGTTGACTGAACTTGATGTATTATTGATTAAATTCTGGATGTGGACAAAACTAGCTTGTCTCACCACTGGTACCAGGTAGTTTGCATGCAGTGTCTACTACAAATTACCATCGAAAAGGCAAAGGCAGTTAAAATAAGTGCACTTCATTCACAACAAAAGGGATTGAAGTAGAGTGAACATTGTCGTGTCGTCAAATATAAAGGAAAGTACCATCCTCCTGAGCTGAAGTATTGTGTACTTAGAAATGCATTCTTATTTTTTTACAGAGGTATCCAAGATTTCATAAAGAACATCAGCCCTTGATGACCAAACATATAAAAAAAAGAATAATGTTTGACAATCTGGAAAACAAATATATTTGTGAAGTTTGCACTAAAAAATAAAAGACAACTGGTGAATTAAAAAGACAACTCAGGAAGGATCATTGGAGGATCTAGACATTGATGAACCAGTTAGCTCAAAATCCAATATACAATTGCCTTGTACATAGCATAGTTAATGAAATGTGCATGTCTGCTGAGTGATACATATGATGCCGGTAAAATGGGAGATGTGGACAGAATATTATGCAATGCTAAATTTCAAATGTTCCGCCTTGGTAATCGCACAAAATAAAAGTTATGGTTGTTTGGTTTCATAGCATACTGTATTTCACTTTTATTGCCAAAGAAAGGTTCTGAATGTAAATGGATTTGTTGCACAAACCTTCATGGAGGCACTGCCATAACATTCCCAATGACAATCTGGTTGAACTTCTAGTCCAAGGAATAATAAACTTTTTTCAGCTATATCATGATTTTGTTTTTTTGGAGAATTAAGATTAGTCAAGTGCACCCTGCCTGCAGTGAGACTCGACCCGCATCCTCATTTTTGACAGACCATGTGATCAATAGTATATTATAAACCTGGTTGTGAATACCGTTTCCAAAATGTGTCATGTATACAGATAGACAATCTTTATAAATGGATCATAGAAAAGAAGGAGCGACTTGTATGTATCAGTGTAAAATATATTTCACCACATTTGTAATACTGTACTGTCACATAAAGATCATAATCCATGTGAAACCTGTTTGTTATTGTCTTACATTAGTACTTCTTACTTTTTTTATTGGTTGCTACCTGTATGATATTGATTGATTGGTTGTTAGCATTGATCATCACTGTCGACAATATTTCAGTTGTTTCGTGGTGACCAATAGTAATTTTATTGGTTAAAAAAGCTGTAGTGCTTAGAGACAACTGGCAACCTTGGACCCTAACCTGTAACAACTTTATCACACTTGAATGAATTTCATGCACCACTTAATGTATGTTTTTGTAAATGGTGTTTAATGCCACTTTCAGCAATTTTTTGCCATATCGTCCATTTTTTATTAGGACAGGAAGCCCTAATACCTGGAGAAATTAGTTAAGATGTTACAAAGATTTTCTGTCAAGTTTTTATTTTAACTACTGCACACAACATGTAAAGATATGGCAGCTAGAACTTGTATTAAATCATCCGCATTAAATAGGAAGATGATAAATTTTGGTAGACTGTTTTGCAAGCATGCAACATCCTGGCTTCATGCTGATATATGTTAATATAAATAAAGGCAACTATATACTTTTTGGAGAGGAACAACACAACTTTTACCTTAAAATTTATAATATATTGGCAAAATATACATTAACCATAGTAATTATAGAAATGACATGTCAGTTCTGACACTTTAATAAGATGAGGTGTTACAATCACTATCCGACGTGTTGTACATTTCAGTATCTTCAAAAACAATGCATTTTATTTGGCATATATTCATATGAAAGTTTCTCATAACTTCATCTGGTGTAAATAATATTTCACATCTTCGTGCAATATTGACATTACTGTATCAGTAAATCATTGAAGGACTTCATGGTGAAGTAATGCTCAAGATTTATATTCGGTCCATGAACTTTTAAATGACTCGAGCTTCTTTCGAGAATGCTCTAGACTCCCTGGATAAATAAATCTGTTCATACTTTCTTCATTAGAAGAATCAGAATCCTGTTGAGTCGCCACAGCAGCAACATGTGTTCTTGGACATGTCTCCTCTCCACAAGCATGACAAGGGCATTTTTTGTCGCAAACATCACAACAATTGTGCAAAGGTGCAATAGAAGAAGGTTTAGTCATATAACTAGAACACAAAAGCTGGTGTTTGCACATTGTCACACTCTACTTTCTTCATATGTCCTTCATGTTATATAAACAAAACAAGTTCATCAAAAAGTGTTCCATCTCTGCCGGCTCTACCTAATTGCTGTGCAATTGTATCCATTTCCCTGGGTTATTCACAGTGTACGATATTGTGAACACCCTAGAAATTCACTCCCATTACTGCTGAATTTGTGCATATCAGGATGAGAATCTTGTCATCCATGGTCATGTCGTGACATATTTTTTCTTTCACTTTTTCATTTGGTTTGCTGTGGAACATTTGAAAATGTTCACAACTGATTCCCAATAATTTTACAAACATCAGGTACAGTTTTGCTACATGTACATCTGCTATAGTTGTACAGAAAATCGCATACATAAGTGTTTTGTTTTTATGCTGTTTATTACCCATTCAAACACATGTTCAAGATTATCTTAGTTTGGATTGGAAACAGTGGATATTTTGATGTTGGTGTGTCCCAAGACTCCAGTACTACTTCTGCTCTTGCAGCTAAGCAACACCTTTTCATATTTTTTCTTCTTTCACTGGGTCCAGAAATAGCTGTTAATGCAGCCAATGGAAGGTTAGGACAAAAAGGAGACCTTAGTTCTAACCTTGAAAACCATTCTCTAAATGGGTCATCATTCTTACTTTGTTCACCCCTGCAAAATTGTTAAAATTATATTAGTTCCAAGTATATATTAACTATCATGTTATTTGGCACTTTAACATTACACTGTTTTACCTGAAATACCCTCCCACAGTTGGTTAATGAAGAAGATTATCAGTTATTTTGTTTGTTTGCTTTAATGGTGTTCAACACTATCATGGCATCCAGGTTTTATTGGAAAAGGCAGTGTACAGTATGTGGACAAAAGTCATTCCGTTTTTCCGCCATATTGGAAATAATACTTAATTTTTTATAACAATTAAAACAAGTACTCACCACTCCCCTGTTGTTGAAAAACCTCAATATTTGGTTATATGTCCCTTTGAACGTATTACTTTCTGTAGTCGGCGTGGAATGGATCTATACAAGTTCTGGATATACAAAATAGTGACAGAATTCCAAGCAGCGATGAGCACAGATTTAAGGTCCTCGGTAGAATTTATGTTAGAAATATTTCTTTTGACATGATTTTTTATAAGAAGCCAAATATTTTCGATAATGTTAATATCGGGAGATTGCGCAGGCCAAGGTAAACAAGATAGCTGATTTCTTTCCTTCCAGGCTTTTGTTGCATGCGACGCATGGCATGGCGCATTGTCATCCTGAAACAAGCAACTTTCGTTAGGGAAATGCTTCACAATAACAGGCCAAAGATTGTTATCTAGAACCTCTATATACTTT
The DNA here is from genome assembly GCA_944474755.1 of Limnoperna fortunei. NCBI lineage: Eukaryota > Metazoa > Mollusca > Bivalvia > Mytilida > Modiolidae > Limnoperna > Limnoperna fortunei. The sequence continues at coordinate 45,409,639 of OX104116.1, read as the reverse complement.
TCACTGTTCATATTTCCATTTACAAACACTAAAGTACCTACACCATAATAGGTTATGCAGCCCCATACCATCATAGTAAGTTGCTTCCCACAGTATGGCTTGACGTACCCAAGACACTCGGGGCGATAAGCTTCTCCATGCGTTCTCCAAACTTTAACAAGTCCTGTGCCACTGACAACAACTTTCATTTCATCACTAAATATCACTGTTCTCCAGTTATTCTGTACTGTCCATGTTAAATGAGTGCGGCACCAATGAACTCTGCGTAAACGGTTGACAGCCCGGACTCCTAATTTTTTACGAATTGAACGTTTCTTATAGTCAAATTTATATAAAGCCCTCTGAATTGTCCTCTTACACACTTGAACATGATTTTGGTTGTTGAATTTGTTCGTAATATCAACTAATGTTGCCGACCTGTCCTCTCTTATACTTCGGTTCAAAATCCGACAGCTCCGGTCGTCCATTTTTGGTGGTCTTCCACTTCGAGTTTTATTTCCTGATGAACCTCGCTCTTCAAATCTTTTGATAAACTTCAGAACAGTAGAATAATTAATCCCTAAAAGCTCAGCAATCTTACTTTTGTTCATGCCCGACTTGTACAGTTGCAGGATCGAGTCTTTTTTGTCTGGAGTCATTTCCTTTCTTGGAGTAGCCATCGCTAACAAAAATACTTTTCTGTTTTGACAGTTGGGCGGAAATACGTCATTTTTATAAAAATGACGTCATTTTTACCTATATATTATGTCATTAATTTTTGACCTTTTTGACGTTGTTTTTATTACCGTAAATGTACTGTAAAAGGGGTGGTAAAAGTAATTTGCAAAATCAACATGGCGGAAACGGAATGACTTTTGTCCACTTGCTGTAGAGAATTTTTATTTTTTAATGACATGCCACATAACAACAAAGTCGACATAGTCAATTGCAAGTACATACCAGTATTAATAAGACAACAATAAACCCTTAATTAAAAAAACTTTTAAAACATTTGTTAGACATACATGTACATGTACAGCTGTCATTGTGTCTTCTGAATAGCTCGACCATATATTGTTGCAATTGACAACCTTCGATATTAATTCTGGGACCATACTGGGAGGGTTCCCAGTGCTCGACCCACAGAGCAGCCCAGCGCATCCCCGGGTGGTGGATAGGGGAGACCCTCTCGTTTGGGGGTTGTCAGGTCATAATACGGAAAGCCTGACCACAGACCGTAGTGGGTAACGTGTTTGGAGAGTGCCACGCTCCTTGCACGATAAAGACCCCTTTTGTAGATTTCAAAAAAGAGTAGGCTCATTGTAGCCGCTACAATAGGCTATATTTTCCGCCCCTACCCAAAACTCCATACTTTTCCAGTGGCAGTCAAAATTTTATTCCCTGTGACCCATCCAACCCCCATTTTCTGTTGATTTATTGTTTGTTAACTTGTTCCTGTCCTGAATATAGCTGAAATACTGCTCATTGGACGTAAAGCAGCCATCCAATCAATCAATCAATAAATATTAATTAGTAGTGTATAATGAATCATCATTGTAAAAGTTTTAATAATTTGTAATAATTTTTCATTATTAATTTTAATGCATTAATTAATTATTTTTCTATTATATTATTTTTATATAAATAATTATTTGTTGATATGACAATATCTGTATTTACTATTATATATTTTCCGTGGTCCGTTTTACTTATGGGATGAATCGTCCTGCAGCGAAAATAACACAGCTATGTGTAATGACACCAGTAAACGAACGAAAAGTCATAAAATATCAATGAATAAACGAAGAAATAAATTATTAATGTTGCTTACCACTGAACTGTGTGTGTCTCATCTATAGCAATCAATTTTAATTTCTCCTGGTAGACGCTTGACTTCAAAATCCCTCTCCACTTGTCGTCGCCAACATGTAACAAGCTCTTGGTCTACCAACGACAAATTCGAACTATCCGCTAGTGATTTTCAGCTTCGCGTGGTACCAACAAAAACAGATTTTCGTTGTAAAATTGCCTAAATTGATGTAACTTGATGTAACCTGATTTCTAGCGCGGCTAGAAATTCACAAGCTTTCTCGAAGCTGGGCGCTGCCATTTTACTTCAAAAATGACACCAAACCGATATACAAGCCTTATTCTGATTGGCAGATTATGATGTAATATAAAGGGACGCAACTTGTGAATCCGTAAGGTGGCGTTGGCGGGAATTACAAAAAACTCCTCTAGATCTGCCAAGGGTGAAGAGAGGGGGACCTGATCGTAACACTTGGCTAGCGAAGATGATGAGACTGATGATACAATGTCCTTTACACATGAGACTGATGATACAATGTCCTTTACACATGAGACTGATGATACAATATCCTTTACACATGAAACTTATGATACAATGTCCTTTACACATGAAACTGATGATACAATGTCCTTAACACATGAGACTGATAATACAATGTCCTTTACACATGAGACTGATGATACAATGTCCTTTGCACATGAGACTGATGATACAATATCCTTTCCACATGAAACTTATGATACAATGTCCTTTACACATGAAACTTATGATACAATATCCTTTAAACATGAGACTGATGATACAATCTCCTTTACACATGAGGCTGATGATACAATATCCTTTACACATGAAACTTATGATACAATGTCCTTTACATATAAAACTTGATGATACAATGTCCTTAACACATGAGACTGATGATACAATGTCCTTTACATATAAAACTTGATGATACAATGTCGTTTACACATGAAACTGATTATACAATGTCCTTAACACATGAGACTGATGATACAATGTCCTTTACATATAAAACTTGATGATACAATGTCCTTTACATATAAAACTTGATGATACAATGTCGTTTACACAAGAAACTGATTATACAATGTCCTTTACACATGAGACTGATGATACAATGTCCTTTACACATGAGACTGATGATGTCGTTTACACATGAAACTGATGATACAATATCCTTTACATATAAAACTTGATGATACAATGTCCTTTACATATAAAACTTGATGATACAATGTCGTTTACACATGAAACTGATTATACAATGTCCTTAACACTTGAGACTGATGATACAATGTCCTTTACACATGAGACTGATGATACAATGTCCTTTACATATAAAACTTGATGATACAATGTCCTTTACATATAAAACTTGATGATACAATGTCCTTTACATATAAAACTTGATGATACAATGTCGTTTACACATGAAACTGATTGTCGTTTACACATGAAACTGATTTTACAATGTCCTTAACACATGAGACTGATGATACAATGTCCTTTACATATAAAACTTGATGATACAATGTCCTTTACATATAAAACTTGATGATACAATGTCGTTTACACATGAAACTGATTATACAATGTCTTTACACATGAAATTGATGAAACAATATTCGTACAGTGTCAGAAAATATAAAATTTATTTGTATGAGCCTTAGAAACAGGTAGAAATGCGAGGCTCTGCCGAGCATTTCTCACCTGTTTTGCGGCGAGTACAAATAAACTTTATATTTTCTGACACTGTACGAATATTGTTTTTATCCTGCAACCCTAAAATACATTTTATAATACTGAAAAACATTCACTTTTAGCCGATTTCTGAGTTAAAATTTTCGGCGCGTATTCTATTGATACTGACGTCACAAACGTAGTAAACCAGAACAGAATACTACATATCGTAAGAAGTGAGGACAGGGTTACCAGGATATTTTATTCAGCACTGCCGAATAAAGCAAAAATTTATTCGGCTACCTTTTTTAGACAGTAAATGTACTGATTGCAGGATAAAATGTTCTTAACACATGAGACTGATGATACAATGTCCTTTACACATGAGACTGATGATACAATGTCCTTTACACATGAGACTGATGATACAATGTCCTTTACACATGAAACTTGTGATACAATGTCCTTACACATGAAACTTATGATTCAATGTCCTTTACACATGAACAACAGCATATAAAAAGGGCCAATGGAAAATATAAACACTACAGTCAGCTTTATAAACTGTGCTCAAACAGGGGAAATAGGAATACAGTTTTTATTTTATATACAGGATTTTTAATCCATTTTAAATTTCTTAGATTAAATGAAATACACCACAAACATTGAACACTGATCCTTTTGGAAAACTTAAAATCTGTCTATTTATTCCAACTGGGATGATCGCTTAAATTACACAATAAATAATTCAAATCTGACAATAGATTGTTGAAAACAACAAGTTTCATGATATTTTGTATCTTAAAATGTCTTAAAAACGGAAATTTATGCAAATGATTCATCCTCAATAAAAAATCCTCTGCATTGTATGAAGTCAAATTATTCTTCCACAAACATCAAGGTTATCATTGCCACATGTTACATGTTTTTCAAAAGAAGAATTTAAGAGGGAGGGGGGGGGGGGGGGGGGGGGGCTTGCTAAATTATCTATATTTATATATACTCCTTTTTATTACAGTGATCTTTCTGACAAATTACCAAGTATCCATTGGCAAAATTTAAAAGACAGCAAATTAAAGGAATATACTGGCCTCCTTTAACTCCATCATTTTATATTACTATCAGTGGAGAACACATTAATGAACAGCTTTAAAAAGCCAGAACATGCCATGGCAAACAGTTGGTACAGACATAATGTTTTTGTTAATGTTTTAATGGTTTTTAAAGTGACTGTCAGCAATTTCTCAGCTATATCATGGCCTCCAGTTTTTTCTGGGAGAAGAAGCCAAAGTACACAGAGAAAAATCGAAATCTTCAGTAGAAAACTGGCATTCTTTGTCAATTAAGACTTTAGTGAAGTACACCCTACCTGCAGTGAGAATTGAACCCACAACTTCAGCATTAACAGAACACATGATCAATAGAAGAAGAACATTCTTATACCCACTCGGCCACAGAGGCCCCAATGAGATAATGTGTGACCTGAACTTGCCAATCAATTTTTTAAATAATTACAGTTTTAAGGTACATGTAACAGTTTCTTGAAGCTTTCATAATATATAAAGTGTGGGTCTATTTAGACAAGTATAGAAGGAATTATTTGAACTATTAGTTATTAAAAATCTATGTCAGCCCACAATCAGCAAATGTATGAAACAACAGCTTTTATTGAGTAGGTATTGAAATTGTATTGGTAAGAATTTTACGTGTAATGTTGTTCAATAACTACTTTTCTCTTCTCGTCTTTTCTCCCTCCCCCTGCCACAAAAAAAAAAAACAAAAAAAAAAACTAGAGGCTCCCAGGAGCCTGTGATCGCTCACCTGGAACCCAAATGACTCCAACTATATTTAAATTTTTGAAATTAACAGTTTCAGTCTAGTTGTTATAGCTTTTAAGTTATTGTGCAAAAACTAAACATTTCTTCAAAAATTTTAGTTAAGTACAATAACTATAAGGTGCCATCAGATAATTTCTGAAAATTAAATGGTTTGTAGGCCTTGTCCTTCAGGGAAATTTAGAAATTTACAGTTGTACTCTAGGTGTGTTATAGACTAATTTATAATACAAAAACTGTTCATTTGTCCAAATTCATAATTAAAGGGTAATAACTCCTATAAAGAGTCATCTTGCAATTTTGGACTAAGCAATCATTTGTAGGGCTTCTATTGCTGATCATTTGTGCAATTTAGTTTCAATCTAGCTGCTATAGTTTTCAAGTTACAGGACGAAAATGGAAAATTTCATAAAAAAATTGTCATTTAAGGGCAATAATCCCTATAAGGAGTCCTCTGACAATTTCAGACCAATTAGGTGAATTGTAGGGCTTTTATTGCTGATCGTTTTTGCTATGTATAATTTCACTCTAGCTGTTATGGTTTTTAAGTTACAGGACAAAAACTGAAAATTTCATAAAAAATTGCCATTTATGGGCAATAACTAATATTAAGGAGTTCTCTGACAATTTCAGACCAATCAAGTGAATTGTAGGGCCTTTATTGCTGATCATTTGTGCAATTTACAGTTTCAATCTAGCTGCTATAGTTTTCAAGTTACAGGAGAAAAAAGGAAAATTTCATAAAAAATTGCCATTTAAGGTCAATAACTCCTATAAGGAGTCATCTGACAATTTCAAACTAATACAGTGAATTGTAGGGCTTGTATTGCTGATCATTTTTGCTATTTACAGTTTTACTCTAGCTGATATAGTTTTTAAGTTACAGGACAAAAACGGAAAATTTCATAAAAAATGGTCATTTAAGGGCAATAACTCCTATAAGGAGTCATCTGAGAATTTCAGACCAATTAAGTGAATTGTAGGGCTTTCATTGCTGATCATTTTTGCTATTTGCAGTTTCACTCTATCTGTTACAGTTTTTAAGTTACAGGACAAAAACAGAACATTTCATAAAAAATTGCCATTTATGGGCAATAACTAATATAAGGAGTTGTCTGACAATTTCAGACCAATCAAGTGAATTGTAGGGCCTTTATTGCTGATCATTTGTGCAATTTACAGTTTCAATCTAGCTGCTATAGTTTTCAAGTTACAGGACAAAAACGGAAAATTTCATAAAAAAAATTGCCATTTAAGGGCAATAACTCCTATAAGGAGTCATCTGACAATTTCAGACTAATACAGTAAATTGTAGGGCTTGTATTGTTGATCATTTTTGCTATTTACAGTTTTACTCTAGCTGTTATAGTTTTAAAGTTACAGGACAAAAACGGAAAATTTCATAAAAAATTACCATTTAAGGGCAATAACTCATATAAGGAGTCATCTGACAATTTCAGACCAGTCAAGTGAATTGTAGGGCTTTTATTGCTGATCATTTTTGCCATTTACAGTTTCTCTCTACCTCTTATAGTTTTCAAGTTATATTGTAAATACAAAAATTTTGTCAAAAATCGTCAATAAAGGGCAATAACTCCTACAAGAAGCCAATACACAACTTCACACTAATAGCAACTATTGTAGACCTTAATGTGCTGATCAATTTGAAGTAATGGTTTTCTCTATAGCTATTATAATTTTTGAGATAATGATCAAAAACCTGTGTTGACCTCCATGTTCTATTTTTAGTAACAGCGGCCATATTTGTCTGTTGATCAACACCCTGGGTACAAACTTGAAACTAGGAACCCTAAGGATGATTGTGGCCAAGTTTGAAAAAAATTGGCCCAGTGGTTTCAGAGGAGAAGATTTTTGAAAAAGTTTACGACGGACGACAGACGCCAAGTGATAGCAAAAGCTCACATGGACCTTCGGTCCAGGTGAGCTAAAAAACCACGAGACAAAAAAACCACATACGAAGGAAACAGCACCAATTAAAGCCAAGGCAAGAATATATCAAGTATCTTTATGTGTATTGATATATAAACATACGACCAATTACATGTTGAAAAAATGATTGATTTCCAATTGAAAGTTTTCTGATAATGTAAATGTATTAATTTTAAGCTGTCATTACATTCTCTGATAGATTTTCAGTATAATATTTAAACAGTTTTTCATTTTTTTTTCATTTATCCTGTTACATTTTTGTGCATACAAAACTTGTTAACAACAAATTGGGCGTAATTGTTTGCAAGGGAAATAAACATCTGTTGTTTGTTATGGACGTACTAATTTCTATTAGATGTTTCATGCACTGAAATTGTCCTATAAGGAATAAAAAACGATTAAATGTCTGTCTTTTCATATGAAACTAGACTTACAAATCCCAAGAACAGATAAACTATAATTATTAAGACCAATTATCCCTAAGCACCAAAATAACTGGGACATGACATGTCTCAGATTTTGCTGATTTTAATTTCATAAGTTGCAATTGACCATTGGATCATAAAAATGATGACTGTTTGTTATGATTGACCACGGTTGCCATGGTAACTGAGGCGGTCATTTTTTTTATCATTTCTCATACTGCGAAAAAGCCTATATTCAATTCCCAATTTGTTATTCAAAAATCAATGCATATTCAATATAATGTTTTATTTGCTTAATTCAATACCTCATTCACAATATTCAAAACAGTTTCGACTAAACATAAATGTGTAGTCAGAACGAGGCTATCCAATATGTCAAGAAATCATGCATTTTTTATGGAATTTTTCTACTAAAAAATTACCATTTTTGCCACTTTACTGACTCCATTTTCAGAAAATGCACCAATCACAAATACTCATCATGAATATAATTACAAAACTTATAAAAATCTCAATGGGGTAACAAAAGATGTCTATAGAAAACACTGTCAAAGATGGTTACCATGGTAACTTGTGAAAAAAAACCATTTTTGTATTGTTCAATATTTCCATGAAACTACTGTTTCTCTTAGGAATAAATTAAATCATCCTTAATTATTATTTTTAACAGACATACTATAAACTTAAAATGATATTGAAATCATTTCAGGGTACAGTGCCTCAAGGTCAAGGTCAACTAAAAATTGAACTTTCAAATATGAAAATCTCCAAGCAAAATCAATTTTAAGTGACCTTGAGAACAACACAAGTGACCTTGAAATTTTTCTAAGGTCATACTATGTTGAAAAGATCCTTTTAGGTACATATGATGACAACAATTGTTATCTTGGCTCATATTAGAAGTAGGGGCCTCGGTGGCCGAGTGGTCAAGGTAGTTCGTCTACTATTGATCACGTGGTCTGTCAACACTGAGATTGCGGGTTCGATTCTCACTGCAGGCAGGGTGTACTCGACTCCAATCTTAATTGACAAGGATTGCCAGTTTTCCTACCGCAGGTCGGGGGTTCTCTCCGGGTACTCCGGCTTCCTCCCCCAATAAAAACTGGACGCCATGAAATAGCTGAAAAATTGCTGAAAGTGGCGTTAAAACACCATTCAAACAAACAAACAAACATATTAGAAGTATGGTCATACATGTATTTAAATATCGAAAAATTACCATGGTAACCAACTTTAACAGTGTTTTTTAAAGACATTTTTTCTTACCCCATTGAGATTTTTAAAATTTTTGAATATTAATCATCAATCTATGTAATTATATTCATGATGATTATTTGTGATTGGTGCATTTTCTGAAAATGGAGTTAGAAAAGTGTCAAAAATGGTAATATTTTTTACCAAAAATTATAGAGAATAATGCACTATTTCTTTACAGGTTCAATAGTTTCAGACTGATCAAACATATACTTAAAGTGTTGTAACTTTTTTGAATATTGTCAATGAGATATTGAATTAAGCAAATAAAGAAATTCTATTGAATATGACTCGATTTAATTTACCCTGAAAAATTGGGATTTGAATATTGCCCTTTTCACAGTATTTTAATCGGCCCAAAATGGCCACCACCGTTACCATGGCAACCGAAGTCAAATCATAACAAACAATAATTATTTTGTGGTCGAATGGTCAATTTCAACTTATAAAATGAAAATCAGCTAAATCTGAGACATGTCATGTCTCACCCTATATGATGGAAATCCTTTAATCTTTATGGAGAATTGGTCTTAAACTTTAGTATTTTTTTATATCCAGATTAATTTCTTTCACATATCAAATACACCATTTGAATATCATGCACAAAGTTATGACAATGAATATAGAATGGAACCTTAAAGTTCTTGCTCTTAATTAAAAAAAAGGTTCCAATTGAAATAAAACCCTTTTTATGAAAAAAAAAAGCAAAAAATTGGTGTTATAAGACAATTGGGTCTTTTAAGACTGGTGTTTCTAGTCGTCATCACCTTGACAGTATCGCTACAATTGTGACACATAATCTGTGTTTCCAAAAGGTAAACATATTTAAAAATAATAGACTTATTTATAAAAAAATTTTAAAGTAATTATCAGAATTATTGTAATTTTTTTCTTTTAGAACCTTAAGTTTAAAAATTAGGCCATTTAATGGGACATTAAATGATACACTGCCAGGTTGTATTGTTTTTAATATTCATGAACACATTTTACTGAATTACATATCAGCTTACAGGAACAGCTGAGCATGATAACAGTCCATCTCAGAAGACAATTTTTACCTTAACCATGGACCTATAAAAATTATTTCAATTTGGCAAAACTTAAAAAACTACATTAAGGAGTGTGCTGAAAATTCAACCTGATCTTCATTTTATAGTACTTAACAGCTGTGCAAAGTTTAAATAAAATCTGCTGACTCGTTCTAAAGTTATCATCTGGAAACTGCCAATTGTTGACAAAAAACCTTGAATTGGCCTTAAGTTGAAAACTACAAATTGGATTGTGCTGAAAATCAATCTTGATCTTCATTTTAGAATATTTAATAGCTGTGCAAAGTTCAAATAAAATCTGTTGACGCATTTACAAGTCATCATCTGGAAATCACGGAGGCACAGACAGATGGACAGAAGGACAGACAGACAGACACTTATAACCATACAGAGGGTATCACATCATACCCCGCCACAATTTTAAAGCTTTGTCCCATATAGAAAACATTACTGTCAACAACTTTCCAGCTTTTCATTGTGAGGGGAAGACTGAGTACCAGGTGAAACCCCCAAACTTTGGCAGGAAAACTGCTAATACTTTCCCATAAAAATTGGATTGGAGCATGATCTTCCTGCAGTTCGACTACAACAGCTACTATAGTGTGCTAAAGTTGATGTAGCAATGTAAAATCCTGCCCAATATTAGTCCTACAATAATTAAACAAGGAAACACAAGGACATGTATTGTTTGTAGTCATTATAGTATTATAGAAAAATGTTCACTTGGCGTAATATACCGTTTCACTCACACTAATATTGGTAGACAAGTCATGGATTTGTTTGTTGTGAAGTTTGAAGTCACATTCAATGATTTCTGGACTATATCACCTAGTATTTTATTGGTGGAGAAAATTCTGCTCCCTTCTGTTGGCAATATTTTCATTGGCTGATATAATGAGGCATTAAACATGTAAATACAAGGTCACATGACTAAAAAAAGGTGTTCAACCCTTCAAGTCTGCCATTAATTTTACAGTAATCATAGTAAACAAATGTTCACTGATCCTATATAGCATGTAGCATTATCTACGTAAGATCAACAGTATCTCCAAGTAAGTAACAATCAGTAAAATATAAAATGCAAACCTTACCTTTTTCAATATTTTAAAACCTATATTTATTTATCCATCTCTGAATTTTAAACACTACAGCCATATTATATAATCAAAGAAATCGTTAAAGCCAAATTAGTTACACTACCTGGTATTTCAAATTCTCATCAATATTGTCTTGCTCATTAAATAATATGTTTAATCCTTCAATATCAATATTCTCCTCCTGATCAGATAATCTGTCAGCCTCAAGAAATAATTGGCGTAATCCAAAGTCATCCTCATCTACGTCATTTAGACCTTCCAACTCTTCCATTGTAACTGGGGTCTCCGGAGGAGACTCTTGACGATGTGTTAATTCGGCAATCCACAAAGGTTTGACATATGTAGTAGAATCCGTGTCCCATCTATCATTTTCTCGACTATCACATAAGTATTCCTCGATAACCTCCTCCTCCTCTTCCTTCGGTTCTTCGCAGTAATTACTTGCATGTGCCAAGAATGGCAGTTTACTAAAGATCATTCCCATTTTGTCAAAAACAATTACCTCTTATTCAGATTAAATATGTGTTCCCGTCAATGTTTCTGACACTCATTATTCATACTGACAGCGTCCATTTCAGCTTTAACTTTTAATTGACATTATTTAAACAATGTCCGTTTCCATAAATACTGTCAATGCCAATTTCAGATATCTGTATTTGAAAGATGATTAAAGAGCAAATTTCAAACATAACAAATTTACTTATGACCACTCAATTAGTTCTGAAACCCTGTTTAGAGTTGTGCTAATTTTATGCATTGTTTTTATGCCAAGAGTAAATAGAAGATGATGCCTAAATCATTACAATTACTTAAAAAATTGATTATATCTTAGTATTTATTATAATTGTTGTTTAATTAGAGACGTTTTAGTATCCCCTACACGTGAACTTGTGAAACCAAAGCAAAAAAAGCCTAATCATTTACATAAATATTGGTTATTGATGTTTGAACAGGTTTTTTATGTTAATTTTGATCATGTTTACACTAAAGTAAACATTTCAATACCAAATTAAATTTAACATTTATTTTAATTTATAAAAAGATGCATCAGGCCTATTATATATTTTTTACTTATAGATTTACATAACATGTATTAAAAAAAAACCCATAAATATAGATTTTTATTTTAAAAAAATTTAAACATAAGTAAATTACACAAAAATAACTATCAAATTTTTATAATAATTTACTGCAAAAGAAAAGGAGGGGGGGGGGGAGTAAGAAACCATTAACCATGAATTTACACGGCTATAAGAAAAAATACACTGCAAAAGCATTAGGTAGGGGATTAAATGTTTAATTAACTTCTGCTCAGTGATTCAGTTGCAGTAATCATGTTTAAATGTAAATTTCGCTCATTAATTAAATGCAAATTCTCAGAAATCCAATACGTCAGCTATATATGACTATACTAATCAACTAATTCCAATACTTTTGTTCCAGGGACACTATGTGTATGAATTCGACATACAAATTTATCCCAATAATTTATTTCTTCGATACTTGTAACATTAATCAAATTACTTATATATGAGATGATACACATTTTCTTCAGAGACATACACAAGATTTACAACTGTCGTTACCCTTTGTCTGTAAAATGTTTTAGCAAATGTGTAATAAAAATCGACACCAACCATAAAACATCAAAACCACTCATAAGTCTCAGGAAACCTGCTTGTCTGCTATGTCTGATATACATTCTGTCAAAAGCCAAGGAAATCAGATAATTTTAGGAAAAATCTTGAACCTGGTCATGTTCTCACATAAGGGAGATAATAAATAAATACACAATACTTTTACCCTAAAATGATGAATAAAAAAAAGATTGCAACAAAATTAATAAGAGACAGATATTGGAAAAAAAATTGGATATAATAATGGTATGTTAAAATGGTCATTGTTAGAAACAATATAACCAAATCTATCTGTAAATATATACAAATAATGCCACTTAAAAAACCATTGGTTATTTAGTTAGTTATTTTTCAAAATTTTGTTGTGCTATTTATTTCTAACAGCTCCAATATGTTTTAAGCATCTTTTAAAATTAATTTAAATCCATTTACCTTATACAGAATTAATGGTGAGATCATGTTCTGGAATCTAGAAAATTATAGGTTAACTATCCAGTAGTGTATCGTCAGGAGCCAATGTTAACACACAGCAATATGCTGCAGTAACGTAACTGGATGAACCTAACCATCTACCTATATACTGACACTTCCTTATATGTACTTCTGTGTTAATTAGCAGATAAATAGCATACATACTTATAACAAGCATCTACCCATATATCAAAGAGTATGATTAAAATCAAATCGTGGAAAGTCAACAGGCAGGAATTTACTATTAAAGTACCAGTACATTTGTTTAATAAACTGAATCTCTTTATACTTTATAGACTAGCTAAAACAATCCATGTTAAAAACACTTTTTTACATAAATATCCAATTATTTATCATTCAATGAAATTTGTATGTGAGAAATAAAGACACAGATAGAATCAAAACGGTCAAGGAGTGGCTTGCATGTTAGATATATACCAGTAATTTCCGGTTGAAGAGTAATTTGATTTTAAAAGGAAATAGAATTTAATGATAATTAAGATTATCTAAAATAAATAGCCGAGAATTTACTGTAATTATAGAGTCTGAATATTTTCAAGAAAAATCAGTTAATGGTCAGTGGAATAATTGGTTTAAACTAAAGAACGCCTCAGCAAATTTTAGTAAAATGTTTTACAGGATATTTTACATAAACATTGATATAACAAGAGGGGCGATTACTAATCCACAGGATAAAAAAGTTAGAATTAGATTGATTGATTGACTGAATTTTTGCTTAATATCCAGCAAGAAATTTGCTTAGCTGTATATTATTCAGGAGAACAGACGTATCACAGCATAAACAGTTTAAATCTGAGATACAATACAAGACTTCCCTCTAAGTTTTGAGAAATATCGATACGGTGTTCTATTTTTTGTAACCTCTAAAAGGTAGGAATGAAAGTGTCTGCAGAGACAATTAAATACCTCAACAGCCTTCAGGCTTATATTAATAACCCATTATAGAAAATGTTCATTGCAGACAGACGCATCAATTTAATTATAATTAGTTTGGGTGAAAGAGACTGAAACTTGCCTTTTTTCAGAACTGGATTCTAATGAGCAAAAAAAGATTTAGTGACATTTTAAAAAAAGTTTCAGACTATATTTAATATGAACAGTTTTATTGTATGAGTACATGTAGGTCAAACTTGTTTTCTTGAATTCTTGAAATATGACCACAAACCAGACAATTAAATTTTGCATAGGTCAGGTCTGAACCAACGTCTGGCACAAAAATTTTAAATTCGATAAAATTGTTTTGCTGGAGTCAAATTATTTCAGGTGGAGATTTTCAGCTTTCAGGCAGCCAGCTAAGTACTGAAAAGCTACCTGTACAAGTAACAAATAAGGTAAACTCATTGCAGAGTGGTTAAGTTAGTTAGTCACCTACTATTGACCATGTGCCTGTCAAAGTTAAGGTCTCACTGCCGGTAGGGTGCTGACTCCAATCTTAATTGACAAGGATTGCCTCTGGATGGCAATGGTCAGGAAGTTTCTATTGGTTCTCAATAAAATCTAATGCCTCGAATTAGCTGAAACATTGCTGAAAGTGGTGTTAAACACCATTGAAAAAAAAAACAATCAATAAACCCCATTCTAGACATTTATCTTTATACAAATCTTACATGCAAATATTGTCTTTATTTTTTTTTAAATCTGCTGCTTTTGGTGTTTCAAGATTATGCCCCCTTTTCTAGAATATCAATTTCAAGGTAGCAATAACAGTAATTATAGAAAGCTGACATTAATAGTAGTTCATTTTGTGTACAAGCTGGTTCCTATTTTGACAAATAACACAACTTAAAACATATGGGTATTATTTTAACTTTGAAAAACATGTTATTTGTGAAATATTTTTTGTAAAAAATCTATGGAATTTTAAAATTTTTTCTCCAAATAGAATGCTGGCAAAAAGATGGTAGAGTGGCAAAGTTTTCTACCTTTTAAAAATGTTTATGGTATATACCACTTATACATATTACAATCTGCACAAGTTTAGGTAATCCAGCAATTTCATTTTCTTAATCAATATAACAATTAACAAGAAATATTTTGTACTAAATTCTTGTAAAAGTCTTCAAAATCCACAACTGTTCGAAGTCCACCCTATAAAAAGGGTAGTACTTATAACATATAAAACAATTAGAACCTTACCTGAACTCCAAAAGTTTTATTAAACTTGAACAGAAGAATTATTGATTTCGCAGAGGAAATGAACATCGTCATTAACATTGGTATTGTCTTGCATATTTCCTCAGGTTTCTAACTTACATACAATAAACTAATGACACCGAAATAAACATCTCTACTCTTGATTTAGTAATTGCTATATAAATTTTTTTTCTAATTTTTAAAATTCATTATTTTTTTAAAACTATTCTCTTTAAACTTAGCACAACTCTAGACAGTGGTTAGTAACTAACATATGTATGTTTGTTGGATTCTTCTTTTCAGTCATAATCAGTGAAAATTTCCAAATTCACATCAAACCATATATATTTTAATGTAAAAATGTTACAATTTACATTAAAATATACATGTATTTTAATATATACTCATCAGAGCTGTTAATATGCAACACCACATCCAGTTGTAAAATGTAGTCCACGGTTTGGAAACTGAATTTCCAAAATGTCCATCTATCAAACATATGTCCATTATATTATTTGACAATCCATTTCGTAAGTACAGTGATATTGATCTTTTATGGTACATGTATATTTCTTTAAATGAATCACATATGTAACAGGTTGCTGAATGTCAATAGCCAAATGAAAAAGTACGCAGTTGTTACATATATGTTATAGATATCTGGTTACTAAGGGCTATAAGCTTACTGGAGATTTACCAAGAAACATGGAATGAAATGTCGTTCAAATTTTACGTATTTTTAATATTTTGCCAGCTGAATGTCATAGAATGTCATTTTCCTCTTCATCATTGGAGAACTTAAAATGATGGACAATTAAAAACAATTTTGTAATTGGTAATACACAACCACACTCTTTCAGAACATTTTTTCGTGGTTGTTATCCGAGTAGAATAAAGGTAATTAAATCAATTAGCCAATCAGCGAAAATTGAGATTTTCTGATTTCCTTTATGATCCACTTAATTTATCAATAGCGCTAATATCAAATACATTGTACTATGATGGTCTATTATAAAATACAAACAAAAGTTACAAATGTCATCAATTAACTAATGCAAATTTTAAATTAGAAGGGGGCCTCGGTGGCCGAGTGGTCAAGGTAGTTTGTCTACTATTTATCACATGTTCTGTAAACACTGAGATTGTGGGTTCGATTCTCACTGCAGGCAGGGTGTACTCGACTCCCAATCTTAATTGACAAGGACTGACAAGGATTGCCAATTTTCTTACCGCAGGTCAGGGGGTCTTCCTCCCCCAGGATGCCATGATATAGCTGAAAAATTGCTAAAAGTGGCATTAAACACCATCAAACAAACAAACAATAAATTAGAAAAGACAGCTGTTAATTTAACAAAACTAATTCAAACAATTTGCTTTTTTTCAAAATACCGGTATTTGTCACCAAAACATGTTTGAATACTGGTGTTTTTTTTAAAATAATTAAAACAAGTGTGGACTGTGAGCACACTCACAAAGAGATACCCCCCCCCCCCCCCCCCCCCCCACCTTCGCTTTCAAGTCCAACTATCTCCCCTTAATGATATCCGAGGTCAATAAAAATCCTTCATGCACATTTAAATATAATGTACTTCCTTTATGCTAAGTTTCATTAAATTTCATGAAGCGGTTAAGGAGGAGTTGCGCTTACAAGGGATGTGGACAGGTGGACAGGCAGACAGACAGACAGGGTAATTCCTATTTACCCCACCCCCCCAAACAAGTTTGGGGGGCGGGGGGGGGTATAATTACTGAAGGTGTATATTGTCTGTTAACTCAAATGGAGGTAAACATCTTCAAGCTTAACTGTGGCCACCATTTTTACTTGCAGAGTAAGCCGTGTATGTTGTTGGGTTAGGGAAGGCTGGTCCATAATTGTGTGTTGATAGTAGGATCTTGGTACAGGGTAATTGCTGGGTTATGGGACATTTGTCCGAAATAGCATGTGGCTTGAAGGATTGTATTCTATGGTGTAGCAATCATCTTTATTTTAACCCTATGAAGTTAAGAGGATGAGCAAACTAAGTCCAATTATATGAAGAAGCAATATTTTGTCAAGTTTAAACAAGAAATATTGCTGCTGCCCCTTCACATAAGTTACAGTCCAGATCAGATAACTCATGTAAAAACTAAATTATTTCTGACCATCAAATAACCACCTGATGCCAGCAAATCTTCAAATACAATATAGTTATCTTTATTCTACTGCTACCACAATAAAAAAAATAATGTCTGCACTTGCATTTACTTCTGAGGACATCAATGGTGGTATTGATGCCATGAGATTATTCATCAGAACTGATGTTATATAAAGCATAAGAATTTTAATATGAATAAAAGCTCAATGATTTGTGTAGAATATCAATTTAAGAAGTTTATGAACTGGGACCAGGTGGTTCAAATAATTGAAATAAAATTCATTTAGATCATGAAATAAAAAACATTGGAAGTGGAAGACTATACATCTATACAAGTAAATCAGACCACCTGTCTACACCCTCATCGCCCAGGCCATGTTATGTTAAAACATAAAATAACCTGGATCTCCACCAGTAATTAAAACTTATTTTTGCCAATTTTCTAATATTTAAAATATTTTGATGATAACAATAGTCCATTGTTATGTAACTTAATGAACGTAATGGGCAGACTGAATTGATGTTTCTTCGATAGCTGCGACGTACAACTAGTGCAGATTGTAATAGATTTCCTGAAACTAACACCAAATTATCTTTTCCTGTCACCCACATCTCAACTTGAATATTGTTTTCATCTGTAATTTAGTTCATAGACCATAAATAAAGCAAATATCCTGCACTTTACAGAAACTGACAAATAATTGTTACCTTGGAGATTAAAAAAAGCTATGATTCAGGAAACAAATGAAAAATGTCATTGCATGTTTATCTATCCATCTATGTAGATGCATGTCTACTGTACTAGGCAATTAACATCTGTTAAGGGTATTTACTGGCATTTCTAAATATCAGCCTTCAGATGGTTAGTAATTAGTTGGTATGAAGCATAATACCAAAACAAAATAATCAAAAAGTAATGATAGGACAAAGCTCTTTTAATTTTCTTTTAAATATATATTATTTTTTATTTTGTTTATTGTTTAAAGCCACTTCCAGCAAGTTTTCAGCTATATAATGGCATCAAGTTTTTATTGCCATAAGAAGTCAAAATATCCAGTAAAAACCCCCAACGTTTGGTAGGAAAGCTGGCAATCCTCGTCAATTAAGATTGGATTCGAGCACTGTGCTCAATGAAAGTCCTCGAACTGAAAACATCACTGTCTACTATTGATCCGTCTGTCAATACTGATATTGTGGGTTTGAGGGTATTGTCAGTTTTCCTACCAAAGATCGGTTTTCTCCGGGTACTGTGGCTTTCTCCTCCCAAAAAAAGTTGACACCATGATCTGCATGTAGCTAAAAAAATGCTGAAAGTGGCATTAAACAACATTCAAACATATAAAACCTCAATACAGGTTTAATCAAAGAAAACTGCAAGTGTGTTTTTCTGCCATAAAGATTTCTTCCAAAGTTTTTCATTTTCACCTATCTCCCTTTCTGAATTCTTTAATAATTTTTATTGCCATAATTATTTAAATTCTGACTATTTTGTTGTTTAACGTTTAAAAGAAACCTTTGTAAATAAAAACTGTCATTTATTTGTAGTGTGTTTTAATAAATAATTTGTTTTCGCTATTTTTTATTTAATTATTGTCATATTAAAAATCTGTCACTTCATAAAACAAGCAAAACCAAAATGAAACTGAAAGAAATTTACAATTACTTATTCTTTTCCAATACATCTCTAATCAAATTCATAAAGTTAAGACAAAAGATTAAATCTCCTGGATAGTAATAGATTTCGCCTCCGAATCTAACCCGGACAAGTGACACGATACAATTAGTAACTTGTGAAACGGACGATGAAATCAATCACACTATTTACAAGCAGCATTATTTCTCATTTCCAAGAATTTCTGATTGACTTTCCGACACTGATGTATGATTAGCTGAGAGGACAGACTTAATGTCTTTTCTTTAATTTGATTTCATAAGACGATAAAAATTAATCTTCGTTCCTATGTAAGGAAGAGTACACCATTTAGGCAATACACTAATGTTCTTATCTATACTTCAAACAATTTGATCATTTTTCAGTGTGTTTAAAAGAAAAAAAAATTACGTGGGATGAGAAAAACCTTGTTTAAGTTAAATAATCACAAATAATTACAAGCAATATTAACCTTAATTATTCACAAATGTTGGTTAAATTGGTACATGGCATTTTCCCATTCAATCTGCAAATTGTTCATTTTCCCTTAAAATTAAATTTAATTTTAATTAAATATTCATGGAAAGACAAAAGTTAAAAATATTGGTTTTCCCATATTCTAAGAAGTTCAAAAGTTCATTGACAAGAATTATCAAGTTTGTCAGAAAAGAACAGAAAATTAAGAACCAGAGGCTAACAAGATCCAGAATTTCTTATTTCCTTAGTCAGTTATTTTGTATTTACCATATAGATTTATGTTAAATTATGTTTTACTGTCACACCAAGGTTGATATTTTCAGCTAATTCACTGTGTCCAAATTTTATAAGGGGTGGGAGAGAAGGGGAGGATGGAACCAGAGTACCTTTGGCAAGAAAACTAGCTATTCATTTTGGATATAGGATCAATACAAAAATAAAAATTGGTAGAGAAATAAAAATTTCTACAACATCTCAATTCAATGGGACCTTCAGAACATTGTTGAAATGGTAGTCCATCAGAATGCACTAGAAACCATGTAAAATTTCTGAATTCTTTAGTGTATTTGAGCTAATACCAAAGGTAAATGTAAAAAGACAATATGTATTGAATACTGGCATCAGTTTTATAAAACCTCTCAAAATAGTTCATAATTTCCTGCAATCTGATTGGTTAATATTTGAGCTGAGGAGAATTAAAACTTGAAATATTTAATAAACTGGGTCTAGAATACATAACCGTAGGTTTGAGTGGATAAATGT
This sequence comes from Limnoperna fortunei, assembly GCA_944474755.1. Taxonomy (NCBI): domain Eukaryota; kingdom Metazoa; phylum Mollusca; class Bivalvia; order Mytilida; family Modiolidae; genus Limnoperna; species Limnoperna fortunei. Next base: position 45,389,252 of record OX104116.1, on the reverse strand, counting down.
TTGATGCCCAGCAAGCTAGTTAACAAACAATATTCAAGGTTAAGAGGCAGTAAATTTTTATTGCTAAGAGAGGTAAAATAAGGTCATTCAACCAGCCCATATGGACCATATAAAGAAAGTCTTGTTCTGTACACCAGGTTTTCTTCGTAATACTCTGACTGGATGATTAGAAGAGATTATAAACCTATTTCAATAATTTTTTAGCTACATATATGATGAGACAACTATTTTTTAATATTCAGCATAAGCCCAAGTAGAACCATGGACCGTGATCCTGGTTAGTCACAATATGTAAAAAATGGAATGTGATCCTGGCTACTCACCCTAAGTAGAACCAAGGACCCTGATCCTGGCTTCTCACCATAAGTAGAACCAAGGACCCTGATCCTGGTTACTCACCCTAAGTAGAACCAAGGACCCTGATCCTGGCTACTCACCCTAAGTAGAACCATGGATCTTGATCCTGGCTAATCACCCTAAGTAAAACAATGGACCCTGATCTTGGCTTGTCATCCTTAGTAGAACCATGGACCATGATCCTGGCTACTCACCCTAAGTAGAACCAAGGACCCTGATCCTGGCTACTCATCCCAAGTAGAACCAAGGACCCTGATCCTGGATACTCACCCTAAGTAGAACCAAGGACCCTGATCCTGGCTACTCACCCCAAGTAGAACCATGGACCATGATCTTGGCTACTCACCCTAAGTAGAACCAAGGACCCTGATCCTGGCTACTCATCCCAAGTAGAACCAAGGACCCTGATCCTGGCTACTCACCCAAAGTAGAACCAAGGACCCTGATCCTGGCTACTCACCCTAAGTAGAACCAAGGACCCTGATCCTGGCTACTCATCCCAAGTAGAACCAAGGACCCTGATCTTGGCTACTCACCCCAAGTAGAACCAAGGACCCTGATCCTGGCTACTCACCCTAAGTAGAACCAAGGACCCTGATCCTGGCTACTCACCCAAAGTAGAACCATGGACCCTGATACTGGCTAGTCCCCCTAAGTAGAACCAAGGACCCCTTTCCTGGCTTTTATTTTATTTCCTACTCATGCCCATTCCACTGCAGACAGGTGGATAGAGCACAATCTGCCTGAGCTGTCATGTATCTACATTTAAAAATTTTTTTATTTACTCTTTCTACTTCAAACAGGTTTAGTAATATTACAAGGGAAGACATGAAACATATATGTAATTACATTTTTCAAGACTTAAAAAACATATTCTTTGAAGAAAGATAACATTCATCATAACGAAATCTACAATTTCTACAGATGTTGCATAAAACAATCAAATATCATAACATATCGTCTATTGACATCTGTGACACAACTTTAGATTAATAATTACAGGTAGGATGAAAAGCAAGTCTACAAGGATTTCAGTCCTAATGGATTTTTGTTTGTTTGAATGGTGTTTTAACGCCACTTTCAGCAATTTTTCAGCTATTTCATGGCGTCCAGTTTTTATTGGGGGAGGAAGCCGGAGTACTAATGGATAATGTTCTTGTATGTTCATATCTTTTTGACCAACTAGTTTTATGTAAATAGGTGTTTTAGAGTGTTGAATTTCAGCTGATGTATAATAATTTCATAATGCCACATTCATTGGAGAATACACTACATTTAACATACTTCATTGAATGAATCAGTCCATTAAAGAAACAACAGTTATATTGACATATACAAATAACATTTACTACAGCTGCCAAAATAATCAACTTATTCTTTAAAAATGATATGGTCCTGGAGTTGTTTTTAATACTGTTTTACAGCAGTCTGTCATTCAGTTTTATTGGGGATGAAGACAGAGCACTATCAATGTGAGCTAACCACCCACCTATCAGAAACAGTTTACTGTTTTCAGATCAAAATTTTTAAAAATCTGTAAAGATGAGCCAGTTTATGGAAAATAAATATGATCTTTTTAGTTGTTTGTAGTATGTGGATAGTAATTTTAGAGAAATTATTGGCAGTACTCTAATAATCCATTTTCTCTGGTCTCAGCCTTTCTTATTATTTGTAGGTAAAGATGACCTGTGAAAATCAAATGGCATTATTATGGGCATGCTGATCTTCTATGACCCAAATTTAATATTAATGAGGAATTCATGCCCTCATTAAGACTATTTTGCAAAGCTGCTAAATTATTCGGAAAACTAAACATAGAATAATTTACACTGGTCTTCTTGAAATCTTAGGGGAGATAACTCATTATCATAGTGAAGCTCAGCTATAGTAACAAAACTGTCCATGTAATATAGAAATAGTATGGTCTAAGGTTCAAAAACTGCTCAAAGACATTGTGTTGTTATAAAGAGGGCCACTCCAACACTTTTCTGTATTTTTGTTCGGCTACCATGACACAAAACTAACCTCATCAAGCTTCTGTCGAACTCGGTTGACTGCGTCAATCCACTTTGATCTTGCTGGTGAAGAATAATCTGGGTTCATCTGCGTGTCATACAAATCGTCTTTTCCATCGCTGACTTCTTGAGTACTTTGTCGACTTATGTTAGTTGAAGATCTTGTACTATTTATGGGACTGAAATGAAACAAACAACAGAATTAAACTTCTTAATAGCTGTCTGTATTTTTGTCATGAATTTTCTATAGGCAGCCATTGAATAGTCTTCGGTGAAGACTTCAGTGTCAAACAGATTGTAATGTAATCAGCACTTTACCAATAACTTTGAATGCATTCGTTTTTATTGGTTAGTCTTTAGACCATAAAATCTGGTACACAGTAGTTTTCACACTAATTTACATTCAACATAATTAGCACTTAAGTTAGACTTCCACAGGAAAGAGTCCCAGTGAACAACATTTTTCATTTACTCATCCAAACCATCAATATCACAAATAGCATTATGGATTCCACTTATACTGATGTTCCATTTATATAAGAAAAAGACCCAGTATGTATTAATCTGCAAACTTTAAATAGACACATTTTTTAAAGGAGCTTGTCAAATTTCAATCTAACAGAAATTCTCATTGATGTCCATACCATTTTTGTTTTCTACATAGTTAGTATACTAGCAGGATTTTCCACCTACATAATGAACAGGTAAAAGTGACCACAGGTGGCAGAATATACTTAAGTGCTGAATAAATAGACTAATAATGGATACATATTTGACAAAACATAACCACTTAAAGCAATACCTAACTGACCAAAGCTAGGTCAATATTGGAGATTTTTTACAGCCAAGGAACTAACTGACAATATATGTTCCAACAAAACCATCCCTGTATGGGAATAGTTCTCCAGGGGAACCATGTACCAATTAATAACTACCCAGGGCAGTGTATCCAAATAAACATGAAATGTCTGACAACCAACAAAATCTATTGTTTTCCGATATTAAACAATAGCGGCTTCACATTAATCTAAATCATCCAAATGTTTTATATAATGGAACCATTTACTGTACACGATGGATTTTATTTCAATCTGAATTAAGGAGATCCATTACTTCTAATATTATGTAAATATGTGTATTGGTCTCCTATTGTTTAAGTTTATGCAGTCAATTAAAAGGAGCATACATCACAAACTATAACAGTATTCTAATTACACAAGTGAACTGTTAGCTTGTAATAGATCTATTAATAACAGTACAGGTGGCAATTATTACAATTAACATAACAGAACTCTACTGAAGTACAGAAAAATGCTTAATGAGAACATTGCTCCCTCTTTTGAGAGACCTTTTGATCTCTTTTGAGAAAGCCGAATACTTTCAATAGCAACAGGCTCAGTATATACTAAAATTTTTATAGAAATTAAATGATTTTAAATACATATGCCGTCAACACAATTATTACATAAATGGACTGTGTCTTTCCACCAGAAATTTTAGCATTAATCTACACATTTTACTTTGTCCAGAAAAATAATTGGATATCAATACATAGGTGTTGAATGCCAACTTCAGCAATTTTTCAGTAGATCCGAGACCAATTGAAATTGGTGAGGAAGTGAGACAATGGAGTCTGGAATAGCAAACAACTCTTATCAAATTTTAGGGCGAGTGCTCCTTTGTATGTAGTTATACAATAACTTGTATCTGCAAGTTAACCACATTTTCAGGCTAATATGATATTTAATTGATGAAATAAAAAATCTATAACAGCCAATGTAAGAGTTAATATGGTTTTCTTCAGTCTATCTAATCTCATATTGGTCCATTCAATATCAGGAAGTAATTGCTTTAATTATATCATAAGTAATTAGTGTGGACTGTGAGCACGCTCACAAAGGGATACCCCCGCTCTGCTTTCAAGTTCAATTGTCTCCCCTTAATGATACCGAGGTCAAGAGAAATCCTTCATGCACATTTACATATGATGTACTTTCTTCATGTAAAGTTTCATCAAAATCTGTGAAGGGGTTTCGGAGGAGAAGCACTAACAAGGTATGTGGACAGACGGACGGACAGACAGACGAGGTGATTCCAATATACACCCGAAATAAGTTTGCAGGTATATGTGGACAAGTTAACTTGGCTACCGGTACACCCCACAGGTAGAATATGCCTACTGCCAAGTCAACTTAGCTACTTGAATGCTCCGACAGTGTCCAGTTTTAATTGGGGAAGAAAGCAAAAGTACCCGGAAAAAATCCCGGATCACAGGTAGGAAAACTAGCAATCCTTCATTCTGTTTTCTGCATCTGTTTTATGTGATCCATGCATGACCACAGAATTAGAAAGTATGAATTCCATTATTTGGTTTTTAAATATTTGAAACCGGCATCAGCTGTGTGCAATGAATTATTGTAAACATTGACATAATTTTGAATTTGATCAGGAAGTAATCAAGAAAGATACCAAATATTTTATGGAATCAAATCAAATACTGACTTGAAAAAGATGAAAATTAATTACACATTTTAATTTGCAATGCAATTCTTTATGTTATGCCATTACATAAAAGTGCTTTAATTAAAAAGTAATATTCACTTATTTTTTACTGCCGAAATGAACATTGTGAACAATAAATTTGATTTACAATGAAATTTACATGGAAAAAGAATGCTTAAAATTAGAGATTTCTAACCTCAGAACCAAATGTATAAATCATACAAACTGTATAACAAGACAGGTAACTCTTACCATGCTACTGAAGGTTAAATATTGAATGGAAGTGGAGGGGGTTAACTATACCAGCCTTAATTTTCTTCACTATATATAGTTCTAACAGTAACATAACAAAACAAAAACAAACCACTGAATTAAATTATTTACGTCTATTAAATGAGATAATGTTCAGAACCTTATATTTATGATAACAAATAACCTCCATGATAAAAATCTAAATTTGAGATGTTTTATGAAACTGGGGCCTGCATTATTTATTCTTAAGAATCAAAATGACTTATTGTGATGGCTGAAAAAAATACAAATGAAAATTTCATAATATTTGTGTATATTTTTTTTTTGGAGATATCACTTCTTAAATTACAGTCAATTCTATTGTAATTAAAGTGTTATCTCCCTTTTTAGGGATATCTCTCATTACTATAGTCATTTATAGTAAGTAGCAAAAATGGAAGTGAATTCTCTGTGTAACATTTGATTTCAACACAAAAATTTAGTAAAACTGTCCAGGGGTTCTTAATACCTCCCCTGCATGGTTTTAAGAAATACCTGTACTAAAGTGCTATGAATTATAAACTTTCTGGCTTCTCAATCAAAGTAACTGTAATTTTATTTAAATTAATAAATCAAGAAGTCAAGTCTAAAATCCAGGATCTGTTCACATTACCACACATTTGTAAATGTCTACTTGGAGAAAATAATTTGAATACAATTAAAACAGAAGGGGAAGGGGGACCATAGTTCAGAACCATGTTTAAATTTCAGACAATCAGAAATAAAAATCCCTCATGGTAGCCATGATTTTTTGTCTACAATAAAAAATATTTGTAAACCTTATAATTATTTGTCCCAAAATAAAAGCATTTCGACAATGGAGATTTTTTAAAAATGAGAAAACATTTGTGCCAAGTTACAAAACTTAAAACTTGTTTGTTTATTTTAATATTGTTTAATGCCACTTTTCAGCAATATTTCAGCTATATCATGGCGTCCAGTTTCAGTTGTGGGAGGAAGACGGAGTACCTGGAGAAACCCCCAGACCTTCAGTAAAAAACTGTCAATCCTTGTCACTTAAGATTTGAGTCGGGTGCACACTGCACGCAGTGAGACTCAAACCCACAACCTCAGTGTTGACAGACCACGTGATCAATAGTAGACGAACTACCTTAACCACTCGGACACCAAGGTCCCCTTAAACTTTTCATAAAAAATCTTTTAAGCTTCAGTCAATCAGAAAAATATTCATATAGGCATGTTTTTGTTTTCAGATCAATATGAAACATGGAATCCTTGTGGAAAACCTCACAAACATTATTCCTGCAAAGTTAGGCTGCAATTGGCAAAGCAGTTTTAAATGAGTGGTGGATAAAAGTGATATACATATAAATATTAAGGTAATTGAATACCAGAACAAAAGCAGCATTTCAAAAAAGGCTATATTTTCAAAAATCTGAATTGCTAAATCTAATAACAGTGAAAGCCTTCTGCTGTTTAGATTTAGCCATTTTAAAAAAAAACCTTTTAAACTAATATTTAACCCTGCTTTCTGGATTAATTGTCAATGCCATTTGAATTGAATGGTTGGGCATACATTTACAACAAAAGCTAATATATAATGATAAATTGTCTGCTAAAACATGTTTAGATAGCTACCTTACTAGTGTACTATAGTAGCATACTCACCTGTAATCTTGTGTACTATGTCGACTGATGTTAGTGTTATTAGTCATGTTGGTGAGAGAGTCATGGCTGTTCATTGGACTCCTATTAATGTACAAAGTACTATATGTAAATATGTCAACAATTTCCAAGAATACCAACTCAATTTGCATATATCTGCATATATTGATTATTATGAATATTATTAAATTATTTACAATTTATGTATGACAGTTGCAAAATATCATTGTTAAATTTTGAACATTCAATTTATTAAAGCAAGTAATAAAAAATCAATTCACTTCAATTGGCAATAATTACTATTTACATTTTCCAAGAACACAGCAAACAAGTTTTTCAATATCAATTTGATGACCTAAATTTTGCAACTGAAGACATATCACTATCACAGAATCAATTTCTAACAATCTGACCTAAATATTAATTTCTATACAAAGCCTGGATTATTGATACAATCTGTGTACAGGAACATTTATAGTTCTTCAAGACAGGTGATCAAAAGAAAATGTACATTCTGTGTGACAGTAAGCCTCATAAACTTCCAGTTTCATAGTTTATTATTTTATAAGTATTGTTTTGTTGATTTTAATCGCAGTGTAAACCAATATAACTTTAGGTATTCAGTTTTTATAGTGGGCAATAACTGGAATACCTCAATTAAGAACACCTTGCCCAAGATCACCCCTACCACCCACCCCTCATCTTGAGGAAAACTAGTAATCTTGTCAATTAAGAACACCTTGGCCAAGATCACCCCTACCACCCACCCCTCTTCTGGAGGAAAACTAGTAATCCTAGTCAATTAAGAACACCTTGCCTGAAGATGAACTCGAACTCACAACCTTGGTGTTGACATGCAGGTAATCCATAGCAGATGCTTAATTTTCTTGACCAATCAATAAGTCTGTCAGTTTTATCTCTGCCTTTATATTTATGTTATGTGTTTTTCTTTATTTTTTTCAACAGGGATGTACACCACTTTCCGCAATACAGTGGCATTCAGTTTTGATTGTGGAAGATTGCTGGAATACCTGGGGAAATCACCCCCACCAACCACCCACTTTCTACAGGAAAATAGGAATTCTAATGCAATGCATGATGTAATGTCAATTGTGATTGGACAACGTGAATAATTTAATGGCATCAATTCCATGATCGTCAGAAGTTAACTCAGACGTTATATTCGTTAAATTAAAAATTCTCATTTTAATCAGTTTATTTACTTTTTTTATTGCCGTAGCATTAGAATGGAGATAACCTTAATTTATATAAAGATTTGCCTGCATCAAATAACCAATTGATGCCTGCAAATCTTCAAATACAATACAGTTATCTACTAAATCTTTGTCGATTTAGAACAACTTGTCTAAAAACCAACTTGAACTCACACTACTAGTGTTGAGAAGCTTAATTATCTTGATCTGACCATCACCATGAGTTTTGTTCTCATTGATGAACAAGGTAAAAACCAACAGCTGTTACGGTAAATTTTAAGTTAAATGTATAACAAACATCCTACTGAAAAATGTGGGAAAATTAGTCATACTATTTTACAGATCAAAAGATTAAAACCAGCAGCTTCTCAGTTACTGAAACAAGTGTTAAATGATGAAGAAAATTATTAGAATGTAAAACCCTTAAACAATAATTGATTGAATGAGGTTTAACACCACTTCAAGCAAACTTTTTCCGATATATTATGGCATCAAGTATTGGAAGAGGAGTAGCAGGAACAAACCCCAGGAGTCAATTTCACAAAAAGTCGTAAGTGTCAAATCTATCGTAAGTTCTGACGTCACAATGGATTTCCTTTGATCTTCAAACACCTACGATTAAATTTACACTTACAACTTTTTGTGAAATCGACTTCTGACCTTTAGCAGGAAATGATTATTCTTGTCAATTAATGTTGGAATGGAGTACACCCTGTCCACTGTAAGTGTCAGTGTTGACAGGCATATGAATATCACTACCTTAGCCAATCCACCAGACTTTCTTTAACAATATTTTTACTCCAGTATTAAGTTATTTTCAATTTAAAACTACTCCACCTATGTTTAGTGGAGAACTTTTTCATTTAAGTCTAGACCAGCCAAAATTATATAAATTTAATGCATGACTTCAATTTAATTATAATGGATAGGTTTGACTACCAATAACCTTCCAATCAAAGAAATCAATACAAGTTACCTCCCCTTAATCACCAAATACATAACAAAAACCAGTCAAATTTATAGAAACTGAATGAAAAAACAAATCTTGGATTGCTTGAAAAGGTCTAAAATAATATTTGTTTATATCAAATCTTGAAGTTTATCCTATAGAATTACTGGAACAAATTCCAGGCTAATAAAAAAATACATAAGGCGTATTTGTCATTTAATAAAATCAGGTTTACTTGTTTATTGCCAGTGATGCAGTTATTCAACACTTTAAATGATAAATGGATCACTGGAATAAGACTGCCCTGTGCATTCTATTTGTGTTCAGTGCACAATTTTTCTTTAATAAAATGGAATTTTTTTAATCGTTATGCTTTCAATTCAAAATGTTACAGAAGAAAAATCAAATTTGATTTTCTTATATTTTGGTTATTTGTTTTATTTGGGCATCTTTACTCATCCATGCTGTTATTGTTATTTGTTATTATTGTGTGTCTTGGTTATTTGTTTTAGTGGTTAATTTTGAGGTTTATGTGTGGTTCATCTGCATTTTGTATATAGAGAATTAAAAGTTTTGTGTTTTGTTGTTTAAATGGTGTTTAATGCCACTTTCTGCAAGATTCCAACTATACTATGGTGTCCAGTTTTAATCAGGGTAGAACGAGAAAACCCCTGAACCTGGCAATCCTAGTCAATTAAGATCAAAGTTGAGCACACAGTGTTGACAGGGGGGGGGGGGGGATAATCAACAGTAGTCTAATCATGTATCTTAACCCACTCTGCCAAATAGTTTTATAGCATACAAGCACAACTGTTTTTAGTGCATGACCTAGTTCTTATTTATAAAAGACATTTACCCTTCGCTGATATGAGGATGTTTTTTAATTCTCCCCGGAGGTCGGCTGTTGTATGACAAAGGTTCTGATTCTGTGTCACTTCTACTATGATGAAACTGTCCCTCTTGATGGTAATCTTTCCGCCGCTTAAAATTGTCATGCTTGAATTCATCCTGTTTAAAATTGTCATGCTTGAATTCATCATGTTTAAAATCTTCATGTTTATATTCATCACTTTTGAAATCATCATGTTTATAATCGTAATATTCTTGGCTATCCTGACGGTGTCTACTGTAATTTCTGATAGAGTCTGGTTGCTCAAATGACTCATCACGCTCGAATGAATCTTGTTCAAAAGTATCTCCTCTATCATATTTATGTCCATCCGGGGAACCGTATCTGTCGAATGATTCTCCTCGATCTTCAAAAGAAACACCTCGTTCAAAAGATTCCCCACGATCGAACGACTCCTCATTGTCAAATGAACCATCATAATCACCATATCCTGGAAAATAATCTTGTCCATGGTGTAGCATGCCTGGAGGCATAGGGTGATTTCTGATCTGGTGGGCGGAAATATTATGCATGTGTTGCTGGGGGCAACTGACCTCACTGGTATAATCACTGTCCTCGGATTGACCCGCTGAAAAAGAAAATGATATTTGAAATCTTTTGCACAGCAGTAAATACATCAGCTGATTACATTAATCAAAGCCGAAGTAACTCAGCCAATCACTTGTAATCTATTATGAACCAGCCAGCCTTACATGTATATAGCAGTAATCATATCATGATACAATTACACCAGTACTCAAAGTGTACAAGAATTTTTATTTTAATGACTTTATTTTTAAATTGAGGCTTTTTATTTTAAATATCTTTAAACTGTTCAACTTAATTGGCACAGTTTACATTTGTAAAGGCCAAACACCGCCCACCTATCCTATTATTAACAGCAATGCAAGAGGAGTTATTGTATTTCGCATGATATAACAGAAGTTACAGATTTGATTGAGTGATTGTTGTTTAACCTCCAGCAGGAGCAATATTTCAGCTATCTATTCAGGACATAGAAAAAATTTCTATGTACACCCTGAAATACAGAATATTGTTTCTTACCCAACAAAAAAGGGGAATTTAATTGGACATTTAACGATACCCCACCATGTTGCATTGTTTTTATATCCATTACTAAATTACAAATCAGTAACATCTGAGCAGGATAGATAACAGGCCATCTTAGAAGACTGTTTTTACCTTGATCTTGGACCTATAAAAGTAATTTTAAACTCAAACTTAAAAACAAAAATTGGATTGTGATGAAAATTGAACAAAACCAGTTGATGTGTATTCAAGTTATCATCTGGAAACCACCAGGGTATGGACAGACAGATAGTCATTCATATCAAAACAGAGGGTATCACATAATACCCCAACCCCTATGCATGTGCCCTTTATGTGGCGGAGTATAAAAAATAAAACACAATTTTATTGTTTCGTGGATTTTGCTTTTTATATCATTAAACTGTGACAGAGGGCACATTGAGTTGTCTACCCTGCCATCCCTTTGTGGAAATGCTGATTATTCAAACACATTAAAAAAGAGAACAAGCATTTATATTTACTATTAAAAAAAGAAGAAACAAAATAGAGTGGACATTGACAGTCTGCTTACTGACAGTGCAGATGGGCAAAAATAGAATGGACATTGACAGTCTGCTTACTGTCACAGCAGACAGGCAAAATAGAGTGGACATTGACAGTCTGCTTACTGACAGTGCAGATGGGCAAAAATAGAATGGACATTGACAGTCTACTTACTGTCACAGCAGACAGGCAAAATAGAGTGGACATTGACAGTCTGCTTACTGACAAAAATAGAGTGGACATTGACAGTCTGCTTACTGACAGTGCAGATGGGCAAAAATAGAATGGACATTGACAGTCTGCTTACTGTCACAGCAGACAGGCAAAATAGAGTGGACATTGACAGTCTGCTTACTGACAGTGCAGACGGGCAAAAATATAATGGACATTGACAGTCTGCTTACTGTCACAGCAGACGGGCAAAAATAGAATGGACATTGACAGTCTGCTCACTGTCACAGCAGACAAGCAAAATAGAGTGGACATTGATGTCTGCTTACTGTCACAGCAGACAGGCAAAATAGAGTGGACATTGACAGTCTACTTACTGACAGTGCAGGCTGGCAAAAATAGAATGGTTACTGTCACAGCAGACAGGCAAAATAGAGTGGACATTGACAGTCTGCTCACTGTCACAGCAGACAGGCAAAATAGAGTGGACATTGACAGTCTACTTACTGACAGTGCAGGCTGGCAAAAATAGAATGGTTACTGTCACAGCAGACAGGCAAAATAGAATGGACATTGACAGTCTGCTTACTGTCACAGCAGACAGGCAAAATAGAGTGGACATTGATGTCTGCTTACTGACAGTGCAGACGGGCAAAAATAGAATGGACATTGACAGTCTGCTTACTGTCACAGCAGACAGGCAAAATAGAGTGGACATTGATGTCTGCTTACTGACAGTGCAGACGGGCAAAAATAGAATGGACATTGACAGTCTGCTTACTGTCACAGCAGACAGGCAAAATAGAGTGGACATTGATGTCTGCTTACTGACAGTGCAGACGGGCAAAAATAGAATGGACATTGACAGTCTGCTTACTGTCACAGCAGACAGGCAAAATAGAGTGGATATTGACAGTCTGCTTACTGTCACAGCAGACAGGCAAAATAGAGTGGACATTGATGTCTGCTTACTGTCACAGCAGACAGGCAAAATAGAGTGGACATTGACAGTCTACTTACTGTGACAGCAGACAGGCAAAATAGAGTGGACATTGATGTCTGCTTACTGTCACAGCAGACAGGCAAAATAGAGTGGACATTGATGTCTGCTTACTGTCACAGCAGACAGGCAAAATAGAGTGGACATTGATGTCTGCTTACTGTCACAGCAGACAGGCAAAATAGAGTGGACATTGACAGTCTACTTACTGTCACAGCAGACAGGCAAAATAGAGTGGACATTGATGTCTGCTTACTGTCACAGCAGACAGGCAAAATAGAGTGGACATTGACAGTCTACTTACTGTCACAGCAGACAGGCAAAATAGAGTGGACATTGATGTCTGCTTACTGACAGTGCAGAGGGGCAAAAATAGAATGGACATTGACAGTCTACTTACTGTCACAGCAGACAGGCAAAATAGAGTGGACATTGATGTCTGCTTACTGACAGTGCAGACGTGCAAAAATAGAGTGGACATTGACAGTCTACTTACTGTCACAGCAGACAGGCAAAATAGAGTGGACATTGATGTCTGCTTACTGACAGTGCAGACGGGCAAAAATAGAATGGACATTGACAGTCTGCTTACTGTCACAGCAGACAGGCAAAATAGAGTGGACATTGACAGTCTACTTACTGTCACAGCAGACAGGCAAAATAGAGTGGACATTGATGTCTGCTTACTGTCACAGCAGACAGGCAAAATAGAGTGGACATTGATGTCTGCTTACTGTCACAGCAGACAGGCAAAATAGAGTGGACATTGATGTCTGCTTACTGTCACAGCAGACAGGCAAAATAGAGTGGACATTGACAGTCTACTTACTGTCACAGCAGACAGGCAAAATAGAGTGGACATTGATGTCTGCTTACTGTCACAGCAGACAGGCAAAATAGAGTGGACATTGACAGTCTACTTACTGTCACAGCAGACAGGCAAAATAGAGTGGACATTGATGTCTGCTTACTGACAGTGCAGACGGGCAAAAATAGAATGGACATTGACAGTCTACTTACTGTCACAGCAGACAGGCAAAATAGAGTGGACATTGATGTTTGCTTACTGACAGTGCAGACGGGCAAAAATAGAGTGGACATTGACAGTCTACTTACTGTCACAGCAGACAGGCAAAATAGAGTGGACATTGATGTCTGCTTACTGTCACAGCAGACAGGCAAAATAGAGTGGACATTGACAGTCTACTTACTGTCACAGCAGACAGGCAAAATAGAATGGACATTGATGTCTGCTTACTGTCACAGCAGACAGGCAAAATAGAGTGGACATTGACAGTCTACTTACTGTCACAGCAGACAGGCAAAATAGAGTGGACATTGATGTCTGCTTACTGTCACAGCAGACAGGCAAAATAGAGTGGACATTGATGTCTGCTTACTGTCACAGCAGACAGGCAAAATAGAGTGGACATTGATGTCTGCTTACTGTCACAGCAGACAGGCAAAATAGACTGGACATTGATGTCTACTTACTGTCACAGCAGACAGGCAAAATAGAGTGGACATTGATGTCTGCTTACTGTCACAGCAGACAGGCAAAATAGAGTGGACATTGACAGTCTACTTACTGTCACAGCAGACAGGCAAAATAGAGTGGACATTGATGTCTGCTTACTGACAGTGCAGACGGGCAAAAATAGAATGGACATTGACAGTCTACTTACTGTCACAGCAGACAGGCAAAATAGAGTGGACATTGATGTCTGCTTACTGACAGTGCAGACGGGCAAAAATAGAGTGGATATTGACAGTCTACTTACTGTCACAGCAGACAGGCAAAATAGAGTGGACATTGATGTCTGCTTACTGACAGTGCAGATGGGCAAAAATAGAGTGGACATTGACAGTCTACTTACTGTCACAGCAGACAGGCAAAATAGAGTGGACATTGACAGTCTGCTTACTGACAGTGCAGATGGGCAAAAATAGAGTGGACATTGACAGTCTACTTACTGTCACAGCAGACAGGCAAAATAGAGTGGACATTGACAGTCTGCTTACTGACAGTGCAGATGGGCAAAAATAGAATGGACATTGACAGTCTACTTACTGTCACAGCAGACAGGCAAAATAGAGTGGACATTGACAGTCTGCTTACTGACACAGCAGACAGGCAAAATAGAGTGGACATTGACAGTCTGCTTACTGACAGTGCAGATGGGCAAAAATAGAATGGACATTGACAGTCTACTTACTGTCACAGCAGACAGGCAAAAATAGAATGGACATTGACAGTCTGCTTACTGACAGTGCAGATGGGCAAAAATAGAATGGACATTGACAGTCTACTTACTGTCACAGCAGACAGGCAAAATAGAGTGGACATTGATGTCTGCTTACTGTCACAGCAGACAGGCAAAATAGAGTGGACATTGACAGTCTACTTACTGTCACAGCAGACAGGCAAAATAGAGTGGACATTGACAGTCTGCTTACTGTCACAGCAGACAGGCAAAATAGAGTGGACATTGACAGTCTACTTACTGTCACAGCAGACAGGCAAAATAGAGTGGACATTGACAGTCTACTTACTGTCACAGCAGACAGGCAAAATAGAGTGGACATTGACAGTCTACTTACTGTCACAGCAGACAGGCAAAATAGAGTGGACATTGACAGTCTACTTACTGTCACAGCAGACAGGCAAAATAGAGTGGACATTGACAGTCTACTTACTGTCACAGCAGACAGGCAAAATAGAGTGGACATTGATGTCTGCTTACTGACAGTGCAGACGGGCAAAATAGAGTGGACATTGATGTCTGCTTACTGTCACAGCAGACAGGCAAAATAGAGTGGACATTGATGTCTGCTTACTGACAGTGCAGACGGGCAAAAATAGAATGGACATAGACAGTCTGCTTACTGTCACAGCAGACAGGCAAAATAGAGTGGACATTGATGTCTGCTTACTGACAGTGCAGACGGGCAAAAATAGAGTGGACATTGACAGTCTACTTACTGTCACAGCAGACAGGCAAAATAGAGTGGACATTGACAGTCTACTTACTGTCACAGCAGACAGGCAAAATAGAGTGGACATTGACAGTCTGCTTACTGACAGTGCAGACGGGCAAAAATAGAATGGACATTGACAGTCTGCTTACTGTCACAGCAGACAGGCAAAATAGAGTGGACATTGACGTCTGCTTACTGACAATGCAGGCTGGCAAAATAGAGTGGACATTGACGTCTGCTTACTGACAGTGCAGACGGGCAAAAATAGAATGGACATTGACAGTCTGCTTACTGTCACAGCAGACAGGCAAAATAGAGTGGACATTGATGTCTGCTTACTGACAGTGCAGACGGGCAAAAATAGAATGGACATTGACAGTCTGCTTACTGTCACAGCAGACAGGCAAAATAGAGTGGACATTGATGTCTGCTTACTGACAGTGCAGACGGGCAAAAATAGAATGGACATTGACAGTCTGCTTACTGTCACAGCAGACAGGCAAAATAGAGTGGACATTGACAGTCTGCTTACTGTCACAGCAGACAGGCAAAATAGAGTGGACATTGATGTCTGCTTACTGTCACAGCAGACAGGCAAAATAGAGTGGACATTGACAGTCTACTTACTGTCACAGCAGACAGGCAAAATAGAGTGGACATTGATGTCTGCTTACTGTCACAGCAGACAGGCAAAATAGAGTGGACATTGATGTCTGCTTACTGACAGTGCAGATGGGCAAAAATAGAGTGGACACTGACAGTCTACTTACTGTCACAGCAGACAGGCAAAATAGAGTGGACATTGATGTCTGCTTACTGACAGTGCAGACGGGCAAAAATAGAGTGGACATTGACAGTCTACTTACTGTCACAGCAGACAGGCAAAATAGAGTGGACATTGATGTCTGCTTACTGACACAGCAGACAGGCAAAATAGAGTGGACATTGACAGTCTACTTACTGTCACAGCAGACAGGCAAAATAGAGTGGACATTGATGTCTGCTTACTGACAGTGCAGACGGGCAAAAATAGAGTGGACATTGACAGTCTGCTCACTGTCACAGCAGACAGGCAAAAATAGAGTGGACATTGACAGTCTACTTACTGTCACAGCAGACAGGCAAAATAGAGTGGACATTGACAGTCTACTTACTGTCACAGCAGACAGGCAAAAATAGAGTGGACATTGATGTCTGCTTACTGACAGTGCAGACAGGCAAAATAGAGTGGACATTGACAGTCTACTTACTGTCACAGCAGACAGGCAAAATAGAGTGGACATTGACAGTCTACTTACTGTCACAGCAGACAGGCAAAATAGAGTGGACATTGACAGTCTACTTACTGTCACAGCAGACAGGCAAAATAGAGTGGACATTGATGTCTGCTTACTGACAGTGCAGACGGGCAAAAATAGAATGGACATTGACAGTCTACTTACTGTCACAGCAGACAGGCAAAATAGAGTGGACATTGATGTCTGCTTACTGACAGTGCAGACGTGCAAAAATAGAGTGGACATTGACAGTCTACTTACTGTCACAGCAGACAGGCAAAATAGAGTGGACATTGATGTCTGCTAACTGACAGTGCAGACGGGCAAAAATAGAGTGGACATTGACAGTCTACTTACTGTCACAGCAGACAGGCAAAATAGAGTGGACATTGATGTCTGCTTACTGACAGTGCAGACGGGCAAAAATAGAGTGGACATTGACAGTCTACTTACTGTCACAGCAGACAGGCAAAATAGAGTGGACATTGATGTCTGCTTACTGACAGTGCAGACGGGCAAAAATAGAGTGGACATTGACAGTCTACTTACTGTCACAGCAGACAGGCAAAATAGAGTGGACATTGATGTCTGCTTACTGACAGTGCAGACGGGCAAAAATAGAATGGACATTGACAGTCTGCTTACTGTCACAGCAGACAAGCAAAATAGAGTGGACATTGACAGTCTGCTTACTGACAAAAATAGAGTGGACATTGACAGTCTGCTTACTGACAAAAATAGAGTGGACATTGACAGTCTGCTTACTTACAGTGCAGACGGGCAAAAATAGAATGGAAATTGACAGTCTGCTTACTGTCACAGCAGACTGGCAAAAATGGAGTGGACATTTACAGTCTACCTTCTGTCACAGCGACTGGCACAAATAGAGTGGAAATTGACATTCTGCTTACTGTCAAAGCAGACTGGCAAAAATAGAGTGGACATTGACAGTCTGCTTAATGTCACAGCAGACAGGCAAAATAGAGTGGACATTGATGTCTGTTTACTGACAGTGCAGACGGGCAAAATAGAGTGGACATTGACAGTCTGCTTAATGTCACAGCAGATTGGCAAAAAGCAACTTAATCCATTTCTGCTATAGTGTATACAAACTAAAGGCTTCTGGATCACTCACCTGACTTATTGCTAAAACAGGGATTAAATTAGAACCTCACTCATTGAGAATAACTGGCAGAGGTTCAAATACTTTTCTTGCATGTAAATTTTAAAATTTCTGTAGCACTGTGTTTTCTTTAGTTCTTACTGTATTAAAATATTGTCAGAAATCCTAAATGATTTGAACAAATTGAGATGGGTATCCCCTTAGGTCAATGACAAAGTCCATGTTTTTCAATGGGAAACCCCAAATATCATTCCTATCAAAATGTCAAATATCTCCTGCACAATGGCACTATGTTACAAGGATTCTGTGTAAGTTTCATCAAATTCCATTCAGTGGTGTAGGAGGAGTTGCAAATAAGAGAAAGTGTAACGGACGGACAGACACCCAATTTCAAGCAGGGGGGTACAAATACAGTTAACAGGGACATAACTTGAAACCAATCATCCAAGAAATTTGAACTTGAAATCAACTGAACATCACCTCTGCAATTCTTTATTTATATCTAGCTGTTCTTTCCTATAAGGAATTGTCCAACACTTCTGCAAAAATAATTATTTTTGATGCTTTATGGGTATAATCCCCTATAAGGAGTAACAAAACACTTATACATCAAAATTATTTTTTTAGATCTTGATGAGCTGAATAATTTTGTGATTTATGCAACCTTGGTAGAGGACATTTTAATGAAGATATGTGCATAGTTTCAAAGCAAAGAGAAAAGTAAGCAGACAGACAACAGACGCCATTGCTAATTTAGTCTTTAAAGCTTTTTTTCTCTACATCTAATATCAAGTTGTGAAATCCACCTTGGAGTGTTACAAGTCCCTCTTGAAACTTTATCACTAATAAAAGTGCAAATGACATCAACACATTTTTATTTAACATGGTTATATAATTTTTATATAACATCAAACACGTAAATTACTTATTTGCAGCTACATACAAGTATTAAAAAAAATCAAAAACGCTAAAACGGAAGCTGTAAACTTCAATATAATCTGTCATGCTAATGAGCATTACATGTCGTGTTCCTGGTTGAAACAAAAAATGTTTTTAATTTATGAATAGTGTACTAGTGAAAATGAGAATACTATACATTGGTTGTCGGGGACTCTAAAAATATTATGTAAATTACTTCCTTGTTGGCAGAGTTTAACGAGGAATCATAATGACTAACTGGATTATAGAATCATTACGTGTTATATAAAGTTATAAGTAGATTATGATGGATGATACCCTTGATTGATTGTATACAATAATGATCAACTTGAATCTCAAGAAATTGTGAAAAAAAAATACAAGTTTTTATAATTACTTTAATCAAAGTGTTAATAACTTTAACATTTCTAATATTTTTTCACAATATAATTCTCGTTTTGTTTCCTTCTTGGGCAATTAAAGGTAAGGACTAATAGATGTCATGCAGGCTATTACAACAAAACAATTGGGTTTGCTGTTTCCCACAATTTATTTGGGTATGTACCCAGGTAGTGTGTAAGGTAATGTAGATGGGGTGGGTAAGTTGTTTTGTCTCTCAGTTGGAAAGGTATGTAGACACATTTTGAAACAAGTGTGGACACAGAAAAACGTCTCGCCTGAATTCCGCATCAGTTAACGAAAATAAATTTCATCATAAGCATTACGTAAGTAGCATTAATTATGAGCAGCGGCCTGTATACCAAATATTGTCACCATACTATGCATAGTTACAGAGGACCTGTCCTAATACAAAAACTTTAACGTAGTCGCTGAACCGTGAAATTGAGGTCAAGGTCAGGTGACACCTACCAGACAATCATGTACTATTCATCAGCAACCTATATACCAAATATTGTCATCCTACCATGCGTGGTAACAGAGGAACTGTCGTAACCCAAAAACTTTAACGTAGTCGCTGGACCGTGAAATTGAGGTCAAGGTCAGGCGACACCTACCAGACAGTCATGTACTAGTCATCAGCAACCTATACACCAAATATTGTCATCCTACTATGCGTAGTTACAGAGGAACTGCAGTAACCCAAAAACTTTATCGTAGTCGCTGGACCGTGAAATTGAGGTCAAGGTCAGGTGACACCTACCAGACAGTCATGTACTAGTCATCAGCAACCTATATACCAAATATTGTCATCCTACCATGCGTGGTTACAGAGGAACTGTCGTAACCCAAAAACTTTAACGTAGTCGCTGGACCGTGAAATTGAGGTCAAGGTCAGGTGACACCTACCAGACAGTCATGTACTAGTCATCAGCAACCTATACACCAAATATTGTCATCCTACTATGCATAGTTACAGAGGAACTGCAGTAACCCAAAAACTTTAACGTAGTCGCTGGACCGTGAAATTGAGGTCAAGGTCAAGTGACAGGTGACTGACTGGCTAGTACTCATCATAAGCTACCTCTGTACCAAATTTGGTGGACCTAGGGCTTGGGCTTACAAATATATGAAGCAAGATGTCAAGTGTTTACGCCGCCGCCGGATTCCCATACATATGTCTCGCCTCCAGCGACTTTCGTCGCAGGCGAGACAATAAAAATAACCTAAAAAAGAACCTGTTAGTATTTTAATAAAAACAAATAAATAATTTTATACAGATGGCCTGAATAAAGAATATGTGACGTTTACATGTGTTTTTATTGAGTTTGGGGATTTTCCATTGTAAGGAAACGATGTGACATCACAATCCGTGGGCAATTCATATTGTGGGCATGGCTAAAAAATACAGCAAAAAAACACAAGTAGGATGTACTTAACACATTGTAAATTTCAGTTCATATTATTGCTGCCTGATAAGTTTCATAAGACATTTGAAAATATCCTTCACTTATTCTCAACTCAAATATTGACCAATCAACTGCTGCAAAATTTAATGAAAATTTGAAGAAAAATCAATGATTTGAAAAGTTTTATGAAACTGGCAGAGATATAGACTTACATTGAGTAGATAAAGCCGGCTGATTTCTTTGTCGTTGTAATGTCATCATCTAAAGAAAAGAGGTAAATTTTTGGTACATGTAATTAAAAAATATAGAAACATAAACAAAGGTCTGAAAAAGAAATTTTCTGAAGTCTCCTTTAGAAGGTTTTTGTATTAAGGCCATAAGCTGTTGACTGTTGAAAAAACAGACTCATGACCAAATAAAAGCAAACAACAAACATCGAGAATGCAAAAAACCTAAAGATGAGCAAAATGAACCACACTAACAACTATGAACTTGAACACATCATCAACCTTAAAACCTGAACTCAAGGCAGAAACATTTCGCCCCGTGCGGGATCAAGGTGTCCAAAAGAATAGACCGCAGTCGCGCTAGCTTGTCGTAAAAGGCGACTAAATAGTGCCCAGTACCCTGACTGGCATGTCAGGTCGGTTTGCCTAAAGACAGACTGGGATGTGTGCTCCAGGTGGTTGAATGGGGTACCCCTGGCAAGCTGGGGTTGTCAGGCCATAATACGGAAAACCTGACCGCAAACCATATTAGTGCACAGTGTTGGGAAAAATGCCATGTTCCTCGCACGTTAAAGAACGCTGCTGTAGTATTCGCTATGAGTAGGGATTTCGATCCCGCTACAGGAGGCTGAATTGCCAGACCCTATCCATCCTCCCATTTGCCAGTGGCATTCTAAAAATCCATTACCCCTATTATTCCTTGTGTCCCATCCCATTTTCATTTATCATCATTTCATGTTCATTTTATCATCCATTTTATGTTCATGGCCTGAATATTGCTGAAATAATGCTGCTCGGGCGTTAAACACCATTAATCAATCAATCAATCAATCAGAAACATTTCTGTTATATTGAATCGTTTTTCCTAAACTTTGTTTGATGACTGTATTGTCTTTAAAAGTTTCTTCCTTTTGTGAGCAAAGGCAATCAATCTTTAACTGACCTGAATAACTAAGTAACCAGTATACACCCACTTTTTCCAAATTCCCTCAAGCATAAAATATTTTGAACAGCATTATGAAGTTTGCAATGAAGATCTCATCATGTTGTAACTGTGTTTCAAGTTAAAGTCATCTTCATTAAAAAAAATAGCTTCAGCACAAAGGTTTATCTGAGGAGGGACGGACGAATGAACAAACAAACCTGAGGAGGGACGGAGGAATGAACGAACAAACCTGAGGAGGGACGGAGGAATGAACAAACAAACCTGAGGAGGGATGGAGGAATGAATGAACAAACCTGAGGAGGGACGGAGGAATGAACAAACAAACCTGAGGAGGGAAGGACGAATGAACAAACAAACCTGAGGAGGGACGAACAAATGAACAAACAAACCTAAGGAGGGACAGACGAATGAACAAACAAACCTGAGGAGGGATGGAGGAATGAACAAACAAACCTGAGGAGGGACGGCCGAATCAACAAACAAACCTGAGGAGGGACGGACGAATGAACAAACAAACCAAAGGAGGGACGGACAAATAAACAAACAAACCTGAGGTGGGACGGAGGAATGAACAAACAAACCTGAGGTGGGACGGAGGAATGAACTAACAAACCTGTGGAGGGACGGAGAAATGAACGAACAAACCTGAGGAGGGACGGACAAATCAACAAACAAACCTAAGGAGGGACGGAGGAATGAACAAACAAACCTGAGGTGGGACGGAGGAATGAACAAACAAACCTGAGGAGGGACGGAGAAATGAACGAACAAACCTGAGGAGGGACGGACAAATGAACAAACAAACCTGAGGAGGGAAGGACAAACAGAACTCCAGATAAGATTTTCTTCATTGGGTTTTTTACCCATCTGATGATTTATTTCATTGGGTATTTTTTTACAAATCACTTTAATCATTTTTTTAAACACACTCAAAAATAAGTAATTGGGTTTATCACCCATCTAAAATTTATTGATTTGGGTTTTTTATGCTGACAAAAATAGTCTATGGTTTTATACACGTCTATTCATGATGCCACAACAAAATACTAGACTGGTTCTAACCATAAATAAAATTTTGGAAGAAAAGTATATTCAACAGGGAACATGCATCTCTTCTTGTGAAATATATCTCCATACCTGGAGCACCGTATGCTGCATGAAATATACATTACATTCGGAATACCTCGGTTGTTGTGTTGCAAATGATGGGAATCGTAATTACGCAACTTTGTGTATATTTTACTTTGTGTATATTTTTTGAATGAACTAACTCAATCACTGAACAATTTTATGCTCTCAGTGAGTGAATTAAGCATGTTTCTAACAATTGATTGGGTTTTAGCCCTTTGATATTGCGTTTTGCAACGCAAAGCTATAAAAATAATTGGGTTTTATGAAAATTTAAATGCGTAATAACGCAAATACGCAGCTTATCTGGAGCTCTGGACAAATGAACAAACAAACCTGAGGAGGGATGGACGAATGAACGAACAAACCTAAGGAGGGACGGACAAATGAACAAACAAACCTGAGGAGGGATGGACGAATGAACGAACAAACCTAAGGAGGGACGGACAAATGAACAAACAAACCTGAGGAGGGAAGGACGAATGAACGAACAAACCTAAGGAGGGACGGACAAATGAACAAACAAACCTGAGGTGGGACGGATGAATGAACGAACAAACCTAAGGAGGGACGGACAAATGAACAAACAAACCTGAGGAGGGACGCCGAATCAACAAACAAACCTGAGGAGGGACGGACGAATGAACGAACAAACCTAAGGAGGGACGGACAAATGAACAAACAAACCTGAGGAGGGAAGGACGAATGAACGAACAAACCTAAGGAGGGACGGACAAATGAACAAACAAACCTGAGGTGGGACGGACGAATGAACAAACTAATCTAAAGGTTATGTCCACCAATTTTCCTTGCAGAAGATAAGAAAAAATAAAGTGAACGGATATTGAGAGCATTGCAAAAGAATCTTATTCCTGATATTCTTAATATAACTGTTCTTATATTTAGTAAAAGAACCTCTGACTCTTAAATTGTTCAGATAAGCCATGCTTTGATCATTGGTCAAGACAATAAATGTAAGAAATTTAAAGAAAAAACAAAGTTAATTGATGTACAAACACTAGTTAGTTGTTCAACAGTGTTATGCTGAGTGATTAACGTTATTTGTCTACTACTGATCACATGGTCTGTCAACACTGAGATTGCTGGTTTGAGTATTGCTAGCAGGATGCACTCAACTCCAATAATAATTAACAAGGATTGCAAGTTTCCTACTGGTGGTTGGGGTATTCTGAAATAATTCAGCTTTCTTTACCAATAAAAACTGGACACCATGATATAGCCAACAATTGCTGAAGTGGCGTTAAAGACATCCAAAAACAACCAAGAGGGTATACAATTGTAATCCTTTGATCAGTTGGAATATTTTTCTATCAACTGAAGACAATTTTTTATATCTTAATTCCCAATGGCAATTTCATTGTAGATAATGTTATCAGACCTATTAAAAAATATTGTTAGAATGACAAAAAAGTTAACTTAATCGTTTTGTAAATTTTAACAAAAATCTTCATCAATATTTTTCTAGTTCCCAATGGAAAAGATAGAGAAAAACAGGACTTGATCAACTTAATGAAATTGACAATGGCCTTAGATAATTAATCACACAGCTATAAAAATAATCTGTATCCATTCTTTTCCATGTGAGTGGAAACAGCAGAAAATGACAGCCATTATTCCCAACATCATGACATAATATATACTTAGATGCCATTATCCTTTTTCATTAGAAAATCAATATATTATATCAATGATTTCAAACATTCATTTTTCCTGCTCAGATTTGCGTCAAAGCCTTTTATCTAAAATGATTAAATAAAACTCTGTTTAAAATGAAACAAGCAACGATCTTAAAAATATTTGTGTTTCATTCTTGGTGCAAAATAAAACAATAATAACTTTCCTTTCATAATTCCTTAAGTACAGAATTCTCTGATTAAAATAGCAGGACAGAATTTTCAGCTTAAGAATTGTATACATCATCAAGAAGCAATAATTCCAGTGCAATTTTCAAAATCAAAAGAAATGTCATTTGCCACAATCCTTACATTTTTACAAGAGCACCTACTGTATCAAATCCGTCTTATTTTATACTGTAAGTTGGGTTTTTTTCATATTTCCAATATTGTTCCTAAGCTTGACATATTCACAAAGAATCTATGGGTTATTTTTAGTATATATTGTAGGACAAAAAGAACAGATAACCTTTTGAACTGTATAATTTTTTTTTGCAGATATTGGTTAAAGCATGGCATAATGCAGAATATAAACATACCATAAATAGTATTAAATGCTGTCAATCAGCAAATCAGAGCTTGGGGAACAAACAACACTTAAGAATTAAAGAGCATTTTTTGTTTTTTAACATAATCCAGCCTCCTTAAAGTTTTAAGAAAAATGTTTGCTTCATTAAGCTTTTTGAGTCTTCTACCATAACAGGAAATATTAGCATGCACCACCTTACTGAATTGGACCATAAAGTCCAATGCTTTATTATCAAAATCTTGTTTTTTTTTCAATAAAGAAAATGTTTTGTAATTAAATTATAGGGATCAATTGTAATTACTTGTTCGATTAAGAAGAATCAAACTGACTGATATTGTACAAACTTAGGCATAACTTTTTCTAAACAGTGTTTATAACATTACTGAGTTCATTTTTACATTATGAAAAAAATAAGTCCAGTCAATCCTTAATTGATTAAAACATGCAAACTAGTCTAAACCGAAAACTGACACTGGTGTCCATACAGATTTCTAGAAGCTACAATAACAAGTATGACCACCATTGAAGCAAATTCCACCAATCACATCCATCCTTACTAATAAACTGTAGCAGAAGTGTATCACAACAATATTTATATGGCTAATTTACAAACATGTGTATTGATCTGTATATAAAACTTTCATAGCAGACAATTGGAATGCTAATTTAGTATTAATGACAAAAAAAAATGTTGGCTTCATGGTAGTACAATCTGTGAAGGCATGCCGACTTTAATTAAAAATCTGGGTCACAATCTAGTCAATATGTCTCAAGCATGTTATGGATACATGCAATATGCATGAAGTCTACAGTACTGTCGGCAAAGCACATTTTTTCTTGTAACAAGATTTTCAAAACCAACCAAAGTTTAGTACATAAAATCCAAGATTTACCTCTGGAAACAAACTGTACATGTATGTAAAAAACGTTTTTTTGCATTGGAATGGAAATAACTGTACTAAATTAAAACTTGATGCACTCCCAAGAAATTCAGTTTCCATACTTAATGGCAACTAATTCTGAAGGAAGTTTCCTCAGAATCTAACAATTAAAAACTGCCTCAAACTCTTTCATATTGTATTCAATTTGTGTTTGTTCAAATTTTTACACTGCTTTTAGTGAACTCTCAAGTTATACCATGGTATACTGTTTTTATTCGAGTGACAGGCAGGTGTACAATAACATGTTCTGTGTACCAGTTAACTCTGAATGAGTTTTGGCGCAAGTGATCATATTTTCAACATTCAAGACATATGACTGATTATGATGTTTATTACATTTACAAATATTTAATATGTCGTGAAAAACTTACAGAAACTTTTTTTGAATGGTTTTTTGTGTGTCAATGTTTATTAGTGATGTTATTAAGAACAAACACTGTGATGTCACATCCAGGAAGTGAAAGAACTCAATTTATTATATAGATAGAGATGAAATATCAAATTTTCCGAGTGACAGAAATCACGGTAAATCAAATGTGAAAATTATCGTTTATTTTCACTCTCTGGTTTTTTCCTGCCAAATATTGCAGTTGGTTTTGTACAATACAGATATTCATCTGTCGTTCATTAAATTAAGAATCAAGCATTAAAATTTTACAACACAATTTTGATCTATATAATAAATAGGATAATCAATTGGGCATCGTGAATATCCAAAATATGATCACTCGTGCCGCATAAAGCATCAGATTAAACTCGTGCGCGGAACAAGTTCTGCGCACTCGTTTAATCAGATGCGTTATGCAGCACTCGTGATCATATTTTGGATATTTACTCCGCCCAATTAATTATCCTATAATTATTTATGTGAATTTATTTCACTCAGAAATCTGGGTATTTCATTGCATAATAATTATACAGTAACTATCTCAATAAAATGAATAACCGAAACATGCAAAGGAATGTGCAAATGGGGAGGCCAATGAGGTCAGTAAATTATTAGCATGTAAATATTACACACTCACCTCTTGAGCTAATATGGAGTTGAAATATTCAAGTTTGTTTTGTAGTTCAGCTGCCTCTGACTCAGGTAGATCTGCAACAAAATCTGTATAGATAAAAATATAACCTTCAATGTATGTATGTAGTGCACAACTAAATATTGTCACGAACTTGGATGGAGACCAAAAAAAATACAAAGAAAATTTCTGGACTAAATAAAGTACCAGCTGAAGACTAGGTCAAAAAGGAATTACAACATGTATATATAGTGACACAAATCACATTTACTTTAAAAAGTCTGTTTGTTAAAATGGTGTTTAACACCACTTTCAACAATTTTTAAGCTGTTTCCAGTTTGGTCCAGTTTTTTGTTATTGGGGGAGTAAGCTGAAGTACCCCAAAAGACCCCCCAATCTTCAGCAGGAAAGCTGGCAATACTGGTCATCTAAGATTAGAGTTGATCATATCATGCCCAAACACTCAACCCTTCTGTTGACACACCAGTGATCATTTGCAGATATGGTGGACTACCTAGACGACTTGACTAATGTGGTCCTTGTAGTAAATAAGACCATCTAGCATGTGAACTGTATATAACTAACATTAAAATCATTTTTCTCTAATTTTTGCATAATATTGGTTGACCAGTGTAGAAACTATAGTTCTCTAACTAGTGAATATGTGTTTCTAATCTGTTGATTGGTTAGAAATAATAAGGTCATGAACATATGATGTCATTAATAAAACAACTTCCACTTACTGTGTATTCCAAGTCATGACCATAAAAATCAAAATGGTAGAATTTATATTTCATTTCACAAATTTATTGCTTTTTTTAAATTTGAGAAACAGAATCCACCATTTGTACTCATGGATTATTATTCTCTAATCTCTATAGTTAAACTATAAAATTTTAAACTATTATTGGAGAAATCCCATAATCCTCTCGTACCAATGTATCGTTAAAAAATGAAATCTACATTCAACAAATGTTGAATTCCAATGAACTTGTCCTATGATTTAAAATCTTAATAATTCAAATGCTAAAAAAAACAAATAACATTTCTCATTAGACAAACAGCTGTCACTATTTGCCTGAAAACAATTTTAATGATGGACAATAATTACTGTTACATATATCTTGTACAGGAACAAGTTCTAAAAACTGACAATAAACATGTGTCCCTAAGGCCCAGTAACTAAACTTTGATATTTTAAAATCTGTTTAATTTCAATCCGTAATGGAGTTCATAAAAGCTACCTTTATTAAAAATCGTCCTATATTTATTCAACTGTGTAAATATTGTTTTTGTATTGTAAACCGTTTAAATGAAAACTGTTTTGAAACTACTCCCAATGCAGTTTGGATTGTCCCAGACCAACATTGACTTTCATGGTTTAAATATACAGTATATACCAAATGTTCATGTAATAAAGAAGATATAATGACAAATTTTGCTGTATCTTTTAATTTCCGACTGAATTTTTTAACATAGCTAAGAATGTTACAACTGTAGGAGTCAGATAAATTTGCTGCAACCAATTTAAAAATTTGACAATGGGGGCCTCGGTGGACGAGAAGTTATCATACTATTGATCATTTGACTGTCAACACTGACATTGGGAGTTCAAGTATCACTGCAAGAAGGGCTTAGTCCTCTCCAATTTTAAAAGGATTGAAATTTATCCTACAAAAGGTGAGGTTTTCACTGACCTCAACACCATATTGAAATAGATGCCATAATATAGCTGAAAATTTGCTGAAAGTGGCATTAAACCCCATATATGAAAAAACAACTCAAAATTCAGCCACTTTATTTAGTTGTTCAAGATAAACCTTTTTTTTACCATTATTAAAAGAATTTTAAAGCACATTTCATTTCAAATACCACATACTTTTATATTTAAAAACAACAGCATAAATATTTCCAATGTAAACCCAGTTTTACTTTAGATTATCCTCCTGTGCATTGGGGCAGCATGTTGTCTCCATCCAGACTGATCGCTGCGACAATTTTACTGTTCATGGTGATTTTATTTTACGTACATTTTCATTTTTTTTTTGTGCTAATTCCTTGTACAACACAATGTTTTTCACTAACAACAATTTAACCAGGCAGCTAAAGTAGGTCATATTTTGCAAGTACATTTTTTAAAAACAATAATTTTTCTCCAGTACTACATAATGAACCATATTTTATCCCCTTTTCCATCTCGATGATCATAAGACTATTGATATCTATATACCAGGATTTTTCAATCACGTTTTAATTCATGCCCATTTACAATCTGAAATTTAATGCACTAATGGTTATTACTTATATTTGTGGTATACTTGGACAGACTGAATACACATACAAATTACATGATAACTATTCTGGAATGTAAGTTTCACTATGGCAAGAATGTAACGACTTTTCAAAGACAAACCTTTCAACTAATTTTGAAGAAAGAAAAACTGATTCCTTAATATACAATTAAACAAATAATTAAACTTTAAGAAAATTTTAATATATGTAGATTACTATATTTCTATGATATGATACAAAATTACAAGACTATTTCATTGAATATTTGAAGCATATCCATTTTCAAATTAAACAAAATTCATCATCAGATTTTAAAATAACAGAATACATTTAAAGATCAAAATATCTTTCTACAAATTGTCATAACCATTAAAGATTCATGAAAGAGATACACAGTTTATGAAACATACAAATTACATCACTTTTCCAATAATTCTGATAATGGTTTTCCTGACAATTGTTTATTGGCATGTCCTAATAAATCATAAGCCTCCTCAAAACAAAGTTTTAAGTACTGACCAGGTCCCCAAACCCCTTTTTAGAGACATATTTCACACATCTTTCTTATCAAAGATCTTTCTTCACAAATTCTACAAATTTTATGCTTGCTTCCTCCACATCACATAAAATATTTCTTAGTATTTAAACCTCATCACCTCCCCACCCTCAAAAGGCAAGTACATGTTCAAAAACAAGATTAATGACCAGCCTTTAAATGGACAAACTGTCCTGATCACCACTTTGCAGCATTGTACAATGATGGGCCTATTTTATAGTTAACAATTAGAGCCAAGATTCCCATAACCAATCACAACAGTTATTTAAAATAGCCGTTTGGATTGATTATGTGAATCTTGATTCAAGAGGCAAACCATATCGTTAAAATCATATTCGTAAGATATGACAAGATATGTCAAAATATAGAGTCCAGGACAAAGCAGAGAGGGACGACTCTAAACAGAAGCACACCATAATACGAATTATGGTTTGCAGTCTTATCAAAACTTCAATCATATTTGAACAACAGAGATTGTTCCCTCCAGCTGCTCTCGATAAATAAATATGTTCTGTAGATTTAGAAAATTATAGCTGTAATCTGATGGACAGCAATAAACCTCAGCAATCAGTTACAGAAGTTAATTGTCTCTTTGACAATAATAACTATTGCAACTTAAACTAACAGGGGTCAAGTACTGTCCATATAACATAAAAAAAAGCTGCAGATGAAAATTTTGTATCAATCGAAGTTGTCAATTTCAGTGTAATAATCCTCGTAAGAGGCGAAAAATCCCTTCTTGACAGGAAGATCACACAAAAATATCAGCATTGTTCATTTCTGGCCTTATATTGTTATAGCCAATGACTTATTTTCGCAGACAGAATATCTCTCTGTAATTTAACTCATTTAGTTCTGCCGATTATTCCTTCGGCTAAGAGGTAATTATGGTTCTATAATGGACCCATGAGATGGCTAGCTTTAAAATGTATTATTTTTTGTTGGCGTTAAGTGTACACGTATCCCAATCTTGATAAGACAAGTATTGTTTTGCTAAATAAAATTGTACTTTCTGGTACTTTTATTCTGAAATTGACTTTTGCGTACTGGTACTTTAATTACAAATCAAACTGAACCAATATGAAAACAACCTGTCAAAATAACAAGAAACTAGTTCAATACATCAACTGCAAACCCTTTTTAAAAGATTACGTGTACATTTCATATCTGAAATCAATTTCGATAATTAGAAGTTGGAATATAAATTAGATGCCATCACAGAACAAACTAACCTATGTAAACAGGTTTACGTGATTTATATTGAATGAGAAAAAGTGTTACTATGATAAGTCTGTTGTATCATCTGCTTCTGGCATATTTCAGCTTGGCAAATCCAATTTTGATATCAAAGCAGTAATATTCGCTAAACTTAGGTGATTAAGAAGACTGAATAGGACTTATACTGTAATTAGTAAACACAAAATACTGAACACCATTGAAACTGTCAAAAAAAAAATGACAATCCACAAATCAAAATCAGAGAAACCAGAAAAATCCAGAACCAACACCCAGCAACTCCATGTACCCTTCAGTGTGTGCCTGTTTTGGAAAAAGACTAAAATATGATCAACATAAAGAACTAGTATAAATATGGCCATGTTCTGTTAAGATATTACAATGCTATTCAGATAATTAATTCTGAGAATAATTTTTTCATTCAAGAGAGCAACTCTTACAATCCCTGTCAAAATGTTTCATTTTTTTCATCAAACAACTACCTATATTTTGCAGTATGTGCTATTATGGTAACAGAATACAGGTATTTATTTTCAAGGTAAGTAATACAGGTCTTTATTTTCAAGGTAAGTAACTCCTAAAAACTGTTGTTGTGGACATTTTTTAATTCAAATTATCTCTAGAATAAAGCTTTTCACAATTTAACACCTATCGAGCCATCATCAAGAAAAATTAAATTTCCTTTTCTGCACATTTTACCATTTTTTTCCTTTCCTAATGAGCATAGTCTAGCTGCAATTATAACATTTATTTCCAAAGGCTACATAATTATACTATGAATTGTAAAACGATATTGTAACACCAAATGTTACATTTAGCAATAAAATAGAAATTTGCTGTGTAAAATACCATTAGAAACTGCAGCCTGAAGGCTTTGGCCTTTTTAATTTTTCCACTGACCTTAAACTGACATTTCGTGATCAATAATATGGAAATAATGTTTAGGAAGTCTATTTCAATGCTTGCTAATTACAATATGAAACTGACATAATGTCCTTAATAACATTCACCCTGCAAGAAACTATGTTATACTATTTCATTTCCAGCTGAAGCTTGAGAGATTCAGTGGCGTTATATTACTTTCAAACAAAAAATGTACTTTTTCCGTTTAACAGCACAATTAAATTGTGATTGATTGATTGGATGTCTGCTTTACGTCCAGCGAGCAGTATTTCAGCTATATTCAGGACGGGAACAAGTTAATAAACAATAAATCAACGGAAAATGGGGGTGGGATGGGTCACAGGGAATACAATTTTGATTGCCACTAGAAAAGTATGGAGTTTTGGGTGGGGGCAGAAAATTTCGCCTTTTGTAGCGGCTACAATGAGCCTCAATTATATTGTGAAATTAGAGTGAAAAATAATGTACAAAGTAACTCTAAAATGTATCACTGACCTAGCTATTTAACTTCTTGATAAATAAAAATTGAAATATTTCAGATGTCTTCCTCAATGCTTCAATAACATCATTGTGTTTTTTAAATAAACAGTCTTTTAAATAAACAGTAAATTGTAACTAACTACAATTCCAACAAAACTAATTTTCATTTTTTGTTGTTTTATATTTATTTGGCTTTTATTTTGTTTGTTTGTTAATGGTATTTGACACCACTTTTCAGTAACCTTTAAGACATATCATAGCAAAGTTTTTATTCAGGAGATAACCAGAACACTTCGTTCACTTGAGGCTGGTGCCACCCCCCACCCCCCTGTCCACAGTAAGATGCAAATACAATCTCAGACTCGACAATAAAATAGTTAATAATAAGTGTGGACTCTGAGCACGATCACAAAGCGATCCTACATGCACATCTACATATAATGTACTTCCCTAATGCTAAGTTTCATTAAATTTCATCAAACGGTTTAGGAGGAGTTGCGCTTACAAGGGATGTTTAAAGACAAGGTGATTCCTATATACCCCCCCCCCAAAACAAGTTTGCAGGGGTATAATTAATTAGTACCTTAACCATTCAACAACTAAGGCCCTAAAAAGTTAAAAAATCTGTTCTGCAAAAAAAGTAATTTACCATTAGGTAGTTCAAAGCGTGCATCAAGAAGTATGCTGTGTCCTGTGGGGTACCTCGTTCCAGCCACCACTCCATTGTGCATAATGATTTCACTATCCAGGGACAGCCACTGTCCATCTCCCTCCTGCAATTAACAATACAAAAGTTCAATTTTTATTGGATTTGTATAAAACACCTTCTAATTTTGTTTATTATTGATTTTTCTTGTTATGTGTTAGTCTTAATTCGAATTTGAAATTGCTCCATGACTTCAAGCTCATGTTCATTGGTCACTTACAATGCTTTTTTTTCAATATACTGGTAGTAAAGAAATTGCAAATAATATTTCAGTGATAAGGCCACACCAATTTAATTTCTTGTTCTTCGGATTTTTGTCATTTTAAAACGGGGCCAGCGAGCGAAATAATACTTTTAATATTATTATTTTGATTTTCAAAAAATCATAGGCGAACAGAAAAATTTGAGGCGAGCGATAACTTTTTTTAATTTTTATTTTTTTCATAACTCAAATCATTGCATTGTATCACACGTGGGGTTATAACTAATTTCAGGTATGGTTTACTGAGCTATTGCGCGATAATTTAGTTTAATGTTTGCATTTACCGAAGTAAGTACTTTCTATCTGTAATATTGTTCTGATTATTTTTCAGGTGAAAAACAGTATGTTTTGTATTTCGAAATGTAATACTTTTGTTATTTGTATTTGAATTAACATATAATTCTGTTCATATATTCTTACGAGATCAAGCTGGCTAGGTGAACGATCATATTGTTGTATTCATTACATTATGTGCACGTGATTATGTGTCATAACCATTTATTGTAAATGTGTTGAACAAATAAATATTTCGTACTATTATCATAAATACACATTAAATCTGCTCTCATCTGAATTTAATTATATAACTAACGCATTGTAAATATGTCCATCAATAATAAATTTCTTGCTACTTTTTAATGGTGTATTAAACAATTTTCGTGATGTAAACCGTTAATATTCCATGGCTGCCTGTGCTGCTGCAGCTGATCATCATGATGAATAACAGTAAACAAGATTTTCACATGTACATCTTTGCAAAATATAAATAACACATAAATCAATGTATTAAGAATTTCGAATATTTTTAAAACAAACGATAACCAGTCCTTTAGCTCAATTGGGATTGCAGATTTAACAAACGGTACAAATGTCATGAATGTTAATAATTTGGGACAAAGATTGCACACCGACTAGATGAGGGAAGTATTACAAATCTGTAATTCCTGTCGAAAATTTAAATGATGAAAACGTTTCTACTTTAGCATTGTCTTATTATTGGTTTTATGCACTTTTTAATTTTCCAGTTATTTTGTTGTTGTCGCATCATATAGAAATAAATTATTTAATTAAATTTTTTTAATACAGGTCTCAATTGCATTTTCCTGTATCTTTCTTTTACTTTAAATAATTCAAATGTCCAAAAATGTTAACTAAGTCCACTATAAGGTTGCATATGTCTAAAGCAATTGACTTTCCATATTGGGTCTCAAACGTACAGGTTCAACATGTTGCGGTCATATCATGCTGCGCTTAGCGAAGCTTTTTATTTTTTACTGTTATTGTTGGTTATAGTATTAATTACACAATTTCTATTTTTATTATAGGACATTTATCAGATATTACAATACAAAATGACTTCTTGTTTTAATCCTCCAATTACTCTACTTGAGTTTCCCCGATATGGTTACAACCATATCTTTTTTTGTTTAAATAAGAAAATGTACTTTCATCAATGTATATATTCGCATAATTCAGTTTCATTGTGATTTTCTTTCAGAATTGGGCATACTATGCTTACCTGAAGTTTACCAAAGCATGTAAATGAATATATGAATTATATTTTGTAATTATGGGTTCATCATTCAAATTATGTACAATCAATTGTACCTTTTAAACAATTCAGTATTGTAGGTCATATACAACATACTACATATATGACTTTCAAAGCATTAGAGACAGATGGAAGCAAAAGAATGCATGTCACATCTTCATTTGCAAAAATATATTTTTTAGACCTTATTTAAAATGCACAACTGACTACACTGGACATCATTTATTGATGAAGCTTTCTAGAGGAATGAATTTAAAAATGTCATAAAATAGGTTATATCCCATTCATTGTGTTTGCTGTAATATTCCCATTCAGTGAGACTTTCCTCTTTTGATCAAACAACCAAAGACAATCCAAAATAATAGATACATGGCGTCCAATGTCCAATTTTTGAGAGAAAAAATTCAAGTCCCACGCAAGCCATTAGAAAACAGAGCTACATGTATATATGAAAAATGACAATAAGACAACAACCAGTTCAAACAGTTATATGCTGACTCTTAATAACTAGAGGCTCTTAAGAGCCTGTATCGCTCACCTGACTTACAAAAAAACTTTTTAAGACAATACTTTTCTTGCAAATTTTGATATTAAATGCTAAAGAGTTTAAGTGAAGATGCTGTTTCTATGAATGTTGCCATGTTGAATTTACAATCAGCAGTAGGAGTGTTTCTGAGAAGAAGCAGTTTTTGTTTTTTCATAGGTTAGTATGTTAAGTGATGTTCCATAGTGGCAGCAATCTTGTATTTTGGATCGAAACAAACAACTCAAAATTGGTAGAGAACCATACAATATCACATATCCTAAAATCTGCCAAGCTGTTTGTGAGAAAACAAATTTTAAAATCTCAGCCAGTCAGAACGCATTTGCAGCTCTGGCAGCCATGTTGAATTTCCTATCAGCTCGAAACATACTTAAAATAATAAGATTACTATCACTTCTGCATTATTTGGTTAAATTGTGTGGAACTGAGTTTCAGAGAAGAAGCTGTTTGTATGGTTTTCCCATAGGGTCCTATGTTAAGCTGTGTTCCACCGTGGTGGCCTCTTGGAATTTAGATCGCCACAAAAAACTAAAATTTTGTAGAGGACCATCTAAGGTACATTTGTGCAATATTTCAAATCAATCTGCTAAGCGGTTTGTAAAAAGAAGATTTTTGAAATTTCAGCCAATCAGAACCCATTAGTTGCCCTGGAAGCCATGTTCAATTTGCAATTGGCTCAAAAAACTCAAAATAATAAGATAAATATCCATTAATCATTTCTTCATAATTTGGCTTCATTTGTGTGGAACAGTTTCAGAGAAGACGTTGTTTGTATGTTTTTCCCATAGGGTCCTGTGTTAAACTATGTCCTGTGATGGTGGCCATCTTGGATTTTGGATCAGAACAAAAAACTCAAACCTTGTAGAGGACCACATAAGGTACATTTCTGCTATATTTTAAATCAATCTGCCAAGCAGTTTATGAGAAGAAGATTTTTGAATTTCAGCCAATCAGAACGCATTAATGGCCCTGGAAGCCATGTTGAATTTGCAATTGGCTGGAAAAACCCAAAATAATAAGATAATTATGCAACCTTCATTTCCTTTTTAATTTGGCTTAATTGTGTCGAACAGTTTCAGAGAAGAAGTTGTTTATATGTTTTTCCCATAGGGTCCTATGTTAAACTATGTCCTGCGATGGCGGCCATCTTGGATTTTGGATCGGCACAAAAAACTCAAACTTTGTAGAGGACTATCAAAGGTACATTTCTGCAATATTTCAAATCAATCTGCCAAGCAGTTTATGAGAAGAGGATTTTTGAATTTCAGCCAATCAGAACACATTAACGGCCCTGGAAGCCATGTTAAATTTGCAATTGGCTCGAAAAACCAAAAACAATAAGATAATTAAGCAACCTTCATTTCCTTATTAATTTGGCTTAATTGTGTCGAACAGTTTCATAGAAGAAGTTGTTTATATGTTTTTCCCATAGGGTCCTATGTTAAACTATGTCCTGCGATGGCGGCCATCTTGGATTTTGGATCGGCACAAAAAACTCAAACTTTGTAGAAGACCATCTAAGGTACATTTCTGCAATATTTCAAATCAATCTGCCAAGCAGTTTATGAGAAGAAGATTTTTGAATTTCAGCCAATCAGAACACATTAATGGCCCTGGAAGCCATGTTGAATTTGCAATTAGCTCGAAAAACCCAAAACAATAAGATAATTATGCAACCTTCATTTACTTATTAATTTGGCTTCATTGTGTGGAACAGTTTCATAGAAGAAGTTGTTTATATGTTTTTCCTATAGGGTCCTATGTTAAACTATGTCCTGCGATGGCGGCCATCTTGGATTTTGGATCGGCACAAAAAACTCAAACTTTGTAGAGGACCATCAAAGGTACATTTCTGCAATATTTCAAATCAATCTGCCAAGCAGTTTATGAGAAGAAGATTTTTGAATTTCAGCCAATCAGAACGCATTAATGGCCCTGGCAGCCATGTTTCATATTTGATCAGCACCAAAAACTCAAACTTTGTTAAGAACCACCCAATAAACATTCCTGCCAAGTTTGGTTCCAATTGGCCACGTGGTTGTGGAGAAGAAGATTAAAATGTAAAAAGTTTACGGCCGACGAAGACGACGACGACGACGACGACGACGACGGACGCAAAGTGATGAGAATAGCTCACACTGACCCTTTGGGTCAGGTGAGCTAAAAATTACTTGAACTTTTCCACAAATAACACAGAACAACCATTACCAGTCATTTCATTTTCATTTTTTTTTTGGACATATCACAACCCTTGCATCAATGTTAACAAATTTAATAAGAATTGTAGTTTCTGTTGTCATTTTGTTTTATCTTAGAGGAGATAAACATAAATCGAATCTTCATTACTGAGGCTAAATGTTCACCATGCTGTTGCAACCAAAAGTTTCTGAGTGTCAGTCGAATTAAGGTTTTTGGTCATCCATCTGGCAATCCTGCTCCAACATCCTATCTACTATAAATACAAATATTACTCACGAACTTTTATTTCACATTTTTTATATTTAAATGTTCCTGTAACCTCGTTTTACGTTTATGTTGTCGGCATTAAGGTCGAAATGATTGATTTTTGATCTTTGAAAATCTGTGCCAACGCACCACCACTGAAATAAATCGCAGTGTTTTGGACAACCATGCCTTCCTTTATGACCAATATCCACACGACTACTAAAACAGTATGATTGTTTCTATTCCTTTTTCAAAATACATCAATATTTTTGTTTGTGATGTAATATAACGGCAGTTACATTAAGCGTTCACAAGATTAAAATAAAAAAAATTCTGGATGATTTATCCGGAGCGGGGAGCGGAAATTTTTTTTAATATTATTTTTTCGATTTCGATAAAATATGTGCGGTCGGGTCCATAGAACAAGAAATTTATTTGGTGTGGCCTAACTTCCTAAATCTCATAAATGTAATTTGCAGAAATATTAATAGTTCACCAGTGAAAACAAGTTTAAAATTTCACTCAAAAACAGTCATGTACAGTATAGATTTCTTCATAAACTAGCTTTTAAAAAAGCATCACAAAAAAGAAAATATCCTCAAAAACAGAAATTATGAGTACAATGTACGTGTATACTAATACAAAAGATTTT
The DNA here is from genome assembly GCA_944474755.1 of Limnoperna fortunei. NCBI lineage: Eukaryota > Metazoa > Mollusca > Bivalvia > Mytilida > Modiolidae > Limnoperna > Limnoperna fortunei. The sequence goes on along the minus strand of OX104116.1, from coordinate 45,350,428 downwards.
TCCCTAGTTTATAAGTAGCATTTATGGATCGGTTAGTGTGTGTGTGTGTGTGTGTGTGTGTTTGTGTGAAAATTTCAACCAAGAAATGAATGTAACAAAAAATGGCTGAATGTAGAATCATTTAAAATGTACATGTATTCTGGTTTTGTCGTTTTTTTTATATACCCATTGTTTCTTAAATATACTCCTTCATACTTAAAAAATATTACAGGTAACCGTCTGCTTATTAAAAAGATGAAACCTCATTTTTGACATAATGTATACTATGTCACTAGTGTATTTGTTATTACATGTAGCTATATAGGGCAGTTGGAACAAAAAATACTAAAAATGGAATAAAAAATGTTATTCGTGTACAATTTGTTTAGAGCAGTGGTTTGAAAGATAGGAACTGTCTACGTTGAAGTTATTTTGGGATAAAAGAAAGGTAAAGCATTATACATGTACACTGTATGCATGGTAGTGTGTACTTGGGATAATATTACATGCCTAAAAGGGTAACATGCTGTCCTTAAAGAAAACTGCTGACAAACAGAAAGCATGACAACTGAGAATATGAAACTAACGAAAAACAGGTTAAGGCATACAGTACACAGTAGCTGAAATTTCTCTCAAATAGTAGCTAAAAATTTAAACAATAAATCAATTTAACAATAAGTTTAACAGTAATATGATGCCAGAATTTCTGATGAAATGCGTTGTATTCAAATCGTTAATCATCTTTAGAAACAGATTGAACGAAATTATATAGTTAATATCCCGTTAATGGATAATCACTTTGAAAAAAATTATATTTTTGGGGAGATTCCAAGGTTTTTTATGATTAAAGTTCATTTAAATCTAGTTTTACAAATAGAAACTGGATATTAGACAGAAGTTTTCCATTTACAAAAATTTTTCATGCATTTGACGATTTTTTGCTTTGAAATAAGATAAAATTACATTAAATTTTGTTTCAAAAATGAAGTAAACATACAAAATATGCTCTAATGGAAAATGACATAATTAAAAATATGACACACTTCCGTCATTTGATATTTTGCTTTTAGGTTTTAAGATAAATTGCTGAAAAACTAACAATAAAATTTCGATGAAAATTTATCAAATAATTAGTAGGATGTCATATTTCTTTATTAAATATGAGTTTATAGAAAAATCACAGAACTTGCCGAAATATTTATACCAACCGTGTTGGAATGGCGCACTTTACCCAAGGGCAACCAGTGAAGACCTAGCAATTTATCCCAAAGCATCCCTTTGTTCCAAACCTCTATTACGAGTCCTGAATCCAATCTCATGGTCTCACTGAAAGTATATAACAAAATAAGCTTTACATATGAAGTACTGGTGAATGATAAACATTTAACTTAACCAATTACAGAACTACAGAGACGTGCCAGAAGTATTCGGTCACATTATGGCGACGTCATAAAAAATAAAAATGAAAGTAGATTGTAAACAAAGAATTACATTGTAACAAATGTCACAAAAGAGTTATGTAAGGTATTTTTAAGGACTTGGTCACATGGTATATGATCATGTGATCAGATTTTGTCGTCTGCTACATACGTTTCCAAAACGTAAACAAAATAAAATAGTAAGATGGGTCGGAAAAGGAGTGAGCTTTCTACTGCTGTGAAAAATATTATAATTGAAATGTTAAAAAGTGGATTTACGAGAAGAAAAATTGGTGTGGCATTGAAAATACCGAAGTCAACTGTTATAGACGTTTGTAAAAAATATTCGGACACGGGATCGGTTGAAAACAAAAAGAGAAGCGGTAGACCATCAATCGTAGAAGTTCGCTGAGCGATATAACTGCAAAATTCAAAGAAGAAAACGTAGATAATGTGTCGCAACGAACAATTCAGCGTCATCTGCATAAGCATGAATTCAAGAGACGTGTAATGAGGAAAAAAGTCTTTGTAAAGGAAGGCAACCCTAAGAAAATACTTTCCTGGTGTAGAGAAAGTGTAAATGGACAGTTAATGATTGGAAGCGTGTGATATTTTCGGACAAAAGTAAGATTATGATTGGTCACAACCAGCGAGTGCATATTTGGCGTCAGCGCGGCGAAGGTTCGAGACCGGACTTTTTCTCGCTAGAAGTACGCAGCCAAAATATGGTGTTATGATATGGGGATGTATTTGCTGGAGGAGTGTTGGTACATTAACAAAAGTAAATGGAAATATTAATGCAGAAAAATATCAAAACATTCTTGAGGATAATTTGTGGCCAGTTATTGCTCGTCACTTTCCGGTGAATGGATACTTCTTTCAGGATGACAACGCCCCGGTACACCGAGCTAGGACTACTCAAAATTACTTGACTGAGAACAATATTAACAGAATGAGTTGGCCAGCACAGTCACCAGACATTAATATAATAGAAAACGTGTGGTTATTTATTAAAAGAAAACTACAAACTCGTGCTGGAACAATAAAATCAAACGATGAATTGTATGATGAAATTTTTCGTATCTGGATGAACATTCCTCCTCTCTTCGTTCAGAGCTTGTATAAGTCCATCCCCAAAAGGATTATGAACGTTATTAGGCTTAAAGGAAATTTGACTAAATATTAAAGGTATGTGATTAGAAATGTGCTTTTTTGTTGGTTCATTTGTTTTTGCATGACGTTTAAAATGTGATCGTATTTTCTAAGAGGAAAGGCAACGTCGCCATTGTGACCGAATACTTTTGGCACGTCTCTGTATAAGCCATAGATCTAAACTTTGAGAGTAATGATAAATATTTAACTCTATACCCTACATTTACCACAAACATATAAACAAATGCAAAAACTTGACCAATCAAAAGTGATAACCAATAAAAGATATCAACTGAACATATAACTGTTAAAAATACCTAAAACAGTTGAAAGGCATACATTTATGCTTTTTATCATCCTGATACCAGATATATTTGACAGCCAATTTTGATGGGTCAGCACAATTCTAATTTTAAGTTTGGTCTGATGGCAGGACTGATACTGAACAACCCTTTAATAACATTTCATATCCTTTGGATTTTGAACTGTTTTTTTTTTTTAATTCTGGTCAATTCAGTTTATACCTTTGTAGATACATTTTTGTATAATAGTTGTATTAAAATATTGGCTTTTTAAACAAATCAGGTCTTGTTTATGGCCCCTTTGACCACATGGGTTCCTATTTATAATAACAAACAAATATTTTACAGAAATTATAAGCTCTTTCATGCTCACATGTTTGTTTATCACAATGATTGCCATTTTACCTACCAGAGAGTTGTGTACTCCCTTGCTTCCTCCTCCTCCACCCCCCCCCCCCCAAAAAAAAAAATAAAACAAAAATAAAACAAACTTGAGTAAAAAAACCTGTGAGCAATGCTCACCATTGATGCTCCCTGCTTCACAATTACATTGAAAAAAAAAAATAAATAAAACACAAAAAATAGGGCACTTAATGGGACATTAAAAGATACCCCACCACACATTGTTTTTATTATTCATAACACATTTACTGAATAACAAATCAGCCTATAGGAACACAGTCCATCTCAGAAGACAATTTTTAACTTGACCTTCCTTCGACCTATAAAAATAGTTTCAAATTGGCACAAATCAACATGATCAAAAACAAGAAAAGAGATTGTGCTGAAAATTCAGCTTGGTTTTCACTTTGAAGTACTTAACAGCTGTGTACAGTTTTTCACAAAATCTGCTTTTCAATTAATCTTTTGAAAAAAAAAACCAATTTAGAAACCTTCAACTGTTGACCAAAAAATTGGTCTAAGTTGAAAACCACAAATTTGATTATCATCTGGAAATTTCAAACTGATGTCCAAAAAATATTCAAAATGGCCTAAGTTGAAAACTAAAAATTGGATTGTGCTAAAAATCTAAATTGATTTTCATTTGATAGTAATTAACAGCTGTGCAAAGTTTAAACAAAATCTGTAGGCACATTTTCATCTGGAAACAACTAAGGCACGGACAAACGGACAGACACTAATATTCAAACGAGGTTATAACATAATACAAAACGTCTTACTAAAAAAAACACTCAAAGTAAATTCTGATAATAGTTGACATATACTAGTACAGCAAATTGTACACTTACATCATTATAATTAATATTTTGTCCAACATTTATAGAAATTCTACTGTGCAATTTCTATGAATTATAAATTAATGAGATTCAATGTGACAATCATCTTTTGAATTATTAACCCAACAGTATAAAATAAACACAAACAGCTCTTACATAAAATATTTAACTAGTAACTCAATCATCACTTCAATGTTTGTTCGAATGCAAAATTTACTGTGATTCAGAAATTGAAATTATGTCAATATAAAGTATGAATTTTAAGTAGTATTCAGCCTGTGTTATTTATGATTTGTTCACACAGCCGTTATCGTCGGCAGCCATCAGTCTGTATAACAACGGAACATTTCCCAGGTCTCCTACGGCATTGAGAATCACACCATTCAGATCAATTATCTTTTGTTAGCTATTCACTGCATTGTTTTTATTACCGGGAATACTGTCCCCGTGGACGCTGTAATGATGGAAAACTAAAAGTAGTGTTTCTATTTAGCATGCAACTAGTGATACATTATTCACTTAGGTTTTAGGTTGAAACACACTGACTGTGTAAGATTCTTCTAAGTGATTGAATGAAGAATCTTTCCACTGGTTGATTGTTTTTTGTGTCCTAGTAATTTACTGGGTTTTCAACTGTATAAGTAATCCATGCTAATTTTTCTTTGATCGTTGACACATAGCAAATGACATCAGCCATGGGCTTAATCCAATAAATATCAAGGTTGCTAAACACATTTGTATCTAAATGAAGTGAAGTGGTGTCAACCAAAAAATATGGAACTTTTCCGACTTATTTTGTTCACTTGTTTCATAGAAGATCATTTAGATTAGATTTTTCAGTGTAAATTATCTGTTTTTTTCATATGTGTTTTTCTTTGATTGGTGTTTTATGCCAAATTTAGCAATTTTTCAGTCATATCAATGTACACTATTTTATAGGGGGGGGGGGGGGGGGGAGGGGGAAACCAGAATTTGTGTTTCATTGTGATTTTCATAACTATAATGTATGGTTTAATTCCTTCTCAGTTTTTTTCCTGGTCTTAGTCAGCTTGTAACAACTTTCTACTGTATTTAGATACCACTTATCAGGAAGCACCTGCTATTTATTGACCAAACTAATCTAACACATCTAACATAATTTCCTGGTCCTTGAGATAATTTCATTAAACAATGACATATTGCCATGTTTATTCTGTCAAACAAACTGTGAAGGGCCAGTAAACTCTAGGGAATAATTTGAATGGAGACTGAATATGAGAACAAATGTTGCATAATTTGGTACAAGTAATTTTTGTGTGTGTAATTTCTGGAAAAATCCAGTTTAATTATACCAATGATTATGAATATAGAATATTTCTTACAATTTGCCAATGTGACTTTTGTAAATTTTAAATCTGAGTTGTCCATTTTACTGTAACCACTTAACTTCTATACATGCATTGTGGTTTTTTTTATTTAGTTTTCTTAATTGCAAACCATATTGAAGTGTGATTATGTTGGTTGTTGGTTCTAGAGTTTGCCGGTTTCTCAGACATGATTTGTGGACTTAAGTCTTAAAGACCTGAAAATACGGTAATACTAATTAGATCCAGTCTACATTTACTTGTAGACCAGAAAATATGGCAATGCTAATTAGAATTACAGTCTACATAGACTTATAGACTAGAAAATTCGGTAAGCCGAACACACACTATATATAGGAAAATATAACTGTATTTAATTTTCTGTCTGAAAACTCCCCATGGATTCGTTGATTGGAGACTAATTGTTTTATCTTTCAATAATGCACAGAGCAGATGGCTGCTATCAACACAGTTCTATAAACAGACTATCCATATATCCTTATATTCCTAGTCAAATCTTCAAACATAAATTAAAACTGAAGCATACCAACAGTAGCCATTGCATAATTCTAATCTGTGTTTAAATAGATTTACATCTGTCCTGAGGTTAAATTGTGATCTTTGTTATAAAAATGTTTTTAAAACACCTTTATAGGTAAAAACTGTGATTGATACTCATTTGACAGTCCATCTTTTGCTATGGGAAACCCCAAATATCATTCAAATCAAAATGTTTGTTTGTTTGTTTGTTTGTTTGTTTGAATGGTGTTTTAATGCGACTTTCAGCAATTTTTCAGCTATTTCGTGGCGTCCAGTTTTTATTGGGGGAGGAAGCCGGAGTACCTGGAGAGAACCGCAGACCTGCCGTAGGAAAACTGTCAATCCTTGTCAATTAAGATTGGAGTCGAGTACACCCTGCCTGCAGTGAGAATCGAACCCGCAATCTCAGTGTTGACAGACCACATAATCAATAGTAGAAGAACTACCTTGACCACTTGGCCACCGAGGCCCTCTCAAATCAAAATGGAAAATATCAAGGGCACCATATGACAAAGATAATTCCATGCAGCAGTGCAGGATTTGTTGCAAATAAGAGACAGGTACCTCAAAGTGTAACAGACAAATGGGCAGACAGACATCCTTATTACTATATTGCCCCAACCTTTCACTGATACACTTGTTTACATATTGTCTGCTACAGCAACAGACCTGGGTCAAAGGTCATGACACTTCCAGTATGGAGCATGACTATGTATTCTTGCTGCAAATCTTTATTATGTGTATATTGCATTCCTTTTTTATCTTTATCAAGAAAGGAGATACAGGGTATCTACAGACACAAAGCTCATGGAACAACGCAACAAAAAAGGAAATTGCATAAAAACAGAAATTGTTATAATTCGATCTATTTACTTGTATTTTATTTATTAGATGCAAGTATGGAAACATCTTAGAAAAACCAGGCTGAAGGTGAATCATGGGAAAAATAAACACAGAATATGTGTTAAAATTATATTACTCAGAAAATTAACTGGCATTTTACTGAAAAGGGTTTGGAGTATTTGATATGCACTAAAACCTGTTAGAAAAAGGGAGATAACTTATTAAAATGCCATTTAACTTGATGTAATGTTTAGACCAACCAAATATACAAACACATTTCTGCAATTTGTATTTTTATTTATGTCTGCAATTTCAAAACTGTATTAAAATCACTGGGTTTTTATAAACAACATTACAATGTCTGCTTGGTTCATATAAATATCTGTTTGTCTGAATGGTGTTTAATGCCACTTTCAGCCAATTTTTCAGCGATATCATGTTGTTTTATTGAGAGAGGAGCTGGAGTACCCAGAGAAAACCCCTGACCTCAAGTTGGACAGCTTGACAATTAAGGTTGGATTCTAAGCAAAACTGCCCGCAGTCAGACTCAAATCCCCATCCTCAATTAATGCTGATAGGCATAAAAATACCTGTATTAAATATGAAAAAAAAAATGTGGACTGTGAGCACACTCACAAAGGGATATCCCCGCTTTGCTTCAAGTCCAATTATCTCTCCTGCTTAATATCTGACAGTGACGAAAATTCTTCATGCACATCTACATATGATGTACTTCCTTCATGTAAAGATTCATAAAAATCTGTCAAATGGTTTAGAAGGAGTCATGCTTACGAGGTCTCGCACTGAATACAATATTTTAAAAGTCTAAGTCAACTTATCTCCCCTAAATAATATCTGACAGTGACCAAAATTCTTCGTGCACATCTACATATGATGTACTTCCTTCATGTAAAGTTTCATCAAAATCTGTCAAGCGGTTTAGGAGGAGAAGCGCTTACAAGTGATGTGGACAGATGGACAGACAGACAGATGGACAGACAGACAGAGAGACAGACTGACAGACAGACAGACAGGGTGATTCCTATATACTCCCCAAACAAGTTTGCAGGGGGTGTAAAAACAAACAGCAGTGTAATTCTGTTGAATACATTGTAAGAAAATGAAATATCCTAATTACAAATAACTTTTAACCAATATAACATTGTACTGGCATATAACAGTGACTGAAATCCTACAATACAACAAATTAAAACAGTTCAAGATGAAATTATCCCAACCACTGACCTATTTATATCAATATATGGCATTTTATTTCCCTGTTTCCTTAATGACAGGAAAACCATAAAAGCCATTACTCATTACTCATAATAAATGTTCACAGGTAAAAAAACTAGAGGCCCCAGGAGCCTGTATCGCTCTCATTTGAACCTGACAATTCTTCCTTTTATCTAGCTTTTCTTTCCTTATAGGAATTGTCGAAAATTTCTCCAAAAAGCATTAATTTTAACATTTTAAGGGAAATAACTCCTATAAAAAGTTGTTAAATGTGAAATAAAAAATAAAATAAATACAAACAGATGTCTCCACCATACCCAAATAATGTCCAAGTTTCATAAAATTCTGTACAGTAGCTCTAGAAGTAGAAGAGACAATTTGTTTTTTGTATATTATGAGATTTCTAAGTTCCAAGGGGTGTAACTCCCCAAAATTCTCCAGATAAAAAAACTACTGTAATATGTACAACTACTTATTGTGCCCTTAATCCATACCAAGTTTAATGAAGTTCTGTTCAATAGTTTCAGAGAAGTTGCACTGACAAATGTGTGACAGACAGACTGACAGGCATACAGACAAAACAAAAACAATGTTTCCCCAACAAAGAAAGGGGAGCATGAACTTTAGATCCCTAATCCTAACCATTGATGAGTTGTCTCTTTGTTTATGTTACTTATATTCTTGTATTTTAAATCAACTCTTGATTTCAGATTTTAACAGTATATCTATCTACTTACAACATGAAGTCCTGCTCCCAACATGGGTTATTTCCCTTTACTTGAATAGTTGTCGATTTAACATTTTGAAGTTTCAATGTCACGTATGTGTTGAAACGTTCTGAAAAAAAACAATAAAAACATTAAATAAAGTATAAACTGTACATGGATATATTTGCTCTATCGTTTTAAGTTAAGAATTCAACAATTACCTGTGTATAATGCTAACTTTTTCTTAAGGATTACATAATCAGTCTGGGTGGGTATTATAGACATGATGAAGATAAATACTTTGAATCCCATGTGGCAAGAACATTAAAATGGGATAAGGTGCATATAGTAAATGAATATTATACACAGCAAATTTTGAAACAGACTGGTCACTTGAAATGCATTTCAAAATGTTGATGTATGAGAAGAAATTAATTTGACTGAAAGATATAGATCGTATAAATTTTAAAAGTTGAAAATTTTCAGATTTTGCCCTGTTTAAGTAAAAAAAAATTACCCTGTCCCTCAGGAAAAATGTATTTATCAGCAATTTGTACATTTGCCTTCGGATGTGAACCACTGATAAAGTCAGTAATGTAATGGAATTTATCACCAAATTTATAAGTCAGCAGGTACATGTATTACAGATAAAAGGAATATAGGATGTTATTTTTCGATATAGACTATCATGTCTTATATAAACGTATTTGGTTGGCCCATGTGGGTTGGCCCTGCTAGCTAACCTAATACTTGAAACAATTAAATCTGTATCAAAAACACAAAATCTCCAATATATCATTTATACATGTACATGTATAGCTTTTGCTGCTCAAAAATGCATTCAAGAAAATAACACATATTTTGACTAAACACAACATCCACAGAACTGTAACTGACTCTATATATATTGTGGTATTGTTTAATGGATTATTTATATCAAGTCTAACTAGACAAAGTTGATCTAGCGATCGCTGATACCCCCGCTTTTGTGAAAATTTCTAACGTTTTTTGGGGACTGCAACCTTGAAATTCATTCAAATCGGATGCAAACTTTTTGAGTTATTGTCCGGAAAAAACTTTTATGTTAAAATTTCTAACGTTTTTCGTGGACTGTGACCTTGAAATTTGACGGATTTCCGCCAAAATCGATAGGCTTCTTACCAACCTGATATATGACAATATCCCAAAGTTTCATTCAAATCGGATTTAAACTTGTTGAGTTATTGTCCGGAAACAACTTTTTTGTTAAAATTTCTAACGTTTTTTGTGGACTGTGACCTTGAAATTTGACGGATTTCCCCCAAAATCGATAGGCTTCTTACCAACCTGATATATAACAATATCCCAGTTTCATTCAAATCGGATGTAAACTTTTTGAATTATCATCCGGAAACCAAATGTGGACGGACAAACGGACGGACGGACAGACGGACATGAGGACCACTATATAACCCCGACTCTGTCGAGCGGGGGTATAAAAATAAAATTAAAGGAAAACACCTTCAGGTTCACCTATGTACAGTATTATTGTAAACTGACAGACTTCATTTGTTCTACAGAACAATCAACATAGAAATACTGTAGTGCTAAAATTGACCAGACAATACTACAGCTGACCTTGTCTAGTTAATACCATTCATGTGAAGACCTTTTGTGTAATACAATCAAACATTCATGTATAGCCTCAAAAATTATAAATGTATGTCTGGAAAACTATTAATAGTCTTTTGTGTGAAAATATAAACTCAAAATAGGTATATTCTCTTACAGCCAACATATATAGACTCCCAATTATAGTCCACTAAAATAAATAAATGGAATGTTAAGAGTGACCTAAATTAAAACACCTAAATGTAGATGTATGCAAAAATCAACATCCTATTACTGTTATCTTTTAGCAGATGTATTTGAATTCCATCACTAATTGTATAATAATATCCAAGCAAGTTCAACAGTTGATTTCAAAATAATAATGAAAATGCAGAGTTTATGAGTTTCATAGTTAATTATTTTTCATTACAATAATTAGAACAAAAGCAAGTACTAAATGATCCTATTTCTGGTTTTGTTTTTTCTTCCTGAATACATTTTTCACATATCTGGACCAAATATTGTCTCTGAAAGTATATGTAGCCTTTTTATAGTTCTTTTTTCCCTTTCTGCTCCTTGGTGCCCTATGGCTCTGTTGTGTCGAGATGGAGGTGTATCCCCTGTCAACATTCTCATTCCGATGGAGAACACTTAGATTGGCCCTTGCATTGTACTGTCGGTCACCAAATGCAATACGTTTGTTTTGGTAAATGTTAGTTACATTGTTGAAGCTTTCAACGTAGAAGGTATCTCGTCCTAAAATATAATCCTTAGCATGTTTATAAATAGTGGAGTTTAGTATCACATTAACTAGGAGTTTTTCAGCAACTGGAGATGTTATCACAATCCTTGATGGTTCGTATTTTGGATCTTTTTTACACCTTGAATTTTCATGACAGTCATGATGAATATTTTTGTAATGGTCTACAACATTTAACAGTAATTTTTGAAGTTTTCTTTCATCTTTGTCACAATTTTGAATGGCCCAATAAATATGTGTAGACACAGGTTCATTACTTTATCCGATAATTGAAATGACCAGGTCTTTCCTTCAGAAGATTTTGATCCAGATGAAACATTTTTCATTGCAGTTTTCACAGCTTTCACACAATGCCATGTATCATTCTGATTTTGGGCCTCTGCTTGTTCACGAACAAATTTGTTAATTGACAAATTCCTGTCATGACAATGCACATTTACTTTCACGTCTTTTTCGTTTAAATAGTCATAGATTCTTTCAGTCCCAAGTCTTTCATGTCGTTGTGATACAGGATCCATCGCTTTAGTTATATGTTCACACCTAAGCACTTTGTGAGTTTTATCCCCGATACATACAACACTAGAATCCTTAGCATTTTTCCTCCAACCATGTCTTGCATCAGACATAATGTCAATTTCACTTGTTAGATCATCATATGATGCAATTTCCTGCAGTAGGGCTATTTCAGTTGAATATTCATATTCTGCTTGAATATGTTCAGCATGCACATTGAAAAAAGATGAGCGACTTTCATCGGCAATAGCTCCAATTCCTGCACCTTTTACAAATCTCTTATAATCTGCAGGAAGAATTCCACTGCAGATTATCCCATGGTTAACCCTACTGTTCACAAGATATTCCTTGTTAGGTAGATACGGGGAAGATGATCAAGAAAAGACATGTGGTCTTTCTTTGCTATCACATTTTAAAGAAGTTTTGCACACATGCCCTTTCTGTAACATTTTGGTGGTTCTAAGTTTTGCTTTGCAATGTCTTGAATGCCACTCTACTATTGCAATAATTCTCTTGAAAGATTCCTCTGCAGTCAAAAATATCTTTTGCTTGGTCTCTGTCTTTCTGGAACGCACGAAAGAGGAGGGACACACTTCATCGGTACTTTCATTGATGGTTCCATTTGTATTGTCTAAGTCCCATTTTTGAAAAAGAGCTTGTATAACATGTAAGTTTCCCATCGGCCTGTTATGCTGCTGTGATAAGTGTTGCCTAATTTCTGATAATTTACTAAATATTTCATTTTTGGTCTCATCATTTCCTGATAATTCTATTCGAAAACTTGGAGTTCTTTTTCTTTGTTTCTTTTCACTTTCTGACATTTTTATACTTTCTATAGCTACAAGTGATTGTAGTAAATAAACACTATTGGGAGAATATGAATGAACTTTGGTGCAATTTGCACTGGACTAGTCTATCATGGTTCATACAATGGTTAAACCAATATCCACATTAAAAAAGTCTAAGATTGTTTAAATCCAGAATATTACATCAAATATTTTATAAGTAGTTTTATTGAATACATATTTACATCGAACAAAAATTATCATTATAACATCTGAAAATAATAAAACTGTCAAGATTTGGTTCTGTCTTTCACCCCCACAATTTGCATCAACAGAATGAAACAATGTGGTCCATTCCCCGCCAAATCTAACATAAACATAAACAAAATGCCTGATTTTATCATTCTGGAAATACACTAGAGGACTTCACTGGGTAATAAATTTCCAGAACTCTGTTTTATCTACTGTTTCATCTTGTAAAAATAACAATTAGTGTTGCTATGATGTTAAAAGTGGTTCCTTTCATTATTTATATTCCAAAGACAGTTCTAATAAATAGATCAAGAATATAACTTTTCCCTCCTGAACCCTTTGCCCTAGAATATTTTGAAGAAAAAATTTACCATTCCTGACCTTGTCACAAACAGTGGACTCATAAAATGGAGGGAAATAGTGAAAATGAAAATTCTACTTCAGTTCTATCACTTGAAGTTACACAAGAACAAAGGGATGCTATATATCACTTTTTTGCTCATAATGACTGGGATTTCCATGAAGTACATCTTGACAAAACAATGAATCTATTGAGGAAAACAGTGACTGTAACTATGAGGAATATTCCATCCAGCAAGACCAGGAACTACCTGAGTGTCCTCATTGTTTATGTCGTCCTTGTATAACAAATGAACAGAACAGACAGCTTTGGTGGGAAGATGCAAATCATGAACCAAGTGAAGGGAATTCTTTTTTAAGAAAGGACAAATTTAAGAGATTCTGGACTAATCTTTTCCACAGAGGTGTATGGAGTGACCCAAGATATTTGACAAGAAAAAAGGATGCTTTGAAAAGAGACAGACCACGAAAAAAATATGTCTACCATCGAAGGGACATAATTCCTAAATGTGTTCTTGGCTTAGTTAGGCAGTGGTTTCCAAATCCTTCAGAAAAACCTTACATGGGTCACAAGTGGGATTAAATAGAATAAAATGAAATATTTTCCTCTGCTTTTGAAGTATACTTTTCAGTTTTGTACAAGTGGTACATGTAGCCAGTTATGCAATAACCATATGATTTTTATGCACAAACCATTTACATTTATACAAAATCAAAGTATTTATTGAATATTACTGGACACTTACTGACTCACCATGGAAGCTATAATGATGGACATATAATTGCAATCCTTATCTAAAGACATCAGGTAGGCAGTTTTGATTTATCAGCATGTGCACGTGTTCCATGTAAACAATAACAGAAACAGCTGATGCAAGCTCCACCTCCATCTGTCAGTCTGGGAAATTCAAATTTTGAAAATCTGCTCACCTCAGATTTTTAATGATCAATATATCTTTTATTTTAGGAGTATATACAATATAAATTGGTGAAAATGTCCCTTATATCCCATTCTTTCCCCATGCTTAATTTTTCTATAAACAACAATTTATTAAATAAGTAATTTGTAAAAATATTGCTTGAACTTGAATGGTGCCAAAAATTTTGAAAGAACCATGATTTTTCTCATTGGCTTCTATTTATACCCCAAGTCCGGTCTTTAAGCTCATTATGATCCCCTATTACAGTGGCAAATCCAGGATTTCTCATTGGGGTGGGGGCGCTCTACAGAAGCTGGACACATTTTTTATGTTGGCACTGTCATATATGCTGCTTATTAAAGAATGAGAAACCACCAATTTATTGCTAATCCAACCTCCTATGAAGGACCACCTGTCTTATAAAATAATGTGATGTGACTGCTTGTCAATATTAGTTATTTCTCAGCAAGAATTTTTCCTCATGGATAAATACATGTATTGCTAAATGCATCAAAATCTGTTATCATTTCACTTACATTAGTTCAGAAATCGATCAGGTATTATTAGTTGATACAAGTTGGAAAAACACATAAAACCAATCTACATTTACTACATTATACATTGGTTCAACAGATTATAATTCCACTTTCAGCAGTTTTTCAGCTGTATTGTGAAGCTGTTGTTTTTTTTTGTTTTTTTTTTTTTTTTTTGGGGGGGGGGGTAGGGGGAATCCAGATTACCCAGAGAAAAACCTGAGCTTCAATAAGAAAACTAGCCATCTTTTGTAAATTTACATTTATAGTCGGGCACACCTTGCTGGCAGTGAGAACTGATATGGCCATGTGATCAATAGTAGATGACTAACTACCTTTACCATTCTGCCACTTTCAACCAAGGTCACAGGTCAATTCACACTCACATAAAAGACAAAAAATTACCAAAAAATAAATGAAAAACATACAAACAATAGAAAGTAAAGAAATGAGGACATGTCAACCTGATTAGCAGGTGACATTACATACATGTACATGAACCGTATCTTTAGACAGAATTCACTATAATTTACATTGTATCTTTACATGTACATAAGTATGTATTGTTAGAATTGTGACTAAATAGAATAACATGAATACATGTACAACCACTTACAAAACGTGATAACAAACAGACAACCATCTTGGTCCAATAAATTAAATCCTATCTCATTCAATCAAATTTCTATACATGTAGCTATAGTAAAACAATGCAGCTCTACAATTTTTCGTGAAAAGGAAATAAATCATTGTATATTTTTATTTATGCCAATTAATACTTTAATGTTTGTTTGTTTGTTTAGTGGGTAACACTATTTTTAGCTATATCATGGTGTCAAGTTTTATTGGGGGAGGAAGACTAGAGAAAAACGGACCTACAGTAGGAAAACTGGCAATCCTTGTAAATTAACGTTCGAGTCAAGCACACCTGACTGCAATGAGACCTGAACCTGCAACCTTAGTGTTATAACAAGCACGAGATAAATAGTAGACTAACTACATCAACTCCTCAGCCATGGAGGCCCCATATTACCTAAACTTAACGGACTTCTAAATTAATCCACCCAACAATAACAAAGAGAACACCCAGAACACCAACAACACAACTCCACATGCAAAAATGTAAAAGTAAAAAAAAATCATTTTTGCCTGCAAGTGAGCAATTTAATCTGCATGTGAAATAAACTTGTCTAATTTTTTCTCGACAATCAGAAACAAAGTTTCGTAGGTGTGTAACAGCATTAATACTAAATACATGTTGAGCAATCTGCCCTTATAACATTTTTTGCAGCTTTAGGGATCTGTTAACAATGCTTCTATAATCCCTGATCATTTTTCATTAATGAATTTTATTGGCAAATCAATTACTCAGAGACTTCTAAAATTTGATTATTTCAACACATCTCTAAAGGTCACTGATATAAAAAGAAAGAGATTAAATTTTCATCTTGTCACAATTCAACTTTTCATCGGAATGATTTGTCACACATTCGCCTCATTAAGGACAAACAAATTAAGAACAAAACAGTGAAACTCTTCGCACTATTTGTATCTATTATCAATCCAAACTGATCTATGCACAATGGGAATAATTTTTGAGAAAATTAGAAAATAAAAAAAAATTGTTGTCATGAAGGGCAACATAAAGTCTTAATGAATAAAAGCAAAACCATTCATCACTAATTCTCTGATAATTTAATCTTGTTTTGATGATATGTGTCGATCAATTTACAATCTTTTAAGGGAATTAAAATCAGGAGTTCCACTGGGTCTAATGATTCTGACTGAAATTCACCCAAAGCTTGTTTGTTTCAGTTACAAGATGTCTGTTGCACTGAATTAAAACAGCTGAAATTGACACATATGACTTAGAGTAATTTATTGTTAACCAGCTGTTCAGTGAAAAACAAATTATCATTTTCTACCTTCAAGCTGAATGAACTGTTTGGTTGTGTTTTGTTAAATGAAAAATTGACAAAGAAAAAAAACCAGATACAATATAAATTTATTTACATCTTCTATGGATTAACTTGAATTTAAAAGTCTACATGTAATACAATGGAAAAAGCTGAATTCACTCTTGAATACTTAAACTCTTAGTTAATCATCAAGGAAAAGATTGATTCTTTTGACTCCCATAAAACCATCATGAAGATCAACTTTATATCCAATTTCACATATTAGAAAATGTTTACATACAGTAAAGTTCAATGGCCCAACTCAACCATGTTTATATTAATTGAGTATACAAGATCTGGGCCACAAGAACAGTGAATTGGTTAAATTCAAACTGGATCTTAATTAGTGATTACCAGGAACAACATTTAAAATTTTCAATTACATTGAAACATCTTCAAGACACATTTCCAAATTTTAAATGATTTGGTCGGTCTCTGCTTTCTAAAGTTATCATTTGGAAACAAATTTTGGAACAGAAGAAAATACACACAAAAAACAGAATCTACAATGTATGCACACTTGATGTCTATCAGCAGAGGGATGAAAATCATTCATGGACACCATGATTTATTTCAAATTTTCCAATTGTCTAAATTCACTGTACATGTGATAAATTTCTTAAATTAATCATAGAACTTCCTAAAATTATTTTGATTATAGCTTATCAATAAACTAGAGATATAAATTTATTTACAAGTCAATGTAAAACATTGCAGAATGAGCATATATAAAATCACTGACGGCCTTTGACACACATACAAACTCCTTCCAACCCCAACCCTGCCCTTCGTCTTCCACCCTTACATGTACTAGTATACAAATTGTCCACTCGATGCATGCATATCTAACTGAAAGGAAACCAAACTTTTCATATTCAATGTACTGCTGTCGGCACTTACACAGTCGTACAACATCAATAATCAATCAATAGTCTGGGAACTCTCGCAAAAAAAATACATTCATTTACTTTAGCAGCCTAATTCAATAATAGCGAAAAAACCAGCAATTTCTTCATCAAATATTTGTTTACTTTTCATTAATACTTTAGACACATTATTCTTTCAATTGTCCCGTCCATTCCATCAATAAGGCTGACATTCTGGTGATTTGTTCCAGCCAATATCAAAAACACGTCACCAAGCCGTCCTCTGGACAATGATACAATTAGCTAAACCTCAATTCAATATTAGTAAAAATACAGTATTGTTTGTAGATGAATTATTTATTTGTATCACAGACATGAGTTTGAATTGGATTTTACTATAAGCCTATTAATGCTTGCTGGGTTTTTTGGTTCTCGAAACATAATGTGTAAAAATGACCTTATTTACAGAATGAAAGCTTAATTTACCAGACGAGGTGCCCAACAAAAAATTATAACATGATAGCATTTTTGCTGTACTTAATGATTTATTCCAGTACGTACAATATCTAAGATTTACATTCACATGTCTTTTTTACCTCCTTTAATGAACTTAAACTTCAAAGTGGTTACATGTACTAGTACATGTATGAAACAGTATAAAGAAACTTAACATTCCTCCTTTCGAAACATATCCACAAAATCAGATACACATTTAAAATTATCAAATAATTGATTATTTTGTTTAAGGGACATATTATGAAACCTGACATGACGAACTTAATCAATGTCTAGGTTAGGTAAGTTACTTTTGCATAATAAAACGGAACGTATGGTGTTTTATGTTTTTTTGCCATGTTATGGCAGATTTTCAGCTTCATCATGGCATCTATTAGCTTTGAGAACCCTTGCATGAAAACTATTTCTGTCAAGATATAAAAATTTGTTGTTCAGGTTTATTGTTCCATATTTATGTAAATTGTGTCAGACATCTTATATTAATGAATTAATTCATGATTAATTAAACCATCATCTTCAATAGATTTGATTTCCTTAAATATCATTTATTTTTTTCAAGTGAGATAATTGCCAAACAATAAAATGTACATGTTAAAGTTTAAGTCAGCTCAATATACATGTACATGCACCAGTAGTACTTAAAACAATATTTTAGAACTGGGTCAAGAATTGTCAGAACATTACATGTATCTGCTGCGTCTCCGACCTTTGACCTACATGTACATGTAATGTCCTAAATCAACGGAAGTCTTATTTCACTGTGTCATTATGCATGCACTGGGTAGATGTTTGAAAAAAAAATTTTTTTCGACAACTTATGCTAACTGAACTACTTTCAGAAACAAAGATCGCATCCTAATCTTCTGCAAAATAAATGCATGATTTGGATAACAATTATGATAACTAAATGCAGTTTTGCAAAGTAAAGTTTTAAGATTTTAAAATGGTTTTAAAGGGATATATTAATGTTTAAAAGAAGACCAATTGAATTCACTCACAAACACAAAAAAGTCCAAACCTTACTGGAGGTTTAGGATTGATATAATTTATTGCTTACTACCACCCTGTTTTTCACACAACAAAATCATGGAAACTGAGACTGCTTAAACCAGTGACTTTAATGAAATAGATTAGAACTATATCAATACACTAAAGCATCACAGATATTCTGTATAATTCTTTTGTAATTGTATTTCCTGTATGTATACCAAGTCCCAGAAGATAAACACATAATCTAGGTCAGGAATTGATCAGAAAGCAGAAAAATGACAACAGTAACAGAAATGGATGTTTCTGATGTGAAATAAACCATTAGATGAAGAAATTCTTGCTTCTATGAAATGTCAGGCAAAATCTTGATCTATATACATTTATATTTCAAATGAGATACATTTGTAACAATAAAATGAAGCAAGGTCATTTGGATCAAAATAGACCTTGTGTTAGACTGCAGTAATGGCTTGGAGATTTCAGTCTTCGATTAATCTGACTAAACATGCGCAAACAGGAACTTGCTGTAATATTTTACCAGGCTTTGTTTGTTACTTGTCATTGTCACATTCAGCTACATTACAGTATATTACAGTACATGTAATCGGATGAGGAAGCTGGGAGTGCCTTGTAGGGACCCTGGACCTTCAGCAAGGAAACTGTCAATCATTGTCAATTAGAACACACTATTCCGCAAGTGTGTCGTGAGGACACCAATTATATATATCACCGCAAGAAACTTTATTACCATATAAGTGGTTTTTTTTTCGTGTGGGGAAATTTTAGTGTTCTTGATAAAAAAAAGTGTGACTTTATTTTGGCATAATGTAATTTTCGGGATTAGTAATCAGAATGAATAACTCTATCATTTGTCTTAATATTTTGTGCCGTTTTATTTTCGCGTTCCAAGTTTTACTGCGAATATATCGAAAAATTAATCACCGCGAAAACTACCACTTATAAGCTTTTATACTATTACTGACTTTAATAGGTAGCTATTGGGACCAGAAAACATAAAATAATAACTGTGCTGCTAATCGAGATGAATATAAATTTCTGACGGTTGAAATGTCCAGACAGTGACCACATATCTAAGTCAGTAACTGTTTTATTTAATGAATAAAACCAATATACTTGTATCATCTTCTATCATAGCAAAATCTATTTGCAGCAGATGTGTCCATATTTGTTGAGACGATTTTTGTGTTACAGACGTATACATGAATCAGGTAATTGATTGGATGATGGAGATTAAGACGGTTATTCTGATAGACTACTGAACAATTGTAATTTTGGATCTATTTTTAGGGTAAAACAGGTTAATATTGGATTCAGCTTGACCATTTGTAGTGTATTTTTGGTAAATAACAATATTTTGATGCAATTTTAGTAATGTTGCGATTTTTATGTTTGTTGTCTACATTCAAAACAAGTTGCTAAAATATAAATAAACAAACACCAGGGAATCTGAAGCGAATTTTTAAAAAAACTAACAATCTGGATGATTTACAGTATGGCTTTGTTAGTGAATTGAACAAGTCATATATCTGATTTCTTTAAATTGAATGTGGTACATGTATTTCAACCATCTGACTTAATACAATGATTTTTGGCAAGGTTGCTAATCCTCAATTATCTCAAAACTCTTGCTCCAATGATATTTGACTATAAATAAAAAACCCTTAATGGCCTCAAATTGTAATTAACATGTAAGTCAACTAACTCTGTTCTATTTTTATCTGTGAAAAAAGAACATCTTTCAATTTACTGCTACAAAATAATCTACATGTACATGTGCTTGACCAAGAATTAAATCTCTATCAATCCTTTCAATAATTATACGAAAAATGAAATTACTTTCCAAATATTGATTGACTAGTAGAATCATTTTCCATGTATCAAATTGATTTCCATTTATGCAGTCATCCTCTGATCTGCCAAAAATCAATCTTTTCGTATAGAGTTCATAACTTAATCCAACAATTTCAGATTGCTTTAACAATGAACATACTATTCTTACAAGCATGTATGTATGGTTTAAAACAACATACTCATAGTGCATGTACGTTTATTTTGCAGATACATCTGCAATAACACCTGCATAAAAGATCTATCCATATTTTAAAAGAATTAAGTAGGTCAAATATAATGTTTAACAATTTACATGTACTAAAAAAGGTCATTGTAGATTTCCTATAAATTTCTGTCAATTTCACTTTAAACTACAATTTTATTGGTGCATAAAGATAATATTTCGGATTAAGAAAACTTGATCATTTTGTAGGCAAATTACATTATTTTAAATAACGTTAATTTCTACATCTTATTATGGACATATAAAATATGTATATTAACTCGGACCAGCATTAATTCACAATGTGTTACAGCACTGAAATTTGAATTCCAAATAAAACATACTAGTATATTGTATTTGTAAATGTACCCTATACCAGCATATTGTACCTATAACTATATACCATATAACATTATTTTGAAATACTATATAAAAAAATGGAAATGTAGTCTTCAGCCTCTACAGAAAATAACTAATTGCAAGTCAATGAAATTTCTCAAACTTGTATTCATTTCACTTCTCTGAAAACCATTAAATTTCGAGACATTAAAGAGCCCACTTCAG
Organism: Limnoperna fortunei; assembly: GCA_944474755.1. Taxonomy (NCBI): domain Eukaryota; kingdom Metazoa; phylum Mollusca; class Bivalvia; order Mytilida; family Modiolidae; genus Limnoperna; species Limnoperna fortunei. The sequence goes on along the minus strand of OX104116.1, from coordinate 45,328,989 downwards.
CCAGCTAAAATGGTCCTATTGGACAAGTGGTCTGTTAATAGAGGTTTAATTCACTATAGAGGGATCCAAAAATATTGGTCCTAAAATACAGGTGATCTCTTTCACTGTAACTTGCATTCAGTTCCAATTAAACATTGTCATTGCACAAATATGGCCAAGGGAGAATAAATATAGTTTATGCAATTTAATTATTTATACCAGACACTTGATGTCATTTATGAATATAAATGTAATTATGTACATATTGATCACATCAAATGTCTGGACATTCCACTCAATGAAATTGCATACATTTGGATATGCTAGTATACATGTATGTATATATGGCACAGCAGATATGGAATGCATGTCAAATAGATTGGAACAGTTTGTTATCAATTAAAATTTTGTCATTTTCTTTAACAAAATGCAATAAACACATGAAAAATAACTGTTACATTTTCTTATTAGAAATATGGAATGTAACATTCTGGTCTGTAAATTTCCTAATAAAACTGTAAATTGTACTATTCAATTAAATACAATACACAATTAATTAGTGGTCAATAGAATGACATAATTTACTGCATGACCTGTACTGGAGGTGATCTGACCTGACTAAGGCCAACTGCCAAGGTCTAGGTCAGATCAGGGAGAGTCCAGGTCGAGGGGTTCATTATTTTCTACTATTGAACAATAAAACAGTAATTAATCATTTTAACAAAACGGAAAAGATAGTTTCATAATTTTGGTAAATAAGACAAATTCATTTGCAGATAAATTTTTTAAACAATAAAAAGCAACAATTGAACAATTAACAAATAAACTATTTTAATGTGTCTGAAGACGGTATCAATTGTACACAATTAGTTGTGGTAATGAAATGTACCCACCACATGTAATGTGACAAATATCGTATTTTCACATACTAGTAAATGTACTACTGGTTACATAGGGACCTTGATGGGTTAAGGTAGATTATCTAATAATGATCACGTGGTCTGTCAACACTGAGATTGTGTGTTCCAGTCTCAATGGAGCACTCGACTACAATCTTAACTGACAAGGATTGCCAGTTTTCCTACCGAAGGTCAGGTACTTTCTGCAGCTTCCACCCCAGTTAAAAACTGGACACCATGATATAACTGAAAAATTGCTGAAAGTGGTGTTAAACAACATTAAAACAAACAACCAAAAATCATATGACGAATGGTCATGTAGTGGAAAATGAATTGAAATCACATGCTCAAATAGCAAATCTAGCCAATAGAAATTCCCTATACTGTATATTTATGAGGTATAACTAAATACTGGTAAGAGTGTCTCGAGTTTTGTGACATCTGGCCAATTACAGGTAAATAATATACAGCTGACACATATAGGTATTTACAGTATCAACAGGTGTTCAATATTAAATTATGTCCTGAATATACCATTTAATATGAAGGATAATGAACAAGAGTCCTTACTAGTACGTAAAAAAACCCTTAATACAGTCTGTATACATACATATACTGGTATATACATGTATTCAAAATGTACATTTGTACAAACCTTTGAATAAATTACAGGTTTTAAATTAAGTCTTACAACTTAATTACTATCAGTTAGTGGTAGAAGATTTAGGATGTTTTGTGAAACAGTGGCCAGATCAGGACAATTTTGTTTTCAACCCAGCTATGGACAAATCATGGCACACATATCCACAACCTTGATTTGACCTCTAAAGTTTTTTAAAAAATTTTATGCTTATCTGTTTTGTTCTATGCCAAGGCATAGCTGAAGATAAACTGATGAGCAGGCAAAACCTAGTTACTAGTACAACACGTACTTCATCATAGACATTCACACAGAAAAATATTTTAATACAAAAAAATATTGCTCACCTGAAGGTCCAATTAGCCTGGCTTTCTTCACTGAAAAAAAAGGAAAAACTCAGTTAGTTTATCCTGTTATTGTAGTCATTCATACTAGTAAATGTAAATACGTATATAACAAAAGTTTATTTAATTGTATGCATTCAAGACCATCAGTAGAAAAAGAACAAAACTCTACTTCGTAACACAAATTCTGGCAACAACATTTATTTTGTACATTCTTTAGATCATTTACAGATCCAGTCCATTCTATTACAGATTATTGAGAAGGTTGTGATATACTGTACATGTACATCTAGGGTTAGGATTAATGGTGATTGATGGAGTATACCAGTACATGTACTAGTTTATGGCTGTCTCACAGCTTCCATACCTCCTTAATGCTCCATTAGATCATCATGCCAGTAAATACTAGTATGTAACATACATATGGTGAAATTAATTTGATATGTAAATATCATTCTCACAATCGCAGCAGTTTGCTGAATGCATGGATGATTTTCATGTTTGATCAATTATCCTTTTTAATAAAGCATGTAAGGCTTTGGATTTAGTGTTTGAAATTAATGTTATTTTAACATTAAATGTATGTAAATACATAAAATTGTTGTAATCCCTTGTTGAATACATAAAGATTAATAAAAACTTTCTCAGGCAAAGTTGTTTGTTTTAATCACAAGTCAAGACAATTGTACACTACAACCAAATACCAATACAATTTAATGATCAGTTCAGCCAAAGATGCATATACATGTACTAGTACATGTATTGTGAACTGTATTCTTAAAAAATATTCAATAATTATATACATGTACATGTTTTATTCTTGTAAATTTACTTTTGTGAGATTTCTATCATTTATAACTTGTTTCAAAATTGGACTTAACGAATAGCAATTCATTTACAATTGGTACCCATTAAAGGGCTTTGAACACAGTTATTTTCTCATCTTGAATGGCTGTTGGTAAATTCATCCTCTGTTGTTTCGAAAGAAGGATAAGCATTTCTGAGATCAATCCTCCTTGTCCCTGGGTGGTTTTTCTTCAGCAATATTGTTCATCTAATTGTACCATACTGCTAACCGAAATTTATTCATTGTATACTTGAAAACAAAAGGAATTAACTATGCCACATACATGTGCTAGTATATATGAGTAATGCAAATTAACTGTTCAGAATGGTTTCAAAGCTTTTAAGTGAAAAACAATGGAGCAGGGGGATGTTGGAACAGCGAACTCCATAGGTGGGGGTGTAACCTACTAGTAATAGCAACTGTTTTACTACAGTATATACAGTATGTAGTAATTTTAAATTTTCACATAATTAAATTCATGCACACCATGGCATAAAGATTCATTGCAACATATTGCCATCATGGCATTTTCCATTTTTAGCACAACTGTCTCACACAAAAAAATCTTACATGTATAAAAAATTTTAATTTGTCTTGAATGTGATTCATAATAATAAAATATTTTATATACAGTGTAATTACATGTACTTCAATTAATGTTAACATTTAAACTAATGTATTTCGAGCTTTTTTTGCAATATATTGCAAGTAAATATAACTATGCCCATTAAAGCTCTCGAAATACCTGAGAAGTAGTCGAGATAAATCCAGACATACATAAATTGCAACCTATAAATCTTGAGCTTGTCCATGTATCTCAGCTTATTAAGTCGCAGGTGGGATGCCATAGAAAAAGCTTTTTAAGATTTTATAGACAAGATCAAAGCGTTTATTTCAATGCTTACCTGACTAACATCCATTTCATAAATTGTTGAAAGATACACTGATTGGTTTTATATAATGCAAAAGATAGTTGCATGAAACAATTCATATCAAATTAATAAAGGTACAAAACATGCATGCTTTTATTGATAAGTATGCATTAAAACAGTTATTCATCATCCAGAATGATATGAGTGTATATTACAGCAACCTGTACTAGAGTACATGTACATGCATGCATATGTACTTTATGTGCAGTCAGTGCACAGCTGTACTTTTCTGTCTACTTGTACCATGACTTAGGAGCCAACTAATTAAGTCCTACATGTACTTAAGTATTTTACATGTATTGTACACGAAGTAATTGTTTGTTTATTTGAATGGTGTTTTAACGCGACTTTCAGCTATATAATGCATGGCGTCCAGTTTATTTTGGGGTTTTTTTTTTTTTGGGGGGGGGGGGGGGGGGGGCAGGGAGGAAGCCAGAGTACCCGGAGAAAATCCCCGACCTCACTAAGTAATTAAACTGTCCATGTGAAAACAAATGTACTGTAAATGTACATTTATATTATCTAAACTTACAAGACTGAAACAGACCTGGAGAAGAACTATAAATGCTGAACTGGAAGACCTTGGACTATCCTGGGGACAGGCACTAAGAACAGCAACGGACTGGGTGAAGTGGAGGCCACGGGTTGTGGCCTTATGTCCCACCAGGGATGAAGAGGATTAGTTAGTTAGTTAAACTTACATATAATGTACATAATTGTACCCTATGCATGCAGATATAAAATCTTAAATATACACACTTCTTAAATGTATGTTAAGTAAAGGTGTTTTTAATTATTATACGACGTAACAGAATATTCTGTTTTGTTTAACTTTAAAAATATACAAGCACAAGTTAGGGGACACATGCTTCCTTCCCTTATAAAACTGGACACTATATACATGTATACTGTAGCTTCAAAATTACTGAAAACAGGCACTGCAACGTTTAAATGCCATTCATACAAAAAATTTGTATCTCTACGTTATTGAAGAAAACTTAGTAGAATGTTTTTATTATTAAACATCATCAAAATGTTGATTAATTAACACTACATTTAATTGGAATTAATTACAAAACATTAAATTAAAGTCAGGGATATAAATAGAGCTATTGTAAAATACTAGTAAGTAATTATTGGATTACCATATCACAAATAGTCATGAAAATTCCTAGCTGTATGAGTACTAAATAAATGTAACAGCACATATACTATAGCCAGTACAATGTACTTACATGTATTGTATATTGAATTTACATAAATGATATACATGCAAGTGTATTCTAATTCAGTAAATTCACAATGTATACATTCATGCATCTACATGCATGAAACAGTTTTGGGAACATGAATTTCACTTCCATTTTGACCACCAGTTTAAATTCAATTTCAGAAGTACAGATACTAGTACTAGTACTCCAGAAAATTGCTATTATGAAATACTGAAATAAAAATATACATTGTATGCTAAAACTTTGGGGGCAAATTTTAATTAGGTTCCACAAAACTTAGTGTCTTCAGCATTTTTTCTTTGACCAATGCCAAATGTTTATACATGGGATTTTGTTAATTTTATGGGCCTTTTTTAAATCTCCAAGCATATATTTTATAAAGTGAGTATTGACTCCACAAGATGTGCACTGGTCATTTAACAGGGTCTCACAAATCATAACAGAACTTTGAAAACATAAAAATAACTAATTACCTAAAAACAACCTTACAAACCTGTTATATTTTGATTGCAGCTTGTTTTTACATAAGTTGTTAATTTATTAAATTTCTCACCTTCTACCCTTAGTGGAATGGCCATTTGGTACAAGTATATATATGATTGGCAGTTCATGTCATAATTGTGTTATTTGTATCGCGTTACTTTTCCATCACGTTACTTTTAACAAGTATCGTGATACTTTCAACCTATATCGTGTTACATCTTCAAAGTATTGCGGTACTTTTTAAAAGTAAAGCGTTTCTTTTGTTTATCATTTGTAATGCGATAGAAGTTGACAGAATCATGATACTTTTTAATTTCATCTCTTCAGATAGAACCAATCAAAATACACTTACCAACAACTGTTGACCGAATGAGATTTTCATCCTCTTGTCGAATAAAATGTTTTGAAAGATCTGTTTTTTTTTATTTTAATTGTTTTCATAAGTTGAACGTTGAAACAAAGTAGTATACCTAGTCTAAATGTGAAATAATAATCTAAATATTTACGCAAGACAATTACCTTGTCATTAGTTCTACCCAAAAATAATAATCTAAATATTTACGCAAGACAATTACCTTGTCATTAGTTCTACCCAAAAATATATATCTCCAGTTTTGCCGACAATCAAATAATACATCTGAAATGCTTTTCTGATTGGTTCTTTCTCAAGAGATGAAATTAAAAAGTATCTCGATACTTTCAACTTCTATCGCGTTACTTTTGAAAAGTAACAGCGTTACTTTGAAGAAGTATCACGATACTTTGAAGAAGTAATGCGTTAGAAGTTGAAAGTATTGCGATACTTGTTAAAAGTTACGAGATAGAAATAATGCAATTATGACATGAACGGCCACTCATAAATATACCTAGAAACATGCATTTAATGCATGTAATGCTGGCTTTTGGCAGGCTATAGTGCCATTAAATTTTTCAAAAACTTACAACTGACATTTACACATACATTTATGTACATGTAAGGTGAATGCTTGACTAGGAAACTGACTTAACATGTATATTATGCCTTTTATAGTACCACTGGCTAGTGACTATACATGTATCTTGTGCTAAGTTATCATATGCATGGTGTTCAGTTTTTATTGGGTAGGAAGTTTATAAGCCAGATGAGTACCAGGGGAAAACCCTCAACCTGAGGTAGGAAAACTCAATCTGTGTCAATAAAAAACACCAAAATAAAATCTGGAAGTGTTTGGCTTGAAATAAATTTTTTATTAAAATGAAAAATAAAAAGAGGTTTGACTGTGCAGCTGGCAAGAGAGGGTCGCCAGACAGCAGCAACATGTACAACATGAACCTTGGCCATCCTATTTGTCCTATTTATTTATTATCCTTATTTATATTTTATGTTAAAGGATCTAAAAGATGTACTACAGGAGACATGACACTAAAAAATACAACCAAAACACTTCCATACCGAGCGAAAATATTATATTACAAAGTTTTTGGTCATTACATTTATGTAACATTCGGTCCATTCGCCTATTGTATGGGAAAAGTACAATGAACCACAGGGGCACGTAAAAATTGATTTACTTGCGCTTTCGATTGATACTGGGTCGGTTTTGTTATAGTGTGCTTTCGATTGATACTGGGTCGGTTTTGTTATAGTGTGGGACACTATAACAAAACCGACCCAGTATCAATCGAAAGCGCAAGTAAATCAATTTTTACGTGCCCCTGTGAATGAAGGTCCATGTTTCATAAATATTGTATGCATGAATAACCACTTAACAAAAACTGATACCACTAAACTATAATATTAATACATTTTTATGTTATTTATTTTAAGACTTAGAAATGTTTGCACAAATGGCATTGATCAACATTCTGATATTATTTATGAAATGAATGAACTATACTGTAATCACTTTGATTTTTCGGCTTAATAGAGCGTCCATTTTCTACACTTACCACACACACAGAATAAAGACATAATTATGTCTTCTCCCTCCATGTTAAACATATTTCCTGATAAATTTTAAAATCCATCTGAACATGTCAATAATGATATTTTGTGTTTATCCATACTCGCATCTGTCATATACAGTGACAGTCTTCGCCATCTTGTTTACGTGACGTCACGTATCAATCATAAATATTCATTATTCAGAATATTGATTTTACGGCGGGAAAGACCAAAATACAGCCATGGAACAAATGCATTTTCAGTAATCAATAAGTGACCACGAGGCAAATGTTCAAATGACGAAAAAAAATATGTAAAGGTGCTTTCGTAGAGGTCCGCGCATAATTGGGTATGTCTGAGGGTCTCAATCAGCTGTATAGAACCTCGCCTGTATTATGTTTGAGGTACTCGTATATTGGGTCGAGAGCTTTTTAAAGACCAGAGATACACAATATAGGTATATAGTAAATAGTATTTTATGATTCTTTTATTAACAAATGCCACGCGTGATGTTAAAGGAACACTTTGTTTGTAAAATCGTCGTGGTTTACATGGGCTTAAGATGAGAATTGAGGCGTGGATATATTTAGATAAATGATATATTTTTCAATGAAAAAAGCCACATTTTCATATATTTTGGAGATCTAAAAAGGTGACCTATTAGGGTCGCACATTCGTATTACCCTATATATACCAAGTTACCCCCCCCCCCCGTGCTAGTGTAAAATCAGCTACACATAGTAAGAAAAGCTTCCGTTATGCTGCTGTATTGTGGAATTGCTTGACCGACTAGTTTATTTAAACAGTTTTTCTCAATTAAAGTCTGGAATGAAACAGAATGTAGCTGTTCCAAGTAAAATATTGTTTTATGACTAACGCTTCAATTGTGTGTTTTCTTTGTTGGAAATTTTAATTTGCATAAACTGCATGTTGCTATTGGTGTCCACTTATTTGTGATTTTCTTACATATTATTAACCTAGATTAACAGTGGCTTTATATGTGCCTTATGCTTATAAGATATATGCTTTTATATTTTAATTGTGCCGTTTCAAAACCAAAAAAATAAAATGCATGTTGCTACTTAGTATTCACTTATCTTTCAGTTATATGTCTTGAACCTTAAATTAAAGCTCTGCTAGCTTTTATTGTGCAATTGTTTTCTATATGCCTATTATATAATTGAATGTTACCGTCTTGTCTTTATTTTTTTTATTTGTCATACAAGAATAGGTGTCTGGTCAATTCGTCCCAAGTCAAATTTCTCCCAACCCAATTCGTTCCACTTTTGGTCAATATGTTCAAGTTGTTTTTTAATTGTCCGAAGTGCTATTAATACCATTTAAATGTAGAAATTTTCATAAAACATTTATATTGTTTATTATGTCTACCATAAAAACCAATGTACATGCACATATTTATTGTATGAAGAAATGCTCATATGGTATGAAAGGTAAGAAATAAATGATAAACTATGCTTTAATTGTAATAATATCGAATACGAGAAACATGTATTTTTAACTTGTCCATTATATGAAACTTTTGAATCTAAATCCATTTTACATTTCATTTAAAAATAATGTACTCCACAATAATCTAAGTCCTTAAATGATTATTTAATTGTTTTGTATGTTACTTCTAATTCAGTTAGCTGTGTGATAATTAGTGAGAGTTGACACGTGCCTCTGTCTAGTCAGATGTTAATAAACCGTTATCTCCTTGCTACAAGTGAATAAACTTTTATAATACAATCAACAAAGTTATTATACATGCATCGTTCATAGCAAATATATAAAAGAAATAACCTGTCTGGGTGTTTATTTATTTATATGATTGACTGCTAATGTATTTAATTTTTAAAATTGTTCTAATTCATATAGGTGATATTGACGGGTACAGGACAACTCGGCCCGTCTACTTGTATGACAACTCTGTCCGATTACTGATACAACTCGGACCGTCTATGGAATAAATAAATGCAAAACGAAGAAACATTTTTAATAATAATATACATAATTTAAGAATTAAGGTTGCTGCATTCTTGTATTCATCGTGAGCTTTTTAAACACGTTTTTAAGCAATCAGGTAGTATCAAAAAGCAGGGACAGTCTATACTAAGTATAGACTGTCCCTGCAAAAAGAGACTTTGCAATTAGAGCTTCATCTCATGTCTGCACTTGAATGACGACGTACGCAAAAAAGAGACAGGCATTAATATATATTTTTTATTGATTACATGAAAATAAACCAGAAATTTCACTATAACTCACATTTATTTAAAAAATATTACAAAAAACATACGGTCCGAGTTGTCTTCATATATGGTCCGAGTTGACTCGGGACGAGTTGTCATATATATACATATGTATATATGTATATTTATTATATAGATAGAGATGAAATATCGAATTTTCCGAGTGACAGAAATCACGGTAAATCACATATGAAAATTATCATTTATTTTCACTCTCGGGTTTTTTCCCGCCAAAATTGCAGTTGGTTTTGTACTATACAGATATTCATCCGCGTTCATAAAATATAGGATTAAGCATTAAAATTTTACGAAAACAATTTTGATTGTTGTGTATCAAACTTTCAAAAACTTTCTAAACTTTTCTTAACAGCACAATTTTACACTATATCAAACTCCTATTATTAACACTTGTAAGTTTTTTGTCATGTTATTAATATTAAACGATTTTTTTCATTTTTTAAATATGTACTATTATTTTTATCATTAATGGGAGTCAAGTTCTTGTTTATTGTTGTTTCCCCGTGGCATCATTATTGGTTTTTTATTCTCGAAAACTATTACTATAGTTTATAATTGAATAAATCACGTAAAATTATCAATGAATTATGGTTACCTAATATTTGTTATTTAGAACACCTTTAAAGTATTGAAATTTAACCCATGCTGTGTCTTACTGAAAAAGCTTGTCGTGTTATAAACTTGTATACATGATGTTTATTGAACAGCTAATATCTTAAAACTTGCATTTTGATTACCTTTATGGCTGAGAAAATAGCGACAAAATGATGATATTTTTGTAATTAACATTTACAGAAATACTTTAAATATAAAAATGTTTATCACAAAGTTCATTACCACATTTTCAATTCAAGACAATAAAGTAATTGCAGTAAATTCTATTCTTTTTAATCACAGTATTTTGTAAGTCAAATATTCTTAAATGTTTTATGTTTAATTGTTAAAATATTTACTTCCTATTTAAAAATGTTACAAATTTCTGACATATGATTAGACCTTGAAAATGCCACATAACCCTGTCCCCTGTCTGAACGCAGATGTATCCGCCATGTTAAAAGTGGTAAAATCAGCGAATTTCAAATGAAATGGAAGTATGCAGATCAGCAATTAAACTGTTAAAAATGGGAAAATTAAAACCTAAATGTGTCTACTTTATGCATATATGTGCAAAACATAGTTAATACCAGCTGCATTTATGCAATTCATGACAGAAGTGATGCATAGACTATTTTGCATTGAAACAATGAAACCTTAAGGCAGAAAATAAGGCTTTTTTTCAAACAAAATTGGAAGTATTTTGCAAGTAATTTAAACTGATAAAATGTATATCATTCGAAAGATAATAGACTGTAGAGCCTGTAGCAATTTGCAAAACATATATATTTTATTTATTTAACAAGATATCGGCGTTTTTGTAAATTATCCCTGTGAGTGGAAAATCCAATATGGCTGACAAAAATGCGTCACACAAGTCACGTGATGTCGCTAATAGTTAAGGCTTTCCACTTTCCAGTGGAAAGACTTACTGTTATTAGTCTGTTTCTTATTAAGGCTTTCCACTTTCCAGTGGAAAGCCTTCTTGTTATTCTTCTGTTTCTTATTATTATTATTCTTATTTTTTTCCGCCAAGTTTTCTTTTCCCATTATAAATTTTGTTTCGCGACATGTCGTAAAGACATTTTGTACTATGGATGTATAAGACATTACGCTTTCGCAGTTGACCCTGTCACACCGAACACTTGTTCTTTACGGAGTTATCTCCCCTGTTACAGAAAAGCTTGTGTGCAGATAAACTATAAAACCGTAAAAGATTTCGCAATAAAAGTTGTTGCAAAATGGTCAGCTATGGATTGCGACAATTTGTTACATATCGCGCAAAGTATTTTGACGACTCCTTGTAGGAGTTATTTCCCCTTATTTATTGGAAGTACAATTTGTACCATAGTAACTCATGAACCAGAGGTGATATAGACTAGATATTTCACAGTTGGTCATCATTGACCTTGACCTTGAAAAAGGTCACAAGATCAAAGGTCAAGGTCATGTTCTAATTTTTGACCCTTTGTTGTGTGCAGATCTCCTCCTTTACTATAATAGATAGAGAACTGAAACCTTTACCAAAATGTGTATCATATTGAGATCTTGAATCGTCACTTTTTTTATTTGACATTTTTATAAGAGTTATCTCCCCTAGACCAATAAAATGTATTGTGAATTGCATTATATCACTATATCTCAGTAACTATAACAGATATATATATGAAACCTTATATCATTGGTCATCATTGACCTTGACCTTGAAAATGGACACAAGGTCAAAGGTCAAGGTCACGTTTGAAATTTTGGCATTGTCTTGTCATCGCTATTACTTTGAAACGGTAAAAGATAGGCTATAAGTTATAATGGATAAAATGTTGGTCTCATAAAGGCGCAACTTTTTTCTATGTAAAGGGAAAGGATCCGGCTTCATCTTATAGGAGTTATCCCCCATTACAACCATTGATAATTAGTTTTTCATTAATTACTTAGCAACTATTGATAGTAGAGGCATGGGGTCTTCACTATGGATCATTAGGACCCTTGACCTTGAAAACAAATACAAGGTCAAAGGTCAAGGTCATTTTCTAATTTTTTGTATATATTATAAGTAGTCATATCTTAATTACTTTAAGAGATATTGGCATAAAATCTTCAATGTTGATCACTGTTGACCTTCAGCATGGTCAAGGTCATGCTGTAAAAGTCAAGGTCAAAGTCCTTTATAAATGTTTTTCATGGTACTATGTATTTTGAATGGCTTCTTCTTTTAATGCTATTGCCTATAAGTAATATTTACGTAGATTAAAAGATCAGTTGTCAAGGTCATTCAAGTTTTCTTACGTCCTATTTAATGACCTTTCTTATTTTTAAAGATATCTAAATAGTTTTTTAATAATTTTTGTTCTTATTAATTGCTATAGACAAATTACATATGTTTCTTAGCTTTTTGGTTTCAAGGTCATTTATTTAAGGTCTTCTTTTGAAGTGGAAAGCCTATTAATCGTTCTTTAGAACGATTGAACCTATATTTAAGGCTTTCCACTTTCCAGTGGAAAGACTTATTGTTATTAGTCTGTTTCTTATTATTATTATTAAGGCTTTCCACTTTCCAGTGGAAAGACTTATTGCATTTTGTCTGTTTCTTATTATTATTATTATTATTATTCTTATTATTCTTCCGCCAAGTTTTGTTATCCCATTATAAATTTTGTTTCGCGACATGTCGTAAAGACATTTTGTACTATGAATGTATGAGACATTACGCATTCGCAGTTAACCCTGTCACACCGAACACTTTTTCTTTACGGAGTTATTTCCCCTGTCATAAAAATCTTGTGTGCAGATAAACTTTTAAACCGTAAAAGATTTCGCAATGAAAGTTGTTGCAAAATGCTCAGCTATTGATCGCGACAATTTGTTACATATCGCGCAAAGTATTTTGACGACTCCTTGTAGGAGTTATTTCCCCTTATTTATTGGAAGTACATTTTGTACCATAGTAACTCATGAACCAGAGATGACAGTGACTAGATATTTCACAGTTGGTCATCATTGACCTTGACCTTGAAAAAGGTCACAAGGTCAAAGGTCAAGGTCACATTCTAAATTTTGACACTGTGGTGTGTGCGATTCTCCTCCTGAACCATAAGAGATACAGAAATAAATCTTTTACCAAAATGTGTATCATATTAAGTTCTTGAAAGGTCACTATAAATGATTTGACTTTTGAAAGAGTTATCTCCCCTGGATCAATTAAATATAGTGTATATAGCGTTATCTCAGTAACTATGACATATATTTATATGAAACCTTATATCATTAGTCATCATTGACCTTGACCTTGAAAATGGACACAAGGTCAAAGGTCAAGGTCACGTTTGAAATTTTGACATTATCTTGTCATCGCTATTTCTTTGAAACGGTAAAAGATAGCTTATAACTTATAACGGATAAAATGTCGGCCTCATAAATGCGCAACTTTTTTCTATTTAAAGGAAAAGGATTTGACTTCATCTTATAGGAGTTATCTCCCATTACAACCATTGATATTTACTTTTTCATTGATAACTTATTAACTATTGATAGTAGAGGCATGGGGATTTCACCAAAGACCATTATGACCCTTGACCTTGAAAATAGAAACAAGGTAAAAGGTCAAGGTCATCTTATAAATTTGGGTATTTATGATAAATACGCATTTCTTCATAATTATAAGACATATTGACAAAGGATCTTCACTGTTGGTCCTTTATTGACCCTCAGCATGGTCAAGGTCATATTGACAGCAGTCAAGGTCAAATAATATTTTTTGGAAATTCTGCTTTTTCGTGTATATAAAATGGTAAATACAAGTAAATGATTTGTTTTTAAAGCATTGAATATGCAAATGTCAAACACTTGGTAGTCAAGGTCATTTATCACAATTAACGTCCTATTTTTTTACCTTTTTTATTTCAAAAGATATACGAATGGTTTTTCTTTCTTTTGTTTATTTTGAAAAGAAGATTCAATTTCCATATTGCCAAAGTCAATGTCAAGGTCATTTATGCAATAAGTGGAAAGCCTCTCATTTGTTCGGTAGAACCAATGAACTTATATTTATTATTATTCTTATTGTTTTTCCGCCAACTGTTTTTTCCCATTATAAATTTTGTTTCGCGACATGTCGTAAAGACATTTTGTACTATGGATGTATCAGACATTACGCTTTCGCAGTTGACCCTGTCACACCGAACACTTGTTCTTTACGGAGTTATCTCCCCTGTTACAGAAAAGCTTGTGTGCAGATAAACTATGAAACCGTAAAAGATTTCGCAATAAAAGTTGTTGCAAAATGGTCAGCTATGGATTGCGACAATTTGTTACATATCGCGCAAAGTATTTTGACGACTCCTTGTAGGAGTTATTTCCCCTTATTTATTGGAAGTACAATTTGTACCATTGTAACTCATGAACCAGTGGTGATATAGACTAGATATTTCACAGTTGGTCATCATTGACCTTGACCTTGAAAAAGGTCACAAGGTCAAAGGTCAAGGTCACATTCTAATTTTTGACATTGTGTTGTGTACAGATCTCCTCCTTTACTATAATAGATAGAGAATTGAAACCTTTACCAAAATGTGTATCATATTAAGATCTTGAATCGTCACTTTTTTTATTTGACATTTTTATAAGAGTTATCTCCCCTAGACCACTAAAATATATTGTGAGTTGCATTATATCACTTTATCTCAGTAACTATAATAGATATTTATATGAAACCTTATATCATTAGTCATCATTTACCTTGACCTTGAAAATAAACTCAAGGTCAAAGGTCAAGGTCACGTTTGAAATTTTGGCATTGTCTTGTCATCGCTATTCCTTTGAAACGGTAAAAGATAGGCAATAAGTTGTAATGGATAAAATGTTGGCCTCATAAAGGCGCAACTTTTTCCTATTTGGAGGGTAAGGATCCGGCTTCATCTTATAGGAGTTATGCCCCATTACAACCATTGATAATTAGTTTTTCATTAATTGCTTATCAACTATTGATAGTAGAGGCATGGAGTCTTTGCTATAGATCATTAGGACCCTTGACCTTGAAAACAAACTCAAGGTCAAAGGTCAAGGTCATTTTCTATTTTTTTGTATATATTATAAGTAGTCATATCTCAATGACTACAAGAGATATTGGCATGAAATCTTCAATGTTGATCACTGTTGACCTTCAGCATGGTCAAGGTCATGCTGTAAGAGTCAAGGTCAAAGTCCTTTTTAAATGTTTTTCATGGTACTATGTATTTTGAATGCCTTATTCTTTTTTAGTAACATATGTTTCTTAGCTTTTTAGTTTCAAGGTCATTTATTTAAGGTCTTCTTTTAAAGTGGAAAGCCTATTAATCGTTCGGTAGAACGATTGAACCTATATTTAAGGCTTTCCACTTTCCAGTGGAAAGACTTACTGTTATTAGTCTGTTTCTTATTATTATTATTCTTATTTTTTTTCCGCCAACTTTTTTTCCTTATTATAAATTTTGTTTCGCGACATGTCGTAAAGACATTTTGTACTATGAATGTATGAGACATTACGCTTTCGCAGTTGACCCTGTCACACTGAACACTTTTTCTTTACGGAGTTATTTCCCCTGTCATAAAAAAGCTTGTGTGCAGATTAACTTTGAAACTGTAAAAGATATCGCAATAAAAGTTGTTCCAAAATGTTCAGCGAAGGATTGCGACACTTTATAACATATCGCATTAAAGAAATTTTCACCTTCTTATAGGAGTTATTTCCCCTTATTTATTGCAAGTACATTTTTGACCAGAGTAACTCATGAACCAGAGGTGATAAAGACTAGATATTTCACAGTTGGTCATCATTGACCTTGACCTTGAAAAAGGTCACAAGGTCAAAGGTCAAGGTCATGTTCTAATTTTTGACCCTTTGTTGTGTGCAGATCTCCTCCTTTACTATAATAGATAGAGAACTGAAACCTTTACCAAAATGTGTATCATATTAAGATCTTGAATCGTCACTTTTTTTATTTGACATTTTATAAGAGTTGTCTCCCCTTAGACCAATAATATGCATTGTGAGTTACATTAGATCACTATATCTCAGTAACTATAACAGATATATACATGAAACCTTATATCATTTGTCATCATTGACCTTGACCTTGAAAATGGACACAAGGTCAAAGGTCAAGGTCACGTTTGAAATTTTGACATTGTCTCGCCATCGCTATTCCCTTGAAACGGTAAAAGATAGGCAATAACTTGTAATAGGTAAAATGTCAACTTTCACCTTGACCTTGCCCAAGGTCACAAGGTCAAAGGTCAAGGTCACCTGGGTTTCAGTACAGCGACATGTGAATTTTTGTACCTTTGGATTCGCTTTGTTTTTTTAGCTTGCTACATGTCGCAATACAATTTGGTGCCAGGCATGGGCAAAAACATGGGGAATTTTAGGGTATTCCGCCAGCCTGCAAAAATAAAGGGGGGGGGGGGTGTTTCTAAGGTACCCCATCAGAATGTAGTGTGCAGATTTCATCCTAGACCACAGAGAATGGTGAAACAAAATGGACGCCAAATAGTTCGGGGATCGATGTCCTTGAATTGTTGCTACAGTAGAAATCATTCTGACGAACTATAAAAAAATTTCCAGGTCATGAAAGTTAAAGATAGGTTTTTTATGCAAAAATCGCGATTTTCAGAAAAACCATAAATCCTAGCCTTTCGAAAATGGCGCCAATCGATTTAGAATGTCGATTTTACCCCAACCAAGTATCTCGGATGTGCATAAATGTCAACAAAATCGAAAATGGGCAAAAAAAATCAAATGTCGAGACCCAATCGGTACCCCCTAGATTTCAGCGGTTGAATGTTTGTGCATTGATAAATCCTTAAAATATACATCTGAATTATGTCTTCATGAGTTGTTCTAGCTGAAACAAACATGTTTTCTACTTGAGCATTTATTTTGAAATGACATCGAGTGTCGTCCGGTATGCACGACTGCTGTATTTTACCGAACAAAGAAACGGTTTCCCTATTACAATGAATTGAAAGTAACATTCCTTTGAATTAAACTGTCAAAATAGCATCACTGTTGACGTCGCGAAACGTAATTTTGATGATACTTATATGTATATCGCGATCATATGTAATATATCCATGTTAACTGTCCAATGTCAGCCCCCCAAGTGACTTGATTAAAACTAAGTCCACGATAATATAATAGCCTGGTCACGTGACATCAGACGCTGCCCACTCAGATCAAAGCGTTCTATATGTATTTCATAAATAAAAATCAAAGAATTTTCTGTCTTTCTTATTTATTTCATTTGTAAATACACGAAAACAATATAAAATGTCTTTGTATTTTAAATGTAGAAAACACATAGAAGGTATATATACGTCAAAATTTGATATGTCATCAACAAGCTTCCGTGGCGCAGTGGATAGAGCGCTGAGCTGGCAATACTGACATCCTGAGTTCGATACTAGGATGTGACAAGTCATTTTTGCATGGTTTTCTGCTACGTTTCACGTATATTTTGTGCAGTTATGTACTTTTATATAGAAAAAAAACATTTTTTTTTTACGCTGCGGTGTAAAAAATGTCGCTTGATGTGGAAAACATGATTTTTTCTTCCGAAGGAAGAAAGGAACTTTAATTATTAAGGCTTTCCACTTTCCAGTGGAAAGACTTACTGTTATTAGTCTGTTTCTTATTATTATTAAGGCTTTCCACTTTCCGAGTGGAAAGCCTTCCTGTTATTTGTCTGTTTATTATTATTATTCTTTTTTTTCCGCCAAGTTTTCTTTTCCCATTATAAATTTTGTTTCGCGACATGTCGTAAAGACATTTTGTACTATGGATGTATGAGACATTACGCTTTCGCAGTTAACCCTGGCTCACCGAACACTTGTTCTTTACGGAGTTATCTCCCCTGTTACAGAAAAGCTTGTGTGCAGATAAACTATGAAACCGTAAAAGATTTCGCAATTAAACTTTTTGCAAAATGGTCAGCTATTGATCGCGACAATTTGTTACATATCGCGCAAAGTATTTTGACGACTCCTTCCAGGAGTTATTTCCCCTTATTTATTGGAAGTACATTTTGTAGCATTGTAACTCATGAACCAGAGGTGATAGAGACTAGATATTTCACAGTTGGTCATCATTGACCTTGACCTTGAAAAAGGTCACAAGGTCAAAGGTCAAGGTCATGTTCTAATTTTTGACCCTTTGTTGTGTGCAGATCTCCTCCTTTACTATAATAGATAGAGAACTGAAACCTTTACCAAAATGTGTATCATATTGAGATCTTGAATCGTCACTTTTTTTATTTGACATTTTTATAAGATTTATCTCCCCTAGACCAATAAAATATATTGTGAATTACATTATATCACCATATCTCAGTTACTATAACAGATATTTATATGAAACCTTATATCATTGGTCATCATTGACCTTGACCTTGAAAATGGACACAAGGTCAAAGGTCAAGGTCACGTTTGAAATTTTGACATTGTCTTGTCATCGCTATTGCATTGAAACGGTAAAAGATAAGCTATAAGTTATAATGGATAAAATGTTGGTCTCATTAAGGCGCAACTTTTTTACATTTGGAGGGAAAGGATCCGACTTCAACTTATAGGAGTTATCCCCCATTACTACCACTGATAATTAGGTTTTCATTAATTACTTATCAACTATTGATAGTAGATGCATTGGGTCTTCACTATAGACCAGTATGACCCTTGACCTTCAAAATAGAAACAAGGTCAAAGGTCAAGGTCATCTTATAAATTTTGGTATTTATGATAAATAGTCATTTCTTCATAATTATACGACATATTGACATAGGATCTGCACTGTTTGTCCTTTATTGACCCTCAGCATGGTCAAGGTCATATTGACAGAAGTCAAGGTCAAAACATATTTTTCGGAAATTCTGCTTTTTCGTGTAAATTAAATGGTAAATCTTAATAAATGCTTTGTTTTTAAAGCATTAAGTATGCAAATATCAAAAACTTGCTGATCAAGAACATTTATGTCAATTAACGTCCTATTTTTTTATCTTTTTTATTTCGAAAGATAGCCGAATGGTTTTTCTTTCGTGTGTTTATTTTGAAAAGAAAAGTCAATTTCCATAAACCAAAGTCAATGTTAAGGTCATTTTTGCCATAAGTGGAAAGCCTCTCATTTGTTCGGTAGAACCAATGAACTTATATTTAAGGCTTTCCACTTTCCGAGTGGAAAGCCTTCCTGTTATTTGTCTGTTTATTAAGGCTTTCCACTTTCCGAGTGGAAAGCCTTCCTGTTATTTGTCTGTTTATTATTAAGGCTTTCCACTTTCCGAGTGGAAAGCCTTCCTGTTATTTGTCTGTTTATTATTATTATTATTCTTTTTTTTCCGCCAAGTTTTCTTTTCCCATTATAAATTTTGTTTCGCGACATGTCGTAAAGACATTTTGTACTAATGATGTATGAGACATTACGCATTTGCAGTTAACCCTGGCTCACCGAACACTTGTTCTTTACGGAGTTATCTCCCCTGTTACAGAAAAGCTTGTGTGCAGATAAACTATGAAACCGTAAAAGATTTCGCAATAAAACTTTTTGCAAAATGGTCAGCTATTGATCGCGACAATTTGTTACATATCGCGCAAAGTATTTTGACGACTCCTTGTAGGAGTTATTTCCCCTTATTTATTGGAAGTACATTTTGTACCATTGTAACTCATGAACCAGAGGTGATAGAGACTAGATATTTCACAGTTGGTCATCATTGACCTTGACCTTGAAAAAGGTCACATGGTCAAAGGTCAAGGTCATGTTCTAATTTTTGACCCTTTGTTGTGTGCAGATCTCCTCCTTTACTATAATAGATACAGAACAGAAACCTTTACCAAAATGTGTATCATATTAAAATCTTGAATCGTCACTTTTTTTATTTGACATTTTTATAAGAGTTATCTCCCCTAGACCAATAAAATATATTGTGAATTACATTATATCACTATATCTCAGTTACTATAACAGATATTTATATGAAACCTTATATCATTTGTCATCATTGACCTTGACCTTGAAAATGGACACAAGGTCAAAGGTCAAGGTCACGTTTGAAATTTTGGCATTGTCTTGTCATCGCTATTTCGTTGAAACGGTAAAAGATAGGCTATAAGTTATAATGGATAAAATGTTGGCCTCATAAAGGCGCAACTTTTTTACATTTAAAGGGAAAGGATTAGACTTCATCTTATAGGAGTTATCCCCCATTACAACCATTGATAATTAGGTTTTCATTAATTACTCATCAACTATTGATAGTAGAGGCATGGGGTCTTCACTATAGACCAGTATGACCCTTGACCTTGAAAATAGAAACAAGGTCAAAGGTCAAGGTCATCTTATAAATTTTGGTATTTATGATAAATAGTCATTTCTTCATAATTATACGACATATTAACATAGGATCTTCACTGTTTGTTTGTCCTTTATTGACCCTAAGCATGGTCAAGGTCATATTGACAGAAGTCAAGGTCAAAACATATTTTTCGGAAATTCTGCTTTTTCGTGTAAATAAAATGGTAAATCTTAATAAATGCTTTGTTTTTAAAGCATTAAGTATGCAAATATCAAAAACTTGCTGGTCAAGGGCATTTATGTCAGTTAACGTCCTATTTTTTATACCTTTTTTATTTCGAAAGATAGCCGAATGGTTTTTTCTTTCGATTGTTTATTTTGAAAAGAATAGTCAATTTCCATCAACCAAAGTCAATGTCAAGGTCATTTTTGCGATAAGTGGAAAGCCTCTCATTTGTTCGGTAGAACCAATGAACTTATATTTATTATTATTCTTTTTTTTCCGCCAAGTTTTCTTTTCCCATTATAAATTTTGTTTCGCGACATGTCGTAAAGACATTTTGTACTATGAATGTATGAGACATTACGCATTCGCAGTTAACCCTGGCAGACCGAACACTTTTTCTTTACGGAGTTATTTCCCCTGTCATAAAAAAGCTTGTGTGCAGATAAACTTTGAAACCGCAAAAGATGTCGCAATGAAAGTTGTTCCAAAATGTTCAGCGAAGGATTGCGACACTTTATAACATATCGCATTAAAGAATTTTTCACCTTCTTATAGGAGTTATTTCCCCTTATTTATTGGAAGTACATTTTGTACCATCGTAACTCATGAACCAGAGATGATAGAGACTAGATATTTCACAGTTGGTCATCATTGACCTTGACCTTGAAAAAGGTCACAAGGTCAAAGGTCAAGGTCATGTTCTAATTTTTGACCCTTTGTTGTGTGCAGATCTCCTCCTTTACTATAATAGATAGAGAACTGAAACCTGTACCAAAATGTGTATCATATTAAGATCTTGAATCGTCACTTTTTTATTTGACATTTTTATAAGAGTTATCTCCCCTAGACCAATAAAATATATTGTGAATTGCATTATATCACTTTATCTCAGTAACTATAACAGATATTTATATGAAACCTTATATCATTAGTCATCATTGACCTTGACCTTGAAAATGGACACAAGGTCAAAGGTCAAGGTCACGTTTGAAATTTTGACATTGTCTTGTCATCGCTATTCCATTGAAACGGTAAAAGATAGGCAATAAGTTATAATGGATAAAATGTTGGTCTCATCAAGGCGCAACTTTTTTTTATTTTGGGGTCAAGGATCCGACTTCATCTTATAGGAGTTATCCCCCATTAAACACATTGATAATTAGTTTTTCATTAATTACTTATTAACTATTGATAGTAGAGGCATGGGGTCTTCACTATAGACCATAAGGACACTTGACCTTGAAAACAAATACAAGGTCAAAGGTCAAGGTCATCTTCTACTTTTTGGTATTTATTATAAGTAGTCGTATCTCAACTACTATAAGAGATATTGGCATAAAATCTTCAATGTTGATCACCGTTGATCTTCAACATGGTCAAGGTCATGCTGTAAGAGTCAAGGTCAAAGTCCTTTTTAAATGTTTTTCATGGTACTATGTATTTTAAATGGCTTATTTTTATAAATGCTATTGTCTATAAGTAATATTTACTTAGATTAAAAGATCAGTTGTCAAGGTCATTCAAGTTTTCTTACGTCCTATTTAATGACCTTTCTTATTTTGAAAGATTTCTAAATAGTTTTTTTATATATTTTTGTACTTATTAATTGATATAGACAAATTACGTATGTTGCTTAGCTTTTTAGTTTCAAGGTCATTTATTTTAGGTGTTCTTTTAAGTGGAAAGCCTATTAATCGTTCGTTAGAACGATTGAACCTATATTTATTATTATTATTCTTTTTTTTCCGCCAAGTTTCTTTTCCCATTATAAATTTTGTTTCGCGACATGTCGTTAAGATATTTTGTACTATGGGTGTTCGAGACATTACGCTTTCGCAGTTAACCCTGTCACATCGAACACATTTTATTTACGGAGTTATTTCCCTTGAAATAAAAAAGCTTGTGTACATACAAACTTTGAAACCGTAAAAGATTTTGCAATAAAAGTTGTTGCAAAATGGTCAGCTATTGATTGCGACAATTTGTTACATATCGCGCAAAGTATTTTGACGACTCCTTGTTGGAGTTATTTCCCCTTATTTATTGGAAGTACATTTTGTACCATTGTAACTCATGAACCAGAGGTGACAGAGACTAGATATTTCACAGTTGGTCATCATTGACCTTGACCTTGAAAAAGGTCACAAGGTCAAAGGTCAAGGTCATGTTCTAATTTTTGACCCTTTGTTGTGTGCAGATCTCCTCCTTTACTATAAAAGATACAGAACTAAAACCTTTACCAAAATGTGTATCATATTAAGATCTTGAATCGTCACTTTTTTTATTTGACATTTTTATAAGAGTTATCTCCCCTAGACCAATTAAATATATTGTGAATTGCATTATATCAATATATCTCAGTTACTATAACAGATATTTATATGAAACCTAATATCATTAGTCATCATTGACCTTGACCTTGAAAATGGACACAAGGTCAAAGGTCAAGGTCACGTTTAAAATTTTGACATTGTCTTGTCATCGCTATTTCATTGAAACGGTAAAAGATAGGCTATAAGTTAAAATGGATAAAATGTTGGTCTCATAAAGGCGCAACTTTTTTACATTTGAAGGGAAAGGATCCGACTTCATCTTATAGGAGTTATCCCCCATTACAACCACTGATAATTAGGTTTTCATTAATTACTTATCAACTATTGATAGTAGAGGCATTGGGTCTTCACTATAGACCAGTTTGACCCTTGACCTTGAAAATAAAAACAAGGTCAAAGGTCAAGGTCATCTTATACATTTTTGTATTTATGATAAATAGTCATTTCTTCATCATTATACGACATATTGACTGTTCACTGTTTGTCCTTTATTGACCCTAAGCATGGTCAAGGTCATATTTAGAGAAGTCAAGGTCAAAACATATTTTTTGGAAATTCTGCTTTTTCGTGTAAATAAAATGGAAAATCTTAATAAATGCTTTATTTTTAAAGCATAAAGTATGCAAATATCAAAAAATTGCTGGTCAAGGGCATTTATGTCAATTAACGTCCTATTTTTTAACCTTTTTTATTTCGAAAGATAGCCGAATGGTTTTTTCTTTCGTTTGTTTATTTTGAAAAGAAAAGCCAATTTCCATAAACCAGAGTCAATGTCAAGGTCATTTTTGCGATAAGTGGAAAGCCTATCATTTGTTCGGTAGAACCAATGAACTTATATTTATTCTTATTTTTTTTCCGCCAAGTTTTGTTATCCCATTATAAATTTTGTTTCGCGACATGTCGTAAAGATATTTTGTACTATGGATGTATGAGACATTACGCTTGCGCAGTTAACCCTGTGACACCGAACACTTTTTCTTTACGGAGTTATTTCCCCTGTCATAAAAAGCTTGTGTGCAGATAAACTATGAAACCGTAAAAGATTTCGCAATGAAAGTTGTTCCAAAATGTTCAGCTAAGGATTGCGACACTTTATAACATATCGCATTAAAGAATTTTTCACCTTCTTATAGGAGTTATTTCCCCTTATTTATTGGAAGTAAAATTTGTACCATTGTAACTCATGAACCAGAGGTGATATAGACTAGATATTTCACAGTTGGTCATCATTGACCTTGACCTTGAAAAAGGTCACAAGGTCAAAGGTCAAGGTCATGTTCTAATTTTTGACCCTTGGTTGTGTGCAGATCTCCTCCTTTACTATAATAGATAGAGAACTGAAACCTTTACCAAAATGTGTATAATATTGAGATCTTGAATCGTCACTTTTTTTATTTGACATTTTTATAAGAGTTATCTCCCTTAGACCAATAAAATATATTGTGAATTGCATTATATCACTATATCTCAGTAACTATAACAGATATATATATGAAACCTTATATCATTGGTCATCATTGACCTTGACCTTGAAAATGGACACAAGGTCAAAGGTCAAGGTCACGTTTGAAATTTTGGCATTGTCTTGTCATCGCTATTACTTTGAAGCGGTGAAAGATAGGCTATAAGTTATAATGGATAAAATGTTGGTCTCATAAAGGCGCAACTTTTTTCTATTCAAAGGGAAAGGATCCGGCTTCATCTTATAGGAGTTATCCCCCATTACAATCATTGATAATTAGTTTTTCATTAATTACTTATCAACTATTGATAGTAGAGGCATGGGGTCTTCACTATGGATCATTAGGACCCTTGACCTTGAAAACAAATACAAGGTCAAAGGTCAAGGTCATTTTCTAATTTTTTGTATATATTATAAGTAGTCATATCTTAATGACTTTAAGAGATATTGGCATAAAATCTTCAATGTTGATCACTGTTGACCTTCAGCATGGTCAAGGTCATGCTGTAAAAGTCAAGGTCAAAGTCCTTTATAAATGTTTTTCATGGTACTATGTATTTTGAATGGCTTCTTCTTTTAATGCTATTGCCTATAAGTAATATTTACGTAGATTAAAAGATCAGTTGTCAAGGTCATTCAAGTTTTCTTACGTTCTATTTAATGACCTTTCTTATTTTTAAAGATATCTAAATAGTTTTTTAATAATTTTTGTTCTTATTAATTGCTATAGACAAATTACGTGTGTTTCTTAGCTTTTTGGTTTCAAGGTCATTTATTTAAGGTCTTCTTTTGAAGTGGAAAGCCTATTAATCGTTCTTTAGAACGATTGAACCTATATTTGTATATAATTTGCTTGTAATACAACCCTTACTCTTCTGAGCATGGATACAATTAAACGTTGAGTTCCATTGCCACTCATACTGAAGTGTGTGCTATAATTGTTGCAGATTTTGCAGCGACGCTCAGTGGCGGATCCAGAGGGGGGTCCAGGGGGTCCGGACCCCCCCTTTCGTTTTGACAAGCATGGGGTCTGGACCCCTGTCTATCAAAAAGTTTTGAAAAAAGCCTTCTTTTTTTTGTTTTAGCATAACAAAATGACATTTTAACGGACATGTTTTAGGTGTCAGGAAATCGTCAAAATGCAGGATTTTACACCATTTCGTTCAGAGCTTTTGGGGGCCTTAAGCGGCCCCCAGACCCCCTGCCGTAATACGACCTCTGCGAGGTCGGCATGGTGGCCTTTCATTTGAGGCTGCATCCGCCCCTGGAAATACCATTGTATCAACAAATTCTACACAGAAATAGTCCGAAGTTTTTTTATTAAACGGTATCCCGCAATGGTAATAAGTATTAATTCACACGCATAGGCTATCAGAAGCAAGAGTACTTGAGAGTTCGTTACTTTTCCAACGATGTTATTCAATCCGTTCGTTTTCGTCCGCATGCGTGTATTGTCTATTTTAAAAATGACAAGTGCGCTCTCAGTGGCGGATCCAGGGGAACGTAAGGGGCGTACGCACCCCCTTTAAACAAAGGAAAGGAAAAAAAGAGAACATGGAGGGTAAGAACCAGCGCCAATGGCTAAAATATAATCCCGCTCGTCCTCGCCATAAATTAATGCATTAACGGTTAATTCGTTTATTATGATATCTCTCTTGTATACTGTACCAAATAAAGATTACTGAACACTATAAAAAACCTTGTGTTAAATTAATTCATTTTGAGGCTTGGAAATTGTGAGAATGCAGGATTTTGCACCATATTTTCGAGAGCTTCCACGGGCCTTAAGCGGTCCCAGACCCCCTTGTCGTAAATGCGCCTCTGCGAGGCGCGGGAGGACCACATCGTGGCCCTCCTTTTCCGATATCCCCTTTTTACGCCCCCTTTTCGAAAATCCTGTATCCGCCCCTGGCGCTTTGTCAGACAAGATCCGTTCAATCCGGTGGAAAGTTTTGTGCATGCACTATACTTGAAACGGATTCGACGGGAAAATACAGACTTTCTCTGGATGTACGGTAGACATGCATTAGCATGGGTTTGTTCGGAAGTTAATGCAATCTTCCATGTCTTGTACTTGTCTAGTTTTTCCGATCAAAACATATATTGGCCATGTTTGCACATTTCAGTGATAAAAATACAATGATTTATAGTTATGCTATAATATTATCTAGTGTATAGTTAAATAATTAAAGTGTAATCTTTAAAATTCCGACGGTCGGCGGATGTAGCCGAATTTGATCCAATTCGGAATGCATGGCTGGACTAACTGACATGTGTCGATTTAACATTAGATTTTGTTTGTTTGTCAGTTTCTCGTACGCATGTGTTACTTGTGCGTTAATTGATCGTTGATCCTGCAATCGCTCGAGCAGCAGTTGGTAGGACTTTTATTACATGATAACGATAACGTTCTGTCGCAATATATCTTGTTACGTCGGTTAACGTTATCCGGGATGATTAAGATCATTTTAAGTTTAAATTGCTCAGCGGTTTTAGAGGAGAAAAGCAAATTGATAGCAATAGCACAGTGACTGTTTGAACTAATAAAATGACTATTTTTACTTCTCAAAAAGCTATAAAAATACTAGATAAGGTAGAAAATACATGCATGTCTGAACTAGTTTGCGGACACCATTACTAATAACTCTTATCACCTTCAACGTTTTTCTTTTATAATACTATTGCAAGAAAGGATGTTTAAGGCTCTTAATTAGGCGCGTTTTCTCGACACTGTCGTCTTTGCGTTTATTTTCGTAAAATCTAAAGATAAACTTTAGACTTGCCAGAAGTCCCTTTGAATTTTTTGCTATGAGAGAGATACACCTTTATTATCAACATTTCCTATACTATCAGCTTGTGTGCAACCTTTGTACACAAGCTGATAGTATAGGAAATGTTGATAATAAAGGTGTATCTCTCTCATAGCAAAAAATTCAAAGGGACTTGTGGCAAGTCTAGATAAACTTATTTGATAAAATGTAAAGGGGGAAGTAACTTTTTCAAATTATCTTTAAACCTGTTCATGAATAAAACGTCATCAAAGATACCAAGGATATACTACGCCAGACGCGCGTTTTGTCTAATCACTTATCAAGTAGCACAAATTTATTTTTAATCCAAACTAAGATGTATAGAGCATTTATAATCAAAATTCCAAAACGTTGAACATCTAAACTTTGCAAATATGACTCTTCAATTGATGCTAAGCATACCATTATTTCCCTTTTCTTTTTTATTGTTCGGTCGTCTGTTGGTGATAAAATGATTTGGGTACAAGGGTAATAGATTTATGCCCTTCTCCTGCTTACGGTTTCTTTATTTCTCAATTGATCAGGTATGCAAGAGCTTTCAGCCAGTATACTGAAACGTCACACATTTCTTCGGGATAGGCTTATAACCAAAGTTACAAGAATTAACGACTCGTCCGCGCCTTTAATAAGTTTTATTGTAGATACCATTTCATTTCAGAAAAACATTCAACATGCATCGTGTTTGAAAATATGATTGCAGATAAGTTTCCCAATTTTTGAATTCAGTACATAGTGATGTAATCATATTCGATACACCTATTAGTGGCTAGTTGAATGATATCTAACCATTTTCATCAATACCAACTTGCACAGCAATGGAAGCAGGAGGTTTGGCATGCCATAAAACATGATTTAACCCACCATCTTTTGAATGTTTGCCGGTTTCTTGGACTTTAATTTGTGGATTGTCTTTTTACAGGTAACTTGGAGTTCAGTAATTTGTTGTTACCTTCCTTTATAGATTGTTGAAAATTTTTGTTATGTTTTGTTCAAATCATTTTGAAACTAATTTTCTAACATAAAATACAGAACAAATGCTAAAAAATAATTTTAATATGTGTTTTCCTTTTAGATAACAAGCCCTAGTTTGTGGAATAAATAAATGGATCCTTAGTAATACTACAGACTCAAAACTATCGAATTTACAGAGATGTTTATAATATTATTAAAAATGTAACTTAATAGAACAATATAAATATTTTTTTTATAATGTTTCACTCGATTTTATCAACTTTGGTTATTTTTAATTTGAGATTGAAAAAGTTGCTTATTGACATCTGCAACATCTTTACCATTGATTGACAAACTTTAGTGGTCTTTACAACAGAAGAAGCATGTCAATGTTTGCACGAAGCTTTAAATTTTTGCAACAGCGGTTTGAGTGATACCAAATATAAATTCAATGTCGCAGTTACAGGTTTTTCATCACGTTTTTGTACAATTGTGACCAAGATTTCTGTCTGATCAATTTGAAATGATGTATGGAATGAACAGTGAGATGGATATAGAAAGTGATGACTGCCAGAAGATTAACGTAGAAACTGCTTAAACTTCGAGTTTTGTATCATTGCTTCAGTACGTTCTCCACCAGTAACGCCTCATGCGCCAAGAAAATCACAGAACTTAGAAGGGACTCTAGTGTATCGTATAAGCTGGGAAACTGATATCATAAACCTGGGAAGATAATTCCTATTTAAAAATGGAAAATGTACTGACGCAAAGTTAAAGTCGTCGGTTGTATCATATATTTTCGACTTTCTCTATACATAGATTAAGCACCAATGAAATCAATCGACACCGGAAGTTAATAAAAATGGTATATATCATAAAGAACTGGTTCTACAAACTTCTACAAATACTAGAGTATAATAAAAAGTTAAAAATGCTATGAAATTGTGAAATATCTTTGAGAATTTGCTGTACTTATGTACATGTTTACCTGTCACTGTCTCTAGCAGAGAGCAAGGCATTGATAGTTCGTCCATATTTATACCATCCTTTACAGTACCTAACTTTTTCCTTTAAGAATGTCGCAGAAAATGAAACTTTTGGCTCAAATTATAGTCACTTTTTTTCAGTAAAAACATCACAAATTTTGTTGTAGTGTTCTCCTAGCATACTATTGTTCTTAATAGACACGTAGTTAACTGCCACCAATACCTGTGTATAATATTCATTTAATATAATAAATATACATACTATATTTAACCAGTCATCAGGGGACAAAAGGTCATATGTATTACAACATATTTTACCCGTAAAAGCTTCTTATTCTTTGAATATATTATATTATGATAATTTAAAAGTACTAGATAAAACAGATATTAAAATAGGCTTGACGTACTTTGTACTATCTCATAAAATTCCCACTACTGTATCGATTCGTGAACAGATTATGTCTACGCAAATGTCCCCTTTTAAATGTAAAGTTGTTTCTATGGCTGATTTAGTTCACTTTTTATGACGTAAAATTCGTATTAATGCTGAGACTTACTACGATTACCATAAGGTAGAAATCATACGATGAAGATTAAAAACACATTCGTTACAAATCCACTAAACATTTGGAATTCGTTTATAAACATATAATCGTTTTCTGAGGTTGGTACAAAGAAGGAAAGATTCGAGACGAAGTTGGACGTGATCGATTTTTTCTGACTGGGATTTTCGTCGTAACACCGTATGAAACAGACATTTGGCACTCCTATGGGAACATATTGTACAACCATACTCTTATTTGTATACTCATACAAACAGGTTAAATGTATTCTTGAAAGTATATTTCATAAAGTATAGAAAACCCTAGCCTCGATGTAACTAAGTCTTACAGCTCAATAATAGTACATTAAGTGACTTTCGACATAGTGTATTCTTGAAAGTATATTTCATAAAGTATAGAAAACCCTAGCCTCGATGTAACTAAGTCTTACAGCTCAATAATAGTACATTAAGTGACTTTCGACATAGTAAATCATTGTCTAACAGACTTAGAAATCGACAGCACAAGCATTACTTATTTATTTCTTGACTTATTCCTTGGTAAATTACTAGAAAACATAGCAAGTAACACGAGGCGAAAAAATGAATAATTCTAGTTTTTATATTAAAGAACTCGCTTAAACATCAACCATGACCGGCTTTCGGTGAATACGAATCTCAATCGATACATAATTTTATAGCTTCCTCCAATTCGAGCAAGGTTAAAGTAAATAAATGTTGTTGTAGACATCATTAGCTTCTTGATACGAACAAGGTAAGCTGCACGTGGTTGATCTCAACGTACAACTGCAATAGTGTATCTTTCTATGTTTTGTAATTGAATTGACCCTCTATATGACACAAAGTGCAAGAAACCGAAGCACCTGGGTTTATACAAGTTCGTTTCAGTTTTCCGTATTCTAGGGTTGTTAACTTCTTGTTTGTCTTGTCAGTAGCAGACAACTGTAATGAGGTTGTTAAGTCTTGAAATTTGTTTACGAAACTGTAACTAGCAAACAGCTTCAAGGATAAGAATCAAAGAACGTTGATCAGAACGGATGTTGCTTTTTTTCAGTTTAATTAATTTTCGGATTCTCTGCGTTTGAAGTTCAAAATGAACACACAAACGGTTATTAAAAATAAAATTGTTATATGTTGCCATGTGTGGGTAGGGTTTCGATGACAGTAAGCAAATGTCGATGAAAAGTCAAGGATTATCTAATTAACACATACCAAAAGATCGATGAAATGAAACAAATACCTTATATAGACATACGCATAAAACGCGGTTTGATAGATATAAGTAGTTGCATATGTTTAGTATCCATGGTTACTGCATAGAATAGAAATTAATGCTTGCTTGACATGTTATCATTACCCCAAATTTTGAACATAAATGCACAGGAACCAGAAGCAAAAACAGAACAATAACAAACGTTCTGACAAGTTTTCCTATGTTTATCTTGAAACTGTTTCCTTGTTGCGGTTTAATAAAACAATGAAAATTTAACAATCTTCAAACAACAGTTTATCAGGTATTGACTGAACTAAAGTTTACTATCCTAAATACAAATAATAATCTATGCCGGGGATGCCTTCAACCTCTATTTATAAACAAATATAAAACCTTAATTTTATACAAGTATGCTGACTAGCCCTGTGTATACGATATACGCCGACATTTTATTACGTATCTAAACACTATTACATAAATATTATTATTATATACACAAAATTTGTGAACTTATTTTTTTCCCGTACCAATGGCAATGACACGCTAAGGAAAAGCTAAGTTCTCCGGAAGCTTGTGTTCTGTAGCAAAAATACCTTCATAGGGACAATGCGAGAACTCGCGTTAGCTTTACACGTGTTGACCATTCCGTACAGAAAATGGAAAACACCAAAACAATGACAAAATGAAAACAAATTATATCAATATATGAAAGAAGTTTGATGTTTACTGCCTGAAAGCCGGCTAAAAAATGACCGCTTTAAAATCAAGCTCAATTTTCACCAAGCAACTCAATTACTACGCCAAATAAAAATAGTACCTTCTGTATCTAAATACAAATATTTCCCGCTCTTACTGTCGAAACTACTTCTAAAGAGACAGATAAGAAGTTTAATTAATTATTAAACAAGGACTCACAAAACACGAACTTTTATAAAACCACGTGTAAAACCATGTGCTTAGGTAGGATGATAGCGGTCTTTATTCACATATATGACCAAGTCATGTTCAGAACTTGGAAAAACAAGTATTGCAGTTGGTTCAAGTACAGTAGAGATAAAACTTTCTTAATGTATTTTTTATCCAATTAAAATGCGATGAATTGTATACTATTCTAACGAGAAGAAATGTATGTCAATGCAAGTACTTATTATGAAATAATATAAAGCTTTGCACTATAGCTTTGTTTATAAGCTCAGAGAAAAAGATAACTGTAGACTACTAAAAATAAGCAGATTGTCCACGGAACTTGATTAGTTTGAACAATAACCTTCCGATTTTGTTTAACGTATGTGTTGTTTTTAGAAGTATGACGCAACGTTTTTAGATGCTTTAAATACATTTAAGAAATATCGCAATATTTAATTATGAAAACTTAAATATACTGTTTAAATAAACAAAATGAATCGCATACAATACAAAAAAGAACAACAAACAAAATTAACTTGTTTTAAAACACGAGGACAACATAAAGGCCAAATTAAATTTTTCTTTTCAGAGTATAGACGCAATTTATTTATTTAGAACTGTTAAAATTATATACTTGTCAGTAACCAACATAAAATATTTACACGTATAAATCCCATAACGAATGGAAGTCTGGAATTGTCTGCTAGTTTCCACGTATATGTAATAATTTTGTCTTTGTCTCAAAACAGGTGGGCTTATTTATAGAAAAACGGTTTTTTGTTAGCAGTTTTATTGGTAAAATATCCATTTGAGAGTTCTACATTTGGTTCACAGATGTTACGATATATGTTTCGAATCTCAGCATTCGGGGTTCGGCGAGAGAACAAAGTGCTTCTACCTGACAACTCATAATCTTACATTTCAAAATAAGAAAAAAGAAACAATATTTTAAAAATAAACAAGTGTGGACTGTGAGCACGCTCACAAAGGGATACCCCACGCTTCGCTTCAAGCCCAATTATCTCCCATGAATAATATTCGACAGCAACGAAAATTCTTCATGCACATCAACATATGATGTACTTTCTTCATGTAAAGTTTTATCAAAATCTGTCAAACGGTTTTGGAGGAGTTGCCCTTACGAGGTCTCAAACTGAATACTATATTTAAAAATTTTAAAAAGTCTAAGTCCAATTATCACCCCTGAATAAAATCCGACAGCGACGAAAATTCTTCATGCACATCTACATATGATGTACTTCCTTCATGTAAAGTTTCTTCAAAATCTGTCAAGCGGTTTAGGAGGAGAAGCGCTTACAACGGATGTGGACAGATGGACAGACAGACAGACGGACAGACAGGGTGATTCCTATATACCCCTCAAACAAGTTTGCGTGGGGTATAAAAATACCCCTCCCCCCGCCCCTAGAAAAACCATGCAAAATAACAGTCTCACTGTTTACTTCCAGCGTTCTTTAAAATAATGGTACTAGTACGTATTACATATCTGCAACATAAAAGGAGCTTTTAAAATATGTTAATAAGCGAGGAAATATCACAGTGGCAAACAAATCTCACAGCGCAAAATACTAATTCAAAACCATCACACACATTACAATAGACAATAAAACAACACAAAAACAAATGCTCCGGAAGAGTTTGCAGTTCCTGTCTGTAGACGTATTTAAATTTATAAATAACAGAGAAATATTGCGTTTAATTCATTGACCTCACGTTCGTTGTTCAAATAAAATTTGACAGCTCTTAATGTAAAATAAAAAGAGAAAAAAAATTTGTCAATTAATCACTGGTGTATTATTTCAGGAACCTACTAAGTTCAATACACATTAAACGCGTTTATGTATTTTAAGCCATGAAAAAACAATGCATATCATTCAATAAGTTTTATTCTTTTTAAATAAATTACTAACTACCAGAAGTCGAAAATTATACTTAAATGTAATATGAATATATACATTCACGCATGCATGCAGGCATTTGGTATCGTAATTTTTAATGTCGCATATAAGCATTTAATATATTTTCCTTATATAGGTATAGATATCGATCTAATAAAACGTTTAACGTAACATGATTTTTGTAGAATTGCATTACCATATTTGGTTATTTAATTCATTAACCTGGTCACTGACCTCTTCCTGAGACCAGACTTGACATTTCGCAAAATTGTTCGAAAATATCGTAATAAAACTGTCTGAGAGGTTATCTAAATTATCACAATTATACAGTCGATAACCAGAACAAACATATGTTTCGATATATAACTGATTTCCCATCACTTGTTGTCATAATCAGAAAGACAACACCTGTATTTAAACAGCCAATTATATGCTCTTCATGCAAAGAACATATACATTTTTGTAGACAAGTGTAACGGAATATAATTATTTGTCAACGTTCAATTATCTTTTGAAAACACTAAGATTAAAATAGAATAATTGTTTTATTATTTCTATTATAAAACTGTAGCTGAATGATGTTTATATAGCATTTCATGCGATAAATTTTCAAATAAAATCATATAAAATATATAAAACAAGAACTGAATAAGATGCCCCCGCAGCTGAGAATTAACTATGAACAATTTGTCAGGGGCAAAATTTTGTTTAGTAAGTTAAGTGTGTCTGTAAGACACCAATGATGTAATTTATGATTTTCGAAATAAAAAAACATGTCAAAGCTTTTTAAAAAATATTGTCTATGCAAGATTTTGTACAATATTCAATATAGAATAGTCTTATGTGTACATATAGTTTTTATTACTCTAGTTTGACTGTCATCGACATGATGGTCAGAAACTACTTACTGTTTCATAGCAAACATTTACCCTTATCTCATAAATGTAAATCTTATCTTATCTTATCGAAGTTCTTTGGCACTGCACACCTCCATTATCAAATCTATTAAATCCAAACGCTGTAGCTTCAAAGCTACATGCGAAGTCCAACTATCTCCAATTTTAATAAAATTTAAAGAAAGTCTATCTCCCTCTTCCATCCTAGTAAATATAAAAATCGAGAAAAAAGCCTGACGAATCATGTGCCCCTACAAGGCCAGCAACCTGCAAAGTGACCACAAATTTAAAAAAAGGAAAACAAATAGGTTTATCGTACGGGAACGACAGTTTTCATGCAGTATATCAGGAAGTATCGCGATGCTTTTAATAAGTATCGCAATAAAAAAAACAAGTCGATAGAAACATCACAATTGTGACACGATCGGTAAAGTAGATGAAAAAGCAAGCGATGCTTTTTAAAAGTAAGCCGATACTTTTTACACTATGTATCAAGTTTTTTCTTTTAACGAGTATCGTAAAGTATCGCGATACTTTTAACGAGTATCGCGATAGAAAAGTGCAATATTGATGCATAAGTGAGAAAAAATGCAAGACGATAGAAACATCACAATTGTGACATGAACGGCCTCTGATACTGTTCGAGGGTGAAGACGAGACAGACAGAAATGGAAGAATAACATTTAAGACTAGATAGGCTTAACACGGAAGTCAGAAAACAGAGAGGTGGGAAGACTCTGGTTATTAAGTCATCAGGGTACCCCACCGGTCACCAAGACTAAGTGCCAGATAGAAAAAAGCGTACTGGTATTTGTTTTGTTGACTTTGTTTGTAGTATACAAACAGGACTTTGTTTAATATCCAACTTTTAAAATGCTGAAAAAAGTCTGTCAGAGAATTTTGTAATAAAATATTACATCTGATCTGTGACAGCAGGAATCAGATAATAACTTAAATTTTAAAATTGCTAGATTATTATTCTTGATTCAATTATTGATATAGTCATTGTATAATTTACTGCCCTGAAAATTAAAAAAAATATTTTAATTCTAAGTCGTTTCTATTTTTAAGGTGTAGATAGCCATATCTAAAGCTGGTATAACGTTTTGGAATTTTGGTGTTGAAAGCTTTACAGTATCATTTAATATATTATTTTGGTATGAGCGCCAATGATGAGTCTTGATTAGACGAAACGCGCATATGGCGAAGTAAATTTTATTAAACTTTGATAACATTTTCTTTATATCAATTTCAGTATGCCCAATGCCATTTTTAGTATTTATTCGCACATAATAACTGATAAAGTGCCAGTTTAAACAAATCCTTCAAGAGCAGTGAGGCAAAAACAATGTTCTACTAAAAGATAAGAAACTTGCTATTGTGTTTCCTTATATAGAAATTCTAGATGCTATCAGAAAATTAGCTCAGTGCAAAATCTTGATTTTCAGGAATATCATGGACAAAATAAGACATACTTGTTATTTCATAGTTGTCATAATTGACAAGATCTTCATTAAATAGTTTAATTAAGTCCAAATTGACTATATTTATCAGGCTATTAGACAGATTGGTCTCTTTTATTACAATACAGATTATAATGTAATAAAGTATAAAGAATATGCATCTTGCACACAAGTTTATGTTAGACAGCAGCTGTTTTAGAATCACGACTACAAAATTATATTGTGTTGCAATTTCAAAACTGAAAAAGGCATGGTTTAGATATCAGAAACTGAACATTAATTTTAAAACTAAAAATTTGCAATGTAAATAAGATGCTTTCACCAATGTGTCAGACATTGACTACAATTTCGCTTGAAGCATGTGAAATATTTCTTTAACGTCTCCAGATGGTATTCTGCAGTTCATGCCACCTGGCACCTGTATATTATGGACTTCAAGAAAACATTTCCCATTGATTTCTGTCAGCAAAACTGGCATAACAACAAAAAGCACAAAATAATTAAAAATCATAAACATTCTTACAACAGAAGCCACACCTTAAAACAGTGGTAACTTCTGAAGAGACAGCTGTGCAGTAGTAAAAATATGCATTCTCTTCATTAAGTTTAAAAAAGACAAACATAAATCATAAATCTGGATTACGTAAACATTGTGGCTATTAGACCTTGACTGCATTCAGTACACGATTTAATTCAACGAACAGTAAACAAATCTTGTAAACACATCATCGGCTTTGACTCCAACGACAAAATTCGTTTACTGTATTCAAGGTTAGTACATTAAATAAAAACCCTAAAAATTGGTATTATTTCTGTTCTATTTAAGCACTCATTACCGGTAGTTCAAAGATATATCAAGATTTGCTTACTACGAGTTTAGCTTATGAAAATAGGAACGTGACGTCATCTTACATTCTTTTCTTATAGAATCTCAATCGTCGTGATAGTACTGTTAAATGGCGCACACGACCACCACAGTAAAAAAAAATCAAGCATCTAATTTCGTCCATAAAGCGGTGCTCATTTTATGAATTTTAAGATACCACTGAAATGTATATTACTATTGGATAGGATACTTTATTTGCCTTGATAGTTTGGCTAAAATATTAATTTCGATCAATACTCCAGATGTCTCTCTAAAACATAAAGAAATAAAATATTAAAATAATATTATTTTATAATTATCAGTATTCAAATATGGTATAGTGCACTCTAATGACAAAATGAGTAGAATTTTACTTTGTCTTTGGGCTAATTCACAACGGAGGGTTAAGATAATATTTTAGGTACATATAAACATTAATAGAGATATCCTATTTAATGAAGGTTTTCCGTTGATTTTGAAAACGTTATAACGTTGACTTCACTTGTATTCAACTAAAGGCTATTAAGATATTCCAGCATCATTCTGACCTTCAGAGAGTGGATTAAGAGAAAAAGGGAAAAAGAACAAAAACTAGATGCACTGTCTAACTTGGTAAGAACAATAAGGTCTTTGGTACGTCACATTAAGAATTTTAGACATTGAATTAATGATCGACCGATACCCATAGTGAAAGACAACGATGCTTTGAGGTGCCTCCCTTACCTCCATGACAAATATGTTGGTGTCTATGCAGACAAGGGTTTAACAACATTGTGTCTGTATGTTAGTCAAATTGTTAGGCATCAAGGATAACTCTGGTAATTCAACATACAATCGTACCACATTTGACAAAGATGGCTAACCATAAGAGTCCTCCATATTCATTAAGACAAAGAGTCTGAAGACTTGGCATGCTGGTATTGGATTCCAAAATTACATAAAAATCCTTAGAAGGAAAGGTACATAGCTAGCTCATCTACGTGCTCTACGAAGAGTTGTCAAAAAGGTTGACTAATATACTGTTTGTAGTGAAAAAGGATTGCAAAAATACCATATAACGGTTTATTCAAGAAGTAATATAAATCATTTGTGAATACAAATTCTAATGAACTTTTGGAAAATTTAAAATCAAGATCGATATCTAAAATGTCATCTGTCAAAACTTTTGATTTTTCAACTCTTAACACCACTTTGACTCCCTAGAAACTAAAATCCCGCCTTACAGACATCATACAAAAAGCCTTCGATTTCACATATGTCTTCAAATATATATCTTTAGGTTACAACAACACGCTTTTTCTTCTTAAGAAATAAAAGGTTACAGCGAGAAAACGGGTTTATAGTATGGTTGACTTTCTGATGGACAACATATTTGTAACTTTTGGAAGATCTGTTTTTAAGCAGACAATCGGAATTCCAATGGGAACGAACTGGGCTCTACGTCTTGCCGATTTGTTTCTGTATGCTGTTGAAAGATTTTTTTCAAAGTGTTATTAAAGGCAAGAAGATAGCAGAAGGTAGTTCCTTTTATTTTATATAAAGATATATTAATGACGTCCTTTCAATTAACAAACATCAATTTGCTGAGTGGTTTACGTTAGTATATCGTTCAGAACTGGAATTTTAAGAAACCACAGAAACGGATTTATCAATTTTAGACTTGCATATCAAATATGACACCAACGGTCATCTTAGCACAAGAATTAAAGACAAACGAAACGATTTTAATTTCAAAATTATAAATTTTCCTCGCTTATGCATCAATAGTCCAGCTTCTCCTGCATACGTTGTCTATATTTCTCAATAGATCAGGTAAGCAAGAGCTTGAGGCAACCTTCACCAAAATCTTTAGGATGAACTTATAAACCAAGGTTACAAGAAAACGACTTGTAAGCGCCTGTAATAAATTTTAAAATAGATTAAATTTCCTTGCTAAACAATATTTGAAAATGATTGCAAATAGTTTCCCCACTTTTCGAATCAGTACACAGTGATAGTGCTGAGCGATTATTGGTGATTATTTGATACACCCATTACAGACTAGTGGTATATGATACCATCCATTTACATACTACATTAATGGAAGCGGGAGGTTTGGAATGCAATAACACCTGGTTTCATCCACCAATTCTTTGTAATGCCATTACAAAGTCAGGACAATTGCAGCTGTAGTTGCTATATTTTTGGTAATTGGGTCTAGATTTGGTTTGCTGGACTGATTTGTGGATTGCTTTTTTGACAGTTTCGTTATTTTGTTATCACTTTCATTCATAACATAAGCCGAAGCTCTGAACAATTATCGCTATAAGATAACAATAATAGATGATGTCCATTATTGAAACTTTAAACCGCTAATTAGAAGGATGAGTGGTGCTTACTTTTTATTGTCTCAATAATAGCTTCAGGACATTTATCTACAAAAGTTTTCGACCTTTAATTCACTATTTGCCATTAATTGAATGAATCTTTCGTTAATGTTCCATTAAAAGGCTTTAATGTGTTTCTGATTGACAAAAATAGTTTTTGTGTTTTCTTTTTGTTATTCTGTCAAAGTCCACATTCAGATGAAGTGTTTTAACCACACGATCGAAATATTATCCGTGAAACAGCCATATAGATACTGGGCTGGGATATATATACAATGGTAAATACTTGTAAATAATGGTAAATAATAGTTTTCATTTATTTGGTTATTTTAGATGTTTGCGCTGAAATACGTGTACAAATGACATATAAGTAAACTTTAGCTGAAGCGGGCGATCGTTTTGTAGGTCGCCAAATTTCAGTCTGATCGGTTAATTTTTTTTATATCACCCATGAACTTCGACTGAAGCAGATGATAATGTTCCGGTTCGGCAATCTCCAGTCTGAGCTGGTGTTTTTGGTCCGTTGGGAGGAAAACACGAGGAAATAACACTCGTTGGTATAATTGGCTGGATTTAAATCAGTATCAGTAGAAATTAACACATGGTCACTGTCCTATAAAGAGACAGCATTTTCGCATAAAGTATAATAAAACAAATTATCACACGACAACACATCCATTTTTCATATACTGCCTCTGTTATTTACATTTCCGAATCTTTCTTGTCCTTTGCTATCAGAACTTAACAATGATTGCCAGCCATTTTTGTTTCCAAAGGGATAATAAGTCGTTTACAAAGGTTTCATTTGCTTTCGTGACGTTTTGTTGTATTCGGACAAACTGCGAGATTTTTCAGCGTAAACGGCAAATCACAGTGCGCGAAGGGTTTCGAACAGATTCCAATAGACTGCTCCCACGTTACTCTTTCGTTAAAAACAAGGTCAAAATTTTATATAGATTATCTCCCTAGAAAAATATCAAATTTCAAAACGCCGATTAACTGTGGAAAATAACTGTTTATTTAAAGCTTCATATTGTTGTATCTAGTAAAGGACCACACACGCGAGCAAACGCGTAAGAAATTTTTATTTGTCATGCATTAGAAAATTCAGGCATCAGACCTACAGTATAGAACAAACAGAGACCAATATAAACCCCAGTAAAATTTAGCTACCAATATTGAATGTTTCTTAATCGGCCACAGTAATATTTTATTTAATCATGATTTATGAGGTGTTCTGACACCATGTGATAGTTTCTTAAAACAGTTGGAAAATCATTTGGAATGTTGTTTTTGTAGGCAGTGTTCAAAATCAACTTAACCCAAATAATCGTTTTACAGCCGAGTGTAAATTTGAAAGATTAATTCATTAATGTGAACGTCGACAATGAATTACCTATTGATGTGATATAATATTACGTTAATGGCATAGTAAGTACACATTACACTGTGAATCAACTATAACGTACAACGTTTATTCTACGTTATGATGCACATACAATGGACATTTATTACCACAGTAAACCAAATCCTTTGGGAAACCTTTCCCAATTTAAACTGAAATACTATAGGTCATATCTTTTATTTTATTTGTGTTGTATTGGAACCTTTCGCCTTTGTATATCTGTATTTCCAAATGGTCTAAATTTATATGGTTCATATCTATTGTTGATCACCATCTTTGGAGTTACTTGTTTTTGTACCATAACATGGCTGTTTTATCTCAAGCCTTCGTTTCATACATCAAATGTTGCTAAAGATAGTTTAGCTTTATCACACAGTAAAATAATAATAAAAACTTCATAATATAGTTATATGTTGCTTAAACTGACATAAAACCCTATTCAACATTTTAATCTGATCCCTTTGAATGCTTTGTTTCCTTAAGTTAGATTTTTTCACAGCTTTTGGGATGATCTTCTTTTTGCCACAGATTCTGTGTTTATTATATTGAACTATTTTGTCCTTAAACTGCTTTACTTAATGATTTTTTATGGCATATGTTAGCACCAAATAATATAGTCGGCAAAATGTAAAATCAATTGAAGATGTCTTATCAAGAAAAGACGTGTTATACAAACGACATATTTGTGTCTGATTATTTTTTAAATTAATTAAGAAAAGCTGAAATTGTGCTCAAGTAAAAAACACTTCACAATGACGTTTATTGAAATAAAAAAGCATTAGAACGAAGACTAACGGATACAGTAAACTCATGTTTTTTAAACTTGTATTCTTCAAAATATCATAATACTGATTCTGTTGATAATCAAGGTGCAATAAGGCCAACAATAGTTTAGTGACTCCTTAAGCTTCAATTCCTGCTTTGCAATTGAAAACAAATGGTGCATTTGAAGCAAATAATAATAATTCTGGAGACTTTTATACCTCAGGCATATCGGCGTACATTGGATTCGAAGTAGGACTTCGCACTTCACTTTTAAAAGATCCTTTTTGCGCCTTCGCGATAATGTTGTGACAAAATGATTTAATGTGTTCATTGGACGCAAAATCATGTAGAGTGGTTAAAGTTCACATAGGAAAAATTTTAGATGTTCATTTGCTAATTGCATGATACATTGTACTCTATAATTTTTACAACCACTTGTCTTTCAAAATAACTGCTCCACGAATTCATTTCCTTGACGCGTTGAATTTGGAAAGAAACGTTACGAATTAAATTGATTCTGACAGTATTTACTGATGTAACATTACACAATTACTTTTTAATTTTCTGTTCTTAATTGAATTTTAGAGCCTTTTGTCTGTTGTGAAAACTTAATTGAATACAATGATTAAAATCCTGAAGAAATTACACCAACTCACTAAAAATATCAAAGACAAGAAAAGAAAAGAAAGGCAGAAATATTTGAAATCTTTAGCAGTAGTTTTGGATGAAGTGTGATCAACAAATAAATTACCTTAAACAAAAAAGTCAAGGTTATAGGAATACAAAGAATGACACGAAATGACTATCGGCTATCAACTGTTTGTACAATAATTCCATGAATGGATTTTGCATCACAAAATCTGTTCCAAATAGTCATCACACGAAAAAATAAACTTCTGAACTTCTTACCTCTGCACATTTGTCACATAACTTTGTAATCTCGAACACTGCATTTGTGTGTGCAATTATTATAAAGTAAAGCCAAACAGATATGCGATCGAGTACATAACAATATGACCTGCTCTATAAAAGTTATACCATGTAGCTTACACGATGTCTTCTTGACCATGAACATAATCTTTTTTACAGTAATAGTACACATAAAAGTACCTGTTTGAAAGTATAGTTTAAATATTTATATAGTATATATTAATCAATATGTTTTCGTTTTGATTATCTTTTCTTTTTTATGTTCTTTTGTGTTTAAAGGATTTAAAAAAAATCTTTTTGATGGCTTATAACTATGAGGTAAACGCTCCCGATTTTCGACTTTTGAGCGTTATTTAGACCAACTTGCTGACCGACTATAAAAATGAAAAAAAATATATTGCACAATTTCATTTTTACTATAAGTTATAAGATTTTATAATGGTTCATTAAACTGAATACTGTTTTGTTATCTCTCTCTGTTTCCTATTTCAAAGTTTTAATCGCGCCTACATGGTCGTAATTCGACCATAAGCGGAAACAGATTGCTTGAAAGTTTTGCTTCACTTTTGACTCCTGAAATTTAATTTCCGTTGTGTCGTCTGCAAAACCTCCATGCCATTATTGTTCCAGAATTGATAAACGACTAGAATTGAACAACATAATACCAACACTTGTAGAAATCAACTGAACAATGATAAAAGATTGAGTTGTTCTTTCTATTGAAGAATTAAGTTTATCAATACGGAAAGTTCTTTCAGGCGGGATTATCTAATAAGAAAGGCCACTATCATTTCTACAAATCGATTTTAAATTTGTTTATAAAATGATCAGTCGGTTTATATTTAATTTACTTCAACTTTACTTACTTCGATTTTGTTAAGATGAATATACTTCGAACAAATTTAGGTACCTTATAGGTTAAATTCAAATTATATCAATTTAAAAGTATGATGCAATGAGGTCACATGACTACACGTAAGTTAGTTAAATTTTCCTATTTAAATCTCCATCCCATCTTCTGAAAATCCTTAATCAATTTTCCATCCAATTCTTTAAAAAAATATTTAGTCCTACATATTTTAAAGGTAGGTCTATATGTGCATTGCTTGATAAATGACAAATAGACCTAATTAACTATAGATCATGTTGTCTATTATATTTCAGTTGTGAATGCCAGTAATAAAAACAAGGTGTGTTTTCTCTTCGTCATATGTTCGTTATTAGTCATAAACAATAAGACTTTAATTGTCAAAATTTGCTTATTCTCAGTGTCATTAAAACATACCTCTGCACATAGTCCAGCGCCATAGATCAAATTCCCATGGTCTTGGCCACACCCATTATATTTTTGCGACTAGAATACGTATGAACCCTATTACAAAGAAGAAGCCACAAAGGTCACAGTAATGAAAGTAATTTCTAAAAGGTTAAAGTTATGATAAAATCATTTTTGCGTGATATTCTATCGTTTTAATAGAAATACACTCTTTAATTCTAGAATAAATTAGAAAACGGCAGGAGAATCCTAAATTGTTGCATACAAAAATG
This sequence comes from Limnoperna fortunei, assembly GCA_944474755.1. NCBI lineage: Eukaryota > Metazoa > Mollusca > Bivalvia > Mytilida > Modiolidae > Limnoperna > Limnoperna fortunei. The sequence goes on along the minus strand of OX104116.1, from coordinate 45,284,924 downwards.
CTGAATAATATAAGTTACTCTGGTTGCAAATCATTTGAAAAAAATAGCATAAACTGATGATCTGTTTCTATTTCATCAAGAAGCTTCATAATATTTGCTTATTTAAGCTAACGATCAACACAGACGAAAAATCAAATAATAAGGAAAAGGACCGATTTGAGCCCCTTTTTTATATTGTTTTAGTCAAGTTAATACACAAATAATACTTATTTAATTCTTAATAAATAACACCGAACTTTTAACATGAAGAAACTATTTTTACACAGGATGATGCAGGTAACTGTTTATAGTTAAAACACTCCGTTATGAAGATCAATATTATTTATTGATATAAACATTATATGCATCTGATTCATACATCCAGACGAGGCATTGACGCTTGAGATTGCCCACTAACAGCAATTACGTCATAATACGGATGTCTTGAAGGTTAAGGAGTACGACAATAAGACGCCTGAAATTATAAAGGAAGATGCTTAGTATGAAACACGACATGAAATGTGACAACAGGAAAATCATACTATTGCTTCTTCCGACATGCATCGATTGTTAACATTTGATATTTCGAAAAAATAAAGAAATAAAGCAAATACGTAAACCTTATTTTGTGGTAGTGTGTTTCTGATTGAGATTTGGAATACATGACACTACAATGACAATACTGGCTTAAACATATGACAGTTAAAGCAGTGATTCCTTATTGTTTTACATAGTCAAGATTTTAATTGCTACTGTGAAGGGAATTATAGTTAAATGTAGTTATCTCAAACAATAAAATGTATGTCCAGATTCGAACATTGATCTGATATGGCAGTTCATTGCTGTTTTATGGTATAGAATTTTTATTACTTGCTTTCAAATGCACTTCGTGGGTAAGACCTTTTGCCATTTATTTCACAATGACCACAACAATTATGGAACGCTATAACAAATGCCAATTTCTAAGTTATTGCTTTGTTTCTGAACGTAGACATACAAGATTTATTATTAATAAAATGATGGATATTTCATGTTCGAGATTTTAATGAAAAACGAAAGCTTACAATGAACTCTTTTGTCTCATTCACCACCTTGACAAGTATAAAATAAGACTTCAAACAACTATCGAAATAGTATACATTGTGAAAGCCTTAAAAGCTAATTCGAACCAGACAGAGCCATTTGTTAAAGTAAAAACTATCATATTTGAAATGCAAATTTAACATTTCCTTTGACAAATAATTGATGAATTTAGTACAGTAGGTATTGCAATTTAGTATTCTCTGAGATGAATACACCCGATTTCTTATTCTTATTTACTATTTATTGTTGTCTGTTATTGATAGGAAAACGACAAAAGCGAGTAATTAATTCCATAACATTTCAAGTATACCCCAGTAAGAAAGAAAGCCATTTACTAAAAGTGTTGCAAAGATCAAGTGTGTAATTTTAGACAAAAATAACTAATTCAAAGGGCTTTTCTTATTTAAATAAATTAAGTGAAAAGTAAAAATGTATCTAAAATTTTGTTACTATTCTTTATGTAATGGGAATGTAGTTTCTGTAGATTTTTGTTATGATTGGTTATATAATGTGTCCACCGGCAGTCCAGACATGAACCGTCTATATTACTTGTGTAGTTATTACGAAATCAAAGAATAAAAATTTATTATTCTTCTGCTAAATTTATATGCATTAGTCATTTTTTAATAATTTTCCAGAAAGGAGGAAGTCAAACAATCAGATTATTCCCGAACTATTTCCGCCTGTTGTTATAACATTCCCGACCATTTGAAGGAAATACCTGAAAAATATTCCGATAGTCACAATGTCAACATACCATATTCAAGATGTTATGGTAAAACAACCTAAACTTAAAGTTTTACATTCATCGCACTGCTGAAAACGTCAAAGTGATTGGAATACTACAGAAGACAGGGAGGAAAGTGAAATTGTTTACAATATATAATTATATAAATAAATCAATACATTACTCGAAAACTCTTACCCCCTCTTCCCCGTTAAAAATAAAGAAATACAGAAAAATACCCTGACTCGAATTAAACATCTCACTGGTTCACAATCAGAATGTTTACCTTTAAATTACACAATTGTCTATCTGGCGGAAGTAAGATTCTGAGTAAAAAATATGTTGGTTTTATAACGTGATATATTATATACACAAATGTACAGTCAGTAAGAAACAGTTAATACATTATAGAGTACACATGATATATTATTGATGTGACAATTAGCTCAGGTCTTCTTTCATTAGGCATGGTCAAATTTTACGCCTTTGCCTTTGCAAAAGGGTGCCCTATACAAACCTACAGATGTTCCTTAAACTTTGATAATTAGTTGAAATATAAATATAGGAAAGGAATATAAAATTCAGTAATTAAGAGACTTTACAGTAATCATCACAAATGACATCGATACGCATATAAAAACTTTCAATTTGCTACTAAAAATCAATCGTTGAACTGTATTGAGTTGTATTGTGGTAAAGTCAGCCAACTTTATGATAAATGAAACTGCTTTGTATCTTTAGGGGAGAGGTATTTTTGGGTTAGGACATTTTTATTTATTGTGACTATTAAATTTGGGGTTTTCATTCACCTTAATTCGTGATAAGCGTAAAATATAACAATATTTCATTTTACTACTGTATATGACATTCCATTTTTTATTTTTGCGAATAGTACCCTACCTCCACCACCATATTTATTGTTCTTGGTTAAAAAACTGACAGCATAGAAACAAATTAAGTAATATGACGCAATAGATAATGTACTATGAAATAAGAAAAAATAAAGGAATTGGGATATACTCTGTTCAAGGTTTAAACGCATGCAGAATGAGTATTTATTAATCGGACTTACTGGATTAATATATTGTTTCTACAATCATTTAAAAAAAATGAAGTAAATCAGTCTTATGTAGAGTCATTATGATTACTTTAAAACAGACACTAGCATAACAGTTCTGTCAATCTTGACATAATAATGTTGAGAATTAAACAAAAACCGATATTTACTTTTTGTTTAAAGAACACAACATGGAAAATGTTTTGATCAATGACAGCATGACAATTAGACAAATCTCAAATTTAAAAATCCCCGTAGAGACAGGACGGCGGTATGTTAATGCTAAACAGTATCACAACAACTGCATTGCAACTGCTTATATAATATTTCCATTTTATTTTTATACCCTATGCTTGAAAAGCGGGGGGTATATACAGCAAGTGGACAAAAGTCATTCCGTTTCCGCCATGTTGATTTTGCAAATTACTTTTACCACCCGTTTTACAGTACATTTACGGTAATAAAAACAACGTCAAAAAGGTCAAAAATTAATGACATAATATATAGGTAAAAATGACGTCATTTTTATAAAAATGACGTATTTCCGCCCAACTGTCAAAACAGAAAAGTATTTTTGTTAGCGATGGCTACTCCAAGAAAGGAAATGACTCCAGACAAAAAAGACTCGATCCTGCAACTGTACAAGTCGGGCATGAACAAAAGTAAGATTGCTGAGCTTTTAGGGATTAATTATTCTACTGTTCTGAAGTTTATCAAAAGATTTGAAGAGCGAGGTTCATCAGGAAATAAAACTCGAAGTGGAAGACCACCAAAAATGGACGACCGGAGCTGTCGGATTTTGAACCGAAGTATAAGAGAGGACAGGTCGGCAACATTAGTTGATATTACGAACAAATTCAACAACCAAAATCATGTTCAAGTGTGTAAGAGGACAATTCAGAGGGCTTTATATAAATTTGACTATAAGAAACGTTCAATTCGTAAAAAATTAGGAGTCCGGGCTGTCAACCGTTTACGCAGAGTTCATTGGTGCCGCACTCATTTAACATGGACAGTACAGAATAACTGGAGAACAGTGATATTTAGTGATGAAATGAAAGTTGTTGTCAGTGGCACAGGACTTGTTAAAGTTTGGAGAACGCGTGGAGAAGCTTATCGCCCCGAGTGTCTTGGGTACGTCAAGCCATACTGTGGGAAGCAACTTACTATGATGGTATGGGGCTGCATAACCTATTATGGTGTAGGTACTTTAGTGTTTGTAAATGGAAATATGAACAGTGAAAAGTATATAGAGGTTCTAGATAACAATCTTTGGCCTGTTATTGTGAAGCATTTCCCTAACGAAGGTTGCTTGTTTCAGGATGACAATGCGCCATGCCATGCGTCGCATGCAACAAAAGCCTGGAAGGAAAGAAATCAGCTATCTTGTTTACCTTGGCCTGCGCAATCTCCCGATATTAACATTATCGAAAATATTTGGCTTCTTATAAAAAATCATGTCAAAAGAAATATTTCTAACATAAATTCTACCGAGGACCTTAAATCTGTGCTCATCGCTGCTTGGAATTCTGTCACTATTTTGTATATCCAGAACTTGTATAGATCCATTCCACGCCGACTACAGAAAGTAATACGTTCAAAGGGACATATAACCAAATATTGAGGTTTTTCAACAACAGGGGAGTGGTGAGTACTTGTTTTAATTGTTATAAAAAATTAAGTATTATTTCCAATATGGCGGAAAAACGGAATGACTTTTGTCCACATACTGTAGTGTTCATGATGTCCGTCCGTCCATCCGTCCTTCGTCCGTCCGTTACACTTTCTATTATTTGCAACTCCTCCTACACCACTGAATGGTATTAAAAGAAACTTACACAGCATCCTTGTCACATAGTGCCATTGTGCAGGAGATATTAAACATTTTGATCGGATCGATATTTGGGGTTTCCCATAGAAAAACATGGACATTGTCATTGACCTAAGGGGGTCCTCATGTCTTATGTGCAACTCCTCCTACACCACTGAATGGAATTTGTTGAAACTTAGACAGAATGCTTGTCACATAGTGCCATTGTGCAGGAGATATTTATTATTTTGATCGGAATGATATTTGGGGTTTCCCATAGAACAACACGGACTGTCATTGACATAAGGGGATACCCATTTCTTATGTGCGACTCCTCCTACACCACTAAATGGAATTTGATAAAACTTACACAGAATGTTGTCACATATTGCCATTGTGCACTAGATATATAACATTTTGATCGGAATGATATTTGGGGTTTCCCATAGAAAAACATGGAGTTTGTAATGGACATAATGGGATACCCATCTTTTATTTGCAATTCCTCCCACACCACTGAATGGAATTTGTTGAAACTTATACAGAATCTTGGTCACATATTGCCATTGTGCATTGGATATTAAACATTTTGATCAGAATATTATTGGAGGTTTGCCATAGAAAAAGATGGACTTTGTCATTGACATAAGGGATGCCATTCTTTGGGGGATTGGGGAGGGTTACATGTATTATCTGCAATTTCGCCTTCATGTTTAACTGGATAAAGCTTCAATTTCATAATTAAGAACACCTGAATTTTCAAAGTAATTGTGAAGCGGGGGGTATCAATGGTGAGCATTGCTCACAGGTGTTTTTACTCTAGTTTGCAATAGTTTGATTGGGTTTTTTGCGTATTATAATGTTCAATGCTCAAACGTTCTATAATGCTTGTGTACTATACAATATCCAATACATCTATGTGTAAAAAGTGCATATAAAGATAAAGATAAATGTAACATTGTACTACCTTTAATTCACTTATATTTTTTTACAATAGGTATTAGTGTTACTTTTCAGGACGATGAAATGAAAATGACTTCAACATACAATTTTAAAATTAACCAAGTAAGAAATAGTATACAAGTATACAAAACATTGTGTCACTGAGACATCCTTTCCAAAAAATCTTCAAAAAGCATAATTGTTCCATTGTGTATGTTCGTTTACATTGATTATTCCCACCGCATTCATTGAAATAAATAACATGAGAAGCCTAGTCTGAAAGATACTTACAGCAGCCATTGAGTGTAACTGAGAGTTTTGTTTAAGTCGTTACGTAAAAACCTTAGAATTGTAATAATTTCCGAAATTCCAGGGCAGTTCATTCTGACAATATCAATGATATTCCTGTCAGCACCGAAGTGTGTCTATTGTGCTGATGATATCATCGAGGACTAAGAGTTCACCAGCAGAGGTTGCAAATAAAATGTCAGTATAGATACCAAGGTTAATAGAATTTACTACGCCTGACGCCTGGCGCTCAATCCCAAAGTACCGGAGTGTGACCACTGAAAAATACCTGATGATAAAGACATATACAACCTATCAGGGTCTTTTGTTTGTTTTGTTTAAGCCACTTTAAGGAAACTGTAAGCCTGGTCAGGAAAGCTGACAATACTTGTCATTTCTGTTGGAGCAAGACGCCAAACCCAAACTCGTCAGAAACATTGTTGACGTACCTTTAATCATTAGTAGATATCATGTCCACTCGACCAACAAGCTTTCTAGCTCCCTTTGGTAATATTTATTTTATTTCAGCGCAAAATGTATTGAGATTATTCAACAATTACATAATAACTATTGCAGACACTTCTGAACATAACAACACATCTAAACAAAAGGAATACATAATGATCTTGCTATATTTATTGTCGGTTTCAGCAGTATATATAAATATAGGAAACTAAGTCCGAAGCAAGTGGATTGTATTGCGTCCACTTAGCAGATGCTGTAAGGATTCGGTCTCACTGAATGTATTACTGTCAAAATTGTTAAGCCATGTCCATGCTAAAGTGAAATTGCATAAATATTCACTGGTGCAAAACAAACAACAGGATTGATTGTAAACTCGTAGCAAAGAAGATTCCTCACCAACGATGCATGGAACTATTAATTAAAAAATTAGCTTTAAATTGAAACTATTTTTTTTTACATATAATGGGATTGAACAGGTCAACTGAATTAAATGTAAGTTATAAGACACTAACTATTAGCTGCTGAACAAAACAATAGCGACAAAACATACCATTTATACAACAAAACTGAAAAAGCCATCCAATGGAGATTTCAGATTGGTTTGTATGGCGTAATGTAACTGAATAAAAAAGCTATTTCTTAGTTAATATACCATAATAAACCATTTAACTTTACAACTATAAAATTATATCTCGTGCGTAAAGGTTATTTCTGTAACCAGTTGTCGAACTGACTCCTTGCACAAACAAGATCAAACAGACAAAAGAACGAATATCATAAATTTAACCTGTTAGTTATGGGTAATTGTGTCAAAATTTTAAATTCTTGAACGGAAACATCATAATTTTAAAATCAGTAGAAAATTGAAAACAGTTACAGGATTTCTAACAGATTTTATAAAGATATTTATATTTTTTTTCTAGTGCTCATACACAGAGATTGAGCTTTTCTGCAATCTATAATGTTCGGTATTTTGCAGGAAAATTTCAAATTCTCTGACGCATTGAAAGTTAATTACCTTGCATAACCGTGCAACAAGAAATAAAATAAAGCAGAGAAATTGAGTCTATAATAAATGTTGCATTATATTTAAATAGAAGAAATAGAACGTCTGCATCTACAAAAGGACCATATACTAGACCCAAGACGATAAGCAGTTTTCATTTGTCACGCAAAAAACTCGACACAGACACGGTGACTTGTAGTAGGGTGCTACAGTAGAAGTGTTTCGGAAGTTGGAAAACCTAAAAAATCTGTACCTGCAAATGTGTGTATGAGAGAAATTTAAAATGTCTATAGTTTCATATTATAATCGAAATAAATGTAGCATTAATAAATAATGCAATCATATAAACTAGAAGAGGCGACTGTTTATTCAGTGTGTGATATCATATCTATATTGCCACTAGTGAATTTCATTGTATGAGCAAATAATTTGTTTTAGGCGATGATTTTATGTTTTATACTACTGCAATCACAAAAATATAAATGATCGGTGTGTTTTGTTTGGTAATGACTTGTATAGGTTCTTTTGTCAATACAATAAATTGTTACATAATGATTTTCAGCCATTTTAAAAAAATTAAATTGCACTTGTCAAAGATGCTCTTCGGTTGAAGAGGATGCTTGATTTATTTCTTAAGACTTAAATCAAGCGTACTTTTAACGGAAGACTTGAAATTAAATTACATTTAATGTATATGGTTGTTAATCATCTGTATTAAATATATTTAAGTAGTAAGAACTAAAATATGTGTAACACAGATGATTAAAAGTTTAAGTGTGTCGCATTCTACACAATAAAAGAAGCTTAAAAGTTTAGCTTTTTATGTTACTTAACTGGCGATATATCCCAGGCCGTATTTGACAAACTTGCAAAAATTCAAGATATTTATTTAAGTAATTAATTATAAATAACAGCAAACGTCTTAAAATAGAAACTATTTCAAATAATTGTTAGCGTATTCGTAATAACAATCGCAGGCCCGAATGTTACCAAATGTATTGGGTCAAAATGTACGATGAGATGATAGGGTAAAGCGTGCGAATTTATTATTAGATTTTTAACTTGTGTCAATTCCCCCTCTTCGCGAGTTTTCTTTCTGTTGTTTATACTCCTGAAAGTTTCAAATGTGCGAATCAATGTTTTCAAAACTCATGTGATTAAGTCTTTTATTCATTTTACATTACGCAATTATAATTCAGTGCTCTTAAATATTCACCGATAAAACACAATTTTAATATGGATAAAAATATATCATTTAATATAAGTTGCTTTTTTATATTGGACTTTGCATAACCATAAAATTTTGTTCATGACCAGATAATTGATAAATTAGCTGCGTTTAATGCTTTTAATCTTCCACTTTTAACGCACATTCAAGCAAGAGCCAAGAACACAACAGTCATAAGGACTACAGGGATGATTATATTGCTAACCAATCATTTAGTTTAAATGAGACATTACTAATTAACACGCAGGTAGTTTCATACACAATTATTGGTGGACGTGTGTTTTGCCGTGATCAGAATAGAGCAATACTTTTCATCAATTATCTTCTCTTTTATAGTTACGTAACTGATATTTTGTTACTTGTGTTTTCGGTACGTTTTCCAATACGGGAGTATATAGTTATTCACTTTAACAATAAAGATATTGATTATGTGTCAAAACTAATAAAAAAGTGTTGCAGTATTCCAGATTTCTCCAAGAAACACGACTATTTTATTGAATGTTAGATACATTTATCCCCTAGTGCGAAATTTGTTATTAGAATCTAATGTAGTGTGCATAAAAACAAGTTTCAAATAATTGCTTGTGATCATTTATGATAAACTCAATGCTTTATCATAGACTACAATATTATATCATGGATATATCATTATTGCTCCATGAAATACGACTTCTCGTCTCATAAACTTGTATCTTCCATTAATGTTTGATCTAAGCATCTTTCATGATAAAAACAATAGAGCATAATTCTTTCATCTAATTGTAATTATCTTAACAGAACATATTTTTTATTTTAATAGGTGTAAATATCTTTTTTATGCCTCCAGCAACAACTATTTTTGTATTAGGACATTTCAGATATAAGTTTGAAACCTATTATGATAATTATTCATACAATGGGATGTTAATGTTGAATGAGACATTTAAATGAAATGTGTAAAATATAAAAACGCTATAAAAACATAATTCCCAATTCAAAAATATAAACACAACCAATTTTTTTTAAAAACCCACAAACAATAATTTTTGAAAAAAATGCAAGAAAACCTTAAGATGTGTAACCATACAACATACTGAATCCTTTAAGTGAACTGAGATGCCTACAGACGAATAAGCAGTTCTTGATTGTTGAATTGCTGTGTTATTCTTAGGTAATTGCCAGTCCAGTTAAACATGTTAAAAGTGTTTTTAAACGAGATTTGAAATAATACGAAAGCGATCATGAGAGTGTAAACAAACCCTATGTCATAATAGATAAAGAATTTGTATAGCATTCAACAAAATAGTGGCGACCATAAAATATTTGAAGTTTTCTATCTTTGATGAAACTTCTGTTTAACCTATTTCCTCGTCAGAAGCAATTTATTCCGTAATCCCATGTCCTGATATATTTTTTTTAGAGATTTTTAAACTTCGCATGAATAAGTCGCTGCAATTGAATAGGAAATACATAATTAGAAAGTTCAAGAAGTTTTGTTTGTCGCACAATGCTTAATCATAGTTTCTGCGATATGATTAATGTCAAGCTTATTGCGATGGACAATATCCAAACAATCGCCATGAATTATTTAAAAATATTCGGTCACCTATATAGCGGAAGCTGGAATTCAAAAATTAAGCAACCTGTTTTTTTCTGTAGAGTGGACTATAATTGAATTATGCCTTATAAAAATGTTGGAATAAGTCTCCACAACTTGCATTAATTGAAATATCAACTGTTTGTTGAAAAGCACGTCATTTAAACAAAACAATTATTGATTATAAAAAAGTATTGCATTTTGCAAATATAAATTTCACGGTGCTTTTTGTTATAATTAGAGAGATTATTAACGATTTAAGACTTGCCTATATACAAAGCAAAATACTGAGACTTGTATAAAGAGACTGCAAGATCAACGCAAACCTTCAAGTTCAAGTAATCAGTGGAACATAGAACAAAACACCATACAAATTAGCGGAGAACTAATAACAAAAAGGTGTCTAAAAAGCTTACACTTTTGCTGAAGAATGTCAGGAATTACTATTTGGGGTGAAAACAATCCAAGCTATCTCCATGAGTTATTTAAAGATATTCGGTCTTCCATACAGCAGAAGATGGAATTTATGGACTGAGCAACCCGTTCTTTTGTCTGTAAGGTAGACTATATTACAAATTTTCCTTTCAAAAATATTAAAACAACTTGCATTCATTTGTATGGCAACTCTCTGCTCAAAACCACCTCATCGAAACAAAACAATTGTTGCTTATCATATTATCAAAAAGTCCAATATTTTGTAAACACCCTAAGATCCCTTTAGAAACAAAATTGGCTGAGTAGGCGATTCGTGAGAAAGCAGAGGAATTGTACGAAATATGAACGTGTTATACTGTACAATTTTTCTAATGAACTTAGTAAGAAAAGGGTACAATATGGTATAATGAAAAAGAATCAAGCAAAAAAGTTGACTTTTACTATATTCACTTCTTTTTTTCAAAACACTATAAAACACACAAATACACGCATAGTACTAACAATCAAATATAAATACATAAAGTAAAAAGAAATAGATAAAAAATTGTGCACGATGACAGAAACAACAGCCAGTTAAAAATTGAACGCAAGTCATTACAAACGCGTTTCTAAATCTCGATGGTGTGCTAAATGCAAAAACACACGGTCTAGTACCATGGGTATAGGAAGCACCGTATAAAGATAAAATTAAGTATACAATAATACAATACTTTATTTTATCCAATAGTAATGTTTACGTCTTAAGTTTATTGTGAGATTTGTATTGTATAGAAAAATTTCAAATGAAGAGACAGTTACAATTACTGAACTATATTATTGCAGATTAGTATTGATGTCATTTGATTCAATTATACAATATTATTACAGTATTTTCTAAATTACCAAGAACAAAGGAATGCGTATTGAATCCTTTAAAAAAAGAATAGATATTCAGAACGACTTCAATAATGTAACTGTAAACTGTAAAATTCATCAACCTACGCGATCAGATAAAATAATATTAGAATCTCATCCAGGTCAGGTCCATGTATAAAACTTACTCACATTGCATGTATATATAAATAATTTAATTTCGTGGTATTAATTGCAATGTCTTTGAACTAAGTTTACCCGCGATGCAATGCAAAACGAATCCTAAATCACAGACAGTATAATTAATTATAATACTGTGCTATTCTATATTGATTTGTAACATGGTACATGTATAAATGAAACCAATTGCAACACTTGTAAAATACGCTAAAATTAAAATTGTTTTTACCTTTGTTTAGTTTGAACACGTTTAAAATGTTATTGAAAACACCCAACTTATGTATGTGCACAAACTACAAGGTTAATTCACAATCAAAATTCCAAAAAGTAAATCTAAAGATACCGAGGTGCGTAGAAATAATATAATCTAATAAGCACAAAATCATAGTGATAAATAGCAAAGCCATGGCTTACTGGTAAAAGCAATCGACAAACACTCAAAACATACAAAAAGGAAATAAGCAATACAAAAACCTCTAAACAGACAATAGCAGGTGTTTTTTTGAAAGAGTGGTCATATCCTGTATTACTAGAAACGCCCCGTATTTCTTGTGATGTGAGGACACGAAAGAGAGGAGAAACCTGAAGGTTACCTAATAATATCCGTCACCCTCAGTATCACAGATACCCATGACAAATTTAATCCCAGTATCTGTGCATGCATGTTTATTTTATATATCTTCAGTACATGTATATACGACAAGTGCAATTAAGTTAAAGGTAACTAGTAGATTAAATTGTTTTATACGCTCAAGTAAGTGCAGACAAAACCGCCATTCTGGTATATAATGGAGACGAAAATTAAGTCTATTGTGTTTAAAGACCACACAAATTAGATAAACAAACAAATGACAACAATCTAATGGATGACATTACAACGACTGACGTTTTACACAATAGAAAAGAGTAGAAAGGTCTCATCAATACATACAATTTAAAAGAATCTGAATGTTGAATCATTTAATATAGAAGTAATTTGGAAGTTTTACACTATGACATTTTAATAACATCTAAATGCAACATAAAGTATTGACAATATTCTAGTATAATTGAATATAGCTCACATTATTTTCTGAATGATGACTTAACAGTAATAAGGTAAGTCAGGTCGACCTCTAGGCTGAATTTTACTGCCGTTATAATCCGAAGTTAGTTTTATGATTTGTCGGATTAACGGCAGAATTCAGTCCTATTGCCCGTAATGTAGCAATGAAAAATTACCTTCGGTCTATTTATACAAAATTCAAACATAATATTCATCTTATTTACGTTATTAAAGCTTCCGACAATGCGAAACTTACGGGAAGCGATCTTTATTGAAGAAATTTCTCCTTTTGTCTATGAAGATGAATGTGGAAGACACTATGTTGATCATTTTTCCTTATATGGATAATGTTACCTAGCTGTATAATAAACGTGCTAATTTGCATACTATAACAACCATTCCGTAGTAAGTATTCAGTAATTTACATATATATTACCCAAGATGCAACACGCCATTCAGTTTTGGGTTTCTCAATGTTTTTCGTGTAATAAACGTAATTACAAATAGACACGAATTCATACACAACGCACAGCGTGTTATTAAAAACGGCAATAACTATCATCACGTATCAATAATGACCGATTTTAAACACGAAATCGATAAAAAAAATGGTGACACTGTCGAAAGATATCAAGATCGACCACGTCTGATTGTATATGCAACTTCTTTTGGACATCAAAGTGCCGGGAGTGATTCACTCCCGCTCTGCTACATTACGAGCCAAGGGACTAAATTCGTACCTCGCCAAAAAAAAAAATGCGAGGGTACGATTATTCGTTTTAGTCGATCTCACACTACAGTTCTCTCTTTTCTCATTATTAATGGCAGAAAAGTATCTTTTTAAAAATTATAGTAAAATAAATGTTTCTTTCTCTTCTTTTCTTTTTTTATTTTAAACAACCTTTAATAATTATAAATGAAAAGGTTGGTTCTATTATTAGAAATTTTAATCTAATACCAAATTAACAAATGATGAAATGCTACTTAATCTAATTACAATTCAATCTTTTATCGCTCCCGTTTAGTGTTATGGCGCCTATTCAACCTATCACTAAAACAAGGGCAATAAAAGAACGAATTTGAATAAGATTGAATACTACCCGACATTAGAAATATCACCTAAATTATGTTCAGCGTTCACCACGGTCTTGACGTTAAGAGCATAAACGATACATGTTTTCTTAGAAGTAATGTCTTTATTTCATGTTAAAGGTTGCAAATGTTTTTTTAAAGTTATTTAATGTTACTACAACGAAACTGTTCTCAATCTTTTTTTTGTTAAGATCATTCATTCATAATATAAGACCTAAAGCAATAAGTAAAAGTTAAATTGTGATTTCTATTGATAATGAAATGTTACAAACAAGTTCTTATAAGTTCTTATATATGGCTTATTGTTGTGTAGATTTACATTTTGATTTTATTCTTGCAAAAGAAATAGTTTCCTAAACAACTGTATTATGAAGGTAAATTCTCACTGTAGTAAGAACTAAAATCAATAGTCATACATGACGTTATGCATTCAACAAATACTACAGTAATTCATGTAAAAATCTGAAAATAATATGAGAAAGTCTTTCGGTTTCTTTGCAGAAAGTAACAAATAAGATAAATAATGCTACCGAACACACAGTGGGTACCAGCTGGGAGTACTTATTTCACAGATATTTTTGGTCATGTGATGCTATGTTTTGTCTTCATCTTTGCGAGTAGGTACAAAGTAATCCCACGACTGAATGACATTCTATTAGTGAATGATTTCCATGTTCTAGACAAATCTATAGACCCTTTCATCACCTAATTTGGCAACACAAGGAAAAAAAGCCATACGACTTACCATTTATTACTTAAGATCATGTTAGCTCAACATGACCATTTAGTATCACTTTATTTACTGGAGAGACATTGATGGATAGGAAAATCCATCCGAGCTAGAACTATTAGAACGTTTATCCTACAGGAAATCATACAGACAACTACAAATTGACAGCTGCAATATTGCGTTAGTATCGCAGTATACAACAAATATCTGCCTGTGGTATGTTAGATATATATTCGTTTCAGGTAAGGTTTTCGTCTAATGCAGAATTCAATGGTCTTTCATGGTAAGATCGTTTGAACGGATTCGCGTAAACGTCTGAAAAATTTTGACACCTGTACCACTCGTAGAAAAAAAATGACGCGAAGCTGCGGTTTCTTTATTTACTTTTTAAGCCCAACAATTTCTTACATTCCTGAAATAATTAACACCTCTCATATGCTTCACTTTGCGATCTCTACATGACAATGACATTTATATATATTATACTTCCATTAATAGGTTGATCACTAGTTAAACTGTAAACATTAAAAAATGTCTAGTATCAACTAATTTATGGGTGTCTAATTAGAGGCAGGCACTGCTTACTCGTCCGGAGCACTTAAGAGCACCCATGGTTTTAATTGGGTTTGGGTTACTCTCTTTGTGTGTGTTTTGTTTTTGGTTTTTGTGTTGTATTTATCTATATCCGGATTTTGTCGGTTTTATTTGCTATTTACTTATCAAAAATATTTTTAGATTTTCTCCATCTTCTAATATTTCACATATTTCAATGTCAACATATTTTACCATTGTAAAACATTCAATACACTATATCGGGTTTAGCACATCAAATGCTATATAATACCTTATTTCGTAACTAATGAGAAAGGTTCAAATGATGTTAAAAATCAGTTAACAAACCCTGGCATTCGTTGTATCGATATACATATCTTATTATTACATGAAACTGTGGAAATATATGATTCTTAAAACTGCTGTTCACACTGTATAAAGTAAACCCACGTCCATGATTAATAGAATCTTACTTTCAGCTTAAAATATCGTTGTCCTAACATACGAATTGTAAACAACATGATTCACAAGATTTTGTTCTTAGCATTCACCATAAAAAAGAGATTAAATCTCTAATCTGTATTGATTTTCACTAAAGCTCTAGATTTACAAATTAGTCAACAAATTGTTAGTTACAAATATTTTAAAATGCATCAAAATTGTCCCCATATGCAAGTATATATGCAATATATGTGTTGACATTAACGATTTTTATTTATGTTTTCTAGTCCAACGTTTTTTAAAAATTGTAATGAGGAGATAACTGTATTGTATTTGAAGATTTGACGGCATCAATTCCGACCATCAAATCACAAACTGATGCCGGCAAATCTTCAAATACATTACGATTATCTCCATTCTTATGCTACGCCATAAAAAATTAATTAACTGATTCGAATGGGAATTTTTTATTTTCCGGAAATACCGTCAGCGCTTGCGTAAACTTTTCACAGCATCAATCGTTGAATAGATGACATGAAATTTTTAACGATGTCCAAGCAGAATTGACGTTACATTAAGAATTGCATAAAAATGTTAAATATGAATTGGTTAAATTTTACAAAATCGGTGGAATAAAGCAGGCATTAATTTTAAAATTACATACAATTCTTTAGATGTATACACAACACGAGATTATTTTCTCCTGTGTTTTTCATATATTTTTGTATATATAATTGACCTATTTTTTCAGCGTTGTATGAAAATCGAACATATATTGCTCGTTGTGCAATAATGGCCGTAAATTCCAAAAATTGAAATTAACATTTAATGTAAGCTGGCCTACATATTGTACAGGATTTAGAAATGAAGAGTTATGATGTTCTTTGCAGGCAGACGTATTGGTTCAATGTATATTATTTATCTTTTTTCTGGTACACTAACCCCAATATCAAGTAAGCAAAACCACAAATCAATGAGGTTTCAAAGGGTCATTATTCTAAATTTAAATTTCTGTTTGATGTTTGTTTGTAATTCCAAAGACATATAATCCTGGATAAGAGACAATTAAACTTTATCGAATAATGTTGCTTGGAGAGATCCCAGTGCCCGACCCATAAAGATGCCAAACTCGTCCTCATTTGATTGATAAGGCTCTTTCGTCGGGAGATTTTCAGGTAATAATACTGGAAGAAAATCCACAGTCCATAGAGGTGCCACACTACTTTAAGGTCAAGACAGCTATTGTACATTTTGAAAAAGAGTAGGCTCATTTAAGTTGCTATAAAAAGCTAAATTCTCCGCCTTTACTTCACACAATTCCAGTGGAAGTCAAAATTTTGTTCCAGCTGTTTAACCTTTTCTCTGTAAATGTATTGTTTGTAAAAATTTGTTCGTCCTAAATATACCTGAAATATATTTCTCTGGAAGTTACATAAATATTAATTCAATCAATTACAAAAAATGTTTCAATATTTCATTGAGTATTTATTTATCTGTAACAGAAGACACATATTTTTCCGTAAATTTATGGTAGAGAAAACCCAGTACAGATAACACACAAGCTCTCATCTTTACTCGTTGCCTCATTCAATTAAATTGCCGCAAACAAGAACGTCGTTACGTATCGTTGTTGTTACGGGCGTTTTTATTGGTAGCGGGATATTAAACAATGGAGAGTCTACAGGATATCAGTATATGCACATTAGGGAAAGCCCTATGATCTTCCAAGCTTGATAAAAAAAATTGTATTTCTTTTCGCTCGTTTTGCATCGATCTACTCTCAAAAAGGCGTAAAATGTTAACCAGTTATTTTTTTGCGTGGTCGCTTTCAAGTGTCACTTTACATGTATGTTTTCGTGAATATTGGGTTTCAGAACACCCATCACAAAACATATTTATCACTTGAGAAACACGCGGTTACAGTATATGTTTACGCTTTTATTTCGAGTAACCTGGTTAAGATGTATAATCGACACTGAAAATCACACTGGAAATGTTTAAACCGGCTAAATAACTTGTTCTTTTCAAATAAATAAGCTAAATATTCCAATACATAGTTATTAAACCCATTAATAGAACATATATTTCTTTAACAACCCATTTGGTACTGCTTAGTTTCCACTCCATCTGACTGAAACACATATATTTTCTATAATAAATGAGCAATGCACTGTTCAGAACATTTTCTGACCACTATTTCTTTTTGATTTTTACATGTAAGTAAATACTATGGACTGTAAAAAGAAATAAGGTTATTGATAAATCAATATACCTTACAAAAAAAATCGTTTTACTCCTGTAAATGTCTTTGTCTTAAAAATAGTCTTCTTTATATTACACATAACAGAGAACTGTATTACTCAAATAAGACATTTTGAACTAGAATAAAACATTCATAAAATAATTTTACAAATACTTTTCAATCTACGAAAACCAAGAGAAAAACAACTTGAAAAGAAATGAGTGCAAATGTCATCCTACTTACGAAATTTAAAGTTCATGTAATGAAATAATAACATCAAACAATGTTCATGGGTATTGTAATTACTCACATTTTATTATCATGTACATTTACTTAAATTTCTTTAAAGATAATCTGGGCGAATATGTTGTCTGTCCTTTATAGCGTCTTTTATTAGTAAAATGTATTAAACAAACGATTTTGATAATTAAAACCAGCCAACTATGCTTAACATAGATGACCAAATTGCTTATATACATACTTGTCTTTATTTAAATATATTAATGAGGCTAATTGAAGATTTCTTATTTTCAGTTATGCATGTTGCAGTGTATCATTAAAAGTTATGATACAATTGATCAGTTTAATGAATGCAATTAATAAAACTTTGATACACTGTTTTAAGTTCACTAACCACAAATCGTAAGTGTTGTTTAATAAACTTACTGTTGCGTTACCGTGCTGTTCTTTAATTTTTTTTGCAAAAGTGAAAAACTACTAAACCAAACAAGTAGTAGTTAATACATGTTGTTATCTTTCATTTTAAAGGTACATTTATCCTGGTGATTTGAAATGTGGGGGTTCATACAAGGGTTTTGGGTATAAATTAACGGAAATTTCGATCTGGTATTTACTTACATTTCATCAATAAATATTTTCACAATATAAACAATTTTTGTACATATAGTTTTGTTTACTTATTAATTGTATTTTGTCAAACAAATACAGTATTTTAATTAAGTTACTCGTCTTAATGTTGAGCAAATAATAAAACTAATTATATCATGTTTAAAACGCTTGAGATTCCATAATTGATATTTAGTTAATTTTTTTAAAAATAAATATTAAGAATAGTGCGACATTAACAAATCATGGAGACGGCTGTTTGCTGATATGTTGTTCATTCCCAGGTTCAGAACTGTACAATACTGATTAATGTGAAAACACTTTTTTTACATTATAATTTGAAAAAATTATCATAAAAATGATTTATCCTGGAAAGTACTGTCAAAAAGAAACCAATATAACAAATTCTACTATTGTTTATGCGCATTTTGATTTTAAACGTTATTGTTTCGTAATTTCGTCAAAATTCCACTTCAATTATTGTACTTATGGATCAACAAAAAATGTTATTTTATAAAAGCCTTTAGAATATGGGAAAAAAACAAAATTAATCACTTTATAGTAACAAACATACACAAAAAGTACTTTTCTGGTCTACACTCTGATTCGGTGACCAAATGTTTTTTTTATTTCTTAAATTTGGTGAGTAAGTTATTCTCTTTCTTATGTGAAAATATAGTTTTATTATCATAGGTCAATTTTTAACGATCTGCGATTTTGTGTATTCCGAGTCTATAACAAAAATGGAGGGAACGTATTAATTCTACATTTATTCTCGAAACACTTATGTATTATGGCATAGTTGTCTTCTACATGCCATGAAGCCTTCAAAACAATATAAGTTGATTCTAACAAGAAACTTTAGGAACACTACTAGTAAAATAACACATAATCCCAGTAATAAAGATGACGTTATTACTTTTGAATGTGGTGGGTGACCATAAATGTTTTTTAGCTCATTTTAAGATTTTGTCAAGAGGAAAGTTAAAACAAAATATATGGAGATCGAATAGTATATAAATATTACAGGGTGACAATACAATTGTCAACTTGAGAAAATACTGTCAACCGAGGCGAAAATCGAGGTTAATAGTATTTTCGAAAGTTGACAATTTTACTGTCACCCTGTCAGACATGTAAGATTTCTTTTATTATACCGAAAAAATATTCAAACAACTTTATTCAGTAATGGTATTTAATTCATGTAATAATGATAATGAAACAGCAATTTAACAATAAAAGTAAACTAACGGTATCCAGAATCTTTAAATGTGCATCGTTTGTGGTAGAAAAACGTTTGTTGCTTGACATTATTGTCGTCTGTTTACAACGTTAATGTAAAAATAGATATTGCGCATGCGCGAATGGTATAGTATAATTTTCTAACATTCCGTACCTATGGTAGCGGGTGACAGTATTTTTCGCGGCGACAGTATTTTTCCGACAGTAAATTTTTTTTCACAATACTTATATGGCCTATGGCCTATGGAATATTAACATTGTAAATGAAATTGAGGTATGATAATAGGATATGTCCTTTAATTGGTAAAGCTATATTATTATGAACTGAATACATAGTACCACCATACAGCAAGTCAGATAGGACCTATAAAGCAAAAAAGACCATATTATATTTATACAAAAATTGACATGTTTGTTATAATACTGCGCATTGTTGGATACATGTTCGCAGTCAGTTTTCTTATTTTGGACATATATGGGGCGTATCCATTGGCTACAATTTAATCGCAATCAACTTAACAGATAGATTATTACAACGTCCAGGTAAATACATCAAAGAAATATCTGAGTGAAATTAAAAACATTAAAGCATGGTATTGGTAGTTTAGCTTTTTCTGAATATTATATGGTTTTTTGCTATTAGAATAGACGTCATCCAAGACATGACAATGAATAAAACGACGGATGTATATTAAGAGGCAGTCACGTCTTACTCGTCAGAAATGTGTGTGGTTTTATTTTGTTCGGGCTACTCACATTTTGTTTTTGTATTTTTGGTTTTTGTTTCGTGTTTTATATTTTTTTTTACTCTTGTTGTTTTATCGATTTTCCTTCTATTTTTCTTTCTTATAATTGTGTTGTTATAGATCAGTGTAAATCAATATATTTTATTCACCAAAAGAACATGCAGTTTGCATCGATAGTGTATCTTGTTTAATAGACAAAAATAAGTTGTGTTTTAGTTCGCTTCACTTATGATGGCAAAACGCTATAAAAAATCGACACCAATTCTATACATATAATATGTTAAAACGATAAAAAGAGTGTTAGTTTATTCCGGAAACACCAGTGTATAAATATCCAAATATAGCAACAAAGTACTGTTTAGAAGCTATTAGAAGACAATTATAGTGATTCTTTTAACCGACAATAGTTACAAAAATGACGCAATGTACTTTTTTTTTAGGATTATCAGTGTTTGATGTGTTCCAAACGCATTTGATATGGTATGAAATATACAAATGATGACCTCTTTTGATTTATAGCTTTAAGCAGACAAATAGCAAAATGTTATCTAAAGCCAAATTAAACAAACAAGCAGAAAAAAATGGTTAATGAAAAGCTCTCGCAGAATATAGAATGTCAGACATTTTGCAAAAATATATTGTGAAGAAGATCCCACGAACAAATAATCTTTCATAAATGCTACATTTTACTCACTATAACATTTTTGTGGCAATCAATAATAGACTATTCGATTTTTTGTAATAAACGATTTATAATAAAGACTATCACTTTAATTACGTCACAACGTTACAAAGAAACATTTGCATGTTTATTCACTTTATTTAAAACAGTTCAAAAATGGGTAAACATTCCTTTAATTAACTTACTTGAAGGTTTCTAATGATTATTTCACATAAAGTAAAAGGAGAAACACAAATTTACAGTTAACGTATTAAAAACCAAGCACAATAAAAATAAGGTTAAAACATAGCCGGAAATTCAAACAACAATTATTCAAAACAAAACAAAATATCAGGCTTGACTAAACAGTTACTTTAAACACCTCATTTGCAAATTTGGTATATCCGATAACATCATATACAAGACGAAAAGACAGATCTTGTAAGACAAAAGGTAAAAAAACTAGAATCAAAAACAAATTGTGACAAAGACATACGACACTATGAAGAAGAAACCAACACAGCACCAAATATCAAAACAATTAACCAACCCAATAAAAAACATGATTGCACTAGCATCCGTCGAACCAGAAACAGTGTCTTCCTTTTATAAACGGATCGTCTTATCCGTGAAATAGTAATATTTAGGAAAGCCTCAGGAAATATGTTGGGAAAAATCGAAAGTTTTATTGAAAATAGATCCTGACCTTGTGGTTGGTAGTTTGTTATTAATCTTCATTAAGATGTCGTCTTGATCCTAGTCCTAGAGAGATGGCTTCAAAAGTTGCTCTTTTAATAACTCGATTAAATAGATGCTGTTTATGACTATCCTCTTGTTTTCAGTACATAAAATACATACGACAAAAATACTCTATTGGAAATGTGAAACGTTTTTCAGCTTTAAAAGATCGATTAGATTTTACAAAACAAATCCTAATTGCTGGTACCAATACAGTTATTTTATATAAGTAAATTTTTAATTTCTTGCACAAAACATAAAGAAATTTAGACATATTAAAAACACACAATAAGGTGAATTTTGTTCGAATTTGTGTGAATACCATTTTCATTTAAGTAAGCCATCAGCATTTGTATACAGAGGTCGTGTATCTGGATACAATTGTTCAAAACAAGGCTCTCTTTACGATTTTATGGATTTTGCTGCAGTTAAATCAGTCTTTTCATGCTCTTCAGTCACTGCATAGAATTGTTTGTTCGCTACTGAGTGTTTATCTATATGACTCAGGGACAGACCCATTAAAAAAATTCTAGGTTTAAAAACATAATTGGATACACACTGCAAAATTAATTATTAAGCGAAATTTTAAAATTAAATATTCATGTCCAACAGTTTCGTTTAGGAAGTAATTTAACATAATTTTTTTGTTTCATTGTGCCTACTGCCCTAAATGACGTCTTTGATATTTTCAACAGAAACGTTAGTGCCTATCTTCAATAAAACATGATTATTAAGAATGTTAATTGTTAATGGATTTAACGGAAAAAATACTGCCAAAGATTTTTTCAATCATTTAAATTCTTACCTTATACTCGTTCATGAATTAAAAAAAGACACCTAAATATTGTTAGGAAGATGGGGCATTTATTAAATGGTACTTCTTGCGTATCAAATAGGATTTTCAGCGAAGCAACATTTATGCTTAAGCTTTTTACAACCATCTGAATCTCAGAAATAGATATGACATTTATTGTAAAATTATTTACAATTCCTATATTATTTATTCTAACATTCCATTAAACTAAAATTATATACAACAGATTTATACCAATACTAGCATCTCAATTTATTTATGGTTAAAAAGAGGGCTAGAGTTTAGTATGAGAAAAACGATGAAAATACAATTTTGAAGCAGATAAGAAATCTGTTCAACTTATTCCGATTCTACTAGTTTTTTAAAAGTATTTCCAACAGAGAGAAATTAAACTAAGAGAACTTATTGTTTTCCCTAAACCTTTATATATTACAATTGGTTGCATCAAAACAAAACCTTAGTATTTGTATATCAATTAATACAGTGCTTTTTTGCGATGCATCCTCTCCAAAATAAGCTCCTTTACCAGATAGTAGATATCTGGAGTACTTAAAAACATCACAAAATCACATTTTCTGCAGTGCAGATCCTGAGCCGCCTTGACTATCCTACGACAATATTCAATAACCATAAAACAGTTTCTTAAAGATATGGTTTTAATATTTTGCTTTAATAGCGAGGACATGATTAATATGTACTTTATAAAATAGTCACCCAGACACATTATTTCAAAGTTTTATGAAAAACTGTACAGACATGTACATAAATATTGTCAAAAACATTAACTTTGATATATCTATTGTCGTCTAGGTTTTAGAAAAAAACTAAATTAATATCGTATCATGTCCATTTTTAGGTATAAAAGCACTGATTACACATCAAATCATTATGATTTTCATCTGTGTATTTCGTTAAGCTTTTCACAGTCGGCAATCAGGTTGCCATAACTGTAAGTAGTCGAGTTTAGACAAAACTTATTTAAAAAGATTTAATTACGAAAGTGTCATAGTTAACGACCCCATTTTGCTATCCTTACGTTTACATATTGACAAACTGAAACAAGCACATAGGTAATATTTTGCATAAGTATGTCAGCATTGCATATTTCTCAACGAAGTTGTATTCGACATTGTGCTACAATTATTCAATTATTAAATTGGTATATTATTAAATCGGTCATTTGCAAAGTTTGAATATAATATTAAACGTTAATAAAGAATAAGTGGTTGCATTGTTGCCCAACATCCAGTTAACAGTATTTCAGCTATATTCAGAGCAAGAGAGTTAACAAACAAAAAATCTATGCCGGAAATGGAATGGTCTAAAATGTTGACTGCCACTGGACAAATGTGTATTATTTGGTAAAGAAGGAAACTTTAGCCTGTTTAGTGGCTACAATGGGTCTAGTCTCCTTCGATAACTACCAAAATTGTGTCTTTATCGTGCGAGAACCGTGGCACTTTCCAATACGTCGTGATTAGGCTTTCCCTCGTATAATATAAAATCCACCTTCCTAAATGTTTTAACAAAGAAACTTAGGTCACAAAATATAATATGAATCCAAAGAAACAATTGTCTCTATGTACAATGGCTAATTATCTAGAGTTTGAAACCGAAAAGAAAAGCAATACATAAATATAAGAGGATAATATTTGTTAAATCTTTGTAGCGAATATTTTACTGCAGCTACTTTTACAAGTTCCAAAAGCTTTAACAACACTCACATTTACTTAATCCAACCTCAACTGCTGCAATAAAGCACAAAACATATAAGAAAACATACAACCAATAAATCAAGCCGTCATTAGGATTTTCACTCTTATTCCTAATGACTTTTGTTGAAAGAATTACAATTTTCAAATCGAGCAACAGTATTGTCAGTTAATTCCCTACTCAGTTTGTAATTCTTGACATTAACAATTTCTTTAAAAACATAGAACAAACATTATTTATTAACCTAATATCTTTTTTCATTTGAGTGTCATTTTTACGTTTAGCAATATTGATTCTAGACGCCTGTCACTTTAAACATCAATTCGTGACCTTCAGTCAACTGTCTGGTGTCCTGTCGTTAACACTTTCTATTACAAACAACCACTTTGGAACCGGAAAAAGCAATTGATATTACAGTGAGACTTCCGTTTCTGATAATAGCACTAAAAGTCTTCGTGGTAAAATTGATTTCTCATTTCAAAAGTGTTTTATCTATAAAATTTATGTGAACACAAATAAGAATACGTTTTCAAATACAACTGATGGTGTGTTACTACTTACTTTGAAAATATACAGCAAGTCTGAAATTGGTTTGTGGAACAAAAACCAAGGCTAACACGTCAAGATCCTTTAACAGTTAATTCTACAACTTTGCAAAGCAAACTTAAATATGAACCGAAATTTCCAGTTTTTTACAATTACAGTTTACATCAGTCAAGTACTTAATGCTTAATGCAGTTATCCTTAATTAAGATATGAGCTTTAATGCAGTTATCCTTAATTAAGATATGAGCTTTTTTCCTTAGACATGACAGTAAGTAAATCGTCGATTTTCTATTTAAAGGCATGCACTGCTTAGTCATCCGAAGAACCCGAGTACACCCATGGTTTCATTGCGCTCATGTTACTCACTTTGTTTTTGTGCTTTTTGGTTTTTGTATGGTGATGTATATGTTAATGTGTAATTGTCCTATAACTTTTGACTCTTGTTTTTCGGTCAGTTTCCTTTCTATTTTTCTCTGGTCAACTAAAATTGTTTGGGTATATATAGGAATACAATATTGTTCTGGGGATGCTTTAGATATCTATCATTTTTAATCTTAAACACCCTGAAACCTTATTCAAAGTTTCTGCATTTGTTGTATTACGAGTAAATTAAACAACAAACATGATACATATATTTGGTATACTTGAAATCATAACTAGAGTATACGACGAAAATGTGACATAAAGAAGAAACAAAAAACCCAACAAAATCCAAAATGCGTAATCCAAAGGCATTCGGTTGCTACGAAAGAGAAAGCAGTGCCAGCATCTAAATAGACAATTTCGAGATATTTATAGACAAGTTCGTGAAAATGTAACAGGAAACCAACCTATGGGAGTCTTTGATCAACTCGTCTTAAATATATGTATGAAAAAATATCAGATCGATTAGTATTATATTACAAGAATTTCTCACTTTTTTCATATTTTTACAGTTTAATAAAGTATTTTACATCACCCATTGTTAAGTCACTGACCACGAAGCGCCTAATGTCTTGTTATTATGTCTTCCAAACGATCTCTCACACGATGTTTTGGGAGACATATTGTTTTTACCGAGTTTCTTGATAGTAAGTCTCCCAAAAGTGTCCCGGTTTGGATGCGTCTTTTTCTTTCTTTTTTCATTTTACAATCCGTTTAATCTTGTCCGCTAGTTTTCTTAGAGAGAAGATGTCTGATCGACACGAAACTTTTTGAGTGGTTTTGAGTTGACTTGTAATAAACTCAATTAAGGCTTCGTTTTGGGAGACATTTGTGTTGGCATCCCAACATTTCTGGTTGATTTCTATTTATTCGTTCGCGCTTCGGATTTATCAGGATTTTTTGGAAACGAGTCGAGGGATCCTCCTGAAGCTTTGAAAAAACCTAGAATGCCATGTCCAGTTATGCACATGTGTTTAAGAATTTTAGATGCATCTGCGGAAAAATCGCGTCAAAACTATTTTCGTCGGATCCTTTTAAAAATAGGTTATTTGTCTACAATGGGTATCCTAAACTTGATCGCATGAAGGAACATTTTCGTTGACTGCTCATAAAAAAAATATGCAACATTGTTGGATTGCCTTCCAAATTGTTATCTGGGTAAAATGGGGATCCTAAACATGACCAAAAAAAAAATTAAACCGCCTTTTTGCCAATTTGTGTGTATTTTTCCGCCGAAGACAAAATTGCATTCGAACGATAGAAATAAAAAGTGCACTCCTTATAGCAATCAACATCTGCGTAATAATTTAAGTGCCATATAGTCGATCAACAGTTCCAGCAACAGCGTTTAATTCAAAAACACATAAACAAAATATATGATTTTAACTTGTTGAAATGCAAAGGAAATTATTCCGATTATACAAAGAATAATTACATATACATTATAGTATTTGTATGTAGTAGTTGATAACTTTTACCCAAAGGACATTTAATTTCCGATTACCTATGACAATAATTTTAGCATAGACATAACTACTGCCATGGTCTCGACTTGGTACAGGCATTTGAAAAGAAATTGTGGTTTTAACAAGGTTTTATGGCAAACCAAACATCCCGCTTCCATTACTGTAGATGTTGGTTTGTTGATGGCAATGAATGGGTATCATAACACAAGTCAGTATTATATGTATCCAATAATCATAGCACAATCAATGTGTCCTCAATACATAAATGGGAAACTATCTGCGACCGCATTTTCAAATATTTTTCAACATAGAAGTGGTATCTATGTTAAACTTGCTGAAGGCGCGGACGAGTAGTTGTTTTTTTTGTAACCTTGGTTTTTAAGTTTATCTCAAAGAAATTCAGTATACTCGCTGCAAGCTCTTACGTACCGGATCAATAGAGGAATATAGACACCGTATGCAGGAATATTGCTTCATAAGAGAGGAAAAGTTATACTTTTGAAATTAAAATCATATCGTTTGTCGTAATTCTTGTGCTCAAATGACCGTTGGTGTCATATTCGAAGTGTAAGTCAAAACCTGTTCCTGTGGTTTCTTTAACTTCGATTTCTGGAGGATATATATAATAATATATTAGCGGAAGCCACTCAAAAATTGAGGGTCGTTAATTGTTTGTTGTTTGTTTGAATGGTGTTTAACGCCACTTTCAGCAATTTTTCAGCTATATCATGGTGTCCAGTTTTTATTAGGGGAGGAAGCCGGAGTACCCGGAGAAAACCCCCGACCTGCGGTAGGAAAACTGGCAATCCTTGTCAATTAGGATTGGAGTCGAGTACACACTGCCTGCAGTGAGAATGAAACCCGCAATCTCAGTGTTGACAGACCACGTGATCAATAGTAGACGAACTACCTTGACCACTCGACCACCGAGGCCCCGGGTTGTTAATTGAAAGGACATCATAAATATATCTACATATATGTGTTAGACTCATTACGTACTCAAATCGACGGTATATTTTTGAAGGTACTTAATTCTACGTCATAACGCTTCAAATTCATGGCACATTTTGGTTGAACAAAACCTAACAGGGAAAACAATTTAAAAAAAATCTTGGTATAACGAACGAATTCAACTACACGTAACCATGAAACTTGTGGGAAATAATCTGAGCTTCCCCGTCCCTTGTTTTCTATTATAAAATGTTGATGTTAACTTCATCAATTCCTTTATTTCCGCACTGGTTTAAAAAACGGAAAGAAGGTATGTCTCAAATGATGCCTGTCAATATAGTTTTATATGTAAATGGATCCACCGATATCCCATAATCCCTTAGAAGTTTTAAACAGTTGACTGACGTAGAGAAAAGAGTGGTACGAATGCAATGTAAACAAGGGGCTGCTAAAGATAAGAAAGAATGTCATAATATCTATCGCAGGAAGAGTGGCACTCCAAAATTTGTTGAGTCGGTGGACGTTTTTATGACCATAGCTTCTTTTGTATCTATAATTGGTGTTAAAAACACTTACAACATTCACCCCATAGTATACTGGACGGGATAAATTACCACACCTTGGATGTTAACATTGCAGACGTAAGGAATTGCAGTACCTAGTTACCTGATCCTAAATTCTCTTTGCTTTGCGGAACGGTGTGCTGAGTAGGGGACAATTAGTGTGATGCTATTTTCGGTGGTGCGTACTTTAACACCAATCATGATCTGGCAGATTGAAGTGATTGTACGGCAACCTATATTGAGGATCGTTTATATCATATCGATGATTGTTCATTCTGTTCCGCAAATTCTGTCGTATTTAGCATACATACAAAAGTCTATAAAGCTAACACTTAATCCCATAGATGACGTCTTCCGATGAGTAGTCCAAAGGGTCAAATGATTTAGTAAAATAGAATTACTTGTAAAATTGCGCCTAAATTCTGGGGAAGATAATTAGCAAATTAAAGGTTTTGCTTTTTGTTATTTTTTCCAGTTTTATGTCTGCATGTTCTGATAATAGGAGTTGATTCATAAGTAGTTGGTGATGCCAAACAATCCAAAATATCAAGTGTAACGGGTTTTAGAACATTAACCAAATCACTACTTCTAGAGTAGTAACTACCATCTGACTGAACGTAATACAAATGGGGGTATTCGGAAAAATGTTCAAGATCACGCTTAGACTTTTACGTTCATACATGTGTAATCAATGCTAAATTAAAAAGGATCTTCACTTTTGTTCAACAAAATACATGACTATAACAACCACTTACATAAAGGATCTTGGCGTTCCTGCGTCTGGAGAATGATTTAAATAAAAAAAAACAGAACGTGAATGTACTGAAATATTTCCGGTGTACTATGTTATTATAGAAATTGGTAGCAGTTAAAAAGAGGCATAACTGTATAAAAACTCAATATTTAACCACTTGACATTTATAGATAATGTTTGTCATAAAAGACATACTGGGAATGCATAAAACGCGCATTTAAATGTTTCCATCCAGTATAAACACTGCTGTTTCTTTCATTCATATGAATGCGACAAAAATGAATGTTTGCATCAGTGTAAAAATAGGATACGGTTCTGTTATTTTATGAGTACAAGATCATCAATACGTTGGTAAATAATATTTGTTGTACGAAGTGGTCCAAAAAATTTAAAAAAAAACAATAACACGTAGATATAGCGATGTGGCCGAGTGGTTAAGGTAGTTCGGTACTATTGATCACGTGGTCTGACAACACTGAGATTGCAGGTTCGATTCTCACTGCAGACAGGGTTTACTCGACTCCAATCTTAATTGACAAGGATTGCCAGTGTTCCTACCGCAGGTTGGGGCTTTTCTCCGGCTACTCCGGCTTCCTCCCCAATTAAAAACTAAACACCATGATATAGCTAAAAAATTGTTGAAAGTGGCGTTAAACACCAATCAAACAAATAAAAACAAATGTTTGTCGATTGTTCAAACAGGCAAAGTGTGTACAAGTCGTCTGTAGTTGTTAAACTTATTTTCTTGGCGACAGTCATAATATCATTTTCTTTCGCATCACTCATTGTTTGTAAGCACGGTCTTATTTCATAGTAAAGATTTGAATTGTTGGCGAGACGTTGAAAATGGATCAAGCAATCAGGCAACAAAAAAAAATCGATGGAAATGAATTTATTTTAATACATAAACGGCAAGGACTATTCTCAGATGTATACATGTTTGCTCATTATAACGTATAAAGAGGAGGCGTTTTATTAGCAGTTGAAAATGATGACTTTAAACGAAGCCAAACATTGTTTTTACAGAACAAACGTTGAAAACTAAAACAATTATTTTAACATTCTTTCTGTACACATTGTACTTTTAACAGTGTAAAGTACTCCAATGAATACTAAAACTAAAATAATAAAAATTCAAGGTAACCATTTTAAAAGTTCTTTTATCAGTTGCATTGATATAATAATAGTAAATGTTTATTTCTATCTCTCTACACAATTGATTAAAGTGGACTTCAAAGTATCGTTAATGAATACTCTCATAACATTAAATACTATGATGTTAATTACACCAAAAATATCAATAATGTATTGAAGTTGCATCTCGTGTCAACAACAATATATTTGTACTTTCAAATTCAGCAGAAATAAAAGTACAGGCACATGATCACAAGTCAATACGATAAACAACATAAATCTAAACTTTTGTAATAATTCTAAATTTTTGTTAGAGAACTATTTGCATGACCTTTTCATGGGCTTAATATTAAATTTAATAGTATCTGCCAATCACAGAAAAAATAAAAAAGCCTTTAATTTATAACTGTTGGTTTTAAGGGAAAAAGGAAACTAAGCGGGCGGTCAATTGTTTTATTACCATGTCTGCCGTAATTTTATTCACACACAGTTTCTATTATGTGTCGTGTCAGTGTTTTTCTAATTTCTTGGTTTTTTTGCTGATGTCTTTTAAATTAAATATGTGATAATTTTGTAATCACATTCCTTTGCAAATTGTAGCGTGATTCGTAATATTGGTGAGAATTTGTGTAATTTTATATGTTTTTTAATCAAATTTGCTGACATTTGCTGATCTTATTTGCTCATTGGTTTTATTAGCACACTATTTTTTATTTGTTCATTTGAATCTTGTGCGACCATTTAAAGTTATTTCATGGCGTCAAGTTTAAATTGCGGAAGGAGAAAACCGGTAGGAAAACATTTAGGAAGACCTCTTTTATCAAACTAAAAGGACACATTGTTTGTCCTCAGATGAAATTATTTGGAGATTTTTTTTAACGCGATATTTTTATTGTTGCTTCGACACAATTCTCGTTATTTTAGAATAGCATGATACACAAATTGAAATGATTTACGTTTCGTGGTTAGTCCCTTTTCGTTGATGGTTCGTTGGGTACTCAAATTTGTGGTTTGCCTGTCTTCAAGGAATCATTTAAATGTTGTATCGAATCCCACGAATAAAACTAGACAAAGTCGATCTAGCGATCACTGATACCCCCGATTTCGTAAAAATTTTCAAAGTTCTTCGTGGAATCTGACCTTGAAATTTGACAGATTTCCTCCAAAATCGATAGACTTCTTACCAACATAATATCCCATAGTTTTATTCAAATCGGATGCAAACTTTTTGAGTTAATTGTCCTGAAACAACTTTTTTCTAAAAATTCTATAGTTTTTCGCAGACTGCAACCTAGAAATTTGATGGATTTCGCCCAAAATCAATAGGCTTCTTACCAACGTGATATGTAGCAATATCACAAATTTTCATTCAAATCAGATGCAAACGTTTTGAGTTATTGTCCGGAAACAACGTTTTTGTAAAAATTTGTAACGTTTTTCGTACACTGCCTCCTTGAAATTTTACAGATTTCATCAAAAATCTATAGACTTCTTAGCAACCTGATATATTACAATATCTCCAAGTTTCATTCAAATCGGATGCAAACTTTTTCAGTTATTGTCCAGAAACAACTTTTTTGTAAAAATTTCTAATGTTTTTCGTGGACTGCAACCTTGAAATTTGACGGATTTCCCCCCAAATCGTTAGGCTTCTTACCAACCTGATATATAACAATATCTCAAAGTTTCATTCAAATCGGATATAAACTTTTTGAATTATCATCCGGAAACCAAATGTGAACGGACGAACGGACATGAGGACCACTATATACCCCCGACAGGTTTGTGAGAATCACCTTCAAGTTATCCAGTCAAAATGCTCATAACTGAACTTACTATGGCTTCTTTAGTAAGAATCATAGTACTCTTTCTTACAGTCGATTAACGTAAACGTAACATAGTCAATAGTCTTCTTTGAAAACATTCGACGGATCTACATGGTCAAAATTGTTTTACAGAAGTTATGATTTTTTTCCCTTAAAATATTACAAAATTAAAGACAGTATTGTGAATGTGTGGGTTTATCACCGTTTAATGCATTAAATAGCAGATTTCTGAAAATTATTAAATAATTTTACTTGTAAAATGCATACAAACTGCATAGGAAATATTATTATACCTTACATATATATATGTTTGTCGCTCCAATACTTGATAAGTTTACTGGTTTGTACAGTCCCAGTGGACTTATATTATTCCATCTCCAAATGAAAAAAGAATTTAAGCATTTAGAGTTAAACGCCACTGATGAGTCTTAAGAAGACGAAACGCGCGTCTTGCGTAACGAATTTGTCACCTTGGTAAGTTTGAATACATCTTGTTGGAATATTTGAGCAAAGCCAAGTAACAGCACGGCACGTCCGCGGCTGGCGGACTGTGAAGCAAATATATAAAAGTTTTGGGTTCAGTTGGAGTGAGAAAGTTTAAAATCAATATGTTATGACTTGTTTACGTTATTTATTCATATTGACACTCAATGACTAATGCCGTTCGTTGGTCAGTCTGTGTCTATAATTTTGACAAGAAACACCATCATTTGTATCGTTGCATAATCTTCTAGACTTGTATATTATTTTGTTTATACTGTATCGTCATGTTTGTCGATCCGACCAGAAGTTACATAATTATATTTCACAAGAACTTTCACGTCTTCTGACGATCTTCAGGTGAATGAATGTTTACATACATAACATTCATTCACCTGAACATCGTCGGAAGACGTGAAAGTACTTGTGAAGTATAATTATGTAACTTCTAGTCGTGTTGGAATTTAATGTGCCAATTATATAAACTGTATACAAAATTTACTTTGAATATATATATATATATATATATATATATATACGTCTACAAATTAAGCCCAACACTGTTTGAATTAGATTTTTAACACTGTCAAATTTTTGCTTTCCCTCAGCGGGATTCGAACTCACACCGTTGTGACACTGTGGCACCAATTCGCCTGTACTATGTCCAGCGGTCTAGACCCCTCGGCCAAATCCGCTATATAAAAATATAGCTTCATTAACCGGGGTGAATCTTAGACATAGACATAGTACATGTGTACTAGCGTGTGACGATGGAATTTTCGTAACCAATACGTATTAATTTGACAGTAATCTAATTCAGCATTTTTGTATATATTATATAGGATGACAAAGTTACTTGTCATGCTGTCACAGTAAGTAAATTATATACAAACGTCTAAGTATTGTGACAACCATATAATATATCTATCCAGCGGATTTCTGAAACATCAGAAATACAGGGTTAATATCAAATATTTATATATACGTCTACAAATTAAGCCCAACACTGTTTGAATTAGATTTTTAACACTGTCAAATTTTTGCTTTCCCTCAGCGGGATTCGAACTCACACCGTTGTGACACTGTGGCACCAATTCGCCTGCACTATGTCCAGCGGTCTAGACCCCTCGGCCAAATCCGCTATATAAAAATATAGCTTCATTAACCAGGGTGAATCTTAGACATAGACATAGTACATGTGTACTAGCGTGTGACGATGGAATATAAATAATTAGGGGTATTTTTTCAAACAATTTATATGAATGCAGTTTTGGGTGGGACAATTGGTCTCGTGTCTTACCGGAAATCTGTCCTGAACGATTCTGATTTAAGTTGTCCCCTACTAGCGCCATTTTTGAAAATAAAGCAAGAGACAGATTTGGTCGGCCTACAGATACAAGTCATCAGCCTTTTTATTAAAATATGTATTTGAAATTTCGGTATACTAAAACAATTGTAAATGATGACTTTAAACGAAGCAAAACATTGTTCTTTAATAAAATACTCTGAAAAATTAAAACTATTATTTTTAACAGTCAGTTTCTGAACACAATGTTCTTTAAACAATATAAGTACATCAATAAATAGTAAAACAATAATACTTTAAGGCGAACATTCAATTTGTTTATCCAAGGCAGAGCCCTCGGAAAAACAACCTATCAAGGGGACAACAAATATATAATGTTCTATTCCTCTGTCATCTCCCTTGATTTATACATTTAGGCCTAAAGCAATGTAAGTTTTCGATAAGGAATTAGATATTAATGGCAACATCTGTAGTAATTTGGAAACAATTGTACCAAAATCGATTGCATAAAAGAACCAGACAGCAATTCCGTCCTGGTAATTGATGTATACTAAAGATGTATTTATAAATCTTTATATTCTCCCCCGCAAATCAATGTTTATTGCTCGGGTCTACTATTTAAATATTTGGCGAAGGAGCCAGCAATCAAATTACAAGTAATTTCAATTAACAAAATGTCAATAAATCTTCCACACTTAATAATCAATTATTTTTTTTTAACTTTCTTTTTTACAGAACGCATAATAAAACTGAGTTATTAACTTGCTTACCTTACATGTGTATTTTCTACAATTATTTTATCTGTTGCTCATATTTGCAGACATAGAAAATTTGGATAAAACTTATTTTAAACTTTTCCACAAAAATTCGTTTCGAGTATTCTAAAGACACTATGTAACTTTAAGATAGTAAACCTGATGTTGTTCTTTTATACCCTTGGATCCGTGTAACATTTGTCTGTATTTATATATGTATACGTTGTATATTAATGCTGCTATTTGAATTTATAGTTATATCTCTGTAATAGTGTTATGCGTTTGCTTTACGAGAATGAAGAGCAAGTACATAGTTCTTGGTAATGAGACAAAAAACTAATTATCCCATAAAATAAACAATAACTAACAATTCGAAGAACAGACAAAACAACAATCACACAAAACTTAAATAAAACACTAATTCCTAGAAACGAAACGAGATAATCTGGAAGAGTTTACTTTATCAATTACAAAACTCAACGTGTTTCATTTTAGTCATATAATCAACATCGAATTCTCTTTTACTTTTTGACTGAGTAGATGGTGTTGGTTACATCAGGAGACGGTTCTTTTACTGCTGTGGGTATTGAAGTCTAAAGTTTAGACTCTGTCAAAAATCCTTCAAGATGCCTTCAAAAAAAGTATGTATGCGTGAAGCTAACAGTCCACTTAAATCATCAACTTCATAAAGAGAAACAAAGGTTACCAAAATTTATTTCGCCAAATGTGTTCAATCAAGATTGATCAGTGGCGGTCAAAACAAAAATAATGATAGGACACATAATATAGATCCGGGTACTCCGGCTTCCTCCCCCAATAAAAACTGGACGCCATGATATAGCTGAAAAATTGTTGAAAGTGGCGTTAAACACCATCAAACAAACAAAACAAAAACATAATATAGATGTTGAAGAGCTATTACCGACAGTTCAAACATTATATTAAATTTAAAAAAAATGTTGCCGTTCATCATAAGAGCTGCAAATGTTTGTACGAACTTCTTTTGTAGTATGGCACTCGGTCCTTCCGTTTTAGGGTTTTTGTAGACATTTTACTAAACAAAACCTCATCTTCTACTATTTACTAGAGTCATTCCTGCATTAAGATACCTGGTGTGCGTTCAAAACGCATTGTGATCTATAGTCAAATTCAAATCTCAACACATTATATTATAAAGGATAGATTTTCGCATGACAAAATGCATTAATGTGCACGCAGAAATCCACAAATACACATTAAACGACTCTTACCAGCAAATCAATTATATATTGTTAATGCATTGCGCAGTAAACGTTCGACCAAGAAATGAACATTGATATCCCCCGAACTTTAATTACGTCAAACAAAGGCAAATTCCGAGACATAAACTGTTTATAATCAGAGTATATAATTCTAAAATTATGGCATGAAGCCATTTAGACGGATTGAACTTAATGGTTGACAGCACGCTATTCTGATCATCTGAACTAAATCAAGTATAATATTAACAGTAATTGTAGAGTTTTGTTTATTACTGCTTAATCTGTTAAGGTTTTCCATTCTCTAAAAAAGTTAATGTACGAATTTAGTTTATTTATTTTAATTTAGTCACATCAGCTGAAAATAATGCGAGTTAAGCATTTGCAGCACAAATACCTACCAGAGAAGTCCAGCACGATTTTATTAAGTTTACGGTGGCAGGATAAAGATTTCATTTTTAAGTGTTTTTAGGTGCTTAACGCCACTTTAAGCAATTTTTCAGCTATATCATGGCGTTCCAGTTTTAATTGGGGAGAAAGCCGAAGTACCCGGAAAAAGCCCACTGAGTTTCGGTAGGAAAACTTGCAATCGTTGTTAATTAAGATTGAGTCGAGTGCACCCTGCCCGCAGTGAAATTCGCAACCGCAATCTCAATGTTTACAAACGGCTTCAACAATAGTAGACGAACAACTTCATCGAGGCCTGTTTATTATCTGAGCAAGCCACTTGCATGTTTAAATTCCAGTAGAATCGGGGTTTTATGTGTTGCCCTATTTATTTTTATTTCATGCTTTTAGTTCCGATAAGGTAATCTTTAGCAGGTTTTGTTTTTAACCTTCTAAACTAAATAAAGAAATAAATATGTTCATTTCACTTAAATAATATCTGAATAGAACAACAATTTATTCCACCACATTTTATCCTTTAGCACCGAACATGTTCAAATTATACAGACAAACGAGTCACTTGACAGGTGTTTAATTGAAGGCAGGCGGTACTGCTGTCTTGTCCGGTGCACCTGAGTGCACCCATGTTTTTTATTGGGTTCGGGTTACTCTCTTTCTGTTTTTGTGTTTTTAGCTTTTGTGTTGCGTTTGTCTATATCCGGGTTTGTAACTTTCCCTTGACTCTTGGTTCTTGTTGTTCGGTCGGTTTTCTTCGCTATTTTTCATAAAACTCGAACAACACATTAATTGATTGTAAAAATACATTAAAAGGCATAAACAAAAAGTTTTCTTGAATGGCAGCCGAGTTGAGCTTAATTTTTTCCGCGTATTTTTACATGTGTTTCCCTTATGAAGTAATGTCTTAAAAATCATATGGACATACTTTTTATATTATTTTGCTTTCAAAGCCAATTTTATGTCACGATGTATCACAAGAAATAGATCAGACCAATAAGTTAACTCGTGGATCAGAGAAGGATTGACAGTCCAAAAATTCAAAAATACCGATCAGACGAAACAAATACAAGCATGTAAAAGCATGCTGTGAAACCACGTGCTCCAGACAGGTACCCGTTTTCCGGATTTTCAAAGAATTAAATAAATCTTTGTTTCAAGTTGCTACGATGTGCCATACATTATCTTTTTAGAATCTTGACAGAAAATATTTCACTTGTGTTAATTATTTTAAATTGATTAATAAATATTAAAATTTAAAACTTTGAAACTGCTTATGTCACATGTAACAAAGAGACATTTATAACAATTGTGTATATTAAGAGAATCGATAATCGTGAGCCATGTCGTTAAAGTAAAGGTCAAATAGCAAATAAATCCGTTCAATTCTTCATGTCCAATTTTTTATTTCGCGCAATTATAAAAAAAAACAGTTTTATTATTATCTTGTGAAACATTTGCTTCATGAGGTTCCATTGTGATGCAATTAAAATCAAACAGACACTTAACCGAAATCTAATCTAGGACACACAATATAAAATTTTACTTTCAGTAGAACATTCAGTAGAAAATTGATTCCGTAGTAAAATTCAATTGTTTCAGGGAGGAGATAAATTAAAAAGAAAATTTTAGCAAATATCACATATTAAATGTATATAATGTTAAATATTAGCCCTAACCATTTTAAATCGATAAAATAAAAACAATACACAAAATGTATACAATCTGTTTTTGTTAGTAACATTTTAAAGTTACATTTTGTCACTGGGCCTCGTTTACTATAGTGCGGCCGCGGTGGCTGAATTATTTAGGTAGGTTGACATATACTTTTGATCACGTGATCTGTTAGCACTGAGGTCGCGGTTTCGACTACGAACTACGGGCATGGTATACTGGACTCATCTTACTTGACAAGGTTTGTCAGTTTTTCTAACGCAGGTCTGGGCGTCTTCTCCGTGAAATGCGGATTCCTCCATTAACAAAAACTGGACGTCATAATATAGCTGAAAAATTGCTGAAAGTTGTTAAATACCATTAAAACGAACAAAAAAACTCGTTTACTGGTGACCATGTTGTCTGTCAACATTGAGGTAGCCGGTGCGAGTCTCGTCGCGAAGGGTGTGTTCAACTCTAATCCTAAATGACAATGTCAGTTTCCTAGCTGAAACTAGACGCCATGGTATAGTTCAAAAAATGCTAAGAATGGCGTTAAACCCCAGTCAAACAAGTAAAAAAAAATTTTGTCATTCATATGGATCAAACATTCAAACAGGCAAAACGTTTAGAAGCACATTTAATACACTTTCCGGGGCAGTATTCAAATCCAAGTCTTAACCAATAGCAGTTATAAGCAAAAGCAAAAGAAAAGAGAAAATTGGGAATATTTTGTCACCGGAAATTCTTTACATCAGTAGGATAAATAATAATATTGAAACTCAATGTTATGTATATAATTGTTAATGGGCGGTTTGCTCGACTTATTTCATACAATGTTCTCCTTCATCGAGTAAGTTCATTTAATACAATGTATTAAATTTATGTAATAAATTAGTCATAGCATATGATCCATCACCTTCTTGCGTTATTGAAGTCTGGTCTTCTAATTGGACTTGACTACAGTAATGTACGAAGACTTTCATTAAATTTACTGATGTTTATCAAAGAATGACAAGAGGGAACATTATTCTAAACGACATGTGCCGATGAATAACAGTTCATTAATGAAGAAAAGCAGTACCAGAAACATCAGATTACACAACCAATGCAAAAATTGAGGAAAACCAAAATGTTCTTGAATTCATAATTATGGGTATCGGATATATTTACTATAAATTAATTCATGTGATAACTGTAAAATCAAAATTAAAGGACAATTTTAATAATCAATCTGATATAAAATTCTAAATACACAACGAGATATGATATTACAGACACATTGATCACAATACCACTAAACAAAATGACCATTAAAAAGTGCAACAATGGTGAAAATTAATAATTTATATTGAAAACCTTCGTGGTATTGACATTACACGCTCATAAAAAATGTTAAATGTCTGCGCCATTCTGACATTCAGTTACAGATATTGTTTACAATAAGCTATTATAGTAAGGGTTGACGTATTCTGGAGAGGGTTTTTTTTGCGTGATTAATGAAAATTGCTTACCGCGTATCGTTAAGATTATGCTCCTTTTGTAGACCAAGAAAGGTACTTTTTGAAATCAATAATTATTTCTTTGAGATATTCAGCGTTTTGAAATAAGTTGGTTTTAAAAATTTTTATCGGCCTTTTCCGTACTAAAATTTGACCTAAATTAGAACGGAAGTGTACTTTAGGAACAATCGATTGTCTATTCGAAATCTCGTCTGCAGTTAAGGCGGGAAAAGTCTCGCGGTTTGTCCGAATACCACTGAACGTCAGGAAACAGTTGATCGTTTGTAAACGCAAGATTCCTTTAGAAACAAAAATGGCCGACTTATTATGCAAAATTCCTGTAGCAAAAGTCAAGGACGATTTGTAACAATTAAACAACAGAAGCATAGTATAAAACATTGACAAATTAGCGTATCTAATTTTTTTCTACTGGATTTTTGTAATAAAAAAGGTAAAATATAAAATAATTAAAAAATGCAAGCAAACTAATTCTAACTTTTCCAAGGGGTGCGGCATTTTGTAAAGTATGTTTCAGATCAAATGACATGGCAAACCAATGTTTAAAAAACTCATTTTTGCCAGTTGTCATTGATTTTCACCGGGTACTCCGGCTTCCACTCCAATAGAGCAATAGAGACTTGACACGATGATGAAAATTGTTGAAAGTTGCGTTAAAGCTATTAAAAGGTATGCGGGACACCACCCGCCAGTTTTTGTGAAAATCTAAAAAAAAAGCCACATTTATAGTAAAATTAATAACAATTTCATTTCTTTCATTATTAGCTCTTAACTTCCATAAAATACAAAAAAGACCATGAAAGAATAATACCTTAATAATAAATTCAGTTTATTAAGGCATTAAATAAGAAGTTTTCACTTAAACGAGATCGGTACATGTATAGGTAAAAATAATGTAAAGGAATTTTTTAACAAGAGGTAATTTTGACCAAAAAAAGGAGAAATTTTAAGTTCTTATTTTTCTTTGTACCACTAAAATGTATACCGACCGATTGCTTGACATTGTATAAAAATTAGAAAAATTCATTAGAAGAATTTTTAATCAATTATTTTAGTGCTTGTATATTCTACTCATTGTTCAATCTATTAGAAAATTTGAAATTTCATTGCTCAACCTCAAGCAAATAATATCTGAAACTATATTTTCATCTTTAACTATGGTTATTTAAAAGCTAACTAAATGGCAAGATTAAACAAAATTAAATGAAAAAAAATTTAAATGTTAATCTCCTGAACCCCTTAAATAAACAAACAAAGTATATTTCAAGTTCGTCTTCTATTGATCACGTGGTCTGTCAACACTGAGATTGCGGGTTCGATTCTCACTGCAGGCAGGGTGTACTCAACTCCAATCTTAATGGACAAGGATTGCCAGTTTTCCTACCGCAGGTCCGGGGTTCTCTCCGGGTACTCCGGCTTCCTCCCGAATAAAAACTGGGCGCCATGAAATAACTGAAAAATTGCTGAAAGTGGCGTTAAAACACCATTCAAACAAACAAAAACAATATATTTCAAGTTCAAGAACTAACAGATTTGTCCTTCTGTTGGATATAACTGGTAAGAAACTGTAAACGCTATCCCTTCAAAAATGGTATAGAGAACTTTCCTTCCATTTGTACCTCCCTTAACAACACTCATATCTCCGACTGTCATTAAGCTGTGTAACTACACTATGATACCACAATTGCCATCAAATCTCCAACGCTTTGGCTTAGTCCCTACGTAACTGCCTGGATTGACTGATTGATTTTTTATTTGATATAATTTGATTGATTGATTGATTTCTCGGCTATGTTAAGAACGTTGCATTGAAAGGGCTGACACAAAAATATGTGTGCACGCAATGGAGCAATTGGTTTTACTTTTGGGACAGAATCGATCTATGTGTTATATTGTCTATTGAAGCTATTCTTACAAATAATACAATGGCCAGTGTCGTACGTCTACGACCTATTGATCTTGCGCAGAAGCCACGTCGTATTTTCTAGAGACATATCTATTTCAATTTTTTTTTAAACGTAGCAAAAACAACAAGCGCCATCCTGCCTCATCTTGAGAGTTATAACTGACAAGATGTGCAAAGAATTAACATGAATTTTAATTCCGACGGCTAATCAAATAATTAAAATCCCACAATACCTACAAGTAAACCACGTGATCGATAACTGAATAAGCAATACTTACAAAGGGAGTGATTTTGTAAATAGATGGAACAATGTATCAACCTGTGGGAATATTTGTTCCTTATCTTTAGAACGAGTTTGATTAATTTGTTAATAATCATGATTTTCATGTTTTCCACGTGTACAGTATCATACAGATAGTGGATCTTCATTACTTCACAAATTCCTATTGAAATCATCTGAAGTCTGTTTTTCTCATTTTCCATCAACAGTTACAGTAACAAAGTGAGTGAGAACTGATAGTATAGTAGTAACCGGATGTACAGATGCTTTTTACCTTTTTTTACGGTGGATAATATTGTAGTACCCGGAAATAACGAATGCATTTACTTGTTGTACGGTAGATTTATTTGTCCTACTACGGATGTACCGGGAATGCAACTTTTAATAACCGTTGAACCTTATCAGATGTAAAATTTAAACGTTGTTATACAGCGGTATACAAAATATCTAATGCATTCAAAAGTAAAATAAATCTTTCGTGCTGTCGGAACAATGTTTTATGCTAGTATGCTGTAAAAGGGGTGGAAGATATTTTATTTGCATATGTCGTTAAGATAAAATTAAAGGTGTTTGGGAAGTTTTAATTCAAGAATAAAAAGATACAGTACGCCTTTTATAACTATTTTTTTTTATAAGAAAACAAGTTTGTGTCAATAAGATAATATGACAAAATTGTATTGTTACAATGTATTTTCAGATCTGGAATTTATATAAATGACTTAACGTGTACTTTACAAAAAGTCACATTCTAAGTAAATCACTCCCCCACAAAATCAATTTCATTTTCATTGCCAAAATTAGAAAATAAAGATTTCTATACAAAATATGTTACGTCACTATTCATGGTGTTTTTAAGTGACGTGAGTAATTACTTAGAAGTAAATCCAAGAAAAAGTAGACAATTTAATTGCGATATAAAATAGAATTGATTTGGCTGTATAACAAAATCAGCATACTTAGATAAAAATCTATCACAATAAATCAGACACGTTTCTTTAGATTAATTCTATTTTTTAACTTGAAAACAGCAGTTTGGGTTGATTGATATCGATAAAAGGGAAGCAACCCAGTGATTTATCAATTCCAAATGAACAGCTTTAATAGGGTATGGTAATGGGCTAAATGCGTTGGATTTATGTAAACTGTACCATATAACGTGAACGTTTTGTATAGTTTTTACATATAGAAGAATAAGATTTGTTAGCATCGTTGTCGTTAAAACATTTTTATCATTGCAGTTTATGGAATTGGTAAAACTGAATTATCAAAATACCATACATATCTGCGAAAGCTTCTTTAGGACATGCACATTTTTTAAATAATTCGTTATAACGGATTCCATCAATCGTGATCAAATATATTAATTTGCTATAACCTGACTTTGGTGACAAAAGGGACAGTGAAAACATGCTACGTTCAATAGAACTGATTGGATCCGTGATCATGGATTCTGGAATTCGTTATAACGAATTACAATCCGTGATCTCTCTCTAATTAAAAAACTCGATATAAGGAATTATAATCCGTGATCACGCAATCTTTATTTCGTTATAACGATTTTAAATTTATGATCGCGGATTCAGGAATTCGTTATAACGATTTAAATTCGTGATCATGAATTTTTGAAAAAAAAAAGATTTTTTGGAGGTCCTGAAATAAATTATGTATTTATCTGTACAAATTGATTGTTTGTTTCAATGAAGCTTAATGCCACTTTCAGCAATTTTCAGTTCTTTCATGACATTCAGATTTCATTAATAAGAAGAGGAGTAAGAAAACGGATGTACCCGATAAACTCCCAATCTTCGGCCGAAAAACTTGCAACCCTTGCCAATTAAGGTTGGTGTTAAGCATAGCCTGCCCGTAGTAAGCCTCGAACCCACAACCTCCGTGTTGACAAGTACATAATCAATGGTAGATTAGTAACTATCAACCACTTGGCCAGCGAAGCCCGATGTATAAATTGAAGTATCTGACTAATCAAAAAGACTCTCCCTGCTCACTATGATGTTTGTAAAAACTGTATTTATCAGTGAGAATACTTTTAAAAACGATATACTATGCACAATTTTTTTAGTAACGAAAGCTCAATTCCAAAGAAGGAAAACGATTCCGTTTCCCGAGTTTTACAGTAATTAAATATCTTGCCCTTCAACGATTACTTAAACATAATCTTTTTCATTTACATCTGCTTGAGTGTAAGTTTTAAATGTCAGCGTAAAACATTTACATCTTAGTGAGTTTAAGCTTCCGTCGGAGCGTAACATTTACTCAAGTTATGGTAAAAAAAAAATGAAAGACATATCAAAGTATAAAGCTGCTGCTGTAAGTTAAATTCTTCCGATTGATTATATGGCTATTTTAGGGGATAAATCCAAATATATAATACAGCTGCTACAATATTTATTAAAATCGTGATTAGTTTAAGTTTTAAATATTATTGGGAATGATACAGCTGCAAGAATTACGATTAACAATTATTTTAAATAGGCCTTAAACAAATTAAGTTCAATTTCAGTATTACAGCAGCTGTCCCACTATTAAGATTTGCTTTCTACTTGTGTTATGTATTGTTTTTCAGATTTGCCTTCTGCTAACTTTAAAACTTAAAACATTTTGAGGAGACTGAAAATTTAAGAAGTTACAAGCACTCGCAATCTAATTGATTTTTATGCTGAGAATGTCTTTTTCAAAACTAAATAGTAGTTTTTAAGCGTGTTGGATACATATTTCCATTTCCA
Organism: Limnoperna fortunei; assembly: GCA_944474755.1. Lineage (NCBI taxonomy): Eukaryota > Metazoa > Mollusca > Bivalvia > Mytilida > Modiolidae > Limnoperna > Limnoperna fortunei. Next base: position 45,240,490 of record OX104116.1, on the reverse strand, counting down.
ATACAACTGACTTAAATATTATACTTTGTAGTTTGGACAAACACTCGTTTAAAATATGCAAGCATTGGTTTGACATCAAAGGAAGAAATTTAAATGCATTTTTATTTACTATGGTTTTAGCTTATATATAGAAACAACTATGTTGATAAACAGTATTATTTGTACTTTTTATGTGTTTCTTGCTTTTCAAGTTTTCTTTGTGTACCTGCGGCTGTGAAGACGTACATGAATACTTTTGTCAGGGAAACAAAGAGATGTACTCATATATTATTCAGTATTTCATCCTTATTACCATAGACAATCCTTATTATCATAGACATATAATCCATTTACACGTGTCTGTCATTACATAATATAAAAACACATAAAAGAGTTCGTATATCAATATACAAAATCAGAATGACGATATTCCTTAAATTTTTAATATTTTAATGAATATTAAAACATATGCGATAATACTAGATATTAGTTTTTACCAAAAATTTATGTAATGACTTCGCTTCAGTTATAATATATTTGTATATTCACATACGAGGTTATTTGAGGATTTGAGGCTACTGGATTATTATTTCTGCATTTTGTCCCAATAGAACAGATCAAGAAAGTTCTACAAAAAACAAACAAACAAAAAAAAGAAAAAAAAAAGAAAAAAAAAACAAATAAAAGAAAAACAAAAACAAAACAAATAAAACAAATACATTAAAAAAAACTACAACGCCTCACCGAAGTAATGAAATAATGAAACATAAATACAGCTCAGATTTATAAGTTATGTTCCTTATATCTTGTTTTCCTTAAAAAAGTACATCAAATTACTCATTGGCCTACTTTTCTCTTTTTCGGTTATTGGATGTATCTTCCACAATCTGCTGTCGTTGGTAAATAATGCATGTAATCATGTATTGCTCATAGATGTAGACTTCATGGCTGATTTGATTACATATCCATATTTAATTAGTTAATAACTAAAAGTGTACTTACAAAATCTGGAAATGAACAAATGATAAATGATACCGTTATAAGCAGGTCACTTCGACATTTAGTACCAACTATAAATGTAGTTTCACTTCCGTGGCATCTAAAGGCACTCTTAGTTCGAGATCTTTGCTCATTTTTAAAATTGTTTTCTTATAGTATTATTTCCCACTTTTAAATGCGTTACTCAGTAACACAAACTTTTATACAGACTTTAATTACCAATAGGCTACTGACGCCATTTTCTTGCTTAAAATTGCCACATAATTGAGACTATGTGTACTAAATAAAGTTCAAAATGCTAAAATGATTGTATGCGACTTTCATCCTTTCCGTTACTGTCTATAAATAATCATTTTGTTCATCAAATTTATACACAACACAATTTCAGAAGCATAAATTGTACACAAAATTTAATTTAAGAGCAATTTAGTCAAATCTTAGTTAATATGTTTAATAAATATTTAATGCGGTTTGCACCAAACACTTGTTAAGATCTGTACCATTCCACTGTAAAACATTATAATATTTCTTCGGATTTTTTTCCTCTAACGTTTTAAAACGGTGCAGAAAAGTACGAAACATATCATTTGATCTTTCATATCAAGAATCGAATTCTTAAGGCCGGTTTGAAAAACAAAATGTTACACTACAAATTTAACTGAATCAACACCTAAATACAAATAACTCAGAAGTCGTAATAGAACATGGACAAAACTGAAAAATGCGAAATGTCAATGACCTTATGAGACACTTTTAACATATAATATTTGACAACTCTGTAAATAGTCAAACCTCAAACACTATAATTCTTAAAAATCTTTTACACTGAATTTAATCATTCATATATAAATTGTACCCCATTTTTTGTTGTTGAGGCCAAGTAATTTTATCTTGTGAACTGAGTGCTGACTATCAAATTCTGAGATTGATGTTTGTGGTAATCCTTTATTTTTACGTACTATGTACATGCCAGTACACCAACCATGAATCTCAGAATCTCTGAAGAACAAGAAGACTTCAGACACTTCCGAGCCCCCGCAATGCTGTATGTTCTTTCTGTGTAGACATGTAGACAAAAACATTTGTAATTAAGTTTATACCTCAGCAAGGCCATAGATCGACTGATGCCTATATAGGACTAAGATAAAAACATGACGGGGGTTCTAAACGATGCAGGAAAAAAATAACTGGGTTACTCTTTGTTTTATGATAGTTTGTATTCATTGTTTAGGATTTTGTCGAACTTGTTATTTACTTTTAATTTAGGGAATATAACTCCGTCTAATTATAGGGGTTATGTTATACCCTCCGTATGCATTTGAGTGTTCGTCCATCCGTCTCTCAGTGGGTTCCAGATAATAACTTGAAAACGCCTCAAAAGATTTTGTTTAAACTTTGCAAAGCTGGTAAGTACTATAAATAAGATCCAGTTCGATTTTCAGCACAATTCAATTAGTAGTTTTCGACTTGGGGTCATTCAATTTTTTTGTCATCAGTTGATAACTTGAAAACGCGTCGACAGATTTTGTTTAAGCTTTGCCCATTAAAATGAATAGTTGAATTTTCAGCAGAATTACATTTGGAGTTTTTGAGCTGTGCCAATTTAAAAAATATTTATATAGGTCCTTGTAAAAAGTAAAGGTAAAAATTTTGTTTACACTTTGCACAGCTGGTTTGTACTATAAATAAAGATCAAGTATTGTCTTCTGAGATGGATTGTGTTCCTATAGGCTGATTTGTAATTCAGTAAAACGTGTTCACGAATATTAAAAACTATGTCCCATTAAAATTAACTATTTTTTCGTTACACATAAAGACATTATGATTAGTATTCAAAAAGTGACATATTCCATAAATTGCTCACCTTATCAAGAAGATATGAAACAAAAGGGTACTTATTGAAAAACATATCAATATGTAAAATATAAAATTGACACTCAGTAAATAAAGTTCTGTCAATAGTTTCCTGCATCTAATTGAAAAAGCCTTGTTGCAGGTAATAGTCAATTATGGAACGCCGTGCTGTATTTGAATACCGTATTTAACTTTGAACGCGAGTATTTGTTTTAAACTCCGACAATCCTCATATACGAAATTTTATCAATTTTATTTGTTTGTTTGCGGTTAAACGCCACTTTTCAGCAGTTTTTTAAACTATGTCGAGCATTAATTGGGGAAAAAGACAGAGTACTCTGTGACAATCCATATCCGACTTTCGGTAGAAAAATTGGCAATCCGTTCCAATTAAAATTGAATTCGAGCACACTCCACCGCAGTGAGACTCGAACCTCATAAGACTGACTACCTAAATATTAAGGTAATAAATTAATGGAAATTTTAGTAATACATATCGCGGTGAGCAATTATTTAAAAAACGACGATTTCAGGCATATCAAGGGAAAACTTTCTCACATACAATGATAGAGGTGCATGCAGACTTGTTCCATCGACCAGAGTCTGTATTAAAATATACATATTACCAAGCTATAACTCACATATATTATTGTATGAAACCTTTTATTCTATGTTCCCATAAATATCGTTAGAATAATGAAGTCTTCCTTCCCGGTTGACATTATCTGCCATACAAATCGCTAAATGGGATCATATAAAACACATTTGTATACACATAACAATGTACCTTGGGAATCCAATGTTGCGAAGCTAAATTACTTGAAATAATGAAAATGAAGTTTTTCTCTGCTTGCAGACTAAATAATAATTTGATAAATGTCTTTTTATAAACGACACATTTATAAAATATCTCCAAAGCAATGAAGAATATAGAACAATTAATTTTAGTTCTAAATCACCTTGAATATTTATATTGCAGTCATATTGCAGTCAGGAAAGCATAATGTTATGTTACGAATTTGGAATACCATGAACAAATTAATAAAGACAGAAGTCCGAGAAACTCGCAGGAATAACAAACAAAAACTCTAGCAACTACAACAATGGTCCTGACCTGGTACATGCTTCAACAGAAATGGTGGGTTGAACCCGGTTTTATGCAAGCCAAACATACCGCTTCTAAAGTAACTATTTAGTTTTTTGGCGTATTTGTTAGACAAAACCAGTTTCAGTTTTAAACTTTCTATTTGTAGATAAGAACCGGTTTGAAACTAATTTGGAACCTTAATCGGTTTTTTCTTTGTAAGTCGCAAACTGAAACTTGTTTCGCAAACTATTCAAACCACATACAGGAATGGTTTGCGGTTTTGGTTTTGGGTTTAAGTCTTAAAAAATGGCTGCGATAATGTTGCAGTGCGGAGATGGTGTAAAAATAAACGAGCACATCTTTTGAAAAATACAAGAAACGAGAAAAATCAATACTAGAACATTGTATTGCTGGGTTTTCTATAGGGATACCAATAAAAGACAAACATTAAAATTGACAAAATTTTTTTGGACATTTGAGAATTTCTATAACAGACGTTAAAAAACCTGACTGTTATAGAAGCATATGCAACAAATATTAAAATTTGTTTTTCTGAATTTATAATTGTGTAATCTCGACTTCTAAATCAGCTACAGAATGTTTCTTATTTCATTCCTTAAACCTAAACCGAAAACCAATTATTTAGTACTTATCAATTAAACCATAACCAGTTTTGAAACCAGTTTAAACTTAAACCTAAACTAGTTTTGCTTTTTAATTAAAAGGAAATGTAAACACATACAAAAGGTAATCTACGCTCACCGCAATAACGCTGTAATGCACAGTTATACATTATTAACATTTTAGAAACCACGTTAATGTAATGCATGCATTTTAGCTGCGATTAACTAATGTCTTTAAAAATATTTATCTGTAACATTCATGTTTTTGTAAACATTTAATAAATCGACGCAGGGACACAGAAAAAAGCTATGGCATACTTCTAGCAGATCTAACGAATAAAGGAAAAAGAAGGTTCAGATATTATATTTTACACATGATAGAAATGGTGGTAAAATAAGGGAGAGGAAAGCGCCACCCATATCTTCGAAAAAAGACTCGTTTACAGTAACACAATTAGGCCCTAGCTCTCTAAAACCTTTTTGAGTAAAAATGTTTTGTTCAGCATTAGAATTTTATCAATTACCATGCTACAAGAGAAAAGATTCGATTGGCTGAAAATGCTTCTACACAGTAGCAGTTACACAGACAATACTGTGTAACCAGAACACTCATTATGTAATCTTTGTATAGTTTGTGCCATATATCTGTGTAGTCGTAGATTTAAATATATGTTTCCCTGAAGAATGCTTCAAATTAGATCAGCAGAAATTGATATACTTTATGCGACATTTAGTACACGTCTTTGACGTCTTGCATGTATTTTAATTATGTTTATAGATAGTAAAAGGATGTATTATAAATAGTAAAAATTGCTCGTGTTGGACGAATCGCCTCAGGATAAGCTATCGAGGAATAATTAGCACAATTAGTTCTGCCACTATCCGGGAAAAACATTCTTTTTGGTCAATTCTAACGGTATAAGTATTTATTAATGAACTCTTAAGTTCTGCTATAAATGGGAATTAACACAACATTCTATAGCAAATAGGTCTTATGAAAGCTGTTTATTGTTTGCGACCTCTATTTCCGGTGAAAAGCGGTAAAAAGCAGGAGTTTTGTTGTTCGTTTGAACAGGTATCCGTCATTTATCACCTATATTGGGTGTCTGATTTTCAGACCTTTGCCAAGAATACTCGCAATCCATGTCAACTCTTAACGGTCTTGTTGACACGCTAGTTATTATTGGCCGATGGGTTCTTGTATAAATATACAAACAATAGAAAAAACGTATTGAACATGTTGAAAGTAAATATTTTCTCTATTTCTTAAATATTCTAAACGCTTAGTTGATATGTAAAACAGTTTTTGATCATTATTTTTAACCGATCTACATCCTGTTATGTTACGTAGAAGAAATATTTATTTTGGGTTAAGAACTTGACTATCATAGCGTTACTAAAGGAAAAAACTTTAGTACTGTGTATATTATACTTTGAACTATAAGCAAGTCTTCATTAAAATAATTGTGGATAAAACGATTGTTGCTGATGTAGGGAACAAATGAAAGCTTGTAGTATATTTTAGTTTTTTTTTGTACACTTGATCTAAGTATAAGACCGAACGTAGTTGTTTGATGTATAACCACTACAACCTACAGCCTTTGCTATTATTAACATCTAAATATTTTTGTATAATAGAGATATCAAAAATTAGTATTTAAGAATTTATCGTTTAAAAATGTTTAAGACAAATAAGAAGTTAACTTATGACATAAGTTAATTTCAGAACTTATAAGACAAGAAATCACAGTCCGATGGACAGATAAAACGAATAGAACATGGCAATGAAGAAACACGAACTTCTAGCAAAACTAAGAATAAAAACCATGTGCTCGGGAAGGATAAACTTTTCCCAAATAGGTAACGCTGATATTCTTCACCATAATTACAAATTGTATCCGAGTTTAGTAATAAAATACTAAATAATAAAAATGGCAAAATTTATATCAGTCAAATAAAGACATACTAATTGGAAAAGTTTTGACTGTTTTTAATAAAATGCAAAAATTTGCTTCGTTACTATTGGTATTATTATTATTATTATTATCGATTATTATCGACACTGATAGATCATTTCATACTGGTATTCCAAAACCAAACAAAAATTTTTACTGTGGAATTTCCTTTGCCCCTTGAAGAGTTTCATCGTCTGAAACCAACGTCTGCTTGTGTTCTCGCTTTGCTACCACTTAGCGACCGTGGGCACACTTGTAGATATTTTCTCGTTTACATTAATTATCCAATGGGAACAACGTCGGTAAGTGGTAGCAAGCAAGAACTCGTGGGTTTCCGACGGTAAGGAAATTTATAACAATAGAAAATGCAGTATCTTTAGCTACAGCATGATCAGTTTCACTGCAGTGGATTTTTTTTGTTATTAAAAGAAGTAGTTACACTCTGTTTACATACAAATGTTGGTTTTTCTTGATCTTCTACAAAACATTTTTAAATGATCTTTCATGTTCAAATGAGACTTGTTTAACTAATCAAATGATATTTTATATACAGTACAAACTCTAATGAAGTGTTTTTTCTCTTTTAAGAATTTTTAAGTTTACAGAATTTCCAAGATTCTCATAAGCGAAATGAATGGTCTGGATTTATTAAAGAAATTCGGAAAGTTTTGAACAATTTGAAAGTTGTTATATACTCGAGACATTTTGTTTCATCTATTCATTTATTTCAAAGTATTTAATCAAAATCATTTTCTTTTAACAATAAACAGCTGCATAAATACACAAAATACTATAAATGGTATATTTATATTGTACTTATGGAAGGGAAAATCATATCGAGAAATTACAAAAATAAAATTATGGGCATTTTTTTCGTGACAAATCTCAAACCTCTCGGGTCACTCCGTAAAGGCAACAAAACAGTAAAACTACTAAGAATCTAATCCATTGTAGAATTATTGGAAAACTTTGTGTTAAAAATAGTAGCATGATTGATATTTGTTGTCAATATTGACCATAATGTTTAACCAAACTGTACAGATTTTTTTTCATTTGGGAAATGGTTTGTGTATGTTTCATTAAAGTTTATGTAAACACGAAAATTATTTTCCTTTGTAAGTAATAAGAAGTAGGAAATATAAGTACATATTATTATAATTATAAATATTTACATATATTTTGTATACTTACCATGCACGGCAACCACTGTGTTAAACATACTCCATTTGTACTTTTGATAATTCCGAATCATTCCATTATTTTATATTCAGACTAAAAATATATGCGATGCAAACGAACACTTTCTGATATCGAAGATAAAACTTGAGCACGGTTTAATGTATATAACCTGCATGTTTATTGACCGTCAGAAAATTACGATTTAAATTCAATAGTTTGGATATCGATGTTTTTCCTTAATAATGCATTGGAATAAATATTTAATGTTTTGTTTACTTATCTTTTACTTCCTTTCTAACAACATCAATACAGGGAAACGCACGTGATAAGTCTTGTCGTCTGCCCGAACTAGTTTGTATTGATTTGTTAACCGTTGGATCTCTGTTGCTAAAATATCATACTATTGTCTTAAGTTATATAAATTATTATTGATATATTCAATTGGTGGTGTTATATATACTAAATGCCCATGAGAGGTTCGTTTAGCAGGCCAAGGTGAAGAAGTTAGGTCGGTATAGATCCGGCACTACACCAGTGTAATTACCGACAAAGGTTATCATAAAATAGAACATATACAATTGTAGCGTTGATATAAAGTAAACTGTGGATTGAGTGGACAATGTTTAGCAAATAATGTTAAACATCTTTACAAAAAATATCCCATTTGGCTGGCTTCTCTAATCTTTATCTAATTTGTGTGAGTGGACAATGTTTAGCAAATAATGTTAAACATCTTTACAAAAATATCCCATTTGGCTGGCTTCTTTAATCTTTATCTAATTTGTGATGTTACTTAAATCCAATAACATTTTATTTAGAGTTATATTTTAAACGAAATAGAAAAACCATGCTATATTTATAGCAAAAGTCATTAAAATTATCCTAAAATAGTACAATAATAAAATTTTAGAATAACAATTCATTCTAATTAGTGAATGGTGTTGTTTCATTGTCTCTTTCAAAGTTCAAATAAACTATTAACTATATCGGTTTTTTAGTGTCATATTTAATCAAAGAAATGAATTTCTTAGAGAGTTATATGAATATGTTGTTGGTAATTTTCACAAACGTGTACGCATTGTCAATTTATACCGTACACAATTAATCGTTCGTTTTTGTATTGAAAGATTTCTGAAATTGCATTTATTTTCACATCTATTAAAGTATTAAAGCCCTCGGCTGTGATGAGCATAGTCGAATGAATGGTTTGTATAATTGTCTTATACTTTTGTCAATTCGATATTATTTGTTTCTTTACAGGAATGTTCTATCCACTGGATGCAATTTGTGTTTACGGTCCTTGCTTCAATATGTATTTTAACATGTATTGGTTAACACATAACTATTTTAACATTGCACGTCAAATAATTCTCGAGTTAACATTAATAAGCTTTTGCCGAAACAAAACAACAATGTTTTTGCAGAATTAACTTTTTTCAATTGGAATGTTACAATGGTGACTCGGCATTATTACTTAAAGAAATCAACTACGGTCTAATAGCATTTACACAGTGTCTTTTGTCTGATATAAACTTTAAAATTCTTAATTTTCAAATTGAACAATAAAAAAGAAAAAAATAGTAGCAAGATATTCCAAAACCCCAAGTCATTGATGAAAATTTACAAAACTGGGAAAAGATCAAAATTAAGACACTCCTGCACTTAAATTTATTAAATAATATATTTTACGCATGAGAAAAACTTCTTCCGTAAATGTCTCGAGATATTCAGTGCAGATGAGTTCGCGCGGACTCTAATAGTAATTCTTTATTGACCAAATTCTTATAGCATAAAGTTAGAAATGCATATACAGACAGAGCGGACATGCAAATATACATGTAGTAAGAAGCATTGCTATATATTTTAAATTAGTTGCAAATACAAAATAACTTATTTGCATAATGTAATATCATTTCTGAGCTTGGAGGATCTAAATAAGCATTTGCCCAAATTACTCTGTACTCGTTACGTCATCTAATCATGCTAACATAGATAACAACGTTTTCGTTTCGGCCGTTTTGATTGCATGTCTGATTAAACAATTGAGCGTCTAAAGGTGTAGGACCACCACTGTGTTTTTCTCTTTGGCTATATTAGATTTGATGATTTTGATTGATCCTTGACAATGTATAATGATTTCAAAAAGAGTGCCACTTCTATCCCATAACAATATGCAACGGGTCAGAATTCTTTCAACAGTTTCACCCTATGTTTCATTCCATTTGAGAACGAACATTCATCCAGAAGTTCTAAATATGGTCATTACATATGCTGTACAATAAAGGTCACAAGGTACCATTGTCCTGACGATATTTGGTATTTTGTTCTCTTTTAAAACATGTTGTCTATTACGATAATTGTTCATCAATCTGTCACTTCGTCCGAAAATCCTCTTCGGTTCAACACTTTTTTAGACTGATGGGAGCGTGGGAGGTCATAGAGCCCTCAACAGACAAAACAGCGTATTTTGCGACACGGGTCTTAGCCGGCATATTTCACAATCTCACGATCTTATAAAAATGTTCGTGTGGGTCAACTATATATAAATCGCTTCTCTTGATATTTTTCTCCATGAAAATATTCAACTTAACTCCAGTCAAGATAATTTTAATCCGTTTCTAAGCTCATTTTCATTACTTTCCCCTTCATTCCGACATATTGCTCTCATTTTGAATAAATATCAAGTAATAAGCGATTTTCCTTCTAGCGCAATGAATCCTGGTTTCTTATTCTTTTTCTTCTTTTTTTCTTCCCGTTAAGTCTTGTCCGCACATTTTCTCCGAGATGCAATGTCAAATCAATATGAAACTTTGGAAACATGTTAAGGGCGACCTGAAGTTTTGCAATCCAGTTTTGGAATTTTCAAAGTGGCAGCCGTTTCCATAGAAATGGGGGTCATTATATAAACCATTGCATTTTTTTAAATTCGTATTTTTGAGGTTTTCAACATGCTGAAGATTACAGTGGCAATGTAGGAGAAATTTTGTGTTGGCATCCCAACACAGTTATTAGTAGTTTATTCATTGACCTACTACCGAAAACAGTATGGACAAATGGGTAAACATGAATGAGATAATCTTACATTTCCGTTGCTTTGCATTAATCAGCGTATCTTCAAATTCTTGGAAGTTAACATTTAACATGTTCAACTGTTAAAAGAGAAAGCAAAATGTCGGAGTACAGAGGTAGTGATGAAGAAAACGAGATTAGAAACGAATTAAAATTATGTTGCTCTGAGTTTAGGTGACTATTTTTATGGAGAAAAATATCTAGAGATTTATATGAAGTTGACATAGTTTACCAACACGAACATTTTCATAACATTGTGAAATTGTGAAATGACCCGACTCAGACACTTGTAGCAAAATCCGCTGTTTTGTCTATGGCGAAATCTCTAGCGTCCCACGCTCCCATCAAATCTAAAAAAGCGTTAGACTGCCGAGGATTTTCGAACTATTTATGGCCTGAATAAAAGTCAACAATTTCAAGTCAGAAATCTGCTAGGATTGCACGTTTTTTATTTTGTTTTCAAAAGTATAGAATGCAATAAACAATATTTGTAGGTTGTCGGATAAAATATTTTTTTTTAAAAATCGCCAAATAGGACAAAGGGGATAAATTTTCGGCAGAGTCCCGCAATTCTACCTTTTTTCTAAGTCAAATAAATTTTATACTTTTATACGGGCGTCGGTGGCCGAGTGCAAAGGTAGTATCGTCTACTTTTGATCACCTAGTCTGTCAACGCTGGGGTTGTTGGTTTGAGTGTCACAGAAAGGGTTCACTTGACTCCAATTTAAATTTACAAGGATTGCCAGCTTTATTACCAAAGTTTGGGGGTTTTCTCCTGGTACTACGGTTTCTTTCCGCAATAAAAACGCCATGATATAGCTGAGAAATTGCTGAAAGTGTCGTTAAACATCATTCAAAGTAATATACTTTAATACAATTTAGCAATATTGTATATAAATTCTTTATAAATTTCTATCATTTTACTTTTTGAGGGCATGCAGGAAACCATCCGCCATGTTTTTTAAAATCTCAAAATAGAAATCATATTAATGGTAAAATTAATAATAATTTCTTTCATAAACCAATCTTGATTTCCTTAAAATGAAAAGTAATATAAAAAGTCTTATACCTATAGTATTGCTAAAATTTATTAATAGTCGAAAATCAAAGTTTTCACATAACTGGTCATATGCCAATAGCTTCTATTAAGCTAAGTTCTATTAGCTTACTATTTGATCGATACCGTGGTACAATTTTCTCTCAATATTTTCATGCGCATTGGTTACAGTTACAATCGGAATAATCTGCCTATGTAAAATTTTAAGATTCTCTCGAGCTCGAACTCGGAAAGAAGACAACAAAAATTGAAGGTGCCACATAAATTAGATTAGCATCTCCCACGGAGGACGACGTAAATGAAACTATGAGAAAAATATGCAACCAAAGTTTTTTTTCATTATCGTGCATATCATTTACATTTGAGCTACGATTTGTCATCACTATTTGTCTGTCGTCTCCTTATATTTAGTATGTAGTTTTAAAGTTTGTCATCATTTTGAGTCTGTTGTCTTTTGCTTTGTAACTGGCAGAATGTTTTTGTAACAGTAAGGGGTCGTCCATAATTGTCAACCATTTTCATAAGTGTGCAAACCGCACACTTGAGGGAGGGGGTTACAAATTTCAACATTTTTGCGTACACTTTTTTTTTATCTTAAGAAACTTTTCGTTTCCGTGGAGTTTGGTTTTTATTTTAGTTAAATGGTTGATGTACACTTTTTGATGGGGGGTTGGGGGTCTCAAAAAGTGTGCTTTTTGCACACTTGTGAAAATGGTTGACAATTATGGACGACCCCTAAGTTAATTATCTGTTGTGTTTTTCAGTATTATAAAACACTGTGTTAATATTCGAATATTAACTGCCAGATATTTGAATAATATACTCAGCCATCATTTGTGTATGTTTTTCTCTTTCGGTATAATAAAACACTTATTAAGTGGATTTTTGCGAAAAGAACGTCAATTGACCCCATAATACAGCTACTGCCTTAGTCTTTGTTATTCACAAAGAATATGCTTTGCATAGGGTAATAGCTATATGATATAAACCAAAAATATTCATTTTCCTTGAATCATTTATCTTTTTGTAGCAACAAGAGTAATGCCTTTTGAACGAAACATAATCTTTATAATTAAAGCACTAATCTAGCGATATTTGGATGTAAATATAAGCAATTTGACTAAATACTAATACTTAAACATACACGTTGCATAGAAATTATCAAACAGTATTAATATAATAGTACATGTGTGTGCAAATGTTATCCGTTTTCTTGCTTTAAACACTTTTATGCAAATTGTCTTAGAAAAGCTCTGCTAATACGAGTCTGATTATCTATAAACTGAAAAAAGGTAGAAGTATACACACGATGATTGGTTAATTTTTTGTTGCTTAATTGCGAAAAAAATATTAAGTAAACGTTTTTGTTTACATTTATTTAGAGTATAGAGAAAACAAATTATGAATAAATATTTCACTTCATAACATTAAAGCCTCTTGGAAGTTTGGTGTTTTATCCGGGTACTCCGTCGTTCTCCCTGGTAAAAACTAGACATGTAGCTAAAAATTAGCTGAAAGTGTGGATAAAAATTAATCAAACAAACAAAACATAACTCTTAATTATAGTAACTGAGTAATTAAAAATACGAATTTAATAAAATTAAATTTAACAATATTTGAATACATTTTCTAGGTTTGAAATCGTATTAAATAAGTAGGAACCAAAGATGTAACACAGCACGAACGGGCTTTCATTGAAAATGGCAAGATTCCATGGACTCCAAACTGAATGTTAATGAACATAGTCAAGATGTACATGGAATGATAGAGATGACGGCTAACTCCAAAGAATTCCATCTCACACTCCGCTCCTCTGATGGTAAATCCAGCAGCCTGAAAATAGAACAAGAAGAGAATAATGAACTTAAATGCATGAGATTTGTTGACAGCGAATGTATGATGTACATGCTAAGTACAGTCAACAGGCAGCACAGAGAGGTATCCCCTTCATGCACGGACCCTGAAATGAATCCTTATAAGCAGACAAAAATGAGGAGTTTATTGGATTTACTACCTTAAATGTCTGCATTGCAATTTCCATAGTCAGCCATTTAAATTTTATAAGGAACAAGAAACAAGAAACCTGGTCCTAAGCCTTGAGCATCAAAAGTTGCCCTAGCCACTGTGTTACAAGATTCACCAATTGGGAACAGCAAGACACAAGAGATATTAGCCAGGATGAACTGTCCACCACCATGCCTTACCAGCATGAACAAAACTTCAAACAGAGTTGCAAAAGAGATGGTAGAACTGAATAAAAAAGACATGGCAGAAAGGATGGAGATAGTAAAATTTGAAAACAGAAAGCGAGGCAAACCAGAAAACGAAATTAACATCACAGTGGATTATCATTATGGAAGCCAGACCATTACCAGCAAGAAGAAGCCAGGTCAAAATGCTTCCCAGGCATTTTCCCTTGCAATAGAGACAGTAACAGACAGGAAATACATTATAGCAGCAGTTCACCAGAATCAACTTTGTTGGAAAGGAGCTTGGTTAAGAGGCAAGGGCTTTGAAGTAGAGTGTCCAGGTGGACATGAAGACTGTACGGCCAACCTGTATAGAGCTGCACCACTGTCAGAGTACACTATGGGGAATTAAATAGGCACCCAGCTTGCACTCCAGGGGGTACAAGTGAAGTATGCAACCGCAGATGGTGATGGAAGATCAGCTAGTGGAATAGATGATGGAATGAGGGCCCTGTACCCACAGTGGAAAGTTTAAAGGCTTGCTGAGCATGTGCACCTTGGACAGTTCCGAACAGCAATGAGAGCCAAGTTCAGTGAAAATATGTTCCATGGCAGGACCAAAGAACAGAGAAGTGATCAGAAAAAAAATGTCTTGACCTGAAGTGCAGAAGTTCCATGGTTGTGAAGAAGCTGATGGAAACATACAACAAAGATGTGAGTGAAGTGTGTAAACACTTACCTGCAACACTTGAGGCAACTGTGCGATGTTACAGTGGGGACTGCAGCATTTGTGCTAAACACTCCATGGTCTGTTCAAGTACTGATTCTTCCAACTGGTTGCTGAAGGCCAAGCATCCAAACATCCAGGATCACTGTGCTGCAAATGAATAAAAGGATGTAATGTAAAAACTATTAAAAATGAAGTTAAGTGAAGATGCAATTGTAACGGTAGAACATGAAATAACGAGATGTCACCACCCGGGATCTCAGTATTGCCAGCCAGCCCTCTAACCAATTGAGCTAAAAGAAGTACTCCATTAGCTCAGTCGATTTTGACTTATATATCTACTATCTGCTACAACGCAGATAGGCCTCCTGTTACACTCTTCCCCCTTATGACGAATCATGATACCATAATGATTCACAAAAAACCCTACAAACCCTCTATGTGGGTTTTTCAGTTGGGCGTCAAATTTAACGGTAGAACATGATATCATTTAATTTGCGTTACGGAAGCGAGTTAATGAAAAGGATTTATACTCTATAGGGAACGACAACACAATTGATGACAACAACAGTAGACAGACATGCGTTTCGTGTGGCCACTGTTTAGGTCACCCTGCTTCTTTGCCTGATTGCAAAATTGATCTTAAGATGGAAAATAATAACCTTGGTAGTGTTTTTCTTTTTTTACTTTTTAAATAAAATATTTTGGAAAGGTGGGGGAGGGGGAACTTTTCAATTGTATTAATGGCAAAAAGGAGCATGTGGTCTATTTATTTCAAATATTTCTTTTTTCTTTTTTTATTTTAAGTTCAACAACAATATAGATTCTTTTTGGAAAATGTTGGTCGACCTGGAAAGAGCCTTTTATCAGCAATCAACATGTTTCTCTTGGTAGCGTCTTCTTACAGTAATCACTGTGGTGTACAAGTGCTTGTGGTATGTCTAAGTGTCCTTTCTTGTTGTCTGGATTTTTACAGTGGAGTTCTTTATGTCTTGTGTTCTTGTAGTCTGTCCACACTTTGCTTGAGTCTTCGTTTGATGACTTGTGGCCTTTTCTCATATTCTTTGTGGTAGTCAGCTCTCTTGTCAATTTTCTTTAGGTAATTGGTGCTACCTCAAATGAGATCAATGCCAAAGTGCTGACTTTTCTTGATTTATATGAAAGACCCTGTGTAATAATCTATATGCGTGTAATATACTTTTCTTAATTATGAAATATTTTGCATATTTTTCTGCTCAATGTTTGTTTGTCTTTCGAGTTATTATTCCTTGTCTAATCCATGTTTTAACTATTATATTTTTTGCTACAAAATATAGGGGATAATCTGCGAACGTTGTGGTAGTTTTTACATCAGAGTCAAATAATACTTGTATGCAATGTGACTGTCCCAAGTGCTTCGATAGGTACTTTAAGCGTACTGTTTTTGAAATGGAATTTTAGAATTTAACAATTATAATGCGCTATTTACTTTGTGAGTTACTTTTTTTGTACGAAGTCATTTTAATTTTGTGAGTTCTTAGTTTTATGCTATCAGAGAATAAGGAACACATAATAAACGATTTACAGAGGAAGCGGTTTGGGATTGCTGTAACCAGTCTACCCAGCTTCAAAAATTTTTGATGGATGGAATTGCTACAAGCCGGTGGTAGATGCCCTCTTGTGTCATTTCTGTTGTTTGTTTCTCGTGCTATTATTTGATAAGTGATTATGGAATTTGACGCTTTGTGTGGTTTATTTCCTTTTATTTATGATAGAAAAAAAGAATTAGATTCAGACATAGTAGTCCTGGCTTAATTCTAATTAAGTTATTCCTATTAATAAACTGTTTACAATACGCTCAAGTCGCCAATATAAAACCAAGAAAATA
Organism: Limnoperna fortunei; assembly: GCA_944474755.1. Lineage (NCBI taxonomy): Eukaryota > Metazoa > Mollusca > Bivalvia > Mytilida > Modiolidae > Limnoperna > Limnoperna fortunei. The sequence goes on along the minus strand of OX104116.1, from coordinate 45,223,905 downwards.
CAACCTTTATAAAATTGTTTCTCTATAAATCATTTGTTATATTCAATAACTTCTCAAAAATGCTTACGATACCATTCGTATGCGCGTTTTTGTGAAAACAACTTATTTAATGCAGTAAATCGAGACAAATAACTTGTTGCTGAGACACACAGACTAATATCAAATTACATCTTCCTATTTATATACCATAAATATCAACGATGTAATACAATATGTAATGAAAAGACAGAAACATATTGGACGTCTTTCAATTTCTGTATCTGTACATTTTCCATTCCAAAACGTGTCATCGCATACATGATCCATAACAAGCAAGATTTTTTTTTCATGAAAGTAATTGTCGTAAGGTATTGTTTTATTTATTTATGTCTCCATGAAAGTTTAATATCAGAACACCAGTAATACCATGTTTGAGATGGCACCCATTCAGGAACCCGGGTTATATGAATTGCGCTCTGCCAAATAAATGCATACACAACACATGTCGCTAGAGTAATAATTAATCTTTATTCTGGTTATTCTCCATCTCTACACACACACACACACACACACACACACATGGTGGGTGGCGCTACTCAAAAACGGCTCGTAATGTTCTTATACGGCTTGGAAAATGATGAATGTTAAATGATAAATACCACTATATGAATCTAAAGCTTTTTTTCTCAAGATCGAAGTAAACTATTAATAGACGTGATTAGTAGACATAACACATACAAATTAAAAACATACTTAGTTCAGATAACGTTGCAACCTTAGAAAAACATATAAAATTTATTAAAATAATTTGTTGCTTATGTTTTATAAGAAAGATCAAAATTCAAAAATCAAAATGAAACAAAAACTCTATATAATGTCATTCGTTACAACACAAATATTGCTTAATACATATGCGTCCATTACAAAACCTTCGCTTTTCTGGGAATTAAAGTGTAATTGTACTAGACAAATTTTCGGATGGTTGATTTCGGCTAATTGTCTGGAAGATGGTGTGGAGGAATACATCCTTTGCCGTTTCTGTGTTGGTCTACGGTATGGAACGCCACAGCTGCCTTATGATGCACAAACATATATCATTAAGGCAATAAGCATACTATTTAGCCATTATACTACACCATTACGACATTTGGTTATAATATATTGACACTAACCCCCATCAGTAAGCAACATTATTAAACTATAAAGACGTTGAAATACACCATACTGATAATCTTTTACACTATTTAACTATTATGCTATAACATAAAGATACTTCATTATAACATGATGATCATTTACTATACCACGAAGACACTTAACTATACTATGACGTCATCTTATTATACCATAAAGACACTTTACTATATCATTAAGACATCTTAATATACCATGACGATGCTTGAGTATATCATGAAGACATCTTAGTATACCATGACGGTACTTTATTATATCATGAAGGCATCTAACTGTACCATGACCACTTTTTAATTTATTACAAAGACATAGTACTACATTAAGAAGATCACATGTTGTACTCGAAAGAAATTTTAATTTTTCACTAAGCCATGTATAAGTACCATTATAGCATTTTACTTTTCTATAATGTCACACTTCTCTGTCATAAAGACACGCTTCCATAATAAATTCACATAACAATATAATAGTGAGCAGTATCTGTGTACTAACAAACAAATATTACAACAGTATTTTGTAGCGCTACGATGTCTAATAGTAACGTACCAAAGTTCTAAAAATAGCGTTTTAAAAGTCTATTCAAGACTCATCAGAGGCTCAGATGCCAAACACTATATGAATATGAAGAGCAGAAAAAATAAAACCAAATATGCCGAACTGGAAACCAAATTATGACCAAGATCAACCTATGTCCGGGGTAGGAAGAACCTTAGGGTTTGGCAATTTTGAACTTTAAACAGAAAAATTAATAGCTTTGATATGTTCTTCAACACAAAAGTGTTCATGCCGGAGTTAATGCCGCCTACGTCGCCACCGGTAAAGTAACACCCATGTCTCACTCCGCTTCGCAGGCGAGACAAAAACTAGAATACTGACAAAGGAAGAAAGGGCCTAATCAGCAAAAAAATTAGAACTGTATTGTCAAATGTTTATGAGATTAGTCCAATTCTCAAAATTTAATTTCTATACAAATTTTAAGTTTTTCCCCAAAAAATATTTCACAAATTTGCATGAAATTTTAATAGTCACATGACAAGCTGCATATCAACTGTGCAAATTTCAGAACTGTATTGTCAATAGTTTTTTTAAGTTTTACTGTTCATAAGAAATTGTTGATGGATGGACAGACAGACGGACTGACAAAGTGAAAACTATAGGGTGTCCGAATCTTCGATACAGGGCCCTAATAATTAGATGTACAACAGTCCTTACAACTGAATGTACAGTTTATAACCTCATACTTTAGGGTTGCATTGACGATATTGATCATAAATGTGCTAAAAATGAATGTTTAACAAGTGTGAACACTAAAAATGTGACATACATGTATTTGCCTGCGCCAACAATGAACTCATAAAAGGACCAGAAATAATAGTTGATGGAGCCTTACTGCAGGGCATGCTGTTGTGAGAAAAACATGTCTTGCCTTCCACAAATTTTGAATGACCAAGTCAGTTAACAGGAATAAGTCATCTGATGAAACCTAAAATTGGTACTTGTGGACCTTAAAATATGTCACATATAAAGTTTTAAATGTCACAAAGAAGTAGTTGCTTAAAAACTGTTACAAAAACATTTAACAATGAAACACAAAAGTTCAATAAAAAGCTACGCCATAACATAATACAATATTCGTATTAAAAAGGGATTTCTGTTAAAGATTTTTCCATGCTTTTTCACTAGACTTGCAAAAATTGAAATCAGACAAGAAATTAAAAAGAAGACAGTTTGTTACGCTGAAAAAATCGCTCACCTGGTCCATAAGGGTCTCTATTATCAAGCATGACACCTAAAACAGATTAGTCAAACAGCTTTTTAAGCCGAATATTTCAGTGCAAGCAACACCTTTTCTTTATATGCAATAGCTTTCATTCTAAAAGCCAAAACAGGATTTTCAACCTTTAAAAGGGCATAACCTCTAAAAGAGTCATCTGACAACTTTGAACTAATGGAGACTTTTGTAGAGCTTAATGAGCTGAACATTAAAGCAGGCCACATCTTTTATCTATCTGCAATAGTTTTCGTTCTATAAGGCAAAAAATGAAAAAATATGATTTTTTACATTGAAAGGGACAACCCTTTAGATAAAGTCGTCGTCAGTAAGAGCTCGAATAACGAGAACCACGAAAATTGCCCAAATCACTAATCATGAGGGACCCTCTTGTTTTTGTTATATTTTTGATTCTTTATTTGCACTGGTAAATTTATTTTCATTTCTAAACCACGAAGATATATAACTTTTAATCTAATAATAGATCTAGATGTGCACGAAGTCGACCCTACCCGATCATTCCATTAAAGTACGTTTTGACCCAATTTGTTTGGTAGCACATGGTCCTATTGCGAACACGTCAAGAATTATTTGTGAAAGTTAAGATGTTTGTTTGGATTATTTATGAATTTATAGGTAAGTTTATTGAATTAATTTTTCCAAGTATGGACTAATTTTATGTGTGGCATTTTTAAAGAAATGCACATTAAAAAAAAACAATTTAGCAATAAAAAATACGACCGACACTACTATTATTTTTTCATTGTGTCACATGCGTAGCAATTGCGAATCAGTATTCAGTCTTGCAGTTGCCAGGGGCGGATGCAGGATTTTCGAAAAAAAGGGGCGTAAAAAGGGGGGGCAAGCACCGCTAGTCCAACGCCCATTGGTCCAACACCCGGAAAGACTCCATTTGAACACCCACTAAAAATGCATTATTTCGAACGTAAATAAAAGAATTTGGCACTGGATGGCAGCCACTGGTCAACCCCACAGTGGACACAGCCATGCATTGCCAATTGGGCGATTGCAGCCGTATCAACTCTATGTATCTTGTGATAGTCAAATGCATTGCGTATTTTTATTGGGGGTTCAATTGGAAGTCTTACCCGACATCCCATTAGTCCGACACCCCAATAGTCCGACGCCCCTGTAGTCCGACACTCCATTTGTCGATCATCCTATTTTTTTTCAAATAAACTTTCTCAAACCATTAGCGAAGTTCGGTGAGTGCACAGATTTAATGTTGGGCATATTTAGCTGACTTCTTAGTTGAAATTGTTATTGCAAATCTCGTCAAAAATACTAGGCGCTGTTTTACTAATTATTCTCAATTTTATATCAGTTATTATTTCCTGATTTGCAAAAATAAGGAATAAATAGTAAAACGGCATCTTATACACAAACATGTCGGAAAATTGTGCCAATTGTTCAGCGAGGACAAGGGTACCAGGACAGTTAACTAGGATACCAGCCGAATACAGCAAAAAGTATTCATATAACCTTTATTTACTGTACAGAACATGTACTGATTGCATGATACATATTTTTTAAGCTGGAGTCGAGCACCCCTTCCCTAAAACTCGCAACCTCAGTGTTGACATAGTAGATGATTAACAATTTAATATACTATAAATGCACTAAACAGCTTCAGAGTATATAAAAATACTAATTTATTATTTTTAAAGTAACTTATAGTTAATGGAAAGAATTATGCCGTAAACGAAAAATATTGCTTGCACTATAAATAACAATGTTCGGATTTTCGTCCTCGCAATTGAACACGCTATAGTCTGCGTAATGGCACAACAATCTGATCGGCAGTATATGGCATCGTTCATCTTTTTTTTCCGATATTGAAACCCTCGTGGATCAAGACTTTCCGCCGTAAGTTCAAGTCACTATGTATGACATCTGAAAATTTTTGTGCCGCAGAAGAAACAAATCACACTCTGATGTGCATGGAAAGGCAGGTGCTAACTGGATATTCCAAACTCATTAATATTTTCATGCATTAACCCCTTCCCGAAGCGTTTTTCTGGCTACAACGTCAGCTGTAACCCAAATAAAATAGACGTTTTTAATATGCCACGGGTATAAACAAGGTATCAAAATTTATGTAAAAAGATTATTTATTTGTTGTGTGGTTTGTCCATAGTTTTAATTAGAACACGATGAATGCTACCTGAATTTTTTGCCAGCGTTACGGTAAAATGCGCAAAACCAAACATTGCAATTACACTTTAATTACTCCCGTAGTCGACGTTTAATTGCCAAGTAATTTAGTAAATATTTTGGCTATAGCTTTGTCAATCCATTGATATCAAAAACAATATCCAGAGTTTACTACAGTTGTAAAAATCTTTTGTGAATTGCGGCATGAAGACTTTCGGACATCGACATCAAGCAAATTTTCAGTGTAATTTTAGGAATGTGAAAAAATATACCAGACGCAGGTCCAAATAGGGCAAACTAAATTGGCAAGATAACTTTGCGGACTTTATACTTTACAAAACTGCAAAGAAAAATTGATAGCCTATATCAAAAGTTATGATCATTTAAACTGAATGGTCGGAACGTTGGAAAGAACGACTTTTGGGGGAATTGTGTGTTTTATAAACATTGACACCTGAGGATATTACTGCAGTAAAGAAAAACATCTATTTGTACCTAGTAGAAATGTTCTGGTCTTCAACATAGCTGCATTTGAATAAAAAATGTTCAAATTTGTATTTTTTGAACGTCTGTGACCATTGACCACGTGTCCCGTTGCCATAGTAACCAAACATTTTAAACTTTTTATTAAAGCTGATAACTTTATCTTTAATATGGTATATAGCATGTATATACAGTTAACGAAATAAAATGGAGATTTTTATTGTTTTAAGTAACATACATATATTTTTTGAAAAAACTGTTTACAAATCATGAAAGGGAAAAAGTTAAAGCAATCCTTATGACTAAGTCAATAGGGCTAAATTAAATGGTTTCAAGAATGTTTAGTTTTAATTATTACAGTTTGTACACTGGCTTTCACATAGAATCTATAACAAAAAATGGAATGTTGCACAAGTTTGCATTACATTAGTAGACTTCACATCGAGCCAACATAGGTTATTTGTTCATTATGAAAATATACGCTAACAAAAAAAGACTGTAAATTATAATCATAAGGTGTATATTAACTGTTTATTCCTGTGAGGGGAAAATATTTTATTTTTCATTTCAATTACATATATGGCAATTCAACTGTTGTTTTTACGCGTATCAAAAACAACAACACATTGTTCATTAAATCGAAAACTCTTTTTCTGCTTATAACCCAAGACATAGCAGAATGCTATGGTATAGTTTTTGTTAATTCGAAAGTGAAATAAATAGTAGGAATAGCTTGAACAGTAAGATTTGAAAGTATCCATTTTGTAACTACTTAATGTTAACGTTCACTCCATGGGTTGTGTTTTTTTTATTATTGTTGGCCATATGAAAATAACCTGAAGTGAAATTCTGCTTTTAATTTTAGCTGCAAATGTTTCTATTTAAGAAATAATTCATTAGGGGTATGATGTTCATTTACACATGGGCTGGGTCTTTATATTCGATTTTTTTTTTACCGAGCGATATGAATTTAGAAATATCAATATAAAGGCCCAGCCCATTCTAAAAGAGTACAAAATTATACCCAGAATGAATTAAAACTTTTCTAATATGACCAAAAACCTGTGTTTTCCCATTCAAGCGTATCCTATAGGCAATGGTTTTCTAGTCGCTATTTTCATGATAAAACATTTTTGTCCAGAAATCCTTTAAAGTTTGCAATGTACGGTGGACAAATATATTTAACAAAACATGTATTGAATATTTTACCATAACGTGCCCTCGATCTTATTTATTGCATTTATTTTAATGAGAACTTAATTCACAATTCAGCCGTTAATATTGTGAGATCGCTTTGCGCATGTGTGGGGATATATCGGGTATTATCAACCGTATCAGAATTATTCCTGGAATTTAATAATAGTCAGTTACACGTCTTTACACAACCAATATACACGAGCGTTGCTTTACTTTACCCAGATGTTGTTAAAACCTCCGTATCTACAGATATGAACGTGTACAACGAATTTATCCCGGTATTAGTTTGAAATAATGGATTTTTAGGTAGTTTGTCAACGCAATAACGGACGTTAAAGTAGTGTTTTCATCATTATCAAAGAAAGTTTGATTGACATTTGGTGTTGCTAACAGTTGCACAATAGTGCGTAAGATGCGTTTATATCTAGAAATGTTAATTGGTTTGCGTCATATACAGGATGATACAATTTTGGACAAAAGCAATCTCCACACGAAGGATTCTATGTATCCTATACGTCAACGACAATCACATCTGCAATACCATTGGTTGACATTGTGAGAGATAATCTTCGTGTACAAACGCAGTAATTTCAATGAAAAACGTATAAAAAATGTATAAATAGACTATATAAAAATATAAATAAGATCTCGTTCTTTTATTAAAAATGTCACTGCAGACAAGAAATATAGCCCGCAGTAAATGTGGAATGACATCTGGCAGAGGTAATATCTGGGATCCAGTTATGCTCTGTTCCGGGGAGCGGAACAAATGGTTCAAATGTGTTTATTTTCAGCAGAAAAAGAAACAAAAGATATGCATCTTTGACACTATTATGTATCTGTAAGACATTTAGCGCCAAAACTTATAATTTTTCTACATCCGTTTGAATCCAACACGAAAACTGTTTTTTTTTCAAAACTGTAGGGTTCTATCAAAGGCAGTACCCTATACCTTGTAAAAACTTTATTTTTACCAAATTTACACCACACTTTCTTCGCCTGAGTGCGTACTTGGAGCACTTCAGGTGTTAAAATCTCCATATCTACGGGTATGAACGTATACAAGTTATATTATCTAAAATTAAGTACAATGTATTAAGTCTGGAAAATTGGCGATTGATACAACCTATGTGATACAAGACATTGTATCATTTATATGTGATACCAGATGTACTTTTGTCGGAACTACTTCTTGACGTCACTATGAATGGTATAACCTGGTACTAGTATAACTAACTTGATTTATAGGTTCCTCTTATAACCAATGATTCGGTTAATGACTTTCATTCTATGAATGAGTTATGACGTAATAATATGCGTGACGTTATGGACTATATTTAATAAACAAATGCGTCTTTGAATGTTAAATTAAAAATTTTAAACATTCAGTTTTGTTAGGCCCTTTTTATACTTCTTAATTTTAGATAAACTTATTACATACATTTAAGTGTAGGTACAACTACTTGCATAAAGTCTCGACAGTTGCATACATTCCGCATCATAACTCGACGCCACCCGTCTCGTATTGTTACGAATGTACACAACTGTCTCGACGTGATACAGGTATTTGTACCTACACATAATGTATGTAATGTGTATTTATCTAAATTTAAGCATGCATTTTGTCAAAATCTGAAAAATTACCGATTGATACAACCTGTGTGATACAAAACCTTGTATCATCTATATATTAGCGAGCACAGCTCGCAGCGGGCAGCGAAGCTGCCCGCGAAGAGCGGTGAGCTCTACGGCAATTACGTGTCAAGTGATCAAAATGAAATCACGTGATTAAAATCTGCTTAATGCTGATATTGATTTTTTTCGTCCGGAAGTTGATATCGTCAAAAAACTGGAACAAAGTGAATGAAGAAGGGCAAACATTAATTTTAAAGAAAGACTTAAAAATAAAGTTGACATCGATAAAAAGTAAATGTTATATTTAAAGATAACAACAAAAATTTCATACTATTTTTTTGGAATCTCTAAATCGATCCTTAAAAACTGACAATCAAAGACATTTCATGTGACGTCACCATTACAAAGAAAGACGTCACGTGACAACTGGAATTTAGAGGCACTGTCATAGGGTAGCGACAAGTATTAAATGTGGTGTTAACATTATAAATTAAAAATTTAGAATTTGATTTAAATTAAAATAATATTGTGTTTCAAACAAAAATTTAGTTGCAAGCTGTTTGCCCTCTGTTTTTGATTTATTTTATAAAATAAAGTAGCGTGATAATACAACCCCTTACTCTACGCATCGAGTAATTTTCATACATTTCAACGCACTTTTGACATTTGTACAAAATAATGTTTCGAACAATTTTGTTATAAATAAAGTAAATTCTTTATTATCTACCAAATATATAGTATTTGTCTCTATATATGCATCGACTACGGCTCATGCGCTTACTGATTTTCGCTTGGTACAGAATATCTATAAAAAGTAAATTGACCATAATTTCGACTGCTAATTCAACAATTTTGGTAAGAATAAGATTATGAATTATTTAATTGTATAAAACAGTGACTAACACATACAAATTCTTATGTCCATAAAAATTAAATAAAAACTTACTTTTCCCAATCTATTTCTTCAAGATTTATTACGTAATCGCCTGTTTATTACCTGTGGCACAAAAACGGAACAAGAAAACAAGCTGCGAGTTCGTACCTTTTTAAGTCCGAAGAAGGTTATTTCCTAGATTTATTTCTTTAAGCCCTTAGCCGTTATTTAAAGTATGCTAATTATAATTATAATATGGACTGCAAAATCAGAAAAATACAACACATATCAAACAAGACTGTGAAGAGCTCTACTGGACCCCTTAAATTTGTCTCAATATTTTCGCTATTGTTACCAATTTTTTTATGTATAATGCAGTGGACCAAATTAACAAGCTACGGTTCCGCAGCTACAACATCACATTACACAGCGACAGGTCCCGTTTTCAATTTGTAACAATTTAATAAAATGCAATATAGCTGACCAAACTGTATATGCGTTATTTAATACGAAAAATACAACAAACTGTAAAGTTGATCAACATGAAAAAAGTAAACTTACTTCCCTTATGACACAATATTTCCGGCAACATAAAACCATGAAACATCTAACTATAACTGGAACTGATCCACGAAAACAAAAGAATCATCACAAAATGTTATTGTTCCATAGAACACTTTCTTATCACACATGTTTTTTTTTAATCATGTTATGCACTTCTTCACTGACAAAAATCTAAAACATCTACTAAGTATGAGGCACAAATGACACATTATTCCACCAACATAAAACATAAGTAACGGAACGGATCCATAAAATCAAACTAATCCTTACCAATATGTTATTTCCCCGTAGAACACATTATAATCACATAATTATTTATCGAATTATGCAGCTGTTAACTGACAAATTTCTAAAATATCGAAATAGAACATATTTTGAATATTTTCCGCCAATGCAAACTGTGTCAACCTGACTTTTTTAGTCAAGGCCCTTAATTTTCATTGGTTGTTTAAAAAGGGGTTCCAAGTAGGGGTTATGGGAAGGATAGAAACACTGACCAAAGCGGGATAACTCTTAACACAAGTTAATGAAATTCTGTCTTCTGAAATTGGAGGGGCTCGGATAGTATGTCCGAAAATGGAAGGAGTGAAATCTGTATAAATGGAACTATGCTTAATGTTCATTACAAAATAAGACTTAATAAATAGATAAATAAATTGTTGGCATCTATTTGACTTAGTTACTTATTGTTGACGCTATAACTACATGTAGTGAAATAGTGTATTGTACTAAATGTTACACCCCCTGCGCTAGGTGTTTTGCTTGCATTTTTTTATTATTCCATATTGTACCTTTGTAGTGTTATCCAATTTAAAACATTTCTACACAATAACACGTCCATATTTTATTATTATGCCTTTGTTGTTGACATGTTCCAAATCGTCTTTGGCATTTGCTACTGGAATTTTAATTGGAAGTCAGCCATTTGAATTTCTACAGGGACCTCGCGTTGCTCTCAAAAAGATCGTCTGCTTTCGTAACGTTCAGTGGTATTCAGACAAACCGCAATGATTTGTCCGCCTTAACTGCAGACGATATTACCCGAAAGATTTCGAACAGACAACAATAGACTCTTCCAAACATACACTTCCGTTGTAATTTAGGTCAAACTTTACTAATAGAAAATTGCTCTATCACATTGAAAAATACGCCACATTTCAAAACGCTAAATAACTGAAAAATAAAGTGATGAATTCAATTTACACAGTTATTATTCTACAAAATGAGCGTAATCTGGACCATACGCGGTAAGCAGTTTTCATTTGTCACGCAAAAACAATAACCAAAATACATCAACATTTAGTATAAGGTCCTCACAAAATTAAGGAACAAAGTAAAACAAGGAATTATGTGTAAAAGTTAGAAAAATATATTTGTCTGTGCTCGCATTTTGGCAATGCCTACTCCATATTAGGTGATACAAGATGTACTTTTGTCGGAACTTCTTCTTGACGTCACAAGGAATAGTATAACCAATGATTCGGCGAATGACTGTCATTCTATGAATGAAATATGACGTCATAATTACGTGTGACATTAGGGACTTTATTTTATAAACAAATGCTTAGTTGAATTTTAAATTAAAAATGTTAAACATTCAGTTTTGTTCTACCCTTTTAATACTTCCTAATTTTAGATAAACTTATTATATACATTTAAGTGTAGGTACAACTACCTGTATAACGTCTCGACAGTTGCATACATTCCGCATCACAACTCGACGCTGCGCGTCTCGTAGTGATTCGAATGTACACCACTGTCTCGACGTGATACAGGTAGTTGTACCTACACATAACGTATGTAATGTGAATTTATCCCCGTATCAGTATTATTCCTGGAATTTGATAGGGCAGTTACACGCCTTTACAAAACCAATGTACCCGGGCGTTGCTAAGTCATATAACCCGGGTGTTGCTAAAAAGTACTTTTATGCGTTTATATTATAAATGGTAATTGGCTTATAACTTAATATGAATACAGACCCAACCTAAATGCGAGCATCGCATATTTTATGGTTCATGACGTTTCTTCAGAGCACCTTAACAGTGTGCTCTGCATTCCATTTATAACGTGACGTCTTTAATTTTTTGGTGACGTCACAAAAAATGTAAAAATAAATAAGGAGTTTTTGAGATTGCAAAAAATTTATGTGACATTTTAAAAAAAAATTTAAACAGTTCAATTTTATCCATGTCAAAATTATTTGTGTCTACTTTGAAATTAATTTTAGTGCTCGTCTACAATATTTTCTTCTGCCAGCTCAGCTACCATCTGAAATAGATTTGTTCATATGGATCACGTGACTTTTTTAAAATACGTGCATCTAACCGTATAGCTCGCATCTGCGATGCTCGAATATATTTTTTGACGTTATAAGGACGTCATAAATTAGAATATGATGTAAATGGCGTTTCCATAGGATAAAACGAACAAAATTTGTCCCATGCTCATAAGCAACGGATTTGTGGATGCTATTAAAACAATTGAAACAATGAATAAGTTAATTATTAAACGATTTTTGATGATGGGTTGGTCAGATTAGCAATTGCCATCTGTAGTATTTTTTGTTGTTGACGTTATCATTGTCGCTAATAATTTTTTACATAGTCGTATACCACTGGCTTAACTGAAACTAAATTTGGTCACAATGCTCATTGAATATGCTGCAGGTCTATGTTTAATGTGAATTCTTTGTGAAGAATGTTAGTTACTTTCTTCTTAAACTTTAAGGCTGAAAAAAATTTATCTACCGATCTTACCAACACAACCCCCAGACTTCGTGACTATATGATTTCAAAAATGTGAATTGTATTTAAATATTTATTGTATAGTCTTCTACAAAATTTGTCTTCTTAAACTCAAAGATGGCTGTCCACGCAGGGCTTTATTTAGTCTGATATTCTTCTCGGCCCAGCGCTTTTTAGAATTTGGAGCGGGGTTCAACGCTCCCATCAAAGTCTATCATTATGCGTTGGGTGGTCGACAGAGGATCCTCGGAATAAGCTTAATTAAACATAGATACCTATGGCCATTTTAAACTTAGGCTTCTTTTCTGAAACTGGCGAACCAAGAGAAACAACACTATACTAATATATGGTATAGACTGTCCCTGTACCACCGCAGGACATAGATAAATATAGAAAAACATGAGGAAAATATTCATACACATTTTATTTTCAAAATGCAAAGTGTCGAACTATTACGGTTTTGGACAATCGGGTGACTGAATTATGGGGGCGTCGGACCATGGGGTGTCGGACTATTGGGGGGTCGGACCAACGGGGTGTCGGACTATTGGGGTGTAGGACTAATGGGGTGTCGGAATATCGTGGCGACCCCAAAACGGGGATAGCGGAAAAGGAGGACCTCCCGTGCCTCGCAGAAGCGCATGTACGGCAGGGGCCTGGGTCTCTCGAAAAATGGTGCAAAATCGTGCATTCTCGCAATCAAGTTCCAAGCATCAAAATGAATTTATTTAACACAAAGTTTTTATAGTGTTCAGTAACCTTTATTTGGTACAGTATACAACAGAGATATAATAATAAACGAATAAGTACCGTTAATGCATTAATTTATGGCGAGGACGAGAGGGGATTACATTTTTGCCTTTTATATATGAAAGCATACTCGTAATTGTTTGCCCTTAGGGAAAACAGTTAACATATTTCGCACCCAACTGTAAACCAAGTTTCATTGAATTACGAGGAAAATGTCTTCAGCTTTATTACATTATATTACCACCCCCCCCCCCCACCCACCCACCAGAAAAAAGTAAATACCGGTAAATATAAAAAAAAACATCAGCCAATTTAATTAATAACTTTTCTGTTAATGTGTTTTGGGCATTTTTATATGCCGTCTGTTAACTGTTTTTTTAAAAAGTAAATCACCTGTAAGCTGTTTTTCAACCATTATCTGCTATCTGTTGGACAATGTTGTTAACTGTTATAATGAAAATAAAAACCCTGTTTGCGTTTAGTAGTCAGAACCACTATGCTGCCAAGGTCAACAGAGTCTACAGTAAACAGCAAATAAAAAATATGATCAATTATTTTTCAGGTGGTTGCTAAAAATTCATTTAGTTTTTTGTGTGTGTTAAATAGCAACAGGAAGTTGGATTTTACTTAGCAGACATGGTTTGTGTATCGATCTATGAGCATCCCACGAATGATAATGAAAGTATATTACCAATTTTCATTGGTTGAAAACCATCACTGATTACATAGTTTTGTGTTTTGGCTCCTGTTACTGCAACAGGAAGCTGTATTTTATTAAGCCGACATTATTTGTATATCAATCTATGAGCATCCCATGAATGATAATGAAAGTATATTGTATGTAAGTAAAATTATTTTTGGAAAGAGTTCTATATGATCCCTTTGTCTTCACCCCCACCCTCCAATAATTATTTGTTTGCCCGGTATAAGTAATGGATAAGGCAATCAATATAAAACATTTCTTTATATTTATGATTGTAATTTTGGAGTGACGGTGCTATAGACTGACTTTACACAAAATTCCTGTAAAATGTAAATTTATAGCTAAATTTAATTTAAATTTAATGAAAAACAAAAAGGACAAAGAATAACATTATCAAACAATTTGTTTGAACGGTGTTTAATGTCACTTTCAGCAATTTTCTAGCTATATCTTGATGTCTAGTTTTCATTTGGGAGAGGAAGCTGGAGTATCCAGAAAAGCCAAGACCTTTGTAGGAAAATCGTTATTATGATTGGAGCACTGGATTGCTCACAGTGTGACTCAAACCCGAAACAGCAATATACAAAAGACAAGGAATTTTATTACTTTTATTATTTTTATTACTTTTCCATGACTTTTATATAATTTTATAATTATATAATTTTGACTTTTCAAGGCCTTGAATTTTTTTTAAATTCCATAACTCGTGGATTTCATGACTCAGTACTGTGTACAAGTTTCACGAAGCCTTATTTAAATCAAATGGTAGTTTTTGTAATGCCAGAGAAATATTACTAGACCAAGCGCAAAAAGCATTATATGGTCTCTACAGGAAAGTTAAAAATATATGTCTACCTGTGGACATACAGCTCAAACTTTTCGATTGTCTTGTAGTACCTGTCTTATTGTATGCCTGTGAGGTCTGGGGGTTTGAAAGAAAAGATAATATCGAAAAACTTCATTTACGTTTTTGTAAAAATACTTTGAAAGTAAGAAATAGTACACCCAACTTTATGGTCTATGGAGAGCTCGGCAGATTTCCATTAAAATTTATTGTAGAACAAAAAATGATTATGTTCTGGAATAGCTTACTTATTGATAAAAGTAAGCTGTCATCGATGTTATATAAGGTTATGTTTAAAAGTCACATAGAAAATAATACGAAATTCAAGTGGATCTCATACATAAAAGATATCCTCGATAACTGTGGACCAAGTTTTATGTGGAAAGACCAAATCCCGATAAACAGGGACCTGTTAAAAAATTTAATTAAACAAAAACTAAGAGACCAATATATTCAGTTATGGTTCAGTCAAGTTAATAGCTGCTCCAGAGGAGAATTCTACTCTATCTTTAAAGAGGAATTCAAACTGGAGTCGTATTTACTACGACTGAGCATACCTGAGAGAATGTATATCACAAAACTTCGCTGCTCAAACATAAAATTTCCTATAGAAACGGGACGTTGGAGTGGGGTACCGAGGGAGAAAAGAATCTGCCATCTCTGCAAAAATGGACTTGGGGATGAATTTCACTACTTGTTTCTATGTAGTTTTAATGCAATTGAAAAACTCCGAGCTCTCTATATACCGAGTTATTATAGTTATAATCCAAGAGAATATAAATTAAAGGGTTTACTCTCTCTCTGCAACACCCAGTTACAGAAAAAAACTATCACTATTCTTGAAGAAAACAGGAAATTTTTTATGATTCTAAGATGAACTTAGACATACATTCTTAATGCGCACATTTTATATTGATATATACGGTGTCTGTCTTATATCTGTAATATGATTTATACTGATATTCTGTATATATTTGTTTGTCTATTTGCTATATATACATGTATATATGAATTTATTTTGTATATGCAGCTCTTGTACTTAACACGTGTCTGAGTAAGTTATAAACACTTTTTATAAACACTATTTATCTATCGAAGTAGTATCCATCCAATCAAGTATTTTCTAAATATAAACAAGGAGTAAACGTGAGTTGTTCTAAAACAATCACCTTATAAATCGACATGTTCCAATGTCCAATTGTGTAAATCGTGGCGTTTCATCTTTGCTTTAATAATGTACCATATAGGATGATATGATAATTCTTTTATTAAAAACAAACTTGAAAACAATAACACGAGTCGAATTTTATTTAGTTGTCTATGATTCTTCTAAGCAGTACCTTATTTTTCTGTTAAGTTCTGAATAATTCGTTTAATTGCTTATCCCTTTCCGGTACAAGTTTCCTACATGGGCAAAATGAAATAGCGTAAATTATTGTTTTTAATGAATTTATATGCAAACACATTGCCTAGAAGTTATTCACAAGGAATACGTACGTAATTAGCATAAAATGTAGTTGAAAATATTGTACTAGTTAAAAGTTGTGGCCTCCCACTATCCACGGTATAGTGTCAGTAGTTTATTTCTTGAAGAAAATTTATGAACTTTTATTACTTTAGAAATACATTCTTATAGATAAATCGCACATTTTATATTGATACATATACGTTGTTTGTCTTATATTTGTACATATTCTGTATATATTTGTGTGTTTGTGTATGTACATGTATGTATTTGTATTTGTTTTATGTTGCTCTTGTACACAATATGTGTCTGAGTTAAGTAATAAACATTTCTTCTTCTTGAAGTCATCTCCATGAATGGATGAACAGACAGAAAACAATTATGTCCCCCAACTTTGTTGGTGGGATGTAACAATCAGAATTTTACCAGAAACAAAAACAAAATCACACATATTCAAAGCAAACAATTCCAAATTTCAGGAAATTTAATGAAAGCTTTTATTTGGTTAGTCAAAAAATAAAAACATCCCCTTAATTTTCACAAAAAAGTCCCATAACTCAATAACAAAAAAATCTTAATTTTACCAAAAATAAAATGAAGCTCACATGTATCAAAATAACAATTTACCAAAATTAAAAAAAAAATGATGAAAGCATTTTTGAGACTGAAAACTAAAAAAAAAATCCCCTCCCATTTTTTCATGAACAAAGTCCTAAAATGAAAAATTTACCAAAAAAGTACACAGATCATTAGGCTAATGTAATTAACAACTGTGTGCATTTATGAAAATCTGAAGGAGATACAGTATGAAGTGGATGTTGTACATTTGTGTATAAAAACTAATAAATTTTAAAATTAAAAGGGCATTTATGTGGCATACCCTACTTATTCCTTATTATTGTCTTGATAGTTTGATGTTTTCTGCATTTATTTAAAAATAGTTATAAACAAAATACAGTCATTAAGCATAGATAATTCTTTTAAGTAGTAAATTCACAATTTCTGTCATATTAACTTAGTTGTAAAATATCATCAGCAAGCCATGATAAGATAGGTAAGATCTCCTATTGCCAATTTTGTAAACAGATTTTAATTAAAGGGCAAAAACTAAGTAGTCTCACACAGTTTGATCTAAGAATAAAGTCTACATGTAGATCTAGGTTTCTTGATAAAGCATGATACCCAGTCTAAATCCTGAATTAAATATGCTTCATCAGATTCTAACATTTGAAAATCATGTAACACTAATTTAAAAATGTCTTACATGTGGTCATGTAAAATGTAAATTGCAACTCTGTAAAGAATTTCTTACTAAAGTCTCATTCATTATTTTTATTTACTATTGCACTTGGTCTAAATTACAAGAAAACAAATTGAATGCATGACATATTTATTGTCAATATTTTGGTTCAAGTAATAACATAACAATTAGCATATCAATTTTACAACAATGGTTAAAAAATTAACACTACTGATATTTTATAATTGGGTCTCGCACAAAACAAGGGGCCTCGGTGGCCATATGGTTAAGGAAGGTCATCTACTATTGATCTCGTGGTCTGTCAGCACTTGAGATTGCGGGTTCGATTCTCACTGCAGGCAGGGTGAACTTCATTCAAATCATTATTGACAAGAATTGCCAGTTTTCCTAAAGCAGGAACGGGGTTCTCTCCGGATACTCCGGCTTCCTCCCCCATTAAAAACTGGACGCCACGATATAGCTGAAAATTGCTGCAAGTTGCGTTAAAACACCATTCCTACAAACAAACAAACACACAAAACAAAAACAGATGTTGAAATTTTTAATGTGGCCTCCTCCTCCCCTTCAGCCACCCTAACCTCACCATTATAATACATACAGTGGTTTCACCTAACCAGTTCTCACAGTTAAACCAAAAATACAAATTTAAATCTATTGCATACTTCTGCAACAGACATGAAATTTTCTCACCCTTTATGAAATGTATTTATGGTTTATGGAAAAACCATCGTACATTAGTATTGTTTTCAGAATGTTAATTACCCACAACATTCAATATTTTATCATAAATAAATTGTATACAAAGTACTTTGGTTTGATCGGAAAATATTTTTTTATCCAAAAATGAGAGAAAAAAAATCACAAAAGTTTGCACTGACTGGTTTGCAAGGCAAGTGCTTTAATAAATGGAGAATGGTATTCAAATTGTTGGAAGGTTTTGGGTCTGTGTCAAAAAATGTAAGAGGAACAGAACCATCATTTATAAATGTGCTAAATAATGACTAAGTTCTCATGTCTAGAAAAAAGCTAAGCATTTATTAAACAATTTCATAAGGTCGTGTGCACAAATTCAATAGGTTTGCAATCTTTCTATGAAGTTTCAATGATATGAATTGAACGCTGCAGGACAAGTCGATTGCACAAAATAGGTATCCTCTTCTGAATTTTTTTTCTGAAAAATGTTCCCAAGTCTGGAATATTAGGGAAAAATCCTCAGCAATTTGATAATAGCATATGCACAGCATCAATTCATGTGCAATCTTTCTGTGAAGTTCAAGGATATGGGTTGAAAGCTATAGGATAAGTCGATTACACTAAATAGGTACCCTGAAAAATGTCTAAGTCATATCTGTAAAGTATCATGCTTTGAGGGTGAGAATCGTGCTTCTAAGCATGAAATTATGCCCTCCCACTCGCCACCGCAAATCTCATGCGTAATTTATATTTAATTTAAAAACTTTCTAATGTTAGACAGGTTGAGATTAGAAACTTGTACCAGTACTGAAACGTGAAACGTGCAATTTTTCCTTCTACCTCATCAGGACTGGTGAGTCATGTGATTATATGAGACATCGAACATGTTGCTTTATTATTAATGTTGAGTGCTTTATTGATTAAGTTTAGGATATGCTTCATCATTTTTATTCAAACTTATTTATTAGGTCTTTGTAAAATCTGATGAAGTGTATTTTTCTAACCCTCTGAAAAAGCTGAAAAATAAAAATTGCTATCATTTTTTCCAGATTTGGCGCTAATATAACAAGTGTGGACACAGAAAAACGTCTCGCCTGCATTCCGCATCAGTAACGAAAATAAATTTCGTCATAAGCATTACGTAAATAGCATTAAATATCAGCAGCGGCCTGTATACAAAATATTGTCACCATACCCTGCATAGTTACAGGGGAACAGCCGTAACCCAAAAACTTTAACGTAGTCACTGGACCGTGAAATTGTTGTCAAGGTCAGGTGGAACCTACCAGACAGTCATGTACTATTAATCAGCAACCTATATACCAAATATTGTCATCCTACCATGCGTAGTTACAGAGGAACTATCGTAACCCCAAAACTTTAACGTAGTCGCTGGACCGTGAAATTAAGGTCAAGGTCAGGTGACACCTACCAGACAGTCATGTACTAGTCATCAGCAACCTATACACCTAATATTGTCATCCTACCATGCATAGTTACAGAGGAACTGTCGTAACCCCTAAACTTTAACGTAGTCGCTGGACCGTGAAATTGAGGTCAAGGTCAGGTGACACCTACCAGACAGTCATGTACTAGTCATCAGCAACCTATACACCAAATATTGTCATCCTACCATGCGTAGTTAGAGGAACTGTCGTAACCCCAAAACTTTAACGTAGTCGCTGGACCGTGAAATTGAGGTCAAGGTCAGGTGACACCTACTAGACAGTCATGTACTAGTCATCAGCAACCTATATACCAAATATTGTCATCCTACCATGCGTAGTTACAGAGGAACTGTCGTAACCCCAAAACTTTAACGTAGTCGCTGGACCGTGAAATTGAGGTCAAGGTCAGGTGACACCTACCAGACAGTCATGTACTAGTCATCAGCAACCTATACACCAAATATTGTCATCCTACCATGCGTAGTTACAGAGGAACTGTCGTAACCCAAAAACTTTAACGTAGTCGCTGGACCGTGAAATTGAGGTCAAGGTCAGGTGACACCTACCAGACAGTCATGTACTAGTCATCAGCAACCTATACACCAAATATTGTCATCCTACCATGCGTAGTTACAGAGGAACTGTCGTAACCCAAAAACTTTAACGTAGTCGCTGGACCGTGAAATTGAGGTCAAGGTCAGGTGACAGGTGACTGACTGGCAAGTACTCATCATAAGCTACCTCTGGACCAAATTTGATGGACCTAGGGCTTGGGCTTACAAAGATATGAAGCAAGATGTCAAGTGTTTACGCCGCCGCCGCCGCCGCCGCCGCCGCCGCCGGATTCCCATACATATGTCTCGCCTCCAGCGACTTTCGTCGCAGGCGAGACAAAAATCATAGTATATGCTTCAAAGAAACAACTGAGACTGAACAATCTGTTTAAGTAAATTTTGGTTTGTTTTCACATTTGATTTTTATTTTGGCTTTGTAGAAATACAGGTAGTACAAGTGAAAAGAAATCAACACAAATAATTACAAGTAAACCCATGTATTTGTAGCTATGCATTCCAGTTCAAGAGTCTGATCTCAACCTCTCTACTGTTTTTGAGTTAAAAACCAGAATACAAGAGTTGTCCAGAGTTATTCCGACAATTCTTATTATTCAATATTACCTATTTTTGTAAATTTTAACTAAAAGGACCAGTTTAAGTCAAAAATAAAAAAATATGGCGCTGCATGATTAAAGTTTGTCTAGTGAAGGTAAAGCAGAAAAACGTTCAATCTTTATAACACTTTATTAAAGTCTTTCACCCTCGTTAAAACTGTCCAAAATATGCTCAGAATGTAGGAATTTGCTTCTCTGAAAAAAAAATTTCAGGGGAGGCAACCCCCCGACCCCCCTTCTCACTCTTGGCCACTATAGCTCCTTCACAAGTCTGGAAAATTAGGCAAAATCCTCAAACAGTTTGATAATAGCAGGTCCATATTCAATAAATATGCATCTTTCTAGGTAGCTTCATAGATCTGTTAAAATCTGTAACATAAAATAGGTACCATTATCTGCAAATGTCTTAAAAAAATCAGGAAAAAATACTCTGTTAATTTTCAGATTTATCTTGAAAATTGCAGGCGAGTTGATTACACAAAATAGATACCATATTCTCCTCTTTTACTTGCTTTCCCAACTTCACAATACTAAAACCTGGTTGTGCACTTTCTCCAAAAAAAACTAACCGACCAAAAATCGTCATGGAGTCAAGCCCCCCCCCCCTTTGACGTCATATTTACTATGCTCAACACTTGCAGTTCATGTGGTTGATCTCTTTTTTTGAAAATGTAAAAATACACATATTTTTGAATTTATTTTAATTTTGAATTTATTTCAAATTTTCAGAAAATATTTTCTCCATAAGGGGATAATAAAATTTTCATTGTGCACATTTAATATAATCCAATGTGCAAACGGAAATTGTGTTGTACCTTGATGGAGACAACAAGCTTAAATAATGGATAGATGAGTTCACTTTCTAAATAATCAAAATCAGTGTGAAAAGTTCATGTCCTTATAAAAAAATTTAAAATTTTTGTTTTAAACATAAGATGTACCAACATTGGTTTCTGTGCAATTTGAGATTATGAATATTCCCTTTCTTTATCCTAGTGGAACATTGTTTTAAATCACATGCCAAAGGTCTAATAAATCATCTGTCTAATTTGTGAGAAAAGGTTGGGTGAAACCATGTAATATTTATTTCAAATATTTTGATACAGGTAACAATACCATAGCATATAGTAACAATAAATCATACAAGTAGCAACATAGCAAAACAAAGTGACATAAACAATCCATAATATAAATTTCTCTGTAGCATCATCAAAATACAGTACATCATTAGTCAAAGTATCCAAGATTCTTTCAAGTAATTCTACGTTCTTTTTTATCAATACTTGAGGATCTTCACACTCTGTAAACAAAATAAATGTGTTTAGGGCTTTAAACTGAACATTTAAATTATGCACTTTTTTATTTTTTATACTTGAAAACTAGTTTTAATGGTGTCTCTATTTCTGAAAAATAACAACATACTTTCTGGCAAAATTTTCTTTCCGTATATAGTCTTTTTTTATTAATCTATGAAAAGTTTTTAAAAAAAATAATTGAAAAAAAATTAATATGCAGCAGTTTTCATTTCTTTTCTTCTGCTTTTTAACACTTGCTAGCATTTGTATTGATGCAAAAATAATGTGTACCTTATTTCAAATGCTATTCTAAAAAGTCATGAAGTTTTAATAGCTTCTTCATATCTGAAATAATTCCAACAAAATTCTTACCCAGATATTCTGTGTATATTTTATTGGAGTTCCTCTTCATCTGTAATCTTCTTTCTTCATCTATTAAAAGCAAGCAAATTAATTAATTGAAAAATGTCAATTTGCAACATATTTCAATTTTTTTCTTTGAATGTTGCATTAATTATTATGTATTATAGGAAAAGTATATTATTTGAAAAATGATCAATTACATGGACAACCAGCTTACCCAGATAATCTGGACGTAATTTCATTCTTATAGTTCCTCTTCATCTGTAGTGTTCTTTCTTTATCTATAAATAAAGACAACCAAATAAGTATGTGAATTTAAACTGTCAATATGCAGAATTATATATTTCTTTTCTTTTGTGCTTAATTTTATAATAATTTTATTTTTTAAAATGATGACAGCATGTATATTGATATAAAAGTGTCATAATTAGGTTTGGCATGCCATAAAAAATGGTTTAACCAACCATTTCTTTTGTAATGTCTGTACCAAGTCAGTATTATCGGTGTAGTTACTATATTTTTGGTTGGTGGTTTTGGAGTTTGCTGGTTTCTTGGACATTGATTTGTAGATTCTTTTTTTTTACAGTTTCCTCTGTGTTCTGTATTTTATTTCCTTCAATTTTTTTAACGATGTTATGTCTCTTTCATTTTAAGGAAAAAGAAAGTCTCTGAAATAAAAACAGACAAGACAACCTGCTTACCCGGATATTCTGGACATAGTTCCATTAGTTTGGCTATGCATCTGGCATCTTGTTTCTTTTTCTATAAAATGATTAAATTAATAATGTTATTCAAAACCAAAAGTTTAAGAATTTTAACATGCATGGTTATGACAGTCAACAATTTTTTATCAATAATGTTGGGAGTATGACCCATTATCTTAGATTGAGACTATATGATGGTAAATCTTGTCTATATCTTGTAAATTAAAGGTCAATAATTAATAGTAAGCAAACTTTTGAGTAAATAAAAATATTTACCAGTTTATTCCTATTTTTTTATTCTACTGTCTGTATTTTGTCTTCAAGCTCTTGTCCATATTTGTCAGATCTTTTGTTCCATTAACTTCCAGGAAAAACTGAGAGTTTATTCCATGTTTGATTTTAATTTAAATAAAAAAGGTTTCCAAAATTTTTTATCCAAGGTGAAGATGGCCTTAAACTTAACTAACTTAAGACAAGAAATAATTTATGAAAATCATCTTTTTTTTTGTTTGCAAGCCATTATATCAATTTGCCACCGAGCGTAAGTGAGGCACTAAATTAAATGAAATGTTCGAGCAAAGAAAAACATGAAATCCATAAATTATTTCAATCCTAATATGGTATTTTGGGTAATGATTCAAATGGAATGCTACCACAGCTGCCATATTAGAATTAAACTTAACTAAAACTAACTAACTTAACTAAAACTAACTAACTTAACTAAAACTAACTAACTTAACTATAACATAACTATATAAACTTAATTACACATAACTCTCCAAATTCACACCCCTCACAAACTTCACTCTGAGCTCAACTCAACACTCCACTTTAAACTCTCTCAACTCTCAACTTAATTTATGAAAGCCATGATCTATTGTATAGTTTACCATAGGCACAGCATTGTATCAGTCAAGTTAACACTTAGATATTGAAAGGTGTTATATTTACAGAAACAATGTTAGACCATAGTTAAATATCCATAAATCATGCCTCACATAAATTATGTTGATTCTAATATGGTAATTTGGTACTTGTGACTTATTTGTCTACCATGGCAATCCATATTAGAGTTAAACTTAATAATAACTAATTAACTTCACCCTTTTTATACTCAATGAGTATAAAGAAATTGAAATTGTTTAATAGATTTTTAAAGGTTTTTGGAAATAATGGAATAAACAAGAACAGTTGTCTTTGGTCATCTGAAATATAAATGCAGATGAACATTAACCAAACACTGCTGAAGAGAACCAAGAAATGTTATACAGTAAATCGTACACATTGCACAAAAATTAGCCTGTTTCAATCCTCAGAAACAAATATAGTTGGGTATTTTCTACCTATTGGTCACTAATAACAGCTGTTCAGAAAACTGCATCAAACTATAGCTGGGCAATTACGATTCGAGTCTAGCACACCCTGCAATTTTTTAAAGCTGTTATCTGTATTTAGAATTTAAAAATACCACTTCATTGTATTTTGACTGTTAGACATAGGTGTGGACAATTGAAACTATCCAGTTTGTTTATTGACTGCAGCATGTGAAGTTCCAAAATACTACAAAAAACATTCTGCAAATTGTAGTTTCTATATTGTCACATTTGGTGAGTTGTCACTAAATTTCACCATGACTTCAAGAGATTTATTAATTTAATATGAATGAAGACGTACATCTAATCGATGGTTTGGATTATTTTATACTAACACATTTTCAGTTGTAGAATTTTTTACAGAAGTGAATGTTGTGTCTTTCAGTAATTAATGATTTATTCATTAATCTGTGGCAACATGATGTTGTGTATTCATTGTCTCTTATTCCATAATGAGAAAAAAAAATAATGTTATGCAACAATTTGAACTATGTCACTCATAACCCAGATTTTCCAGATTGCCACCAAAATAAGTTTATTTAAAACCTTTTCTTAAATATTTAAGCATTCACACTACACACCATTTACAAATCCTTTGGGTGACAGTTGTTCGTGGTTTAATTTCTAAGCATGTACAATTCAAATAGTCATGGCTTTATAACGAGCAAATCTTTAAAACAAAGTGTTGCATTAATTAAGAACATGGATTGACAAGTTTAATCAGTGGTTTGATTTTGGAGCAAATATATCAAACATTTTCATTTAATTTTGTTCTAAATAAATCATTTTAATTTATATTTTAGAAATTGAATGTTTGTTTATTTGAAAGTTTTTACGTTACTTTCAGCAATTTTTCAGATATATCATGGGAACCAGTTTTTATCAGAGGAGTAAGCCAGAATACACTGAGAAAACCCCTGACCTTTGGTAGGAAAACTGACAATCCTTGTCAATTAAGATTCGATTCTAGTGCACCATGCTCACAGTGAGACTTGAACTCGCAATCTCATTGTTGACAAATATTGAAATTGATATGCACATTTTGAAATTTTGAAATAAGGTTTTAACAAGATCAATTGCTCTCAAATAATCATTAATTTTACCCAGATGCTTTTTATCTGTGATATTCTTTCTTTTTCTATAAAAAGTAGGAAAACAAATTAATAGATTGACAAATCATAATACAGTTTCTTATGTGCTTAGAATGTTGCTTTTACTTTTCGACACTTACTAGCATGTGTATTGTTTGAAATTTAATTTAGAAAAGAATGCATTTTGTTTGGTCATTTTCTTTGCTATTTTTCTTTTCTTTTTTTTTTTCGGCTTCTTTTTTCTGCTTCTTTTTTCGGAAGTAATTAAAAAAATTCTTACCCAGATATTCTGGACATCTGGTCTTAGAGTTCCCCTCTTTATCTGTAATATTCTTTCTTCACCTAACAATGAAATAAATAAATGAATTGAAAAGATCTATATATAGCAGATTTCATGTCCTTCATATATGCTTAGAATGTTTCTTTCAATTATTGACACAAGCTAATATGTGTAGTGATGGTTAAATAACTACTTATATCAGGTGTTAATTAAAAAAAATTGATTTCAAAAATATTTTAAATTGTTATATGTTTTATTAACTTCTTTAACTTTGAAATTCCTCCAATAATATTCTTACCCATATATTCTGGCCATATTAAATAGGTCTTGGCATTCCCCTTCATCGGTCATATTTTTTCTTCATCTGTGAAAAGTAACCAAAAAATAAGTACAAAAGAAAATATCAATATGTAGACAACTTTATTCTTAGAATGTTCCTTTTACTTTTTGAAACTAGATAACATGTGTATGGATGGAAAAATAATTTAACCTTATTTTAGATGTTATTCTAAGAGTACATTTAAAAAAATATTTACATTGTAAAGACGATTTAAAGGCTGTTTTATTGTTGCAATAATTTCCAATATTATTACCCAGATATTCTGGACATATTATCTTGGCTTTCCTCTTCATCTATAAAAAGTAAGCAAAGAAATACCTATTCATAGAATGTAGCTATATATATATTTAGCAGATTTTGTGTCCTTTCTTTAATGCTTAGAATGTAGCTTTTTCAATTTTTGTCTCGCTTGCGACTTTGTCGCTGGAGGCGAGACATAATAGTATGGGAATCCGGCGGCGGCGTAAACACTTGACATCTTGCTTCATATATTTGTAGGCCCTAGCCCTAGGTCCATCAAATTTAGTACAGAGGTAGCTTATGATGAGTACTTGCCAGTCAGTCATCTGTCACCTGACCTTGACCTCAATTTCACGGTCCAGCGACTACGATAAAGTTTTTGGGTTACGCCAGTTCCTCTGTAACTACGCCTAGTAGGATGACAATATTTGGTGTATAGGTTGCTGATGACTAGTACATGACTGTCTGGTAGGTGTCACCTGACCTTGACCTCAATTTCACGATCCAGCGACTACGTTAAAGTTTTTGGGTTACGACAGTTCCTCTGTAACCATGCATGGTAGGATGACAATATTTGGTATATGGGTTGCTGATGACTAGTACATGACTGTCTGGTAAGTGTCACCTGACCTTGACCTCAATTTCAGGGTCCAGTGACTATGTTAAAGTTTTTGTGTTACTGCAGTTTCTCCAACTTTGCATGGTTGGATGACAATATTTGGTATATAGGTTGCTGATGAATAGTACATGACTGTCTGGTAGGTGCCACATGACATTGACCTCAATTTCACGGTCCAGTGACTACGGTACGTTAAAGTTTTTAGGTTACTGCTGTTCCCCTGTAACCAAGCATGGTTGCTGATGAATACATTTGGTATATAGGTTGCTGATGAATAGTACATGATTGTCTGGTAGGTGTCACCTGACCTTGACCTCAATTTCACGGCTCAGCGACTACAATAAAGTTTTTTGTATTAGGACAATTCCTCTGTAACTATGCATAGTATGGTAACAATATTTGGTATACAGGCCGCTGCTCATAATTAATGCTATTTACGTAATGCTTATGACAAAATGTATTGTCGTTACTAATGCGAAATTCAGGCGAGACGTTTTTCTGTTTCCACACTTGTTGACATTAGCTAACATGTGTAGTGATGGTAAAATAACTACCTAAATATCAGGCGTTAATCTGAAATAATATCAATAATATTCTTACCCAGACATTTTGAAGATATGTCTTGGCATTCCTCTTCATCTGTCATCTTTTTTTCTTCATCTATGAAAAGAAACCAAAGAAATAAGTACAATAGAAAATATCAATATGTAGACAACTTTATTCCCTTTCATTTATTCTTAGAATGTTCCTTTTACTTCTTGATACTAGCTAACATGTGTATGGATGGAAAAATAATTTAACCTTATTTTAGATGTTATTCTAAATGATTACATTTTAAAAAATATTTAAATTGTCAAGACGTTTTAAAGGCTGTTTTATAGTTGCAAGAATTTCCACTTATATTCTTACCCAGATATTCTGGACATATTATCTTGGCTTTCCTCTTCATCTGTCATCTTTTTTCTTCATCTATGAAAAGTAAGCAAAGAAATAAGTACAGTGGAACATATCAATATGTAGAAAAATTTATTCCCTTATATTTATTCTTAGAATGTTGCTTTTACTTTTTGACAGCAGATAACATGTTTATATTGATGGAAAAATCATTTAACCTTATTTCAGATGTTTTTCTAAAAAGTACATTAAAAAAAATATTAAAATTGTCAAGAAGTTTAAATGGCTGTTTTATCACTGCAATAATTTTCAACAATATTCTTACCCAGTTATTCTGGACATATTTTCTTGGGGTTCCTCTCTTCATCTGTAATCTTCATTCTTCATCTATTAAAATAACAAAATATATAAATGGATTGAAAAAATCTATCTATATATTTATTGCTGATTTCATGTCCTTTCAATAATGCTTAGAATGTTGCTTTTTCAATTTTTAACGCTAGCTAACGTTTGTAGTGATGGTAAAATAACTGTACCTAATATCAGGTGTTAATCCAAAAAGTGCATTCAAACATATTTTAAATACATGTATTTTAAATTGTCATAAGATTTTTATGGTTTTTTAACTCTGAAATAATTCTAATAATATTCTTACCCAGACGTTTTGGAGATATTAAATATGTCTTGGGATTCCTCTTCATCTGTCATCTTTTTTCTTCATCTATGAAAAGGAACCAAAGAAATAAGAACAATAGAAAATATCAATATGTCGCCAACTTTATTCCCTTTCATTTATTCTTAGAATGTTCCTTTTACTTCATGAAACTAGCTAACATGTGTATGGATGGAAAAATAATTTAACCTTATTTTAGATGTTATTCTAAATGATTACATTTTAAAAAAATATTTAAATTGTCAAGACCTGTTAAAAGCTGTTTTATGGTTGCAAGAATTTCCACTTATATTCTTACCCAGATATTCTGGACATATTATCTTGGCTTTCCTCTTCATCTGTCATATTTTTTCTTCATCTATGAAAAGAAAGCAAAGAAATAAGTACAGTGGAACATATCAATATGTAGAAAAATTTATTCCCTTTTATTAGCTCACCTGACCCGAAGGGTCATGTGAGCTATTGCCATCACTTGGCGTCCGTCGTCGTCGTTAACTTTTCTTTAAAAATCTTCTCCTCCAAAAGCAATGAAGGGATTGCTTTGAAACTTTGCACACATCATCAGTAAAATGTCCTCTGCCAAGTTTGCACAAATCATGGCCTCAGACGAACCAACATGGCAGCCATGGCTAAAAATGGAACAAGGGGGTCAAAATAAGTTTTTGGCTTATAGTTCAAAAGTATAACAGATATAGGAAAACCAAAAAGACTTTCCTTCTTCAGCATCAAAAGCTCCACAAAACACTCCTTTGAGTCAAAGTTGTATGACGACTCCTTGTGAAGTTATTGCCCTTTAATTGTCGAAATTGATGATTTTTGCCATGTTTGCCTCAAAATCTTGAAAATTATTACAACTAGAGAAAAACTAAGCATTGCTTAATTGTTCTGCTCTATGAGGGCTACAAAATTGGCTTGCAGTCAAGATTGTCGGATTAACCGTTTAAGAGTTATTCCCCTTGAACTGTTTATTTTAATCGGTTTTAATTGATTTTTTAAAAAATCTTCTCCTCTGAAACCACTGAAATTACTGCTTTGAAACTTTGTACACATCATCTGTCAAATGTCCTCAACCAAGTTTGCACCAACCATGGCTGCAGATTAACCAACATGGCCGCCATGGCTAAAAAAAGAAGGGGGTTCACAATACAATTTCTGGCTTATAGTGCAAAAAGTGTAACAGATACAGGAAAACCGAAGAGACATGCCTTCATCGGCATCAAAAGCTCTACGAAACACTCCTTTGGGTCAAAGTTGTATGATGACCCCTTATAGGAGTTATTGCCCTTTAATTGTCGAAATTGATTATTTTTGACATTTTTGCCTCAAAATCTTGAAAATTATTAGGACTAGAGAAAAAGTTATCATTGCTTAACTGTTCTGCTCTATGAGGGCTACAAATATGACTTAGGGTAAAGATTGTCTGATGAACCGTTTAGGAATTATTCTCCTTGAACATTTTTTTAATTAATTTTACTTGATTTTAAAAAATCTTCTCCTCTTTAACCAATTAAAGGACTGCTTTGAAACATTGCACACATCATCTTAATACGTCCTGTACCAAAATTGTGCAAATCATGACACTTGACTACCTACATATCTACGTTGGCTTAAAATAGAAAATTGGGAGTCAAGAGAGTTTTCGATTGAGTTAAAAAAGTAAAACAGGTACAGCAAATTTGAAGTGAACCTCCCTTCTCCCTCTAAGCATCAAAAGCTCCTCCTTATAGGAGTAATTTCCCTTCAAAGGTTAAAATTAATGACTTTTGTAGAAGTGTTGGGCAATTCCTTATAGCAAAGAAAAGCTGGATAAAAAAGGGTTGTTTGGTTTCAGGTTCAGGTGAGCGATACAGGCTCCTGGGAGCCTCTAGTTTATTCTTAGAATGTTGCTTTTACTTTTTGACAGCAGCTAACATGTTTATAATGATGGAAAAATAATTTTACCTTATTTCAGATGTTTTTCTAAAAAGTATATTTAAAATAATATTAAAATTGTCAAGAAGTTTTAATGACTGTTTTATTACTGCAATAATTTTCAACAATATTCTTACCCAGTTATTCTGGACATATTTTCTTGGGGTTCCTCTCTTCATCTGTAATCTTCATTCTTCCTCTATAAAAATAACAAAATAGATAAATGGATTGAAAAAAAATATATAGCAGATTTCATGTCCTTTCATCAATGCTTAGAATTATGATTTTTCAATTTTTGACAGCAGCTAACATGTTTATAGTGATGGAAATTTTTTTTTTACCTTATATCAGATGTTTTTCTATCAATTACATTTAAAAAATACTAAAATTGTCAAGAAGTTTTAATGGCTGTTTTATCAATGCAATAATTTTCAACAATATTCTTACCCAGATATTCTGGACATATTTTCTTGGTATTCCTCTCTTCATCTGTAATCTTCATTCTTCATCTATAAAAATAACAAAATATATAAATGGATTGAAACAATCTATATATATATATTGCTGATTTCATGTCCTTTCATTAATGCTTAGAATGTTGCTTTTTCAATTTTTAACGCTAGCTAACGTGTGGATTGATGGTTAAATAGTGTACCCAATATCAGGTGTTAATTCAAAAAGTGCATTCAAACATATTTAAAATACGTGTATTTTAAATTGTCATAAGATTTTATGGTTTTTTAACTCTGAAATAATTCGAATAATATTCTTACCAAGACATTTTGAAGATATTAAATATGTCTTTGCATTCCTCTTCATCTGTCATCTTTTTTTCTTCATCTATGAAAAGTAACCAAAGAAATAAGTACAATAGAAAATATCAATATGTAGACAACTTTATTCCCTTTCATTTATTCTTAGAATGTTCTTTTTACTTCTTGAAACTAGCTAACATGTGTCTGGATGGAAAAATACTTTAACCTTATTTAAGATGTTATTCTAAATGATTACATTTTATAAAATATTTAAATTGTCAAGACGTTTTAAAGGCTGTTTTATGGTTGCAAGAATTTCCACTTATATTTTTACCCAGATATTCTGGACATATTATCTTGGCTTTCCTCTTCATCTGTCTTTTTTTTTCTTCATCTATGAAAAGAAAGCAAAGAAATAAGTACAGTGGAACATATCAATATGTAGAAACATTTATTCCCTTTTATTAGCTCACCTGACCCGAAGGGTCATGTGAGCTATTGCCATCACTTGGCGTCCGTAGTCGTCGTTAACTTTTCTTTAAAAATCTTCTCCTCCAAAAGCAATGAAGGGATTGCTTTGAAACTTTGCACACATCATCAGTAAAATGTCCTCTGCCAAGTTTGCACAAATCATGGCCTCAGACCAACCAACATGGCAGCCATGGCTAAAAATGGAACAGGGGGTCAAAATAAGTTTTTGGCTTATAGTTCAAAAGTATAACAGATACAGGAAAACCAAAAAGACTTTCCTTCTTCAGCATCAAAACCTCTACAAAACACTCCTTTGAGTCAAAGTTGTATGACGACTCCTTGTGAAGTTATTGCCCTTTAATTGTCGAAATTGATGATTTTTGCCATGTTTGCCTCAAAATCTTGAAAATTATTACAACTAGAGAAAAACTAAGCATTGCTTAATTGTTCTGCTCTATGAGGGCTACAAAACTGGCTTTGCAGTCAAGATTGTCGGATTAACCGTTTAAGAGTTATTCCCCTTGAACTGTTTATTTTAATCGGTTTTAATTGATTTTTTAAAAATCTTCTCCTCTGAAACCACTGAAATTACTGCTTTGAAACTTTGTACACATCATCTGTCAAATGTCCTCAACCAAGTTTGCACCAACCATGGCTGCAGATTAACCAACATGGCTGCCATGGCTAAAAAAAGAAGGGGGTTCAATACAATTTCTTGCTTATAATGCAAAAAGTATAACAGATACAGGAAAACCGAAGAGACATGCCTTCATCGGCATCAAAAGCTCTACGAAACACTCCTTTGGCTCAAAGTTGTATGATTACCCCTTATAGGAGTTATTGCCCTTTAATTGTCGAAATTGATGATTTTTTTACATTTTTGCCTCAAAATCTTGAAAATTATTAGAACTAGAGAAAAAGTTATCATTGCTTAACTGTTCTGCTCTATGAGGGCTACAAATATGACTTAGGGTAAAGATTGTCTGATGAACCGTTTAGGAATTATTCTCCTTGAACATTTTTTTTATTAATTTTACTTGATTTTAAAAAATCTTCTCCTCTTTAACCAATAAAAGGACTGCTTTGAAACATTGCACACATCATCTTAATACGTCCTCTACCAAAATTGTGCAAATCATGACACTTGACTACCTACATATCTACGTTGGCGAAAAAGAGAAAATTGGGGGAGTCGAGAGAGTTTTCGACCGAGTTAAAAAAGTAAAACAGGTACAGCAAATTTGAAGTGAACCTCCCTTCTCCCTCTAAGCATCAAAAGCTCCTCCTTATAGGAGTAATTTCCCTTAAAAGGTAAAAATTAATGACTTTTGTAGAAGTGTTGGGCAATTCCTTATAGCAAAGAAAAGCTGGATAAAAAAGGGTTGTTTGGTTTCAGGTTCAGGTGAGCGATACAGGGTCATGGGAGCCTCTAGTTTATTCTTAGAATGTTGCTTTTACTTTTTGACAGCAGCTAACATGTTTATAATGATGGAAAAATAATTTTACCTTATTTCAGATGTTTTTCTAAAAATTACATTAAAAAAAATACTAAAATTGTCAAGAAGTTTTAATGGCTGTTTTATCACTGCAATAATTTTCAACAATATTCTTACCCAGATATTCTGGACATATTTTCTTGGTGTTCCTCTCTTCATCTGTAATCTTCATTCTTCATCTATAAAAATAACAAAATATATAAATGGATTGAAACAATCTATCTATATATATATATTGCCGATTTAATGTCCTTTCATTAATGCTTAGAATGTTGCTTTTTCAATTTTTAACGCTAGCTAACGTGTGGATTGATGGTAAAATAGTGTACCTAATAACAGGTGTTAATCCAAAAAGTTCATTCACAAATATTGTAAATACATGTATTTTAAATTGTCATAAGACTTTATGGTTTTTTAACTCTGAAATAATTCGAATAATATTCTTACCAAGACATTTTGAAGATATTAACTATGTCTTTGCATTCCTCTTCATCTGTCATCTTTTTTTCTTCATCTATGAAAAGTAACCAAAGAAATAAGTACAATAGAAAATATCAATATGTAGACAACTTTATTCCCTTTCATTTATTCTTAGAATGTTCTTTTTACTTCTTGAAACTAGCTAACATGTGTCTGGATGGAAAATAATTTAACCTTATTTAAGATGTTATTCTAAATGATTACATTTTATAAAATATTTAAATTGTCAAGACGTTTTAAAGGCTGTTTTATGGTTGCAAGAATTTCCACTTATATTTTTACCCAGATATTCTGGACATATTATCTTGGCTTTCCTCTTCATCTGTCATCTTTTTTCTTCATCTATGAAAAGTAAGCAAAGAAATAAGTACAGTGGAACAAATCAATATGTAGAAAAATTTATTCCCTTTTATTTATTCTAAGAATGTTGCTTTTACTTTTTGACAGCAGCTAACAGGTTTATAATGATGGAAAATAATTTTACCTTATTTCAGATGTTTTTCTAAAAAGTACATTAAAAAAAATATTAAAATTGTCAAGAAGTTTTAATGACTGCTTTATTACTGCAATAATTTTCAACAATATTCTTACCCAGTTATTCTAAACATATTTTCTTGGGGTTCCTCTCTTCATCTGTAATCTTCATTCTTCATCTATAAAAATAACAAAATATATAAATGGATTGAAACAATCTATATAATATATATTGCTGATTTCATGTCCTTTCATTAATGCTTAGAATGTTGCTTTTTCAATTTTTAACGCTAGCTAACGTGTGGATTGATGGTAAAATAGTGTACCCAATATCAGGTGTTAATTCAAAAAGTGCATTCAAACATATTTAAAATACGTGTATTTTAAATTGTCATAAGATTTTATGGTTTTTTAACTCTGAAATAATTCGAATAATATTCTTACCAAGACATTTTGAAGATATTAAATATGTCTTTGCATTCCTCTTCATCTGTCATCTTTTTTTCTTCATCTATGAAAAGTAACCAAAGAAATAAGTACAATAGAAAATATCAATATGTAGACAACTTTATTCCCTTTCATTTATTCTTAGAATGTTCTTTTTACTTCTTGAAACTAGCTAACATGTGTCTGGATGGAAAAATACTTTAACCTTATTTAAGATGTTATTCTAAATGATTACATTTTATAAAATATTTAAATTGTCAAGACGTTTTAAAGGCTGTTTTATGGTTGCAAGAATTTCCACTTATATTTTTACCCAGATATTCTGGACATATTATCTTGGCTTTCCTCTTCATCTGTCTTTTTTTTCTTCATCTATGAAAAGAAAGCAAAGAAATAAGTACAGTGGAACATATCAATATGTAGAAACATTTATTCCCTTTTATTAGCTCACCTGACCCGAAGGGTCATGTGAGCTATTGCCATCACTTGGCGTCCGTAGTCGTCGTTAACTTTTCTTTAAAAATCTTCTCCTCCAAAAGCAATGAAGGGATTGCTTTGAAACTTTGCACACATCATCAGTAAAATGTCCTCTGCCAAGTTTGCACAAATCATGGCCTCAGACCAACCAACATGGCAGCCATGGCTAAAAATGGAACAGGGGGTCAAAATAAGTTTTTGGCTTATAGTTCAAAAGTATAACAGATACAGGAAAACCAAAAAGACTTTCCTTCTTCAGCATCAAAACCTCTACAAAACACTCCTTTGAGTCAAAGTTGTATGACGACTCCTTGTGAAGTTATTGCCCTTTAATTGTCGAAATTGATGATTTTTGCCATGTTTGCCTCAAAATCTTGAAAATTATTACAAATAGAGAAAAACTAAGCATTGCTTAATTGTTCTGCTCTATGAGGGCTACAAAACTGGCTTTGCAGTCAAGATTGTCGGATTAACCGTTTAAGAGTTATTCCCCTTGAACTGTTTATTTTAATCGGTTTTAATTGATTTTTTAAAAATCTTCTCCTCTGAAACCACTGAAATTACTGCTTTGAAACTTTGTACACATCATCTGTCAAATGTCCTCAACCAAGTTTGCACCAACCATGGCTGCAGATTAACCAACATGGCTGCCATGGCTAAAAAAAGAAGGGGGTTCAATACAATTTCTTGCTTATAATGCAAAAAGTATAACAGATACAGGAAAACCGAAGAGACATGCCTTCATCGGCATCAAAAGCTCTACGAAACACTCCTTTGGCTCAAAGTTGTATGATTACCCCTTATAGGAGTTATTGCCCTTTAATTGTCGAAATTGATGATTTTTTTACATTTTTGCCTCAAAATCTTGAAAATTATTAGAACTAGAGAAAAAGTTATCATTGCTTAACTGTTCTGCTCTATGAGGGCTACAAATATGACTTAGGGTAAAGATTGTCTGATGAACCGTTTAG
This sequence comes from Limnoperna fortunei, assembly GCA_944474755.1. Classification (NCBI taxonomy): domain Eukaryota; kingdom Metazoa; phylum Mollusca; class Bivalvia; order Mytilida; family Modiolidae; genus Limnoperna; species Limnoperna fortunei. Next base: position 45,187,600 of record OX104116.1, on the reverse strand, counting down.
GAATTATTCTCCTTGAACATTTTTTTTATTAATTTTACTTGATTTTAAAAAATCTTCTCCTCTTTAACCAATAAAAGGACTGCTTTGAAACATTGCACACATCATCTTAATACGTCCTCTACCAAAATTGTGCAAATCATGACACTTGACTACCTACATATCTACGTTGGCGAAAAAGAGAAAATTGGGGGAGTCGAGAGAGTTTTCGACCGAGTTAAAAAAGTAAAACAGGTACAGCAAATTTGAAGTGAACCTCCCTTCTCCCTCTAAGCATCAAAAGCTCCTCCTTATAGGAGTAATTTCCCTTAAAAGGTAAAAATTAATGACTTTTGTAGAAGTGTTGGGCAATTCCTTATAGCAAAGAAAAGCTGGATAAAAAAGGGTTGTTTGGTTTCAGGTTCAGGTGAGCGATACAGGGTCATGGGAGCCTCTAGTTTATTCTTAGAATGTTGCTTTTACTTTTTGACAGCAGCTAACATGTTTATAATGATGGAAAAATAATTTTACCTTATTTCAGATGTTTTTCTAAAAATTACATTAAAAAAAAATACTAAAATTGTCAAGAAGTTTTAATGGCTGTTTTATCACTGCAATAATTTTCAACAATATTCTTACCCAGATATTCTGGACATATTTTCTTGGTGTTCCTCTCTTCATCTGTAATCTTCATTCTTCATCTATAAAAATAACAAAATATATAAATGGATTGAAACAATCTATCTATATATATATATTGCCGATTTAATGTCCTTTCATTAATGCTTAGAATGTTGCTTTTTCAATTTTTAACGCTAGCTAACGTGTGGATTGATGGTAAAATAGTGTACCTAATAACAGGTGTTAATCCAAAAAGTTCATTCACAAATATTGTAAATACATGTATTTTAAATTGTCATAAGACTTTATGGTTTTTTAACTCTGAAATAATTCGAATAATATTCTTACCAAGACATTTTGAAGATATTAACTATGTCTTTGCATTCCTCTTCATCTGTCATCTTTTTTTCTTCATCTATGAAAAGTAACCAAAGAAATAAGTACAATAGAAAATATCAATATGTAGACAACTTTATTCCCTTTCATTTATTCTTAGAATGTTCTTTTTACTTCTTGAAACTAGCTAACATGTGTCTGGATGGAAAATAATTTAACCTTATTTAAGATGTTATTCTAAATGATTACATTTTATAAAATATTTAAATTGTCAAGACGTTTTAAAGGCTGTTTTATGGTTGCAAGAATTTCCACTTATATTTTTACCCAGATATTCTGGACATATTATCTTGGCTTTCCTCTTCATCTGTCATCTTTTTTCTTCATCTATGAAAAGTAAGCAAAGAAATAAGTACAGTGGAACAAATCAATATGTAGAAAAATTTATTCCCTTTTATTTATTCTAAGAATGTTGCTTTTACTTTTTGACAGCAGCTAACAGGTTTATAATGATGGAAAATAATTTTACCTTATTTCAGATGTTTTTCTAAAAAGTACATTAAAAAAAATATTAAAATTGTCAAGAAGTTTTAATGACTGCTTTATTACTGCAATAATTTTCAACAATATTCTTACCCAGTTATTCTAAACATATTTTCTTGGGGTTCCTCTCTTCATCTGTAATCTTCATTCTTCATCTATAAAAATAACAAAATATATAAATGGATTGAAAAATATATATATATCCTTTCATTAACGCTTAGAATGTTGCTTTTTCAACTTATGACGCTAGCTAATGTGTGTAGTGATGGTAAAATAACTGTACATAATATCAGGTGTTAATCCAAAAAGTGCATTCAAACATATTTTAAATACATGTATTTTAAATTGTCATAAGATTTTATGTTTAAACTCTGAAATAATTCGAATAATTTTCTTACCCAGACATTTTGGAGATATTAAATATGTCTTGGCATTCCTCTTCATCTGTCATCTTTTTTCTTCATCTATGAAATAACCAAAGAAATAAGTACAATAGAAAATATTAATATGTAGACAACTTTATTCCCTTTCGTTTATTCTTAGAATGTTCCTATTACTTTTTAATGGAAAAATAATTTAACCTTATTTTAGATGTTATTCTAAATGATTACATTTTAAAAAATATTTAAATTGTCAAGACGTTTTAAAGGCTGTTTTATGGTTGCAAGAATTTCCACTTATATTCTTACCCAGATATCCTGGACATATTATCTTGGGTTTCTTCTTCATCTGTCATCTTTTTTCTTCATCTATGAAAAGTAAGCAAAGAAATAAGTACAGTGGAACATATCAATATGTCCCTTTTATTTATTCTTAGAATGTTGCTCTTATTTTTTAAAACCATGTGTATTGGTTAGAACAGTTTAAGCAGCAGACCAGAAAAACAGATACATACAATATAGAATATATCTTACTTGTGTTGGTCTGTCTCTGCAGGTGAGACCATAGACTGTCTAAATTGCCTTGTAAGCAAACACTATTCTTCGCTATTCTGGTCAATCCACTCCAGCTGGTTCCCATCTGCTGCAGATCAGTCATATAGAGGTTTATCATATGGTCCTTAATGCTGGCTTCGTAATGGTTATGTCCAATTTGACCTCACTTTGCAGAATCTTACTGTTCACCAATTCTTGTTTCACACTCCCACAGATAAATATTTCAAACCTTCTTTTGCCATCTAATGCAGATGTGCCTTAGACAGATGTTGAATAGAGTCCGGGTCTGCTATGCATTGTCTTTGTTGTATTGAATTTTTCACATCTATACAGAAAGAAATTTTTTAGCTGAATATTCACAATTTTTGGTGCTCTGTTGGAAAGCCTAGACATTGGCTATTCTCATCTCATCAATTTTTGAATCAACATCTGTTCCTGTAGGTTGACAACAGTTGACTTCCAATAAAACCAAAGTTAACTGCATATCCCAAGTTCTAAAAAGGTGACAATTTTTGTCTTCATACACAAACTTCTTTTTAGTGGGGACTAATTTGGTGGATTGTTTTGGGAAACAACAAACCAAAATTTTTTATCGATTGTGAAATGAATTGGCAAACATAATAGAATCCTATGTGGATGTGATAAGCAGTTTGTAAGCATTTATTCAAGTTCAATTAAATTAAAAATTATAAACATTAATAATCAAGACTATTCAATCCTTCTGTTACATTTCTGGAGCAGTAACAAACCAATAGTTAATCTTAATCAGAAAACATGGCCAAACATTTAATTTAATAATTTAATGCATTTTTTCAGTAAAACAAAAGGTCTTTCACAATTAATAATTAATTCAAGCCAGGCAAGTTAAAACAACAACATATTAAAGGATAAAATATGGATAATTCCCAAATTAAAGAAAATGTTTACCTGCATGTTGAAATTTTTTTTCGTATGCAATTACTTCATTGTTTGTCTGCAAGTATTTGTCTGCACTTCATCAGATCTTTTCTGTTCACAAGACTTCCAGCAAAAACTGTCCTATTAGCTTATTCCATTTTTGCAAAATTAAATTAAAACGATTGCCAAAAAAGTTTGCCAAATTTTTTTATCCAAGGTGTAGATCTTAAACTAAACTACCTTAAATTAAACTTAATAAAGTAAACTTCAGCTAAGTTTACCATTAACTCAAATTTACTTACTCAACTCTCAGCTGCACTCTCTACTCAACTCCTCTTCTAACTCCAATCCCACTCCACTCACTCTCAAACCCACTGTCATCCTAATATACAAAATAATTTTTGAAAGCCATGATCTAATGTATATTTTACTATGGGTATTGCATTGTATCAGTTAAATTTAACACTCGGTGATTGCTAGGTGTTAAATTTGCAGAAACAATGTTTGACCATAGTTAAATATCCATAAATCATGCCTTCCATAAATCATTTTGATTCCAATATGGAAATTTGATAGTTTGATTAATTCTACCATGGCTTTCTATATTAGAACTAAACTTAACTAAATAAATTCTACACCTTTTATACTCTATGAGTATGTAAAAAGTATTTATAGAGTTTAAAAGTTTTCATGTTAATATGGAATAAATAGGAAAAGCCCTCTTTGGTCATCTGAAATATGAATGAAGAATAAATGAACAGAACCAAGTAATGTTGGACAGAAAAAATATACATATACATTCCAAATGTTTCAAAATGAAATGCATTCCATGTCAGTAGTTGAACAAGTGTGAACACACAAACATGTCTTGCCTGCATTCCACATCAGTAGTGATAAAATTACTCGTGAGCGACACCTAATCATCTTTTCATCAGCAACCTATATACATGTACCTAATATTGTTTTTGTGTTGTGCATTGTTTCTGAGGAACTGACTTAATCCAACCAAAATTGTTTTTAAAATGTATATGTCACAGGGTTAGTCCTAAAGGACTTAAGACTTATTATATGTTGGCTGCATTTTCTGGTTATTTGAATGGTCTGTAACCAATGCCCCCCCCCAAACGAGGCCCTTAAATATGTATGATGTTAACACAACATGAATAGTAATTGTATTCAGCATGAATAAAAAATGCTTGTGTTTTTTCCCAAATAAATACCTTGCAAATTCTAGATCTGGACTTCAATGTTTGACGTTTGACGTTTTTGTGTCTTTTATACCTGAAAAGAAAAATGGAGTTATCTCCCATTTGATGTTGTATAACAAAGAAAACAAAAATATTGTACAGCATTGTACTTCACCAACTAGCTGGACTTGGAATGTTGTTTTCTTAATAATTTTTTTTCCTTTAGAATAGGGTACATATTAGTTCCTAACTAGAGGGACACATAATACTTCAAATTTGCTCTAAGTAAGTATTCATAATTCAAAGAAAAAATTAAAAGCTGTACAATCAAAGATATGTCTAGCAAATGGTATACCAGGGCAATAAACTCAATTACACACAAACCATGAACAAAAAACTAAATAAAAAAAAGAAATTAAAAAAACCTATTTACTCCACTTTATAGCACATAGCAAGCGGCTGCCTATTTACAATTTTTTGACATGTATATACTTTATTGTAGGAAAGAGAAATAGAGTCTTCACACTGATCAAAATTCTCACACAAAACAGCTGATGGCAATTAGATAATATGTGTAACAGGAAAACAGCAGCCATCCCCCTTTTTAAAAATGATAAAATCACTATTTTTTATACAGAAAAATGACTAGAGCACAAAAGAATAGCCGTGCACATTAGAAATTCTGTATAAGATAAGAGACCCATTTCAACTTTCCATTTTTCTAAATTCCAAAATTCAGTGGACGCAACTAGGTGGTGCAGAAATCGTTGGTAAAAGTTGAATTACTGCCTGGATAAAACTTAGCGGCTAATTATTCTGTCGTGTAATGACCCCCTTTCCCCGAAACGGCCCCACGTGGTGACAAGTGAAAAGAATACCACAAGGAGATGTAAAAAGAAGCCCCACTTTTTTTTTACCGCGAAAAATCAAGAGAAAAACACCATTAAGCCATATTGTGTCAGATAAAGGAACCTACTTCCCCGTTTTCCATTAAAAAAAAAAGAATTTTGATCACGCACAATCATTGAAAAAAAAACAGCGTTTGCAGTTGACCATTTTGGAAGCTGCTGGTTATGTTCAATTCCTTGTAATAATTTAAAATTGAGCTGAGAATAATCATGACGTTCGACAAACCAAAAGATGGATCGTCCGATTCCTGTTTTTACTCTCCACAGAAGGCGACACAAAACGTGGTGACGGAAATATTGCTATTCGAGCGCACCGTAAATCAAGTACTTAGTGAATTTCTCGGACACCTTACAATTTTAAACATAATGTGTAACAGTAGAAAAAATATTGATAATTTTCAATACGTATTTTTATAATCCTAGACAAAAATATGTCAAGGCCAGATTTGTTAAAATAATTCTTCAATTAATATTTTGAAGCGCCTGTCGAAATAATAAAAAAAATTAAACTTACAATAAACTGCTCCATTATCACAAAACATGTCTGCCTCTTTCAAACCTTGCACGGGTAAATAGTGTTCACAATTTAAATTGAGCACGTGGTACGTTTTGCTAGTGCTGATGGGTAGGTTTTATTCATATTGGTAAAGACAAAGTGAGTTTTAATCGGACATGTTAATTAAAAATATTAAGAAACTTTTGTAGTTATACTAGATAAAGAACACAAAATACGATCATCTGTTCTGTTTTGATTAAACGTTTAAAACACTTCACAATTATTAACAGTTATTGATTAAAATGAATAAACATGTACTTTGCATAACTTGGACTGATTTCTGTACTTCAAATCGGCTTTAAATGATTTCGTAGCTTACTTTCAAACTAGTTTATTGACGTAAATAATGCAAAAGGATTGGACAAAGACTTTTTGTAACAAAATTAAGTCAATCTCACAAACATAAAATTTTCCAAGTTATTTACCAATAAAGGAAAAATACTATATTACGTAGTTGACAAACATTCTTATTCAAGCACACCTAGACATTTTTATGAGTAAATCAAGCGCCTGATAAGTAATTCAGGGACAATACAATTTTTACTCTATTTGTGTAACAGTCGACACAAAATATTGGGTTTTTTTTCAATTAGTTTTTTATAATCCGTAACTAAACCAAATATGGCAAGGCAATTTGTTAAAATAAATCCAAATAAACATTTCCGAGCGTCTGTAATAACAAAAAAAAAACATCAAACATAAAACTTACATTTAATTGCGCCATTTTAACAAAATATGACTTTTTTCAAAGCTTCCAAGAGTAAGTAGTGTTCACAAACCACGTGATACGTTTTTCTATGGCTTATGGGAAAGGTTTGTCCTTCACTCATTTATCAAAAATTAATGGAAAGCCTTTTTAATTATTCAATAAAGAAAATTAGGCACACAAACGACCCTCTGTTCGTTTTGGATAAAACATTGAAAAGATTTTTTTTAATATTAACATTAAGTTATTAACATTAAAAATTATAGAGTTGCATATTCTTGATTTTAAGTATAGGTAAAATAACTTTTTATAAGATTCTTTTTTAGGCTCTTTTTGATCAGAAACAACGAGACTTCATTATTCAGTAGCTAACAAATTGACGGGAAACCGCATTCAAACACACATAAAAATCTGTTGTAACATCTGCTTGTGTTATAAGTGATTTATGTAGCTTTAGCTTTTTATAAATCCTATCTTTTTTTTGATTGGGTCGCACAAAGTGCAAACTCGGGTTATAGTATGGTGAAGGTGGTGTGGTATATGGTATCTATTTTGTGTAATCAACTCCTCCTACAGTTTTAAACCCAGATCTCTGACACTTTACAGAAGGATTGCACATATATTGAAGGTAAGCACCTGCTTTTATGGAATTGTTCAAGGATTTTTCCCTAATTGTTCAGACTTGGGATCTTAGTCATATGTTAGCACATTTTTCCAAAGTAGGTACCTATTTTGTGTAACTAATTTCTCCTTCAGCTTTCAACCCTCACAGGAAGATTGCAAACCTATTGAAGTTTTGTACCTGATATCATGAAATTCCCCAATAAATGTTTGTTCCATTTTCCCTAGAAATGGGAACTTATACATTTTATACATAATGGTGTAATCAACTCTTCGTAGTACATTTTTTGACACAGATATAAAACCTTGCAATAACCTGTTAACCATACCATTTATTAAGGCAGTTTGAACCCAGCCGTTTCCGACTTTTGCGTTTTAAAATAAATTATATGTATGTTAAAACTAAAGTGGGACTGCAGCTCGCACCTGCCCGATAAAAATCTATATGTGTGTCCAGGGTCTAGTACTCCGATGTGATCTACTGATACGATGTTCAGTTATCTGAATACTTCACTGGTCGCTCCACTGGTCAGTGTGATAGAGCTAAGAAGTAAATGGGAGTCAAACACCGTTCATCTGCATATAAAGTGTATATCGAAGTAAATTCATTCATATAAAGGACCTATGTAATAAAATGTAATAATAGATGTAATAGCGATGTTTTGGCGAAATCCAAGATAATCGTCACCAACGGAAAATGTTATGATATGACCCTAAACAAAAATACAACACGTAACCAACATGGTGATGTTCTTATTTCGATAATGATCAGTGTGATACGGAAAAAATATGAGGGAGCCATTAGTTACACTTTCCGTTTTGATATTAATATACTGTTATTGTCAGTCTATGAACTATCATATGGTTCTGTTATCTAAACCACAAATAATAAAGTTTATTTTATTCTAGGTTTTCAATATCATTCATAAAAAAACTGTAAATAGAAAAAAAATTATCATTACTTGACCAAGCAATTTGTTCAAAGGTGACAGTTCTGTATTTTTTAAATACTAAAGTATAATTATTATATCATCATAATTGTGTATTTGACTAAACTGAGTATCCCATAATCCATAACAGTGAATTATCAGTTTCTATGGAAACAAATTCAGTTTCCGTTGTTTCAAAAGAGTTTGAAGTAATGATTAACTCTCCAATTTCAAAGTGTGATTATTCAAATTCCATTTAAGACCAGAAGTAGTTAATTGGGTACATGGCACACCTAACGGAACTAGTCCACACCACGCCCCTCTGTAAGCTGATTGGACACGTATCTTATGTGACCTCTTTCTAAGCAGCACCGCAAGGTTGCTATCGGACATCAGATAAACTGGAATGTCAAATCTGCAGTGAAAAAGTGAGTCGATGTTTGCCAAAACCTGGTCTAATCGTCCACCAAAAGCTCCTAGTACGATTATGCTTTTAACATCTATGTTATCTGTATCAATTTTCTGTTTGAGTATTTTGAGAGCTTTCGTAAAATCTGTACTGTTCTGATCTGGTGTCGATTTTATTTCTACGTTTTTATTCACGAAATGTTCCATAACTTCTGACTTTATAGAATCCAGATCGCCAGTGATACAATCTGGGTTATACAAGTCGCTCTCTTTTGCCAAATGATTATAAAGTTCGTTTGTACCACCATCAACAGATAACTTGAAGATAGTTTGTTCCAAATAACCTTTAACAAGTCTATATTTGGGAGTAGGGGCATGTTAAGGATGACTATTATGCACTTGTCTGTATTTTCTGGTTCCAACACATTCAGAGGCTGAAGCAGATTGCAATTAGTTTCCGCCATTTTCTGAAAAAAAAAGAAAATTTTAAATTTGAAAAAATGAATGCTCTTTTTTCAACTAACTGGAAAAAATGTTCCACTGATGATCCTTCAACAAAAAACAGGGATAGCAGAATGTGCGTTTAATGTGTGTTCCAGACTTTTCTTTTTTGTCTTTCAAAACTTCCATAAATAAAACATAGCCAATACCAATCTCGTTTTTAATGTGGCGCTGATGAAACACACTCGGACACGAATGCTTCATAAAAGGTTCATTAGTTGGTTGTATCATTAAGCCTACCTTACAGTTTTACAGCTGTATCCTGGTCCTCAATTCTAGTTTTGACCAATCAAATTGCTGGAAAATTTGGATTTAAGGAAAAACTCAATGATATAAGAAAACATCTCATTTTGGGGAAGTTTTATGAACTGGGGCCTGATGTCACATACCAGGGCCCAGCGCCATAAACATTTTCTTTGCTGAGAATTTTTTTGTTCTCAGTTTCATCCAATGAAATTTTTACTTTTGCCTTGTTGTCATGGTATTTGAGTAAATTCTCATGCTGAGCAAAATATTTTTACTCAAGTAGGTTTTATGGCGCTGGGGCCCGTATTGATAACAGTGAAAGCTAAATAGTACCTTGTGTTTTTGTCGAAATCTCCATAAGGGGTAATTATTTTTTCGTACAACTTCGTGGCACTTATCAAGCACTACCCACTATAGTCCGGATAGAATCACCGTATTACAACCCGACAACCTCGAACGAGAGAGTATGACCCATTTTCCCGGTTAACTTGTATTCAATACCGTATATGTTCATTTTTAATACACTAGTTTACAAACTGTTTGTAATAAGGTAATGAAAGCGTCCTACCACTGGAGCTCGCAGCCGTACATTTGCATCCCGTAGTTCTCCTACTTTTTATGCCCGGAGCAATAGTTCGATAAAATGTGTTATAACCGATGCACAACGATAAAATAAAATGGGTTCCTTACTGTGGTCACAGCCATATAATGTTCATGAACAATTCGGTGTTAGCTTGTAACTCTATCTATTCGAGAAACACGATTTTTCACATTGTAGTCATTGTAAAATTTGTGTCACCTAGAAACAAACCCTCATGAAGCAAAAAGGCTGCTTTTTCAATCTTTCATCACACCTTGTCACAAGGCATTCGACCTAATGACCAAGTGTTTGACCTGAATTGACCAATAATTAGTACACTTAAATAACCCGACTACCATCCAATTCGCCAGACTAAAATAAAAGTCCTCTTAAAACCCATATACTGTTTAACTCCATATAGTCGACAGAAGTATAACACTTTTGATTTAACCTCAAATAATTGCTTAGACTTCAGTAACTGTTTCCTAGTTATCATTGTTGTAACCGTAACTTTGAATCATAGAAAATGGGCTAGCTGTGTCTGGTAACAGACATGTTACTTACCCTTATATGGAAAACGTATCCTGTTGTAAACCACAGCTAAATCAATCACAACACAACATGGTTTAGTTTTGTTAGAAATATAGCTGTATATCGTATCTTGACTTAATATGGGGGTTTTTGAACGACGGCTATATTTAACTTTTAAATACCATAAATAACTACTTTAATCACACTTGAAGGTTACCATTAACCTACTGCGAGTTATATTCGTCCCATCGTCGGAAAACCTCTCGCTATGCTGCTCTACTTACCGTCAGCGAGATGTGCTGGTCCCAGAGGACATTAATATTACTGATACATATGTTATGTACATGTATTCATCTTAAAAGTTAAAGAACGTTTTATTTGTAGTATACAGAGGAAACGTTGTTGAAAAAACAAGATCGTGTTCTGACCTTAAAATGATAATATGACATTCACTTATGTGTTGTATCGTGCCTAATACATCACAGAAATGTGATACCTCGTATAATTGTTTGCTTCCGGCAACATGTGTCTTATACAACAATTATTGCAAATGTTAAAAAAAAATCCCTTTGTAACAGAATTAATACTTAGTCTGTAAATATTAAAAGTGGTAAATACGTAATATATACATGTATATATATTTTGTAGCACATTAAAACATATCGACATTATAATTATTTGTCCTTTTTTGTTGAAGGGCCACGGATGAGACTTGATTGGAAGGAATGCGCGCTGATGTTGTTTTGGTTAGAGCGCCACGGATGAGACTTGATTGGAAGATATGCGCGCCTGGTGTTGGTTGTTTTGGTTAGAGCGCCATGGATGAGACTGGATTGGAAGAAATGCGCGCCTGGTGTTGTTTCGGTTTAAGCGCCACGGATGAGACTTGATTGGAAGAAATGCGCGCCTGATGTTGGTTTGGTTAGAGCGCCATGGATGAGACTTGATTGGAAGAAATGCGCGCCTGATGTTGGTTTGTTTAGAGCGCCATGGATGAGGCTTGATTGGAAGAAATGCGCGCCTGATGTTGGTTTGTTAAGAGCGCCACGGATGAGACTTGATTGGAAGAAATACGCGCCTGATGTTGGTTTGGCGCCATGGATGAGACTTGATTGGAAAAAATCCGCGCCTGGTGTTGGTTTGGTTAGATAGAGCGCCATGGATAAGATTTGATTGGAAGAAATACGCGCCTGATGTTGGTTTGGTAAGAGCGCCACGGATGAGATTTGATTGGAAGAAATGCGCGCCTGGTGCTGTTTTGGTTCAAGCATCGCGGATGAGTCTTGATTGGAAGAAATGCGCGCCTGGTGTTGCATTCGTTGAAGATTAATAGGTTCTGCCATACGTTTTAGGAAAGACCGGTTGATCTTTCACGAGTGATGGAAATTTTATGTCTTTTCGCGAATGGAGCGCAGCGCAACGAGCCAAAAGACATAGAAATTTCTATCACGAGTGAAAGGTTACACGGGCTTTCCTAAAAGCGCATGAGTGTACCTATTTCTTCCGTAAACCAACAACTTTCACATCGCTATATCCTATAGACTCTCCATTGTTGTAGACTCCATTGTCTCTGACATCCAATCAGAACGACGAAAACAATAACGTCACACAAGAACGTTGTTATGCTTCCATAACAACGTTCTTGTTTCTGGCGTTTTTATTGGATGACGCAGCAAGTACAGATGTGTGCGAGTGAGCTCATCTGTACTGGGTCATCTGTACTAGAAATGACCAGTTACGGAAGAACGACTGATGAGTCTTGATTGGGAAAAATAAGCGCCTGGTGTTGTTTAATATATTACCTTGTTTTTCTAATTTCATTTAACAACAGTTTTGTTCCTCCGAAAGGAAATAATTCAAAAATCAGTAGATTGCATATTTTAACCGAATAGAACAAATCAACAAGTATTTATAATGACCACCATTTTAAATATTGTTCCCCCATTTGGGGGTGTCATGGCTTTTGTCCCAACTAATTTGCCAAAGAATCGGTAAAACGGAATACTTTTCTATCAAGGTATGATGTAGCCAATCAAAATAGTGACTATGAGCCCAGGAATTTCCTAGCTAATTTGTCAGGGGTTCGTGGTCACATGTGGACACAGAAACCCTGACTTGTGAGGATGACGAGGAAGGTGGTGCTATAAATTACTTGTATCATGAACAAGCCCCTAGATCCCGCCCGTTAATAATTGGCGATATATAAAGAGGGCGGTGTTTATTATCGTGCGACCGATATTCGACTAAGCTAATATTGGGAAGCTCGTACTATCCTTTTGCAGTGAAAATCAATAAAATTTGACTTAATTAAGGCAAAGTTTTACTGTGCATTATCGGATGTAATTGTAGTTGGTTATTGCATGGCTTTTTCCCCTCGAGTTTAACAGGCACACGTGACCTTTCATGCAATATTATACAAGTGTTTTAATTTAGAGCATACCTACTCGTTGTCTCTTGTTTATTCTTAAAAAAGAACAAAGGATTCATGTTACAAAAAATTAAGAAATAATTCATGTTTGCAGTTGAGGCGGGAAAAGTCTCCCGATTTTCTTTATACCATTGAACGTCACGAAAGGCAGCAGACGAATTGTTGTAAACATCGCAACATAGCAAATATCAAGGACGATTTGTGACACGTAAACATTTAAGGCACCGTATAAAATATTGACGTGCTATCGTGGATTTTTTTACATTTTGGTAATACAAAGGTACACTATAAAAATAAAACAAATGCAAGCAGCAAAAATTAAGCACACGGTTGGAGGGAGGAGTGATTTTTTAAATGGCTGGAATAGCCGTACTTTATTATAGTATTATTTTTAAGTATTATAGACGATGCGTCCAATAGATTAAAATTAAATTAACTAAATCTTTTGATATTTAATATATCAGTGCATATTTTGTATAGTTACATGTAAATTACAGTAATTACAGGATGCTTTAACGAATTAACTTTTCTCATAATCACTACTTTGTGTGATGGTTTTAATTAAAAATTGCAAAACAGTCAATTTGGTTCGGAAAATAACATTAATTACTTTTTCATGCTTATTCTCAATTAAATTTTGTCGATTCCGTTAAAAGTTCAGATTACCTAATACATCATATTAAATAATATGACGTATTCTGCAGTTTTAAATCTACAATTATAAAGTTGAAGTAAGTGGTGTACAGTTTTCATTGGGATGAAAGCCGGAGTACCCGAAGAAACGCCGACCTTATGTAGAAAAAATATGTGTGAGTTAAAATTGGAGTCGAAGCTCCGGGAATCTAAGCATTTGGTAGCCATCCAGACAGTTTTCTAGACTGTTTTTTTACTTTTAGCTGGCTTTATTTTTCAACTATGACCATAATGAATTTTGTTTAATTAAATATCATATTCCTTTTCCTTTTTTCACGATTTACCCTCTCGTTCTCTCGCTCTCTCTCTCTTTTTAGGGGTGCGTACACCCGCTTCGCCTTTCCTTGGATCCGCGCCTGAAGATGAGGCAATGCTTGTGCGCCTCAAGCTGCTATATGGATTAGATTTTTAAATAAAACATATTCACTTCACTTTCTGTGACATGCATTTTTGTTTTTATGATATGAGGAAAGATTTGTTCATTATTTATTTTAGTTGTGGGAAAGCAACCGTTTTTCTGTTACCCCTGCTATTTGGATGATTTGTTCTGCGATCCGTTTTTTTTCGGATATTTGTATGTACTCTTATAAGCCGTAGAATATACTTACGAAAAATCCATTTTCATTTAATTGTTATTTGGAATTCTATATTTTCCGGAAGTTTCCATTTGGAATAGGTTTTACCAACATGTGTGTTAACATGAAAATAGTAGAATTGAAAAGGAATGGTATGGTTTTTTATGAACCCATTTGAGATGATGAGGTTGGACCTAATAATGAAGTCGTATAATTTCAATATAAAAACTCAAATATAGACAAGTTTTATTTTATTGTTGGTAATCATTTTCCTTCTCAACCTTAAGGGGCGAGCTTTTTTATCTATCGGAGGCAGCTGCCCACCATGACTAGATTATTTGGGTTAGTTTTTGCCAAAAATATGTCTGACGTATTGCTCGCAAAACTTAAAATATAAACCAGCCAATCAATAAATCAATAATAATTCAGGGTAATTTTTCTTGCGTCATTTTTTCCCCGAAAAGCTGAACCTTTTAGTGGATGTTTTTCTCAGTAAAACAAATCTATAAGTTACTTTTAACATGACAATGTTTGAATACTGGAACAATAAGAAAACAAGTACTTGACATATCAACCTATTTTTGAGATGCACGGGATTATAAATTTGACTAGAAACCGATTTCTTGATTTTTTCATATATTTTTAAATGTGTGGTGGTGAAATATCGGGTTAGAGTTGAATTTCGAGTTAAATTTCGAATTCGAGTTGGAATTCGAGTTAATCATCCGACTTAAACCTCAACCTCGGTTTATACTTTGAGTTACAGTTCGAGGTTAAACTTCGAGTTAAAAGTTATCAATAAATACTTATGTTTATAGTTATAGTTCAATCGAGTGAAATTGTATTTGATTTCTATTTTATACGTTTAAAATACAAAATTTTGTTAACAACGAGGATTGGACATGTTGCACTAAATAGATCTAATAAACCAGCCTAAGGATACTTAGCATTATGTCTGCCAAATTTAACAATAATTTAGTTTTATTTTCGTACCAAATTAGTGGGTTGTCAAACATACAGCGTCTCGTGTCTGAAATATGTAAAAATGTAAGCGAAGCTAGGTTATGTAATTATAGCATAATTTCGAATTATCAGAAAAGAATTGAGTTTGTGTATAAGGCGTAATTATTAAAAAAAAGAACCAGTGCATTTTATATACGACTTCTCGTTTTATCCAATTTACGTATTAAATTATGCAGAACTGTTTCCACCAAAATTGAAGTATTAGATAATTTTGGTATAGACTATCAGAGGAAGATTAAAGGGTATTACAGACATAATACGAGATAATTGCTTCCTTCATTTCCATTCAGACTTGTTTAAAATCAATTTGACCTAATGGTAGAAATATGGTAGATATGTAACGGAGATTTGTAAAAGATGGTCAACACAATTTTCGTTTACAGAAAGCGCAATATGAATAATTTTCCTGTCTGACATCACATCTACGTCATATGCGGGTCTACAATACACAATTTGGCTGACTGATCTCATGTCGAGAAGACCGATGTCACGCAATAGATGGCGACTCTGGACTCCCGAGATTTCATTAGTGAAGAGGGAGCCAACGTGCACCCAGAACCGTAGACATGGGAGTATGATTATGAGTTTGCTAAGGTTTTAAAGTATATAAGAAAGATTTTGCAGTGCAACATTCCAAGTCTAATTTTAGTAACATCTAAAGATATATATCTTTCGTAGTCATGTTTAGTTAACTTACTTACATTGTTTGTCTCTTGATTTTGTCTGGGATCAATATATGACTCCCGAAAGATCGTAATAGTACGGACGTGCTGTAGTTACCACTAAATTATCAAATATATATTTTCAAAAGCTAATCCTAAGGGACCCGTTATTGAGAAACTTTGATCTATCTACAAGATACTAAGACAGAATTTTGTAAAGATGCTGTTTTATGGTGCATCAGACAGAAATAATTTTGACATACGATTAAAACCAGAAACTGTTCGAAAATACGATGAAACGTTATAACTATGCGCATTATTGTTTGTCTCGGTGCTGAAAGATGAAAATCTTCGACCATATCTCAGGATTTTATTTAGGTTAACATATCTTGCCCTACACTATAAATGGCTTGTTACAGCCTTTTGCTCAAAACGATATTAATACCAATAATGTAAATATGTCAAACTCCAGAACCAACAACCAAACATATAGTAGCTACAGACATGGTCTTGACTTGGTACAGAAATGGTGGGTTAAACCAGGTATTATGGCATGCCAAACCTCCCGCTTCCATTACTGTAGAATGTGAGTTAATTTGATGATTAAAATAGATGGGTATAATATATTGCTGGTCAGTATAAGGTGTATCCAATAATAACGTTAGCACACTCACCGTACAATGAATTTAAATAATTGGCGAAACCATCTGCAACCATATTTTCAAAGTTTTCGACAGAGAAGTGATACATGTATCTATAGTAAAACTAATAAATGGCGCGGACTAGTATTTTTTTCTTGTAACCTCGGTTCAAAGGAAAATCTGGGAGAAATTGGTGACACTTGCAAAAATCATTATACTCTCTGCAAGCTCTTAAATACCTCATCTATTGAAAAATATAGAAATTCGTATACAGGAGAAGCTGGAATATAGCTGGAGAAGCGTGGACACTTCATTATTTTGAAATTAAAATTGTATTGTTTGTCGTACATTTTTGTGCTAAGATGACCATTGGTGTCATATTCGATGTGCAAGTCTAAGATGTAGATGAAGCTGTTTCTGTGGTTTCTTTAATTTCCGGTTCTGAAGGATATATTAACAGAGCCACTCAGCAAATTGAGGGTCGTCAATCGAAGTCAGTCAAAAAATAAATTCAAAAATTCCAATTTTGAAGTATTGTAGATAGTGGTCCAGTGGATTGGTTGAGGTCAATCTACATATATTATCTGTCATGTGAAACTCAACACTTGAACCAACTTGTAACAAAAAAATACTTATACTCATACATGTATTTTTTTCTCAAACTCGGTTCAAATTTATATCGAATAATAAAAAACATACATTTCTAAAATAGGATTTTTTGTTCAATTAAACATTTTCATATATATCAACCATTATTGCAATATTGTCAGTCCTCGCTCAGATTTGTTTTGATTGACACTTAAAGTACATGATGTAGTGCATTAAGAACAAAGAATCTGTTAAACAAAAAATGTAACTAAAACAAACTCATGCACATTACAATTGTTAGAAATTAAGCAGCAAAATGGCGATCATGTTTAAATTCATTTTATGCAGGATAACATCTGAATTCGGTAGTTGGTAAGAGACATCAAATCCGGTAGGTTATCAGCTAAATTTTTCTCTGATGTACGCTGGAGATGTTTATGACGTTTTTTCCGATGTTCCACCTTTTTCTTGTAGGGTTTAACTATTTAAAAGCATTACACTAAATCTATCTAGGATAAACAACAATCAAATTTAAAGGGTGTTAATATTGGTGGAACAACAAATGGTGTTTACATTGGGTTAACAACCGTTAAAGTAGGATAGACAACAAAAGTCAGGTATTAAAATAGGGATTGCGATAGAGATGTTTGATATTTTTATTCCAGTTGTTGGTTTCCAATATCCTGCAGCTAATTCGTTCCGACAGTTTCAAGTACAGGAGAACATGCGTAGGTCCTCACATCAGTCTTATTGATCTTCAAATTAGTCTGAAAAAACAAATGAGTATCCAATACCAAAAACGATGCAGTCTGAAATACATGTATATTTGATTTATCTTGTGTTTTATTGTCAAATTTGTTTCCTGGTGTGTCTTAATATACACATTTAAAATTAACGTTGAAGTCATTTAAGAAAAACCGCCACAGGCAGTAGGGATAAGGATAATTTTTTGTGGAATAAAATGCCAATAAATGAGATTACAGTGTGTATACACTCGTTTAGTAACTAGTCTCACATAGCTCATTGCAACAGTCTAATGAAAGAAAGAACGAAAGAAAGAAAGATGGACAGATGGAAGGACGTTTGTTACAACAAACAGAATCCCATCGGCATCCACAATCGTGTGCAGCTTTCCATATCCTGTTAACACCCAAACAACGTGGCATTACCTAATCACCACTAGTGTACGTGCTTAGCTCAGTGTGTTCGAGCCCAAGAAACCACCAGTACCCAGCATTTCCTTTATAAAAGCTATCTCTGAAAAATTTTAAAATATAACGATTTCGTTTTCTTCTATTTATATTTTTCTGTGTTCAGTCTTTATTTCTTATAAAATAACGAAATTTATCTCCAGGTCAGTCATTTATGCTAATATTTTAAATAGCACGAATGTAAAAAAGCGACCTTAAAAATTAAACAAGTCCTATCATCTTTAGTTTATTGCCGCTAACTTTTTTTATTACTTTCATATTCATTAGGGTTATCCCGCTTGTGCTATAAAGCCATGGTGGTTCGATCATTAAGGCCATGTACAAAGCACGTCTTTTCAAAACGTATGCAAGAACCTATAAATCTAATGCTTGTAGTATGGTCTTGCGACCAAATTGGAAATAATTATTTACAACGGAAAGCCAATAAAAAAGTATATAATTTATCAGCTAATAACGACGGTAAAATGATAACTGGTTGTACCAAACGGTAAACAGAAATAAAGCAAGCAGTCCCTTTAGTGTAACTGGCATAGCAAAGGTTCTTAAAGATTTCTTAGGTTCGACAAACTGAGTCACAAACTGAGTTGGTGGAGTTTAGGGAATGGCCTCCCGTTGTGATGCTGACGGGATACAAAAAGCCGCGCAATAAAGTAGATGACACGTTTGTAGATTACCACGCTCGTTGCACGTTAAAGAACCTATTTAGCTTTCAAAACATTTTAAAGTCGAGTCAGATTCCTATAGAACCGTTATTAATTTTGTCGAGTGAACTCCCACTGACATCGTTTCTTTATCACCTTATTTAGATTTTAATTTGTTGGTTTCACTGGAAGTGTGTTAGTGGCAAATTCGTTTTTTTTTCTTTGTTTTGACTTTTCAATCGTTAGTCTCTTTTTAACAAGTGTTTGTTCCTGTGTCTAAATGAGGTTTTACGCCAATTTCAGCAATGTCTTGGCCTTTCAGCCTTGACCAAGTCTAACTATATAAAGGATGAGTTCCCGTTGACCAAAGCACTCCTCATTCTGTTAAAAAATGGAGGCAAGCATTTACCCAAAACGTTTAACAGTCGCATATTTCCTAAGTCGACTTTTTAATTATTCGCGATTGAAAATACATAACATCCACAAATGTACTAAAGAGAAAGGAACAAAGTTGTAGAGTGAATAATAATGACGTTTATGTGTCTTGTCATGTGTGAAACAACAATACCACAATTCATTATAGCAACCCTCTAGTTTGTAGATAAATCAATCCGTTTTGGTTCAATGGTTGCGTTACGTCCAGGACGAGTGTCAAATATAATTTAATAATTTAATTTTAACGATAATACTTAAAAATGTGAAGTCCGAAAACAGCGATGACGTCATGGAGCTATTTGAATTTTAACGGCAAAAGAATCGAACATGGAACCAATTAAAGTTATTTCGTATTGAATTTTTGAATTACCATACAGATTTCAGCTTGGGAAGGGAATAGTGACTGCTAAGGGGTAGATAATTTGCTTTTGAAAGGGCTATACGGTTCACATAGACAATCCTTTTAAATATCTTCAAACCTTCTAGAAACGTTGCATCTCTATGAGTAGAAACTTAGTGCTGTATCATCGAAGATGTCTTAGGACTAAATGAGAGAGAAATTTATAAAGTCAACAAAATTTCAATATGGACTGCACTTAAAAATTAAATCAACGTTTATGAACATGTTTTAATAAATATATAATTATATGTATTTGAAATATTTCTAATGACTTTTTATTAGCATTTCAATGTGATATAATTTGGCACGAGTTTTATAATGATCAAAACCAATTTGGCTGCAATGACTTTTCTTTGTTTTGGTTTGATTTCGGGCTGTTATTTGCAATCAATAATTTAACTGGTTACATATTTTATTCTGATGAGTAAGAAATGAAGATACGTCCTAAAACTGTCCTAAGTCTGTCCTTCCTGCGACATGCCGCACGACCTTTTTTATGATAGTTTCAATAACAAGGCCCCTGATAAACATTATAGAAACCAGTCAAATATTATTTGGTCTTCAATACTGGACTTCTGATGATGACATGTTTTCTTTTCAATTGTCATGCGAAAGTGTTTTCATAAATTTTATTGTACAAAAATCAAAGTATACATGATAGGACGGATAAAAAAACAACAACATTGTATAGCTATATAAACAACAGTGTCGTAAATATATAAAGGTCAATGATTATCTAAAAAATATTGCATTGCTTGATAAAACACCTAGTTCTTTTGATTTGTATAAGACGTACAATGATCGCATACTTAACATCAACAATTAGACAAATATAGTGCGATTCGAATATAGCGAAGATAGTTACTGTATATTGTATTAATACAATTAAATCATTATTAAAACCCAAAATACACATTCCGTGTATTTTATATTTTTCAGAAATTCGTAATATATTAATCACCGAAAAAGAATGAACTTCTTTCTAAGTAATTTTGTTATTTATATCACCGGAAACCGACTCGTCCAAAACATAATGTTAGAAGCAACTTCTGTGGTTACAAAAAAACTATACGGGACCTCCAAAAATATTTCTTTAATTCGTGATCACTAATTTTAAATCGTCATAACGAATTCCTGAATCCGTAATCACGAATTGAAATTCGTTATAACGAATTCCAGATTTCGTGGTCACGGATTATAATTCGTAATAACTAGTTTTTAATTTGAGATCAGTTTTTAATTCGTTATAACGAATTCCAAAAATTTATGATTATGGATTTTAATTCGTGATAACGGAATTCAATATGTTTTCACTCAAATATATTCTATGATAATAGCTTTCTTTCTATCTTTCTTTCACGGATTTTAGCACAGCTAGAATATTAGTGGATCCAGACAGTTCCATCGCAAGTTTTGACTTTCCCTTCGGTTATCAAATTAAGGTTCGTCTGTCACAATTAATGGGTTGTGTATTCAGAGAATCCGTGATCACTTATTTTGAAAATCGTAATAACATATAAAAGCAGAATCTCATCGGTTCCTCCCTGTATAGGGAGACTCAATTACATTAAAAACGTGTTGAATAAAATAAATAACAGATAACAGAAAAAATCTGTACAACAGTTAACAGTGTTCCGACTATTAGCAGCAAAGAGGGTTGTTATTTTCGTTACAACAGTTAACAAAAATGTCGATTTGTAAGAAAACAGATAACAGCTTATGGTTAAAAAAAACAGTTAACAGTTGCTTTATTTAAAAAAAAACAGTTAACAGACGTGAAAAAATGCCAAAACACTTTAACAGAAAAGATCTTATGACAGTGAATAATGTTGTCACGTGTTCGTTCAAACGTTTTATCGCTTCAGTGGTACTGTTCCGGGATATGGCGGTGGCTGGCCATAATTTGATGGACCTGGAGCACCTGTCGGTGATGGATAAGCCCAGCTTTGTTGAGGGGGGTACGCTGAGCCTCCTGGTGGTGGTGGATACTGATTGCCTGGTGCTGGTGGATACTGACTACCTGTTGGTGGTGGATACTGATTATAGTTGTATTGCGTGTTCGTTGGCGGTGGATGAGCTGAAAAAAAATTGTACAATCGACTGTTTTATTGTACATATATAATTCCGATGCTCTTGGTTTTATTATATTAATTATTACAATTGTTACCAATAGTTCAGATTTGTACCAAAACTTAATTGAAATAGATACAACTATGAATAATAAAATCAAACGACTTTTAAAAGTGTCACATTTCACAATGTATATTTTCTGGTTTATTATTGGAGTCCTATTTAAAATACTTACAAAAGTTTGTATTATTTGTAGAGACGACAGTACTTGTCGTATGTATAGGTCGAACGACTGTTCCACGGCTGCCAGACTTGTTGATTGCCATACATATTACCACAATAATCACAATAAGTACCACCATACCAACAATACCACCAATTACTGCTCCAATTATTGTCCCTACGGACCTGAAAGATTACAAGCAATTTAAATAAAAACATACACGACCCATAGTTTTACTGCAATATACACTTTATAATATTTTGTAAAAAAAGTTCGTCAGAAAGATTTCAAAACCTAAACAATATGTATACATAATTATGAATATTACAAGATTTATTGTTAAGAAATTTGAATATTCCTTAGAATTTACTTTTAATCATACTGACAATATTAACGATATAAACAACGACGGCGAAAGAACAGGTATTGTTACCAATGCAAGTTGTTTTGTCCAACCTGCTTTTCTGCATTTGATCTGGCCTATCAGATTTTAGCGAATTACTAATATGACTTTGTAGGAATACCTGAATCAATAATTATTTATATCGAGCCTAATTAAAAATTTCATTTATACTTCAATGCTATAGGATTAAAGTTGTAAAAGTGAGTTGAATTCACACCTGTGGTAAAATGAGTATATAATCATAATCAACGTAATGAACGATTAAAACTCTTTTTGGCAATGTCATAGCAAAATTTGTCACATATTTTAACGACGCCACAATCAACTTTGTGTCCTAAATGGCCGACAAGTCCTGCAACTCATAGGTGACGGAGTTGATACAGGTTAATATATGTCCTATTAGAATCTATTTCTTTGGGGCAGGAATATATAATTATTTTTTACCACAGGTTAGCCCGTGCTAAAATCAATATAATTTCGTGTCGCAGTGAATTATTTCTTAATTGAAGCCCTACTTACAAGCTTAGACTATCATAGTAGTAACAGTAGTATGAGGAAGAGTAATAGCAAGTAGCTGATGCTGGTACAACTGAAAGGAAAATAAAGAGTCTTTAGTTTAAGTTACTTCAAAATTCTTTAGCAATGACTTTTGCGATAGCATCTTATGTTTATTGACATACACGTTTACCAGACGTGAATCTAGGCTAAGTTAATAATAAAATATATGATGAATGGTGACCCAGGAACGTTTATGTAATCATGGAAAGTTGTACGGATTTGTGATCTGCATATATTTAAACTAAAAAAATATTGCTAAATGCTCATTACTTGATACCCCGCTTCCTATGTTGCAGAAGGGCAAAATCTTCAAAATTGTTTCGATCATAATGTAAAATAATAGGTGCTCAAAGGCAAGACAAAGATTCCGTGAACGTTTCATCAAATTCCATTAGTGGTGTAAATGGAGTTGCTAATAAAAGATTAGTGTTATGTTTTGCTATTGAAAACTCAAATATTATTTTGAACTGTACAATATCAGGTGCACCATGGCACTGTGTGACAAAGATTGTATGCAAGTTTCGTTCCATAAAGCAGATAAGAGATAGTGTAACGTACGGAGTGATGAACGTAAGGTGCGTCGAAAGGACGGACACACCATCACAACATATTATCCATTTTTTATGTGGGTGGTATAATAAAGTTGTTGTAATTACGATATCAACAAATTTTCATTAGTTTAAAGTATCAAACTCACAATTATTTAGATTTCTGTTCACATGTATTCACGGGAGATTACTTAATCAGAATTCCGGGGCCTCGGTGGCCGAGTGGTCAAGGTAGTTCGTCTACTATTGATCACGTGGTCTGTCAACACTGAGATTGCGGGTTTGATTCTCACTGCAGGCAGGGTGTACTCGACTCCAATCTTAATTGACAAGGATTGCCAGTTTTCCTACCGCAGGTCGGGGGTTTTCTCAGGGTACTCCGGCTTCCTCTACCAATAAAAACTGGACGCCATGATATAGCTGAAAAATTGCTGAAAGTGGCGTTAAACATCATCAAACAAACAAAAAAACATAATCACAATTCCTCTCAAATTTACTGTAAACGACATAAGATCTAGTAAAACAATTTGTAAAATGAGGTAAACTGAACTGGGTGCCGTTTCATAAAGCGATCGCTAATTAACGTGCTCGTTATCTCATGCAATTTAAATGGGATAACGTGCACGTTAAGCTAACGATCGCTTTATGAAACGGCACCCTGGACATCTTGTCTTGAACAAATCTTTGCTAATTATTGAAGTCGAACAGGTGGAACCGGACCTCAAAACGACAGGGACAGTGGCTAATTCATTGTTTATTCTCTTTGTGAGTTCGAGCTGAAATATTGTTCATTGGAAATAAACATCAATTAATCAAACGTTTGGATCCATCAATATTAATTACATCATAGGGCTCTAAAAAGCTCATATCGCTCACCTTATGAAACAAGACGCTTATACAAGCCTGTAAATGTCACATGGAAGACAAATGACTTCTAGCTACCTTTAAATTTGTGTAATGTACAGTTTCACTCTAGCTGTTATAGCTTTTGTGTTACTGGGCAAAGAACTTAAAATTTCTTCAAAAATTGTCTAAAAGGGCAATAACTCCTATAAGCGTCATCAGACAATTCCTGAAAAATTTTATGATTTGTATGCCTTTTCCTTCATTTTAATCTATGAATTTACAGTTTTACAGTGCAATAGATTTAATTTACATGACCAACTTCGGTCTAAAAGGAAAATATGTAAAGCTTAATGTGTTGATCAATAAGAGGAAATGGTTTTTTCTTACGCTATTATACATAAAAAAACGGGATAATATAATGCGACATAGATTTACATCTCGTTGTAAAAAATATAAATCGCAGCCTCTGTGACTTATTTTTAAACAATCGGCAATAATGATTTCTCGTGGAAGAATTATAGGAAGTCATAATAGAGTGGAAGATTGGTGAAGAACCTATTATATACCACACTCGATCCTGCATTTAGGGACTGGTCAATATTAATTGGGGGTTGGGACCGGTGCACTTCAAATTATCAGGTTTAAAAAGGTTATGTCCTATCTCTTTAAAATACAAAAAAGTTGCTGTCCTACATCAGATGTGTTACAAAAAAGTTGGTGTCCTATCTAGTGAATAATTTTATGGTTACAATTAAGTATTTATGTTTGTTAACAAATTGTGCGATTACAGTATATTGGTTTTGAATTAAAACGTCGGAAAATTTATGATATTGTTATGAAAAAAAACTTGCTGTCCTATCAGTGCTGAAAATAACGAGTAATTGGACCTCTTTGGAGCTACATTATTGCAACTATTAGTCAAGTAGTTTCAGAGGAGAAGATTGAAATGTGAAACGTTTATGGACAGACCGAACAAGATAAGCTTAAAATGAAAGTAACATTATTTATGATCATTTATACATTCAATACACATAAATATGTGTCAATTAATTGATTGATTGATTGATTGATTGATTATGTTTAAAGGTCTGCGAGGAAAATATTGCCGCTATATTAAGGATGCGAAAAAGTCTAAAAACAATAAATCATTATAAAGGTATTCTGTATTGATGATTTGATGCTACTGAACTCTGCCTACAACACAACGCAAATTCATACAATCTCTGCCTACTGTTCAGTCCTGTATAATCCTGATAGAAGTTTGTTTGTTTGAATGATGTTTAACGCCACTTTCAGCAACTTTTTAACTATATCGTGGCGTCCAGTTTTTATTGGGAGGGATGTGAACCGGGCACCCAGAGGGAATCCCCCACCATTGGTTAAAAAACTGGCAATCCTTGTCAATTAAGATTGGAGTCGAGTGCACCCTGACAGCAGTGAGAATCGAACCCGTAACCTCAGTGTTGACAAACCACGTAATCAATAGTGGACTACATTAATCATTCGGCCCCCGAGCCGCCCTGTTGATAGAGGTAATTAGATAGACCTGTAAACTTTGAAACTCTGAAACGGGGCTAAATAAAAGGGTTGCAAAATCGAGCTTTGGTCACTCTTTTGAACGTAAGGCGTGTCACTTCACTCAAGACACCATGAATTTACCGTTAAATCAAATATCATTACATTTATTTTAAATAACTTGAAGACATCAGTTTAACTAAAGTTAAATGTTAGGTTAATAAAGAATAAACACAAATTTTTAAATTCATAAAAATTCGTGTGTTGAAGTACCTGCTTGAATCAATCTTAAGCAAACAATTATTTATATCTTGTGTTGTGACAACCTTAACTTACTCTTTGTAATACATTCAATAGAAGTATATGTGCGTATTTTTTACATTACTATATGTGTTTAATTGTATTTACGAAAACTATACAGTTACGATTGACCAAAGAAATAAAAAAAGTTTTTACCAATACAATTAACGTCTAAAATAAAAAGGGGTTCAGATATATGTTTTTTCAAAATAGTACTTATTAAACTTAAATATACATACAGTTATAATAATTATCATTTTGTTCGAAACATACCAGCAATTTAATGTCGTCGGGTATAGCAGTTAACCAAATCATTTAAAGTAGACACGAAACTTTGAAATTGTGGACTTGTAGAATCATGATAATTATAAATTGTAGCGCGTAAACAAATAAAAACAAATCTGTAATGTATTTTGTTTCACGTCATTTTTTTTAAACAGTACGAATCAAGCTTCGAGGACAAAGTTTGTCTGTTAAGTAAAATTCAGTTTAATAAATTATTTCTTTTATTGTCTATCGGAAGAACGTGTTATACAAATGAAACTTGATGAACTTTTTTCTGTAATTTCGAATTATTTGATTTTCGACACTTACCATAGTTAAGTAAAATGATAGAGAAAACTTGTCGAAATAACATTAAACAATCCATCATAATTGCGCACGTAAAATTATCCTGTTGATCACTTTAAATTTTAACACCGCTTTACTACGTCACATTAAACCTAGACTCAATCATCCATGTACAGGTATTCAGGTAAATCAATAAACAATAAGTCAAATAGATTGGGTGTCAACTTTTGAACTTCATATATCTTATGGCGAAAATGAGTTTAAACCTTATCCACCAAGATCGTCAAGGTGTAACGTTCGTTTGTTTGAATGAGGTTGTATATTCATGTTCATCTGTACAATCAAATATATGTTATGTGGCTGTCGGGAGACAATAGTACACAATAAATTGTTTTTAAAGCATCTTGTTCCGTCTTTCCGGTGTCCGTAAACAGTTAAACAATAACGAGATTGTAATCAAAGTGACCAATTGACTCCTCATTATGCATGAACAGTATGATATGGTCTTAAAATCTGATCATTCAAAAATTGCGCCTTTACGCGACAAACATTTGTCATGATTTGACCATTTGTCCATCTTTTTACGACGGCTTATTCGTGCCAAAAAACAAATAGAGAAAAAAATTCTTATTTTGTTTGAACGATTTATTAAACCGTTCAAACGATTTATTAAACCGATCAAACGATTTATTAAATCGTTACAACGATTTATTAAATCGCTTGAACGGTTTATTAAATCGTTTCAGCGATTTATTAAATCGTTACAACGATTTATTTAATCGTTTGAACGGTTTATTAAATCGTTGAAACGATTTATTAAAAATAAACCGTTCAAACGATTGAATAAATCGTTGAAACGATTTAATAAACCGTTGAAACGATTAAATAAATAGTTAAAACAATTTATTAAAAAAAAAAACGTTCAAACGATTTAATAAATCGTTGTTACAATTTAATAAATCGTTATAACGATTTAATAAATCGTTGAAACGATTTAATAAACCGTTCAAACGATTAAATAAATCGTTGAAACGATTTAATAAACCGTTCAAACGATTTAATAAACCGTTCAAACGAAATAAGAATTTTTTTCTATTTGTTGTTTAGAACGAATAAGCCGTCGTATCTTTTTGTGGTTTAAAAGTTTGGAATAAAAACAATGTTCAAGGTCAAAGGTCTAGGTCACAATTAAAGTTTGACCTTGAGGCCATTAAGTTTTTTTTTCTCCCTAATTTTTTTTACACAAATATCACAAATTGTCCCTTAATTATTACTTTTCATCAGTTTATTATCTGTTATGGTCAATAACAGTATTGGTGAGATAACTCCGTAATTAAACATGTCTCAGTTTCGAATAAACTTTCTATGCCCAATATTTAATTTGTATCCTAATTCTAATTTTATTCATCGAAAGATGTTATAAAAGACACCATTTACCTCTAGATAAATACACGAAACATGTCTCTAAAATGAGTACAGATGTAGTTTGTCGTAGAGTTTGTGGGTATCTTCATTTACTGCAATCAAGTTGACTTACTCTGGACGACGGATGTGTTGCCACAGTAAGGAACAGCTTACTCTTCTAGAGCACCTGAGTTCATTTTGATTTCTTTAAATCTCGTGTAGGTGGAATTGGTTCGGAGTTGTTTTGCTCCGTTTTTAATGTTGTTTGTCCCATTGCTTCGTATTTTTGTTTTGGACTTTGAAATTTGACTGTTATTTAAATGTTTCTTCGCTTATTTCCATTTTTCATGTGTATTGCTTGAAATTGTGTTATGCTGTTTGTTTTATGACATTAGACGTTTAAACTAAATTTGGTAAATACAACAGATAGTGATTTAAAACACATTAGAATTTAGTCTTTTGTAGCGGACACAATGGACCTACCTACTCTTTTTCGAGATCTACAAAAGAGGTCTTTATGCATGGGGAGTGGCAGTCACTACGGTCAACGTCAGTTTTTCCGTATCATTACATGACACCCCCCTCACAACGATAGGACCTCCCCTATCCACCCAGCTGAATAATAATTTGTAAATGACTACAAAATAAACGATTATGATAGGTTATCATTGTAACAACATTTTAAAATGAAATAAAATCAAACATGCAAGGTGTTAATTACTTCTCAGAATATGAGAACAAAATGATAAAGTTATTAAATAAAACCCGACAACCAACTGACTACGGACCATTCTTAACGAGCTATTTGGATCTTTGACGTTTTCAGAACATAAAGCGATTACATTTAAGGACGTAGGATTTAATGTCAAATAGTGAACTCATTTTAAAGGTGAAATCTATTTAAACAGTTAGATATTTCAATGTTAAGTTAAATAGACCGATTAGTTCGTCTGGTTAAATACTTTCAAGAAAACATTACACTGATTGATAACTGAAATTATAATTATGTTAGATATTTATGTTTATAATTACAAAAAATTTTATTTTAACAAACAATATATAAATAACACTCTTTATCTTGACACTTTTTCGATGAAGCATTAATAACTAATTCACTCAGTTATTTTGAGTATTTATTCGTAAAAAAAATGTTGTAATGTGAGACAAATCTATAAAAAATTTTAGTATTCTTTCGTTTATATTAAATAACTACAACTTATAATTTCAATACTTACCACTGTAAAATAAAACGAAAGAGAAAACATGAAGAAACGAAAAATAATTCATTTTAAAATTATTCTTATTACTTTCATTGTCATTGTCATTTCAATGAATATTAAATTATAAAATCAAATGAGCCGTATCAATATGTATATCAATACAACGAATAATGGTTTAAATAGGGTATATTAAACTTCATACAGTCATCAAACAGAGTTTACACATACACCGTTAGAAATATCCATAGATGTCTTAACTTGAGCTTCGTTTGAATTTAATGTTCTTAAATTTCGAAAATAACTAGTGTAACGTTTAGAAATTTAATGATAAAAGATATTCAACATCTAATAATTTAAATACTGTCTGGGTTTGAGTGCCACTGTTTTTGATTAAACGAAACGCGCGTCTGTCGTAGTAAATCTTGTCATTTTTGATGACATTTGATTTGGAATAACACACGCTGTTCGAAAACAAAAAACATTGAATCAAATTTTAGTTTTGCCTTCCCTGCAATAGGTGATAAAGTAGACCTCTTTTAACTTGCAAAATATCTGTTACCTATGACAAAAATGGTTTACATTACACACACATACACAAATTTGGGCCCTGAAGGTATTTTTTTAGATTTTTAGGCAGTTGTTTCACTGGGTAGTACAAACCTGCATTATTTACAGTTTTCTTCTACTTAGGTAGAAATAATCCTGGAACATCTTTTGCAAACTATTTTCAAAGACTATGCTGGAAAATTTACGTGACAAACTAATATGAAGAAATTGGCTTCTAATTATTTTCGATTTTGACAGAAAAAAAAGAACAATAATAATACTATTAATAATAATAAGCCGGGCAAAAACAATTTGTCCCCCAAAATTTCGTTTAGATATGAAAAGGTTCGCAAAGCATTTTAGCCGTTTTCTGGAACTAAACTCCCGTTAAGAAAAACTTTGCGTGCCTGTTGCTACGCCGCTGGCTGTGACTTTGTTAAGACTTGTGATCTTTACTGTTCAAACAATGAATCTGTAGGAATTATTATCACATTTTCAAGTATGTGTCTTTTTATTTAAATGCGCGTTTGCATGAAAATATGTGTTCATGACTCCTCTAAATCGCTCACAGCACTTGAGTGCATCCATGCATTTTATTGGGTTTTTGGTTACTCATGTTCCTTCTTTTACGCTTTATGTCTTATGTTATTGTCTGAACTTGAATTTAAATAAATTGTTCTTTGACTTTTGTTGTTTTTTTTGGTAGTCGGATTACTGTGCTTTTTTTCTTTTCAGTCGTAACAGATATAAGACGATGCCTACAAAACATCAATCACTTGTTGGACCAACTAGAATTTTATTCAACTATGTGTGTGATTAGAATGTTTGTTTGTCTGTAATTTTGTGTAATGTTACTGTTTGTTATTCGTAGCAGATAATTTATGAAAGACAACGATTCTTTTAATTCGTAAAATATATTTTAATATTATACAAGGTCTGCAAAGCATATTGAGAACAAAAACTGTTTCAATGTTAATGCATTTTTTTCATAAAAACAACTTTTTGTCATTCCAGCAGATATTATTTTCTTCGACAGTCTTATGAGAGCAATCTATCCTATTTTATTTCGAATGCCAATAAAATCAGCGTCAAATATTTTAATAATTTTAAATTTCGAAAAATTTCGGTTTTAGAACATTTGTACAAAATTTTTTTTATTTTACGATTGTGCAAAAATTCAAAGTTGAATTAATTAAATATTTAAAAAAAAAACAAAATACATTAATGTTCATACTACAATGCATGTCTTATAAAGGATGAAATTTCATTTAATTGACTAGTCCAACTAAAAGGTATTGCATAATTGTTTTCACATTTGAAGTGTAATACCTTAAACTTCGATTGTCTAGAATTTTGAACAATTTTACAATAATATTGTAAAGAACTAGGCTTCTATTCGGCTAAATTATCGATTTCATATATCTCATTTATTATAAGTATTTATTACAGAAATTGACAAGCTATTAAAATGTTTTTGAAGATATTTCCTTATTAAACATCGAATGAATAAATGAAACTCGGACTCTCAATCTCTATTCTGTACATACGAAAAATACATTTTAAATGTGGGATATAATTTTATACACACATAGAACTTAGAAATGTTATAACACAGGTCTTTAGATTTTGTCTATCCAGGTTATCAGAGGACGAATTTTAATGAAGATTATAATATTGATTTAGTCTGATTTAATGTTGATATACACCGTTTAAATATGCTTCAATAATTTATTTCAGTATAAGTATATGAAACTTAACAGAATCCTTCTTAAGAGTTGACTTTGCCAGTAATGAAACTTTCATAACAAGGACTAACAATATGGTAATTTGGATAAATACCGAATTACCATATTGTTAGTCCTTGTTATGAAAGTTTCATTACTGGCAAAGTCAACTCTTAAGAAGGATTCTGTTAAGTTTCATATACTAATACTGAAATAAATTATTGAAGCATATTTAAACGGTGTATATCAACATTAAATCAGACTAAATCAATATTATAATCTTCATTAAAATTCGTCCTCTGATAACCTGGATAGACAAAATCTAAAGACCTGTGTTATAACATTTCTAAGTTCTTTGTGTCTATAAAATTATATCCCACATTTAAAATGTATTTTTCGTATGTACAGAATAGAGATTGAGAGTCCGAGTTTCATTTATTCATTCGATGTTTAATAAGGAAATATCTTCAAAAACATTTTAATAGCTTGTCAATTTCTGTAATAAATACTTATAATAAATGAGATATATGAAATCGATAATTTAGCCGAATAGAAGCCTAGTTCTTTACAATATTATTGTAAAATTGTTCAAAATTCTAGACAATCGAAGTTTAAGGTATTACACTTCAAATGTGAAAACAATTATGCAATATCTTTTAGTTGGACTAGTCAATTAAATGCAATTTCATCCTTTATAAGACATGCATTGTAGTATGAACATTAATGTATTTTGTTTTTTTTTTAAATATTTAATTAATTCAACTTTGAATTTTTGCACAATCGTAAAATAAAAAAAATTTTGTACAAATGTTCTAAAACCGAAATTTTTCGAAATTTAAAATTATTAAAATATTTGACGCTGATTTTATTGGCATTCGAAATAAAATAGGATAGATTGCTCTCATAAGACTGTCGAAGAAAATAATATCTGCTGGAATGACAAAAAGTTGTTTTTATGAAAAAAATGCATTAACATTGAAACAGTTTTTGTTCTCAATATGCTTTGCAGACCTTGTATAATATTAAAATATATTTTACGAATTAAAAGAATCGTTGTCTTACATAAATTATCTGCTACGAATAACAAACAGTAGCATTACACCAAATTACAGACAAACAGACATTCTAATCACACACATAGTTGAATAAAATTCTAGTTGGTCCTAGTGATTGATGTTTTGTAGGCATCGTCTTATATCTGTTACGACTGAAAAGAAAAAAAGCACAGTAATCCGACTACCAAAAAAAACAACAAAAGTCAAAGAACAATTTATTTAAATTCAAGTTCAGACAATAACATAAGACATAAAGCGTAAAAGAAGGAACATGAGTAACCAAAAACCCAATAAAAAGCATGGATGCACTCAAGTGCTGTGAGCGATTTATAGGAGTCATGAACACATATTTTAATGCAAACGCGCATTTAAATAAAAAGACACATACTTGAAAATGTGATAATAATTCCTACAGATTCATTGTTTGAACAGTAAAGATCACAAGTCTTAACAAAGTCACAGCCAGCGGCGTAGCAACAGGCACGCAAAAGTTTTTCTTAACGGGATTTTAGTTCCAGAAAACGGCTAAAATGCTTTGCGAACCTTTTCATATCGATCACCAAATTTTATGTGCACTTCATTTTGGGCTAGCTACCTCAGACGGAAAATCACAGAAGATTATCCCGATAACGCTAAACTCGTGACAAACTAAAATAGGGATAGTTGATATATAGATACTTAATTTATGATCTGAAGGAACAATTAAACGTATCCACCTGATTAGATTGGCGACGAATAACGTTTTTAGCTTTAATTTTTTTAAACAAGAGACGATGTGTATGTATGATCTTGGATGATATTGCATGAAATGTCATATGTGCCTGTTAAACTCTATGGGAAAAGGTCATGCAATAACCAACTACAATTAGAACCAATGACGGTTATGGCTTAATTACGTATGTCGAGTTTTATATTTTGATTTCCCGCTTAACGATAAAATGAGCTTCGAATATCAGCTTTTTATTGGTCGTATTGCTTTTTTCATATTGCTTTTTTATTGGTCATATTGCTTTTTTATTGGTCATATTGCTCACGCTTCGTGCTCTAAAGTGTATTCGGAAGACTGTGATATAAATATAACTTTACAAATAAATATTGATTTATTCACCAATGCTCTGGAGACCGCGCTTGGTACCACTATATTTGTTTTTGTAACATGAATCCTTTGTTCTTTTTTACGAATAAACAAGAGACGACGAGTAGGTATGCTCTAAATTAAAACACTTGTATAATATTGCATGAAAGGTCACGTGTGCCTGTTAAACTCAAGGGAAAATAGCCATGCAATAACCAACTACAATTAGATCCGATAATGCACAGTAAAACTCCGACTTAATTATGTCAAATTTTATTGATTTTCACTGCAAAAGGATAGCACGAGCTTCCAATATTAGCTTTTCATTTGATAAGTCGAATATCGGTCGCACCATAATAAACACCGCCCTCTTTATTTATAACCAATTATTAATGGGCGGGATCTAGGGGCTTATTTATTGTTACAAATCATTTATAGCACCGCCTTCCTCGTTAGACAAATACACCTCGCGCTAAAGCGCTCGAAGGTGTATCTGTCTAACTCAGAAGACTGTGCTATAAATATAACATGTTCCCAAACCGTTTAGATTATTCTTAGAAAGTGAATGAATTAGTGTAAGACAAGTTTTCTATAATAATATAGACATTAAAATATGTCAATTCATTGATTGATTGAATGATGTTTAACGTCCAACGAACGATATTTCAGCTATATTTTTATAACCTAAAGAAGTTTACAAATGCTAAGCTTAATTTATAGATATCGCCAAAACTGGGATAGAGATGAAAATTTTAATTACCATATAAAATAAAATAGAGTGGTAAAACTTTAACACCGGCAGCCTACAGCCTTCTCTGTACACGTTCTTGTTTTTGGAGTTTATACCTACTAAGATCATATAACTCCCCGCACGAGCCCTTGAATCAACCTTCAATTAATAGACACGAAAACATCTAATAGACATCTATTTAAACTGCATTTCAAATGTTAAGTTAAAAGGTGTAAACTAATATAAATAGACGTCATAAAATTTATCTTTACAGTAGCTGGGTGCTCGATATGTAAGAAAGAAATATTTTATATTGTTTGTTGTAGCAGCTATCCATTTTCTTCTAGTCTTTATAATTATTTTCTTTACTAACTGAACTATAGAAAAGAGATTGATGGAAAAAATATAAAAAGATTTTATCCCAATACTATGTACTGGAAGGATCTGAGCTACTGCACTTGTTGTTTGTAAGATATGCTTTTTTCTTGTTTCAAGAAAAGAGATTGATGGAAAAAATATAAAAAGATTTTTGTTCTGAAAGCACTCGTTGTTTGTGAGATATGCTTTTTGCTTATTAGTATTATATTTACAAACAGTGGGTGCTAATTTCCACAAGAAACACAGCTCGAAATAAAAAAGAAATGTTCAGACTAAATTTATAATCATTTATTTAAAATATCATTCTATTTAAAACATATCCAGAATGTATAACAAAGTAGCACAAATTTAACTATCTATTTAAAATGAACATCGCAACATATATTTTTTCCACGAAATTTGTGACTTTTTTCTTAGATGCTAAAGGGTAAAGTTTTGACAAAATATTAATGTTTGTTTCATTTCGAAAATTATCATGATTCTTTAGTTTTAGAAACAATTAGAATTTTGAACAGAAAATAATTTAAAAAAAACAAAACAAAAATTTCTTCTTTGGAGTGTATTGAAGAGAAATAAGGAAGGTTGTCACAACAAAAAATGTAAATATTTGTGTTCTTTAAATACTGTGCACTTAAGTGTTGTAAAGACAATTTATATAACGCATTTTTGATTTATTTCATTTAATCTAGCATTGAAATTGAGTTTAAATTAATGTCACATGATAACTATTTCACGGTTAATTCGAGGTTCATTGTGGGGAGTTCCGCTCGCTCCTAATTTTCATGTCAATTACGTCACAATAACATAAATAATTGGTATGTTATAAAAATATTTCCTTTAGTCCAAATATAATTTTTAATTGTTTGTTTGTTTGTGAACTTTTTCGGCCACTTTTAATCAAAGCAATACGTCAAGCGGTTTCCAACGAAAGGTGTCCGCAAGATCTACCATTGTATTATATTACTCAAATTGTCAGTCCTAAAACTACTACCAAATTCGACGAATCAAAATGACGGTAGAGTATGCATATGTACGCATTCTAACAACAACTCCTTCCAAATAAAGCAATCTGTCAAGCGGTTTTAGAGGAGATGCGTCCACATGATCTACAATTGTATTATATTGCTGTAATGATCCAAGTCCCATTAATCCTACAAAATCTGACCAATCATAAAATATGCACATCTGATAACAATAATCCAATTACTTGCGATGAATTTTCCAAATGTTAAACTTCATTATTTACAAATAAAAACATATTTGTCGTGAGGCAAAAATGATCGAAAACTTTGGGTGAAAAAAAATCTACACTAAATGAAACTAACAAAATGTCTAACCTTCTTTTTTTTTACTATCAAAACTCAGTATTTCAAGCGTTATAAATATGCCCCAAATATAGAAGATTTTCCATCAATAATGCTACTATTTTAAAATTTTGCTATTTTTAGAACTCCAACATCCAATCATTATACATCTTTGTAGTTCCTTTTGTATACTATCTTGGAGTAAAAATTTCCCGGTGAAATGTAAAGCAAAAATTGTTTATTATAACCATCTACACATCATAATTATTAATCCTACCAAATATTAAAGCAATCCGTCAAGCGGTTTTAGAGGAGATGCGTCAACAATATACTGTGCACAGACGAACGAAGAGCAAAACAATGTCCCTCCGACACTTCGCGGCGGGACGGATTCAATCGTAAAATTGATGCCATACAATTACTCATAGTGAATCATAATAATAATTGTAACATACATTGTTACATGACAGTTGTTTTTATGTATCTTTGAGCCACTCATTCCGTTTTGCACAGGTTCTTTTGTGTTTACGCATCATATTATATATTAAGACGTGTTTGCATGTTTTCACTGACAATATTATTGAATATGTATTATTAACCTCAACAACGTTACTCTGCTAAATTAAATATAAAGAAAAGCAGCAGAATGTCTCTAAGTAACTACTAGAATTGTGAGATATGGATTTAATATTTAGTTCCTCTACACTATCACAAAAAGCCATGCAGTAAATGGTTTAGTTATATTGATTCGAGGGTGGTATCTTATTGGTTAAATATGTAAAATTAAATCTCGAAATATTTATGCAACCTGCAATGTCTGAAAACAACTTCAAGAACATTCTTTTTAATAAAGCATATGCTTTCGGGTTCGTCACTGAAATCAAGGTAATATCCGCTAATATCATTGCATAGTTAAGATGTAGGTCAGGGTATGTTTTTGATCTTGCTGTCGACAAGATCTCTCTTAGTTGAAAATGCATGATGGAACTAAAGACATAAAAGATTTTGCAAGTTTGCTACATTTGTTTATTTCTTGTTGTGCAAAGTCTATACGAACATCAAATTAACCATGGATGAACTACAAATTAACGGATATTGCAGCTGGATAAAGCAATAGAAATTTGGAAAATATAGTTCAAGATAATTAAATGCTGATGTCTTAAAAACATTTGCTTTCTTGGGTAGGTGTTTGAGAAATTTATTAACATTGTATACTACATTGGTACTACATATATGCATGTTTGATGCCATATTCCAATTATTGTTTCGTGGGTAGAAATAAAGCTCACATGATGAAAAAGTAAAAATTTCTGTGGTTTTCAACAAATTTGGAATCAAGTATTGCATTTGCCTGAATAATTTAAGCTTATTACAATTTCAATTAGCCACTTCTAGCATTACTATTATGGTACCCTTTTTACTTCACTGCAGAACACTGATTTCATGCAATTTACCAGGTCTGTCACAAAAATTGATAAATGTATATACCTTACTAGGTGGATCCTCCACTTTTACGAAATTGTTCAAAATGTAGTATGATAAATTCACAAAATAATCTAATATAAAGAAGCAATATCTAAATGTGACGATAAGTAACTAAATTATTGAACCAGTTGTCACGTTCCATAGCTTATTGCACTTTACTGATATTCTTGATGATAGAAAATATACAACTGTTTTTCATGTCATAGTTTTTATTAATAACATTTGATGTTAAGAATTTTTGACGCTGTGTCTATAATTATAACATTTTAATAAAATACGCAGGCGCATCATATGTAATAAAAATTAGAAATACATAGAAACTAAATTTTGGAATCAATGACTCCAGGCGTTATTGATGTGGCACTTTATAGGTTTTATTGGGCATCTTCACACACTTTGTGACGTCGTAAAGTTTGTATTACGTCATAACAGATGAATTAGTTCGATTATACTAAAATTCACAACCCCGTGGAGTTCTTTTTTATTATTAAATATTATAGCTTTTTATTACGAAAACCCAAAAGAACAATTTTCCCATGATAACCTGTCCAAATTTCATATTATGCCTCTGTTGTTTATTGTAACAAGTCGTCCTTGACTTTTGCTACGGGAATATTGTAAGTCAGCCATTTTTGTTTACGAAGGCACTTTACGTTGTTTACAAAGTTCGTCTGCGTTCCTGGGGTTTAATGGTATTCGGACAAAAATCGAGACATTTCCCATCTCAACAGCAAACAAAAAAGATTGGGTTTGGTGATTATGGGACAGCCCACAAACTCATATATGACATATTTGAATCGATAGTTAAGCAAATATTACACGATATTTTCTGCTGAATTGGTGTTCATACATAGAAACTCTCCAAAATGGACAACTCTACACTTGTATTAGGAATCCGACCCGATATCATTGAGCGAAATATAACTAGAAAATAAAAAAAGAAATCGCGAACAAAGTGAGCGAAGGATGCAAAAGATATATATCTTGACCCCCGATTTTGTTGAGACGTTTACTCCTGTAATTTTTAACTGTCATGATGCATGTTTTTATGTGCTCACGGACAATTATTGACCCCCGATTTTGTTGAGACGTTTACTCCTGTAATTTTTAACTGTTACGATGCCTGTTTTTCTGTGCTCACGGACAATTATTCTTCAACAATATGGCATCGCTTCTTTTGATCGATACATAATTTTTAAACTGAAAATCTTTTCCTCTTACTACAAACCGATTGTTCACTTTTTCAAAAGACCATTGCAACTATCTAGTAATAAATAAACAGAAGAAAAACAAGAAGTTAGAACCTTACAAATATTATTCTTAAATTTTGTTTATCTAATGGTTCAAACGATACAGTACATACTAATAATCCATGCATATTCCTGATAACCTGCTGGACCCTTACTTCTTCTAGACTGGAATCTAATTGGGGTGGTTGAAACACACCACTTTGGACGTTAACGCAACTATATGGGAGCCCGGATAGACCCTGTTTGGTCAATCGGATGGTCACACCACGCCCTCAACAAACGTGTCGTCAATCATCTTTCGTCACTTGATTATAGCTTGTGAGTCTTACATAGTCTGTTAATAAGGCGGTGGCTCATGGGTCAATCAGGTAGACAGAGTTTCGAATGATTGTTTCACCAGATAACTCCGGGCAAAAGGCATGTTCATAAACAAATAATCTATTTGTGTATACCCCTTTTATCACCTGATGCTTTCTTCTGGAGATCGGCAGAGCCCAATCATCTCCATTTTTGACACTTCATGCCAACAATTCCTGATTCCATTCATATTGTTCCTTATAATATCATAGTAAGCACGTCCATCCCTAATCCTATACGTTGCACTAAATGCCAGAAATTTGGTCACGGTTAAGGCCAGTGGCGTGGAAGACTGATTTGCTTCATATATTCAGAGGAAGGCCACGAGGACTTCACATACTAATACAATTAAATATGCCTACTGTGATATGCCACATGTCTTCCTCAAGGGATTGTTCAATTCACAAAAATATGACATTAGCAAGTTAAAATCACAAAGAAACATTTATGATCACATTCCTTCTTCTGCTATGTGCTGCAAAACGAGTAATAAAAATAGGCCAATTAATGGGACATTAAATGATACCCCGCCACGTTGCTTTGTTTTTAATATTAATGAACACATTTTACTGAATTACGAATCAGTCTACAGGAGCAGCTAAGCAGGACAACAGTCCATCTCAGAATACAATTTTTACCTTGACCCTTGACCTATAAAAATTATTTCAAATTGACTCAAAAACTCAAAAACTACAATTGGGAATTTGCTAAAAATTCAACCCGATCTTCATTTAATGGTGCTTAACAGCTGTGTAAAGTTTGAAAAACTCTGCTGACATGTTTTCAAGTTATCATCTGGAAACCGCCAATTGTTGACCATAAAAAACCTTGAATTGGCCAAAGTCAAAGCTTCAAATTGGATTGTGCTGAAAACCAATTGATTTTGATCTTCATTTTATAGTATTTAATAGCTGTGCAAAGTTTAAATAAAATCTGTTGACGCATTTTCAAGTTATCATCGGGGAACCATCAATTGTTGACCAATAAAAAAGCTTGAATTTGCCCAAGTCAAAAACTTCAAATTGGATTGTGCTGAAAATCGAACTTGATCT
This sequence comes from Limnoperna fortunei, assembly GCA_944474755.1. Lineage (NCBI taxonomy): Eukaryota > Metazoa > Mollusca > Bivalvia > Mytilida > Modiolidae > Limnoperna > Limnoperna fortunei. Next base: position 45,147,209 of record OX104116.1, on the reverse strand, counting down.
TAATTTTATGGTATTTAATAGCTGTGCAAAGTTTAAATAAAATATGTTGACGCGTTTTAAAGTTATTATCTGGAAACCACCGAGCCACGGACAGACGGACGGACGAACGGACGGACACTCATATCCATATCGAGGGTATGAAATAAAACCCCGCCACGACGCAGACATTCGTGAACTGGCCATATGGCATAACCAAAATTAACTTCTCAAAACTCTGCTTCATCTTCATGTAGCCAATAAAATAATCCCTCCAACCGAACTCCAAACTATATGAAAGATCTAGTTCGTGTACATCGAAGACAATGCATTCAGCGAAACTATGTGGGGGATGTAATGGTTACAACGCCCCCTTCGCGAGAATCTCAAAGAAGATCACCAAACGTAGATGGGCGGCATAAATTCCGCCGAAGACAAGCATCTCCAGAATAAAGTCAATTGCGGAGGTTTAATTATACAATAGTTGCTTATATAGAGGGCATTGTCATTATATCTTGACTGCACAAGGGAGAGTGGTATTGCCTGAAACATTGATAATGCCCGAGCCAAAGGCGAGGGCATTATCAATGTTAAAGGCAATACCACTGTACCGAGTGCCGTCAAGTATCATGACAATGCCAGCTATATAAGCAACTATTATATTTATTTTATTGAAGAATTAAGAAACCATGTGTTTAAGACTGTATTATGTATGTGTAACTGCTTGCTGTATGATTTGAATGTTTGGCCTCATGATATATCATTGTTAGGCATTTTTAGGCAATACACAGTTAGTTTTCTAAACTTTATGACATTTTTTCCTCATTAAATGAAAAATAAACAGTTCTATGTTGCTTGTGACTGGAGAGGGCATTACAAAGACGTGGGCGTTATCACGGCGTGATAATGCTCTCACGTCAAATTACTGCAGATTAATTAACTGACCTTGTTTTATCCAATTGAAACAAACATAATTTTACTGCTATGAAATAAAGTAAATTATATTTACGTAACCGTATTTGTGAAATCCTTTCTTTTTGTTGCATTTTGCCTTCAAGGAACTTCTTTGATGGGAAAATGATATGATATCTTTTAAAAAAAACCTTTACAACAGAAACCCTGTTGGCGGTTCTACTATTTACGTCCGAGATCAAATTTTGCAAAGCTCTGTAAATCTTCACAAATTCTTCAGATTTAAGCAATTAGCCGCGCCCCGATTGTTTGCCATGCAACAGTTCATACACTATAAAGCATGTCTTGATGGACTGTATTGACATAGCGCACATTCGCAAACGTTTTTTATACTGTAAATATGCTTATAATAATTTTTTTGCAACTGTCGCCGTCGACACAATTTTACAGTTTTTTAAAAGTATAAATTTATGCAGTAAGATTTAATTTTACTGTTAATTGTGATATTATATACCCTTTATATACACATTTTACTGGATGAGAACACGTTGTAGTATTAAGGGAGGAATATTAACTTTCATATATTCAAATAATCCATTTGTTCTAATTTTTACGTCCTGCATATAGTTAAAATATTGTTTGCGGGACGTAAAACAATAATCATCAATCAATCTCACTTAAGTAATTTTGTGGTTTATATTACTGAAACCGGGCTCGTCACAGCGGCTAATTCTTGTCCCTAAAACGCTAGACAAACATATCAGAGAAAGTAAAAATATCTTAATTAAAATATTTAAAATACCAATACTATATTGGTACATAATGTTACAAGTAATTTCAGTGGTTACATAAAACACTGAAAATATAAGTAAGTTGATTAGAAGATGCGTAATAAAAATAACCCAATCGAAGCACGAAATCACTAAAATAAGAAGAAAATTCATTAACACTACAAGCAAACTTCGTTACATGTACATGTAAGTATGCTTTATTTAGCAAATGTCTTTTAATTATATAACTGCATTTAAATAAAAAAAAAAATTAAGCGGCTGATGATTATCAAATAGTTTTCGTTATCTGAAAGTATTTTAACGTATGTCAATGAATTTTGTTTTCTCAGACGTTTTTATCTTGTCACGTTTTATCCCTTTGTTGGTACACTTCCGGGATATGGCGGTGGCTGACTATAACTTGCTGGCCCTGGAGCACCCGTCGGTGGTGGATAAGCCCAGTTTTGTTGTGGTGGATACGCTGAGCCCCCTGGTGGTGGTGGATACTGATTACCTGGTGCTGGTGGATACTGACTACCTGTTGGTGGTGGATACTGATTATAGTTGTACTGCATGTTCATTGGCGGTGGATGAGCTAAAAGAAAGGAAAAAATAAGTTAAATTATGTACCAAAATTTCATTCACATAGATACAACCATGAATAATAAAATTAAACAACTAATAAAGTGTCACAATTCATAATGTATATTTTAAAATTATTATTATTAGATACCAATGCTAAATACTTACAAAAGTTCGTATTGTTTGTAGAAACGACAGTACTTGTCGTATGCATCGGTTGAACGACTGTTCCTCGGCTGCCAGACTTGTTGCATGCTATACAAATTACCACAATGATCACAATAAGTACCACCAGACCAACAATACCACCAATAACGGCTCCGATTATTATCCCTATGGACCTAGAATGGTGAATTCATTTGGCTACATATAATTTTATTAAGAAAAAAGATGACGCATAAATATATAAACATTTTTCATTTATCTCTATAAGTGTATTTGTACAATGATATTTTAAGTGAGGATATAAAGGAATCATTTGGTCAACATTTGTGTACATTTTAATTTAACATTTCTTTATTTTAAGGAAAACATGTGTTTATAATAATGAAACGTATTCCTTTGTAAACATAAAATTGCACACTTCAGGTGCATTTTCAAATGAATTGTGCATCATACACTACACTACTTAGAAAGCCAGCCTGTCAAAAAAGTAGAAGCTGTATTTAAAATAGATGCAAACAGAATAATTATTGTAGCAATAATAAGGTATTATCCATAATAGTTATACACTTCTTGATAAAAGGCCGTGCACTAAACACAAACAAGAACACGTCAAAACTTTGATGGGGACTGTGTAGTGTTAACGTCTAACAAAAAAAAGCACGAAAAACAGTTATTTCTCATAACATATATTTTATTCCAGTAGTAGTTTCTATGATAATTTTGATATGAGAGTCCTATAATCAGTTATTGATTTGGGATGAAACAATTTCAAGAAGACTTTAATTTTATCGTGGGAATATTTTTGTATGTTAATGCAACGTATATATTTGAAAACAAAGAATCACACTTAGTTTCCGTGGAATGTGTTCTATAATGCATTACTTACGAGGATACATCATAGTAGTAGTAACAGTAGTAGGAAAGGGAGTAATAGCAATAATAACCAGCTGATGCAGGAACAACTGAAATAAAATTTCTTTCATGGTTTACGTTATTCTAACATACTTCGATCATTATTGGTCTTTCACTTCTTAACAATAAAGTAGACAAATTGACATAAGAAATCGCCTCGTAAATATAATTAATTGTCCACCAAAAGTATGATCTAAAATAAATATAACAGCCGTGGATTCATGTTTTGTTTATCAAATGGGGTTCTGAGAATGAGGGAAACGTTTCTGTACGTTTTGTACGTATGCAGAGCCGTATTAGAACTTACGTAATGTACGTTCTAATATGGTGTAAGAGCAGTAAATGTATGCAGTTTTAGAAGTCTTTTCTAGAGGTTCAATGAAACCTGAGATTGCTTTTTAGGGTATTAGACGATTATAAAACAAAATTTGTTTGTGGTGGATTTTGGGGGTTCAGTGGGCAAAAATATGGAAATTTTAATAATCCTATTAGGATTGATCATAATGAATATGTTTAAGCCTAAATAGCACAAGCTAAATGATTGACAATCAAAAATTGGGACTCCTTATTTGGAATCTGATAAATACAATGTGATAAATCTCCATAAAATACTTATTATATTGCAATCCAGTATTGTCACAATCCATAAGGCTCGTAGTTTAATTCAACCAATTACTCATGACTGTCATGTAAGTTGTCCAACCATGGCTAAATGAAAAATATTGGAAGAGACCAAAATTGGGACCAAGCTGCAAAACATTGGGACTGCCAGAAGAAATGCCAATAGTGTCATATTTTATGGTAGATAATTTCAGTAGATCACCTCTAATACATCATTTATAGAACGATACAAAACAATTATACATGTACTTTCACAAGGGAAGATTTTCGAAATATCATCAAATCAGAAACAAGGATGGATCATGGAAAAAACATTAATCAGTATTTAAGCAATCAAGAGGAACTGAGGAATAATAATAGTGAACTTCAAGAACATTATTCCTATCACAATGGAAAGTTTCGATCAGAGGAGAATATTGAGATGTAAAAAGTTTTCGGACTGACGGATGACTGACGCATAGGGATAGCAATTGCTAAACCTGACTTTAAGTCAGGAGAGGTGTTCCTATAAATATCACAACAGAACGCAAAGTACCGTCATGTGCCGCATAGTTATAATCCGTATAAGGGATAAGATGGACAAGTTATTTAGAAATTTTGATTATCATAAGAAAATAAAGCACACTTACAATGGGTAGGGTTGGAAAACTTCAAATCTAGATGACTGAAAATCACTCGTAACTAACTGTGGGGTTCGAGAACTTTAACGTACTCAAAGCGTTTCGCTTTCAACACAGTATCACTAATATATCGTCATAATGAAAAAATTTAAAAAAAAAACTTGAAGACATCCATTTGAATTAAATATCAAAATTTAGTTTAAAAGAATACACACAAAATAATAACACAAATTATTAAAGTCAACTTCAAATTCATCACTTACCACAATAAAATAAAACTACAGAGAAAACTTGTAGAAACAAAATTAAACAGTCCATATTTGCACAATTTAATGTCCTGTTGATAACTTTAATTTATACCACATAACCACGTCACATTTAACATAGAAGGCTCAATCATCCATATACAGGTATATCAATAAGCTGTATAGAATGTCAGGTATAATGAAATTTATATAAAAACTTCCAATTCAATCTAGAAGACTCCATCATTCATATACAGGTATATCAATAAACTGTTTGGGGTGTCATTTATATTGAAATTTATATATCTAATGGACAGTGGGTTTAAAACTTATTGACTTTCTAAGTACATTTAAAAAAATAAGCATAACCATCAAAGTTTAGTTTGTTTCTACTACATGTATTTAGTTCGCGACACACAAAATGTGCTCGGTACTTTCAGAGTAGAACATTTTAAATTTACTTCTGGCCAAAAATAAACATTATTTAACAAAGCCGGAAGCATCACCCCGTTTGGGAAAAACAGTAACGCAAGTATACGTTTAAAATTTCTATATTTGAATAGACTGTTCCTAATTTTTTATATAATTTTGTTGGATGGTTAAGTGAAATCTGACATTTAACCAACTCAAATTCTACTATTATGGAAGCGGAAGGTTTGGCATGCCATAAATCCTGGTTTAACCCACCATTTCTTTTGAAATGCAAATACCAAGTTGGGACCATTGCTGTAGTTGCTGTATTTTTTGGTTGTTGGTTCTGGAGTTTGCCGGTTTCTCGGACTTTGATTTGTGGATTGTCTTTTTGAGCGTTTCATCGGTGTTCGGTATTTCGTTATTACCATCATTTACAAATCTAATATGTACTTTAACTTGAAAACAAGATAGAAATTAGTTTTAACAGAGATCAACTCTTAACTTTAAAACAAATATGAAAATATGTTATTATTTGATTAATAAACATATGCACCTAATCATTTCAATCTAGAAAGAATATTCCAGACAAATATCAATGAAAATGAAGACACACAACCCCTGTGTCTTATATAAAATATAAAACATGAGTTCCGAACATGAGGAAGGATTGCCAGCACCTACACTACTGAAAATTATTACAGATATAGTCAGGGCGATAATAAGCTTATAAACAAAAATAATCAATATGTGTAGTTGGGTAGATTAAAACACAAACAATTTTGACAACTACCGGAAAAGTATCGAGTTTTTGTTTGGGGAGGAAAATGTTTCCATTTGTAGCGGATACGGTGTGCCTTATATTTTCGAAAACTACAAAAAGTGGTCTTATCTATGTAAATAGCATGGTGCTCCCAGAAACGTTACTAGCTATGGTCCGCATCTTGCCTTTCCGTATTATATAGCTCGTAACCCTCCAAACAAGAGGCCTTCCATTTGTGCAAACTATGGATTCCCATAGCAGTCTAAGAGGGTCGTGCGCCTAGCACTCTTTCAGTAAGGTCCTAGTATTGAAAATGATGTCCACTTTATTTTGTTTTTGTGTGAAGTTTTAACAAGTCATGATATTGGAATCAAACAAAAAATCAAGAAAGACACATTTAACAGTCAGTCCCTCCTTTTTTATTAATTTCATAAAAAGTATTATTTGAAATATGCTATTGTTATTTACAAATCAATTAACTGTAAGCAATTATTCACTATGGTTTTTATAAGTACATACAAAATATAATTTGAAATGGGATGATTGTAACCTTCACAGGACTATTGTAACCTTCACACATTGTATGTGTAGGTTTGGGATAGTTGCCAACTCAATTTTTGAAATATTTTCTATTAAAATACAAAGAGATCAGTTCAATCCTGAATCCGACGTTTTATTATGTGTATAAATCGTACAGTTTATTGACGGTATATATTCAAAATAAAACAGAAAATAATTTATTATTCACATCCATAATATGCGTTTATAAAATTATATTATATAATTGCCTGTCTTCATTCAAATATATTACTAATTTCTTTATAATATTTAAGGAAGCACATTATCTAATGATGAAAGTTCCTAATAATTAAATGAGGAATAAAACACAGATATATTTTTATATCCATAAATGTCCTAATGTATTAGAACTTCACAATTTGATATAATTCTAGTTAGATATATATTTATAATGTACAATAAATAGAGATCAGAGGTATTTATTAAAAAGAAACACTCTATATTTGAAAACGATTTCGACGAAAGCAGGTATTTCATCAGTTATTTTTGTTTGTCGGTAGAATGCGATTGACAAAGAATTGTTAACAAGTCACACATATATAAACATTACATCAAATTTAAAATTGTGTCCTCTACTTCTCCACGTAGAAATAATCCAATTCAAATGGTATATAATTCAGACAGTTGTTTTCTCTCAGTTGCACAAATCTTGTCTCCGTATTTCATCTATTTTAGTAGAAATGTTCCTTGAACACCTTTTGTAAACTATCTTTAAAGATTTAACAAACTAAAATCAGTTTGCTTATCGAAATGGTTTATATTGCAATTATCTCCTCTCCAATTCGAGATTCAATTTCATGAATATTTTTTAAAAATCTGGGTGAACTCTTTAATGAGTAAATATCTTTAGAACTTTAGCATCAAGGTGTGACTAACGTAAAAAATACATTTTAACAGATGGTAAACTAAACAAATAAAAACAGATTACAAAAATATAGGTATCAGATTTTGACGTCATGAGTTTTGTGGCACTGTCCCGGGATATGACGGTGGCTGGCTGTAATTAAACTGGTCCAGGAGCGGATAAACCATGCTTTGATGTGGGGGGTACGCAGAGCCACCTGGTGGTGGATACTGGTTATAGTTGTTGTACTGCAAGTTAAATGGTTGTGGTTGATACTGCATGTTCCTTAGCTGTGGATTATCTTAAAGCAGAAACACACAGTAAAATTGTAGAATGTTATCTGAACTGTAATACTATGTAACAGAAAAGTAACTATACATATATATTGTACATGACTTTCATTCAGTTTTCTTCCTATAGCGTATTTATAATTTTAATGCTTATAAAATAAGTTCATATTTGTACCGCAAAATTCATGCAAATAAATACCCCTATAAATTACTGTATATCTGGTATATTTATTAGAAACTCATTAGAAATACCTACGAATATTTGTATTATTTGCAGAAACGACAGTAGTTGTCGTATTAATCGGATGAACGACTGTTCCTGTGCTGCCAGACTTCTTGCATGCTATACACAGTACTACAGTGATCACAATAAGTACCACCATACCAACAATACCACCAATAACGGCTCCAATAATTGTCCCTACGGACCTGTGTGGAACAATAAGTTAGATTACATTAATATCTAATAACAATGATGTCATATAAAAATGTCATATATACCTAATGAAATATAAATTTTCATGCATTATATTTTGTAAAAGAAATTCTTTTTGTTTTATTTGTTTCAAAAGTGTTTAATGTCAATTTCATCAAGTTTTCAGCTATATCGTGGTGTTCAGTTTTAATAAGGGGAGGAAGCCGGTGTAGCAGGAAAAACTATCCTTTTAATATGGGATAGGAGTCGAGCACACCCTTCACGCATTGAGACTTGAACCTGCAACATCCGTGCGAAATGTACGTAATCAATAATTACCTTAACCACACGACCACCACATTTTTGCGTAACAAATTTTCATAATGAATTCAACATGCATTGTATTCCTAGATATTTTATTTTTATTTTATGATATTATGGAATAATATGAATATGAATAAATAACTCATTTGTAGGAACCTTTAAATTAATATTTATACAATTATGGCCTTTAAGGAAGGTAATATCCATAAGTATTAAATCAAGAAAGAGTTATTGTTCCGAGGTCCGTAGTTTACAAAAGGTGTTCAAGGAACATTTCTACTAAAATAGATGAAATACGGAGACAAGATTTGTGCAACTGAGAGAAAACAACTGTCTGAATTATATACCATTTGAATTGGATTATTTCTACTTGAAGAAGTAGAGGACACAATTTTTAATTTGATGTAATGTTTATATATGTGTGACTTGTTAACAATTCTTTGTTATTTTTCCCACGTGCAGTTTTGAGCAAGAAAAAACAGTTATTAGTGCAAATATCTAATTTATTTTAGTACCGGTTTTCATAGTAAAGTATGATAATTATGTATATCGATCTAAATTTAATATTTACTTATTGTTGTAGCAGAAGTTTGTTTGTATGATAAATGAATAATATATCTTTGAAAACAAAGAATTACAATTGGTTACCCTGTATCATGTACTTACGAGGATATACTATAGTAGTAGTAGTCGTCGTCGTCGTCGTAGTAGTAGTAGTAGTAGTAACAGTAGTTGTAGACATTGCAGTAATAATAAAACCCAGCTGATGCAGGTACAACTAAAAAAAGTCATTTTTGTTTATTGAAGTTGTGGATCCAAGGGGGGAGGCATTTACAAAGCAACATCTATAAAATGCTCCCCTTGTGACCCTTAACAATGTGTCCAGATTGGCTCTAACCCCCCCTTTTTAGAATACCTGGATCCGCCACTTTATTTCATTCAACGCAGTTGTGCTTTGTAAATCCAAATACAATTTTACCATACCCAAAATGTTGGGATTGCTGGAAATGACCAAGATTCTGGCTAAGTTGATAATTAAACGTGTCATTCCATTAGATCCTGGAACGTATATCAGTTTATAGGTCTTAAATCAAACCTTTCAGAAGTCTTTATTTCAATTTCAATAGATCCTACACATAATTTATGTATTCCGGTTTTCTAGACCACTACAAATCTACTCAAATAAGAATTTGTTGTAACTAGGTTAAGTCATAAGTGGCCTTTCCTATTCCTAGATTTGACTTTTTCCTAGACATGACAATAAGTAACTCGACATGTGTATAATTAAAAGCAGACACTGCTTACTCATCATGGAAGCACCTGTGTGCACCCATGATTTTTGTAATGGGTTCGGGTAACTCAATTACTGTTTGTGTTTTGGGTTTTGTTTCGTGTTGTATATGTTTGTCTGAATAAGGATTTATAATCGTCCCTGGAATGTTTGCACTTGTTGTTCGGTAGGTTTCCTTACCAATATTCTTAGATAAAAATCCTTTTCAACAACTTAATAAGAGTATCATTTGTGTTTATGATTGGTTTTATAAGTAAATTCTGATAATTTTCAATTAAATTAAGATTGTGTAATGACGATGTAAATATTGCATTATCAAGTATGTGTGTTCAAAAACCACATTAATTCATATTTCAGTTTATATGTATTCACAGGATAAAAATAATTCTGATCAAATTAATTATGACAGACAACAAGAGTAGTGAACAAATAGTATGTTCCGTTCAGACAATAATTATAATTTCAAATAATGTAAAGAAACGGTTGAAAATCTGGTTTCCGTTGAATACATTCAAAAGAAGTATAATTGTGTAACTTTAATATTACTTTCTGATTCATCGTATTTTTTCAAAACAACATTTAGCATCATAACAAAAAATCAGAGGCGATGGAGGGAACTTGAAAACATGTACTAAAGCATTCGTATATCCTTTCAATTATAGTTATCATTTCGAAACATACGATTTTAAGAAATAAAAGCGTAACATTAAACATTACTACACTGTTTTGATCGAAACATTCTATTTCCCAACTAAGGCAACAAAAACATTTACTGCACAATAATTCTATTCATGCTGTAATTTTTGAATATTAAGTGCTTTGATTGGATAAAAACACTTAAATTACGTCATCTCAGATAATTTATAAATCGATATTTTCTCTGAGCGGACTACTTTCGGTATCCAATGCAAACAAAGATGGCGTCATCCTAGCGTATCGCAAGGGAGAGGGAACAATGTTTTTGTCTGTCGCAATGATTTCTATTTAAATCGATATTGAAATTTCAAATAAAATATAAAATACAAAAAAATGGGTTTCATTTTGTTGTTTTTTCTATTAATATATACAGAACCGAGATTCCTTTTGTACTATGTTTTGTATATTCCTAATCTTTCCGGCTTTGGTACATTTTAAGATCTAGGTGGGTTTCTGTAACTGGTTTTGCAGCTTTAAAATCGCAATGACGATTTATAAGAATAATAAGGATTAAACGCAGTGTTTTAGGAAATTATCAATGTGTAAACTCTGTCGACTCTCTCACAAACTTGACATAAAGTCAGTCGCGGGAGTTTACACATTGATCATTTCCTAAAACACGGTGTTTAATCCTAAAAATCCTAAATCTACGTATAAGCATATTTTTTGCAATCTAAATATGAGGCCAAATTATGTGTTTATGCATTTAGACTTCGAACATAGCTATGAAGTTTTCAACTAATTGGGATAGAGGACGTGTTGAGGGAGTAGTGCAATATCAAAACGGGACCCTGAATTTAGCGGTATATAGCATACACAAAAGCCTTTAAAATCCATTTAAACAGTCTATATATGTTAATGTTACGTTTAACAGACTGAATCAAAATAATATAACTAAAATTCGTCTTTTAATTTTTTGCTGAAGTAAAACTAAACAAGTCACCTATTTAAATATTTCATTATCAAACCTAACTTTATATACCTACAAAATACATGTTTTTTTAAAATTACTTCCTGTTTGCAATTTCAAATAAAAATTTTGTCAACAACTACAGTACAGTTTTTGACGATAAAAATACCAATTAAAGGTTAGAATTAAGCATCATAAATTTTTTGAAAGTAACAAAACCCGGGTAAAAGATACATTGTATTTTAAGCCATATAGTGATATTAGGTTCAAACAAACAATAACTTTAATTTAAACAAATATTAATGTCATTTTTGTTATGACACACTCATAATTAAATTGTTCTGATTATAACTGGCTGTGCGTTTAACAGCTATACAATATTCACAATAAGAATTTAGCTATATATTACCATTAATTTTCTCAGTCAAAAACTCCAAAATGTTGCGCGTTTTAGACAAAATAGTGTACCTCATCAATTTATTTTTCTATACGGTGAAATGTACAAATCATCTATATCAACCAAATACAATAACTTTTTATTTTTAAATATTCTTAATTTAATGTGTTATTTTGTTGTTTAGATGAAGAAATCGTATTACATACTGAACATTAAGGTATTGTTTTTCCTTTTTATTTAATAAGCTTAACTTACCTTTGTAAAATAAAATCAAAGCGAGAACGTGTTGACATATCATCACAGAATCCATTATAGTTATTGCTAGTTCTGAATCTCTTCTCTTTGAGACTGGTTGGGAAATCTTGTGGTCCAGGAGAAACCGGCGAAAACTATCTTTAATGCACAAAATACATAGGCAGAAAACTCCTGAATATCTTCAAGATTGCTTAAATGAGTACTCTGCAGATATAGGATATAATCTTAGAAACCGCTTTCAGTATTACCCACCAGGGTGTAGATTGGAAACGTTTTCTAAGTCATTTTTTCCATCCACTATACGATGTTGGAACACATTGAGCCCCGATGTCACATCTATTAATTCAAATATTGGATTTAAACAAAGATTGAGATCGGAGATCAATGGTACTGTTCCTAGTCATTATTTTATTGGTTGTCGAGAGATTATTATTATCCATACAAAACTGCGACATAGATGTAGTTCTTTAAATGCTGATCTATACAGAGTTAATTTAGTCATTGACTCAATTTGTCTGTGTGGATGGCCTTTGGAGGACGCAATTCATTACTTTTTGGAATGTCCGTTATATCTTAACTTTCGTGTGGAACTTATGAGAAATACTCAATTTGTAACTTTTTCGATTGAAAATATTCTTTTTGGCAATGAAACGCTTAGCGATGAACAGAACAAAGTTCTTTTTCGAAACGTTCATAGCTACATCAAAAAGACAAAGCGTTTTAGAATAATTAAACATTAGCAGTGCATTTCAAACTCTTTTTTTTTCTTCAAATGTACCCATACTCACTTTACTCACTTTACATTTACATCTTATTTCCTATTAACATCTTTCCTACTTTTTCATTTTGCTTTTGCCCTTTTGTATTTTTCGTTTTGTAGTATATGTTTAAACTTAAGTGTGTATTTAATAGTAATTGCTGTCATCTTGATTATCATTATGTGTATTATTATTGTATGGAAAAGGCCCTGTAAGTTGTTATAACTTGTGCCCAATCCTTTTGTATATGTTTGACAATAAATATGTTTAAACTAATCCATTATAACTTAATTTGCTCTCTGTACCACGTCACTAGACATACATGAACATGACTAAACATGTATATCAATAAACGTAATGAATCACGAGTAAACGGATTGTCGGTTATACTAAAATTTAAAATATTAAATAATAAAACTGCGACAAAAAATACTCTATTGCAATATCTATGATACACGTAATTTCTGTCATTTTATGTTTATTGGCGTTTCAAACAGCACAAGTCATTCTGCATAAAAGGTCTGTGAAGAGTTATAAAGATTATCTTGGCATCAACGTTTTGCAATAATCTACAGAAATTAGACCGTGCTGTTTAGGATCCGTCTTATATAATCGCAATAAATTTCCCGAAATAGTTTAAAAAACAGGAAGGCAACTTGTCAAACAATCCTTTCAAGATATGCTATGTGGAAATATAAAAAAAGTCTGTTACCATCAAAATCATGTGTTTTATTCTTATAACTGTAGTTCCTGAAAATAAGGAGCGCTTGAAGTGCTTTTATAGAGAACTCGTCTACACCCAGAGTAACATAAAACATTTGAATAACGATGACATATGATAACTACCTATCACGGCAGATCTTATTAATCAATGAATCTTCTGTTTAGTCAATAAAACCTACAATATTAATTCTTAAATTTTGTTAAAAACTTTTTAAATTGATATGTTTGACTATCGTACAAATTGCATAATCTGTATTGCCTATCCATTTGATACCAACTGTTAATATGCTTTTCAATCCATTTATTTTTTAATTTGAAAATATAAAAAAATTAAATTAGCTGTGTGGAACTGCCGCTGTAGTAGACCTGGAAGACAGTTGCATTCTTGTCAGTATGCTTGTCATCCTACCCTCATTTATTTTTTGTATGACATACATTATATACTATCGATTCGATCATGTGAACTTAAACTCACTAAAGATCTTAAAGGGTAAAAGGATTCTGTTAAGTGTTGAGAGCGTAGAACTGCCTACACGCCGTATATAAATTAACAATCACAAAGTATCTAAATTAACTCTTAGAAGCATATTACACAGTATTTAAATTGTAACGAATACATGTGTATCAATACTTAATTAAACTGAAATTGTGAACATTCGTCTTGTCATACACCTGTATAGACATAAACTCTAAAGACTTTATTTCTTACAACTTTATGATTATAGAATTATTTTATGTCCAACATTCAAAATGTACTCATCGTAGGTTATAATGGTGATGGATCAAAGAATGACACAATTTCGATTATCTTTTAGTTATTCAAGATTTTATAAAGAAATATGTTTAATATTTACTTACAATAAAGAAACTATTCCAAATAAATATCGTGCTGGAAACGTGTAAAACGGGAAGCTAACTATATCGATATCGAAAGTATCTCCTATCTACATCGAACAGTGCATACGTTTGGTACTGAGACGAATATTAGGTAAACTCATAGATGGCAAAACAGATCTTCAAACAGGTTAATTTTACTACTTGCTTTTTACTCACGACTTACAAATGTTTTGAGAACCACGCTTGGTACAAGTATAAAGCGTGGACACGTTCTTATTTAAAGATAGTTTGAAAGAAAGGAAGGTTATTCCTGGCTAAGTTCATTATAAAATATATTATTATATGATTATACCAGCTCTTTATACGCTTTTGTAGTGAAAAATCCCGTGAGAACATACATTACATTACAAAAGTGTTCAAACTAGGCAATTTCAGAAATCTGTACAATTTAATAAATTCTTAACAAAATTAAAAGTGACTTCCATACATTTTCAATATAACTTTCATTAATATGCCATTATGGAACGCCATCGTCATATGATTTTTGTATATATTATATAACTCTTGCTTATCAGTTAAATAAAGGTGTCACGGTGAAGAAGTCATAACATGAATATAATAAAGATCACTCTTTATCAGATTTAAATTGCCATGTATACGCAGTAGATTACAAATCATAATACACATCAAATTACCGGTAAAAAGTGACACGTTTAATGATATTTTGTAATCATGATCAATTAGAGAATACTGAGATATACATCGTGTACTAAAACACATTCAACGTTAAGCCATTCACTTTAGGCGATATCTCAAATTAACTTTGTACTACATTGTGCTACTATTCAGTGGAGAGCGTGGCTTTTAAAGTGTTACCAAAGCAATTGTTTAGCTCTCGTTTGCTAGTTGTAGACATTTATTGTTAGCTCTTTAACATCTAATTGTAAGTGAAGATCACAATAAGTGTTGAGTCATTCTGGTTAAGTGTCATTCCTATAATATTGGGAGCAATAATGTTTGCTAAAAGAATCCTCACTCAACAAATATTGAAAAGAGTAAAAAAACAGTTATAGATAGTTAATGATCGTGTAAGCAATTCACATATAAGTATAATTTAACCATAAAATAAATATTTTTTATCTTTATATCGTACAATCTGCTTTGTTCGCATATAACATTTTCTCGGTAAATTTGATTTTTTTTATTTTTTAAACATAAGCATATTTAACCATTTATTTAGTTACTATTCTCCACACTACATTCCGCGGAATTAAAATATGGAATATAAATTTCAGTGAGTATGCAAATACATAGAAGACGTACATTAGCAGTTCAACCTTTTCGCGTGGCCAGTAGGTGAACTGGAGTACGACTTACTTTGCTGACTATTTTTCCCATGCCCTTACTGCAACAATAATTTTCCGCTTTATCATTTATATCAATCATCAAAAACGTGTTATCAAAATTATATACAGAATATTCTTGGAAAGTAAATGGCTATCAGTGTAAAACATATTTTATAATAAAATGGACTTAAAATATGTCAATACATTTATTTATTTGATGAAATTTAATGTCCAGCGAACAATATTTCAGCTGTATTTGTAACTTGACAAACACCAAATCAATTGACAGAGATCGCCTTAACAGGGATTGAGATGGGGATTTGATTACAATGTAAAATGAGGCAAAATATTAAGATCTGGAAAATTGTGCCTCACAGCTAGAAGCATACAGCCTTCTCTTAACAATATTACTGTTTTGGATTTATTACCAGCTTAAAATGTAGAACTCCACACACGGGTCAGTGAATTAACCTTGAAACAGTATGTACTAAAAACATTATAGACATCTATTTTAACATAAACGTCATAAGATTCGAGTTTGAAATATAGTGATGTTTGATATATACGGACACAATATTTGACATTATTTGTTGTAATTTCTCTTAATAATCTCAAAAAGAAGTATTATTTCTTGTCCTTTAAATTACTTTCCTTTCCAGATTTAAATTTTATTTCAACTAAGAATATTGATTGATGAAAGAAATGAAAAACAATTTATTTCAATACGTTGAACATCTTAATGTACTGAAAGTAACCGAATGGTGGTAAAAATAAGTGTAACATATTGTAGCTTGTTTTTTTGTTTATTTGTATTGTATTTACAAATGGTGGGTGCTAAATGAAACAAGAAATACAGCAACTCGAAATTAATAAAATGAAGTCCATAAACAATTTAATAACTGGTCAATTCATAAATTAAAAATATCCTATTCGAAACATCGATAATTTAGTTACATCAGCAAAGAAGTTGACAATCATAATTAAGATGAGCATCACAAATTATATTTTTATTTTTACCACAAACGTTTTACTTTACAAACGGATCTTATAATCTAAAGCGGAAAATCGGGAGAAAATTTTTCATTTGTTCATATTAACCATTCTTTGTGTTCAGAGAAAATTTGAACAGAAAATGATTTTTACTAAGAACAAGCAAGAGTTCCTCTTAAGAGGGTATTACAGACAAGTAATGAAGGTTGTCATAACAAAAAATGTAAATATTTGTCTTCTTTAAATACAGTACTAGTGCACCCAGGTATTTAAAGACGCATTTTTATGACGTAGTTTGATTTATTCTATTAAATCTAATATTGAAATTAATTCTATAGATAATACGAGGTCTCTAAACTTTCAATTAAATTGCATCCCAAAAACATGAAGTATTATAGCATTATTTTTTATGAAGCTCACAAATTAAATTAAATTAAGTACAACCTTATGTCAAGTGTGTGAAGGAGTGGCCAAAGATTACACATTGATAATTTCATAAAACAGTGTTTAAGCCTTATAATTCTCATAAAAAGTCGTAGCAATTTTTCAAGCTGCAAAAACAGTTACAGAAACACATGTACCAAGGAAAGCGTAGGAATTTACAAAACATAGTACGAAAGGAATCTCTGTTTTGTAGATATAAAAAGAAAAACAACAAAATGAAAGCCAATATTTTATTTATATTATATTTTATTTGAAATTCATATCGATTTATTGAAAAATCATTGCGACAGACAAGACATTGTTCCTTCTCCATTACGATACGCTAGGATGTCGCCGTCTTGTTTACATCTGAAAGTAATCCGCTCAGAGCAAATATCGATTTAAAAATTAAGATGTAATTTAAGTGTTTTTATCCGTTCAAAGCACTTCATATAAATAAATTACATCATGAAAAGAATTATTGGTATTTCAAAAGACATTTTCCCAACCACCACCTATGTAACAATATACTGTGAATCTAAGGTTTATACTTTCCAGCAAAACATAAACAAACATTTTCTTTGAAAACAAGATCTTCTTGTTTCTATGTCTGTCAATATTTATTATACAAAATGTATGAAATGATTAATTTGTCTATCGTGACGTAGGA
The DNA here is from genome assembly GCA_944474755.1 of Limnoperna fortunei. NCBI lineage: Eukaryota > Metazoa > Mollusca > Bivalvia > Mytilida > Modiolidae > Limnoperna > Limnoperna fortunei. Next base: position 45,129,484 of record OX104116.1, on the reverse strand, counting down.
AATTCTCTGTTAAGTACCTATTGCACCTTTAAAGTAGCATGAAAACAGATATATTGGTACAATTCATTGAAGAGGGATACTATTTCCAATTCAAAACGCCAAATATAAGTAACAAAAAGATAGTCAAGAAATCAAAATGAAACAAGTTGGTTTTGATGAAACTTAATAGTATAAACCAAATGTAGGCCCCTCTGTGTTTAATACTGCTCAGTCATGAAATTTAGTGAACTTTTTAGATGTTTTAGTGGTCATTTTGGTTATTACTGACAGAGGTATTTTAGCAATTCAGAGGCATTCACTCGGTAATTCGATGTAACGCAAATTATGAACGGGGAACCACTGCCATCCTATATAAACGGTCACTTGAGTTTAATTAAAGTTTTTTTGGTCTTAACCACATGTAGTTCCTTACACATGTCTCTCTAAATTAAGACTTTCCAATCACAGAGTGGGAAGACTTGTTGTTTTTTTTCTGTTTCTGTTTCTTGTTTTAAGCCAAGTTTTTCGATTTGCATTATAAATTTTGTTTCACAACCTGTCGTAAAGATATTTTGTACCATAGATGTATTAGAAATTACGCTTTCGAAGTTAACACTGGAACACTATTTTTCTTTACGGAGCATTTTCTCTGTCACTTAACAGCTTGTGTGCAGATTTACTTTCAAACCGTAAAAGATACCTCAATGAAATATGTTCCAATATTTTCAGTGATGGATTGCGACACTTTGTTACATATCGGGCGAATAATTTGTGTCAGGTCCTTATATAAGTTTTCACCCCTTTTTGTTTCGAGTCAGTTTTGTGCCATTTTAACTTTTCAACCAGATTTCATACATACTTGGGGTTTAACTGTTGGTCTTCGTTCATCTTAACCTTAAAAAAGGCCTGAAGGTCAAAGTTCGAGGTCACGTGTTGTGTGCTGATCTTCTCCTTAGCCATAATAGATACAAACTTGAAACCTGATCAAATTTATGTCTTGTTAAGATCTTAAATTGTCATATATTGATTGACCCTTTGCAATCAAGTTATCAATGTCAATGACATTTACTGTATATCTCAGTATAACTTTTGGTCATCATTGACCTTAACCAAAGTTTTTGTATCTTTTGATTGATTTATGTTTTAGTTTGGGACATATTGCAATGTTTGCCCCATATGGTGGAACATGTGGATTATGGCATTCAACCCGCTATTCTGTCAACTTGCAAAAAGGGGGATTTTAAGGAGACCCCGTGAAAATGTTGTGTGCAGATCTCTTCCTAGACCCCAAATAATGTTGAAACAAAATGGACGTCAAAACGTTCACGGCACGATGTTCTGAAAACGTGGCTACAATGTAAATCGTTCAGAAGAAGAAGAAAAACGGTCGAGGTCATTGAAGTTGAAAATAGATTTTTATGCACAAATCGCAATTTTGGGAAAAGGGTACATCCTTGGTTTTTGTAAATGATGCCAATTAATTGGAAATCTGCAGAAAAATAACATGTCCAAACCCCTTCGGAACCCTTAGATTTCGTCTGTGGCACTTCAGTGTATCGATTTTTTCTTGAAATATGCATTTATATCGTTTCTTTGTGAGTATGTCCTATCTGTAACAAACACTTTTAAGACTCACATTTATTTTGAAATGACAATAAAATCATCGCAATCGTGTCTTCTGGAACGTACGATTTGTGCATTACACAGGACACAAATCAGTTTTTTTTGACAATAGATTGAAAGTGGCATTCATTTAAAATACAACTGCAGCATTGATGAGCTTCTTTGTAAAACTAAATACATCTCGCTGCCATGTAATAAACGTGTATAATGTACAAAAATGAAAGAATAATACAGCGATTATATCGCTGAAAGTCACGTCACGTCAGACGTTGCAACCATTCAGATCAACGCATTCTAAATTAGGTTCCTTCTGCCGCTAAACTCAAAATACATGAATTAATGCATTTAAATGTAATTCTAAGAAACCCGCTGGCCCGGGATCGAAGTGCAATAATAAACATATAGAACTAATAAACAAAAAAGGGGTGGTAGCTGCCAATTTATGTATTCATCTATTTAGTTAAAAAACATTTGTTTTCCTTCAATTAGTTTTTCTTAGATTTAAGTGGTTGCATGTGCTCCATACTGTGTACTGTGCTCAGGGTGAACGCTTAATACAGGTGGTTGTATTTAAAAGGTAATTTTACCCAACATATCATGAAACCGCAGTGTTAAAAATGTCATTTAATGTGGAAAGCCTTAATGTTTTGTTGCGAAGGAACAAATGAACCTATATATATATATATATTTTTTGTTATTTTTTATATAAAGTTTTCAAATAAAGCCATGATATAGCTAAAAAATTGCCCAAAGTAACAATCACACAAACAAATAAAGACACAATTTGCCGATAAAGACACAATTCTGCTTTTTATTTTTGTTGTGACGTGTATACTAGAACTTTTTGCGCAATAACGTTAGACCACCGTTAAAGGAATCAAAGTTCGGCTTGTCATTTATTAAATTTATACATTTATAATACGGTAAATAATTGAAGACGAAGACTGAAAACAAACGACTAATAAACATAACAAACTTTATATTACAAATCAACGGGAGGACGATCCACTAATAGCACAGACTAGACAGAAAGCTGAAAAGTTACCACATTGATTTAACCAAATCGTTACTGTACAAGACAACAATACAACCAGTTCCGGTTTCTATACCAAACATGGAGTTAGGGGGTGTTATTACAAACTACCAGTAGAAAGCTTTTCTTACAAGCCGAAGATTGAGACAACAACAAGATACTGAACTTCACTACTTCAGAGAACATCAACAACTTGTGTTGTGAAAGAAAGGATCAATTTTATCATGTGCTTCTTTTTATAAAATAACAATATTTTATGATCTTATTCGTTCCTCAAACGCACATAAAATATTTATCAATAATAATACAACACGTGTGTAATATAGGAACAGCTCGCCAGTTACGCAGCTAATACAGTAAAAAATATACATAATGTCCACAAAATAAGACTGCTGGCTGCTGCAGTCATCTATATTTCTACAACGACAAAAACGTCATATTAATACCATATAACAATGAAACAATTAATAAGTTTAAATATATATCTATATGTATATACAATAAATTTATAATTTTTCCAAAATAACTGATAGGGTGGGTGGGGGGAGGGAAGCGGTCTAGCTGCACTGAAAACCGAGCGTCGAATGGCATACGAAAAAAATTTCGTAAACTAAGAAATATCTTCCCGCTAAATAAATCTCGTGCTACCTACACATGCAACTTTGAACCTTATTACCGTAATAATAAGAATACAGGTCTACTAGTAATACGCATATATAAAGATTAGGTAAACACACGTGACCTTATATGGAAAATAAACACAAGCACGTGTTTTAGCTACATTTAGATAAATTCATTTATGTTCTTATTCGTTACTCAAACGAAGATAAAGTATTCATCAATAATAACACAACACGTGTATAATATTGGAAAAGCTCGCCAGTTTCGCAGCTTACGATCGAAAAAACAAAGAAAGGGTACATTGCAACTAAATCCTCTTCAACATAGCCATTTTTTCCTTATCACTCTTCCAACGACCATGCTTTTTGAAAATTCTATCAATAACACCAGCACTAGCAGCGGTCTTAGCTCCACCGTATCTCAAGTTATGTAGACCGAATTCAGACCATTCAAGTCCTAGTTCGTTTAATGCAGATAAAAGTAGTGTATGAAATTTTTCCTTGTTTCCGCAACTTGTAAGAATTGCTTTTAGCACAAAAGCTAACAGATCTAAAATTGTATTCATTGCTTTCCTCGGGAATGCCAGCCATCAGTAATTATCTAAATAACATAGCTACAGGACAAGTAAGATTACTTTTAACAGAAATAACTTCTTTGCCTTCTCTACATACATCCGTTTTACTTTTCTCTAAATACAATTTAATATGGTCAGAGTATAAAGTAATGTCATTTCGTTTAAAGTTTGCCAGTTCTGAAAAGCGAAAAAAACCAGCAAAACATAATAAACACATTGTAACAAGTCGAACATCCTTTAAATTATAGGAACTATTGCCATACTTATAAACTAATTCTTATAAAATGTCGGCTGTTATCGGATCATTTTTGTTGGTATGTCGACCAACTGTTCGTATAGCGCCTTCTTTAACCGATAATACCAAATCAGAAGTACAAGGATTGTCAACACCAGCAAGTTTGTGTGCCCAGTTATTTGCGTAGTACGATTCATGAATTAAACTAGACGATTTTCCTAAATCTGACAGATTAATTAAGTATAAAGTAATGTGAAAATCTGATGCTGGAAATGAATTAATATGATAAGATACACACCAATTACACCATCTGTTAAATGCACTCTTATAACACTTTCTGGTGTTTTCAGCCTTTGAGTTCAAACAAAATTCAGGCAGTCTCTGAGCTAATGATGACAGTTCAGAATTTATCGATTTTTTTCTCTATATTACGATATCTTCCAATATTATAAACTGCTGCAAAATGTATACAAATAACAAAAATATGTATCTATCGAAGACAATATCAATTATGTCAACATGTAAAACAATACATGTTTGGTTACTAATATGCATACAAAATGTATCGTTATAGCTTCATTGACCATGTCAACACAATATCATACTGATATTAGGACCATGTCAAAAATAATCAAGGCCAGATAATTGCAGTATCAAGGAGATACTAGAACAGTCCAAATAATTTTATCTCTTAAATCACCATGTCACTATCTAAAGTGAGAATAGAGCCGTGTGAATAATGACCCCAATAGGCTTTCAATCTAACAGCTAAAATAGGCGAGCAAAATAACTCTTTCCCAAAAATTGAATTCGGATTATTGCCTTTAACAAGTATACCAGAGAGAGTTTTGAACTCTAAAACATCAACCTCAAAATTTCTATAACACATATTCTCATCAAATATAACGGCCAATACGGTGCAGACACCCATTTCGGTACAATCAAAGTACCCTCCGCTTTGCACCACATCACGTATTTAATAGTTCTCAAAACTTGAAACATGGGAGGCACCAACCAATGATTTTCTGCACTCTATTTTTGAGTGAAAGCATCAATAGCTTCAGCGCCAGGGTTCCGATACAACTAATAGAAACTTTTAACTTGTGTGTTTCTGTAATTCGCAAAACGATACACAGTGTGGACCCCACATGGTATTAATAAAATTAAAGAATTCGACTGACACACCCCTGTCTTCATGTTCTACCATCTTACTAATATAGTCAGCTTTCAGATTGTCTGTTCGTGGAATCCACTGAATATCTACTGATATAGAGCTCTGACTACATACAGAAAAAATGGAACGTGCTAACACTTGTAGTACGTTTTTCATACTCTCCGATCTGAAATCGTAACACATTTTTGGTTATCTGTAAACCATTTAATAGATTTTCCTCGAAAATAGTCTTTAAAAGATATCAAAGCTACTCAATCGCTTTCATTTCACGCCATGTTGAACTTTTTACTCTTTCAGTATCATTCCACGTATAATGGAAAATCTTAGTATCTATGTCAGCAGTGTAAGCACCAGCTTCACGCTCTGAATATACAACCGCGGAGGAGAAATTGTAAGACCCTAATATCTTATAATTTAATTTTGCTACGTGCTCCAACAAAAAACCAGTTCACCTTTAACCTGGTCTAGAAATTCAATACTTAACAAAGTGTCCCAAGCTAATCTAGATTCGATAACCATGTAACAATAAGGGGTCATCAGCCTCGTAACGTTACCTATTACAGGTAACTTTGATATTATTCTACCTGTTACCTGAGCTAACTTTCTGGCTATAAACAAAGGAAAAGTAAACAAAACTTCTTTCAGAGAGTCAATCAAACCATTTAATCGTCTTTCAGGTATGTGTAAAGAAAATGTTTGAGAATCTCATACAAAACCAAGCCATTCAAGACTTTGCACAGGTGTAAAAATCGACTTTTTATTAATAAAAAACCAGCCTTCAACTAAGACTTTCACAAAATTTGAATCCTTTTTACAAGAATTGTAATCAGGACCCATTCCTAAACCATCACCTAGGTACAGTACTATATAAATAGAATTCTTTCTCCAAAATTTAACCATAGCTTTAAGGCATTTAGTGAAGATATATGGAGCAGATAACAGGCCAAATGGGAGAACCGTAAAAAAGTAAAAAAAACCCATTTCCAAGCAAAACCCAAATACGTCTGCTGTTTACTGCAGATATCAAAATGATGATACCCGGATCTGAGATCAAATTTAAACTGAAAAGAATTTTTTTCTAAATAACTGCAAAGCAACTTTCCAATCTTCGTATTAAACTTGCCTTTGTTAACAGATTGATTTAACTTGCTCAAATCTAAGATGAGCCTCTTTTTGCCGGATTTCTGAACAGCTACGCTTAAAGGATTCACTACATGAGGCTTAAATAGTACTTTAATAACACAATCATTATTGACGAGTAGCACTTATCTACAATAAATGGAATAATTAACATTCAGAAAAAGTATAGTAGGGCCTCACGGTATCGATCAATTCATTGTATCGATCTATTTATTATTCCACTTATTTTCGTCAAACATAAACAACATAAATAAACAAACTTATCTCGGTTTCTTTCTTTTTTATATCCACTGATATTACTAATCTCTCGCCAATTCTGATTGTAATCTTTTATCATGTTTTTAAAATTCAAATATTTTCGGCCATGTTAAAATTAAGTAGATCGATACAACCGGGTTCCTATATGCTTAAAATAAATTCGATAGCCCTTATATCTCTCCAATAGCTAATGTATCTTTTGATATTTCCTTTTACACCTCTAAAACTATCGTGGAATTCACTATTCTCAAAAAATTTAACTTGTTCTAAACAATTATCGAATTCTACAGTATTCTCATAACAACAGTTACAAAATCGAGACTGTATACAATAATTATCATTAATAATTTTATTAACGTTTGACGCCTCACTGCTTCTGAATTGCTGTGGTTGTGGAATGCTGGATGTTTCTGGGGTTAAGCGGGCAGTCCTTTCTCCAATGCCTATACTGCTTCCACTGAAAGCAGAGATCCCAGGGGCACACCCAACGGCGTGCGAATCCTTGACTAAAAGCAGATGATTAGTGGAGCGACGAACATAGTTGTTGTTAGGGTTACGAGCCGTTTCCATTTATGTTAGTTGCGCATATCTGACGCACGGAGATGGACGTGATCTAGACTTTTCCTTAATGGATTTAAGAGCTCTAGATTCTCCTTGTCTAATTTTCTTATCGTCATCCAAGTTTTCTGCGATTTCGTTAGATTGATACTCGCGGACTGTTGCCCAGGCCCTGCGGATGTATCAGCAATACGAATGAGCTTTTTCTATTTTTCAATTTACTAGTAAGTTCAGCAATAATGGACAAACAAGTACTTGAATTAGAAAGTTTCTGCAATTTAACAAGGCCGGCAAGAATTTCCTCATTAAAGCGGTACTGTATTTTGTTGCCTTTGCTCTTAAATTCCTAACTCAGATAAAATGTCAGATTTCAAATCTCCAAGTTTATGATCTAGATACGATTTAAACAGCTCAAACGTGTCAACTAAATCTTGTTTCGGCGGGGCAGAATTCCTGTTTAGTAGGGGGGGCTGAAGGCTCACCTCGACCAGGTTCGTGGTCAGACAAAAGTATTTCCTGGTTAGTATCGGACATAACAGGAAGCGGTCTAGCTGCGCTGAAAACCAGGCGTCGAATGGCATACGAAAAGAATTTCGTAAACCAAGAAATATCTTCCCGCTTTTAATAAGAGTACAGGTCTACTAGTAATGAGCATATATACAGGTAAGGTAAACACAAGTGACCGAATATGGAAAATATACACAAACACGTTTTTTAGCTAAATTTAGATAAATACATGTATATTTTACGTTTTAACGGCATCGATTGACGATTTGATGGTCACAAATAGCAAAATACAATACAGTTTTTTTTTTATTCTTATATCACGGTAATATAACTTAACTGACGTTTTTTTATTTACCGGACATAAAATGCGCGTGCGTTAATTCCGACGTAAGCAACCATAAAGTTGATGTCATGAAAGTGTTGATTCTCGTTTGCGCAGGTTTTTAGTGTTTTTTTACATGTTTTTTTTTTATTTCTACATTCTATTCTGCGCCATCTATATTTGACAGTATATTTACTTATACACGATTTTGTTTCTACCCAACAGAAATGAAGATACTTACAGCAGACTGTTAAGACTGCTCAAAGAAATATGCCAACGTAATAACCAGATTTTCATACCATTCTCAATTAGCCTAAAAATCTAAACAACACTTAAGTACCGCAACGTAGAAAAGAAACTACAGTGATTAAACCATAACTGATAACTGGTGAAAAGGACTAAACTGAATAAATTAAATATGAAGATGTAGCCTCAAGCATCCTGAAGCTTAACTTATATCAACATCTCCTTTGAACATTTATGGCTATAAACTTTGCAATGATTTATTGTTGTCTTTTAATACTTTATTATTAACTTGTGTTCATTTGTTGTTACCTTCTTGTTATTTTATGTACGTTTTGCTATACAAAAAATATATAATGCATAATTAGATTTTAACACAGTTTCCAAATTCAACTTAGTTCAACTTAGATTTTATTCAGGCGAAACAGAAATAATATTTATACTTAATTTCACAGCTGAGGTGAAATGTGAACAAGCCGCAAAAAATCAGTATAATTTCTTCTATATAGACACACAGAAATGATATCACCCAAACAAATTATAAGTACATGTGAAAAATGTATGATTCAGAAATAAGTTTTCCGCTTTTACTACCTACTAGCATCGGCTTTTCATAAGCACCATGTACAATCTTATGGTGTTCAGAAATAACAATTTATCAGATCTACTCGCACTTAAACCAATCTTTTTGAATTAAGGTTCTTACTGATGATTATTAAACACAGAATGCTAATTTCATATTTTATAAACTAAATAAAAAGTACCTGATACAATGCGGGACGAACGGCTCGTTATTTGATGCCTTTCGCGACACAACACTTTAAGGAAACATTGTTCTTAGAGGTAAAACATTTCGACAAAAGTTTCTATGACCAACACTACATCGCTTAAGAAAAGGGTATACACATATGACATTATCGGAAAGTCCATCAATGTGGTTCCTTGAATATTTCTTGTTTTGTGCATCTTTTAATGAAATAACAATATTGTATTTAACGTTTTGGTGGAATCGATTGCCGCTTTGATGGTCACAAATATCAAACTACAATTCGTATATCACGGCAATATACTAAACTGACGTTTTTTATTTACCAGAAATAAAATGCGATTGTGTTAATTCCAACGAATGTTGATTTTCGTTAGTGCAGATTTTTAGTGTTTTTGTTAAATGTAGTTTTTTGTTTATTAAGACGTGTTTGCATGTTTGCACTGTTATTGTATAAATAACAAACTATTCTACCAAAAATAAACAAAGAAAAGACGCAGAATATCTTGGAGTAACTATTGAAATGTGAGGTATGTGTTTTGTGTCTTGTCTATTTATTTTACGTAATTATAACGTATTTATTATAGGGTTTAGATTTACTGATTTAATGGTGATGTCTAATTAGTGTATATGAAAATAACTCAAAACTTTTGTGACCTTCAATGTCTAAAAATAACTACGCGAAACCTTCTTTCCACGTTCCAAAATTAATTCGGTTAATTGGAACATATCTCAGAGTCTCAATGTAATAGGGTAACCCGGCGATATCATTGGTCGTCATCGTTCAGATATAGGTAGGGTTTCACTCTTAAACAGATTGTAGTCAGTTGGGAAAGAATAATGGAACAAAAAACACTAAAAATTTTGACACTGTTTGCTACACTTTTAATTTACTGTCGTGCAAAGTCTATACAAACATCAAATTCCACAACTGATGAACTACAAAACGAAAGAATTTAGCAGCTGGAAAAAAACAGTAAAGATTCTGGAAAGTAAAGTTCTAGATAACAAGACGGAATTAAATGGTAAGAAATTTATATATTTACTTCAAATTACAATTTGTTTAAGCAAATTTGTCTAACTTTGTTGAAGAAGTGAAGAAGTGTTTGAGAAATCGATTAATGTAGTATACCTATCGTGTTCGGTATTTTGTTATTACTTTACTGTAATAATGGATTAATTTGTAAATTTAGCCTCATATCCGCTGAACAACTAAAAAACTGATCTTTGCCTAAATTAATTCTGGCGCTCTGCTCTTGGGATCTTGTGTTTAAGCCGCCATACAAAGACGTTTAGTTTAAACCATAAATGTCAAGAACTCCACAAAGAACTATTAACTTATGTTTTTAATTCAGCTTATAAAGTTAGATCTATAAGTATATAAAACTAGTTAGTTTATATTTGTTTCTGTAATCCGTTGTTCGCCACTATATAGGTATAATTGTTTGCTATAGCATTTATGTGCTTTTTGAAACAAAATTCATTTATAATAATGCTTTACAGGCACAATCGACATAAAAGGTATTATGTTCTACGCTATTATAGATATATCAGGATTCTTTTTGGAAAGAGAGTCAACCCTGGTGTTTGATAAGTTATCATCAATATTGGTGGCCATTACAACCAGAATGATGGTGTGTAGTTCGTAGCTCCAAGAAAAGGCGTGTATTCGTTCTCATGAACAGTAGCTGTCGTAGGTGAAGCCTATAGTGTTACAGAGTTGGTGGTGGCAAATAATGTCATATCCTCCACAGGGAATCTTGACAACAAAGGCGGATCACATACGGAATCAATGACGTCAATATGTCGAATAGAAAATGATAATCATGCTTTCATCAGAACAACAGGATTTGGTGAAAAAAATTTTTATGGTGCAGATAGCTATCCATCTTTTCTTGGACCTTTTCTCTATAATGAATAGTGACGTCATTGATCTAGGGAATTTACATTTGGTGTTGAGAGAAGCAATTGAAACAGAAAAAAGGAAAATACTATGTACACCTTGCAAGCCGTTTCCGAGAAATATTAGACATTAACCAAAGTACTTATACTATTTAGTTAATATTAATTAGAGTACTGCCAATTTCGATTAGATATATTTTAACATGTACACGAAATTTTAAATAAATTTTCACTATATGACAGCCAAATTTGCTGCAAAAGTAAATATATGTCATGTGCAAAATACTGAGAATCAATATTTGCTATGTGAAAAAAATATTAACTTGCCAATATTTGTCATAATACGGAAAGCTGACCGCGGACTACAGTGGGTACATGTTTGTGAGAGTGCGCTCCTTGTACGCTAAAGACTCTTTTTGTAGATGTCGATAAGAGTAGGCTCGTTGTAGCCGAAACAAAAGGCTGAATTATCCGCCTCTACCCATACTGTCTACTTTTCCAGTGGAATTCAACATTTTTGTCCTTTGGTCCATCTTTCCCGAAGTTATTTATTGTACGTTAACTTGTTCCCGTCCTGAATATAGCTGCAATACTTGACGTAAAGCAAACATTTAAACAATTACTCAGTAAGCCGGAAGACGGCAATACATTTGTCCTATAAATTGATCCCTATATAGCAGCACACACATTCAAAATTGACTGAGGAGCTTAATTCTTACTTTTCTTATCCCCCAACTACAATGTTCCTTTTCAAGTACAATTCCCCATTCCCCTTCGTTTTCTTATTGCATTCTCCTGCTTGATACCTATTCAATGATTCATTGTTTATGAAAAGCTTTCAGAAATGGATTGCTTCGTGTAAAACATCAAGTTTTATTTCAGCGGTTGCACTTTTTTCGGCAAAAACAACGGAATCTGGTTTTTATTGTGTTATCTATCAAAGATGTACAATACATTAAACAAGAAACTAACCCTGTGTTCATTTCTCTGAGTAATTAGAGCACATACAGCCAACATCCTTGAAACAATATTGCTCATATAAATCAGATGGCAAATGGTGGAACAAACAATGTGGCGCTTCAAAATCGGACAAATGGCAAAAAGAAAGGATCCGTCTTTTACTGTTGGAAAAGGTATGAAGTATTGGGTTAGGACAAAGAATTTAGCCTTTTGTAGCGGCTACAATGATCCTACTCTTTTTCAAAATCCACCCAAGGAATCTAACGTAAAAGAAACATGGCACTCCGCGGTCGGGTTTTCCGCATTATAATCTGAGAACGACATTGCCACCCATATCCTTCACCCGGGGACCCCATAAGCTGCTCTGTGAAACACTGCTAGTATGGTCCAAGCTTTACTGTTAGTTCCAACGTGAAAAGTTACAAGTAATCGATAGGCAATCTGTATATAAGCCGAATTGATAAAACACATGATGACACTAAAATCTAATCTGAAATTGAAATTACTTTCAAACAAAGAGTATGACACGCAGATGGAAGCTAAAGTCCTGCTGATTTATATGCCTTTCCCGTTTGTTGGTATCTTTTCTAAAGAAGAAAATATTCACATTTGAAAAAAGGAAGATGAATGAAAAAGACGTCAACAATAACGTTTGACGTCAGAAAGTTTGATATAACGCCATGTTGTAGATTCATGAGTTCATTCCTCATCCACAAACTCGGATGCACAAAACTGGTCTTTAAATGCTGGCCTTGTGTAATGGCGAACTGTTTTAAAAAGTATTTCTTCCTTCCAGATGAAAAACCAGCCTCTGGAATAATGGAAGCCGGAGGCATGTCAGTTACATTAATATTTCTCTATTTAAGAAGATCGTTTTTTCCTCTGTATCGTCTTTCGATTTTTTCTACAAAAAAAAATCCAGGATGATCTTTTGAAAACCGAAAGTGTTGGAACTGCCGAATTCCATTTACAGGCTTAAAAATTCTTTACAGAAAAGATTTCCAGTCCTTCTAATCCCATGTGACTTGTCCGTTTTCGTCATGTTTTAAAATGGCCACATCTGAAAACGCTGATTTATTGACAACGTCTGCTTCATGTTGTACCACATCAGCGTCAGTTCGTCTGTACAGTGTTTTTTGGATGGGCAAATCCTGTATCTATCTATAAGGCACCTGTGTAAGGAAAGTTACACATCATAATAGTCATTATTGTTTCATATGAATCTCCATATGTAGAAGTTGGTGGTTTTGTTTCAGATGAAATAGTTCATACAGATGTTCAAATTGTTGTCTACTAAAACAAAATCCCACTTACCTAAAATGATTTATTGAAATTTGTATAACGTAAAAAACACTGCCCATTATATATTTTCTTATTAAAATTGGAATAATTCTGTTTTCCAATTCAGCAGAATGTTGAATGTAACATCAATTATGTATTGATGATTATTTGGTTGATTTTACAACAATGGCAGAACGATTACAAAAATGTTGATTCTGGAATAAAATGTATCTCACCTAGCATGTCCTGGAATTTGCATCATATAATTTATGATGTCGTGTAATCCCGTCATGACTCTCCAACAGAGGTAAGCAAGAATATACATGTTTTAAGTTTGTCCTGAATTGAAAATTAAAATTATTACAGAACAACAATTTTTTTGCAATAGAAAAACTCTCTTTTGAAGTGTTAAGTATAAATATGTACTCAGTATTAAAATGTAATAAATTATGAAAAATGTTATTCTATGCTTGTGTAGCTTTAAACAACAAGATCTTACATATAAACTATATATGATTGCGATATTCTGATGATGTGGGAAAACATATCATAATAACGAAGTCTAAATATAATATAATAACTAAAATGCAAATCGAAAATCGCATTTAAAAGAATTTGTTGATGGTGTGATTCAAATAAAAATAAGCTTCGTGCTTTTTAGGATAAAAATACAAAATACAAGACATGTATCAGATAAGCGCGCAGGGCAAACCTGATACGTTAAGCCGTTATAAAGTTGGTATAAAAATAAATGTCTCTATTCGTTACATCAGCTTCTGACCTTATAAATTCCAGTTTGTTGTTTCTGACTTTATACCAACGGTCATCCTAACACAAGAATTTACGACAAACGAGACGATTTTAATTTTAAAATTATAAATTGTCCTCACCTATGCAGCAATATTCCAGCTTCTCCTGCATACGATGTCTATATTTCTTAATTGATCAGGTATGCAAGAGCTTCCAGTGAGTATACTGATTTTTGCAAACGTCACCTATATCTTCAGGATAAACTTATAAACCAAGGTTACAAGAAAATCCGTCTCGTCTGCGCTTTAAATAAGTTTTACTATAGATACAACTTCCTTGTCGAAAAATATCTCGTTTGAAAATATGGTTGCAGATAGTTGTCCCAATTTTTAATTCAGCGTACAGTGAACGCGCTACGATGATTGTTTGATTCACCTGTTAATGACTAGTGGTATGTGATATCCAACATTTTTTAATCAATTAACCAACTCAAATTATACATTAATGGAAGCGGGAGGTTTGGCATGCCATAAAACTTGGTTTAACCCACTATTTCTTTTGAAATGCCTATACCAAATCAGGACCATTGCTGTAGTTGCTTTGTGTTGGTTGTTGGTTCTAGAGTTTCGAAATTTATACCTGCGCAATTATCTGCATGCATGCCACAGTCCTTCTTACCATAACCAAAAGTAGGGAGTGCATGATCTAACATTGATATAACAGTATTGGGACCATGAACCTGAACAGCCCAGCCCTCAAGCCTATACTAAAAAGAATACTTTACAGTCCTGTAGCTCCTACAAGTATTTTGGATACATAATATTAATACCTTACGCAAGTGAATGTATATACGTATATAATTATATCCTACCTCTTGTAAATATCTGCGGTCTTGATTTGATGATTGACGTCACGTGGTGACCCGGTATGTTCTATACATGGTTAGTAGGCAAGAGCTAGCTTTCTTGGTTAGATTGTAACAGACAGAAACAAATAAATTTTTGCTTGAATTCCGATGTTTTATGAAAGTCGGTAGGATATATTCGTTACACAGGCAGTTGATGACCTAATACAAAATATAAAAGGTTATAAATTTTGAATTAGGTCAACAACATGCCTGTATAACTACTTATAGACAGTGTACCACTTAGAATTGGGCCAAGTGATTTAATTAAAATACCATTTATATCAATATACAATCACATTTACATGCTAAATACCTACTGATAGATTGGTCTTCATGGATTAGGTAATTATATTGTCACACCGATCAACCGACTTGTATCATTTTGGTGAGAAGTAGTATGACACGATGAAAAAGATATAAACAAGTTAGAAGCGATAAAAATGTAGGTAAGTTTTTCCATTTTTTTATGTTTTAAATTTACTGTAGCGAATAAAATATATTAAAACACGATTTATCATATATTTGGCAATAGATATATTCAGTTCTTTTTTATTGCTTGTATTTTTGTCCAAATTATCTTATAAAATAAATGAAAAAATGCAGATACAGTTATTAAAATGCTAAAATGACCTTTCATGATTTAATTTTATTTCAAATCGGCCGTTTAGATATAAAGAATATTCCTTTAGCTTTCGTTTAGTGCCAAAAATGTATCTTTAATATAATGCATTAACAATATTAATTTGATTGCACAGTCAGAGAAAGTACGATACGATATAAATCAGTTCAATGATACGATTAAAACAAGAAATATGACTTTGTAAAAGCTATTAAATTCTGCTAACCGATTGAATAAGTATGCACTTTAACAGTTCGTTACGTAAAAATATATGTAAATTTTTTATTTTCTTGTCAATGTGAAGAATGAAGAGGAGGATGGGGAAAATTAATTTTGATTACTGTGCATAAAATATGCAATGAACGAATTGCGACACACAATAACATTTGCAGAAAAGTTTTCAAACTATACTTTGTATTTGTATGCAACTCTTATTTTATTATATATACCAAACGAAGATAAATGGGAGACATATTGTTTTTGTCTGGTAATTTACTTCATCTTCTTTTTTCTTTTCTTCTCCTTTAAGGCTGATATTTTCAGCCAAATTTATTTGACACTGCAAATCGCATACTAATACACGTTTAGGATATGCAAGATAGCTTTATCTAGTGTTACATTCCACTTTTCATTTTTTATGAGGTTTATATTGGGTTTTTTATAAAAGAGGCAAAAGAAGGTTGACATATTGTTGTTTGTCCGTCCGTGCATCCATAACGAATCGTGTCCGGGATAAAACTTTGTATCCTTTTAGGTAGGCTTTTTGATATTTGGCATGTGGGTAGATTATAACTAATCGATGTGTCGCATGCCATGGGTGTTGAAATTTAATTTGAAAATTGACCCCCAAGGTCACATCATTGCCTTTTGAGTGACTGCTTCGTGTCCGGGATATTTAACTTCGAAATTTGACACCCCCCCAAAAAAGAAAAATCACATCAATGCCTTTTAAGTAATTGCTTCGCGCCCGGGTTGTAAATTTAAAAAAAATTGTTTGACTGTTTCTTTGCTTGTATGAATGGTGTTTAAGGCCACTTTCAGCAATTTTTCAGCTGTATGATGGAGTCCAGTTTTTATTGGGAGTGGAAGCCTGAGTACCCAGAGAAAACTCCGACCTTCGGTGAAATAGGATAAGCTTTTCATATTTGCCATGTTGGTAGATAGTTACTAGACAATTGGTCTCGTATCATGGTTGTGGACCTTAGACTTTGAACTTTGACCTCAAGTCCGATCGCATTTTGTTTTGATAGACAAATGAGTACTAGGGTTTTAAACTTTTTTGTCGTTTGAGGTTGGCTTTGACATTTGACATGTGGGTAGACCATAGGCATTGTGTTGATTTGTGTTGTTGACATTTCACCTCAAATTTCGACCTCAACATATTTCTTTTTTATTATGGCATATGCCTGCATCTGCTATAAGTTTGTTTCTGATGCACAATCTATTTAAATCGGATCCCACAAAGATAGGTACAATTTCCTTTTATTTTGTTTCTTTAAACATTATAGTGGGTAATATATATTACTTTTCAGATCAATCATGGAAAAAGAGAGATTTCTGTGTTACTATTGCACACAAACGTTCAATGAATTTTCTGACACAATCAATCAAATAAACAATTCATAAGTACAAATCCATTTACCAAATATGAAATTATTCCGACTGACGGAAGCTTAGAAACGCTTTTTTAGCGTATGCGCGGCAAACAGGAAGTAGTATTCCAACAGGTCTGCAAATAGTTTAAATCGTACAATCCATTGGTATAAACCACCATATGAAATATCCAACCAGTACGACAAACGAAACACGAGAAACGTTTGACGAAATTGTTTAATACGTATAAGCTGCAAGCAGGAAGTAGAGGGCCGACAGTGAGATTTGTGCAGAACTTACTGCCTATTAGTACGAATCACCAAATATCGAACCGTTCCAATTTCCAGAAAGGGTTAAACGTTAAACTAAAATCATTGTAATGCACATAGGCCAACAAGAAGTAGGGTTCTGAGAGGTGGGATATCAGCCTATAACATACTATTCGTTTGCACAAATCATCATATCAATCATCAAAATATTCTGATTGAAGAAAACTCAAAAGAGTGACAAATTTATGTCGACGTTCTGCAAAACTGAATTTTTATGTCACCGCCCAAAGGCGAAGGTGACATTTGGGGCGTTGACACAAAAATAAAGACAATATTATAAGACATCGTTAAAAGCTGGGGTGTTTTGGGTTTTTTGTTTGTTTGTTTGTTTGATTGTTTATTATTATTTATTATTCATTTATTAGAATTAACAATGAAAGAAACCGGTTGATTAAACCATAAATATAAATAATTTTGAAATAAAACGGTGTACATTTGTGTAAGTATTCTCTTACCAGATTCGTAGATTCTTTTCTGTGTATCTTCAGATGTCTACAGGTGTAATACGCGATAAATTGTGTATAATTCGGTCAATTAAGGTCAATCTCGCGGTCTGTTCGAATGATATAATATTGTCCTTAGTAACTACATGTCTTACACGTTTTCCTTTTCTGTTTTTATGTAAAAGATAACTGTGGAATTCTCAAAAATATTTTAATATGTTCTCAAAATATTTGCAACCTATAATGTTACAAATTATTAGACATATGAAGTATCCGTGTTACAGTTAAATATGATGTGTTAATTCTTGAGATTTAACTCTCATTTGTACGCTAATTGCCCTTTAAATTTTTCGCTCTGCGTCATTATTATAAATTGTAGGCAGCACATTTGATAATGTTTGCCTAAATTGATACCTTATAATTTGTAATAAAAGTTTGACATCAATAAATTGACCTACCAAGTAGATGCTTCCGTTTTATACTATTTATTGTCGACATAGTAGGAAATATTTGTACAAAATCTTGTTCGTTATGTTGTTATTTGTTGATAGGTTCGAACTCATATGTAGAGCGTTATCGACATATAACACAGATTTCCGCTTAAGCCCTGCTCTGGGATTGTCTCAATGAGAGCATTTACTCTATGCTTAATTCCTCACTATGGTTTTAAGATGAATTAAAAAGCTGCTCCACTACTTCTTACCTATTTCCATGTCTAGTGATTTGTGTCAAGAATTTATACATCATAGTCCTATTGTATTAACAATTGTAGACCTTTTGTATAATATTCAATGATATACAGACGTTAGTTGTAAAGTTATTGAAATGCCCCTTGTGGAAGTATAAAATTAATCACTTAAGAAATACGTGGCTGTTTTCAATCGTGTCAATGAACTTTTATTCATCGTGTCATTATCAAAAGATGAGCTGATTTTTTCCGTATCATATTTATAGTAAATGCGTAAAGAAAAATGATTTATACTCCTAATAAATTGCAATTGGAAGAATAATTTTGGGGTCAGAAAAAGGTAGGATAAATGTCCTTTTGAACAAAAACACTTGATACAGAAATATATTGTGCAGAAGCGTAAATTTTGCATTTATTTGTTCAAATTTGTGATGCCAGTACCTTTGGAACATATTTTCAGATAACAAATGAAAACATTAGTTAAAACGATTCAATAGGTTAATGGACAAATATATGCCAAATAATTTTTTTCTGCACTATATTTAATACAGTGAGTTTTTAACGTAGCGATTTGGAAAAAGTCATCTGTATACGTATAGGTCTGAATTTGTTTAGATCTTTTTCCATCGTGTCATACTACTTCTCACCAAAATGATATAAGTCGGTTGATCGGTGTGATTGTAGAGGAACACTATCAATCCTTCTCCAAACATGTGAACTTTTCGTACTGTGACGAAATATTGCACCAATTTGTCTGCATCGATGGGGTAACAAAAGGTGCTGTGAGAAGTCAAACGAGTAATGCATATTTCTATAATTAGTTGTGTTATGTGGGATTTGACCATCGGGTATTGTAACATTGTGCAGTTCATCGTAAGCATTTTGATCTGAGGTTTTATATATCACACGTTCTGCTATATTTTATTCGACGTGTGTTTTAAGTTCCTTGTTATATTTAAGTTTGTTCTCGTCTGTGATGGAATCAATTATTAACTGTTTTAATTTTTCACACTTTCCACATACATCATCTTTTGGTGCAGCTATTTTGATTTGTGGAAACAATTTTTCCAAATATCTCTAAAAGAGGGTATGCCTAAAACTCTATATAACGATACATCTAACGTTGACTTGAATATTAAATAAAGTTTTAAAATTTCACTTCAGTATAATTTGTTTTCGTTTTGTTTTTGTTTTGTTTTGTTTTTGTTTGGCTTGTTTGTTTATTTATGTATTTAAAATTGTATTTTATTTTATTTTATTATTTTTATTTTATTTTTAACAAGGCAAAAGAATTTTAAAAATCAGGTCGTTTATATGTTATATATAAATGCGCATGTCGATTAGCTATTTTGTAAATTGTTAATTATAATTATCCTTTTGGGGGTGTGTGTGATCGGTATCGTGCTTGGGATATGACTGCATATTATAAGAATGAACAAATAAGCATTTCACTGTGTAGATATTCGGCAAATAAAAAACAAATTGCAGAAAATACCACGATTGCATCTGTAAATTATTCAATTCTTCAAAGAGGGTTTTCCAGTGACTGACGTACTCATTATTGACCTGCTATAAAACCTTTTGTATGGAATTCAAAACACTGTAAGTTTTTTTCTAACATTAACCAGTAATAAATCCATATTCAAATAATCTTTTTATCAAATTTTGTAAAGTTTTGACAACACATTGTCAAGGTTTTTACGAAGACACTGTCGTCTGTAAATGATTCTCAACTGAATAACCCTTAAATCGTTACGTTTACGTCGATGCAGTTTTCTCGATAACGATGTCACGAAGTTTTTGTAACTTTTCTCATGAGACGGCTCATATATTATTAAAACAGATATAAAAAGGAGGATTTGGGATAAGTCTTTCCTTTCGTTCACTACCTTATGTAGTAATTGACCATGCGTAACACAATTTAATACTTTTCATAGCTTCACTTGTCCTGAGCGTTTTATTTGTCAACGTGTCAACGCGGATGGGGACACATAGAAATGCCAAGCGTAAAATTTTCCAGGCTTGTAAACACTCTCACTACTTTATTTCTTTTCTTTCTTTTCAGATTATTATGAAATTATTCAAATGTTTATTTCACCCGCATCTTAAAACAAGTTGGCCCCTTGGCAATGTAAAAATTGTCCTGTTCACGCCTAAACCTCTGTAAGATTTTAAGAAATTTAAATGAAATGTTAATATCAACAATATCTTGGTTAAGTCGAAATAAGCAAAGATCAATAATTTTTGTAGGATTCATGCCAAATGTAAATTATATTGCAAATTGTCCTGTAGTAAGCAATTATTCCAGCGGGAACACAATCTGTAATGTATACTTGTAAACTTGTAAAAAGTACTAGACAAAAGCGTAATAGATTGTCAGTGCCAGGACGTTGAAGCGAATTCCACAGATTTCAAGCCGAAGGCAAATGCATGATTGAAACTCCGAGCTAATCAGTCATCACTTAATTTTTGAAGCATTAGTATTTGAGGCAATTTGCAATGTAATCGGTTTCCCGCACTTTATATCAGAATGCTTCTTACTACTTGTTGCAGCCTGTACGTCTTGTCTTAATTGTCTGGATATAGGAACGCTGCTGCATAAACAGGATTAATGAGTTAGATTGAAATCTTCACTGTTTTTGTCATTATGAATTGGTTGATATCTACAAATAAGTCTCTTACATATCTTTCAATTGATTTATCACTCCTTTGACTGGACATTCACAGGAACTGCTTACTCTCACGGAGCACACGACTTTACCTCCAGGTTTAGTGAAATGGATGCTATGAAAGTATGCACATTTTCCATTCATAACAGTCGTAATATTCAGTGATGCATTAGAATTGCTTTATGTATCTTTGAGTACCTTTGATTCCGTTTAATGCATGTTTTTTAAAGTTTGTGTTACATGTAGAATAAGAATTTTTGCATCTCTGTACTGTTATTTTATAAATGAATATAAATTGTAAACTTGAATTATCGTAAAAGTTACTCTGCCAAAATTAATTTTAAAAAGCTGCGGAATATCTTTGAGTACCTAATTGAATTATGATGTTGGTGTTTAGTTCCGCCGCCTCTAATACATTATCATAAATTGGAAGCAATTTATTATACGCTTTTTATATAGATTTAAGGATTGTGCCTAATTGGTGCAATATAAAGAGTAATTCTCGAAGCTTTTATGTTTTACGTCTTCTATTATGCGTTATCCGTATGTACTATAATAAATTCGGTTAGAACATACTTTAGAGTTCTTTAATATTTCTAGGTAGCCGGATGACATCAGTGGTCGTCCCAGTTTAGATTTAGGACTGGTTTTGTTCTTGTTTTTACAGATTTCAGTAATTCGGGAAAGCAAAATACAACCAAGGACATTACAGATTTTGGAAGTGTTTGCTACACTTTTAATTTCTTGTCGTGTAAAGTCTAAACAAACATCAAATTCCACAATAGAACAACAAAACGAACGATTTGAAAAAAATAAAAAAATTTCTGTGGTTTTCAACAACATTGTAATCAAGTACTTTTTGGCTGCGGAACCTTATCTCTTTAGTGCTGTTGGTTTTTTTAGATTTGGCGGAATCTATGGTTCACCAAATCACAAAAATAGCTAAAAGACCTACAAAGCTACGGTTCTGCAACTAGTACTCTACTTGTCTGAATAATTCAAGCTGATTACAATTTTTAACATATTTCCGTCGCGTTTTTCATTGGCATTTTTTACATAAGTTATTATATCTTGTCATAGTTCAGCGTTTTGTTGCGCTTTCCATTTATTTCTAGTATGTTGCATTGTAATTTACAATGTCTGTCATAAAAATTGTCCGATTATAATTTGATTAATGTAGCATATATTACTAACTGCTTCCATAACCCTTATAACAAAATTTAGTACTTTCTTTCATGGACACAATAATCTAGATCTGTATTGCTGTTTTTAACTTAAATCATTTTATTGTGATGTTTGCATTACAAAACAAACGAATTTCGGACAATAATTTGTATTTCCTTACGGTCTTCTTCATACCAAGCTGAATTACGTTCATTATTCATTCTTCACTATTCATGATTGAAAAATGAACTATGAAATAATTCATTATTCACAAATATAATTAGATATTAGCATAAATTTGAATAACTGATGATTAATGACTGTTTTCTATATTATTAGGATATCTATAATATCATTTCTATATATGTAGAATTTCGTACCTAACTCGGACCTAAATGTTTAGTACCTTTTTACACAGCATGTAAACGTAAGTTTATTAAGAATGCAGGTTTTTTCATAACCAAGAAGTGTCCCATCTCAGTATTTAAACAACGCGTGCTCTAGTGTGATATTTGTTGGATAGATTGATTAGTTTTGTCCTAATTAGGGGACGTCGTACTTAACCCAGACCTAAATGTCTGGTACCCCTGTATATAGCATTATGCAGAAAATGAAGTTATATGATAATAGATCTTTTTTTTCAATAACCAAAAAGTGTCCCATCTCAGTATTTTGAACAACTCGTTCTCTGGTGTAATATTTGTTTGAGAGATTCATTAGCTTTTTCTTAATTATGGGACGTTGTACCTAACTCGGACCTTAATGTCTTGAAGCCCTGTACATACCATTATGCAGAAAACGAAGTTTATAAGAATAGATTAAGTTTTTTTATAATAACCAAGAAGTGTCTCATCTCAGTATTTTCACAACGCGTTCTCTGGTGTAATATTTGTCGGATAGAATCATTAGTTTCGTCCTAATTAGGGGACGTCGTACCTAACCCGGGCCTTAATGTCTGGTACCCCTGTTTATAGCATTATGCAGAAAAACACGCGAAGTTATATTAGAATAGATCAATTTTTAATAACCAAGAAATGTCCCATCTCAGTATTTAAAACCGTACATGCAACAGTACAAAACATAGCGTATATAAAAAATTAAAAATGTATAAAACACAAAAGAAGAAGTTAGAAAGAGTAAGTTTAGTCGATACTTTTATAAAGTGACGAACATTTACAAACATATTTCAATTGGTGATCCGACATATGGCTTTGTTAATAAATTATAATGTTTCAATTTAATGTCAATAGTTGGAAAATCTATAACTCCTGCACCCTTTTGAAAAACACACAAGGGGCACTAGTATAAATAATAGATGACGTGTTCGAATCGTGGACCACATGCACAACTAAGATTGTTGACTACATTTATTATAAACACTACATCATTGAATGAACTAATCCAATGTCTTAGTCTAGTATGGATTAAGTTTGCTCTACTAGGATCATTCCTGTAATACTTCGGGGTTCTAATGTGAATGTTTTTCAGTTTAGATTTGAAACTTTCAATTGTATGTAAATTTCTAGAAGATAGATTACAGAAATGGTCCTGACTTGGTACAGGAATTTAAAAGAAAATGGAAAAGCATCAAATTGGTTAAACCAGGTTTTACGGTGCCAAACCTCAAGTATGATTTCTTTAAGACGGGATTTTAGTTTCTCGTGAGGCAAGGTGGTATAAAGAAATGAAGACAGTTTTGGACTTTCAGCGCATTGTTTTTAACTCGTTGGAAACGATACCAATAGGCAGTATTGGCGAGACATTTTGTAGATTTAAATTGATATTTGCACACTTACGAGATTCAAAAGTGTACGTTATTAACCCATATGACAATATTTAAACTGGTATTAACCAACGGAACATGCGCTTGCGTTAACATCCGACGGCACCAATTGCGCAATTGATGCCATGAATTTATTCTAATTGTATCATCATTATTATTTTTACATTAAAATTGTTGTTGTGTCTCTTTGAAGACGCTTGAGTATGTTTTGATTGTGGTACATATAGTGTAAGACTTCTTTTGCATGTCTGTATTGTTAATATATAAATGTAAACTTCTATTCTCATTAATGTTACACCGCCAAAATTAAATACAATGAAAAGACGTGGAAAGTCTTAAAGAAACTGAATGATTTGTGAGGTATGTGTTTAGTTTCTCTCCTCTATTTATTTACAAAATTACATCGTGAAAGCAATTTAGTACAGAGTTTAGTGACATTGATTTATTTGGTGTCAAATTGGTGTAATATTAAAAAAGTAACTTTTGAAATATTTATGTACCTGCAATGTCTGAAAACAACTGCATGAAATCTTTTTTTACAAAAATAAATAAATAAATTTGAGACTTGGCACATACCTAACGGTTCTTCATTGTAATAATTGCAATATCCTGCCAATATCATAGGTTGTCACCGTTTAGATGTGGATTGGGATGTATTTTGCTCTTTATTGAATCGTCAGATCCCAGTCAGTTGGGTGAGCACCATGATGGAAAAGAATGCATTTAGAGCTTTGACATGTATTGCTACACTGCTAATTTCTTGTGTTTCAAAATCTATACAAGCATCAAATTCCACAATAGATGAACTACAAAACGAACGGATTATGCAGCTGGAAAAACAATCAAAGTTTTGGAAAGTAAAGTTCAAGATTTGAATAAAACGGGCATAAATGGTAAGAAATGTATATTTAAAATTTATAGCAACATAATTATAAATACATATTTGATAATTTTGATTAAATAATTGTAAAGAATACTTAAACATGATGCACTATTCCAGCTTATACTATTATATTATAAACGTAGTTTAATGATTTTTAAAATTCAACAGTTGCAACATGTGTTAATGTTATTTTGTCGACCAACGTTATATATTTTGAATTTTGTGTTAGTCGTACAAAGAAATCAATGTAAAAATAAATTACAAATGCTCCAGTAAAATTATTACGAATAAAAAAGCGTGCCGTTGTTAAATATTTTATTCATTAAACATTAAACAATTATTCACACAGTAGCGAATAATAAATTATTTGAAGGTATTTAAATAATGAATTCATCAGACAGACTTCATTATACACTGATCCAACTTTGTTTTGAATTTTATTATACTTAACTTTTTAAGTCAGTCATGATTGCAAAATGGCAAATGTCATGCGTGTTGGGCTGTACAAAGCGGTTCCTAAGAAATCAATGTAGCGAAACACGTTTATAAAGGCAATTGTATTGTCGTTTATTTGTTTGTTTGTTTGTTTGATGGTGTTTAACGCCACTTTCAGCAATTTTTCAGCTATATCATGGCGAGGCCCCTTTGTCGTTTATTGATGTTTGGATGTTCAAAATCTATACAAGCATCAAATTTCTACTGTTGCTCAGGACCATGAAGGATCTTCGGAATAATGAAACATCCCAATTTTGAAACCTCCGGATATCCTCAATAATTGCTTAAAAACAAAACATAATTAATTTTTTTAATTTAGAATTTCTAATTTACATACAATAACTTTTCATTTCATCGTATTTTAATTATTATTTTTTACATTAAAATTGTTGTTGTGTATCTTTGAAGACGCTTTATTATGTTTTGATTGTGGTACATATAGTGAATAATGATATTTTATAGGTGCCTTTAATACAAATGGTATAATGTTTCACGCCATAATAGACAGACCCTCATTCACTTTTGAAAAAGAGTCAACCTTGGTGTTTGATAAAGTTATCATCAATATTGGTAGTCATTATAACGAGAATGACGGTGTATTCGTAGCTCCAAGAAAAGGTGTGTATTTGTTCTCATGGACAATATCTATTGGATCTGCTTCCGTTGGTGGTGGTGCAAAATAAAGTCATATCCTCGACAGGGAATCTCCACAGCAATGGTGGAAGGCATTCGGCATCAATGACGTCATTATGTAGAATGGAAAAAGATGATCATGCTTTCATTAGAACAACATGATATGGAGACAAACATACTTTCATAGTGAAGATAACAATATACGTACTTCCTTTCTTGCTCTGTTTGTCTGTAATGAATAGTGACATGACATTTACATTGTTCAATAGAAGCAAACTGACACTTTTTGTGTTTGTATATGTGTCTCAAGTAAACAAATATCCTTCATGACTGAAAATTAAAGAAACCACAGAAACAGCTTCATCTATTTTATTTTTTTCTCGGATATCACACCAGTCGTCATCTCTCATCTCAGTTCAAGAATTTAAGGCAAACGAGATGATTTCAATTTCAAAATTATAAATTTCACCCACTTATGCAGAAATATTTCAGCTTTTGCTACATACAGTGTCTTCAATTCTTTATTAAGGTCTTTCCCTTTTATGATTATTTTTTTTCTGTCGCAGATGTCCAAAAATGCGTATTGACGTATCGCTTCGAAACTTGGCACACTTAACCGACACTACCTGGGCTCGACCTTGGTCACCCTGCGAAACCGATCTATTTTTAGAAACGGAGTAATCTCCCCAAACACTGTTTACCCTTGTTTTCAATTAAACTCATAACTTGTTACCGATATCAAAATTCTAAGGTGTGGAAATTGCCACCTGACTCCTGACAATGATTAATCACGCAAAAAAAGATTTTTCGATCAACTTCCTGGTTACGCGTTTTTGAAGCGAAGTTAGTCCAAAACGTCAAAGTTGTTTCATTTCCACAAAACGTGGTTTCCAAGTAGATATGAGGGTCCTACGAATGGCCTTAGTCATGGGAAGCAACTATTTTGGAGTTAAGTTGGAGTGAGAAAGTTTAAGATCAATATTTTATTACTTAATTACGTCATTTTTTTATATTGACATTCAATGACTAAGGCCATTCGTTGGTCAATCTTTGTCTAAACTTTTGACAAGAAACACCGCCATTTGTATCGTTGCATAATCTTCTAGACTTGTATATTATTTTTTGTTTATGCTGTATCGTCATGTTTGTCGCGTCTGGCGTAATGCATTTGTCACCGTGGTAATTTTGATTACATCTTGTTGGAATATTTGAGAGATGGAAAAGGTTACAGAGGGTGAGATGGAGAAGTAAATTTTTGTTTAACAACTTAAAGCAACAAATTATTTTAAATCAGGAACATACATCTACATTACATTTCTTAAATTAGTAAATATCTATTTTGAATTTAGCAATTCTTGATGCACATGTACAACCAATTCTTATTGGACAGTGTGAATTCCACGATTGATGCTGCCATAAGTAAGCGAGAGCTGAGACATTATTTCCTGTATATAAATACATTTTACATGCATTATGTGTAGGTACGACTATCTGTATCACATCAAGACAGTTGTGTACAAAAAACATACTTTATTTTAGATACAAAAATTCCTTGTTTAGTCAGTTATTCTAGTTGTTTTTATTGCAGTGTCACCAATAAACTCACCTTACAACCATTAAATCATTAATTGATGCCAGCAAATCTTCAAATACAATACAGTTATCTACCAATTGTAATGTCATTAATTTAATTGAAGATAAAAAGGATATTTACTTATACAAAAATTGGAACACACTACATGTATTTTGAAACCTTTAATCACATTATCTACATTGTATCACAGAAATGTAATGACAGTAAATTCTTGTGCAGGTATCAATTATATTTTAAATTATCTTTTCAAAAATTTTGTGAAATCCGCAAATTAAAGCTTTTGGTCTATAATATTCGCATTGATGTTACAGTTTTTCCCACCTTTTTGTATGGGTACAATAATTCTTTTTCTTCCAAATTGCAGGCTCGTGGTCTATTTTCAATAAGCTGTATAGTAGTTTCATCATAAGTATTAAGAACTTTTTCCAGCGTACCTCTAGTGTTCGTTTTATATAAAGTCGACCCCGGGAGATTTGTGAACATTCATTGACTTGGTAGCGTTGTAAATTTCTTCAGGAGTTGTTTCAACGTAGATTATTCCCAACTTAGTCATCTACTTGTTTGAATGACTCGTTCCTTTCATCCTCAAATTTCGAAATATTTCTATGCGATTTGCAAAAGGATCCATAGTAATCTTATCACAGAGCTAATCTCTCGACACGAAGAACGTTTCCGGTTACTAGGTTTATTCCATAGTTACCAGAAATACCCAGCGTCACATTCTGCAGCACTTTAAATTTTTCTTAGCTTTTTTAAATGCTAATAAACAATCGTTTTTTACTTTCATAAAGTTCCTGTATAATTTGAATTCACGCATTTTCCCTTCACATGTTGAAACTTTCGGATGTAGAGAATCTAAAAAACATTGGAACATCTTTGGGTTAAACGCAACTCAGATATAATCACAATATCGCAATAATGCTAGTCCAAAACTCAAATCAAGCTATACGGGAATAATATTTTCCTATTACATTCCAAGATAATATCAGCGTCAACAGGTAACCTTTCCGTACCAGAAATCCGACTTTGTGAAAGGTTAGCATAACCTATGTTTATTTTTATTTTAGCCGAGAACTTTCCAGTAACTTTGAGTAACGTTTGAAAATGATTTTCAATCTTTTTTGCTCTTTAATTTCATTTTCGAAGTGATTTACGCTTTTTACAAATTCCGAAACTCTGATTGGCTATTTGAAAAATAACAGTCTCGTTTGTCAAAATGGTAAATTTAGCATACCACAGGAAGATTCAGACATTTATCCCCTGGTAAGTAGCATTCATACGCTACCCCACTTAAATGATTTATGTAGCGAGTGTCTGCCGAATTACAGAGGATCTCAAGGTTAGATAATAGTAATACATTTTTTTCTGTAAAATACCACATAATTTCTTTGCTACCTCTTTACCATATTGACATGGTGGTTGTAGTTATAGGAGTTTTCTTGTACAAACACAATCAATTCGTCTATACTTTTTATATTACTGAAAACCTTATGAACGAATTAGCACACAACACAAATTTTTATAAGCTTTTTTTCGAATGCATATTCAGGTCTAATCACGCTTGACGAAAATTAACGTAGGAAATGAAGTTTAGTTTTGCAAAGGCATCGCTTACTATTTCTCAACGAAATCAATGAACTGCGGGAAGGTACACTGTTACACGGAACATATTTATCATGTGATAAATATGTAGTAATAAATCATTCGAAAAACTCGAATGTATTTGTTTCTTTAACAAAAGATTTCTTGGATTCTATGTCGGAAAACATATCTTGCACGCTGGTTGAGTTCGTTCGTTTCTTACGTTTTATGTGCTACCATTATCTAAGTATGATTGAACTGATGGATGATTTTACTGTAGATTTGGCTACGGCGGTATAGCTATTACCGCACACCTGGTCGTCGCATTTGACATCACCACCATGCGAGTATTTGTTGAAAGCAGGAGATGTGATGGAAAATCCCGATATAACGACACTCGCTGGCATCATCATGCTTAGGAATCAGAAGACTGTAGAAAAACCAAAGAGAGAAGTTCTATATTCTTTTCTTTCATTCGCCCTGACAAGGACTATATAAAATTATCTTTTTATAAAAATTAAAATATTGTTTTACATAAAATTATAACAGACATACAATACATAATATAATGTCTTTTTGTCTATGTTAATAGTATGTTTTGGATTACAGTTTGACCCAGTTAAAATCAAATCATTCTTTTTAATATTGCAATAAGTCATGTGTTTTCCAATTCATTTTATTATGTTTCAATTTTGTATGTTTGTTAATTTTACATTGACCCATTTTGTATTAAGGAAGTATAAAGAAGTTTGTATAATCATTGAACACAGCACCTTTTGTTTATAAAAATAGTATACATGCTCCCGGACGGAGATTTAAAATTCCACCATATTCATATATTTTTGGACGTTATAAATTTGGACCTAATCATATATATTTTTATACAATAGTTGCGCATATAGAGGGCATTATCACGATATCTTGACGGCACAAAGAAGAGTGGTTTTGCCTTAAACATCGATAATGGCCGAAGTCAAGGGCATTATCAATGTTGAAGGCAAAACCGCTGTCCCGCGTGCTGTCATGTATCGTGATATTCCCGCTATATAAACAACAATTATTTTTATTTCATTTAATAATTAAGAAACGATAGGTGACAGACTATTATTTTATTTGTATCTTTTTGCTGTACGATTTGAATGCGGACCTCATGATATATATTTATTGGATATTTTTCAGGATATATACAGGTCTTTTGTTTAATGAAAAGAGCTACCTCTTGGTGGAGCTCTATAGGATTATCGTAAGCTTCAATTTTTTCCTATACCGGCTGAAGGATTTTATTGTTTACATATAATTTGTCGAGCACTAGTACCACTTTAGATTTCTCGAGTTTTTCCTCTTTCATTATTAGTTGACGTCTGCTTGCTCGATGTTGGAAATTGTTCATTATTCAAATATGTTTTCCTTTAAGATTTCTCTCCGCTTCTACATCTCTGTAGTAGAGAAATGTCACTTGTATGGATCGAGGTGGGCTATTAAAACCTTCTAGCTTTTTCCAAAGCGATGGACGTTACCAAATTCGATAAAGTGCATAATATTTTCGTTTCATTTTCGATGAATCTCCTTAGTTTTAGTGCTCAGTCTTCTTCGAACTGTTTTTGCAGAATGGTAAAAAAGAGGTTATATTTCATCTGTCTGCATTGCATATCGACAAGTCTGCTTTTCAAAGTTTAGTTTTCTGTTTCAAAGTTCATACTTTGTCTTGGTACGCTTGTTTTCGTACATAATATCGGTTCTTTCACTTCTCGAGCGAGATTGTCAGTATTTGATTTCAAATCATCGAAAAGGGTTCCCGTTCCAATACTGCTCGCCTCAAGTTCACTTACTCTTGCATTTCCTTCTGTAATGTCATGTTCAGCTCTAGTAACACTTGCGGTTAGAAATGTTAAATTATTGCTCATCTCTTTCAATGTTCTGTATTCTTTTATGTGTTCGAGTCCATCACAGACAGTCTAGTATACATACGGTTCAGAAGTGAACGTGATTCGTTTTCGCCATCATATAACACAGTCTACTATAGCACAGTAGTTGCGATATTTACTTGATTTTTATTATCCTTTTTATTTGTCGACGTATTGGTTCACTCCTCCGGAGCCTCATAAAATCTACTCAGGGGTCAAGTACTATTTCAAATCGGATATGACTGGGATAGTAGGTCGATAATGCAACGTTAATATAACAAAACTGATACTAAAAAAGAACAGGACTAACATGGACCCCTAAATCCAAAGAAAAAACTAATTACCCTCTAACTATGACCTTCATCTTGTCAAGTGATCCTATAAGTTACTAATTTAAACTATGTAACGCGGTTAGGGTCATTGAAATTTCCTAAAGGCATAAAAAAAGTAAAATCGTATAGTATTGGCTTTCAAGTGTTAAACGCTTTATTTAGAAAACAACTTTTTGAACCTTGTCATTACATGCTTCAAATTCAATCAACTTAGATTTCTGATATGAACAAAACATATTAAATTTACAGAGGACCATTAAATGAGAATATCTGATAAGTTTTATTTACATTTGATTACCGGTTTCATAAAAAACTGTTAAAACTTCTTCAATTAGCTTGGTTTAAACTTGACCGTAAATTTCAGAGAAGAAGATTTAAATATAAAATCGCGAAGACGACAACGGTTACTGTGGCAAAGTTAGAAAAAATAGCAAAAGTCTAAAATGGCCGGATTGCCATAAATTAGGAAAAATTTCCTCAAACGCTGTCATAATAGCAGATGCACAACTTCAATACATGTGCAATCTTTTATGAAGTTTTAGACATCTGGGCAGAAAACTGTAGGAGGAATTGATTGCACCAAATAGGTATGTCTTCTGCAAATGCTCTGAAAAATGACTAAGATTCTCTAGTCTGGAAAATTAGGAAGACAATCCTTGAACACGTCCGTTATAACAGATGCACAACTTTGATACATGTGCAATCTTCCTGTGAAGATATGGGTTGTAAACTGTAGAAGTTGATTACACAAATGGATATATATTTTTTCCCGCCCGCCCATGAAGGATATATGCTAAAATTTATGGATTTAGTTTGATTGATGGTCAAATAGACATGCGCTTAATGATTTCTTTTTTGAAATTTTTATTCTATAAATTTACAGAATCAAAAATGCAGGTAATATACCTAAAACATATTCCTGAACAGTAATTATTTATCAACTGCAAAACGTGCGTCCGTGTTTTTCGTACATAAATTTCCATTATTTAACTATCGAGATATGGAGAAATCCGATAATCCAAGAGTACTAATAGAAGATTCTGTTTCTCTAATTTTAAAAAGTAGTAAATTTGCAAAATGAAGTACAAATTCTCCCAACTCCATTTGTACGTCCATGACTTGAATACGTTGTTAATTGAAGGTGTTTTGTTTATGATGTCATTAGTTCTTATTATGACTTTATTATTTTAAACTAATCAACTGCTGAGAACAGGAATTTCACTAGTTACGAGAACAATTTTTTCCACACCGGTCAGGCGGTATGAATATAATGCAAAAATTAGAGAAAAAACTGAGATTGAATTATCTTCTGTAAATAGAACGCCACAAATATTTATTTTTACACGAAGGAGAGACACCGACCAATCATTTTTAGCATAATTTAATAGTATTTACACTTTATCGATTGACATTATTTTTTCAACATTCTTGGACATATTTCTCCTTTACTCATCTAAGCAATTACAGAAATAATATAAAATCGTTGCCTTTATACAAGGTGAACATTCAAATTGCTAATCCGAGGTGGGTTGTTATCACAAAGGGGCTTAATCAATGGTAAACAATTTGAATGTTCGCACTGTGTGGAAGCAACGATTGTTTTATTATACTGAAACTACAAATTTTAATTTTAATACCTGACATGATTTGTGTATCTATAAGCCGACCTAATCTTACCATAACTTAATTTCCGGTTTGAAAAATCCGAATCGCTTTAAGACAGATGCCAGGTAAGACATTAGACAATAGATTGTAGACCGGTCGACAATAGGTCGTTTTCAAGAAATAAGGAGATGAAAATTGTAATGCCGATCATGTGATTTATAAAAAAACTACGTTTGCGGAAAGCGGCATCATTTAAAAGGAAATTGGAAGGCTTAAGAAATACGATGCAGAACGAAACCTGTGATATGTTGTGCAAAGCCCACACTAAACATAAATTTATGGAAGGTGGTAGAGTTTTATGCCATTTTATTTCGTTCACACGATGTTAAAAGACGGTGTGTTGAGGAAATGTAGTCTGCTTTCAATTAACACAAACATACATATATAATATATATCTTCATGTGTGTGTGTGTGTGTGTGTCTGTACGCGTGTGTAAGGGTAAAGTATAATACTGTACAACTATGTCTTTCATCCTGGAATTGTCAATTTGCGTAGGTTGTTTTTCCCGAGGACTTTAGACAGAGGGAAGACAACCCACGCAAGTTGAAAATATTGGGATGTCCAAAAAAGGAGGCCACATTTGCTTGTTTTTAACCGAGCAAACCAGGAAAGACCGAACATGCTTCCTTATTGGCGTTATTTCTCATAAATTTTTCCCGTTGTCGATCGCGTAATGTTTAAGAAATTGTTGTCACACTGTTTCCGGTTGCTGATCACGTGATGTCGATGGTTGTCTACAAATATAGTTCACCATAAAATAGTTTATTCTTTGTAGTTTTTTTTCTTTGCCTTTTTTCTTGTTTTGGTGCTACTTTTTGGGCTTATTAGATAGCAAACATTTTCAAAATTAAACATTTGATGAAGATGGAAAATTTTGATGAAGACGGAATAACGCTGTCGCCTGAAGTCGGACCCAACAAGGCCATTGGGTTCTCGTCGTCGGACATCCCAAGCAAGCAAAGATTAGGGATTTATTGTAAACAGATATTGATTAACATGTAAAAATAATAAATAATACATTGCATTTTTTTTTATTTACACCCACTCAATTTAATCAAGAGAATAAAAGAAATTACCGTAAGTGGGTTTGAAAATCTCTACTAAGTATCCTATTATTGTACTTTTTATGTTTTACATGTCTAACAAGTTATATTTCATGGTTCGCTAGGTTTGCTGAACCAGGTAATATTTTTAATGTAAAAAGGAATTTTTACTAAAGAATACCCCATCTCCACGATCAGTCGACATTCATTTTAAGTACTTAGTTTGTGTTTGATAACAATGAATCGGGACTTGTTCCAGTGTATTAGTGATGTAGTAGGATCAGAAAAGGTAGTCGAAGTAAGACGTTTGTTTTTTCGAGTTTTAGATGGATGTTTCAATGACTTAGGTCTGCCAATTACACAAATATCAAGTGGGAGCAAAGCTGAAGGGCTAGATCTTCCCGGAAGTGACTTTGATGTTATGCATGTCTTAAACTACATAAACTTATGCGATGGTAATTCTGGTATTTCGTCAAATATGGAGCATGATTTGGTTGTCGATGCAGAAAATGCTACTCCAGGATTTGTACTTCTTAAATAGCCCTTCGATACAAATTACTTCGATTCAGTTGAACTTACTACAGATGGAGCACTGCTATGTAATGACGAATTTAAATTATACTGGAAACGAAAACAAAATCACTTTCACTTATTGTATGAAAAACACGGACCATGCTTATCAGCGGCAACGGATAAACTTGATCTTGCGCATTGTTTGAAAGGAAATTTCTGGCCATCGGTTGCTTCGCAGTGGATACAGCGACCACGTTTGGCAAACTGGCCGTCACCTTTACATATATCAGAAATTGTACACAACGGAATTTTGTTTGTTCCAATTGGCAGTAAATTCGGCTCCACTACGGACAATAGATTCGAATGGAGAATGTCATTTTCTGTAGCAGAAAAAATATTGATTCATTCCTTCAATCACACGCAATTTTTATGCTAAAAATAGTGCTAAAAGAAGTTATTAACAAAACCAGTCACTCGAAAGATTTGTTGTGCTCTTATTATATGAAAACCGCTATGTTCTGGGTGATAGAGGAAGAAGAAAACACAGTATGGATACCAGATAACCTAATTGAATGTTTCAAAGCGTGTTTGAAAAGAGTATTGTATTTTGTCAGATACGGTTATTGTCCCAATTACTTTATTCCACAAAATAACATGTTTGAAGGAAAATTCCAAAAGAACCGTAATGTGCTTCATTTAATTACTTTTCTTGAAGAGTTATGTCTGGAGGGTCTAACGCTTTTCACAAATTCTGAAACTTTAATTGGTTTTTTGAAAAACAGAACCACCGTTGATCTAAAAGTTAAATTTTATATTCCACAGGAAGATGTGGCCATGTATGCCCTTTTAAGTAGCATTCATGCGCTACCCCATTTCAATGATCTATGTAGCAAGTATGTAAAAAGGGTCATCAGTAAGACAAGAAAACATAAAAAGGGTGTGTTCGCCGAATTACAGAAGGATCTCAAGGTTTTAGTAACTTCTTATATAATTGCCTATTTTTGCCGTCATTCACAATATCGGTTAGATATTAGTAATAAACCGTTTTCCGTGAATTATAAAGAATTTCTTTGTTACCTGTTAATTGGTACTATATTCGACATTTCAGGGTGGTTGTGGTTAGGCGTTTTCTTTTACAAACACAATCAATTCGTTAAGACTTTGGTTATTAATGAAAACGTTATGAAAGAATGTTCTCATAACAAAATTTTGATAAGCATTTTTTCGAATGCGTATTCACATTCTTTGACGAAAATTAATAGTAAACTGTCATTTTTGCAAAAGCATCGCATCCTATGCCTTCACGAAATGAATGAGCTCGTGCGTGAAGAAACACTAATACATGGAACAGACTTATCATCGTACGATAAATAATATATTATAATCAATCATCCGGAAAAAAATTCAAAAATATCTGTTTCTTTAACAAAAGATTTCTTGGATTCTATGTCGGAAAACATCTCTTGCACGCCGGTTGAGTTCGTTCATTTCTTACGTTTTATGTGTTACCATCATCTAAATATAATCGACCTGAGGGATGATTGTCTTGAAGATTTGGCTATGGCGGTACAGCTATTACCGTACACGTGGTCGTTGCATTTGACATCACCACCATGTGCGTATTTGTTGAGAGCAGGGGATGTGACAAAAAATCCCAACATAAAATATCTCGCTGGCATCAACATGCTTAAGAATCAGAAGACTGTAGGAAAACCAAAGAGAGGAGATGTTTTATGTTCTTTTCCTTCATTCTTTCGCCCCGACTATGACTAGATAAAATTATCTTAATTTAAATTTACATTTTATTGAAAGTAATTTATGGTTAAATCGCATCTCTTGGAATTAAATCTAAAAAGCCTGTTTTACGTAACATTACACTAGATATATGATACCTGATATAACCGGTTTTTGTCTACGTTAAAATATATTTTGGATTACAGTTTGACCTATGAAATCTGGTCCATGTCAATAAATGTTTGTATTCTGATTAACATAACAATAGGTCGTGGGTTTGCCAATTTATTGTATTATGATGAAAATAATGTACGTATGTAAACTTTGAGTTGACCAATTTGAGAAATCATAAACTGCCCATAGAAACTTGTAGATGGCTTTATATTGATATGATAGAAATAATAGAAAATGCAACTTATTTAATGAACAAATAGGAGATGAATATCAATATATATTGAAGTGTACAGCTATGGCTGATGACAGAAAAAGACATAAAAAAACTCACAAAAAATTCAAACGTTCTAAAATTTAAAGAAATTAAGTTAAGTTTATTGAAATTAGGCAAAATTCTCCGAATTATAAAAAAAGAGAAAGTCCCCTTATTAATATTTGGCTATATTGTTTTATAACAGTTAATGTTATGTATGTCAGTTTTTGTCTTAGTTTATTTTCTTTGTGCTGTGTATGTTGTATATAATGTAAATAGTTTGTCTCTGTACCAATATATATAGTTGTGAGAAATAAAGTAAAATATGTAATACAAAGTACAGATGTTTATATTGAAAAAACCTTGTTATTATCTTAGGTTTTTGTTTGTTTGCTTACTCGTAAAGGGTTTAATGCCACTTTCAATATTTACTCAGATATATCATCGTGTCCAGATTTTTTCTGGGGAAAAAAGAAACAAAACAAAAATAGTCTTGAAGGCACAGTGACAGAATATCGCACCGAATATTACAACACAACTGTGGGCATTACAATCAACACATTAACATCCATTTATTATTACTGCATGCAGTCAGATTTGCGGTGTCTTCGAATTATCTCCCTTCAAAATATTCATGTGACCGACCGCCATTTTCTGATGGACGCGTACTTTTTGACGCCACGAAAAAACATGTACAAAGGTAATACAATTCAACCCGGGCTTGCCAAATACCATGATGATCAAAGACATGGGATCATCTGTACTTGACGATCACAATACATGTATACATGTATTGTGAACAATACTTGTATATGAATTTTGTACAAGTATTTCTCCATGTATTGTCCATGTATTGTTACCTGTATTGTTACCTGTATATATCTAATTAGTGGTAAATAGTTTTTTATTGTATTGTCACAATGTATTGTCACTATATACATGAATTGTTTATTTTATGTTTATGGTTTCGTTAATTAAAGAAGAAAAAAAACAGAGATAATTAGAGTTGGTGCTATTTATTTTATCTACTGTAGATCTGATCAATGCATTTTAAGAATTTCTAGAACAAAATAACAGATATCAAAATGTTAACAATACAGCACTTTACTTATATTAATAAAATACATTAAACAAAACAAAATCAAACATTGTCAAATATTATAAATTTAAATGTTCATACACAGCACAAGTAATCAATGCAAGTTTTAAGTCTAATTGTAGTTTTAGTCCTTATTTGGCCACGCTGCTTGAGTTTTTCAACTGTCTCTGATTTTTCTGCAAGTTTGTCTTTCATTTCATCTTTCTTTAAGTTGAGGATATACTTTACACTTGTAGCAACAGAAAAGGCAATCCCAGCTGTTTCTTCATTTTGATGTAGTGCTCTATATGAGTTTGTATTTGTTAAATATATCATATAATCTTGTGTATTTGACAAATAAATTATATATATTTTTTAAGTTATTTCTCATCATCCATTACACAAACAAAAATGAAATTAAGCCATAAAGCTGTCATATTAATCCTTTACATAAACACAAGTTAATTCACAGCAAGCTTAATTGGTAATTAATTTAAAACCCTACAGAAGCAATTTATATCATGTTTAATTACCTAGCCCTCATTATATTGAGAAATGAAATATCTGAAAACTCATTAAGAACAAAAACTATTCTAATGAAGATATATTTATTGTCCGAAATACAGTATATAACCATCTATGGTTTTTTTTAAAAACTACAATACTTGTACAAAATTCATATACAAGTATTGTTCACAATACATGTATACATGTATTGTGATCGTCAAG
This sequence comes from Limnoperna fortunei, assembly GCA_944474755.1. Classification (NCBI taxonomy): domain Eukaryota; kingdom Metazoa; phylum Mollusca; class Bivalvia; order Mytilida; family Modiolidae; genus Limnoperna; species Limnoperna fortunei. The sequence goes on along the minus strand of OX104116.1, from coordinate 45,090,751 downwards.
TACAGGAGATCCAAGACATGCATGTTTCCTCCATCGAGTCATTGCAGTATAAAGTTACAGATGACCTGAAATAAGTTGCAATAAACATGTTTTCATCGTCAAGGAACAACTTTGGAAAATGTTGCCAGATCTTTGAAAAATATTAAAACATTGTTCCCGATGTAGTCACATGTCAGATCTTCAGTAGGACAAGGGTAATTATATATAGATTCGATTAAAATTTGTTTGAAGTAAATTAAAAATGGTGCAAAAATTCGCAGCACTAAAATGTGTCGGTTGTCAAGTAATTAAGGGAGACAAGTGTAAATGTAATGTAACGCAAGACGATTCACGTCCGATAATCTGTGATGATTCAGGTATGGGAAGCCGTTTTGGTCAACGGTAGTGTGAACCTAATTTTTTAAACACCCCGGATTAAAATAATTACAATAAACTGCTTGAAGGAACATTTGTACTCTAAATTTCTAAATTAATATTTTTATATCGTTAAAAAATGTTTTTATACTGTAAATTATTTGAACAAATATAATTTTTTCCTGTTCAAAGGATTATTTCCTTGTTAGAAAAAATGTGTTTTATATTTGAATATGTACACACATCACATACATTTTGTGTGGCAAGAATTGGTGAGACAACATGTGCATATTTTATTTTCTTTACACTGGATTTCATGAAGTAAAATATCACAAATTATAATGTATTTGTATTGGAATCACTATTGTACATTATAGAAACGGAGGAATTAATGCGTATATGTAAATTTGTCTTAGATATGAGGAATTTGTTAGCAAAAACACTGCATAAGGCATAGGGGGTGGTGGGGGGGGGGGGGGGTAGCATATTTCACTTTAAAATTTATATTAATACTTGTACATGTAGGTTCAGATTTATTTCAGTTTTTGTGTTCTAAACAGGATAAAAAGCCTGCAGTGATTTTGTGAAAGAGTGGAGGCGAGATGCTAGAAAGGAAAAGGTAACTTAATTTTGGGGAAATAATATATTTATAGACATTTTTAACATGTTTAAGGCAGATAATTTGACACATCTATTATGTCTGCATTGGTACCCTATATGTTTGTGAACTTTTGCATAATACTATATAACAAGATCTTTGAAGTTAAGGTATCCAACCTATAATTGAAGCTACTGTTTAATTTTATTTTTCAACCAATAAATACAGCTTAATTAAGTCAATTTATTTCTAATCAATGATACAAATTAAATATATTGTTTTACTTTGATTGATTGTTAACAGTGTGCTACATGTAGCTCTTGTAATGACAACATTTTAAAAACCACATAATTAAGGAAGTGTTGTTTTAGTGGTTAAAAAGGGGTACAACAAGGGGTGTTGATTTTTCTTGTAATTGAAATGGGTATAATCATACAAATGTGCAGTTATTGCTATATGGGACTAGTATGACTAAAGTTTATTTATTTTCCTGTTGCAACAGAAAAAATGAAATAGGTAAAATTATAATATAATATATTAATTTCTATTATTATAATATATACCAATTAAGCTGCTAAATAATGAATTCTAAACAGTGACTACTGTTACCTTTTCTTTAAATTCATCAGCTGTCATTTTCGAAATATGAGTTCTCCAAACAGTAATTAATGAGCTCTGGGTTCTTGGTATAAATACCCCTACTGAATACTTTCAGCACCAATCAAGTAAATCATGGCACTGTTAAACTTCAAATACATACCCAACAGACCAGGAGGAACAACTTATTATTCAATGCCATTGGTTGTCTTTTCAGAGTAAAAATTACCTGTGGTAAAGGAATCTACTGGAAGTGTACTATACCAGCATGCCCAGCCACTAGCATCACTATGAATTATTTGTAGTTTATAATTTAAATATGAAATATGGTGGTTTTTTATATTTTGCTATAAATAAATGTATTTATAATGATAAAATGAAATAATAATATTTAACAAAAATAGAAGACTCTCTGTTCTCTTTGAAAATATATCAAAATATATCTTTTTATTATTAGGACCTCGCCACCTTAACCACATGGCAGACCTGCTTTCACACGAGAGAAGGGTTTCCTTTGTTCCATGTGTTGGAGAGTGTTTCTTGGCGTTTTCCTTAAAATTATCGAGTAAATTGTGTAAAAGTAGTGGATTGTCCAGTAATAATTCTTTACAAACTAAGTAAAACATTTCTGTCATTGCTATTAATTCAAGGGGACTTTCTTGAGGGCTTTTCGTGTTAGAAAGCAATATAGGGTTAGTGCGATGCAGAACTGTTAAATTCCTCACAGCAATTTTGCTTCTGAGGATCAATATTTTGAACAATTTTCAACAAAATACATCTGCATTTACCACAAATGGGACCGCCTTCATTTAATTCTGAAAACCAAGATTCCCCATTTTCCTTAAAATACTGAGAAAGTAAACCGAACTCGGGAATGTAGTAAGTCCTCTTATCTCGAAGTCTTTCTCTACAATTTTCCATTTGACAACATGCAATTATCTTATTTTTGAAGCGGTTTTCCCGCCATATCTCATAATGAGAGCTACAAAGGTTAATATTCAATGAATCATTAAATTCTGAATTTGCAGTAGTGTTGACGTCCATGATTTCAAGAAACAGAGAGATATTTGAAACATAAATTGTGTGTGAACTTGTATTGTTGCATAATTTACAGTTATCAGTCTTTTGTTTTTTAAGTGGAGGTGGACCGTTAAATGTTTTATCTAAGAATGTATGGCAAGCACTGCAAAGACAATTATCTGGCAGTAAATTGAATTTCGAATTTATAAACTGTAGATACTCGGAAGGCTTGTTTGTCTTGTGATACCATCTGATTGTGACGCCTGTTGCACATTTAGTACATGGTCTTCCAGGATGAATGTGTCCTTTACTGCCTCTACGTGAACGCAAATCAATAGAATTTGCAGAAGAATAAGTTTTATTCGTGCTTTGATCAACGTTCTCTTCCATTTGTGAAGCTATATTTCTTTTATATTACAGATAGCAGAACAAAGATAAAATAAAACATACATATTACATATGTAATTAAGATTTAATCTAGAATTTATCCCAACTAGAACATTTTAAGGTGGATTAAAAGCCCAAATGATATATAAAAAGTCCATCAACTATAAGGCTGCTATAGAATTGGATGGCCATAATATTGCAGCACACGCGTCGTGTTTTAGAAACGGTGTGAATAATGAGTGAGCAAAACGTGTATTTTGGTGAATTTCAAACAGTAGAAGAGAAAATACAATGCAAAGAAAAATATACAATAAAGATCAATTGATACACGCAGTGTCTGTATACATGCAAATGTACATGTATTCTAACTTGCTGTTCTATCCTCAAATAAAATAATATGTACTAATTTTGAATTAAGATATTTAAACGGAACAGTTGCTCTAATACGATAAAATTTCCTCCACCAAATGTAGAGGATGCAATTGGATTGTACCCTAAGATTTTTCAATGCCTATATGACAGGGTATACTTCTGAATTGTATCGGCACGAAATCCGTGTTTTTAGTGGGAAGTTCAATTTTACATTTTTAGCTCACCTGACCCGAAGGGTCATGTGAGCTATTGCCATCACTTGGCGTCCGTCGTCGTCGTCGTTAACTTTTCTTCAAAAATCTTCTCCAAAACCACTGAAGGGATTGCTTTGAAACTTTGCATACATCATAAAATGCCCTCGACCAAGTTTGCCCAAATCATGGCCTCAGACCAACCAACATGGCCGCCATGGCTAAAAATAGAACAGAGGGGTCAAAATACAGTTTTTTGCTTATAGTTCAAAAAGTATAACAGATACAGGAAAACCGAAGAGACCTTCTATCAGCATCTAAAGCTCTACAAAACACTCCATTGGGTCAAAGTTGTATGATGACTCCTTGTAGGAGTTATTGCCCTTTAATTGTCAAAACTGATGATTTTTGCCTCAAAATCTTGAAAATTATTAGAACTAGAGAAAAAGTTAGCATTGCTTAATTGTTCTGCTCTATGAGGGCTACAAAAATGACTTAAAGGTCAAGATTGTCTGATTAACCGTTTAAGAGTTATTCCCCTTGAACTGTTTTTTTTAATTGGTTTTAATTGATTTTTTAAAATCTTCTCCTCTGAAACAACTGAAAGTACTGCTTTGAAACTTTGTACACATCATCTGTCAAATGTCCTCAACCAAGTTTGCACCAACCATGGCTGCAGATTAACCAACATGGCCACCATGGCTAAAAATAGGATTGGGGGGGGGGCGGTAAAATACAGTTTTTGGTTTATATTTAAAAAAGTGTAATAGATACAGGAAAACCGAAGAGACATGCCTTCATCTGCATCAAAAGCTCTAAGAAACACTCCATTGGGTTGAAGTTGTATGATGACTCCTTATAGGAGTTATTGCCCTTTAATTGTCGAAATTGATTATTTTTGACATTTTTGCCTCAAAATCTTGAAAATTATTAGAACTAGAGAAAAAGTTAGCATTGCTTAATTGTTCTGCTCTATGAGGGCTACAAAAATGACTTAAAGGTCAAGATTGTCTGATTAACCATTTAAGAGTTATTCCCCTTGAACTGTTTTTTTTAATCGGTTTTAATTGATTTTTTAAAATCTTCTCCTCTGAAACAACTGAAAGTACTGCTTTGAAACTTTGTACACATCATCTGTCAAATGTCCTCAACCAAGTTTGCACCAACCATGGCTGCAGATTAACCAACATGGCCACCATGGCTAAAAATAGGATGGGGGGGGGGCGGTAAAATACAGTTTTTGGCTTATATTTAAAAAAGTGTAATAGATACAGGAAAACCGAAGAGACATGCCTTCATCTGCATCAAAAGCTCTAAGAAACACTCCATTGGGTTGAAGTTGTATGATGACTCCTTATAGGAGTTATTGCCCTTTAATTGTCGAAATTGATTATTTTTGACATTTTTGCCTCAAAATCTTGAAAATTATTAGAACTAGAGAAAAAGTTAGCATTGCTCAATTGTTCTGCTCTATGAGGGCTACAAAAATGACTTAAAGGTCAAGATTGTCTGATTAACCATTTAAGAGTTATTCCCCTTGAACTGTTTTTTTTAATCGGTTTTAATTGATTTTTTAAAATCTTCTCCTCTGAAACAACTGAAAGTACTGCTTTGAAACTTTGTACACATCATCTGTCAAATGTCCTCAACCAAGTTTGCACCAACCATGGCTGCAGATTAACCAACATGGCCACCATGGCTAAAAATAGGATGGGGGGGGGGGGCGGTAAAATATAGTTTTTGGCTTATATTTAAAAAAGTGTAATAGATACAGGAAAACCGAAGAGACATGCCTTCATCTGCATCAAAAGCTCTAAGAAACACTCCATTGGGTTGAAGTTGTATGATGACTCCTTATAGGAGTTATTGCCCTTTAATTGTCGAAATTGATTATTTTTGACATTTTTGCCTCAAAATCTTGAAAATTATTAGAACTAGAGAAAAAGTTAGCATTGCTTAATTGTTCTGCTCTATGAGGGCTACAAAAATGACTTAAAGGTCAAGATTGTCTGATGAACCGTTTAGGAATTATTCTCCTTGAACATTTTTTAATCAATTTTACTTGATTTTAAAAAATCTTCTCCTCTTAAACCAATGAAAGGACTGCTTTGAAACATTGCACACATCATCTTTAGGATGTCCTCTACCAAAATTGTGCAAATCATGACACTTGACTACCTACATAGCTACGTTGGATTAAAATAGAAAAAATGAAAAAAAGGGGGGGGGGGGTTGAGAGAGTTTTCGACTGATAGTTAAAAAAGTATAACAGGTACAGAGTTATTTCCCTTAAAAGGTCAAAATTAATGATTTTTGCAGAAGTGTTGGGCAATTCCTTATAGCAAAGAAAAGCTGGATAAAAAAGGGTTGTTTGGTTTCAGGTTCAGGTGAGCGATACAGGCTCCTGGGAGCCTCTAGTTTAGTTTTATTTTAAATTTCTACTTTATTTGGCCATAAATTTAGTTATTTGAACACTTTCAACAAATTGGAACTCGTTAAATAAGAAAATTTCTGAACACTACAAAATAAAATAATTACAAATCACACGCGCCTTAGTTACGATGTAAATAAATGTGACATATACGAACACGTCGATATTTATCACACATGAATGAACCGCAATAGAAAAAATGATCGACTTTGGAATTTTTTTACTCGAAAACAAAAAGTCGTCACAAACCAAAAAATTAACAAGTGAAAGATGAATGTTTTACAAATGCATGGAATTTTTTTCAACAAAATTTAGAATGGTGCATTTTTTTGCAGCACTTACGAAAACACCCCCTGTTTTTAATGTTTATTGACTGAAACAAAGATATTACGTATCTGTTGTGCTTGAAATTTTGCAACGTTGACTTAAATATTAAAACGAATACATATTGATTGAAAACGTTTTTCAATAAATGTTCTAAATAACTTTTAATTTACATAGCAACAGAATAAACAGCGACACAGTAACTTTTGTACCTCGTAAACGAAAGAGCTCCGATTCTATTGTTCTCATTTCACCGGAAATCTGACTGCATGAATGTAGTATTTTCGTTTCATCAATTAATTTGTAAAGTCACTGTGGTTTTTCAACTTTAGATGAGAAATGAATTAAATGCATTGATATATTAAGATAATTTAATACTGCCCAGTGATATATTTTTCAATGACAAAAAGCTACTTTTTCATATATTATGGAAATGTAACCACTAGACCTTTTTTGGCCACTCATTCGTATAATTCCTTCATTGTGTATACTAATTTATGTCAACTCCCCCTCCCCTTGTGTATTAGAAAGCTCTTTGAAGTCTTTGAAGTAAACAACAGTTAAAGTATCCGTTTACAATAATTCAAAATCATTTGAAATGGTATGACGTTTACATTTAATGGTATTTCGTATGTTTGTTTCGATTATGTCAGATTTCATGTAGCTGTTGCGAAAACGGCACTGTTACCCAATGGTCGTCAAATGCTATTGCTCTCGTTTTACTTTTTAATATACAGTATATGTAGTTTCTTGAGAATATTTGTTGAATTGTGTGTGTACTTTGTAAATTTGTTTTTCATTGTACCAGTCGCATATTTGTTCGTACTGAAATGATGTTAAATTTATTGTAACGTAACAACAGGGAAGAATTTACTAAATAACAATAATAAAAACTTCCTTTTGGTTAAAAGAAGAAATACCGATTTTAGGAATTCATTTCAATATTATTTTGTCTTTTCGATATCGACTTCTAAACTTACAAAGAACAGAGTAGTCTATTTTAGTTTCATACATTTAAATACAAGTATTCAGTAATTGTAGACCGTAGTGAATTGAAGCGCCGTAACTTTTATTGTGTTCGGATAAAATAACCGATTACTCCACGTGACAAACGTTTTTTTAAACAAGATGCAGTACATGAAAGCTATCGGGGTCACAACTCATGTTTATACATTCTGCTTACACCATAATACATTCAAGGCAAATCTGGTTCACTAGTCGATCAGCAGTATTTAACACCGAACCACTGACATAGCTCATATTACGTCACAGTCTCGGAAAAACCACAGAGCTTTTCCGAGACTGTGACATAAAAACGATCGTGTAAAAAATACGCTTAATCTAATAATTAGATTAAGCGTATTTTTTACACGATCGTTTTTAGACTAATTTGTAAATTCTAGTTCCTAAATTCTACATTTTACATTCTTACTTGTGATTCTTTGTGCATTTTCTATTCCACATTTAGTACTTAGATAATGACATATATAATAAGGAATAGTACTGATTTAAGAATTTCAGAAAAAGATTTTTGTGATTAGAAACTTAGAATCGGGGTTGTACAAATATAAATGTAAGAAATAGTCGTTTAATTTAGAATTTAAAATACAATAGCTGTTAGAATGTTGTGTATCGCCATAAAGAATATATAAAATACAGTTTAGAATATAGAATTCTATCAAGTAAGGTATCCGGACCACAATTGACCAAGTGACCACAGCTGGTGTTCTGGATGTCCTTTGATTTCTAATGGATCAGACCTCGGTAATGTTCGGCAAACACCGGAAATACTATATAGCTATTAGCGTTTTCTTACTGAAAATTATCTTTGTTCTTTGTTTATCAAAGTTAAACAATATATTTTGTATCATTAGCAAGCAATTGATTTAATACAGATGTATTTCTTGGTCAAAAAATAACATTAAACGTTAACTTAAGTCATGGGCCGGATACCTCAAGAATTTGGAATTATGAATTTTGACAAGGATTGCTACCAAAGCATCAGAAGTGCTTTAACAAAACATTTTGGAACGCCAATGAATTAAGATGTTAAAAAGAGTTTATATAAAGTTCAAAGCATGGTTGCCACTGTTATAAATGCAGAAACAAACACTGACCGATCCGTAAGGATAATAAACAATTAGTTTTAACATGAAGAATTTATTTATAATTCCGTTTAGGATTTTAAATTTTTTGGTGCCATTTTACATTTTACAATAGGACAAAAGGCAAAACTAACCGACACATTTTCAAAAGCTCATTCAATATTAAGGTTTTGCATTAAAAGGGGCAAGTATACTCATGTGTACAATTTTTTCCACATTAAATTTATTTACTTTATGGATTTTAAAACGTCCTACTCCGACAACATATTTCCAAATGTCGATCAGAATGATTTATTGAAAGTTAAAGAGCAACTATTAACACGTTTATTTTATTATATTAACATGCAAAATAATTCTATAATTAAAGACCAAAAAGCGGTCACGATGCCATTATTCAATAACCGACACTTTTCACAGTTAGTCACATCAGTTTGAGGCGGTCAATATCAATGCTTTCACCAAAAAGACATGATACTGATTTAAAAATTAGTTTGGGGTTTTGTAGCAGTCCATCCCATCCTAAGAAGGTACTAGCTGTGTGAATTTTTTGAAACGGGTTAAATTCATTGTCACAGTTCATTCTGCTAAAACTTTCAAGGCTAGCTTTTGTTCGAATGACAGCATCAGCAGTTTTTACGATTTATTTTTTTTTCAGTGTCATAACCATCAAAGTAATGCTTGAGACTGTATTTTTTAACAATTCTTGCAATTGGGGAATAAAACTATACATTAAGTTATTTCCCCTAAGAAATGTATAGAGTATGTTTTGAAATGGATGATGAATTAATGGAAGATAACGTTTCGAACAACATTTTTTGTTTCTATCGATTTCAAATGAAATATTTAACATTCCAATTACGGCTTCGACCATATCCGATCGCGTGGATGTCGGTAAGTCTTGAATACGCTTCAGCAAATAATGTTGCATCTTTCTTGGTTCGTTTCATCCTCACAGGTCAGGGTTTCTGTGTCCACTGTAAGTGGACACAGAAACCCTGGCTTGTGAGGATGGGTTCGTTTGCGTTACTATGGGTTAAATAACTCTATAGTTCACATCCTTACAGTGCAGAGGATAACACAACTTTCTTATTTTGTTTGTTTATTGTTTATCGCCACTTTCAGCAATTTTTCATCTATATAATGGCGTCCAGTTTTTATTTGGAGAGAAGCCGGAGAACCCGGAGAAAACCCCCGACTTTCGGTAGGAATTGTCAATTAAGATTGGAGTCGAGTAGTATGAATCGAACCCTTAATCTCAGTGTAGACAGACCACGTGATCGATAGTAGACGAACTAAGTTAACCACTCGTCCACTGAGGCGCCCAACTTTCTTGTACAGATTCACATAAGTTAACGGGTTTAAAACCATATTAAAACTACACATTCCACAGAGTCCATGAAATGTTTTTCGACCTTTGTTGCAAGTGTCGTGGTAAAAATCTGTGAACATCGATTAATTGAAGAATTCAAAGTTAAGAATATTACGAACGTCGTAATCAACTTGAAAATAAGGCTCTTATATAAATGTGGAACCAAAAATACGAGACAATGTGCCAAAATTCAAACGGAAAATCAAAGGGCAAACGGAAAAGCAGACATAACAAAAATGTGTGACTCTTGTAGACAGTCAAAATGGACCGTGGAAGTGTTGTGATGTAAAATGATTTTTACCACTACATGTTCTGTTAATCTGAAAATTGGTTTGTAACACATTTTAATCGGCTTATTATTATGACAATTCCAAAGAGTACATTAAATGTTTTTCGACCATTGTCACAACATTCAATACAGCTTCATTGAATCTCATATTCGTTTTATTAATTTACCCAAAATGTGTGTTTTAGTATTTGAAATGTCTAGAAAAGTCTATCGTTCGTTTACTCTTTTTAAACATGACTGAAGTTTTTGCACTACTAAAATGATATTTCCAATTAGTACCTCTAGTATACTCTCTAGCAAATATCAATCACGTTCTGTAGGATCAAAGGATTTAATGCAAGTAAGGCTAAGTCGTCGGTAAAAGCTGGATTTGCAGAGGTAATGTCAGCTACCTTTAGTCCAAGTTCAGACGATTCCAGCTGGTCCAACAAGTCGTTTATGTACAATTTGCAGAAGAAGGTTGACAACACGCCTTCTTGCCTTACGCAACGTTTTATAGAGAATCACGAATACTGCAATCCATATTGTGAATCCTTGTTGCTGCTTATTTGAAAAGTGATCACAGTAAATTCTAGTCAAGTTTTATTTTTAATTGTCTTTCAAACATTTTGTGAAATCTACAAATTAGGGATATTGGTCTATAAGATTCGCATTGATGTAACAGTTTTCCCACCTTTAGTTATCGGTACAATTAGTCCTTTTTGCCAAATTTCAGGCACGTAGCCTTATTTCAATAAGCTGTTTAGTAGTTTCATCATAAGTATTCAGAACGTTTTTCCAGCGTACCTCTAGTGTTCGATTTATATTATTCGACCCAGGGGGACTTGTGAAGTTTCATTGTCTTGGTAGCGTTGTTAATTTCTTCAATGGTTATATATGTATATTATTCTCAACTTGGTCAACTACTTGTTTGAATGACTCGTTAAACCTTTCGTTTTCCGAGTTCGAATTCTTGATAAAAAACAAACACTTCTGCGATTTCAAAAGGATCCACAAAGATTTTATTAGAGCTAATCTCTCGACATGAAGAACGTTGCCAGTTACTACGTTTATTCCAGTCTCCAGAAGTTCACAGCGTCACATTCGGCTGCACTATCAATTTTTCTTAGCTTTTTATGAACAGTGAACAATCGTTTTGCTTTCTTATAGTTCCTGTATGATTTAAATTCGTTACCTCCTAATAGGCCGAGTGTAATCCAAATATCACGCATTTTCTTAGCACTTATGTTTGCGTTTCTTACTGTCCTAGTCCAATAAGGCAGTTCTAATGTCCACGTTTTTTTAGCTGCAAACTTTCCATTCATGCTACTTAAAATTGCTATGTATGTAACATTGCCCTTGTGTCCTTCGGTAATGGGTGATACCAGTCTAAGTGATCCATCATGTTCCCGACGTAAAAAACGTTTTGTGCGTCTTATTTTAACTCCAGATACGATTCATGCTCGGGAATTTTGTGTAACTGTTTTGTCACTTACGGTTCTGATCAAGATTGTTGTTGAGTGAGCTGATTTTGATAACATGAATTGTTTGTTATTTTGGATAGCGGGATCACTACAGTAATTGTTTTTGGCTTATGTGTTTGTGTTTATCTTTTTTTATAACATCAAATTGCTTTTTCATATTTTTCATTCTTCTTGTAAAGATTTCATAGTGAAGTTCATCGTTTTATTGCAATTTGTTTTTTTATTTGTTTCTTGTATGAAATTAAACTAGTAACTTTACGATGTATTTCACTAATGTGCTGGTCAATCACAGCTCGCATTTTAGAGATTTGTCTTTTGTAGATTTGAATAACGTTTGAAGTTGTTTTTCAATCTTTTTCCGCTGTTTAATTTCATTGTCGAGGTGATGAACACTTTTAACAATTCTGAAACTTTTGGCTAGTAAGAAAACTGCACCGTTTGTTAAAAAAGGATATTTAATAAACAACAGGAAGATGCGGACATTTATGCCCCTTTTAATAGCCACCCCATTCCAATGAACTATGTACCAACTTTGTAAAAAGGGTCATCAAAAATACAAGAAAGTACCAGAGGCTCTTGAGAGCCTGTATCGCTCACCTGATTTTATAGCCAATAAAGGATTTCCCTGATGTTAAACTAAGTCCTGTAATTTTCAATAATCTTTAAAGAGGACCATCCAAACAATATTGCTAGAAAGTTTTGTTTCCATTGGTTAACCGGTTTTATAGAGATTTTTTTTTTAATTTGCCATTTTGAATTTCCAATTGGCAATAAAAAAAACTTTATAGAAGACCATCCAAACAATATTGTCAGAAAGTTTTGTTTCCATTGGTTAATAAGTTTTACAGAAGAAACCTTGTAAAACTTATTCCACTGTCTATGTAATGCTGTGGTGGCCATTTAGATTTTCCAATTGGCATAAAAAACAAAAACTTCAAAGACGATCATCCAACCAATATTGCTAGTAAGTTTTGTTTCCATTGGTTAACCGGTTTTAGGGAAGAAGCCTTTTAAAAAATTTTCCCAAAGGGTCCTATGTTAAACAAAGTCCTGCGGTGGTGGCCATTTTGATTTTCCAATATGCATAAAAAACAAAAACTTTATAAAGGACCATCCAAAATAATATTGGTAGTAAGTATTGTTTCCATTGGTTAATCGGTTTCAGAGAAGAAGCTTTTTAAATCTTTTTCCCATAGTGTCCAAAGTTAAACCAAGTCCTGCGGTGGCAGTCATTTTGAATTTCTGATTGGGATAAAAAAAACATGAAGTTTATAGAGGACAATCCAAACAATATTGCTAGTAAGTTTTGTTTCGGTTGGTTAATTGGTTTCAGAGAAGCGTTTTTTGACTTTTTTCCCATAGGGTTCAATGTTAAACGAAGTCCTGCGTTGGTGGCCATTTTGAATTTCCAATTGTCATAAAAAAACATAAACTTTATTAAGGACCATCCAAACAATATTGCTAGTAAGTTTTGTTTACATTGGTTAACCGGTTTCAGAGAAGCCATTTTAAACTTTTTTCCCATAGGGTCCAATGTTAAAAAGTCATGTGGTGGTGGCCATTTTGAATTTCCTATTGGGATAAAAAAAACACAAACTTTACACAGGACCATCCAAACAATATTGCTAGTAAGTTTTAGTTTCATTGGTTAACCGGTTTCAGAGAAGAAGCCTTTTAAACTTTTTCCCATAGGGTCTTAAGTTAAACTAAGTCCGGTGTTGGCGGCCATTTTGAACCAATGTCCATGGACGATTCCCTGAAGTAAAGAAAGTGTTTCAGTCTAAGAAAAAGTTTCGCGGTTGCAAAAATATGGATATATTAAAGGAATCGATGTCATAATCTTAAAGAATAAATGTCCGTGAGTAAGTAGAACACCTACAATCATGTTGTCAGTGCAAATTCTCAAAGCAAAATCAACAACAAAGGTATAGGGGGGTAGGAATTGTTTACTTTTGCGTTAGACTCCTTCGCTCACTTCGTTCGCGACAATACTTTTTTTTCGTTGTCTGGCCATATTTCGACCCAAATGATATGGGGTCAAATTCCTGTGATTAATTCAAAGCCATTTTTCTATATAGGAAATCGAAACCATGCAAAATCTTTAACCAGGCTCAGACTTGGCACAACCCTTCTACCGGGTCAAATGGGCAACACATCAAAAATATATCGCCACTTTGCAGTGTATGCAACACTAAAGAAGACATCGAACATGTCATTCTGCACTGCGTAGCCCATAACAACGCCAGAATAAAACTTAACACAGCGCTCACAAAATTTAACATCAATACCATCGATATCAAGATCTTGCTAGACCCTCCTAAAGAATTTAAAAACCAAGTATATAAAGAACTAGTCGATTTTATTACGGAAATTGACTATCACAAATGTATATAACTACCCCTTTCGTTTCTTGTATACACCACTTAACTAGGTGTCTTCTGCGACGGTCGCGCCCTACAACCATCTAATAAATAAAAGCAAAATCCTCTGTACAGTAAGCCAAGAGCTTCGTCTCGGGCGGCCCCGACTGACATAGGAAATTCCAAAATAACCAACCCCTATAAGCTATTAACAAACCTGCTCCTCAGTAAGGTAAGCCAAGAGCTTCGTCTCGGGCACCCTACGAGGAACACGCGTAACAACGGCAATAATAATCATGAAAAAGTTAAAATTGCACCTAAGCAGGATATGCCAAGAGAATCGTCTCGGGCAGGTGCCTACTTTCGATTACAAATTAAAGTCAAATCCTCGGTAGAGTAAGCCAAGAGCTTCGTCCCGGGCCGTTACTGAGGGACATAGGAAATTCATAAAAACCCAATCCCTAAAACATGTAACAGTCCTATTCCTCAGTAAGGTAAGCCTGAGCCTCGTCTCGGGCACCCTATGAGGAACACGCGTAACAACGGAAATAATAATAATGAAAAAGTTAAAATTGCAACTAAGCAGATATGCCAAGAGCATCGTCTCGGGCAGGTGCCTACTTCCGATTAACAATTAAAGTCAAATCCTCGGTAGAGAAAGCCAAGAGCTTCGTCTCGGGCTGTTACTGAGGGGCATAGGACACTCATAAAAACCCAATCACTAAAACATGTAACAACCCTACTCCTCAGTTAGGTAAGCCAAGAGCTCGTCTCGGGCCCCTTATGAGGAACACGCGCAATAACAGCAAAAATTAAATATTAAAAAAAAATATTAAACCGAAGGAGGGTATGCCAAGAACATCGTTTCGGGCGGTTATAATGTATATATTTTAACAAAAAAAAAAAAAAAAAAACCAAGAAAAAACAAACAAAAAAATATAAAAAATAAAATAAAAAGTAGAATACTCTAATAGATATCTTAAAAATAGAAAAAAACCTGTATATCATTCTTATCTTATAATTTACAAAAATATTGTACATAAAAATACAGTTAGTGAAAACTAACAACAAATGTAATACAATTCCACATTGAAATGTATATAACTGAGTTACTTTTTTATTTTCAAATTCAAATTAATTATGTTAGGCCATAGTGATGTATATATGTAAATTTATATATATTTTTTCCTTTCGTCTGTCAGATGAGACGTAAAACTGGTGCCTCGTGTACAGTATTCCATCAACTGGCACGTTAAAGACCCCATTGGCAGTATTCGAATAGAGTAGGCGCACCCGCCGCTGCCATGACACGCCCCGTACTTGCTGCTAGCGTCTTGGATCTCTAGATGGATGCACTTTCATAGATTAATCTACTTCCACAAAGTCTTTTTAGTTGCAGCATTTCTGACTACTTTTATCATATCAGTTATAGTATTTATGGCCTATTAATCCCCAAAAATACAAATAAATAGGTAAAGAACAATTTTTCAATAAAAGCCATTAGGCAATAAGTCCGTGCGAAACCGTTTTACGGTAGTCAAGGACGTTAAAAACCCCCACAAGCAAAGACGCCGACGACAACGACGACGACGACGGACGCAAAGCGGGCTAATAAAAAAGGTGTGTTCGCCGAATTACAGAAGGCTCTCAAGGTTTTTGGAAATTTATATATAATTGGGTATTTTACCGTCATTCCAGATATCGGTTATATCCCAGCAAACACATGACGTAAATCTAACGTTGGTTATAAGTTGTGAGAATGTCGGACCTGACGTTACTTATCTACAACGAAAATGCAACGTTGGTGTTACGTCTTTAATTCGTAAGGTAATTAAGCACGTTTAACTGACGTTATTAAAACGTTGTCAAAAATAGCAACATTTATATAACATTGTGTAGACGTTGTTAAATCACGTAAAACATAACGTTAATTCAACGTGTTTTTTACGTTAGAAAAAACTTAGCGAACATATTTGCAACGTCCTTGTAACGTTTATTAGTGTTCGACGTATTAAGAACCCAAATACTTTTTTTGAAAAAATAGTGTGTTGGGTTGGGTAGATGGAGATTAGATATAAATATTTTACAGTTTAACACGTATGTTTTAAAATAAAGAATATAGTTTACCAATTTAAAAAAAAACACATTAAACTATTTTTCTTTCTGTTTATAAATCTTTCCTGGATTGAAGAGGGTGGGAGGGTTTGACATAATAGATTCGTTACATTTTAATAGATAAATGAATTTCCACAAGAATTTAATTAGCATGTTCCTCCTCAATCTGTTTTGCTTTTTTTTCAAACTATGTCTCTTACAAGCTGACAATGGTGTTTTTTATTAACTGACGATTTACGAGCTTGGGGGATTGCAACATAGATACTTTACATTGTATCAAATTTTATGAATTTCTACCAGAATTTAATTAACATTTCCCGGTCAGTTTTGTTCGCTTTATTTCTCTGTATATCTCTTACAGTGGCTTTTTGTTCTTGCCGATCGAATGTAAATAGCAGGGGTCATGAAATTACACAAGGGCTGTAAAACCACACGTGCACGCGTAATTTGATGTCTTGTGTGTGTTTGCTATTGAAACAAAGAAAACTGGGTCATTCGCCACATGTAATGAAAAGACAAAGCCCAAAGTAAGTACTATAATATACAAGATACAATAGACAAAATTCATAAGAAAACGTTTAGCATATTTTTGATATATGTAATAATTCTTCTTTTAATTCTTTAAGAGCGAATTTGAATATTGTATAAATGTTTCTTTGCGACATTCGCACAATTTAATTCCTTTCCACAAAATCACGTTCGAATATCGTTTAATTGAAAACAAGAATGAAAAGGAATGCGTGTATAAAATGCAGTAATATTTTAGACCTAGACATCTCATAAATGTCAGAGGAAAGCACACACTGGCTGCTCACTCTGCAGATGTTATATCTCGACGACAGGTCAGTGTGCGGAAGCGCTCCTACCCATGTGGGGTACTGGAGTAGGTCAACGTTACATCGGAGCAGCCCGGCCGCTAGTAGAACATATGCTGCCGAGTTCTTCGACTAGGTATCCCGAAGGCTGGGCTTCGACAAACCCACCATGGTGGAGTCCATGGACTACTAACAACTAACAACCGTCCGACCGAGGGTATTTATTTATCAGTGTAGGACGTTAAAACCCCCCAACAAGAAGAAGACCTATTCATTTGGGTCTTAGAATGTATTTATAATTGTTCTTATTTCGTGAAATATTTCCTTAACGCATTTCAGCCACGTGATTTCAGCCAGTCGACATTTTCTTATGTGCATTTGGACCCCAAACTGAAATATTTGGTAAATATGGCTTATACAGGAAATAATCCGGTTCCTATTACAGTGTATTATTCTTCTTACATATATTTCAGTAGGATTAAGATTATATCTATAGTTTAATCATTTATTGTTTTTTTTTATCGTACAGCTTAAGCTCCCTACTGCTCTGGGAGGTAGCTCTGGTTGGGACTCCGTATGGCGAATGATGAAGACAATTGGCAGCAATGCTTTATGGTCTGACTACGGTTCAAGAGGGAAAACGGAAAGCTTCAATTACTGATTCTTTCTGTATGTTGTCAGAAGATGATACGTAAGTTATTTTCTAAATCATTGTATTATAATTAATAATAAATCCACAACACAGGATTGTTACGTGTTACATGATACATGCTTATTTGAAAGGGAGAGCAAAAATGTTTTTGTCAACACTTTTAAATAATTATTACTTGGACCAATATGAAACTGTAAACCATCATCAATCTTTGCAAATGACCAATTTATCGAAGTTCAACTACTGTTAACCAGATGACAAAAAATACCGAAAGATTTATTAATTTTCTTCTTCTTCAGGGGCATACAGAAAAAATCATCCGTCAGCCACAGAAATGGATGCGGAGGAGATTATAACGGAATGCTTAAAACATGTCCCTAATAGGCCAGGGGATCCAGATATAAGGTAAGTTTAATAATTGCTAACTTAGGGAAAACCAAATTATACTGTATTCAGAACACAGATTGTCTCAAAACATTTTCAGATTTATGTTAGTTTTTATTTAAATTGTGGTTGACGCAACTTTCAGCAATTTTTTAGCTGTATCATTACGTCCAGGTTTTTTGCGGGAGGAATACCCGGTAAAAAACCCTAACAACCCTCACGCGGTGAATAGAAGATGACTTACTACCATAACCACGCGGCCACCGACGCCCTCGTTTCAAAATATTAGCGTACAGAGACACGCTGATATAACAACTTCTATCCTGGGACCAAATTAATAAATGACAATATATTTTAAACATTTTGTGTAGAGCTTTACACACATTTCAAACTTGACCACTGCTACCGTGTCGTATAAAGAATGCTTAATGTACTCCATAAAATAATAATAATGTAATAGATGGTTAAAAAGAGTCTATCAGATAAAGAAATTATATTGCTTTAAATCTTATGAAAAATATGGGAAGATGCAAGACATTTTATTTATTTATTTATTTATTTATTTATTTATTTAATTATTTATTTATTTATTTATTTATTTATTATTTATTTATTTATTTATTTATTTATTTATTTATTTATTTATTTATTTATTTATTTATTTATTTATTTATTTATTTATTTATTTATTTATTTATTTTAGGTACCAGAATCCAGACAGCAACGAGTTGTAACTGTATTGCAGAAGTCTGCAAAAACTTTAAAAAAGTTAATGTATTGATTGTATATTACAAAATCCTAAGATCCCGATGTCATAAAGATCTGTGTTGTGAATAAACTGCTTTTGTATTTTTTGCTCTCTCTACAACACGTATTTTTGTGTATTGACTGCAAGTTAATGTTGAACATATGTTTTAATATGTATTGCCTTTGTGTGTTTTAATTAATGTAGCTGTATTTTTGTCTGTATGTATTAATGTCTTAAACCAACGACAGTTTATATTTTCTGTGTGTCCTCTTGTACAACTGTGTGTCAGAGGCTTAATTAACTGTTTTGTCTCGTAATATTTAAACAATAAAAAATAGGAAACAAATTTATTTTTCTATTTTAATTATACAAGTAATTTGCATAGTTTTTCCTTTGAAAATCGTATTTTGTATTTCACCCTACTATGTATTTTGTGGAGCCTGCAGCAGAGCCTTCGAGACATAAAGGCAGTTATACGTAGTTTTCTATATGTTCCTTGAATTCTTGAAATGTTCACCATTATGGTATCTCTTGCATTTGTTTTACGTTGGCTATCAGAGATGTATTGTTGTGGTTAATAAATACGATGCGGTTATGACCATATTTCTTTCGAGGAAAAACGGAACAGTGATTTTCAGGAAGACATTTTTTCATATAATGCAACAATTGCTTGTTTCAAATACGTTAGACAAACGTCTGTGGAACGTGTTATTTATTATTTTTAATGTTGTGACAACGTTTACAGAACATCTTCGTCAAAGTCATACGTAGTCTAAATGTCGGGTGTACGTCACAATTTTTTCGTAACGTTTGGTGAATGTCTGTTAAACGTCGTAAATTGGTTGCAAAATACGTTAAGGCGACGTTAAGAAAACCATCCATTTTTTCGTAAAAATAACGTTATATAGTAACGTTACTGCAACCAAAAACATACATTTTAACGACGTTTCTACGACGTAAAATTGTTTGCTGGGATATTAGTAACAAACAGTTTTCGGTGAAATATAAAGAATTGCTTTGTTACCTGTTAATCGATATCATATTCATATTCGACATTTCAGTGGTTGTGGTTAATCGTTTTCTCCTTTAAACACAATCAATTCATCAAGATATTACTGAAAACGTTATGAACACAAGAAACGTTACATAATAAAAATGACAAAAAACAAGAATGGATATTCACATCTTTGACGAAATTAACATTGATAGTAAACTGTCATGTTTCAAAGAGCATCGCATACAAAGCCTTTATGACATGAATGAACTCCTGCGGGAAGGTACACTATTATCATCATCATGCGTATACGAGGTAATAAATCATCCAGAAAAAAATAAAGTGTCCGTTTCTTTAACAAAAGATTTCTTGGATTCTATTTCGGAACGCCGGTTGATTTCTTTCATTTCTTACGTTTTATGTGTTAGCATGATCTAAATATAATCGAGCTGGGGGATGAGTCTTGTAAATATGGTTATGGCGGTACAGCTATTACCGCATTTGACATCACCACCGTGTGCGTATTTGTTGAAAGCAGATGTGACGAAAAATCCCGACATAAAAACGCTCGCTGGATACAACGTGCTTAGGAATCCGAAGACTGTAGGAAAACCAAAGAGAGTTCTACATTCTTTTCCTTTATTCTTCCACCAGACTATGATAAGATAAAATTAGCTACATGTTTTTACATTTACATTTTATTAAGGTAATTTATTGTAAGCCGCATCATTGGAAATTTAATAAAATCGCAAAAGTCTGAAATGGCTGGGTTGCAATTCCAAGTGCCATAATAAATATCAAATGGTTTACCATTTGTTGGAAAAAATTTAAGGTCTGTGTAAAAAAATGTAGGATGAATTGATTACACAAAATAGTTACCGTCTTCTGTAAATGTCTGAAAAATTGACTAAGTTTCCATGTCTGGAAAATTAGGGAAAAAAAAATCCTGGAACAATTCCATAGTAGCAGGTGCTCATCTTCAATACATGTGCAATCTTTCTGTGCAGTTTCAGGTGTCTGTGTTGAAAACTGTATTAGAAGTTGATTACATAAAATAGGTACCGTCTTCTGCAAATGTACAATCTTTCTATGAAGTTTCAGAGATCTGGGTTGAAAACTGTAGGAGGAGCTGATTATACTAAAAATGTACTTTATTTTCACCGGCCGACTTCACCATAATATAACCCGGGTTTGCACTTCATGCAACCCGACCAAAAAATTAGTTTTTGCATAAAAATAAACTAGATATAATATACTGGATTTTAGTTCCTTTAATGTCTTTGTTAAATATATTTTGGATCACAGTTTGACCTAGTTAACGTGAAATCAGGTCCATGTCAATTAATGCTTGTTTTCTAATAATCCTGTCTTAACGAATTACCATTTGTATAATGTATTAGTTTTGTCTTTCCCCTTTTAGATGTTACTTTGTGGTAAGGAAATACAAAGTAATATGAAATAATTTTATATGACCCTTATGTTAATAAAAAATATATAAATTTAGCAATGCATCATCTTTTTAACAACTACATGCATAACAAAACATATATATTACAGTTTATAAGCCTGAAAGTCTTTGGTTTGTTTGTATGTGGTTTTATCCACTTTTCAGCATTACTAAGTTATATCATTGAGTCCAGTTTTTATTATGGGAGGAAAACCCCGACTTTAACTGGCAACATCTGTAGAAATGAACACCCCTGGGATCAAAAGCAGATGACTACAACTTTGTCCATGAGGGTCTTTTAAATATTTGTTTGTTTTAATGGTTTTTAAATTGACTTCCTTTGACAACCCAAGGAGAGATAGGTAGAAGGGGGGAACAAGTAGTGGAAAAGTAGCAGTTTTTTTCAAATGTACAAAGGGACAAAAAGAACGTTGCACTCTTTAATTATGTTTATTACTATATATCTGTGTCTAGGATTTCAAAATAATAACTCTAGACCCTCAGCCCCAACAATAATGTGTCCCTTATCTGCATCCTCCTTTTGGATGAGCTGCACAGCTCTGTGGGTCGAGTCCGGGGAACTGTAATGACCCTCAATATACATTTCTGCAAGAACAAGTTTTTTTGGTGTTTGGGTGTAAAAATGTTTACAGCAAACTAAGACCATGATAAAAACCAAGCAATAAGAATATCTGACAGTAAACTAAAATGAAAAACTTGTACCAGCTTTCCTTACAATTTGTATTATATTGGAATAAATCTCAATAGATCATTTATGAGTTGTATAGGATAAATGAAAACAGAAAAATGATATATAAACATGATGTTTAAACTTTAAAAAGTACAATGAATCATATAACAGACAAATGTTAAGTTTTACAAGTGTTCCTTCTAGCGACAGTATTAGTTCTGTCCGTCTCCCAAAATGATCATGCTCTGAATCACATTATCGATCCAAAAATTAATTTTACAATTCTTTCTGCCAAGCAGTTTGTAAGAAATTTTGAATTTTCAGCCAACTAGAATGCAATGCATTTACACTCTTAGCAGCCATGTTAATTCCTCTATGGGTAGAAAAATTACATTTAATATTTATAAAATAATAACTACACTAACATCATTTCTGCATACCAGTATAATCTGATAGTGAGCTATGTTTCACTGTGGTAGCCATATTGGATTTAAGATCTGTAAAAAAATATGAGTAAATTAGAAAGTGTTCAATTTGATCGATTCCAGCAATGTGAAAAGATTTCATGAAAAGTTACCATAAGAAATACAAGAAAATAGTCAAATTTTCCCCAAATAAAGTCACCACTTTCCTATTGTATAGGATGAAAATTTGAATATTTTAAAAATTTCATGGGAACTGGTACAAAGCTCATTTGAGGTATCTAACATACAGGCCTATGGACTGAATAGGGTGTCCAACAACAGGTCCAGTCCACAAAGGGCAAAAAATAAAAGCTGCCAAAACTAATCACTTGCATAATATTATCTAATAAACGATACGCAAAATTACAGATCTGCAACTAGAAATCACAATAGTACTTTACTAATGACCAATGTTATACAGAAATATTATCAAAGCTGATTTACCATAATTTTCTTATTCCTATGCACTAAAAATGAAATTAACTCAAACCTACTTATTTAATATAGGTCAAAAGTGTAACTTTGTTTAATTCAACAAAAGAGATTTTGTCATCATTTACACATTTGCAACTTACATATGTACATAAGAATTTTATAATTTTGAAATATCTATCCCAACAAATATAGGTAATATATAAAATACATTCAATATATTATATAAACAGAAGACATCACAATTACAAAGTAATTATAATCAAATTTCTCTAAGGGCCATTTCCTAATAATACTATGTCCCTGCCCCCTCAAAGGCATTATGGCACTATTTATATATCAATAGATGGAATGATAAGGGCACAAATTTTGTATCCAACATTTATGTTAAGAAAAAGAGGCTTTGTAAGGGGTATAGGAACATAGTATTTTTTGGAACAGCTCTTAGAAAAGGTAATGACCACATTCGTTAAGTACAAACATAGACATAGATATGTAATAATTGCTGCCATAATTAAATTTGGTTACAAATTCATACAAAATATATGTTCTCAAACAGAAGGGAATGTATATATAACCTGATAACTAAAAAAAATTATCAGACTCTAGTGCTTTAGTTTTCTTCCCTAGTATATAGAACGAAATATATTAAATGCACTGTTCACAAAATTATGTACCAGTTTGGTTTTGTAAATCATATTTAACCATAACCAAACCCGAACCCCTCCCCCTGTGTGGTGTGATTGTTCTACTCGGGTAGTTTATGCCCTTATTTGTCCGTTTGGTGTTTTGGTTTACCAACATTGTACTTGCAAAATATTAATGCAAAATCTAGTTACAATTCACTGTCAATAAAGCAATTTAAATGGTTTTTTTCCCCATCTTTTTAAAAATAATTCTATTTAAAGTTTTTATTCTTATAAAATACTAATTTATTCCATTTTCTACAATTTGCGTCAACTAGTAACAATAATAAACATCTAAAGATGAATTTTAACAGAAATAATAACAAATAAAGATAATAAATCTTTTACAATAAACAAAACTTTCAGATTTTTTACATGATTTAAACAGACAACTAATATACCCAAACACACACATACGTACATGCACACACAATACGTAGAATACACATATATGATATGGATACCTTATAGAAATCATAGAAAATACAAATGTACAACAGTTTAAGTACTTGAAATGTCAACACAGAACTCCTGAAATTTGAAAATCTGTCAGGCAAATTAAAACATTTGTCTGACCTAAGAAAAATGTGAACCTGATTTTATCAGAAACATGAGGTACAGGTCAACAGAAGCTTCATTGACGCAGTTCTAACAGCATCCATGCTTTATTTCAACAATATCTAGAATGCCAGTTTATTTTAACCTCCAACATGTTTTTAAAGAAAGTCCATTCTATTCATACATCTTTTACTTTTAGAAACGGAACATCTCATTCTCAGCAACTATACATAATCTCAGAATCTGATGCACCAACAGTCATCTTAGAATCAATCCTTTGACTCCCCATCATCATAGAAAGCATCAATGGTCTTTTTATACATTTTGGTTACAACAGGTCTCCTTAGTTTTAAAGTAGGACCTAAAATATTGAATAAGTCAAATATTAGTACATAAAGCAACCCCCAGTTACTGCAAGCATGGTTTATTACAAAAATGAACTAAAACAAAAAATATTCTGA
This sequence comes from Limnoperna fortunei, assembly GCA_944474755.1. Lineage (NCBI taxonomy): Eukaryota > Metazoa > Mollusca > Bivalvia > Mytilida > Modiolidae > Limnoperna > Limnoperna fortunei. Next base: position 45,066,444 of record OX104116.1, on the reverse strand, counting down.
GGATAATAAATCAAACATTTCTGTGGTCATGGAAACATAATATTTTCCTGCTACAATATGATTATCTACAAAACTGTATTCCAGTGAATAGTAATTATGTCATTAATTTAAAAAAAAAACAGAGCTCCCTCCCTTTTAGTTATTAAAAACTTGCAATTGGGAGTTCTTGTCAAGTTAACTAAAAATTTAAAGAAATAAAAAGAAGATAATTAATCTTTAGATTAAAAAAAACAATGAAATAAGAGAGATTGTCGTAATGTTTGTTGGACTTTATTTCAAAGTTCCATTTTTCTGTTTCTTAGCCCTTTAATCTTTGTAACAAATTTTTTTAAAATCAACATTGGTCTTATTCATTGCCAATGACAAATCCCCATTGTATCAATCATATAATTTGTGGTTAGTCTACCTCTTTTTGACTGTGCAACATTCTAGAATTCACTGGAGGGTAAGGCAATGGGAAATTGGGAATGGAATTAACTGTGATGGACTATAATTATGATATAGTCTTGTCTGTGCTTACAAAAAATCCTTAAGTGTTACTAAGATAAAACAATGTGACATTCAGTGAGCTCCAGTCTACAGAGATAATAATTACCTATACAAGATTCGACAGAGGACTTACGAGCTCACATCGCATATCATGGTTTACTGTAAACCTATATTTTATATCTTAAGACAGAAGCGGGAATTTTTTTGTTTCGGGGACAAAATGTTTACCTAATTGAGAAATTACCGTAGGGGAAACTGAGGAAATTCGCAGGTAATTGTAACCAAACACAATCACAGGCAAATGTGTGATTTGGCAAGGACATTTTGTAATGCTACATACCATTGCGAACAAAAGCTTTGTTTTGATTTATCTGATTTATCCCATGCCAGTATGCTTATTCAAATATTGTATTTTAATGAAATAAACATCTGCACATTTTTATAAATGCCAAATTTATCCAACTCTTTATAAAACAAAATATGTTACATATTGTAAATGCTACATGTTTACTGGGGAAGCAGATAGGCCTAATTTGAATGTCTTCAAACTGACCAGGCCACAGTTTCATATAGCAGAGATGACTACCTAGGACAGAAAAAGTGGTCTTAAAATATTGGTCAGGGTTTTAACTTAAGAATTTTGGCTTTGTAGCTTACAACTAAATCTTAAGTAGTCTATCCATATGGTTTTATAAAAAAAGGTAAACATACTAAGTAGCCCACAGCAAATTTTAGGGCCATTGGCCCATAGGCGAGTGCTTATTTCAAACCCTGCAGATGCTCTCTTAGTACAAGGTAATGTGAAATTCTTAACAGAAGCATATATAAACTTTTTTTTTTTAATTCAGATAGTTTTGCTGACAGATTATGTTTTTTTTTACTGAGCTGTTGTTCTTTTTTACTTTTCTGCTGGTTTCCTAGGCAATTGTAATAACTTGAGTTCGTCAACATACATCCCAAAACTAATACATTTGAAAGTTTCTTCTTGATTATTATTAGATTTACCTGGGCAAAATTTTCAGGAAGCATATCGTCTACAAATTTTGTGTGAAATGAGGTCCGAAAATTCATAGCAGGCAAGAAAAATCTTAAGGGATAGAAAATGTCTGACAATTATAGGATCTTTTTTAATGCACATCTAAGAAGATTGTATGAATGGGTTTTATGCAACTCTGTAATGTTTTAGTTAAACCCATAGTACTATGTGAAAACTCCCCAACCATCCGTAGGAAATCTGGCAATCATTGCATCACCAAGTACCAGATTTTACATGACATATATGGTTATCAATTATCAAATTCTTGAATTTGAGGTCCACCAACATCTTTAACAGTGCATACCTAATTCACCACCAGCAATGGAGAAGTCTTTAGGAATAATGGACCATTTTTGAATATTGGATGCTCTAGATACAGCTTTTTTGTTAGCCTTGTCGATACCGTCCTGAATGGCTTTCAGCACCACAGCATCTTTCTTATCAATGACATCTGAAACCGTCGTAGCTTGGCTACCGATACTCTGACACCATTCCTTGGCATCATGGGTTAGTTCATTGGTCGGTTCTCCCGAATCGGAATTTACAACAACCTGTGAAATTTAAATAAACATATAAAAACTTATAAAAATTAAGAATACAAATTGATTTAAATGTTGTTTTTTAACCAACAATAAACATACATATTTTGGCATGGGGTATTTCTTACTCTCCTGCCATTAATTTTAATGTCATATTAGTAACAATATTAATTAATGTCATATAGTTGAAATATTTTTTTATAAAAATTGCAAAAGTCTGGAATGGCGGGGATGCAAAGCAAGTGCCTAAAGGGTGAATGGTTTACAATATGTTGAAGAAAGGTTTTGGGTCAGTGTCAAACATGTTAGAGTTACTGCATAAAACAACCAGTGAAAACTGTAGGAGGAGTTTATTACACAAAATAGTTGCCTACTTTAGCAAATGTTATAAAATATGAAGTTCCCAAGTCTGAAAATTAGGAAAAAATCCTTGAACAATTCAATAGCAGGTGCAAAACTTCAATACAACAGCAATTTCAGAAATCTGGGTTGAGAACATTCTGTAAAATGTGATTGATGTTAAAAAATCATTGTTATAACAGACACTGATAATAATGATTTGTGTGACTATGCTATGTTCATTAACAATTTATGAGCAAGCTGTTTACTGCACATAATTTTTTGGCAGTATGATGACTGACAGAACACTGTTTTGTTTAAATGCTGTTTAACACCACTTTCACCAATATTTCAGTATAAAAGCACAAATATTTTTTCAGTAGAGGAAACTGGAGTACCCTGAGGATTGTTTGTTTGTAATTCACAATAGAAGTCAGAGCTCACCAAACATTAATAAAAGTCAGACTCAGTTTTGACATCAGTTGGAGAATATTATGTTTAAGCAAATGTTTGCCAACAGTCAGCAAGTAAACATGACATATAAACAAATCAGTCTACTTAGGGCTTCACTCATTATGAACGATAACTGTAGAACAACAATCAAATAATGAAGGACTGAGTATTTCCTCAAAATCATGACAGCAGCATTTCAGCTACATTCAGAATGAATACAAACAAACTAAGAAATATATTAGTGACACAGGGTTTACTGATAGGAACAGACATTGTAATTGTCATCAGAACAGATGGTAGAGACAGGGCCAAGAAATGTGAATTTCCCACAATCTGCATGCCTAGCAGTAAAACGTAACATTATAAAATAGGCCATAATAATGGAATATATATGTCAATTTCAAGGTTATTCAACTAGAAATTATGATTTATGCGTTAATAAAAATAAAACGGAGTAAAATTTGTTTGCCATACTGCAAATCTACCATGAAGGGATGTTGATATTGTGTCCTTGATCCAAACCAAGTTTCATAAAATTGTTTAGCAGCTTCAGAAGAGTTGTGTTCTTAAGTGGTATATACTGCGAAATATCTAAGTACAAGGGGGTGTGAACTCCCCAAAAAAATTTCCCACATGCCATAATACGCACTCAATCTATACCAGGTTTCATAAAACTTTATTCAGTAGTTTCAGAGGAGTTGCGTTGACATGCTGGTGTGGTGGTATATTATGAAAAATGTCTAAGTTCAAATGGGTGTTAACTCCCACAAATAAAATAGTGCGTCCATTGTATTGTTTAAATATCCACGAACGCATTTTACTGATTTACAAACCAGCCTACGCAAACAAATGAGCACAATAACAGTCCATCTCAGTAGACAATTTTTACCTTCAGCTTGGACCTATTAAGTTAATTATAAATTGGCCCATTCAAAAGCTAGAGATGGGATTGTGCTGAAGATTGAACTTAATCTTTATTTTATAGTACATAACATTTGTGCAACGTTTTAACAAATCTGTTGACATATTCTCAAGTTATCATTTGGAAATCTCCAACTGTTGACCAAAATAAAAATTTTAATTGGATTAGGTTGAAAACTACAAATTTTATTGTCCTGAAAATTAAATTTAATCTTCATTTTAAAGTTATCATCTGGAAACCACTGGGGCATGGACAGACAGACAGACACTCATATCCAAGAGAAGGGTATCACATAATACCCCGCCTATCGGTAGCTTCAGAGGGATGCTGACAAAATGTGTGACAGACTGATGGACAAGAGAAAACCAATACATTTCCCCTAGTAGGGGAGACATAATATAGATGTATTTAAAGCCCTTTGAAATTTTTTATCTTTTTATTTAAAGCAGCTTTTGATAATTTAAAATTTGTGCAAAATTAATTTTGGAAACTTGACATTATTTTCATTTTTTGTCCATTCCAAAAAGTGTTTATTTCTCGACTGAAAATACAATTAAAATAGTCAGAATTATATATTACAAACCTTTAAGCACAAAATCATTGACAGGAATTTTCGTTTGTCACCTATCAACATGCAGTTGCTTATACATGGCAGAGCTTCTTTCACGTTGTTCTCAATAGGTACTGGAGCAACATTTTCTCCTCCAGCAGTGATGACAAGTTCTGAAAAAATAAAATTGGACATCAAGTCCAGGCCAATGTATGGTTCATTTTTATTAAACACAGTATACTTTGAGTTACTTAATATTTGTGCAAGTTTGTTTGCTTTTTTGCTTGAATGGTGTTTAATGCCACTTTCAGCAATTATTCAGCTATATTGTGGTGTCCAGTTTTTATTTAGGGAGGAGGGGAGGGGGGCCATGTGTGTTTGTTACTTGAACTTGACTATTCTAAAGGTCATTGTCATACTGCCTTATTAAAAAATATAGGAGGGGGCTAAATTTTAATTTCAATTCTATAGTGGGGTATATAAAAAAAAGTCCCGTCCTGAAGGAGGGGGGGGGGGGGGGGGGCAACCAAGGCCCCTCATTTACATTAGATTATTGCTAAAAAATATAAAAAATGGAAATGTGTCACTAGGAGCAGATTTTAATAAATTGAATTAACTACACTACTGCTTTGACTGACTACAGCATTACTCAATTGATTGATTGATTGAATGATTGATTGATTGATTGATTGATTGATTGATTGATTGTGTCAGCTATATTTAGGATGAGAACAAAATCAATTGGGAAATGGATGAAAGAATGGGCCACGAAACATCGACTTGACTGAAGGAGACAAAAATAGTTCTTCATTGGCTGCTCTTAATTGTAGAATGGACTGTGTAAAATTTATTATTCAATGGAATTCTAATATTGACTCTTTATTGAAGAAAGACTTCAATAAGATTTTGGTAATTTATTCAATGAATAAGCTCATTCAGAACCTTTTTAGGGCGATTTTGAATTTTCTAAGGGTCTGTTGAAGGTTTCCAAATTTTAAAGCATTTTAAAAAGCTGTCTCCTAGTTTTGAGTGTTCTCCAATAATTATATAAAACCCGTGTTTTCCCCATTGCAAAACTTGTTAAATTTTTAATCCCACTGGAAACGTATCGAGATTATTTAGGGATGGAAACATTAGCCTTTTGAATATACAAAAGCGATTTTTAACATACAAGGAGTATTCCATTGTCCAGATATGGAACCCACTATGATTTCTCGCCAAGCATTCCACATTATAACCTTATTCCCAAATGAGAGTGCATATGTTATCAGCTGCTTCTACCTGATGAAACACAGAGAAACTCTGTGTAAGGCATCATCAGTACCTAGAATATTTTCTACAACAATATCCCAAATTATCATTCAAATCCGATGCAAACTTTTTGAGTTATTGTCACATTTTCTAACGTTTTTTTTCACTAAAACTGATAAGCTTCTTACCAAAATGAATGGGCCACGAAACATCGACTTGACTGAAGGAAACAAAAATAGTTCTTCATTGGCTGCTCTTAATTGTAGAATGGACAGTATGCATGTGTAAAATTTATTATTCAATGGAATTCTAATATTGACTTTTTATTGCAGAAAGACTTCAATAAGATTTTGGTAATTTATTCAATGAATAAGCTCATTCAGAACCTTTTTAGGGCGATTTTGAATTTTCTAAGGGTCTGTTGAAGGTTTCCAAATTTTAAATCATTTTAGAAAGCTGTCTCCTAGTTTTGAGTGTTCTCCAATAATTATATAAAACCCGTGTTTTCCCCATGGCAAAACTTGTTAAATTTTGAATCCCACTGGAAACGTATCAAGATTATGTAGGGATGGAAACATTAGCCTTTTGAATATACAAAAGCGATTTTTAACATACAAGGAGTATTCCATTGTCCAGATATGGAACCCACTATGATTTCTCGCCAAGCATTCCACATTATAACCTTATTCCCAAATGAGAGTGCATACGTTATCCGCTGCTTCTACCTGATGAAACACAGAGAAACTCTGTGTAAGGCATCATCAGTACCTAGAATATTTTCTACAAGTGCATAAAATCAGAAGCTACCTTTAATTCTCCCAGTAATATAAAGGAATCCTTTTTCATCATGTTTTCCTAAGTCACCAGAATGCAGCCACCCATCTTCATCAAATGACTCCTTTGTTTTTTCTGGTTCATTTAAATAACCCATAAAGACATGTCTGCCTCCCATACATATCTAAAAAATTAAACAAATCATGTGTATAATGTCCCAATATTTGAACTTTAAACCAATCAACAGTCGCAGTATTTTCAACAGTGAAATGCATGGTAAAACATGTAACATGTTGGACGATGATTGTGTATTCCACCATAATTATCTCAATTTTTATTTCTTGTTGCAACCTTCCAACATTAATGTTTGAAAAAAATTATATTTGAAAAAAAAGTAAATATTAAATATATTAAAACTAAAGTCTATTTGCACCACAAGCCCAAAATTACATACAAACAATATAAACACTTTTTCATTGTGAATTACCTCCCCATTGCCATCTTCATCTGGGTTTGCCAATTTGGTCTCTGCTCCAGGCATACATTGACCTACACTACAGATCAGGAAGTTGTCATTTGTCCCTACAGTATGTGGACCTGTAAAATATACAAACTTTTTAATCTTCCATTGAAAAATGATGAGCAGAACTGCTACTTTTTCAGGATTCTCTCCAAAATAAGCTGTTTTTTTTTTGTGTTAAATCTGTGTTTAATGCCAATTTAGCAGTTTTTCAGCTATATCATGGTGTCCAGTTTGTTGGACTGTGAGCACACTTACAAAGGGATACCACCGCTTTGCTTTCAAGTCCAATTATCTCCCCTGAATAATATCCGACAGCAACGAAATTTCTTCATGCACATTTACATATGATGTACTTCCTTCATGTAAAGTTTCATCAAAATCTGTCAAATGGTTTAGGAGGATTTGCACTTACGAGGTCTCCCACTGAATACTATATTTAAAAAGACTAAGTCCAATTATCTCCCCTGAATAATATCAGACAGCAACGAAAATTCTTCATGCACATCTACATATAATGTACTTCCTTCATGTAAAGTTTCATCAAAATTTGTCAGGCGGTTTAGGAGGGGAAGCGCTTACAAGGGATGTGGACTGACGGACAGACAGACAGAGGAACATACAGGGCGATTCCTATATACCCCCCACCCAAACAAGTTTGCGGGTGGTATAATAAAGATGCCTAACTGATAACCCTCACTACCTTATGTAAAAAAAGTCCATGTTTTGCTGTGAGATACCCCAAATATCATTCAGATCAAAATGTCAAAAATCAGGTGCACAATTGCATAATGTGAGAATGAGTCCATGTTTTGCTGCGATCATTCCAATAAAAATGTAAATTAATACCAAGTGCACAAAGGCCCTATATGGCAAAGATTCAGGTGTAACAGACACATGCATCACTATAAACCACTACTTCTCATACTAACCAGTACTTTCACTCATGCCATACACTTCATGAAGAAGTATGTTCAGACTGTAAAAAAATTCTAGTGTTTCTTTCATGATTGGTGCTGCTCCAGACATAAAGAAGCGGCATCTATCTAGACCTAATCCAACTTTGGCTTTCTTCAGAAGCACATTGGCTAGCCCCCATCCAAATGGTGTAGACTGTCTGAAAAGAAAGATTGATAAACTAGATAAAGTCGATCTAGCGATCATCAATACCCCAGCTTAAATTTTGCTGAACTTTTTTGGGGAAAAATTTGTAATGTTTTTTGTCGACTGGTGACCTTGACCATGGTTGGAATTCCTTCAGCATCAATAGGCTTCATTCCCACCTGATATGTATTATATATCTTCAAGTTTCATTGAAATCAAATGCACAATTTTTGAGTTATTAACTGGAAACGTTTTTTTTTGTGCCAACTTTTTTTGGCAAATGTGAACTTGAACTTTGATCAATTTCCCTCAAAATATTGATAAACTAGACTCAGTTGATCTAGCAATCACTGATAGTCCCATTTTGGAATTCCTCCAGCATCAATAGGCTTTATTCCCACCTGACATGTATTATATATCCTAAGTTTTATTGAAATCAAATGCACAATTTTTGAGTATTGTCTGGAAACTTATTTTTGTGTCAAAATCTTTTGGCAAATATAACTTGAAATTTGATAGATTTCCCCCAAAAATCAATAGACTTCTGATCCACCTAATATGAAACAAAATCCCAAAGTTTTTTGTGGACTGCAACCTTGAAATTGGACAAATGTCCCCCAAGTCAATAGGCTTCTTACCAACCTGATATATAACAATATCCCAAAGTATCATTCAAATCCAATGCAAACTTTTTGAGTTATTGTCACATTTTCTAACGTTTTTTTTTTCACTAAAACTGATAAGCTTCTTACCAAAATGATATATAACAATATCCAAAGTTTCATTCAAATCCAATGCAAACTTTTTGAGCAGTATTTCAGCCTTATCCATGGCCAGAACAGTTTATGAACAATCAATCAATGGGGGAAAATGGATGGAGCAGTAAAAACAAAATTTTGTATGTCACTGGAAAAAAAGTCATACATAAATTCATCCTATTTGACCAATTCAAACTAGTTACACCTACTTGTTCATCATTGCATATGTCCCTTTCAATCCTACTCCTTTGGCCCACATGCCAAGTTTTTTTTTCAAAGCACCTGATGTTCGTGATTGTGCCTTGATTCCTTCGTAAAATTTTTCCCAAACACGTGGCACTCCGAAAAAGCCAGTTGGTCTGACTTCACGCAACGTGTTCACAAGACTTCCCTGTAAAATAGACCCAAAATACTATCAGCAACACTACATACCGAAAACAAATAAAATTAATTCTGACTAAATAGAGAATTGAACTTATTGTTTAATTTTCCACTTTGGAAATCAATTTAGGGGCTTAACTCCTTCAAAATTGACAAACATTCAAACTTGCTTGGTAAATCAATGAGCAGAGACATGTTTATAATTTCTGTTTATTTAAAGAGGAATGAAATCAGTAGAACACATAAAAGTCCATTTTTCCTGTCTTTTAAGTTATGTTTTGTTTTCCAAAACCGATGACAAAATATCAAACTATCCGATTACATTTTTTCCAGCATGCAGTCAGTTATAAGTATGTGATGAAACTAAGAAAATAAAAGTTAAAGTTGGTGGTCAATGGATAAATAATTCCTACTTTGAAATGGAATAAAAAGAGGAATTCAATATCCAAAAACATAACAAGTGAGCTTCCATTTTGATCTAGTTTGTGAATCCAGTAACTAGAAACCATTTTGTAAGCCTTTTCAAAATGTTAAAAGTCTTGTAGAAAAACAACAACCAGTATATTAACTGACTAATATAAGTCTACTATATATATAGTAAAACAAGATAAAGTCCACAAGACGGCATTAATATGAATAAAGAATAAAATCACATGAAAAAATCTGTATATTGTATCATTTCGCTGATACAATATACAGATTTTTTCATGTGATTTTATTCTTTATTCCTATATATATATATATACATCTTTGCAGGTATACAGATATAGTTCTACATCAGCAGTCACTTGGTATTTGATTTCATACTGGTCATAACAAATCTTGGTCTTGTTTGCGGGTTCAAGCACAAAGTAGGGCTTTTCACTTGGTATTCCAGTTTCCTACACTCTCACCCCCCCCCCCCCCTTTTCCCCACCAAAAAATTGCTGAAAGTGACATTAAACCCCATACACACAATAAATATTACAACTGTTAGCAAAATTTTTTATCATAGCAGTTAGTAAACAAGAGTGGTATTACAACATGCCTACTGATGATGGCTCTTTCAATGAAACTTCTATTGCCCAGCTTGACATATAGAATAATAAATAGTACACATTTGTTTTCTTTCATATGTACTTTTTTTGGACATTATTTTTTAAGTTGGGTTAAGGACAATTCTTAATTCTAGTGCAAAACTAGGTTTCACCTTCAGAGTTTTTTCCAAAAGCGTATTATTGTGTGGCCAAATATGTCACAATAACGGAAGGTGTCTTCAACTTTTGATTTCTTTGTGATCTATCGTAATCATTCTAAATTTAACATTCTATTCCTAGAAAACCTGAACCATATAATAAGTGTTTGTAAAGTTAAATCAAAAGTTAGTAATATTAAACTATAATACAAATTAATAACATTGAGCAATAGAACAACAGAAGTTAGTCAAATTAGCAGTTGTTAGTGCACTCCAAACATGCATACACATTAGCATTTGTGCAACTAACAAACCTTCAGTGCATCAGGCTCTGCAAAATATACAGCTGATGCTACAGTAAACGGCATGTAGATGTCCATTAACTGGGCGGCAATGTGACTCAAAGGGAGGTAACTTACTATTACCTCGGAGCCGAAATTAAACTTAAAATGAGTAGATATAACATTGGCAGTCCATATCAGCTGTAAAAAAAGAAGTGAAACAGCTAAAATCAATTTATCCTTTAAATGTAATACAGACTGAAGGATGCAAACTTCAGGAATCATCAGTTCCATCTGGAACATATATACATATATAGAACAGTAACCAGTTATTGTAACACAGGAACCAACTGAAATATTTTCCCCAGAATACCCTAACACCGTAAATTTCCAGTAAAAGTAAAAGAATAGCTGTTGAAATCAATATTTCCAACTGTTCTAAAAATGTTTCATTTTACAGTTGTTAATGATCTAAATCTTGTCAGATTTCTAAATAAATATTGTTATTATTGGTTGCAAAAATTTGATTAAATTTTTGAGTTTAGCCAATACAAATACTAAAGAGTGTATATCCCAATAAAAAAATTAATAACACGCAGCCGTAAAAAACTAATCCTCGCAAATTATGGTTTCCCTAAAATACGATAACTGGTTGCTGTATTCCAAACATAATTAATTCTGTACAAATACAAACAAACCTTTAATGCATCTGGCTGTGCAAAGTACACTGATGCACCATAAACAAGTGGAAACGTGAGGTCTACCATTTGAGCTGCTACATGACTTAAAGGGAGATAACTCACAACAACCTCCTCCTCATACTGCAGGTCAAACATTTTCGCAAAACAATGAGCAGTCCACACCATCTATTTTATATGATTTTCAAAATCAAAACATAAATAGAACCCCAAAAAAAGCAGAAACAAAAAACAATTAAAAAAAAAATGCAAACTCTGCATGGCAATTAACCAAAGTATACATACAATTTTAACAATTTATGAAAAATACATAAAATATCTGTGGTGCTATACACTAGTTATAGGCCAATTTGGTTAGTAAAAATATAATATTTTTTTCATGACTGCTAATAATGAGCACATGGTGAAATCAAACTTGTCTCATTGTTAAAGAACTTTTGACCAGTTGAATTTTTATTTACGTAACTTTATTCATCACAGCAATATTTCTGGTCTTCAGATGTTTTATTACATACTTACATTGTCATGACTTAACATAACTCCTTTGGGGTCCCCTGTAGTACCGGACTGAAAAAAAACAAAAACAAAATGTACATCAACATAAACAACACATACTCAGTATCTATGTACAATGATATGAATATGACAAACAAAGTGTCTATTTCATGTATATATAGTTGTCTCACTCCTGCAAGGCACCTCTCACAAAGGGGATACGAGGTCCACATGAGATACTTTACATAACATTTGTAGAATGCAAAATGTGTTCATAAGAGACCCCCACCCCCCCATCTCCCTTTACTAATGTTCAATTGCTTCTACAAAAATACTTACTGTGTAAATGAGAGTACAACATTTGTTTGGACGTTGCAGATTTATTCTTTGCTGGAGGGCTTCATCTGACACATCCTTGCCAGCCTCCATAAACTCCTTCCACTACATTGAAAAAAAATTCCATTAAACACACATGTTAAGGTGTACATTTCATACACAGATAAAACAAAACAACTACCTGAATAAAAACTGGATGCCATTATATAGCTGAATGTGGGATGAACTTTCTTTAGCAGAACAATTGTATGAAATAAATTGAATGCAATGGACACATTTAGAGTCAAAATTCAGTTTGTTTTTGTTTGGGGAGGAAGCCGGAGTACCCCGAGAAAACCCCCGACCTAGGAAAACTCGCAATCCTTGTCAATTAAGATTGGAGTCGAGTACACCCTGCCTGCAGTGAGAATCGAACCCGCAATCTCAGTGTTGACAGACCACGTCATCAATAGTAGACAAACTACCTTGACCACTCGGCCACCGAGGCCCCTCAAAATTCAGATATCCAATCACAGCTACATAACTTTTTATCTAATCTTGATTGTTACTTACACTGTAAACATTGTCTCTCCTCTCTGCAACCTCTCCATTGTACTGAACTACAGCCTTCAGACATGGTAAACTGTTCCAGATTTTGAGAACTTTCTGTAATTGTTGATTATTTTCTACAACCATGACATTGGCTTCACAGTGTTTGGCCACAAAACCTACAGCCTCTGGATTATTAGTGGCATATATACCAGTGGCAAATCCTCTACAATAAAAGTTAAAACTTAAATTAAATTTTAATAACTAATTAAAGAGATATTTTGTATGCTTGTTATGTAAATAAAAGTCTAGAACACATGGCATTTTGTTCTGTTCTTTACTTGTTAGTTTAAAGTGTTTAGCTTTTATTTTTGACAGCTACTTCATTGCATCCAGTTGTTATTGCGGAAGAAGACAGAGAATTCGGAAAACACTCTTGACCTTGGGTAGGAAAACTGGCAATTCTTCTCTATAAAGATTGAAGTGTAGTCGAGCACACCATGCTTGCAGTAAGACTTGAACCCACAGCCTCAGTGTTGACTGGCATGCTATCAATAGTTAATGGCCAACTATATTAACCACTCATCCACAGAGGCCCCTCCATTTTGTTCTGTACATTTGCAGCAATATGCAACACATAAGTTGAATGGTTTTGTTAATTGGATGATTTATTGAGAATTAATTATAAGATTTTTCTTTTATAATGTAGTTATTCCAATGAATCATTTTTCATTCATACAATACTAAACTATAATTACCCTGCAAATATAGCCCCTAGGTCCGATATCAACCATTCAGGAGAGTTAAAGCCAAGAATACCAACACCATGGTATGGTTCTAAGCCAAGCTGTAAACATTATGAAAATATACATATTTTAAACAATGCTATGAACAGATTTTTTGTAAATTTAATGTTTACAATTTTAATTTCTTTTTTTTTTTAATTTAATGTTCTGTTTCTGTCCAGCTAACTGTTTTTGCCACATAAATAAATGAGCTGTGCCATTCATTCTTGAAACCACGGGACGAAACAGGAGATATTCCCTCATGTATAGTATTGTGGCAAGTGGTATTTAATATCATTATTGTAAAAATTCCCATGGTTATTATCACCAGACAATTTTTTGACAATCGTCTTAACACTGACAATTCATTCTTATATAATATATGTAACAAGCGTAAGATGAGTAAATAATATGAATACACCTTCATCACATACATTTTAACAGAACCAGTGGATTTTCATTGTCCACTCGCAGCAGAAGTGGGCAAATATATAGCCTGTCAAACCTGTGGAGGGGGACATTGTGTTTCTTTTATAACAAACCTTAATAAATGACTTTGCTGCTGCGACAACATCTGCATAGTATTGCCTGTATGTCCATTTCACCCATGCTCCATCCCTCTTTACAGCTGAAAAATGTTTCAATATCAAACATTTAAATTTAACAAAACCAACAGAAAATCTTTATGAGGTATATCGTTTTTACGAAAAGGGTAATTGAAACAACTTTACACTTGTATTGAGCAATTGTGATGAGCATATCTTGGTGTGCATAAATTGCACATTTATTTTAACATTTTTATTGTTCATCTTGATAGCATTTTTAATTATTTGTTTTCATTCATAAGTGACTGGTATTTAAATATAACTTCCTATGATGATTAATGTTCTTGAGTTGTCTGCCTTGTTTCGGATTTATAAGTACACACATCGATTGAATAGTAGAGCTGTATCATAATGTAACATATATTATGTATTCGATGAAAAATGCACTGTTACAAATATTTTTTTAAAAATGAAATATTTTCACTGTCAAAATACTCATTTTTATCTTGTTTAAATCTTTGCAGTGTGCTCTTTTTACACAAGAAGCATCGTATTTGCAACCTCGACACGGAGTTTATATCATAATCTGAAGATTTTTACCATCTGTTGCTTTGTACATTTTTCTCAATGTTGCATGTACAAAGTGAATGTCAGGAGTGAACCAATTTACATAAAACTGTGCGCTTAAATAAGATAAACCCCACAAATACCACAATATCTGATGCAAATAACAATAAACATTGTTCTATTTCCAATCCTGTTCATAGCCTCTTTATCACAAATAATAAATGTGCAACATTTTGCTAGTTATCACATTTTTAGGGGGGGGGGGGGTTAAAAAAGTTTAAAATAACTTACAAACATCTATTTGAATTGCAATTATTTATTTATTTTTATTTTAATTGGGCCTTCACAAAAAATCTACCTGATAAATACATGAAGGTTCATGACCTCCGACCACCACTAATTCGACTCCTGAATTTTATAATTGTAAATGATTTATACAAATGAATATTTTTATTTATAATATTATCAAACTAAGCATTTTTGTTGATTATTAAATATGCTAAACTCATCAACTAATAAAAATCTGCATTATTAAAACGTCAATGATTTGATAGAATTTTCCACAAACCATTTAGTTTTATTTATTGCTTTGCTGACTAAAAATCTAAATAAAACATTACAAACTTTTATAATTTAGTGATAAATGTTACTAAAATGGTTCAAGACTAGACAGGTTTATATATAAATTGTCATTTTTCCATTAAGCAGATTATGGAACTTTCTTATCCATGATAGGGGTCTTGATTACTCTAAAGAATGAACTTATGGTTATCACCCCAACAAAAATGTTCAACAAATATATTTCATATTTAGATGCAGCTGTCAGAGACTACTAGTACAGACAAATTATACATAATACTATACTGTAAACTGTTATTTATCTTGCATTTTGCAATCATTGTATTTTTTTTAAGAGAAAGGTATATAAATATATTATGGCTTTATTCAGTTACCATGATTATAGTTTAATGGTACCACTGACCTTGTGACCTAAGGTCAAAGTTCAAGGTCAAAGGTCATCAACCATGGTATGCGACACATCGCCTTGAAATTATTTACCCACATTCCAAATATCAAAAGCCTACCTTGAAAGATAAAACAGGGATATACACTAACTTTTTTATAATGGTTGCCACCTGGTCTCCTAACTTAAAAAATTTTGGCGCCCAGTGAAAAAGTTAGTCGCCCACATTTTTTCATATTTTTTATAATAAAAAAAAATACACTCCCATAAATCAAAACTGTTCCATAAAATGATAGGATAGAACCAGAAGTAAAAAAAGACCATTGTGAAACAAATAATATTATGTAGTTAACAAAAAATGCACTATTAAAAGTATTTAATGATTTAAATTTACTTTTTTGAAAGTTACTGCCAAATTTGTATTATGTATAAATCATTGCAATACTCATTTCAACACTAGCCGCATCGCAATTGCAATCTCCGGCCCGGAGTTCATTCCCAATCCGGAAATTTTCGTATATTCTTTCGCTTGAACTGTTTCCGATATTATTTTTACTACGCTTTATGTAAAAAGTAAAAGCCAGAAGGGACCAGTGGTGGGTAAACAGGATAAACAATGACGCAGATAGAAAAATATTTAAGATTTCTTACCAATATTGAAATAAAATTGAAAGGAGACATACCGCTACTGCTCAGAATGACAGGGCAAAATTCGTGGAAACCTATATCAACCAAATCATCACAGATCGCCACCTGGACGATCGAAATGCAAACTTTACTCGCCCATGAAAATATTTAGTCGCCTTGGGCGACTGGGCGACTGTTAGTGTAAATCCCTGTAAAAAAGTTACAGCACGGACATGAATTGTCATGCAGAAAGCAATAATGTGACCTTAAGGTCAAAGTTCAGGGTCAAAGGTGATCAACCATGGTATGTAACACATCGCCTTGATATAATCTACCCACATTCCAAATATCAAAAGCCTACCTCAAAAGATAAAAAAGTTACAGCCCGGACACAATTAGTTTCGGACGGTCGGACAGACCGATCACTATAGGGTGTCCTCCACAAAGTGGCTGGGCCCTAATGATAATAAGTCATGACATGATGATTATCATTTTTATTTATGACATCATGTAATCACTAGTAATATGTCACAAAAGTCTGCAACCCAAAAAAATAACCTAGAATTGCACTTTTTCGTAAAAAAGATATTTGATCGTTACATGATAAAACATCCCATCGTTTACATGGTCCTAAACTGAATGTTTGTTTAACCAATGTAATTGACACTGTTGATTTCTTACCCAGAGCTAAATGGTTTGGAGCTCTCTCTGCGGTTTTACGAAAGACTGTTATCACTGTGACAGGTGTGTCTGCCTGATTGCCTTTAGTTCCCATTCGTAACTTGACTGCCCCATCTCTTTTTGTTGTGGTCAGTGAAGTAGCTGGTGCTAGTTCATCAATACCTACAAAGTAAAAAAAGTTATAATGCTAAGAATATACTGCTCTGAGTACACATAAATAAATGTTAAGTAAATAACAAAACCCATTAACTTATAAATATGTACATGTATTAAGATTTTCTGCAAATGTTGCTGAAATATCTTTTGTATTGTTTTGTTTCTTTAAATAGTGTTTAATGCCACCGTCAGCAATTTTATAGCTATATCGTGGTGTCCAGTTTTTATGGGGGGGGAGGAATCAGGAGTACCCAGAGAAAACCCCTACTTTCTGCAGTCTATTACATCAAGTCCGCACTGACTGGAACCCCAGTATTGACAGGCTGGTGATTAACGTAAGATGTCTATAGTAAAAGTTATAATTTAGAAATGAATTTTGATACAGGGATTTTCCATAGTAAGTCAGCCATTTTCTAAAGGGATCTAATATAGTTTACAAATGTTATTCTGCTTTCTGTCTATTAATCTACTATTTCAACCTTATTTTTAAATCGAAGCTTTGATCATATAGTGGTAATAAATGGTTTGATCCCAAGTTCAAACAAAACAGCCTCTCAAACGGCTAGTTAATGAATTCCCTGCAAAGCATTACAAAGTAGGAAGTGTATGTGTCCTAGATAATGTGATATGTGAACATCCAACTGTGGACAGCCTGCACTATTAAAATACATGCATGTTGGTTTAAACTGATGGAAAGTTTTGTGTGGGAGTACAAATTATACATTTCAGTTGAGAATTTGTTTATAATTTAATGGTCTGAAAATAGCATTCATTAGTCTTAAGCTTTTTGGCAGTTTTTTAGACAAGACTTAACAGTAAGGCTTAGCTATATACAACCCTCAGCACAAAATCACCAGATTGCTACTTAAGTTTTTTTTAAACCAAAAATAATTTGACCATAATGAAATGTAACTGACTTGAAATTTTTTTAAGTTCAAGATAATCGATCTTCCACATGTTACACATGTTTTGGTAACAAAAAATTTTAAACTTTTAACATTGTGAAATGGAAGTCATTATCGGCTCAAATTTTATAATTTTTTAAAGAGATTTATTATATAATACTGAAAGGGACTACAAAAGCATAATTACCAATAGGTTGTGTTGTTCTTACTTTTATGATTGATTGATTGATTAATGGTGTTTAACGCCCGAGCAGCAATATTTCAGCTATATTCAGGCGATCTTACTTTTATGACAAACATGACAAATACTGAATTACTCTTCAATACACAGTCAACATCTATAAATGTGTACAATTCTTTAAGAAAACAAAAAAGTTACCAGATCCTAATATATTCATCAGACTATTAGCTCACTAGTCTCCTGGTGCTCCTTCTAACATATGTACATTTGGATGAAACAAATAATGCAAGACCAATTTTAAGATTGTGGAGAGGATTTAAATAGGCTATGCCTGCTATCCAATTCATTTCAATTTTCTTGAATAAAATATGTTTAAACTAATTAAACTAATTTTAAGATTAAACCAAGCAGTTAATTTCCCAGCTTATAATACTGTTAAGAATCTGGTTTCATTACATACCCTTAATTTAAATACCAACAAGTTGATCAAAATATATTTGTTGTGTGAAGAATTTCTGGAATCTACACCATGACAAGGACACTGTATATAAAGTTCCAGGGCTTTTGCAAAAAAATAGGGCATCTAATGGGACATTAAATGATACCCCACCACGATATTCATCAATAGTTAAATATATTTGTATATACTAGCATACTATACTGTATATACTATACATCCACTATATACTAGTATATAGAGACAGAAAGAAATGAGTTATCTTTCTTAGACCAGAAAATTTCATTATTGTCAAATTTAAAAATTTATAAAGTGGCAAAACTTCAATAATATTTTTCGGATCATCCTGAAAATTGAACTTGACCTGTATTTTATTGTACTGAACAGCTGTGCAAAATATCATTCAAATCCCTTGAGGTGTTTTCAAGTTATCATCTGGAAACCTTGGGGGGATTGACGGACAGACACCAAAATTGAGGGTTTAACATAATACCTTGCCACTTCGTGTGGCAGGGTATAAAAATAAACCTCCCAATTCAATAAATGACTAATTTATAGAAGCTGAACTCTAAATCATAAAAAAATGAAGGATAAAAAAATATCTGAAATGATTAATATGTTAGCATCAACTAATGGGTTGAAACAGTCACATAAAATATTATATGTTGAGATTGAATGGATTGAACCCCCCCCCCCTTTTTTTAAAATTACCATGACAACACAGATATGCAGAAATGTATAACAACAAAACAATAATTAAACCTGCAAACTACAGAACTAACTGAAGTGACTTTATCTGTTATTGCACCTATCCAACTCTACAAAATATTTATTCTATCTATGTAAATCAAGTTTTTCATTGTACTTCACCACCTGATATCTTAAATAAACACAAATAAACCTTATGCAGGTTTACTGATCAACAAATATAACACCTTTTATTTATAAACTTCTGGAAATCATATATGTACGTTTGAACATTTTTGCATTAATAGTATTCCAAGTGTAAACAAAAATAAGTTTTTATGACTTTACTTTATTCAATAAAGCATAATTATACCCCTACGGATTGAAAGCATACAAATAAACAAAGTCTACAAATAAACACTGATATTTTAAATAAAACTGACTGTTTAAGTGCATGTATGTAAAGAATAATAACTATATGTGATAGATAAAAGTATTGTATTATAAAATTTAACCTTTATATTTCAAAATGTAGATTAAGTGCAAAGTAATATTCATTGAAATTTTATGTTTTCACTCGTAACTACTGAACCATAACATTTGTTCTTCATGGTAGTTAGCTATCAACTATTCATCACTGGTGTCAATACAGGGTTACGAGTTTGATGACCACTTTATTGCTAGTCTCCTGACAACAATCAAGGGTTCTTATTGGTAACTAAGGCTTCCTACCCCAATAAGCTAAAGACCAGTGAAAATGGCGTAAAACAACAATCAGACAAAAAATAATAATTAGGTTAT
Organism: Limnoperna fortunei; assembly: GCA_944474755.1. NCBI lineage: Eukaryota > Metazoa > Mollusca > Bivalvia > Mytilida > Modiolidae > Limnoperna > Limnoperna fortunei. Next base: position 45,046,460 of record OX104116.1, on the reverse strand, counting down.
GATTGCAGTCATGCTTTAAAGATGTTACCTTTTAAATGAACCATGGTTCAATATTTAGTAGATAAATATAAGAAAACTAGTTGTAAATATAGTTCCCTTATGAATGCTTCAACTTTACATTTTTAAGAGTTATAAAACTTTTATATGCCTATAAAAAGACATTTTTTTTTATTTACCAGTAGAATGAAGATATTTATAGCATGTCTTACTACATTAAAGAACAAATGCTGGTGTGCTGACAAATACATTGAAACGCTTGATATATATGCATCATACATTGCAATGTTTATAAAAGTATTCAATGCTTATTTAAATTTAAGTGCAAAATAAATTGAAATTCTTATTCAAGAAATGTGAATAGAAAGTTTTAAAAAAAATCTGATTTCTCACCTGTAAAAGAGAACATTTTTTCTCAGCAGAAATAATTCCAATAAACTCCAGTTATAAAAACATGATTTCGAATGTGATAGATTATAAACTAGATGGTCAAGTCCAGCTGATTGATTTCACACAAACTATAAGCAGACAGGGGTTTATTTTCAATTATTATGGTCTGTTGCATAACTGAACCAGGACAATACTAATCTAAGGTGTAATCCATGATAACAATGTACAGGTAGATATTATTAACAGTTAAATGACTTGATTACCACCTATGGCAATACACTTACAAGGTGGTCAACTGTGTCATTTAATTGTAGACCAATTTGCAATGCATGTCACTTATTGGTATTTAAATTATCCACACTTGCATTTACACTACATTTCATGTGGATTTAGTTTTTCCTCCCATCCACAGTGGAGTGGGAACACAGTGGACCATTTACTCTTTCCACCTACTGGAGTGGACATGCTATTTATCTAGCTTTATAAGACTCACAGGTAATCCACTGAAAAACCAGATAAGTATTTACGGTATGTTCAGTATTTTTGCAAATTGTTAGTTAAAAGGAGCAATATAGCTGTTTCATTTTGTTATAGACATTCATGAAGTTTTTTATACTTCATTGCTAATTTTAGTTCAAATTGGAAATTAATAAATGCTATTTATAAAGCTAAGTGCTAGCTTTAATCAGCATTCTAGCATTCCCATTTCCAGTAACTCATGGTTTCAGCATGAGAAAGGCAATTTTTTAGTCCTGGTCATGTGAGGGCAAGTACATTTTGAAAGTCAGGATTGTTGCCCTGTCATGATAAAAAAAACAAGTGTGGACACAGAAAAATGTCTCGTCTGCATTCCACATCAGAAACGATAAAAAGTATGTCTTAAGCATTATGTAAATACAGTGCAGGGGTAGAAATAGGAAAAGTAACTATGGGAGTCAAAAGGACTCCCTAATAAAGCAGTGAAGGAGTCCTTACAAAATGCAATGAGTCCCATTCAACCGGCAGAGCCGGTTGACCCACTGTGCTTGGGCAGTGGTCCTTACGGCCGGGGGTATGGGGGCCGATCAAGGCCCAGAAGCTCTGGGAGTTTTGGTGCAAAAATATGCATTCTGGCAGTATTCTGAGGGTACATTTCCATTCTGAAAAACACTATTTTTTTGTCAGAATTTTTTGCAGTTTTGGTCTCACACTGATCATTCATGAAGTTCTTGTATACATCATACTATACCTAACAGTTTGTTATGAACATGCCATGTTTATCTGAGCAAAATTTCCAAAGATAGATAGAATAACATTACACTTAACCCAGAAATAACTCTTTTGTTCAGCACACTTCCACTTGGATTGATTGATTGATTGGATGTCTGCTTTACGTCCAAGCGAGCAGTATTTCAGCTATATTCAGGACGGGAACAAGTTAACAAACAATAAATCAACGGAAAATGGGGATGGGATGGGTGACAGTGAACACAATTTTGACTGCCACTGGAAAAGTATGGAATTTTGGGTAGGGGCGGAAAATTTTGCCTTTTGTAGCGGCTACAATGAGCCTACTCTTTTTGGAAATCTACAAAAGGGGTCTTTATCGTGCAAGGAGCGTGGCAATCTCCAAACACAAAGAACTTATCATGATGTTAATAATTATTCTTTATCTTTATTCTTTCAAGTGCAGCTTATATATTTATCAAAGAAAATTGTTAAAATACAATACACTTTGAAAGACCTGAAGTTTGAAACAAATTGGAAGTGTTTGTTTATAAAAAAAATTACGATTTTTCATTATGGGCCATTGTACTTTACTTTTCTTCGTTGTTCACTTCTGGTAATTAGTCACATCAGGTAAATAAACAATGGCGCGTACTCCAGTTGAAAGACGTAAATCCTTTGAAAAAATGTTAAATACGCATATTGTTTACTGTTTTTTTTTTGGAATTACACATTTACTGATAAATTGGAAGTCTGTGTGAATTATTTGGTCCAGATCATATGCAAATATCTACTGTGAACTATTGGGTGACTTTAGGGAAATAACAGCCAACAGAGTGACTTCGAGGTGCCGTAGACGTAGGCGACTTTGTCGCCCACTTCGCCCAATGTGGTGAGCCCTGCTAAATTTTTAAGGAGCCCGTCGGGCTGTTACAGTAAACACCCAGGGAGTCCTTCCAAGTTTTAGGGAGTAACGGGCTGCCTGGCTACCGCTTATTTCGAGACCTGCAGTGCTCCCTCGTTATAATGCCACCTTTTGGACTTGGCTATTTTTTGGCATTACAAGAGGGTGGCGGTATAAAGAGGGAGGACTTCTTTTAGACTTTTGTATCAGTAAAGTTTAATATGTATAAAGCCCAATTTGGTCTACATTAAATATGTCACGTGTGGAGTAATTTTGCATTTTTCGAAGAGCTTCCTGACGGCCTATAGAACAAATAATTGTACCCTCACTTTTTTTGAGAATGTACGAATTTAGTTCCATTACTCTTAATTTAGCAGAGCGGGAGGGAATCACTCCGGCACTTTGATGTCCAAACGAAGTTGCATATATGGTTTTATCCGTTTCGTGATAAAGATAGATACATGATGATAATTATTGCTGTTTTTAATAACCAGCTGTGCGTTATGGGTTTATTGACTTTCGTGTCTCTGTTCAATTATGTTTACTACATGAAAAGCACTGAGAACACTGAAAATGGTGTGTTGCATCTTGGTAAAGTCGTATATGTAAATCACTGGATTCTTACTACGGAATGGTTGATACCGTATTCAATTAGCACGATTATCTTCAAATAAGTTCATCAAATGGCCGCTAATCCCCTGTTTACACAACAATTATGTTTATTGATTTATTGATTTTCTAATTGGGGGATTAAGCTTAGAAAGCGTGACCATCTTTACACACCAATAATTCAGAATAATTATGAGTAATGTATGTGTTTGGCAGTAGAAACGGGGGAAATTTTATTGAATAAAGGACTTCTGCAAATAAAAACTTGTGGCGGATGGCGATATGCCAGGGTGGCATTACAATGGGGGAATTTTAATGGTTAAAAAACAGGACCATAGAAAATCGTGGGGATATTTGAGGTTGGCGGTTTAACGGGGGCGATATACCGAAGGTACACTGTAGAATTAAATTGTTATCATTAAAATACCATAAAAAGCTATAGTCCGCACCCCTTTCTTGGGCCAGAAAATTGCAGAAAAATTCTGCATGTACAATCTGCACTTACAAATTTTAAAAAAAATGTCTCAAGATGAAGACATCGAGTACTACTTGGTCATGTTTTTACTGTTATATGTAATTTATTTTCTCTTAAAATATCATTTATGTTTATAGTTTTATTCATTTCTAGTGATTGTAATAAATTAAACTAGAAACAGTAGGCCCAGAATGTATGGTCACTCAAACACTCTACACAGTGTAGAGTGTTTCACAGTGTTACACTGAAAATTTTGAGTGGACACTCAAAATCACCCACAACTTATCTCTACCCCAAATTGCAAAAAATAATTGATTATTCAATTTGTTGTTAGTCACTCTTGCATTACCAACAGCTATAGACTGGTAAAGTCATGTCAATATGAAGAATTTAGGACTTTAAATTTTTTAATAATTTTCGTAAATAAATCGGAACTTGCCCTAGAACTGATTTTTTTAAGAACAACTTGATATACGGTAATTAAAGAAAAAAATAATATACAGTCCTTAGTTCAAGTAACAATAAACGGTATACCAGTGATGATGTGTTTTGTCCTTATTATTTCATATACATCATATCAATTCGTTTTTTGCAGCAATACACTAATGTTAACGTTTTCTCTAGACAAGGTGCACGTGACAAAAATAAATACACAACTGTTTAACCATGCGGTCAGCAGAAAGTAATCGAGATCAAATATACATTTACATCTTTAATGTAAACCAAAACCATGAAATAAAAATAGAAGTTTCATTTAAAAAACATCCGTATACACATTAAAAATGTCATTTTTTTTACACCGAATTTGACCCATATTAGAGATAAAAATAGATTGATTGGTTTATGTGCCAAGTAACTGTTACCGGTATAACGATGATTGTTGTTTTTATCCTTCTAGTTTCATTATGTTTTCACTGAAATAATATGCGAATTTAGTTTCGTTTGTCCAAAATATTGACAATAGGCATACACTTAAAATATTTTTCTCCCTTCTCTAGACTAAAGCCACGTGTAACATGTACATAAATACACAACTGACCTGTTAAACTGTGTGCTTTGCATAAAGTATAATTCGGGATAAAAGCTTTACATTTAACTTCAGTATTGCCAAAATTTAAAAAAAAGTAAGTTCTGTTTGAAAAAAATTCTTATTCACGTAAAATAGTTTTGAAAATACAATGCTGACCGAAAAATAAAAAAATAAAAATAGGTTTCCAGGCATGCGCACGATTTGCATAAATTCGCGAAGTGAAAGAAGCTGAACTGTGAATTTTACTAGCACAGCTCACTCTCCTCAGACTTCCAGGATTGCAATAAATCAAATTGTTAACGTTGTTGAAACCACTTAAGACGCTAATTATTTATAATTAATTTTTAAATATAGACATATTGATAAAGAACGACAAGTTATTTCTACATGCGCAAAACAAAAGAAAAATCGTAAATTTGAAGATTGAACACATTTTAATTTTGTAGTAATGAGAAAAGCAAGACATTAGTTGGTTCTTTGCTTGCAATAAACAATCGATACAGTATATTTTCTACACCCTGAAAATCAGAAAAACACAGTGTCACACAGTGTTACACCAGAAAGTCGGTAGGTGATAGATAACAACAATCTGAAACACTGTGATTCTCCAAGAAAATTTTGGTAATACACCGTGTAACACCGAGAAATTTCTCTTATTTGAGTGTTTAATTGAGTGACCACACACTCTGGGCGTATTGTGTCAGTGAGATGGTATCCATGGAGGTCAAGGTCAAAGGTCATTACCAGTGGTATGCAACACATCGCCTTGATATTACCTACCCATATTCCAAATATCAAAAGCCTACCTCAAAAGATAAGTTGCAGCCGGGACACATTTAGTTTAGGACGGACGGATGCACACACGGACGGACAGACAGACTGATCACTATAGGGCATCTGCCACAAAGTGGATGGGCCCTAATAAAAAATAGTGCATTCTCAAAGCGTCTATTTTAATAGTTTTTAAAACGGATACTCACACATTTCGAAACCAAAACAATTTGTCAACTTTCATTTATCAACGAAAACAAGAAAACAAAAAGATAACACATTTTATTTTAATCCCTTAATGATTGCAATCCAAACAACCATCTTCAAACAATTGAGGTTACATAACAACGCCATTTGCATTGTATGCAATACAGGTTACAAATCCACTATTTTCGTATCTGTTTTAATTTTTAATCGTCATATATAATAAATATAGTATTACCAAAAATATTTTAAGTAAAAATTAATATTATTACAATGTATTTATATGGAAGCTGGTAAAAGAATCATGTAAGAATAGTACAAAAATAACAGAACAACAAAATGGCTACCGCCATTGACAACAATGTACGGGTTAAAAAAACCTCTATCGAGACTGTATTTACGTATAATCCTCACCATTCCTTTCCAGCTTAGATAAAAAGATAAGGCCACAAACAATATGACCCTTATTACGTTATACACTGCATGGTTACAGTGAAAAGGACCTAATCCAAAAACTTTTAACATAGTCACAGGAAAATGAAATTTTGGTCATGGTCAGTTTATACCTTTCAAACACCAATGTACTAATGTTAGCAACCAATATACCAAATAGTGTCATCCTTCCATGCATGATTACAGAGGAACTGCTATAATCCAAAAATTTGACGTAGTTGCTGGACCATGAAATTGAGGTCAAGGTCAGGTGACTGACTGATTGACAAGTGCTCATCCTAAGCTACCAATCAAGGGACCAAAGTTGATGGACCTAGGTCTTAAACTTATAAATAAAGATAATTAAATCCCAACTTTCAGTAGTTTAATTTAAGAGTTTGATGCATAGAAGACAATGAAGGATTGTTAGATTGAAACTGATTGACTACAAGTTCTGGCTGCATATACAGTTTTGTACAACTGGAAAATAACAAATAAAACCTTTAAAGGATTTTCTAGACCTGCAAAGAAGAATTAGGACAAGCTTTGTACGTACCTTTCATAGAAATCTGAGCCTTCAGTTCTACTTTCTTAATAGCATCAAAGGAACTTGCGGAGTCGTTTTTTGTTTCCGTTTTAGGCGTTAAAACAACATCTGATAATTCAACTGGAACTATTTTGGTATCTGCAGTAGTAACTTCAGCATTTTTGTTACTGTCTTTTAGATTTTCTGGGTGTTTATTACCACTGTTTTTCATTTTATCACCAACTTTGACCTTGTTGTTACTTTCAACTTTAACACTCTTCTCATTTATCATTTCATCTTCAATAATTTTGACCTCATCATCACTATTTTTTTCTTTGGTTTTCCCATCAGCTGTTTCAATGTTCTCATTGGTTGTGCCAGCTTCACCAGATGCCTCGCCGTTAATTATGACATTACCATTGACGTGTCCATTTGAGGCACCACCAGTGGTTATGTCCAACTTTGTCACAAAGGATGATTTCCTTTAAAAATTAATAAAACTTCTAACATACATGGAAATAAAATATAAATTCTTAATATAAAGAGATCTAATTTTGGTAATGAAAGATGTGTTTTTCTTAATATATTGAAGAAATGTCACATATTGTTCTAAATATAGCTGTAAAATTGCATGCCTGATGTTAAACATAAACCAATCAATCAATATTTTTCTAATGGTGAAGCCAAAAATAGAATATCCTGGGCTGGTTTAAAAAGCTAATTTTATCTGCAAATTTTTAAATAAACTTATCAACAAAGACATTTTTACTGTGAATTAAGTCTTTGTAGAGGACTTCACATAAATCCTTTATTCTAAGGATTTATGTCATTTTTATCAACAGACAGACAGGCAATGCATGAAATAGTGATTCACATTTACTGTGACATTAAATCATTTGAAATAAAACTATGATTTATTCAGTTGCTAAAAACAAGTACATACATCTCATTATTTTGATTTGCATCTCCCGTTTCCATAGTAACAACTCCTTCAGTTTCTGCCATTCTGGCCTTTAATTTCTTCAATGTTTAATCTGAATAAAAAAGTAAGTTAATCATTTAGTCAACTTTTATTGGATTGGGGATAATTTTTCAATTACAGATTATGGGTATTATTTCTTTACCTTCTTAAGGCCAAACAACAAAATATGTGTGTTTCCGATTACTTAGATTTATAAAATAGGTAGGTAGGTCGATTTTTTTTTTTTTTTTTTTTGGTTTTTGGGAATCATGTTTGTTAAATTAGTAATTTAATGTTTACCTTTATCTTTAATAACTTTGTAGGTGTAAAGCTTGTAAGTTTCAAGAATTTACTATAAATTGCATTTAAAAGTATACACTAATACAGTCATTGAATGAGCTATCAATTTCGTTACAAGCGTTATGTTTACATTTCGCCGCCATGTTGGGGCCGAGGTATGAAAATAGAACTAAAACCCAGAACAATACCGGGAGTTTTCCGGTTGAAGTAACCTCCGTTAAAAACGCAAAAAAAACTTAAGGGTCGGCTTCAAAAAAATAGGTAGGGTCGGGTAACCGGAAACACACATATTTTTTTTTTTGGCCTAATGCATAATGTTGCCTTCTCAATGCAAGAATTTTCTCCCTTGTATGAAGGTATACATTTTACCATCCGGTCAAGTTGATTAAAATATTCATCTTTCAATGGGGTCAAGTTTATACTGGCAAATTTAAGAAAACAAGTGTGGACTGTAATGCTCACTAGTGGTACCCCGCTGTCACAAAAATTTTGCATGTATATCAACTGGCACCATATGGCACTATAGGATAAAGCAATATACAAAATATCAGGCCTATACATGCTATAGTTGCTTAGAAAACTGCGACGTAAATTTTGCATGCATGTCAACTATGTGTAAAAGTCTAAGTATTCGGTAAACAGGAAGTAGATGAGCAAGGAGCATGAAATCGCTATACACCATATGGCACTATATTATAAAGTAATATACAAAATATCACGCTTCTACATACTAAAGTTGCTTAGAAAACTGCGACGGAATTTTTTGTTACGGACAGACGAACAAAGGTAAAACAGTACACCCCCTTCTTCAAAGCCGGGGTATAATAATTCATCAACTTGATCAAAATGCAAAGCACAGAAACATGACACAATATCAAATGATACATAATACCAAAATTAATGTGTATTAAGCAGTTATATATAAATATATTTAGATACCCAGATACACAACTTACCATAATTTTTGGTTCTGACCCTGAAGATTTTAGATATACCCTGAAGATTTTAGATATCAAAGAGTACCATCATTAGTAAATGCTGAAATCATTCTGTTGTATAGCATACACGTTGCACTGAATGTTGACACCACTGCATTTCTTACCAAAATTGTGCATTTCCTGTACACTAGTTTGTATAGGTTTTTTTCTTGCTTGAAATTATTTAAACCATTTGACACATTCTTTTGTTACAAAAATTTGTCATTTTGGAATTTTGGAATACAAAAAAAATTATAAACTGCAGATCTAAATACCAACATCTCATATGGTAGAAAGAAACAAAAAAGCACTATTCGACTGACATACATTATATATAAGGTTTAACATCCTCACAAGTCAGGGTTTCTGTGTCCACAAGTATCCATGAAACCCTGACAAACTTAGCTAGGAAATTCCTGGGCTTGAAGTCACTGTTTTGATTGGCTACATCATACCTGAATGTAGCCAATCAAAAGCTCGCTTTCATTCACGACTTGGTTAGGGGATATCCCGATGTCGATTGTAAATAACCCAAACGGATGTATTGCAAAGACCACGTGAAAACCAGTGTATTTTGTACAGTAGTGTTAATAGTTTGTTATTACTGAGTTATTTATTAGGTGCATTACATTTTCTTCAAAACTCAAGAATGAGTAAGAATGACTACTGCTTAACACTTGCTTCTTTCAAACAATGTCATTGGTTGATATTTTGAAGGTTGGACGTAATATGAAAAACTAGCCCGGGAATTTCCTAGCTAAGTTTGTCAGGGTTTCATGGACACATGTGGACATATAGAAACCCTGACATCTGAGGATGAAGGTTTAAATGTTTTTGTTTTTTTTCTTTTTTTTTTCTGATGACATGTGACAACTGTCCTTGAATTATAACACAAATAAATAAATCAATCATAACCATGACAATAAATCTGACATTTAGTCTAAATGACAAATAAAAACACATTTTTAACAGCCTATTGTTGACATTTGTATACCTGTGGGCCAGGTTGAAAAAAAATGTGTTGTCACTTGTGATATAACTAATAAAAGAAATGTCACCAAATAATTTAATGACAATACTTTTATTGACCTTCTTTTAATCAGTTATAATTATTGTTTATGTATAGTTTAAGGCATATTTAATTGTCTAGTGTTCAAATCTTAGAACTTTAATGGTTTAATAAGCATTTATATCAATATTTTTGTACAATATTGTAAGATTCAAATCACTTGAGTATATACATGTACAAATATATTAATTTTACTTATTTTCTACTGTATATATCAATATACCCCTTATTGATGACGACTTAAGAATTAATGGAATTCCTTGACATGTGAAAGCATTGACTTAAACACATGGTAGCGATTCATGATGAAGATGTGCACACAGTAAATGCTTTCATATATCAGAATGTATTTAATTAATATTATTACAATTTACATCTAGGAATTATGGAAATTAATGAAAAAAACAAATCAATCAAAGACAGAAATGACCGGATTTCGTTAAAAATTAACTTAGTCGGTTAACAGGAAGTAAGTGAGTGACAGACCTATAATCGAATCCCCCCCCGCCCCGGATACCTCGGATTTTGGCCAAAAAATCAAGTAAATATCTGTTTTTGTTTGGATATACTATGCCACAGTGTAATGTTATTGATATTGTTGTAATATTTCATTTGAGAATAAATAAATTTTGCGAGAATACTGACTTTTGATTGGCTGGACAATATTTTCTATCAGAGGATGGAAAACAAATTTGATCGTCATGGAGACAAGCGCCATTTGACGTCATATTACTCCACGGGAAACTAACAGTTTTTTTGTTGATCACTTTTTTCAAAAATGTCCAGTTACAAAAATAAAATTTTTGAGTTTATTTTATTGTTTGAATTTATTTATAAGTATTAACTACAAAAAATATTTTCTCCATCGAGGGATAACAAAATTTCCGTTGTGCACATTTAATATAATCCGCGTAGCAGATTATACAATGTGCAAAACGGAAATTGTGTTATCCCTCGATGGAGAAAATATTTTTTGTAGTTAATCCTTAAATAGAAACATCATGTGTTATGCCCATGTGACTGAATTCAAATGAAATGCATGTAATGTAGTTATATAATTATGCAACAATTATATCAACATCCCACTAGTAGATTAAGACACTTGTTAAGCAAATAGCTTAGTACATTACAATAAATAAATAAAATGATGGTCATCTATTAAAAATATTTGTAAGTATAATTAACCATCTCTATCATCATAATGTAATATTATTTAATGGATAAATGATCCAGTACAAATGTTACGTGACATAAATTAAGGTGGGAGGTCAATATCCTAAACACATAGATGACAGTACATTCAAAATAATTGGTCATTAACATCCAAGTCTTTTATGGAAAAAATATACAAATATTTTAGTAGCCACTATTTGAGCAGTTTCATTCATAAAGGGATCTTGGTCGAAAATTAAGTTTTTTTTTAAATAATTTAGCTTCTGATAGATCAAAATACTTAAGTCACAAATATAGAAAGGAACTACATTTAAGACAGTAACACTTACACAGAGCTCCAGATAAGCTGCTTATTTGCCTTATTACGCAATTAAATTTTCATAAAACCCAATAATTTTTATAGCTTTGCGTTGCAAAACGCAATATCAAAGGCCTAAACCCCAATCAATTTTTAGAAACATGCTTAATTCACTCATTGAGTGCATAAAATTTTTTAGTGATTGTGTTCATTCATTCAAATAATTACACAAAGTTGCATAATTACGATTCCCTTTATTTTGCAATGTAACAACCGAAGTTTTCCAGATATTGAGATTTATTTCATTATTTCACAAGAACAGATGCATATTCCTTGTTGAATATACTTTTCTTCTAAAATTTTATTAGAACTTATAGAACCAGTCTAGTATTTTGTTGTGGCACCATGAATAGACGTGGAAGAAAAAAAGGTTTCCCAGACATCCTCTAAGCTGAACAATACAGTATGTAACTATCTTACAACTAAACCCAACACCGTTGTTAAATTTTTTTTTATGTGAAATCCTAGAGAGTGTTGTAAATGAAGGTTTCACTGTTGTAAGTGACATATAATTGACAATGTTTTTTCAAAAGTGGTTACCAATGCTGACATGGCTGATGGTAATAATAACTCTTTTACTTTACATTCAAATGTTTCTGTAGTTGCTGTAAATGACAAAAGGTTATCTACATGTTTAAAACCATAGTGAAATACATTTTTGTCAGAATAAAAACCAAATTCAATAAATTTTACATGGGTGAAAAACCGAATTAACTTATTTTTGAGAGGGATAAAAAAAAATGATAAAAGTGATAAAATAAAAACAAATACCCAATGAAATAAATCATCAGATGGGTGAAAAACCCAATGAAGAAAATCTTATCTGGAGCTCTGAATTACAAGTAAAACATGAATTACAAATAGAATGCTTTCTGCATTGGAATTAAAAGTTTGTCCCATGTCTATAAGCAAAAAATATTTAACTCATTGTGTGTTCAACATGCTAAATGAAAGATATAACAGATGAAGGGCGTGTTTTAGTTTTAATTCTGCAAGTAATTTTGAAAAGGTTTAAATTCTTAATTGGATTACATTAATCTCATTTAAAGATATTTCAAGGGAGACAACTTCATGCTAGTACTCTTAGAATTAGAAATTTAAGCTAATTGTTAAATATAATTAGTTGTCCTGCAGTAATTCTCCTATTAAACCTAATTACTTGCCAAAGCAGCATACAAACACTTGTTAAAGTAAGCTGTCCAGATTACTGAGAAAAAGTATTTCATAACTTCTAGTATTTTCAATGTTTTGTTTACTGTAATGCTAACTGCTGATTTCCCTGTATGAATATATGAATGTATAGCATCTTTCTTTGGTATGAGTGGATTATCGCACTTTCCCAATTCAGATAGTGAAATTAATATTAAGGAATTTTAAGTACAAGCATTAGCGAAAACTTAAAAGTTTCATAATTTATAAACTATCAATATTTGAGAAATCCAATAACACTTGAGTATTAATGTATGATTTTGTTTCTATAAATTTTAATAGAAGTAAATGTGAGAAATCCCAGAAATCCCATTATTTTTTTTTTCCACTTGTCCATTTTTTTTTTTTTTTTTGGATGGGGGGGGGGGGGGGCATGGAGGGCCTTTAAAGTTGTCTACCCTACCTACGAGTCCTTGGTACATAGATGTGCTATGTGTCGTTTCTTTTCATTGATTATAAATTTTCAAGTATAATCTACAGATATAATATTATATGGAGTAAGTATTGCCGAAATGCGAGCACAGACAATATAGTCCTTTATTATCAATATAAAATGTGCATTTCATAATTGACGTTACTTCCAAACACCTTAAAAGTGCCTCTAAATTCCAGTGGTCACGTTATGTCTTTCTTTATAACGATGACGTCACTTGAAATGTAATTTAACTGTCAGTTTTTAAAAGATACATTTAGAGATTGCAAAAAAAAAATAGTTTGAAATGTTTGTTGTTAATTTTAAATAACATTAAAGTCTTTCTTAAAATTATTTTAGTACTTTGTTAGTTTTTTGACAATATCAATTTCTGTACAAAAAAAAAATCAATATCAGCATTAAGCAGATTTTGATCACACGATTTCATTTTGATCACTGCATTCCTCCTTATTCACAACCCCAAATAGGAACCCTTGTAAACTTGTTTAAGGAAATTTGAGCACGAAATAAGAGCTGTAGATTATAAGTTATTTATAAAGGAAATCTCATCTTGAAACCCTGCAAAACATTTGTTGACAACAATTGTTTACATAATACATGTAATATATAAACATTTTTCTAGGCAGCAATTAAATGGATTAAAATGTTTCAAGGCCATATAATTGACAAAAGATGAATACCTTTAAATATGATGTAATACAAGGTCACATGATGGAAAATCACTTTACCAGTGGTTGGCTCATACAAAATATTTTACCCTGAATGTTAGCAAGAGTAAAATGAGGGCATAAAGAGCCAACCCAAGATAAATTAAGTATACATTGTGTCCCCATTGAATTATTTCAATTTAATAGGACATATAAATTAACTTTTATCAATGTAACCTATGAGTTGATGGATTTGTTGGCCATTTAGGACACAAAGTTGAAAGTTAAAATATGTAAAAAATCTTACTTTGACATTGCCCTAAAGACTGTTGATCGTTTAAGACCTTTATTAGGAGTATATACTCATTTTTTCATAGGTGTCGACTCCAAACGTTTAATGCACGTCATATTATAATGTAGAATATAATTTACCAAATCCAACCATAATCTTGTTAAAAACTATTTATAAAATTCACAAGATGAGAAAATCTGATAAACATTTCCCAACTTTCATGCTTATCATATGAGTTAGAGTACCTGGCCATTTCAGTGACTATGGATGTTTTATACAAGCAAAATGCAAAATTGGGACGTGAAAATTATTAATGCATGCGAAAAGCAATTAAATTTAAATAGAGATATTTTTAACCAATTTTTTTAATGTTATGTAATAGTACATTATTTGCACCTGACCACATGTACATACTACATGTATTATAATGTAAATTGCAATGCCATGGAATCCTGGAAGACAATTTAGGAATATATCTTGTTAAATCAACATTTATTTCAAAGTGCAATAGCTATTTCAAGATGGAAATTTAATTTCATCAAAACATGCAGGAATGCTCTCATGTTGTCAGCTATATACTGTTAACAGTTAAACCATCCCAAAATTCAGTTTATTCAAAATCACCTATTTAAAAGAATCAACCATTGAAAAGTTTTAACAAGGTAAACAGTTTACCTGTTACATTAAACAGATATAAATAAATATATACAGGAATGTGACCTAAATGAAATAGACAAATGAAATTAACAACTTATTGAATATTCAATAACATGATTTCAATCTATTAAGCACTGGAAATAACTCACCAAAAAAGTTTTACAAATACTTTCCCATAAAAAGGTATTCCATGTGAATCGACCACACCTTTTAAATGCTATCAGATGCTACCTTATTTCCAACAGGTATTTATTTCCAACTTACAATAACAAATAACACAAAATATATATCCTTAGGGCTGATATAATTTGGTAACCAACGAACCATCCAGTAATTTAATGTCCTATATGAATCTCATAATTCTGTCGGAAATTTGACCTCTTCCAAACAATCAGCTAAAATGGATGCTATACCAGACCAGTATCTTCCTTGTAAGACAAATTTCCAAGATAAATGGGCTTTAATTATTTTCACTCGGAAAAGAATTAAAATAAATATGTTTCAATGGGAAACATTTCTGTCTGATAAAATTAAAATAGTACCTTTGTAGTGGACTTCACAGACATCACTTATATTAAGTCACAAAGCATTTGTATTTGGGGTGTTGGAGGAATCTAATTAAAAAGAAGGATTGCCCATGCCTGCCAAGCTTTAGTCCAAAGAAAACATAAATATTTTAAGAGGTTCTTACAGACATCATTTGTACTAAGTTACAGAATATTAGGACTTTATTATTATTTTTGAAATGTTTTCCCTTTAAAAGCAAGAATTCTTCATGATTGCCATGTTTGTTATTCTACTCTATCAAAACATAATTAGGGACTGCTGTTATGGACCTTGGACCCTACATCATTCATGAACAGCTTGATTAAATTTGGACCAATACTAGTAGTTTCAGACAAGTTTACAGATGACAGACATGATGTGCATGTAGGACGATGCCAAGTGATGGCAGATCCCACATGGACTTTTAAGACCAGTGGGCTAAAAACAACAGCATATTATATTGACAGAGAAGAAACACCAAAATTTCCCACTGAAATAAGTTCTGGTAAATCACATGTGAAATAAATTCAGTTCTATCACTCTCTGGAAGTGACATAACAATGAATGTATTAAATGATGTCACTAGATAACATTGACGCACAAGAACATTAAAAACAAAGTTCCTCTATGTTTGCGATGACATATTTCATATTCCTCAATGTAATTAACGGTTAATCAATCGCATACGTAATTATTTAAATTTAAGCATTTTTTTAGTATAAAAATATAGAAATATAAACATGATAAACCTACATAGATGTACATGTACAATGCATATAAGACTGGTATCATCCAATCAAATTGTGGATTGGGAAATATGCCAATACATGTTTAAAAGGATGCATGCATGGCCCTAAATGTTACAAAAACATAACATGGATTTCCTATGAATTAATTTTCTAAAAGAACAATTACGTTAGTCCTTAATTACAAACAAAATACACAAGGTTGAACCGTACATTCCTTACCTTCCAAACAGTTAACAAATTAAAAAAAAATAGTACATTTTAAAATTAATAATATTACCTGTATTCATTCAAATTTGTTTTTAATATTTACAATAAACTTCCTGTACAATTAATCCATCCTTTACCTACTGAAAATTGAGGTATGACGTTGCAACTTACGATAAAATCTTCACAGTGACGATAGATGTACATGTAGATAATTAATAATCTTAGTCATAACCAGGATATCAATTTCATTACTATGAATCATTATTGTAGGACCGATTTAAAAAAAGCAATCCCTTGTATGCCATTCATGTAGATGCCTTCTAATGCAATTTTGTTAAAAACATTTTGTGAAACACCTAAATTATTTGTACAAAGCCAAACCGAAACCTATTAATTTAAGTAATAACTAAAAGCCCAAACAAAAAATCATCAAAACTTTATGGAAACAGGTAACTAAAATAAGAAAACATAAACTTAGTCACATAACCGAAGAGTAGTCATCAGCCATATGATGGTTCTTCGTATATGTAGATGTAGACATAAAACAATCACCACGAACAAAGGATAACTTTTGATCTTAGAAAAATAACTGTTTTTGATTGTTGGCACTGAGGTAATTCGTCAAGCTAGACAGACTGCACTGAATGAAGGTCTAGCCTGAAACCAATTTGTAAAAGAATACCTGTAAATTGACTGGCATGTATTACGTAATGTGCTTGTCCTTATTCTCAAAAGCCAGAGGCTTTGTTTTTAAGAAAAAATACAATTTGATAAGTATGTGATTCAAATGATTTTTCTCCCTTGAAATAAGACAACTAAAATATTTCACATATCAGTGTAAGCAACTTTCTGCTACATTAAAGCTAGAACAATCACCATTTTTACTGGGGTGCAGCTATAGATAGTTACAACATCACTACACCAATGAATTCAATTCAGTACATATAAAATGTTATATCATTAAAACTTTTCTCTGAGGAATATTTCATAAAGTTAATAATATAAAAAGATTACATTGTAGATAAAACATTTTTATATTACCATGATTACTGAATAGATAGATCTGGTTTGTTTTTAGTTTTACATGACTAAACAACATCAACAGTTTGAAAATTACAACCAGACATGGAATTATATATGAAATACTACAACAAAATTTTTTTGAATATTTGTGTAAATATAAAAATTAATTTGTACTTACTTTTTTTACAACTTTGAGACGTTGGGGAAATCACTGCGTCTTTACTTTAAAAGTTCTAAAATATATAAATTGATTAAAAGTACAATGTATGTGCATTTGGTCCGACAGTACCAAAACTTATCCTATATTGGACTTTACTCCCTGAATCAGTGGTTAAATACATAGATTCTTTAGGCTCTAAACTCGCTAGGTAGGTAAACATTTAATTCTTTGTTTTATCTCCAAACTTGTCAAGTTCAGACCACGGAGAATGTAGACATGTATATTGACAATATTGGAATTCAAGGTTACTAATGGTGTACATGTATATATACTATCATGTTCTTTTCATCGATTTTAATTCCACTTGAATTGAAGGCTAAAGGATAAGAGAATGTGTCCAGATCACTTGGGGTCAAGGATAACCTTACATGTAGTTCGTACAGGTGAATTAAGGACAATAAATATCACAAAAGAAGAAATGTTTAATTAAATAAATTTCGCAACAAATAAAGAGTTGAAAGTGGTAAGGTAATGTACATGCTAGTACATACACAATAAAATTATCACATCGAGAAGATTGCATTTCGACCAATAGTATCAAATACTAGCTAGTATCACCAAGTGAATATATTAAATTCTAAATATTTAAACCCATTTACAGTCAACAGCTTCAAACACAAAGGAAAGGATAATATAGTCTGTACCATTTACAAACAAAGGCTAGCCCTGTTATCATGTACTAGTCTACATTTTGCAGGTTTTCCAATAAATTAAAGGGGCTCCCTGCAGTTTTTCAAACATGATCACATTTTTCAGCATGATCCTGATTTACATGTACAAGGAAAATTGCCAGCAAGTCTCTCAAGTTCTAAATATTACATGTATAGGTAAAAAGGACAAAATATAAATTTTTTTCTTTATTAAACCATAGGTTCGTCTTCAGTCTAAGCAATTAGAACAAATTTAATTTGCATGATGATCACATTAAACATGATCTAATGTAGATTACTATTAATTGGTGTATTGTGGTGTTTGGGATAAGATGGATGAAAAAAAAATTCAATATACTTTTCCACAGTTTAACAGCTGCCTCTTAAGATTTCTTTTATCTATACTGGACTTTACTCCCTACATGTAAATCAATAGTTAGCCAAATCCAATTTTTTCATTTCAAAATCACTAAGAAACAAACAACAAAATGTTTGTTACAATCTGTTTCTCCTGTGAACAGCTGTTATGTCAAAGATATTGGCATGCATATTTTATGAACTGACAGAAAAGTACTTTTGTTTACTAAGGCCAGAGTTTTTTTATTACTTGGTTTACGGGACCGCCGGTCCTAATTCTGATGATTTCAAAATAAAAATAAAATTGTATCAAATGTTTTTTATTTTATATTTCCCACCCGGTTGTAACAAAAATTTCCAACGAAAATAAAATTTTGAAACTGCATTTCATTTCAATTGTTATTATAAGTGCAATGCGAAGATCCATCGTACAACTTGATATTTACATTGTTCCAAACTCCGTCGGAACTCCTCGGGTGAATAGTATGGAGAGTATCAGCCGAAAAACCGGAAGTATTAGATTTGTCTCCCATGAACGATTGCAACATGAATCGTGCTATTTTAAAGTATTGGTGTTAAATGGACTGGAAAATAAACGGTAAATAGTTAAATAAGTAATTGTTCCTGCCCCTGGAATTTTTGATATTATAACGAAAAATCTTTAAATAAAATGGAAACTTCCAAACCATAATTAATTAATTAAACATTTGATTGTGCAAAATATTTGAAGCGAACTATTTTTATATGTCAGATTTTATGTATAAATCCGGACTTAATAATTGGCAACAGGACTGGAATTGCTTCTGTAATATTCTATAAATATTTATATTTATAAAATCATAATAAAAATGTCTTGAAATTGAATACATGCACAAGTACACTGCTTTATTGCTATGCCCATATACATGTATGTCTTTTAAATTGTCTTGTAAATTTCATATGATTTTTTCTGTCTTTTATATTATTTAAACCTAGGTTCCTGGTTTATAGTGGGGACATATTTTTCCTTTGTCTTGTTAGATAGATCAATACATCAATCTGTTTACACTATATATATTTTAGACACTGATACCAAAGAATTTATATTTTGTACCAAGTTGGGATCATTTCTAATGCAAGTCTGTATTATAAACCTGATTTTTTTCTCTCCACTTTTTGCAAGTTTGATAATGCTGTTTTATCCTCTGTCTTACTAAAGAAGTATTTTATTTGATAACAAATTGACTCTTGTTATGTTCCAGGTGTAACCATGACGTTGGATCCCATCTGTATCCATTGTGGGGACTTAGATGTATCCACTAATGACTATATTAATAACTTAAGAGAGAACTCTGGGATAGTTCGCTCATTATGCAACGCAGTCTTCAATCGGACAAACCCATTGTAACGAGGAATGCTGTCAAGACAAAAAAGACCAGAAAATGAACTATGCTAAAACAAAAAAAAAATCAACTATCTAGACCTTTTATTTTTATTTTTTTCATCGACTCCTCAATTTTAGTTGTTTTATTTTTATTTTTATTTATTCCTTCCTACTCCATTTTTTCAAAATCTGTCCCGTAAACCAAATAATAAAAAAACTCTGGCCTAAAGGTGTATCTCAATCTGTGATAGGTGATTAAAATTTATAGAATGGGACACTTTCCAATAATCTTTCCATTTTTACTCAATCTAATTAAAATTATATCTTTCACTTGCTCCCCCCTTTTTGCTATGGTCGCTGCGTTGTACACGCAGCGACCATAGCAAAAAGGGGGGAGCAAGTGAAAGATTTAATTTTAATTAGATTGATTTTTACTGGGCCTTTCCTAAATGGTTCTTAAAACTAGAGGCTCCCAGGAGCGGGTAATCGCTCACCGGGAACCAAAAAGAGTTGAACTATATTTAAATTTTTGAAATTAACAGTTTCATGGGTGAAAGTGAAATTTGGTGGAAATCCTGAAAATTTTGGCCGGGGGTTTTGGGGGCCTTGCAGGCCCCCAAATGGGTCCAGGGCGAAGTCCTGGTGGTGGATGAAAAATATGGTATTTGAGGATTTTGGAGTACTTCAGGACACTACTCTGCGGCCTCAGCTCCAGAACCATCATTTTCATTAAGAAACCGCATGCTGGAATGTCGTAATAAGATTGAATTACCTCCCTTTAACAATGTAAATTGTACAAAACGAATTTATAACTACGACCCACGATCGGGATCGTGTCTTTTGAGAAAAAAATACTAAATCAGTCATTGAAATCGATATTTCCAAAAGATTTATCAATTATTCTATGTCACAAGGCCAATTTTTAGACCTCACCCCCCTCTAAAATTTTCTCAACGGATTTGCATGAATCACAAAAACGGCCCAAGAGCAACCAAAAAAACTGGAAATCAGGAAAAATCCGGAAAACTTTCACCCATGCAGTTTCAGTCTAGTTGTTATAGCTTTTAAGTTACTGTGCAAAAACTAAATTTCTTCAAAAATTTAAGTTAAGTACAATAACTCGTATTAGGTGCCATCAGACAATTTCTGAAAATTAAATGGTTTGTAGGCCTTGTCCTTTAGTGTAATTGAGAAATTTACAGTTTTAGGTGTGTTATTGACTAATTTATAATACAAAAATTGTTCAATTGTCAAAATTCATAATTAAAGGGCAATAACTCCTATAAAGAGTCATCTTGCAATTTTGGACTAAGCAATCATTTGTAGGGCTTTTATTGCTGATCATTTGTGCAATTTACAGTTTCAAACTAGTTGCTATAGTTTTCAAGTTAGAGGACAAAAATGGAAAAGATAACCTGTCTAAAACGACTATCGAGACTGTTAAGTCCTTTAAGGATAAATAAAACCAGTCTGATGAAAAAGAAGATTTGTAGACCATTGTCAAATAAACAACCTCCATCGAAATGTTAAACTAAAGTTTAAAGTTATCAAAATGTTTTTATTTTTTATTTTCTTCTAAGTGAAGTTCAGATTGCCCTGTAAATTTGAATAGTCCACAGTGTTATTGCCCCCAGTGTCATTATTTGATTTTTGTTGCTATCCGTGTTGGAAATGGTGATGTTTCTCAAAAACGTCGTGTTTATTTTATGTTCATGCCCTTTTGTTTTACAAAGAGCAATAATCAATACTTATTTGTGTATGCTTGCACTTTGTGAACAAAGCGTATTATTAAACCAGAGGCTCTTAAGAGCCTGTATCGCTCACCTGATTTTATAGGCAATGAAGATGGCATTTCCCTGATGTTAAAGTAAGTCCTGTAATATTCAATAAACTTTAAATAGGACCATCCAAACAATATTACTAGAAAGTTTTGTTTTCATTGGTTAACCGGTTGTAAAGAGAAGATCTTCAAGATCTTTTTTATTTGCCCATAGGGTCCTATGTTAAACTAAGTCCTGTCAGTGTGGCGGTGGCCATTTTGAATTTCCTATTGGCAACAAAAAACATAACTTTAAAGAAGACCATCCAAACAATATTGTCAGTAAATTTTGTTTCCATTGGTTAATCAGTTTCAGAAGAGAAACCTAATAGAACTTTTTCCCATAGGGTCTACTGTTAATCTATGTAATGCTGTGGTGGCAATTTAGATTTTCCTATTGGCATAAAAAACTTAAACTTCAAAGAGGACCATCCAAACAATATTGCTAGTAAGTTTTGTTTCCATTGGTTAACCGGTTTTATAGAAGAAGCTTTTTTAAAATTGTTCCCAAAGGGTCCTACTATTATGTTAAACTAAAAATGCTGTGGTGGCCATTTTGATTTTCCAATTGACATAAAAAACATAAACTTTATAAATGACCATCCAAAATAGTATTGGTAGTAAGTTTTGTTTCTATCGGTTAAAGAGTTTCAGATAAGAAGCCTTTTTTAACCTTTTTCCCATAGGGTCCAATTTTAAACAAAGTCCTGCATTGGTGGCCATTTTGAATTTCCTTATTTGGATAAACAAACACAAACTTTAAAGAGGACCATCCAAACAATATTGCTAGTAATTTTTGTTTCCATTGGTTAACCGGTTTCAGAGAAGAAGCATTTTAAACTTTTTCCCATAGAGTCCAATGTTAAACAAAGTCCTGCGGAGGTGGCGATTTTGAATTTCCAATTGCCATAAAAAAACACAAACTTTATAGAGGACCATCCAAACAATATTGCTAGTAAGTTTTTGTTTCCATTGATTAACCGGTTTCAGAGAAGAAGCCTTTTAAAACTTTTTCCAATAGGGTCCTATGTTAAACTAAGTCCTGCGGTCGCGGCCCTTTTGAATTTCCCATTGCCATAAAAAACACAAACTTTATAGAGGACCATCCAAACAATATTGCTAGTAAGTTTTGTTTTGATTGGTTAAACTGTTTCAGAGAAGAAGCCCTTTTAAAACTTTTTCCAATATGGTCCTATGTTAAACCAAGTCTTGCAGTGGTGGCCATATTGGTTTACAAATCCAAATAAGAAACATAAACTTTGTAAAGATCCATCCAATAAACATTATGGCCAAGTTTGGTTTAAATTGGCCAAGTGGTTTCAGAGAAGAAGATTAAAATGTAAAAAGTTTACAGACAACAGACGCAAAGTGAAAACAATAGCTCACATGACCCTTTGGGTCAGGTGAGCTAAAAATTGAAGGGCAATAACCCCTATAAGGAGTCATCTGACAATTTCAGACCAATTAAGTGAATTGTAGGGCTTTTATTGCTTATCATTTTTGCTATGTATAATTTCACTCTAGCTGTTATGGTTTTTAAGTTACAGGACAAAAACGAAAAATTTCATAAAAAATTGCAATTTAAGGGCAATAACTCCTATAAGGAGTCATCTGACAATTTTATACTAATAGGATGAATTGTAGGGCTTGTATTGCTGATAATTTTTGATATTAACAGTCTCACTCTAGCTTTTACAGTTTTTCAGTTACAGGACAAAAACAGAAAATTTCATAAAAAATCGTCATTTAATGGCAATAACCCCTATAGTCATCTGACAATTTCAGACCAATAAAGTGAATTGTAGGGCTTTTATTTCTGATCCTTATTGCTAGGTATAATTTCACTCTAACTGTTATGGTTTTTAGGTTACAAGACAAAAACTGAAAATTTCATAACAAATTGCAATTTAAGGGCAATAACTCCCATAAGGAGTCATCGGACAATTTCAGACTTATATGGTGAATTGTAGGGCTTGTATTGCTGATCAATTTTGCTATTAACAGTTTTACTCCAGCGGTTATAGTTTTTAAGTTACGAGACAAATAGGGAAAATCTGTGATGACTTTTTCAACACAATAAGCAAGTCATTAATCCAAATGAACAATTAAGTATCTGGTGATATAAAGTCACTACCAAGAATATGCATTTTTAAAATTTATTTGTATTATGTTATTTGAAGCCTACAAATACAAGTATATCACAGCATGTGACAGGAGGTAATTGAATAATGAATCAACATAGTGCACATAATAGAGTAGTACATTATTTGTATGTAATAGAATCTAATTTTTGTGTGTTTGAGACAGACATGATAGATGTTTATGCAGTCTTCTGTATAGTGGAAGTTGTACAGTTGTACTTCTAGTATAATCAGACTTCATAAACTGTCTTTTTCTTTTTTATTCAAAAGTTGGTACCTTATTTTTAATCCAACAAGCAACATGATTAGAAATTTTATTTGGAGCTCAATTTCCCCACCAGTTTTATGTTACATGTATTAGCTGGCACTTTCATAATTTGCAAAAGAACTTTTTCCAGCTTAAGCAAAATCTTAGAACCACATTGACAGTCAAATATCAGACACTATATATTTACATGTTAAGAATAGACCAAAATTTGTAAATAAATGATCCTTTGGTTGCTACGAGGTAAACTTTCAATGTCTTACATATACAGTTACTAATTGTACTCGCATCACAGTAGCCCCGTGCGGGATACGGGTGGCTAAAAGAATAGACCGCAGTCGCGCTAGCTTGTCGTAAAAGGCGACTAAATAGCGCCCAGTACCCTGACCGGCGTGTCAGGTCGGTTTGCCTAAAGACCGACTGGGATGTGTGCCCCAGGTGGTTGAATGGGGTACCCCTGACAAGCTGGGGTTGTCAGGCCATAATACGGAAAACCTGACCGCAAACCATATTAGTGCACCGTGTTGGGAAAAATGCCACGTTCCTCGTACGTTAAAGAACGCTGTAGTATTCGCTATGACTAGGGATTTCGATCCCGCTACAGGAGGCTGAATTGCCCGACCCTATCCATCCTCCCATTTGCCAGTGGCAATCTAAAATCTGTTACCCCTATTTTTCCTTGTGTCCCATCCCATTTGCATTCATCATCATTTCATGTTCATTTTATCCTCCATTTCATGTTCATCGCCCGAATATAGCTGAAATATTGCTGCTCGGGTGTTAAACACCATTAATCAATCAATCAATCGCATCACAGTTTATACATTTACAAATGAAATGTAAATGTGATTTCAAAATTTATTAAATATACATGTACATGTAGAATGATTAATGAAGAAAATTTGATTAATCAATATATAAACATATAATCAGGGATCCTCGCAACACGTCTAGATGCGTATTGTACGCGTCTTTTAAGTTCTGGACTCACCTTTTCAACATCTAACGCGTCCCAGTACGCGTCCGTGTCGTTGTCAGACGCGTACGAATTTCTGTCATGTCAGTTCTGTCTCCGATGTGTGATTACATATTCTTACAAATGGCCATCGATATTTACCTGTTTAGTCCGATTCTTAGCAGGTTGCAATCACTCGGGCGGCAAATATGCTTTAATTAAGATGTTTATTGAACAATAAACATGCAGTGTTGATGGACACTTTTTATGGTTAAAATTAAGCGTTGACAATACACTCGTTTCAAATTTTAATACATGGTCGGAACCTTGCACTTGAAGTTGCACTCCTTACGATTTTTTTTAAAAGTAAGAATTCTTGACCGGTACAAAGATATCTTCAGTATGAACATTAATTAGTTATCTAATAAACTAATATATCAATAAGATCTGCTATAGACTGGGTGGGTGGGTAATAGTTGTTTGTAAGAAATATTAACATCCAGGTAAGACAAAAGTCTCTCTTTAATGGGCAAACATCAGCATGTTTCAAGTAATGAGTGCAGTTCAATCATACTCCAAAAGACTTATAAACTCAGCTACTAATGATATAAAATAGCATGGGATAAACATTCTACAAGCCATATTATATCTTTTTATGAAAAGACATTTAATGGGTCGGTCATCAAAGAAAACAGTTGTATGCAAGCACTTAGCTGGACTCAACTGTGATATGTGGGACTCATGAAAATTTTTTGGGACTCACCACTTTCAAAAGTGATGAGTCCAGGACTCACCATAAAAAAATCCTACAAGTATCACTGATAATGTCAAACTTACAATTTTATTTAGTATTATTTTTCAGCATTTTTATCCTATATTTACATTTCTCCCAAGAATACACTAATGTTTTCATATTACTTCATATTAAATTTTTTTTTTTCATCAATAATCACTAAAATCATAAGGAACAAGGAACCTGTAAGCTAATGATCACTCAGTATACCCTGCTATGAACATCATTGACCAAGCAAGTCAATAAACAGGAAGTAGATATGCAACAGACCTGAAATCGTTACTTGCAATATAGGACCAAATGGTAAGGTCATATATAAAAGTCACATGACTTTGAGTGACTGAAAAATGGCATCAACACTCCAACATTGAAATTCAAATTCATATCAGGGTCAGCAACAATTTTTTTTTATTGACCTTTTAGAAATCCCATAGTCACGTGGTACTGTGGGGGAGGGGGTTAAGATCGACAGTTATAGTGTCTTTCCGTGGAGCATCGTCGGAAAATATCAAAGAACAAATACCTACAAATTACAATTTCCATAGAATTATTTTAACCGTAATGAAAATTGTTTCAAAAGAATCCCAATTACCTGTATTTCACAAAAACGGAAAAATAATATTCATCTGCATAAACATCGTTAAAAACGTAATATTTTCATAATTTTTTTAAAATAAATCAAAGACAAAGACGAAGACCAATATATTTGCAAAACAATTTATGAAATAATATACTTTAGTTTTTTTTAAACTATTATAAATTGCTGCTCAATTAAAACTGAGTAATTTTTATTGTATTATTATAACATTTTAAAAAATTTTGTTTAGCTTTTTTAATTTGTGTTAGTTTTAAGGACTTCATACGATCCTAGGTTGTATGCTTTATTTTATTTTATAAGTATTCAAATATAACTTGCATTTTTTAAATAGTTTTAAATAATTTTACTGATTTAGATGTCCTTTTTAAATAAAATACCTGTTTTTAAAATCTAATTTGTATAAAAAACATTTTTGAAATTTACATTTTCACGGCTCATTATGTCCGTCTTTTATTGGTCTTTCATTTTTACTTCTCCTCAATAAATTAGGTAATAAATAAGCAATTAACAAATAAACAAGGCACTTTTAATATACAATTACATCACAGCAATATCTCTAACCCCCACCCCACCTAGCTCTCGGCAAATCTCGTTTTGTGAAAAATTGTAATTTTTAAAGTGATGGAAGATATTGAAATCTATTAAATGAAGCCTTTGCTATCAATTTAATGGAAAAATAACTACACAGTCACCAAAATGGAGAGAATTTATTCTGCCATTTAATGTCGAAAACTACTTTCTGACCCATGGCCGTAGGTCATCACACTTTGTGTAAATAGGAATTCTGCATTAAAATTAAAATTATGGTAAACAATACACAGGTTTGAAATGTTCAAAGTGTTGTTAAAAAGGAAGCAGACGTCCTAATTATTATTTTTTTTTTTTTTTTTTTTTCAGTCAGGCTTTTAACAATCCCTGTACATGGTCACCTGACCAGGACATGCAGGGTTATAAGAAAAAAAAAATTACAAAGAGCTGACTTAATTATATTACATATGTATAGTTTTAAAGAACAATGAAGGAAATATAGACAAGAAGTGTTACATACATTCGCTCACACTTTCACACACCAAATTCACTAAACCAGTTAAAGACTTTTTTGTATGTATAACAAGGTGCCTTATTAAATTAACAATATTGAATTAACAATATAGGATAAATAGCATAACATACATTTGAAGTTTTAAAGTGGTAAAAAAAGTAAATAAATAAATAAAAATCAAATAAGATGAAGGGAAGGGGCCCAAAACTTTTCAAAAAGTAAAATGTTACCCTGGTTTAAAGCTATTTGATGTTGACAACATTTATAATATTTAATTTTGCACTGAAATTCAATAATACTAGGTTTGGTTTCATTCAGTTTACATTTATAAATATACTTTTTGGCTAAAATAACTAGTAAGTTTACTAAAAGGGGTTCGTTTGTAAAGCCCAAAAATATATTCTTCTTAATAAATTCAGTATTTACAAATAGTTCATTGAAGAGTATTTGAAACAAATTCCAAAATTCTTTTGTAATATTACAGTCATAAAAAAGATGTGAGACAGTTTCTACACTATCAATGCAAAAAGTACACATCTTTGTTTCTTTAAATTTTATCTTGTACAAAAAATAATTGGTTGGAATAATTCTATGTAAAAACTTGTATTGAAAATTGTATGAGTAAGGATCTTTACATGCCTTTTTTGCAATATTGAAAAACACTGACCAATCATTGGTTTCTGATTCAAAAAGCTCTTCCCATTGAAAAAATTTGTGAGATGGCAGTTGAACAACTCTATTTCTTATATCAATATAAACAAATTTTGGCTTCTTACAAGACAAGAGTCTTTCAATAAATTTGTCACTATTGTTAAGTGAAGTAGCATTAGAGTCAAATATTTGACAATTTTCTTTTAAAAAAGCTTTTGTATCCTTTGGTACGTTGGCAACAATACTATAATATTTAAGAAAGTTTTCTAAATTAAGTTTATTCCTTACTTGAGGAAATGTAAGAAATTCACCATTTTCTAGATTAATAATGTCTGAGATAAATTGTACACCTTTTGATTTCCAGGTAGCATAATAAGAAGATTCAGAAATATTACAACAAGTGTGGACACAGAAAAATGTCTCGCCTGCATTCCGCATCAGTAACGAAAACAAATTTCGTCATAAGCATTACGTAAATAGCATTAAATATCAGCAGCGGCCTGTATACAAAATATTGTCACCATACCCTGCATAGTAACAGGGGAACAGCCGTAACCCAAAAACTTTAACGTAGTCGCTGGACCGTGAAATTGAGGTCAAGGTCAGGTGACACCTACCAGACAGTCATGTACTAGTCATCAGCAACCTATATACCAAATATTGTCATCCTACCATGCGTAGTTACAGAGGAACTGTCGTAACCCCAAAACTTTAACGTAGTCGCTGGACCGTGAAATTGAGGTCAAGGTCAGGTGACACCTACCAGACAGTCATGTACTAGTCATCAGCAACCTATATACCAAATATTGTCATCCTACCATGCGTAGTTACAGAGGAACTGTCGTAACCCAAAAACTTTAATGTAGTCGCTGGACCGTGAAATTGAGGTCAAGGTCAGGTGACACCTACCAGACAGTCATGTACTAGTCATCAGCAACCTATATACCAAATATTGTCATCCTACCATGCGTAGTTACAGAGGAACTGTCGTAACCCAAAAACTTGAACGTAGTCGCTGGACCATGAAATTGAGGTCAAGGTCAGGTGACACCTACCAGACAGTCATGTACTAGTCATCAGCAACCTATACACCAAATATTGTCATCCTACCATGCGTAGTTACAGAGGAACTGTCGTAACCCAAAAACTTTAACGTAGTCGCTGGACCGTGAAATTGAGGTCAAGGTCAGGTGACAGGTGACTGACTGGCAAGTACTCATCATAAGCTACCTCTGGACCAAATTTGATGGACCTAGGGCTTGGGCTTACAAAGATATGAAGCAAGATGTCAAGTGTTTACGCCGCCGCCGCCGGATTCCCATACATATGTCTCGCCTCCAGCGACTTTCGTCGCAGGCGAGACAAAAATTTAAGATATCACAAGACAGTATATCTTCTAATACATTTTTGGGATATGGTTTGACATAATGCAGACAAGCAAACACGTCTTTCCAAAAAGAGTTTTGGATAGCATTAGACACCTCCTTAAGTTTTTCTTTTTGTAAATAAACACGGTGTAGAATGGTAACGGACTTATCGCGTTTTTTTTCTGCAGTACCGGACTATTCGGGTTAAGCAACGGACTGTTCGTGAAAGTTGATGTAAATAGAAACAGTAGGTCACTTATTTTGTCTTATTTCTTTGCGATTTTTTGAAAATATTCATAGAATGTTTATGTCACGGAACGATAGAACTATTTATCTGTCTGCACAAGTTAACACTTAAAGAATATGATTAGTATATAATTTGAAATCGTTTAAAAGAACTCGATACCCGGTGTAGTTTGTTTATGAATATGTAACATGAGAATATATAACGAGCTAATTGTCCTCATTTAGCATATTATTTTTTGTCATTTTCTCTTTAATGCCATCAATGTTAATCACACAAAGGATAAATATATTTATACTTGTTCAAATCTGGAAGAAATTATCGATTTTCATGGAAGGCCATTGCACCGGACTTTTGTCGTGTGTGGCACCGGACTTTCGGCGTCGGCTGCTGTGTTGAATGGATCTATGTTGAGAGCTAGTTTTTAGAAAGTGAAAAGAAATTGGCACAAAAGCGCTATACACTATGTTTAAATAAATATTTTGCCTCTGTTTTTTACAAGTATTTCTTTAGACAGTTGTATATTGCGAGTATAAAATGTATAGGCACTCGGATTTATTTAAAATTTATTTGCAAATGCAGGAATATAAAATTACGGACTTGACATGCAAATAAAACAAAAATCGTTCAATATACTTATCATAGAAACAAATAAGAATTATTCTGACATACATGGGGAATGGGAGGGGGTCCCATCCCACACTCCCGTAAAAATAAATACCAGATCCCGGTTTCCCGGTGAAATACGTACTGGATAAAAAGAAACGTAAAAATCCCGAATTCCCGCAGTTTTATTGGTTAAATCCCGAATTCCCGGTGAATAAATAAGCATTTCCCGCTGTTCCGTAAAAAGTTATACCGACCCTCATACATTGATCTATGCTTGCAGCATTTTTTTCTTCAATTGGAAATGTCCCAGTTCAAGTTGCCCTGAACATGTTTGATGCACTAATAAGGCCAATTTTATCATACAATGTTGAGATTTGCATGATGGATCAATATATTTCATTCTTTAATGCTGGGACTAGTATAACTTGATTTATAGGTTCCTGTTTAATGCAAAGAAACGTAGTAGAAATAACAATGTTGTCATTGATCCATTTAAACTTCATAGATAAAACTCCTTTTGAAAAAATACATTTGTCATTCTGCAAGTACATACTAGGGTAAAGAAGACTGCTTCAAACCTAGCTTCCCGTTTAGAGCTTGGTAGGGTCCCTATAGAAAAATACCTAAAAACTCAATCTATATTATATTTTGCTAGGCTGAGTACATGTGAAATTAACCCTTTGATAAAAGAAAGTTTTGAACTAAATAAATTTTTAGATTTTGAGAATATATACTCTTGGGTAACTTATATAAAAGATGTAATTGACGACATAGATCTTAACTTTGATGGACTTAACTTGGATACAACTTATAAAAATGTTAAAGTAATAAAACCATATATTAAAGATGAGTTGTTAAAGTTTTATATGAACATGTATGCTGACAAAGTTTCAAATTTAAAAGATCAAAATAAAATCTTTCTATATAAATTTTTGAAAAACAACTTAGGAAAAGAATTTTATCTCAAAATTTCGAATAGCCAACCACAGTCTTGAAATAGAACGTGGAAGATATAAAAAAGTCCCCGGTGAACAATGTCTTTGCTCCTTCTATAATCTAAATGAAGTGGACGATGAGGTTCACTTCTTTTTAAAATGTGATCACAATAAACTGTTTCGGTCTAATCTCTTATATGACTTCAATATCTCTAATGTTAATCCATATCTCGATTCGCTTAAAACAATTTTAAACCCGAAAATCTCTGGAACTGAGGACAGGGGTCTCGTAGATTTGAATATTTTGTCGATTTTTCCGATGCAATTTAGTTGTTTTTTACTTCTGTTATATGTCACTGATCAATGTAGTATTGATTTATATGACAATAAAGATAATAATTATTATATAAGAAGTCATCTATTAAAAATGAATTTCAGGAATAGACCCTACGTAATACATTTGTCTTAACCATTCAAAAATATTACCACGAGAAATTTCATCATATTTTCTTTTTTCATATTCTTTGGCTTATTTAACAATAAAAGTTGTTTCTTCTTTTTGCTCTGAAAAATATAATTGAGCACAATATGTCTGTGGCTAAGTACCGCTATTAGTCCGGTGCCCGAAATTTCCACAATATCCATCGCACACAAAAAGTCCGTTGCTTCACATTTTAATTTTAGTGACATATCAGTATTATTGTTCAATTTTAATTGCTAGAGCTTTGTTGAATGTATTTTTAACTCATAACAGGACATCTCTGAACATAAAAAGTCATTGTTTATATCAATTTGACGATGAATGATAGAAATTCATGTTTGCTTGTTCATGTTGTTTCCCTATTTTTCGATTTGTTTTTAACTTTGTGAAATAACCACGAGGTACATCGACGTAACATTTTTGTAGGAGTTATCATAGATCAAATACGTATTCCGTAAGTATGGTTTTTAATCAAACTTACCCCTTCTTGTTATCATTTGAACTCATTTTTCTGAGTTACTTCATGTTTATTGGCATGAACAGTCCGTTGCTTAACCCGAATAGTCCGGTACAGCAGAAAAAAACGCGATAAGTCCGTTACCATTCTACACCGTGATAAAGAGATCTCTCGCCACCACAAGGTTTTAAAGTATAGCAGAGTAATTTTTGCCAGCTCCCTTCTAAGTTGTTTAAAAATCTTCGAACCCAGCTTACCTTAAGGTAAGCCATAAAAGATTGCAAGTGAAGCATTTTTAAGCCTCCTTGCCCTATATCCCCAATTAATGTGTTTCGTTTAATCTTGTCTGGTTTTCCATCCCAAATAAAAGAAAAAAATTTTGTATTAAGTTCATTAATCATTTTTTCTGGAATATTTGGAAGTGCAGTAAGTAAATGAATCAATTTTGGAAAAGCGAGTGATTTTACTACTGTAATCTTTCCTACCAGGGTTAATTTTCTATGTTGCCAACTTTTGAGTACTCCAGTTAATTCTTTTATTTTTTGTGAAAAATTAATGTCAATCATACTTTCAAGATCTAATGAAAAATCAATGCCTAATAACCTAAAATTTGAGTGTGACGTCCTAATTATTGTATATAATGTGCATGCGCGACCATGGCATTAGTGAAGTAATAGTTGTGAGGGTACACCATGCTCCAGCAACTTGAATGGCCTACATTACAACAATGAAGAAACTTAACATCAGTAACAATGCTTTACAAGATCCAACATCAACTATAGTCAACATTATCACTCCACGGAACTATATGATACCAACAAGAGACCATAAATTCCTTCTACCATTCTCTCCCACAAACTACCATGCACACTCCTTCTTTCCCAGCTTTCCCAGAGCAATAAAAATATGGAATTCACTCCCCTCTGCAGTTGCTTATAGCCCAGATTTGGACTCATTCAAGACTGATGCATCCTCATTCATATACTGGACACAGAGTAGTTCTCTCCGGCAAGTAATTCTCGCCACCCTATCTTTTGACAGTTTTTGTGAAAAATTGGCATTTTAAAAGTGATCAACATAACTTTTTTTGGATGGAAGATAGTGAAATCTATTAAATGAAGCATTTGTTATCGAATTTAATGTAAAAATAACGGCATAGTCACCAAAATGGCGAGAATTGCTTCTGTCATTTTAATGGCGAGAACTACTCTCTGACCAGTACACATTCTAAGTAATAGTCCAAGAAGCCTCTGCCATCCAACGCTTTTTTTTTTTTTTTTGCGTGGGACGTCAGAGAGCTCTCCATAAGCAAAACAGCGGATTTTGAGACACCGGTCTGGGTTGGCACATTTCATCATGAATAATTTAATAAAACATTTTCATCCAGTTATTCTATATATAATTCGCTTCTTTAGATATTTTTCTCTAGGAATATAATCATCTTACCTTCAATCAAGCTGATTAAAGTCCATTTCTAAGCTCATTTCCATCGATACCCTTACATTCCTACATTTCACTTTCATTTTGAACAAAAAGTCACGTGACAACAATGTGACTTAAATCCGGTGCTTAAATTAGCTTGATTGAAGGTAAGATGATTATATTCCTAGAGAAAAATATCTAAAGAAGCGAATTATATATAGATTAACTGGATGAAAATGTTTTATTAAATTTGACACGATGAAATGTGCCGACCCAGACCGGTGTCGCAAAATCCGCTGTTTACGTCCCACGCAAAAAAAAAAAATGTTGGACGGCAGAGGATTCTCGGACTATCAAAATCAATATTTTTAAAAAAGTAACACTCATTTGTACATATGTTTAGTGATCCCTCTCTAAATTGTTTCATTTTATTGTTTTAAAATTGTAAATTTCTGGCATGCGCCTCCTTAGTAATCATCACCTTATTGGTGTTCAAGGAGTATCCTGTAGATGTAGATGTACGGACATCCACAAAATAGGTAGGGACGGTAAAGGGTAAGGGAGGTAACTCTGTTTGCCTTCTAGAAAATGTCTGGATCTTTTCAGGGTTTTTCTCCAGTTCTATTTAGATGTGGGTGGGTCCAAATTACATCTTACTATGTAAAATCTGGATTGTTTCTGTGTTACAAATGAATTGTAATGTGTCAATCATACACTAAAGCCCGCGTAATTATCAATAAACCGTCAAAACAGGCTACTGAATGGACGCGATCCGTTTTATTAGCCGTAATATCGGACATAAAATAAAAAACGACTTATTACGCTCTTTGTACTTCGATAATTTGATAAGTATACCATTTTTAAACAATGTGGTAAAATTTTAATGCATTCTGTCAATGGAAACCAGCGTAATTGGTTTTTTTCAACCTGTGGATTTTGGTTTTTCTTCAGCCTCGTTATCGATCTAACATGGCAGCGCCCATAATCAATCTATTCCAAAAATACTAATCGACTGGAAATCAACAAATAATATGAATGTAGGCGCAACCTAAATGCGAGCATCGCACATTGTTCATGTCGTTACTTCAGAGCCCCCTAACAGTGCCTCTACATTCCATTGATGACCTGACCTCTTATCTAATGTGTTGGTGACGTCACAAAAACTCAATTTCAAATACAGCGTTTCAGATTGAAAAAATTGTCTGGCATTTTTGTAGTACATGTAATTTAAAAAATAAACACTTTGATTTTATTGATGTCAAAATTATTTTTGTCTACTTTTATATTATATATTTTTTCGTTCGTCTACAATATTTTCTTCGGATAGCTCTGCTACCATCTGAAATGGATTTGTTCATTTGGATCACGTGACTTTTTACACACACGCATGTAACCGTATAGCTCGCATCTGCGATGCTCGCTATAAGTAAATTTATGGCTTTTACTGCATAAATACATAAAATACGAAATATACATAAGTCTGATTAGATTTACTCTGGTGAATTAAAATACTTTTCATTTATTCAGCTGTTCAGTCAACGGCAAACAAAATGCATGTCTCGATCTGGAAATGCAGATTATCTGAACAACACTGCAGATATTAATAATTTCACATGTACATCAGGGGCGGATCCAGGTATTTGTGTTAGTGGGGCCATAAAAGTTCGGTGAGGGTTCTGGGGGCCGCTCTAGGTCCCAGCAGGTCCCTGGTAAGGGGGGGGGGGGTGAAGATCCCTGGAAGCTCTGGGAATCTATGCATTTGGTAGCCATCCAGACAAAGTTTTCTAGACTCTGTTTTTTACTTTTGCCCCTTCTTTTAACTGGCTTTATTTTTTAACTATGACCAAAAATAATGATTTTTCTTTAATGAAACATATTCCTTTTCTCTCATTCTCTCTCTCTCTTTTTAGGAGGAGGGGGTGTACGTCCGGTAAGCAATTCTTTGGATCCACGCCTGTACATGATGTAGTAATTGCACTTAATTGATGCTTAGTAGAGATTTATTGTTTACTATTCTATTTTATGGGATGCATAACCAGTCCTTAAGCTCTGGATAGATTGGACCTGGGGTATTCACAATTCTATATTTTTGCATGTCCCTGAAATTTTGTATCTTTTCCCAATTTCCCCATTTGAAATTTCAGATTTAATCTGAGATTTCATGAATTTTCCCTCTCCATTACTCCATAAATTAAATTTTTGCATGTTATTTATTGTTATTGTTTTATTGTTTCATAAATTAGTGGTGTTACATGTAGGTCATAGAGCAGCATAAAATAATGGATGGGATATATTGATAAAATCATTAACTTCCAGTAATATATTTGGCTTGAAAATTGAGATAAGAAAAAAAGTAGAAGAAAAAGTAATTAGCTTTGGAAAAAGCTTTCCCCTATCCAAGACCAGGAACATTTAAATTAAGTTATACTAGTTCCCAGCCAACACCCACTAAAATGAGTTATCTGTAGTTCTGTACATATGAATGAAAAATTATATACTTCGCCAGTATTAAATATCTAATTGTTCTGTCTTTTGTTGAATAAATAATTGTGAAATTCTGATCTCAATATTAATTGCCCTTTACATTTAAGTATCAGAATTTTTATTATAAGAGATCTTATATAGTTTTAGCCAAAGTTAGGAAAATGTATACATATAAGTATATTAGCAATAATAATTTGAATTTTAAAAAAAAATTTCAAATATATGTTTACAATAAATATTTTATTTTTATTTCAAGTGACCTCGGACAACTAAATTCAAGATTCACACAAATCCTCATTACATTTTTGTGCTAGTTGAAATGTTATATTTACTTCTGTTGGACATAAATATTGACAAATCTCCCCGTTTTTCATTGTCTTGCAGAAATGTGAACTAGTGACTTTTCTTCAACTCTTTTGCTGTAAAATTGTGCACCAATGTATATACTGTCGATTTTTTAAAGATAAATTGTTTGATATTTTTTGTTGAAATGTTTATAAAGTTGAGTTCTTGTCCATTTTATAACTGACTTTACAGAAAAACGCCAGAGGGTACCCACCTTAAAATGAGCATAAAACCCTTGATATTAAATATATTGACTTAAAACAAACTGCATTGTATTTCAATAATACACCTTTATTGAAGCCTATTTAAATATCTGGGATTTAGGCATATCCGCAATACCCCTTACCGTCCCTAAAATAGGCGACTCGTGAAAACAGGTGACGAGACCGTATAATGTTGCTAGGAGGGAGGTCGCAAAAAAAAATAAAAGAAACTAGTCGAATATAATGGGTCCTAATTACCTCTATTGATATTTTTACAATACTTGTACATGTTTGATTACCTATAGCATGTATAGACTGCAACATGTGAATGAACGTCTTTTACAATTTTCCCGCCAAAATAAAACGTAAAAACAAATAACGGGACAGCCTAAAAATGCGGTAATATAATCGTTACCATTGTATTTATTGATATGGGTTCTACATATTCAAGCGATATTTGTTCAAAATAAAAGCCCAATATTTTTTTAAAGATTATGAGAAACAAAACAAAAACAAACTTTATTTATGTTCATGCCTTGGAACAAACCTAGGCACTAAATGATTGGGAGGAGACCCTAATCTGCGGAAGGGTGGAAAAACCGGAAGGGTTTTTGGTATATTTTTACCTATACCTTTCGAACGGATAAACATATCGATGTAATTGAAACGGATTCTGAAAGATAATAACAATTTCTACATAATAAATATAAAATATTTTAAATTATCTTGATTTAAATTATTTAAAACTTGACCGGAAGGGTTTTTTCTCTACTAAAATTGAATACGAGTTTTCAACTTTGGACTCAATTTGTAAAAACATGCAAAACTCCGGTCAAAATTAATTAATATATTCCTCTAGTAAATTTTATAGCAAATCCATTGATATATAACTCACTTTTATTCATGAAAGGGAAAGTTGTCAAAAGTTGACCGGAAGGGTGGTCCGTTGGAGTATTGCGTACAGTGAAATTTCAACTTTGGACTCAATTTGTTAAAACATGCAATACTCCGGTCAAAATTAATTAATATTTTCCTCTAGTAAATTTTATAGCAAATCCATTGATATATAACTCAATTTTATTCATGAAACGGAAAGTTGTCAAAAGTTGACCGGAAGGGTGGTCCGGTGGAGTATTGCATACAGTGAAATTTCAACTTTGGACTTAATTTGTAAAATCATGCAATACTCC
Source organism: Limnoperna fortunei (assembly GCA_944474755.1). NCBI lineage: Eukaryota > Metazoa > Mollusca > Bivalvia > Mytilida > Modiolidae > Limnoperna > Limnoperna fortunei. The sequence continues at coordinate 45,008,724 of OX104116.1, read as the reverse complement.
GGTCAAATTGGTTAATATATTCCTTTAGTAAATTTTATAGCAAATCTATTGATATATAAGTCAGTTGTATTTATAAAAGAGAAAGTTTCAAAAGTTGATCGGAAGGGTGGTCCGTTGGAGTATTATATACAGTGAAATTTCAAATTTGGACTTAATTTGTAAAAACATGCAATAATCCGGTCAAAATTGCGTAATATATTCCTCTAATAAATTTTATAACAAATCCATTGATATATAACTTAATTTTATTAATGAAAGGGAAAGTTGTCAAAAATTGACCGGAAGGGTGGTCCGTTGGAGTATTTCGTAGGCGATTGTTATGTTTCTCCCGTTGTTTTATTTGAGGAATCTCTTTTAATACCTTTTTTAATTCATGAGAGAAAACATGCTAAATGGCACGAGAGTTTGTATAATTTTCTTAAATTAAAAATACCTAGGCTTGACAAAAAGAAAATTCCTTTCGTTCTTGTTTCCCAAATTGTCCAATTATGTTTTGTTGGAATCATTTAAAAGAAGACTTCAAATTTTGGCTGAAAGGGCGAGTGGTGTCCGACAACAGAAAAGTGTTCATTGACCATTTAGATAAAATGCTTTACCCCGAGAGCGAAGATGAGTTTTATAATTTAAAGATTAAATATACTTCAAAGTGCCCCCCCCGCCCCCCCCCCCCCGAAGTTTTAGAACATTATGACAAACAAATATCCCAGGCTATAATTAATCACTCAGGTAGTTGGCTTATTGAAAAATATCCGGGCATGTATGATCCTTATTCGGGAACAACTAATTCTTTCAGAAAGTATGAATGCTGTTTTAAAAAGAGAAAACGATTGGAAAGAACTTCCTGTAGATCTTTTAGCCTTAGGACTTTATTACATAGACATAGACATAGTCATAGAAAACTTTATTTGAATTCGGCATGGAAATAACAAATAAACATAAGCTCTACTGAGCTTTTCACCGAATATACACAGTACAAACATAACAATACATGATATATACAGTACACTTAAACGATGATGTGCATAGCAATAAATAAGAAGCATAAAAGGCAGTTACATAAAAGCACTGGCACGGAAAGCAATAACAAGAAAGCGAGGACAAAAGAATTTAAAAAGAAAAAAATTAAAAAAAGAGACACATCTACAGCACAATATATAAAATCATAAAAAACATGAAAAGCAATATTACAGGCATTATGTAATTGATCAGAGGTAAACACCAATAGTTAATTAAAATTAGCAGCTAAGTTAAAAATATCTAAGCAGTTAGCAGTATTTAAAATCAACTAAAAGTATAAGCCAAAATTACAAATAAATAATAGTTTTAAAAAAAAAAGAAAACAACAGAAATTTGATATCTACTGGCATGCACTACATTTACATTCTGTGCCATTCCATGACTGAATCAAGCTTTTAAATTGTGAAAAGCTGATCTCAGTCCTGAAATGTTCAGGTAGGCTATTCCATAAAGCTGGAGCTACATAGCGAAATGAATTTTTGCCATAAGAAGAAGTTCTTACCCGTGGAACATCCAAAATGTTGCTGTACCTAAAAGAGTAATTAAGTCGTTTTTTACTGACAAGATTATTAAGACATGATGGAGCAATGTTATTAATGATTTTAAACGTTTCCAGCGCCATGGTTCGCCATGGTTACATACAAGATAAGATAAGATAAGAAAGCTTTATTTTCATTCGGCATATTGTATAACAATATAACACAAGCTCTATAGAGCTTTTTACCGAATAAGAACACACAACAAACTATACAAAGACACATAAGGCATACATAGCAATAATAATTTGCGCATGACATACATATACATATGACATGACAATTCGAAAATTCTAAAATGCACCATTAGAGCAAATATATGTATATATAAGTGAGTAGCATAAAACAATAAAATTATTTACTTGCAAATGGAACAGCGGCACTCCATTCCATTCCAGGACTGAATGAGAGACTTAAATTGAGAAAAACTGTTTTCAGTCCTGAAATGGTCTGGAAGGCTGTTCCACAATACAGCAGCAGCATAACGAAAGCTTTTCTTACCATATGTAGTTGATTTTACATGAGGTATGTCCAAAATATTGTTATACCTGAAATTATATTTAGACTGTTTTACATTAACAAGATTATGTAAGCACACTGGTGAAAGTTTGTTTATTATTTTGAAAGTTTCCAAAGTCATAGCTCGCTGACGACGAATCTGTAAGGAAGGCATCTTTGCTTTTTCCAAAAGTTGGTCATATGAGCTTGAATAGTCCTCATAAACAAAGCGCAGTGCCCTTTCTTGCAGTTTTTCAATTTTTTTTTAAATTCCTTTCAGTACAAAAATGCCATGCCAAAGGGCAGAAGTTAAAATTACTGAGAATGAAAGTGTGAAAAATGGTGAGTTTGCTGAGTCTGTCCAAAAATGGTCCCAACCTTTAAAATTTTGAAATTTTAAGCGGCCGGTCTGGAGTTGGTAACTATCACTTGAAAAAAAGAGTTTAAAAGGGCTTTTATCGAACTATCTGATTGTATTTTCCCTAAAAGAATAGTTTGTCCGGACGAAATCATTGAATATATCAAAAGTGAGAAGCCTGTGTCATCAAAAGGAGAACTATTAATTAATTATGACGAAATTAACGAAACAACAGTAAGACAACAGATAATTAACAAACTGCCAGATGACATGGTATTTGACGAGGCTAATCAACACTCTAATCAACCTGTAATTCAATTTCCTGCCTTTGATGTGAATTGAAGTAGTTCGTTTTATTATTGACAATAATTAAATAACTTTAGTTCCTCAACAAGGGGCATTTATTGTCCACGGTAGAAAGGGAAAATATTGTGTTACACTATTTCTGAAAATAACATGTCGGTGCGAATCCACTACTACATATGTTACCACATTTTGGCGGCAAAGATGAGCATAGGATTAGAACCAGTAGAAAAAAACCAGAGTTATTAATTTAAGGGCATTGTCTAAAAAGTGTAAAAAGAAAATTGATAACAAATCCGGTAGGAAACATTCAAGATTCAATGATAACGAAATTGAATTAAAACCATCTCCAGATTCGGCCTTTTCGTTAAACACTCCTCTCAAAATTGAGGTTAAAATCAAAACACCCTCAACAGTAGCAAGCTCGAAATGACTCCTCAAAAATCAAAACTCGTTCTCCCCGTAAATCGAACAGACAAATAAATTTAAGTTTGATAAAAGAAGAAACAGCATGTAATAATGTAGAGCTCCAAAATATGTTTCAAGCAACAAAGATGTCGTTGAACAAAATAAAAAACCTGCCCGTAAAAAACGCAAAAAAGAAGATAATTTGTAGAGAAAACTAACTTTATTAATGAACCTATTTCGGATTTGTCAGATTCTACAACATTAACTTGGGTGGGAATTTGTAAACAACATCATAAACAATCAATATTAACTAACGAACCTTTATGACATAATCATAACTGCTCAAAATATACTAAGATCCCAGTACCCAGAAACAGGGACAGTCTATACTAACGGGACATGTCACTCCTAATTAAACCTATATTACAGTTTATATACACTGTCCCTGCCAGAAATAAACGGGTTTCAAAATTCCACATTAGCACCCGTTAAAATTTAGGACAGGTCGAGTCGAGATCATAGGGTTTTGTCATTGCAAAATTCTAAAAATGAAATTTATATTTTGGACAGTTTATCAGTAAAAATTACCACATGTTTGGAATATCATTTAGCTCAAATTTACGGGAAAGAGCAGAAGCAACCTGCTAAAATGCCTGAAGCGCAGAGGCAGAACGGAAACGTTGATTGCGGTCTGTTTGCAATTGCAAGTGCATTGTTTAAAGGAGTTTATAGGGGTAGGAATAAATAAATAAATAAATAAATAAATAAATAAATAAATAAATAAATAAATAAATAAATAAATAAATAAATAAATAAATAAATCAATAAATCAATGAATCAATAAATAAATAAATAAATAAATAAATAAATAAATAAATAAATAAATAAATAAATAAATAAATAAATAAATAAATAAATAAATAAATAAATAAATAAATAAATAAATAATTTGTATTAAAAAGCAATTATAGCGGGGAAATCTGTAGCATTATGCAAGAAATGAAAATAATAATTTGTTGCACAATGATTCCACCGCCTGATGAGATCTGTTGAGGGATCGAACTGATTGTTGTAATGTTAGACATTAAAACATTATTTCAAAGTAGAATACATTTCAAAATTTCATATTTTGCAAAATTTTGTTTCATATATAATATATTGAATTATATATCTTTGTAATTCAATATTTTGAAGCTGTAGAAATTAATGGCTTATTAATTAATAGCTGACATATGAATTCAAAACATCGTGGAAAAGAAATTCCAACAAATGTGTCCTGTGGCTGATTTTTTCACAGAACATGCACCCAATCCGGTCAACTTTTTACAACTTTCCGTTTTATGAATAAAATTATGTTATATAGCTATGGGTTCGCTATAGAATTTACTAGAGGAATATATTAACCAATTTTGACCGGAGTATTGCATGTTTTTACAAATTGAGTCTAAAGTTGAAATTTCACTGTACTCAATACTCCAACGGACCACCCTTCCGGTCAACCTTTGAAACTTTCTCTTTTATAAATACAACTGACTTATATATCAATGGATTTGCTATAAAATTTACTAGAGGAATATATTAACCAATTTGACCGGAGTATTGCATGTTTTTACAAATTAAGTCCAAAGTTGAAATTTCACTGTACGCAATACTCCACCGGACCTCCCTTCCGGTCAACTTTTGACAAATTTCCCTTAAATGAATAACATTGAGTTATATATCAATGGATTTGCTATAAAATTTACTAGAAGAATATTTTAACCAATTTTGACCGGAGTATAGCATGTTTTTACAAATTAAGTCCAAAGTTGAAATTTCACTGTACGCAATACTCCAACGGACCACCCTTCCGGTCAACTTTTGACAACTTTCCCTTTCATGAATAAAAGTGAGTTATATATCATTAGATTTGCTATAAAATTTACTAGAGGAATGTATTAACCAATTTTGACCGGAGTTTTGCATGTTTTTACAAATTGAGTACAAAGTTGAAAAATCGTATTCAATTTTAGTAGAGAAAAAACCCTTCCGGTCAAGTTTTAAATAATTTAAGTCAAGATAATTTAAATTTTTGTATATTTATTATGTAGAAATTGTTATTATCTTTCAGAATCCGTTTAAATTACATCGATATGTTTATCCGTTCGAAAGTTATAGGCAAAAATATACCAAAAAACCCTTCCGGTTTTTCCACCCTTCCGCAGATTAGGGTCTCCCATGATTGGGGTCAGAATAACTTTTTGTATGGAATAACTGCTACCAAATGAGTTTACAGTGTGTATTTACTCGTTTGGTAACCAATCCGACGTGTCTCATGGCAAAATATTGCCCCAAAATATTAATTTCTCTTAATTATAATACCACAGATATTTAATATTTTTCCGTGAGACACTATCTCACAACTTAAGAAAAAGAGAAAAGAAAACCGACCGAACAACAAGAGCCAAAAGTCAAGGGACAGTTACAAATCCGGTTATAGACAAACATAACACAAAAACCCAAAAACACCAACAAAAAACCAATACAAAGCATGGGTGCACTCAGGTGCTCCGTACGAGTAAGCTGTGCCTGCCTCCTGTACATAGACAACGTAAAGTTACTTATGTCATGTTTAGGGAAAGTCAATAGGAAACAATACCTATGACTCGGCGAAAATGTCAGATCGTATTTGAGACACTGATTTCCCATAACGATCAATAAGGTCGTGGTGACGACCATTTATATTAAATTCGGGAGAGATAACATCAACCAGGGACAGTCTATACTAACTTTACTATACCAGTACAGTTTGTATAGACTGTCTCTGCGTCAAACTAGGTGCAACGAACTTTTGTGTACGAGTAGTTTAGCAGTCAACAGCAGATCGGTCTAGAAAATTGGAATACCGATCGCAGGATCTAGAATAACGTATAAGATTTGAAATGTAAACACCATACGCTGGAGTTGCTGGAATGTTGCTGTCGATGAACGGGAAGTTGATAATTGGAAAGTTGAAGTCCTCAGGTCACAGTGTCGTAGAGTTTAGTTTGTACTTCCCCGAGTCTATTTTTAAAAGTAGATCTGTTAGAGGCTGACTTAAGTGTTGTCTTTAATTTCAAGCTCGCTGGGGTAAATTAAATGTAAATAGTCATCAAGTTTAGCATTGTTGAGGGACAAAATAGTTGAATTTGAAATTAAAGGTCTTTTCTTTCTTTCTTCAGCAGGCCTTCTAGAAACGGCCTCATAAGAGTACAAAAACAGGTCGGCGAGGAGAGGAGCACAATAAGTACCAAATAGAATACCAACAGTCTGTAGAAAAGCATGTCCTCCAACACGACGAATATGTTGTCAATCAGAAAATCTAACCATGACAGATTTAGTCTTCATTAAATTTAGTATTAGATTTGGAGTCATTGATGAGGAAGTAAGTTCTGTCATGACTAATTAACAGATAATTATGTCGTCTCTTCCCGTTTTTCTTAAAAAAAGCAGCGTTTTATAAGATCTTTAAGCCTGTTTTAAGCTGCATAATTATGAGGGATGGCCGTATAGAGTGTCAAAAAATTAAAACTTTTAATGCTGTTACAATGGGAAAGAGATCCATATAGGTGTTTAACAAACTAATAAAAAATGCATGACCTTTCAGAAAAATGGAATCTGAGTTTGAGCAACAAAGATAGTCGAATTATGGGAACTAAAATTTGTTTAACTAAGATTTCCCTATACATCGCGGTGTAAATTGTCACAAGAAAAGCAATACTAGGGTTTTTAAACCTTCAGAACGTTTTTTATTGGTCAATTTATTTTCCTGGCATTTGGCATGAGTGTTGGGTATTCAAAATTGTGTACGTCTTCAGTTTTTCGCGTCAAAATATGGAGTCATTTTAAGGTATGATGACGTAATAATAGCTTTGAATTTCTGAAAATATTGGAACAGAAATAAAGGAAGCTGTATTTGGGTACGTTTTTTATTCCTTCAAAATTATTAAATTGAAAAATAAAAACTTTTTCCAGAACGCGTTTTTTATTAATTTTAATTTTTGCCATTTTTTAAAACTTGGTTTTATGTATTCTGAAAGCGCTATACATCCAACCATGTTTTGTCACTTTTGTTACTAACACGTTTTTACAATTTATGAATGATTTATGACAACTTTTTTCCTTTTTTCCCCACTTGTAATTAACACTTTGAAAGATCTAATGAAATTTCAGATATGCGTTTTTTCTAAAAAATTTGTCCAAGCATTTGTAAAGTACAATATACATTTTTTTCAGATTTACACGGGTTTTTCCATGTCTAGTCGTTTCATTATCGCCCATTTTTTTTAACCTTTTCATTTGACGTCAAGCTATGTTATAACAAATGTAGTTGAATGAAAATATTAGAAATATATTTGCTTAGGAAAATATTAATGCTCATAAAACGAAAGCTAAAATGACGTTACGCTTACAGGCCACAATAACGTCTATTAACGTAACGTAAAAATTGCTACGTGTAACATGTGCGTTTTTGTTTGTTTGTTTGTTTTTTTTTTTTAAAAGCAAGATTCAAATCGGAGAAATCACTAAAACATGTAAAGCTGTTTGCATTTACTTAGATCCAATGCGATTTATGGAGGGGGAGATCTTTTCTGTTAACGTGTTTTTTGTTTACGTACGTAAGCTGTTATCTGTTATCATTATTTTAAATTTACTGTTTTCTGTTTTGAGAAATTAATAAGTTGTTAATGGACCCCCTCCAGCCCCCTCATTTATGGTGGGGCGTCGCCACCTCACACCTTTATCCCACCCAAATTAATTTTTGTAATCTTATATCGGGTTACCAATGTGAATCTGTTGTTTTAAGAACGCATTTGTGTCGAAGTTTAATTTGTTTATTAATTTTTAGACAAGAGGACTTTACATAGTGGTCGAATGAGGTCTTTCCACATAAATTGATAACGCGAAATGATTTAGTATCGCCTTATATAGTTTAGTTTTTGATTTCGCGTTTTCGTTATAGCGTGTTCTTCCAATATAATCATTGCCGCTGTTTTGTATCAGCTATCCGGTAAAGTCTTGCTAAAATTACAATATTGTAAAATAAAATTCAGGCTTTACGATTTTTAATTTTTCCTATAATATATAGATTAGACACACTTCTGTCACACCTCTGTCGATAAATTGTGGTCAATTACAGGTGATATATATATATATATATATGCATGCACAAAGTAAGGTAATCGAAACTACACTTTAATAAACGTTTGCCAAAAAATCTTAATAGGTGCGTTATATACAGGTAAGCATATGTCTATCACATGATATTAAAGTATATATTTAATATAGGGGTTTCCCCAAGCCATTCCTATCAATGAAACAGGGTAGCTTGAAAATGATAGTATTCATTTTAGCAGCATTGATTGTCACCATTGTTAAGACGGCAAGTTGTGCTGATGTAAATAACGTGTATTCAGTTAACGGAATGTTATGTTATGAATGTGACCCCGGGACTTACTGGACAGGCGACTGCGAGGTGAAATTTTATTTATTTATTTATTTATTTATTTATTTATTTATTTATTTATTTATTTATTTATTTATTTATTTATTTACTCATTAAAATAAGGCTTTCTTATTTGTTGATTTGTGCAAGACCCGCCCATTTCGACAGCTTTAGTGTTAAATGTATTAATTCAATAAGTATCTTAAGATGTCACCAGTTATTTTTTAATGGAATGTTTTTCAAAACATACTTCTCATTATTTGGTACATATACATATTTTACGTAAAATGTAGACCATAGTCATTCAGATTAGACACGTTATTTGTCGTCTGATTGCACATGAGTACAATACGGGTGTGTCAATGTTCTGTTCACTTTAAATTTTGTTATGTCGTCAGATTAAAAAATAATTTGTCGCTTGTTGTCACTTGGAAATTACTTTCATTACCCGAACTACTATGTAAGAAATGTGCATATCTTGAATTATAACGAATAATCGTACCATCGTATTTTTTGTCGTTAATCTGACAAATCACAAAACTATCATTTATTTATAACGGCATTCAAATTCGGCTTAATCTTGAATGTGCCACCATTTCACTGACTTCTTTTTATACGAAGAGTGATAGAAATTTTATGTCTTTCGCGAGTGGAGCGCAGCGGAACGAACCATCTTTCAAGAGTGATAGAAATTTTATGTCTTTTCGCGAGTGGAGCGCAGCGGAACGAACCAATAGACATAAAAATTTCTATCACGAGTTAAAGATCATACGGACTCTCCCCAAAACGTACGAAAGTACCTATTTCCTCCGTAAACCAACAACTTTCACATCGCTATAACCTATAGACTCTCCATTGTATTAGACTCCATTGTCTCTGACGTCCAATCAGAACGCCGGAAACAAGAACTTCAAACAAGAACGTTACGTTCTTATTTCTGGCGTTTTGATTGGATGACGCAGCAAGTACAGATGTGTGCGCGTGAGCTCATCTGTACTGGGTCATCTGTACAAGAAATCGGCCATTTACGGAAGAACAACCGGTCTTTCCCAAAAACGTATGAAAGAACCTATTAGTCTCACGGATGAGATAGCTTATTATGACGTCATGGACGTTACAGTTACGTATACACAAATGGCACCAAACATACTGAAGAAATGCCTGAATAATCTGCAAATCTGGTGATAAAATGTATCAAAATCACTCGTGGAAAGTCGATTCAAGAAAATCTCAAACCGTGGGCAAAGATATCTGTTTATCTAATCCCTCGACAGAGCCTCGGGATGGACAATATATCTTTGCCCCAGGGTTTGAGATTTTCTTGTCTCGCCTTTTTACGAGTGATTTGATACTTTTTCTCACCAGAGTTGCATATTATTTAGGCATTTCAAATAGATACTATATGTCTAACCTTTCCACCTGTGATATATACTATTTATCTTTGACAGTTTTCGTGTTAAATATGCAAAAATGTGTTATTTTGTGTCTGATTTTGTGCCGATTGTTATAATTACTTATTCAGTAAGCTTTCAGTGTGTAAACACATTTTTCATATCTGTAACACGATAAAGATATGTTATGGAGTGAACCAGTAATTTGTTGTCTCTATTTTATCTGTAACTTTATTTCTATTCGATATGATGACGAGTTCCGAAGCGTTTCGTTCTGTCAACGGCTATTCTCTGCCTTTCGGGCTGGAGGGGAAACACATTCGTTAATTGGGGCCAAATTAATATATTTGTAATCTGGTTGGTAGAGTGGGTAATGTATAATACACTTGTGCGTCTCACAACCCTCATTTATTGAAGATGAATAGAAATTACCCCACAGAATAGTCGACAGTCAAGGGACGATTACAAATCCGGTATACAAACATATATCGTGGTACGACAAAAAACAAATACTAAAATTACAGCAACATCAGGTTCACCTATGAATAAGCAGCTTTTTGCTTCTAATTTTACACCCTAAAAGTTTGTTGACTGTCATGTCTAGGAAAGAGTAAAATCAAGGAATAGGAAATGCTACGTCTGACTCCGCGAAAATTTCCCGAGAGACGATACTCCCATAACGATCAATTAAGTCATGGTGACGGCCATAGAACTTGTGAAGGGATTATATCAACCTATTTAGATAAAAATCATTATAGTCTATATTGTTGACCAGTCTAAAAAATCAGAATACCGATCGCAAGATCTAGCATAACGTTTAAGCTTTGAAATGTACACAACATACACCGAAGTTGCTGGAATTTTGCTGTCGATGAAAGGGAAGTAGACAATATTCGAAAGCTATGTAGTAAATTCTAGTTTGTAGAGTCTATTTCTAGAAGATAGTCCAAGTAAGAGGCCAACTAAACTTTATTGTTGGTGTCTTTAACTTTTAGCTCGCTATGCTAGAATACAAAAACAAGTCAGCCCAATTAGTATTCATTAAAATATAAACAGTCTGTTGATAAACGCTTTCCTTCTAAATGTTATATATGTTGTCTATTAGAAAATATAACATTTAACAGATTTCATCGTTAGTGTATTTATATCAACATTTCAATTAATTGATATACCAATATGTCCTAGTGGTGAGTCAGAATATCTATTTATGTCTGATTTTAAAATCTTTTTGTTTTAGGTTATGTTAACGAAGGCAAAATGTTTACCCTGCAAGCCTAACACATTTCAGACGACCTATAACAGGGCGATATACTGTGGACCTTGCACTGAATGTGGTCGTGTTGTGAAAAATTACCAGGAGGCAAAAGTTCTTCAAACGTGCACAGCTGTCTCTGATACAGTATGCGGATGCGTTGAAGGGTTACATTTGGAGAAGATTTTCGGAAGTGGTAATGATTGGATGTGTGTTGAAAATACAAAATGTGAACCAGGACTTGAAGTTGCTAAACCAGGTAAAGTAAAAGTTAAAACCAATTGTAATTTGTTCATCTCGGTTTTCGTACCTAAGTCACACGAAACGTGTAGAAATATATACCGCGGTATGGTTTGTAGTTAAGTTTTGTTTGTTTGAATGGCGTTTAACGCTAATTAAAGCAACTTTTTTACTATATCGTCCAGTTTTTTAATCGCGAAAAAGCTATATAAAACACCTGACCTTCGGTAAGAAAATTTGCATTTCTTTTCAATTACAACTGGGTTTGTCTTACTTTGTTGTGGTAATATTTATATCAAAGCTTTAAAAACCCTAATTAAAAATAATTTTGGATAGAAATATTATTGCAAAGTTAGTCGTTAATGTAAAACGGGTTGTTGCAATAAAATTGTATTTCTAACACTTTGTATGTGTTTGCAGCAACCAATAACACTGATACAGTTTGTAATCAGTGCAAAAATGGATTTTACAAGCAGTCGAAGTCACTCGAATCTTGTAAAGAATGCAGTATTTGTCCCAACGGAACATTTATTACATCCGCTTGTACTTTGACAAAAGACACAGTGTGTTCTAAGTTCAAAGGTTGGTATTGATACAGATATGATAACACATACTGGACAACTCCATGCCAGTTTTTTTATAGTTTTGAATCCCATGCTTGTCTCGTATATATTTTTCAATGTACACTGCATTAAAATAAAGCTTTGTTACACCACGTTTCATTGTCGATTTCACCCTTTCCTTTTTTCACCATTTTGAAATATCTTTTGATGATTTGGTCAAGAAATGTATTATGTGTTCTAAATGGATTTAAGATCTAAGGGAAACCCGGATAAAGAATTAGAGTATGGTTAACTGACCTTTTTGAAAAATCAATTCATAAGGGATGTCCTCAAGTCAGCGGGATGCACCTATGTTCGCTTTTTGGACTACGACGCTCATTCTAGTTCGCTGTTCGAAGATAACTACGTTTTCAGCTCATAAAACCTCTTCTGACTAATTAGTTTTTCAGGTTGAAATTATACAGAACATAGCTGAATATTGCTTGCTTTATAAGCATTCGATTGATCAATCGAATTTAAATCGGTTGACTGATTTTTCTGTTAGTTGAATATGTAAGTTACATTATCGTTACTGGTTATGATATTAAAGAAACCAGACTTACCGTACCTACCTCAAACATTTGTCGACACCGATCTAGAATCTTTAAAACTGTGGACAATATTTTTACCTGAACGTGACTTGTCAATTATGGACTTCTCAAGAAAGATCTGTTTTTCTATAGTGTTTTTTGGTGAGTATAGTGCATGCGATGGCACTATACCTCTTCAGACAAAACAATAGGAAAACTGTTCTAGTGGGAGAATTCCATAATATTTTTAGTACTTAACACAATATTGACGCATAACTGGAATATACAAGAAACCCCAATTAAACTATAATAAATGTCATTTCCGAACCTGTTGGCCACACTACATTTCATTTATAATAGGTGTTTTGTATAACATGCATGTAACACACAACTTCATCAACTTGTATCTATTCAACACTGTTTATATTCATTGCCCACTTGGGATGAGGAGGCGAAAGATAGAATCATGATTTCGCTTGACCTCAACTTTTGAACATCTTCATTATGCGTAACAAAATTTGAATAGCTAGACCCTTTAAATAGACCCAATATACTTAACTATATTTTATATACAAGAACATTCTTCTTGGCAGATATTACCAGAGATGATGGTTTAGTGCTCAAGATTGTAATACCAATAGCTGGTGGTCTACTGATAGTTATCATTGTTCTTGGATTAGGCTTGTATATACGACTCGGATGTAAAAAAGAAAACGACGACAGCAGTCAGCATGATCTAACAACAGATGGGTACTATATATAATTATTTTGCCTATTCAAACTATACTCTGCAAAAAAAGAAACGCGTAATGGATTACAAAAATATAGATAATTACTAAAATGGGTTAATGGAAAAAAATACAGTCTATTCCTTATAGATTGGTGAAACAATTCACTTTATCACAGTTTAGAATACTTCCGGTCAAGTTTAAGTTAGTACGTGTATGATCATCTCGAGCTGTCAACAATGTTCTGCATCTCCCTGGCATAAAGTGAAGATCTTATATTAACTGTAATGGTTCGCTTTTCCTCTTGTAAGATTTGACTGTTCATTCTAATTCAAATCAGATGATTTGGAAGGTCATTGTTGCACATTAATGGAGTTCTTCTAAAGATAGTATCTTGTTAGGCGCGCTGTGTGAATCCTGTAATTGTCCTGTGAGAACAATTCCCTCTGTCAACCAATTGCGCGCATTATGCGAGGTTGGAGAATTTCCTTTGAGCCGTTAACTTGTCCGGAACATTTACCAGTTCTGTTTTTGCGGCCGTTAGAGATCACCGCCCACATCATGTCACTAGCTCCAGATGAAGATGACGAATCTATTCACGTCCTGTAAACACGAGTAGGAGGAGCATGATTGCGCCGGTATACACCGATTTTCCTATCACGACTATAACGGAACACGTCAATGAACCAGATTCTATACGCCAGTTGCGGTTTGCCACTCAATATGTTGCTCCATCGGACTCATTCTCATCTGTGAAATGGTGTCAAAACTGCTCCGAAATACGACCTTCGGAGTCTAATGTTTGCGAGCTTATTCTTCTCAATCCGTTTATTCCGACTGCAGTGGATGTTGCGGCAACGGTTCGATTCCTTATATTAACCCGGTTGTACCGATCTTGACTAGTAGTCGCTATGCGAGGGCGCCCACTTCTCGGGCGATTGTTGGAAGAGCAAGTCTGCTTTTATCTGTTCCACAGCCGAGGAATTGTGCTCTTGTTTGTGTTTTCAATTCTTGCAATCTCATTTTGGGATACTCAGGCCTGCATGGAGATGGCCGATAATATTTCGAATAACAGGGTTCAACCTTAGCATGGCAGTATTTTAACGTAATGATAAATTCATGCGTTAAACCCCGTCCTTTTAAACACTTTAAATAAGATCAATTAACCACAAAGAGTGAGGGGAAAACGTTAGCCAAGGCGATAAAATTATTATGCACTTTTAGAGCGTCACACTTGGTAGAAAGCCGAATTAAATAAACACCCCTTTAAAGTTTAAAACGTACCTGCAAAAATCAGTGATTAAATTGAACATTTTATAACAATTGGAATAATGCATAACTTGCATTTTTAAAAATTTCAAAGGGCTATGCGTATCTTTTTTGTAACAGTACATGTATTTGCATGCAGTTGTGTCTATAAACTATTTATGCATAACGTTATGACCTACGTCATGCCTGTGGAGACTATTTTATTAAACTTTAGTTTTAAATTGAAAAGGGTTATTATCGTCATTGTTTACTTTTTACCTGGTGACAAACTTTGTTATATAAATGTCTTTATTGGTGCTGGAATGTCGGCTAATAAAAAAAAACTTCAAATATATTACCACAAATAAATCGAAAGCAAAATGGTCTAAACAGTAAAAAAAAGTAGAAAAATCGTAGGTCCCACATACTTGTTAGTCCGTGTTGTTTTATTGTAGACAAATATTTGTAGAACCTCACGTCAATGGCATAGTAGAGAGTGACGACTACCAGTCCGTACATAGCAGTAAGTTTATATGTAACAAGTAAAAATTGATAGTAACTGATATACCAAATTTTGTTATGATAAAAAAAATTTTTTGAAATATTATTTAAAAGTCAAACAACACAAACTATTACCCACAAAAACCCTAATAAAAGTAAGTATTTTTGTTAATCAGATTTCTCCTATAACTATAATTCAAGCCCAGAAAATGTACGTATAAGGGATTAAGTCTTTGAAAAAGTTCATACTGGTGCTTACAGCTACAAGTGTGCTTTCATTTTAATGATGCAGGCCACAGTGGCAAATAATGATTCCCTAAACTAGAGACATTTGGATAAATTATGTTATAGTTGAGGAAACACTAAAAAATTATTTATTTACAGTACTAATAGCACTAAGTTGTGGAGACTCCTGGTTCTTTTCACTTATATTACGGTGAGAAGTTTTATTGGCAGAAGACGCCATAGTACCCAAAGAGAACTGCAGATAACGGCGGCGTGGAAAACGATTAATAAATAAATGAACATAAGTGTTGATTACGCCAATGCTTTTTAAGATAGTCTTGTTTTTAATTTAGTTTTGATTTATTGAGTGGGTTAATTAAAATTTTTTGTTACGTTAATTGACACTTCAATGTGTTTATCATACTCATAAGTTTTACAAGCTTTTCGTAGTAAATGATTTGTTTAAAAGATAGTTTAACGCTTTATAAAAGTTTTACTTTTAGACCAAGAGATCAACTGGTCCAAACTATTTCACAAATATTCCAGTGAGGCTGTTATAATTAAGCACTGGGAAAGATTTATTAGAACTTTATGTAGTAAGTAATATGGTTTTATTTAGTTCTCTACAAGACTTCTCTCCTTATGTTATACTGATACACAGGTTCTTGTTAGTAAAAGGCACATAAAATATTAACTGTTTACTTTTATAAAAAAAATTAGCCCATCATGATGACCTGAGTATAGATAAGTTTTAAAGTCAAGAAATATAGCTGCAGATTTACTGGTACGCTTGTCGCTAAACAATAGAAATATTTTGGCAAAATATATTTTATTCATTCATATTATCGTTAAATAACATGGATTGGATACTGGGTTTAAAAAACGTTTTTCTGAAATATTATATTAACAGTTAACTATTACATGTTTGGCGTAAAATAAAAATATAATTTTCTGTTTTCTATTTTAATAGTTAATTCTCAGAAGGGTGAGAAGGCTGATGGCATAATTGCAGAAGTTGAGAGAGCGTATGAACAACAGCTAGTCAAAGAAAGAATATATAAAGCCCTTTCCTTTTGGATGGAACGATGCTACAGTAGTAATGACAAGTTCATGTATGACATATTTATGTACAGTTTTGAACATCATAAGCATGGAACTAAACATCCAAACTCTTTATGATGTTAGCTTTGTTATAGGACAGAGGTAATGCATGTTTAGTATGGACACACTAAATTGGATTTTTATATGCATTTATATCAATATTTGACTTCTGCATGTGATAAGTACGCATCAACGTGGGTCGTAAGGTGTAGAGATATTGTGTCCGGGTGTTGTTTGAATAATTGCTCACTAGGTAGTAATCATGGGTTAACTAACCTACATACTGTGAAAATTTATTGTTTATTGTTTATAAAATCGTTTAGCCAGCAGCTAATTGTAAACAAACGGCATCAGAACTGCACAACATAGATTATTGTGAAGGGTATTTTTCAAACTTTACATATGTTATTCAATTGGGAAAACATCTTATTGTACTGTATCAGAACAAAATGTTATATTAATGTGATGTCATGTTTACAACTATTTGTTTTACTGAAAATACTAGGCGAATTGTTAGAACCATAATTTACAATTATATAACATTTGTGTGAATGATTTTTTATAAAATTCTCTTTATTAGAACACTCAGGATACTCATGATGTGAATGGTAATTAAAGTTTGCACCTATATTGTTTGAATTTAATGACGATCTATAAAATTCAAGTTTTGTTTTTCTATGTTAAACATTCATACATTTTGTCCAATTTCTTCAGGCTTTACAACATTATAGTTTAATTATTTTTTAGTCCAAAACCGCTACGAGCTTAGACAGATGCCATGACATATTTATTGCATTAGCGTCGTGTGAAATCGTTATTCAATGAAATATTTTGCAAACCATGTCGAGCAAACCGTGCATGAACTGTGAGGTTTTATAAACTTCGCTGATAATTATTATAAAGAATAAGTACTGTGTACTGACTTGACATAAATCCAATATGGCTTGTTGGTTAAAAACGAGAAAAAGACGCGGCTCTACCGAGACTATCCAGTGTTATGCCGAATCCGTATATTGTTTGTATGGCAAGTCAATACACGATTATAATGTTTATCCAGCAATCTGTTTTCACATATGGTTTAAAATTTTAAAATGTCTATTTACTTTTTAACGGATAAAAATTCGAACCCATGTTTGGTCTTTATACATGACTCAATGTTATTATAGGACTAAATACTGGGTTTTAGGAAATTATCAATGTGTAAACTCAGAACATCCTAACAGGATGTCAAGCGGTAAAAATGGCCGGTGAATGTTTGTATTCTTTGTTATATGAAGATAATTATTTCAATATTTCCATTCACACGGAATGGAAATTATGCTGGGAAGTTGATTTTACAAGTGTAAAAGTGTATTGGGTTATTAGTCTGTTATGTGATACAACAGTTGTCAATTATGTTACATTGGTCAACAATATGTTTCGTTCACGAACAAAACTTTCCGGAAGCATAATTTTCGCCGAAAAGAGTTTTGGTTTTCTACCCAAATCAATTCCCTTTTAAAGGTGATCGGAATACAAATTATCCACATAGCTAGTGTGTTCTAACGCAAGTACATTTTTAAGATTTGCAAAAAGTAAACCATTTTAACAAATTTTAAGTAAATAAGTCACGGATGAGCATATTCAGTGCTTCCACATATTACTTTATGAAAATACATGTAATGTAGATAGAGATAAACACATGTCTTCCATTAGAAGATTGTGGATTTTCCCTTTTCATACTAGTATTTATTGCACCTATGTCTTGTCTGTTCTTTACGTTTCCTAATTTGGCTATCTGTCTGGTCTTTGCTTGTGTTTTGTACGTTTTGGTTGGATTAGGGATGAAGCCACTCTTATTAATTTTTAGTGTTTATATGGAAAATGAGCCAGAGGCAACTTTGAGATTTTGCGACTTGGACTTAGTCAATCCTTTTTAAGTAAGGGTAATGTAGACACAGAAGGGGTCAATAATAGCTACTAACTATCAAAGTCAATCGGTCTTTGAACACTTTCCTTCCTCCGATTATGATGGCGATTGGTAAATTTATGGTTTTTGTTAACAAATCTCCGATGCCAAAAAGAGACTTTTACCGTAAATTTCTACATGTCCATGCATGCAAAAATGCTCTATAGAACAAACGGTTAAATTACATATAATTGATTGTCTTAACATCTAATGGGTCTAAACATATCAAAGATACTGCAACAGGCGATCTATCTAAACATTTCAATTATCCTAATATTTGCGATCTATCTAATTTTGTTCCAGTTCTTTCAACATAGAATCATTTTATCATTCAACGGTAATGCAACCAGCGATCTATCAAACCTTGTCAAACATCATAGAAGTGGGGAAGGCCACACATTTGTTGATTTTTTTTCTTTTTATACTAGTATTTATTGTACCTATGTCTTGTCTGTTCTTGACTTAACGTTTGTTGATTTCATCGGTATCTTCGAATCTTTTTATTATAATAGAAAACAGAGACATATAATTATGTGTATGTAGAAAAAGAAAAGTATGCAAATACTTGAGTGTGTTATACTACATGTATATTGCACATGCTCAATTTTAATTTTAGGAAATAAAAAAAAAATGCACACCCACTTGCTAAAGGAGATTATTCAATACTCCTTTTTAGAAAAGCATTCAATTCTCAGATATTATACATGCGTTCACATGCTTTGTTTTTATATACGTCTCTGTTGATATATTACTTCGTGTGATACTCTGGCCTAACGCAATCCACTATAGGCAGTATCTGTATATCTTGCTCCTTGCTTTTATAGTCCTTGTGTAAAGTAACGCGTAGCCGTAGTTATAATATGTCGTTCAATATTTTATGTATTTTATCTGTTTTCAAGAGTAATTTTGCATCAGAGGTTTGACTTTTATGGGCATCTTTTCGTTACGGATATAAGATCAATTTAATGGAATGCGTGAAAAGCTTTGACTCAAGCAAAACATTACAGTAATAACACAAATAATAGTGTAAACATACTTCTGAAAGATATGTAGCTTTTAAAAATTATCATTGTCCTTTCCTGTATCTATAAATTTACCTCTCATTTAAAGAAAAGACTGTACAAAATAAAAAAATTTGGAAAAAATAACTACACAGTCAACCCGGCAAACGATAAACTTAATTGCAATTTTTAATTTAAAAAGCTTTCATATAAACCATTATTACAAGACTATGAATCCACTAATTTTTTCAGTTACGGACATTAAAGTATTTCGTTACGGACGATAAAAGTCAAGACCACGTTGTGAAAAAAATCACAACTGGATGTCTAAAGTCCTTTTTTTCGACAAACTTTCCTCTTCTACGTGATCAACGTGTTTGGAGAGTGCCACGCTCCTTGATTGCATGTCGCCAAAAACCTATTAATGTACGTAACAACACTCTATTTCTCTATGAAGCATGACCAATACATTTTATTGTCGTCCTGTTATTGGTTTTAGATCAAGCTGAATCAAATTATCATCATTTCCATAACAAATGCTTATCTATGTTTCATTTAAATTGTTGTAAGCAACGTACTAAAACAGTCGAAATTTATTTTGTCGCGTTTAAGAAATTAAGGTCCGTAACACCGTTTGTGAGCGCTAAAACACTAAAGATGTTTAAATAATGTGTCATAACTGTGTAACCGCGGGTTGTCTGGCCTAACACATAGACAAGATCCGGGATTCGTATTTTTTTTTATTATCACAAATTTACCCTAAAACATATAACAAAACATATTCAAAGCACGTGAAATAACAAAATCACATTCACATAAAACGGAAAAACAAACGAATGAAAATTGCTAATGATTAATTTGACAAGTGAAAAATATATATTACACATGAATATTCAACTTCTATTTCCATGCATTTATTATGCCTGTAGTATATTCGGTCCATCCATTATGATGTTCCATATTGTGTTGAATTTTATTCGACGAAACGTGATTGTATATTCAGCTTAAAAAACACTATATGCGGTACCGTAGTAAATGCATTTGCATAAAAAATATATGCAAGGAATATAATGAAGGGATCACTTACATAACACTACGTTTACACTTGCATGAAAAAAGAATCGATCTTTATTTGAATCGATTTCAAAACAGTTCGCTTGCATTTAATTACAGCTAGAAAAATCGGATGCAAACGATCGTTTTAAAACCGATGCGTTTACATTTGCCAATGATTGAATCGCTCTGTTCTATAAATAATACAGAACGTAAACAAACTTAACAAGAGAAGATATGGTTGAACCATATCGGGGAAACTCAATTAAAGTAAATGGAGGATTAAAACAGGAACCCATTTTGTATTGTAATATGAGAGATTATTAAAATACAAATACAAATACAAATATAAATAATTTTATTGGCTCAAACTCATCTACAATAAATAGTGTAATGGAAAATAATATATAACATCACATGTAATGTAACGTAAATTACCGTTACATACATTAACATTACGTACATTATATGTTACGTACAATAAAGGCACTGCATTTTAAATTATTTTGCCTTTAGGTGCTAAATATAAGTAATATATTAATGATGTTCTGAAGTGCTTTTCAATGTATTTTAGGGGGGCCTCGGTGGCCGAGTGGTCAAGGTAGTTCGTCTACTATTGATCACGTGGTCTGTCAACACTGAGATTGCGGGTTCGATTCTCACTGCAGGCAGGGTGTACTCGACTCCAATCTTAATTGACAAGGATTGCCAGTTTTCCTACCGCAGGTCGGGGGTTTTCTCCGGGTACTCCGGCTTCCTCCCCCAATAAAAACTGGACGCCATGATATAGCTGAAAAATTGCTGACAGTGGTGTTAAACACCATCAAACAAACAAACAAACAATGTATTTTAGCAGTTATGACACATTATTTAAATGTCTTTAAGTGTTTTAGCGCTCACAAACGGTGTTACGGACCTTAATTTCTTAAACGTGACGCAATAAATTTCGCTGTTTTATTCGTTGCTGACAACAATTTAAATGAAACATAGATAAGCATTTGTTATGATGATAATTGGATTCAACTTGATCTAAAACCAATAAAAGAACATCAATAAACGTGTATTGGTCATGCTTTATAGAGAAAATAGATTGATTGTTTGATAAAGGTCATCAACAGTTTATATTGTTGAAAATAATTGTAGAAGTTAATAATCTCATCAATTGTTTTGCAAAATAAGACTCTTCTTCTAATTGTTTTTTTTATTTTAAATTCTGAAAATTTTATAAAGTTCTTAGCAATCGGTTTATGCACATGAATGCTAGTTTGACGTTTAAAATACATTTAATTGCAAATCCTTTGAAACAATTGTAATTACAGTAAAATTAAATCAATAAAAATTGTAACTTGTCGGTATGTTTTCTTTGATTTTCCGAGGACGCGATAACTGCCGATCTTACATTCACATTTTCCCCCACAGAACCACTTGACTATGGTCAATGTATTTTTATTGGTAAACAATATATATATGTTCTTCGAAAACTTTGCTTTTTTTATTACAGTACTCTTCTCAAAGTTGAGATATTATAATCAAGATGATTATTTCTTGCCTTTCACAATCGTCTATATTTGCATCCCTTTCAGGGGCGTAGCTGCCTATACGCGAGTACGCGGCTGAATCCACATTATTTTAAGAACAAAATTGCAATCTATCCCTGTAATCAATAAACTGTCCATTTCAGTTCTAAATAAACCACTTTAGAATTCTCCAAATTGCACCATTGTTTTCAAAAATATTCCGGGGTGCATACCCGGACCCCACTAGTTCTTTGTGAATCCACATTGTAACTAGTCTAGCTACGCCCCTGCCTTTACAGCATATGATAAAATTTTAAATAAAACAAATTGAAAAAATACTATTAAACCAAATGGGATACACCTATAACATATAAATCGAACATCTCTGGATATGGGTTTAACGCATACCTTTTCTTGTTATATAATTAAATTCAGATGAGAGCAGATTTAATGTGCATTTATGATAATAGTACGAAATGTTTATTTGTTCAACACATTTACAACACGTGATTTACAATAAATGGTTATGACACATAATCACGTGCACATAATGTAATGAATACAACACTAGCCAGCTTGATCGCGTACGAATATATGAACAGAATTATATTTTTATTCAAATGCAAAGAACAAAATTATTACATTTTGCACTACAAAACATACTGTTTTTCACCTGAAAAATAGTCAAAACAATATTACAGATAGAAAGTACTTACTTCGGTAAATGCAAACATCGAACTAATTATCGCGCAATACCTCAGTAAACCGTACCTGAAATTAGTTATAACGCCACGTGTGATACAATGCAATGATTTGAGTTATGAAAATAGACACCAAAGCAATGCGTGCGTCATCGTGTATTTTAACCCGCGCTTTTTAATAACAGAAGAATGGGAGTACTGGGATCATCAGAATTTGGTATGCAGTTATTATTTTTTTTAATATTTATGCATTTGACACGCATATTCAGAATATGAATGTCCATAGATTAAATCACGGCAACGTTTAAAGAAAAGAATTTTTTTGCAGAAGTTACGAAAAATTTCTCCTCGGTTGACTTTCTAGCTGATCTTGTACTAATTCATCCCTCCACAACTCTATTAATAGATTTGTTTCTTCGAGTCCATGACTCGCCTATTTTACCATCCATGATAAATACACGTGTGGTTTTCCCGCTAATCATGCGCATTTCCAGTTTCATTTAAAGAAAGTTCGATTGCGTTCGATCTTTGCGTTTACATTTATGGAAAGATCGATTAGAATAACATCGATGTATTAAAAACCACCTCCGGACCTGGACGTTTTAAGTCCCGATTTGAGATCATTCTCTCTTATTTCATTTACGGAAAGATCGGTCTTTTTTTGAATCGATCTAAAAAAAGATCGATATTTCGGTCTAGTGTAAACGGGGTCTTAGTCCCTAAAAAAATTCCATCTGGCAACGTATATCTTGTAGACAGTATAAAAACCTGTTGGGAACCGTGTCCATCTGCACATCTGTATAAGCTTTAATTAAAACAAATATATTCCCGAAATGAACGATATGCATCGATGAAAATTGCAATTTTGTACAGATTGTCATTTGTTATGCTAAAACACGGATATGTTCAGCCAGCAGTATCACTGTATAATTCATTGACCTTGTGTAAAAGTAGGACAATTTAAAATAATTTTATCCACAAAGATAAGTAGCTCTTGACAACGTTATCATGATATTATGTATAATTCATTGAACTTGTGTAATAGTAGGACAATTTAAAATAATTTTATTCACAAAGATAAGTGGATCAGAAGCTTTTGAATGTCAACGTAATTATGATTTAATGTCATTCTCTTGTACAACTAGAAAGTAGACAAATCCTGACTAAAACAGTGACTTTGTAATAGTACACATTGATTCATTCTAATATACACAGTTTGAACAAAAAGATGTCAACTATTGACAGAAGTTATGCATACACACCAGAGGACGCATCTACACCTTATGTGACGGTTCCAGATTTACTGCTAGAAGCTGCGACAAATGTTCCAAACAATGATGCTGCCATATGCTGGTCGGCTGCTGGAGAGCGAACTTCTATTACGTATTCTGAACTTTTCACAAGATCTGAATTATTTGCCAAGGGACTGTTAACATTAGGTTACGAAAGAAACAGCATAGTGGCTATTGAAAACAAGAATACACCCGAATGGATGATAAGTACATACGGAACACAAATGGCAGGATTCGTCCCATTGCACTTTTCTTTTGCAAAGGAAACAGGCGAAGATGTTATGGCTATCATTAATAGTACAAAGAAGTGTGTCGCATTAATTGCTTCCTCGTCCAGTGTTACAATATGTCAGAAGCTCGCAGGAAATTTAGAAGGAGGTAATGCCTGCAGTGTTGAGATTCCTACGCTTCAAAACGTTATTTTCATGAACACATCCTTAACGGGTAACTTTCTCGACATAAGCGCATTAATTAATGCTGGAAAATTGATACATACTGATCTTCCTAGCATTAATGCAGACGATATTTGCGGAATTTTCTTGACTTCCGGGAGTACAGGCTTAGCCAAAGCTGTTCCATATACACACAGAAATGTATGTTTACTTGGGTTCAAATGTAATAAAGAATTTGAGCTAGAATCAGGGGATAAATTCTTAAGTTATTTCCCTTTTGGTTGGATAGGAAGTTATCCAATACCAACATTATGTAACGGGGCAACTGTCGTCACCTTCGCAGACATTGGAAAGATGGTATCCGTACAAGAAATTAACTCAATGACCCTCAAAGTATTAAACGCTGATAAATGTGTATCAGCACTCCTACTTGCACCAGCCATATGTGATCTGGCTAAAAAGAAAGATATTTGCAACTCCTTTCCTTTACGCGTAGTGGCTACGGCCGGTCTCCCTGTGGATTCGACATGCTCAAAAATAATTGGCGAGAAGGCAGAGAAATTTGTTGCAGGATATGGCTCCACGGAAATGGGATTTATTTGTTCTATTAAGGTTAGTTCACCTGAAGATTACGAACGTTTTGCAGTAGGCAGGCCTAGCGCTGGGACAGAAGTGAAAATATTGGATGATAAAGGATTGATTGTACCACGTGGCACATCCGGTGAGATTTATATTCGCAAGCGAGATCGCTTTCTAGGATACATAAATGCTAAGGAGATAAGTGATATCTGTTATGACCAAACAGGATGGTTTAAAATGGACGACGTCGGTATAATGAAACCGGACGGTAGTGTCATTGTAACAGGTAGGAAATCGGATGTTATGATCATTTCTGGGGATTTGGTGTCACCCTCGTATTTAGAATGCATTTTAAAGGAGCATGACGCCGTCGCAAATGCAATTGTATGCCCGATCTACGATCAAGAGACGTTCGAACAGGCATGCGCAGCAATAGTTTTTTCGAACCGGAAAAAGTGCAACAGAAGAAGAATTGAAGTCGTTCGTCAGGCAAACAAGAGGTCGATACTCTGAAGGTTTTTTGGCAACTCGACTCGTACCGCAAAATGTGTTTTTCTTCGATTCATTTCCTACCACACATAATGGTAAAGTTGACAGGATAACATTAGTGGCAGAAATAAAAAAGCGAGTAAAAATGTTGAACCAAGAGTAACCGTGCTGTATTTTAATCTTTTAAACGGAATGAAATTTTGCAAACTTTTATCATGTTTGCAAATTTATAAATAAGCAACCTCTTGATTTCAGTCGTCCTAGCGAATAATTAATTGCAAATGTGAAGCATACCCATTACAAATGTACATATGTGAAGTCGAATTGGACAATACGCCCTATAATTAAACATCAGTTTTATAAGGTTTTGGAATTTTAACATTATTAAAAGAACAATTGTTTTCTTATTGATGACTATACTAAAAGAACGGCATCGTCGGAAACCCATGTCTGGTCGCTTTCTTGCTCTGCTACCACTTGCCGGCCGTTCGCACACTCGTAGATATTGGATAAAACTATTTTGATAAGTTGTAAACCAATCGCCGAAAGTACAAGCAGCCAATGAAGAGAACATTAAACATTCATAACAACGAGAAGAAAGCATCTGCAAGTGTGCTATGGTTGGTAAATGGTAGCAACGTGGGTTTCCGACGATGAAAGAACGTATTACGAATCAAATTTATGGCGACTGTTATAATAATAAAAGAAGCTATAAAAATGTTATATTTTTCAACTTACCTGATTATATGATCATATATGTTACTTGATGGATATTATTATTTGTATTATTGTGTAGACCAAACATTATTCGTACCCTGTAAAAAATGACAAGATTAATTTGTTATGAAGAATATTTATCATGCATTATTACCCTGTTTACTATATACAAATGTATAAGATTTTGTCTTCATGTCTGTTTAATAATAAAAAAATTGAGTACAAAGCCAAAATGTGTTTCCTTAAACAATACCAAAACGAGAGTACCCTATCCTGAATAAGTTGACAAAGTCAACAAAGATAAAAGTGCATGATGTCCACCTTTACCGTGAAGGAAGCTTCAGTTCCCCGAGAAAATCCCCGACCTTCCGAAAACTGGCAATCATTATCAATTCATATTGGAATTCAGTACACTCTAAATGCAGTGACACTCGAACTGGCAAACTAAGTGTTGACAGGCACGTAATTAACAGTAGATGACTAACTACATTTACCAGCCTGTCACCACAGTCTTAAAGGACTTCGAAGTTTACTGTTGTACATAACATGAGCGCGATTTACAATTATCCTGTTTTCCAATAATTTTTCGATATTGGGAAACATCAGTATCGTTATTATGGCAAATCAATCAGATGGGTGTTTTATTAATTCAGTCGTGTTACATCATAGAAAAATGTGACCTGCAATTATCTTGCTGTAATGTAAGATTTCGATTCTGCCTGAGTGGTAGAACGTAAAGTAGAAGTATTTTATATAAATACTGTTGGCGATCGCCCGAATGATCACAAACATATGAAATTCTAGAATGTTTGCTTTTTGTTATTTTTTTTTGTTTCCTAAAATTTAGTATTTTCTTCTGAGGCTGAGTTCTTAGAAGGCCTACTGAAGAAGAAAAAAAAGACACTGGTCCAGACCTTTAATTTAACATTCCGCTATATTGATGATGTTTTGTCCATCAACAATGCTAAATTTAGTGACTATTTAGATTCAGTTTACCGTAGCGAGCTTGACTTGAAAGACACCACCAATACACTAATGTCAGCCTCTTAGAGCTACTTCTAGAAATAGACTCAGGAAAACTACAAACTAGACTAAACCACAAACGTAATGACTTCAACTTTCCAATTGTCAACTTACCGTTCATCAACAGCAACATTCCAGCAGCTCCAGCGTAGGGTGTGTACATTTCACAACTTATACGTTATTCTAGATCCTGCGATCGGTATTCTTATTTTCTAGACCGATCACTGCTGTTGACTGCTGAACTACTCAAACAAGAGTTTGTTGTACCTAGATTGATGTTATCTCTCCAGAAGTTCTATAGTTGTTGTAATACTTTATTAACGCAACACAAGACTACAAGTCATGGCGATACAATGACAAATCATAAAACAAATAAACATATATAAAGAAGTTATAACAATTTAATAAACTAAGACTGATGAGGGTCTTCTTTCCCCAGTTCTAATGACTGTTCTATAAAAGACGATACAGCCTTAATTTGTGTTGGTGTTGATGGGTTTAAGATGATATTTATTTTACTAAAATTGTCCAAACGTTCAAAATTGTCATGATGGTTATTCAGGTTTAAATAAAAATTACTTCTTATATTTTCATTATGTTTACTGTTGAAGAAGAAATGTATTTCATCATCAATTTCATTACAAAGTTTACATATTCTGAGAGAACGAGGGATATTTTGGTATCTTCCCAGTTCAATCATAAGTGAATGATCACTCATACGAAACTTTGCAATAAGTTGTCTTTTAAATTTATTTGGGTGATGTAGATATTTTTCACACTCAAATTCCTTTTTTTTAATAATTTTATAAAGAAAAATTTTGTTTTCTTCTTTTAAATTTTCTATCATATCAGTAGACATGTTCTCATAGTAATGCAAAACTTTCTTTTTAATGGTGTCTTTGCATTTTATTGCTTCATTTTTGTTATTACATTTTTTTGTTTCATTTACATTAAAGCCAATTATATCTGAAAATTGTTTTACAAAAGTATACCATGAAAAAATTCCTTCTTCATCTAGATCTTTACTTAATTGAAAAGATTCTTTTAATAAAGGATTAATATCTTCATTATCTAATCTAATTAGATAATTGAGAGATTGTATGAGAATAAATGACTCTATTGGAAGTCTTCCAAGATCAGCTCTTACTGCCAAGTTTGAGGAACTTTTTTTTGTCCCCAAAATATTTTTACAAAAGAAAAGATGTAGTTTTTCAATTGGTGTTTTATTAATAAAACCATAATGAATTTCATTTACATTAAGTGAATTACTATTATTTTTATCAGCTCTTGTTTTAGCTCTGAAAAATTTTAAAAAATAGTCCATAAATGTAATTTCTGCATTATAAGTAAGAATGGGTTTAACCAAGTTATCAAATAAACTGCATGATGCTTTTATAGGTAATTGGGTATGGTCTGAGTATAATTTTTAATGGAAAACAAAACTTTCTTTGCTTTATTGGTAAGGTCAATAGTAGTATGAATTAAATTTCCATTACTGCTCAAAATACAACCAAGATATTTATATTCATTAACATTTTCTAACTGAATATCTTTATATTTTATAAAAGATTTTTTCTTCTTATCAGGATGACACTGAAAAATCATAGTTTTGGTTTTATTGGCATTTACAGTTAATTGCCATTGATCACAATATGTAGAAAAAATATTTAGACTATTTTGGAGACCATCCTCACTTTCTAATAAAATCAAAAGGTCATCTGCAAATAAAAGGCTTCCAATCTTAGAATTAATAATTTCTAATGGCTTACTATTTTCTGTCTCAAACAGTTTATTCAAATCATTTATAAATATATTAAAAAGAGTGGGACTAATTGCATCCCCTTGTCGTACTCCCTTAGTTGTTTCAAAATATCTAGAGAACATGTTTTGATATTTAAATGAATTAATTGTATTAATAAACTGATTTTTTAATACATAATACATGTTTTTCCCAATACCAAGTTTATTTAATTTATACATAAGACCATCTCTCCATATAGAGTCAAATGCTTTTTGTAGATCTACAAAACAGGCATAAATTTTTCTCTTCTTCTGGTGAAGATACTTATTTATTAAAGACTTTAATATGTAAAGACTATCTGATGTTCTGTGATTTTTTCTAAATCCAAATTGAGAAACATTATATTGCGGTTGAATATAACTTGTCAACCTTTCATTCATTACTGCACTAAAAACTTTAGAAAGGCAGCTCATGAGAGAAATACCTCTATAATTATTCAAATTTGATTTATCCCCCTTTTTGTGTAATGTAATAATGTATGACTTTTCCCAACTTTTAGGATAGCATTCAGTTTTTAGAATTAGATTAAAAAGCTTGGTATATGACTTCAAAGTGATGTCTTGACTGTATTTTAGAATTTCATTTAATATGCTATCTGGTCCACTAGATTTACCCATTTTGAGCTTTTTTAATACATTTTTTACCTCAGAGCAAGTAATAACTTTGTCTGTATGTTCATTATATTGAATGTTATCTTCTAGTTTTTTAACTTCTGACTCGATATATCTCTCAAAGTTTTTATCTTTATTTTCACAATGTCCTTGAAATTTAAAATTATTTTATAGTTTATCAAGGTCCTTATAGATTTCTTCTTGTGGTTGGTCTTGTTTTATATCAGACATTTTCATTTCTTTCAGAATTTTCCAGTATTCTTGCTTATTATCTGAGAAAGAACTCTCTAATTTTCTATATAAATTTTCCTTAAAACTCCTTTTTTCTGATTACATAGCTTTTTTAATTGTTTTAAAAGTGAAAAGTACTTTATTGTGTGATCAATAGCAAATGGATTTTTCTTAATCTCTCTCCCTAATGAGTTTATTGTATGTTTAAGATCTACAATACTTTGATCAGACCATGACTGTTTTTTCTGTTTTTTCTTTTTTTCTTTATTTTTTCTTTTAACTTTACAAGAGTGATCAGCCATTTTGTTTAATATATTTGTTAATGTAAAAGTTGCCTCATCAACACCATTTTGATCTTCTGAAAAGTTTTTAAATTCAAAATTAACAACATTATTTAATACATTTTCATCTGACATAAAGTCTAGTAATTTAATTCTGGACTTTTCTTTATCCCATATATAAGATTGGGTTTTAGACCACTTATCCTTCTCAAAAATATCACTGTTATTCAAACAAAAGTTACACCATAAAGAACACTCAATTTGAACATGATCAGATAAATAATTAAAATCATTAGTTTTGAAGTATTGAACTGAAGAAAGAAGACCTTCATCAATCAAAGCATAATCTACAACACTTCTACCATTTACAGTTAAACATGTATAATTTCCTAAAATATCACCTAAAAATCTTCCATTTAAAACCCTCAGCCTCGAGGACAAGCAAAGATCAATTAAAAGATCACCTTGTGTGTTTGACACTTTATCTAAACTATTTCTCTTAGTACAGACATCTATTTGATAGTTTTCTGGAAGCAAATCATCACAAAAACTGTTTAAATCTACTGAGTCATTTTCTATAAAATCAGGTCGTTCTGCTATCCTAGAATTGAAATCACCCATTAATAATATTTGACCCTTGCATGAAAATTTATTAACTTCATATTCAAGATTGTTAAAATCCTCTCTATAATGAGTGGAAGAAACAGGTGGAATATATACAGCACATAAATAAATATCGTTATGTGTTCCAAAGAAATTTTTATCTAATTTTAACCATAATCTATTATTGGAATCAGCTTCTTTAAGATATGTTAAACCTTTGTGTAAATATTTTTTATAGAAAATTATTATACCGCCACTATTTCTTTTTGCTCGCTTATTCTTTTTTCTTATTTTACTAATTGAATTAAGGTCTGTTATATGTGTTTCTTTATGTTCTCCTTTCCAGGTTTCGAGAAGAATATTTATGTCATTTTGAATGTGTTCAAGAAAGAAATTATCATTGCATTTGTCCCCGAGGCCATGTATATTCCACGCTGATATGGTTATTTTTTTAACCACTTTTTTAAACATTTTACTATCAGACTATATCAAAACATGAAAAGTGAATAAGTATATTTCATGCACTATAATGAGATAATATATAACAAACATGTTATAGCATTTAGCCACATAGAGATATAACAGTACATGTAGTAACATTTGTACTTAGACATTTGGACAATAACTTTGTCTATACCAGTTTTAAATTGTAGCATAAAGAAAGATAACTCTTTTCTTTTTTTTTTTTTAAATTTCCATGAAAATTTAAATGAACATGGTGAAATCATTGTTCATTGTTACGCTTTATACAATTTTATAATGCAATATATTGCACGTATTATTATATTGACTGTCTTTTTCATAAAGCACTTAAATGAACATGTATTTCTAAGTGAAACTACTTTACATTCATAAGCAATTGCAACATTTTCTCTATTCTATCTTGTTTTTGTTCATGCCTATACTTATGATACATATTTTCTGACCTATATCTATCATAGTACATTTTTCCATTTTGACCATTATAAGAATTATAATTTGAGTAATTTCTTTGATCTCTGTTCATACCAAAGTTTGGATTTGTACCTCTAGAGTATCTATTTCTTTCATAAAAAGAACCCTTACTGTCAGATTTATTCATATCTGATTGGTTTACATATGTGTTTGTATTGACATTTGTATTGACATTTACTTCATTTTGTACAAAAATACCAAGTTTTGGGTTAATAACCTCTTTTAAACATTTAACATACATTCTAATCCCATAATTATTTAGATGTATATCATCATAAAACATATTCTTTGTCATATCTACAAATTTTACATAAGCAATATCAATTTCTTGACATAGATCCTTAAGGAGGATATTGTATAGATTTCTTTTCTCTTCGTATTCTGTCTCTTTCTTTCTATCGTTATAAATATTTGGAAGGAGCTCGCACACGATTACGTTAGCATTAGGACACTGGTTTTTTGCTTCTTTGATTAAGTCCTCCATTTCCATGATGACTTCATCTGGTGAATTCTGATCAAGATCATTGGACCCCACTTGAAATAATATATTTTTTGTGTAGACTTTCTCTTTCTTTATGAATTCTTTTGCACCAAATATTGTTTTATCTTGAAGAGTGGTGATTTTCACTTTTTTCTTCTGGTACATTTTCCCACTTTTAAGATCTTTGGTGATTGACGTCCCCATAATCCAGAGATCTGCCTTATTACTTTCATTAGAGTTCATATTTGCTCGGTAATTGGGTTCTTGTCTTGTTTTGTGTTTTGTTTCCTGTTCAGATGCATGAATCATAGTAGATGTACTTTGACGATGTTGTCTGATGTCGCTTTCAGTTGGAGTCTTATACTCTGCACTTTTACCTTTACTTTGGACTGTCCAAGTGATGAATTTCTGAGTTCAGTTTGAAAAACTCTTCAGATAGCTAATTTCCTGTCTTGATAACACAAGTTAACACTTGGTCTTTTGTTTCGATAATTTCCTTCTTCATGTTCTCTAATTCCTGACCTTTATGTAAACAGAACTGTTTCTCAACGCATTCCTTTATTTCTTTTATAGTTTTGTTGAAATTGTCCTCAAGTTTGTTTAAAGTAGATTTGATAGTTTTAATTTCTTGATTTATCCCTGTAAGTAAACGAAGTTTCTCTTTTATTTCTCTGTTTGTGTTGACAATATCTTCAATTTGCTTGTCTTTGTGTATTTGATTAAGTTCTATAGCATGAACAGCTTGTTTTATTTTGTCCATGTCTTCTGTCATGTCTGTAGTCATTGTACATGTATTGTTTGTTGATTCTTTAGTTTTGGGAATTTCAACTGGCTCTTGTTCTGATGCTAATGAAGTATTGTCTTCTAAAATTTCTTTTATCTTAGGAATAATCTCATTTTCCTTTCTGATTTGATCCATTTGGAAAGATTCACCCTCAAAGTCAATATTACTCAAGAGTTTTATCAACAAGTGTAGCACTAGAGTTATCTCTCTTTTCATTCAAAAGTTTTGTAATGGCTTCTTTTAATTTTGGATATTCTTTTTTCAGCCAGACATCAGTGAGCTGACCTTGAATAGATGCACATTGCGTTGTGTAAAATAAAGTTATTACCATCTTTTGTTTTTTTCTTGTGATTATATGTACAGTAGTTTTGAACAGAGATGGGTTTGGTAGTTTCCACTCGAATGCCTTTTGCTCATCATTTACCGTTATGGTGACGTTTTTGACGTCAAAATCTGCCCATTTCACCTTTGTATTGTCTGAATCACCCAGTATTTGGAAATAACGAATAAGAAGAGCACGTCTCCAAAGTAAAATTGAGTCTTTACTTAGCTTGATTGATTCCTGATTGCCTCCTTTTGACATTTTTAACTCGCTGCCATTTTTGAACACAATCGGCGATGCTCCCGTCGACTTTCTACTAGGAGATTTTGCCATTTTCTGTGGAACACTAAAGAATTCTTTACTTTTATATGAATAAATGTCTGAAAGGCAATGCATACACACAGAAATTTAAGAGAAACGCATGGAAAAACCATTCAAATTCCAATTTCCTCAAGCCGAGAGTTGCGCGCATCCTGTCATGGTTTCGGCCATTTTGTTATAGTCACCATGCCTTAATAGATCGTTATGGGATATCAGTGTCTCAATTACGATCTGACATTTTCACTCAGTCATAGGTATTGTTTCCTATTCCTGGATTTGACTTTTCCCTAGACATGACAATGAGTAACTCGACGGGGGCTTAATTCGAGGCCGGCAGTGCTTACTCGTCCGGAGCACCTGAGTGCACCCATGGTTTTTATTGGGTTCTGATTAATCATAGGCAATAGGCAATTTTATTTTTATTTTTACACACTTGTAGGTATAGGGGTGTTAGAGGAATGGTTTAAGTAGTCTTCTACAATTAATCACCGTAACACAGAGATTCAGAAGAACTATTCTACTTCTTTATCAAATTTACAAAGCGTGTTATAGGTACGGAATGCTTATATTGTCAAGTTTAGATTGTGGTTAGCTGATATTTTATGTAACTTATGGATTATAGTCACGTCACTTTTTAAAATTGTATCTTAACTTCAACCGAAAATTTTGCAGCATATTGTAATTTAATTTCATTACCTCCTTAAAAATATCTATTTCACAGTTTAGAAAGTAATATATACGTTATTACAGTTCACAATCCTTTAAATTAAAGATAGAGACGTTTTTCATAGGTTTTCTTTGTAAATTTGTCTAAACAAGCACTTACAACCCCACCCACCCCACAAACCCTATTTTCAGTTCATTTTAACTTGTTACATTGTTTTCACAGTTAAAAGCTCAATATTGTCAGATCTATTATATCTGGAATTAGGGAATCAGTTTAGTTTATAGGTAAATGTAAATATTTTTCTCAGTCTTTATTTTAACTTTGAGTCTTAAGACATCTTCAATGTACGAAATTGTTATGCTGGGTAAAGTTTAGAAGATAGAAAAAGTAGTCTCGAATAGTAATTATTTTGATAGATTAGTAAAATCCCACCTTTATTTAATTTATAATTGATTTATTTATTACATATGTACATTACCTGACTGTGTATCAAATATATATTTTCATCGGTTGAAAACACACATTTTTTTCTATTTAATTGAGTGGTTGCGAGTGAAAACGGAAACATACAAAAACGTTTAAACTTCCACACGATAAACCTACATTATTTTGACAGTATTAAATTAAACATAACTGAATATGGTTGTAACTCATATCATTGCTTGTTAATTTCGTTATTTCAGTGAAAATGTAGGTATAATTTTCATGTATGGGTTAAAGTTTCATTAAATGGTCAATTTAAATAGCGTATATCTAGAATACCTGTCCGTATATAATAGTTAAATATACGCAGGACATGTGATGTTAGTTTTTATTATTATACTTTATATATAGGCTGCTGAAGAAAATATTGACATTGTTAATAGAAAGTTGCTTTATAAATGTAATCCCGGGACTTACTAGAAAGCCTATTATTTATTTTTTTCTTCATTATGAACATGTCAACGAGATACAAGTTTTATCACAGAAAAACTGTATATGCTGGTAGGTAGATTTTTGTGTAATAAAGTCTTCTTTCTATGAGTGTTCTTTTAATCTGTGAATTCGAAATAGTTGTCTAATAATAAGAATAAATAATATTTGAAGGTTTGTCATTATCATGAACAAATAACGCGTAATTACGGATGAAAGAAACAAATCGCGATCGTTCATATTTGAAAGACAACATGATTTTGGTTTTTATTTCGTAAACTAACATAGCATATAACAATGAACAAGTACTATCTTTATTTAAAAAAAAGATAGTCGACGTATTTAACTCTTAGAGATGTATGTAAAGTAAAACGGGAACTGAACAAACAACAATAAGAAAAAACTTTAATAAAGAATTTATAAAGCGAAATAAAAAGACAAGAAACATTAACGTTTTCTTGCATTAATGTGTGTTGGGGAGGTAAATAATTAACGTGCCCCAATCAAAATATAGTTATATTATAAGAAGGTTGCTACATTGATGTATTAATTGTGGACTTTTAAACATGTTATTAAACAATATGGTATTATCAAAAAGAGACTTTGCAATTAGAGCGCCATCTCCTGTCTGCGCGTTAATGACGACGGACGCAAAGAAAGAAGATATATTAATGGCTTTAAAAATCATAGAGCTAACAATAAACATATTTAAATATGCCCAATGAAAAGCTATTTCAGAAGTTGATGACCACAATGGTAAATGAAAATAATACAACCTGTCTGTGTATATTTTGGAATTGTTAATTTTTTTCTTGCGATGTAGCCTATATATTAACTCGAAAAAAAGTTATATTGTAAACATTTAAAATTTCAAAACAACACCTATTTTAAAGAAATCATAACCAAATAAGTGCTTACATGCATCAAGTAATATTCAGTACAGTTGCTATTATATTAATTCGACAATCTTTTAAAATGGGAGCTTCAAAGCAAACATTTTAATAAGAATTGTATTAACATAAACACTAAAAGTTAATTCAATGCTTTTAAATGTGAATTGAAATCTGTAATGTGTACGCTATTCCAAAAATAACCATCAGTGAATTTTACTTTTAATTCTATGTGCTGTGCGTATATAGTAAACAAAATGTATTATCGAACCACTGTGTCTCATGCAAGTCATTTGGAGTTCCGATAATTACCAATGATATATATATTACCATTGTGTAGGATCATTTCTCGATAGAAAGACCGCGAGTGTGTCAGGCGCTCAAAGAAATAATGGCGTAAATGCACAACCGGCATGAGGATTATTTACAGATAAGATAGTCAACAAAGCAAATATTATTCTACCCCAGACGAAATTAGCAAATATCAGGGGCGGATACAGGATTTTCGAAAGGGGGGCGTAAAAAGGGGATGTTGGAAAATGAAGGCCACGAACAAGGTTTTCATAGTGTTCAGTAACCTTTATTTGTTACAGTATATATAACAGAGTTATCACAATAAACGAATTACTACCGTTAATGCATTAATTTATGGCGAGGACGAGCGGCGATTACATATTTGCTTTTGGCGCTGGTTGTTACCCTCCCTGTTCTCTTTTTTTTTCCTTTTCTTTTTTTAAAAGAGGGGGGGGGCGTACGCCCCTACGCCCACCCTCTGGATCCGCCACTGAATATTACATGACGTATGGTTTTATCATATAATAATTGTTTATCCGTTCTAAATGGCATTCTTTTGCATAAAAATCATTTTCTAAAGTTTAATAACTTTATGCTGGAATAATAATTTTGAAACTGCAAATACTGTTCAGAGTATACCATAGTACATTGTTCGAACGCAGAACGCAGAATTTTTTACTATTTTTGTCAAATCAGAGTGCAAGTTTGTCTTCAATTAAAGTATGTAACCATAGTTAAGCGTCTTTTAGTTCAAAGGTCACAATTCGAAATTATACCGTCTGCGTCGGAAAAAGCCAGATATGTGTACAATACGTTTAATTGTATTTTGAGACTAAATATACTTCAAATTGTCCGTATCTTAGCGACATGAATACATCATCACTGTCCACTGCAGGTTAAATAACGTAAAGAAATAAAATTAGTCTATACTCAGTAGACTACAATGTAAACTATACCGACGATGACGCACATGACAATAGCACTTCTTGTGTAACATACACAGGCAGTCTATAATAATTTTATTTCTTCCCATTTGGTACTCAATGCGATTGTGTTATTATTCGTAAATGTCATTAGTTATAAAATTTACTACGCCGTAGCCATATATTGTTTTACAAACATAATTAATGTTCTGAAAATAACCAGCGTGATAACGAAAGTATTCGTTTACTTAGTCTACAAACGAGACGTTATTAGGTCATTGTTAGTCATGCACTTAATTACTTATCCAGTATATTACGTAATTTACAGAACAAATTCCGAGTTCGAATTTACAATAACAAAGAAATGGATAGCAGGATAACACAGAAAAACAAGCCAAAATACTGAACAACATGCAATAAACAGGGAACAACACGATCCCCTCTGAAAAAGTGGGAATAATAGGTGTTTCAAAAAGAGGGTGTACATAAAAATGATAATAATAATCTTGTGTTTTTCTTTCACCCGTTGTTCCATGCTTCATGGGTTGCAAAAACAAAAAGAAATTCCCGATTAATTGTAAGAGTTACCTATAAATTCCACCAAAACTATTTTTTCAAAATATTTTGATTCTTTGGAAATTTGGAGTATATAGAACATGCGAGACTGCGAACACAAAAGACAAATGACTTTACTAAGCGTTGATTATTTAAACAGCAATGAAAATTAATCGGAATATTCAGAGGTGTTATCCATAGAACACAGTCCTAGTACGAATTTATAGTTGCTTTTGCTTTGTTTTCTATGTTTAACCATAATATAGAACTAAAAATTTACAAGAAACAAATAAACAACACGAACCCCTCTGAATAAAGCGGTAATATCAGATGTTTCTGAAGAAGGCATATCCTGTTTTTTAGTGACATTTGTCATGTTACTTATGATAAAATCGGTGTGGTGACCGATAAAAATGAAATTTATATTAAAAATAGTTTTACTAT
The DNA here is from genome assembly GCA_944474755.1 of Limnoperna fortunei. Lineage (NCBI taxonomy): Eukaryota > Metazoa > Mollusca > Bivalvia > Mytilida > Modiolidae > Limnoperna > Limnoperna fortunei. The sequence continues at coordinate 44,970,536 of OX104116.1, read as the reverse complement.
GATATAATTTATGACGATTATTTAATTTTGTTTTCAATATTAGTACTAGTTTATTAAAGGTGACTTCTGTAAAACAAGAACATTTTAGAATATACAGCTTCAGAGTAATTTTTGTGTGAATGACATTTAGAAAAATCAACCCAATCAAGTATTTAACAACTACTTATGTTTATTTCGATACAATTAACCAAGACAATATACATTATACAGCAACTTTAAACAATATTTTGTTTATATGTTAATTCCAGAGACATACAGTATAATTATATATATTTAAGAACAATATTTTGTTCTTTTCTACAACTCATGATCATATAACATTTCTTTGCATATGATGTCCAATCATTTGTAGTTTACTTTGCAATATATCTGTCTATAGCCAAGTGCATTTGTGCAAGCAGGTTTATAGTCATTTAAGTATCTATACATATGTAAGTCTTTCCTTCTGAAATCACTGACCTAATTTTAACCAAAGTCTTATGAGTTGACATTGAATGACCCCATTCTATAGATATATCCACCGAACCTTTCATTACATTTGTCCTAGAAATGGATGTCTTACTGAACACATTTGTTTTCAAACATCTGAACTATCGAGTTGTTCTTGACTATGTTGATATTATTTTCGTACATCAAACATGTGAAAATCATAAAAACAATAAGTTCATTCTCTGCAGTTGGCTTCCATCTTCAATCTAGTAAAATTTTGTTATGCATCAAAATTGGTTATCTAACAGGATCACAACATTTGTTTCTAAAGATACACTTTAAAAAATCTTTCGACATTCACAGAGGGGTTTAACAGCAAGACACATCTACAGTTGATTATCCTTACATGCATATGAAAAAGATAGAATTAAATGAGACTGATGCCAATGACACTGAAAAGACTACACTTTAGGTCAGCTAGGCTCATACGCTAGAGAAAAAAACATGGTAAATTGAGGTTGGTTGTTTCCATTACGATAGCTAAATGGTAAGCTAGGGAACATTTAGTCGTACCAAACCACTAAAAAAGTTGATATGTACGTAGCACAAAAATGTATCTCAGGTGATAGCTATAAGATTACTTTCGTTATTATAACTCCTGTCAACGGGGTAATACTCAATATACACCAACGATTCAAATAATTGTCAATCAATAAAATTTTTTAATAGTTTATCAGAATTGATCTCATCATGAAGAATAAAATTTTACAAGACATTTTGAGTTTCCTAATGAAGTCCGATAAAAAATATCTTAATTAATATTTCTTAAAATTCGTTATGTCATTTAAGATATAGAGTAAATTTCCTGTTCTGAACAGGTGAACAGGTTTCATTGAATGAACAGTTTAAATAGCGTATATTTAAAGTATAATCTCACAAACTTCTCTTATATAATAGCTACATATACACAAAAAATGATCTGTTTTGTTTTGTTAGTTTTTGTTTTAAATACTATATATGGTGGAATTTCGTCTGCTGACGAAAATATTTATTTAAAAAATGGGAAAGTGTGCTATAAATGTAATCCTGGAACTTACTGGAAAGCCGATTGTGCGGTAAGAATATTCTTACTCATTACAGCTTCTCATTATTATAGTTCATTCTTATTTTCGGTGTACATTTCGTGAAGAGAATTGGCTCCGAATTTATATGGTTCATCGTGTATAGGTATTTTCCAATAGTGCCATTTGCTTTTGTAGGCCAAAAAAGTGGAAAAAAATAAAGAAATTTGCTATCAAAAAAGAGGTCTGACATTAAAAATCTTAATACTGCTTAAACTGCGCTTAAAATGTATTACATGTACAAATAAGAATGTATTGTCTTTCTCGAAAATGTTTATTTCTTGAAAATAAAGTAAAAAGATTTTCCAAATTAGTTTGAATTTTAATTGAGATGAAATTTCTGGGTAAAATTCCTCCCAGTGCAAAAACGTTGAGTGTAAAAAATGCTGAAGATCATACGTCAGCAGGTATTTGTGGATGTTGTATACTGAATTTATTTTTGTTTGATTCGTCATCATCAAGACCAAATAAAAACAGCAATCAATGAACTTGATGTAGTTTATTTGACTTTAACCATGAATGTAGTCATTTGTAATACTGATCAACACAAAACATATTACTATCGTTTCATTTAATAGCTTGTATTACCTTCCTATATGTTACTGTAAACAGGTCTATAAAATCTACTTATTTATTCATTTACTTTCAATTTAAAGACGTATGCATGATAGTACCCAAATCAATAGATTAAACAAATATGAGATTGAGTAATCGTCGATCACATTCAAAATTCATGACCTTAACGCTTAAACCATTCATGAACTAACATAATGCATTTGTCAGTGTACACCGTTTAAAGAGATCAAAATACGGTCTTATATATTCTCGTGATAAAACAAATAAATGGGTGCGGCATTGTAACTAACATTAACTATTACACAGAATTTTAATTCGATTGGAGCCTAGAACTGTTAGCATAAAAATCTCAAAACTCTTAGTCAAAAAAATACTTAACGTCTTGATAAATACATGTCACAATAAACAATGATTCGTTTATATAGTCTTAATAACCGGCATTTTAAAAAAGAGAAAGGGTCTTCCGAAACTTTCCTGTAATTCACAATTGAATTTGCTGCCATCGCGATATTCAAGGAAATTTATGATTTGATGTACAGTTTGACTACAGTCAGTTAACGATTTGTAAGTCGACGACGCTTAAAACATTTTCTTTAGGGTCGTATGTTTGTTCTACACATACAAAACCGATCGATATAAAATAACAAAAATTGGAAGATGACGATTCAAGCTACATTCTAGGTAAAAAAAAATTCAAATGTTGTACTAGTTATTTAAAGAGAGTAAAACTCTCTCGTTTAATATTTTAAATGATTTGTTAGTTGTTATACAACATGCTAGTCTTGCAATGGCAGCCAGCTTGAAATGGTGTTAAATACAATCTGGTCCAAGTAATTTTTCTACCATGAACTATGATTAATTAAGTCTTGGGTTGTCAGTATCCTTTGATTGGTGACCGAAACTTAAAATCGAAACATTACAGAGGACCATCCAAGTATTGGTTTAATCTGCTAGATGGGCAGAAGAACGCAATTGAACATTCCCCTATTGTGTCCAATGTTAATCTGATGACAATTTTTGTTTTCAAGGTAGCGTAACATTACAATTTTATAATAAAAATTAAAAATGCAAAACTCGTAAAAAAACATTTTCTTGATGAATGAAATTTACTACACGAATCATTATTACAATACTATCAAAACATTATTGTGAAATAATTTTATAATATTTTACAAACATTTTCATGTTAAATAAGTCAATGAAAATGATAATTTGGGATATCAAATCAAGTCGTTGACCTTTATTATTCATTTTAGATTGGGGAGGGGGTTCCATCGGGTACTCCTGGTTTTTCAAACAATAACAACTGAACGCAATGATATAGCTGAAAGTGGCGTTAAAACTAAAAACAAACATTAAAATTCGTCATTGTTAATCAGTGCTTCTCTTTTTTTGCTTTACAGCAACCATTTTTAATGTTGATGTAAATCATGTATAAATTTGGAATATACAAACATTATAGGATATTCTACTTTTTCCAGTATTAAAAAGTACATAGATCGGATTTCACATAAGTCAACCTTGAATAGATATCAATATTCAAAAACGATGACTAATTTACTAGTAATTTTATCGAACTGAGTGAAATGAAAAGTAGTGCCAATGCATATTTGGCACAGGAGTTAATTTTCAGGACATTATTGTAAATATATTTATATAGCACAAGTTTAGCTTTTCTAAAAAGCTAACCGTCTCTTAGCTGCAATTCACATTTTATGGGTATTATTAAAGTATTTGTTGTTTGTAATTTATGTGTAGGATAGGTAAGCAATGTACCTTTAAAGGACATTGTTTACGCTAAACTATTAACCAATGATGCGTGAGATATTTAAATAACTGTCGTCAGTTCACACGTGTTTTTTGAAAAATAAATAATTTAACAAAAATTGACTCCCTGAACAAATGTTTAAAATGAGCGATAAAAATATGTGTTGTTATATTTGCATCAATATCAGAACGAAAGAAAGATACAGAAAATATCAGTATTTTCCTAAATAGCTTTAAAAGTAGGGAGAATTTGGTGCCATGTTTACCTGTTAATAGTTAACTGACCAATGCACTGAATGAAATAGAAGTCAATATGTGGAACGTAACAATACTACACCAAAATACTGATTACAACCCCGATTCAACCCAAGAATATATCGAAATTTTAGTACACATACTAGTGCGATCCTGACGTAAACCAATGATATGACAAAGATATTTATAGATTTGGTGAACCACCCAATCAAGTAACAGATAGCCATTTACTCCGTATACTGCTCATCATTTGACTATGTATACCGTCTCCCATGGGAGACGGTAATAAGCAAAGAATATAAATAGATTCGTAAATAACGAAAGTAGAGGTTTCATCGTCGCTAAACTTTGAAATAAAGTTATAATGTCTTTAAATGTCAATGTGAGTAGGTGTGTTCAAGAAAGAAATAAGTTCAGTGATAATGAAAATATGAATTACATGTTCTTCTATTGGAGTGTTAGACAAAGATTATTGAATTATCTCAATATTTAACAAAGACTGTTTTGACTGAAAGAGTTAGATGTTAATTCTACTATGGACAATATAACCCTACTTGTGTACTATGTATTTTCACGGCGTACTCCTTCATATATCTGCGCCTGCCTTCTTAAAACATGGTCTTAATTAGTTGTGTTAATTCAACCATAAAAGAGGAAATAACAAAGATGTGTTATCTTTAAACGGTTATTCCTCGCTTAAATCATTACAAAAATTTCGTAATACATTTGCAAGATAACACCACACCTTTTTTCTAAATATTTGATTCTTTTAAAATGAGGAGTTTACAGAACACATGAGACTGCTGAAGCAAAAATGCAAATTGCTTCTTTGGCGCTGATTATTTAGATAGTAAATAAGAATATTCAGAAGTGTTATCAAAAGGAAATTACAATTATAAAAAGCAACTGTTTACTGATAACTCAAAAACACAAAGAACAAAATTCTCTCTCAAAACCTACAAACAAATAGGCACCATAACCACTCTGAACAAAGGGGTTACATACTTTGTTCAAAAACGGAGTCATATTTTGTTTAGGTCATAAAATTGTAGCGTTACTTATTGTACAAATCAATGCTTTTGACTTTCCACAAGTCCCTTTGAATTTGCTAATTGAGAGATACTACTTCATTATCAACATTTCCTATACTATCAGCTAATGTACACAAGTGGATAGTATAAGAAATGTTGAAATCTATCTCTCTAATAGCAAAAAAAAATTCAAAGGGACTTGTGGCAAGTCTAATCAGGGCAAAAACGAGAGGGGAAACAGAATTTTCGAATATACGTTACATGTTTGAAACACTCGAACGTTCTGACGAAACAATTTAATTTACATTTTTAATGTTGCTACTGTAATATAATTTATGACAGTCCACTAACTTACCAATAACAATTTGGTAACGTTTATTGAATCAAAATCTGTATTACAAGAAGAGTGTTTATTGTCTGTCACACTAGTTTAACTTGTGTGAATAAACTTTTTAAAACGTGTTGTTAAAAGCCTTTGATTATCATTATAGTTATCGTGACATGATTTATTCAACTGAAAATATTATAGCTATATATGTTAATTTCAAATCAATACACCATTTTGCAATATTTGGACATATTCATGTATGTATTAAAAAACATATACATGTAGAAGTATTTTTAACATTTAGAAAAATTTCTCTATATGTGCTAATATATATTTTTTCACATTGCATAGGATGTAAAGTTTTAGTGGTTTACCCTGCAGTTTATCTGGCTACAAGCCAAGTCTGTTTTTGCAAGCAATTAAGCTCAATCGCCCCTCAAGTTCTTATTGACATTTAAGTCTTTAAATAATTGGCACAATTTTTGAGTTTTGATATTTTTAGGTAAAATTCAATCACAATCTTATATGATTGCCGTGAACTCTACTTAGATATGTGCAACCAAACAGCATATTAAGACAAAGTTAACTAAGAACCAATATTGTTTACGTTTACTTTGATAATCTGAATAAGTGTTTCGATAAATATGAAGACTCTTCATCAATTTGTATTTATATACCATCAAGTTTGACAACGTACCCAAAGTGATCCAGCAACTCCACTAGGTTTTTTGAAAAGGAGCAGAGACAAAAGTTCCAATTAAATGTCATTTTATTAATGACGCAAATTAAAACAAGTATAAACATATAAAATAAAATACATCAAACAGATGGTATTACATAATATTATGAAAACATTAACTTCAAATGATCTACTAATAATAAAGCTTCATAAACAAAAAAGGGATGGCCTGTAAAATGAGCCACAGCCATGTACCCATGGCAGCAGCCATACCTGGAGTTGGTGGATCAGTGAAATAGAGGTTACTAAGTAAAATGCAAAAAGTGTTGCATAAAACATCTAGACATTACAATTATATGTATCTGTAAACAGGAATACCAACCCTACATGTAAAACTTGGACCAAACACAATTAGAACCTTAATGAACACTGGCAACCAGTTACTCAAAGGTCAAAGATCTATAATCTCAAGCAACCAAATGATTACAGTCAAAATACACAAAGATATATTTAGACAAAAACATGAATAGTTGCAAGCACTGCTTACAATAACAAACATATGACAATGAAAAGTGCATATACTAAAGCAGCCAACTGCTGACCTTCAACAATATATGCATGGGGAGCAAACATTTCAAGTAATATGTAATAATTTAGTCATATGTATGAGCAATTCAAATTTAGTTATTAAAAATAGTATCTGCAGCATAAAATGTAGCAAATATGAGCCATCAGCATAGGTAAAACATAAAATTCACAGAAACATGGATATAAATGACACATTCATGTAACATAAAAATATACTCTATAAAATCAAAAAGTGTATTTGAAAAATGGAACATAAAGCAGGCAAATCTTGCACTCTGCAAGATACAATACAACATAATGGAAATGAAATATATTAAAGAGCAGACAACTTCTGCCCATTATATATATAAAACATAATCTATACATATTATTTGGAGCAAACATATCTTGACCTTCAATAAAAATACCACAAATGCAAATTGTGACACTCTTTACAGAGCAGGCAGATCCTGACCTCTGAATATTCATTGATATGAATCAATCACAACAGGGATAGATATACCTGATAGGATGTTATACGAGTGTATTTTTGGAAATACTAGAAATCCACCGGCCAAGTTTCCGGATGTTGGTTTCTGAACAACCCCGTTGTGCTAATTGTGTTGCTGCCCCTATCCGAAAAACGGCGTCCCTTATAAAGGGATGCATTTATGCCAATAAAACCTAATAGTTGGGACAGTTTGCTAGTTACAACTCTATGTGTTACTGGTTTTCCACCTTGGAAAAATGGACCAATGGATATTCCGCTATGATTTGTATGCAAACAATGCATTTACAGTACAAAAATTCGACTATCTTTTGGGCTTCAATAGATATAGACCCTGGTTGATTGTTTCTTATATCCTTAAATGAGCGAAGAACAATTGTTACTATTTTAGGCTGACCTCAGTCATCAATATTGGCTCTGAGCTTTATTGCATCCATTAAAATTTTCGTACTAAAACGAGTTAGACAAGTCGGGTAAATGAAGAATTTTGTGAATATAATTACTAGTAATTGCCGAAATGAGTGATTTTATTGTAAACGGTGAATAAGACTTTGTAAATAAGTCTCCAATAAAATCGCAAATAACAGTTGGACATACTGGCAATGTCAACAATATCTTTCTTACATTACAAAAACTGTAGTAACAACCTCCAGCTATGCCTGTATGCTGATATGGTAGATTTTGATAAAGCCATATGTAACAAATCTTTGACTTGATAATCTAGATTGTCAGAAAAAGTGACTGGGTAGGTGTGTCTGGACTGGGACAACCAAGGTGCTGTTAGTTTGCCTTTCTGAAGTTGATATCGAGAAAGTTGGACAGGTACAATGTTCAATGTGCCTTTAATATGTTTTGCTTTAAACCGTATGCTGCAATATAAACAAGCAACCACAAGACGTCTTTCTAAATGCATAATAACATTGACTTGATTTATTCATGACCTGAACAGCCGCCTGATTGTCAGAGAAGAAAAGGATCTTAGAGTTACTCGTACTATTCCCCCAAGTTTCAACTGTAATCGCTACAGGAAATAATTCCCTTGTTGCAATACTATGAGGGAAATAACTCGTACAGTTAAGCATTAGCAAAACAATCGTCCCCAAACATGGCTGCATAGTCTAGACTTCCAGCCGCATCAGTAAAAAGTTGCATATGATCTAATGACAGCCATTTGCGCGACATGAATACAGATTTACCATTAAAACAATCAATAAAACACATCCAAGCTGCCATGTCAGCTCTTGTCTGTCTCTGATGTTATTTTAATGTTATTTACCTTAACTGTAAGGTCAATCCAACGCCTTAAGAAGGCCATGTAATGTGCAAACCGGTTACTCTCTGTAATAATATTTATCATACAAACAACAACTAACTGGAATCGACAGAGTCGACAGTTCTTTGTTTCAAACATGACTAACATAAACCACACACTGTTATTTTTGTATAGTGTCAAAGTATTTTACGGTACAGGCTTATATTGTCGTAATTTGACATCCTTTATATTGCCTGTATAACGGACTTCCTAGAAAAAAAACCAATGTTTTTTGTTATACTGACTAATCTTATGTTGGAAATGACATCATATTTTGCTATTTTTTAATTGATACACTTTTTGGTAATTATTAAAAAGAATCATCTGCTGTTTCTGGACACTTTTAGTCTAGAACCATCTTCAAGCCTATTATTACAATTTTAGTTTAGTTTTGTAATCTCAAAGCAGAAACGCATTAACCTCTAGTAGGTTTTATACAATAGATGCTTAGGAAGCACCTGCTACATCCAATTAGGGGTGTATTTCTCTAAGTATTTGTATTTCGGGGAAATGTTACATATTTAGTTGATCATATTATGTTTTATAATACAAATATTTAAAAAAAAAGCTAAAACCTTATAATAACAAATAGCTTTGCCGACACCGTTTTAATGTAATTCATGTATTCATTTAGGTTTTCAACTCGACAGCAATATGCTCCTCGTGTTTAACGGGCACATTTCAGACAAATTACAATACAGCTAGATATTGTGCTCTGTGCACTGTTTGTGAACGTGTAATAAAAAATTACTGGCTTGCTAGAACTGTTCAAACGTGTACATCGGTCTCTGATACAACATGTGGATGTGGGGAAGGCTTTCATTTACAGAAGGTGGTTGGAAGTGCGGATGACTGGGTATGCGTGGAAAACACAGAATGTGGACCAGGATTTGAAGTAGCAATACCAGGTAATGTAATGATAAAGAATAAGACAAATTAATGTCGTCTTTGACAATACCACTATATCTTAAGGCTTTGAATTTATTTTCATTTTTATATAAAATCCAGTGTTGTGTATCTTGTATTAAGTTTAATCGCTATATTGTCTGTTTTCAGCAACAAATAATAATGATACAGTGTGCCATCACTGCAAGAATGGTTTTTATAAAAATTCTAGTTCGCCCGAACTATGCAGAGAATGCAGTACGTGTTCAAATAGGACTTACCCTAGTAACCCTTGTAATATTACTCATGACACAGTGTGCTCAACGTTGCAAGGTTGGTATTCTTTTGCAGTGCGTTTCAGTTCTGGAATAGTTGTGTCGACCAATATAATTTGGTATTGAACAAAAATAATAATGATTATCTTCTGAGTTTCTTTGTATTATTTACATGCAACTTTTAGTTTTAATAAATAAATTTGTCCAAATGTTTGAAAAAGTGTGGTTAACGTGAATAACGAATAGCGAATACAAGAGTTTCCAAAATCATACATTCATTTTTATAATACACGTCAGAGCTGATAGATGTTGTGTATTAAAATCAGTATTTGTAATCGACTTTCTGTTTCCATAGTAATTTGCATTGTTATCCTATAGGGCTGTGACATATTCTGTAGAGTTATCAACCTTGTATGAGCATCAAATTTTGTATAGTCCTCCTTATATATATGCTACACATTGTCGGTAGGATTATAAGCCCTATATTTGCTACATATTCTATATATTTATTTTCCTCAGAGGGGGCCTCGGTGGCCGAGTGGTCAAGGTAGTTCGTCTACTATTGATCACGTGGTCTGTCAACACTGAGATTGCGGGTTCGATTCTCACTGCAGGCAGGGTGTACTCGACTCCAATCTTAATTGACAAGGATTGCCAGTTTTCCTACCGCAGGTCGGGGTTCTCTCCGGGTTCTCCGGCTTCCTCCCTCAATAAAAACTAGACGCCATGAAATAGCTGAAATATTGCTGAAAGTGGCGTTAAAACACCATTCAAACAAACAAAAATATTTTCCTCAGACGTGACAAACCTTGCATATTCTCATCAAACGCGTTAGATATAACAAATTGGTCAGATACTCCGACGTCCTTCTAAAGTAAAAAAAAATGTATGCAACAATAAAGCTGGAATATTGTCAAAAGTGGCGTAGACATAAATAAAACAGGATATATATAAATGTCATATTTTTTTATACCTGAGATATTCTTATACACCAGCGATGCCATACATTTCATTTTTTTTAAACATGTTAAACGCCAAAGAGGTGGCACACATTCCATATTTTCATAAGCAGTTCAAAGATGACAAGTTCAGTTTTTGTTTTTTTTTATTTGTAGAAAAAAAAAATCCCGTTTGACATGGTACTAACGATTGTATTTTCGGTGCTCGGAGGTATTCTCATAGTTACAATTGCATTAGGAGTAATTCTATATGTAATGCGAAGGAAGCGTGAGCAAATGATTGATAGCACATGTAAACAAAGTGTACTCGACTCCGTAGAAGAATCAACTTTATATGCGAAGAACATCAAAAGGAGAGATTTAGAGACCGATGTGTAAGTATTGGAAGGATGAAGTCTGTAATTAAACATCAACTGATAAATTAAATTGTGAAATATTTGTAAAGAATGCCTTTAAAATTTGTATTTGCTTAAGTCGACAATATGCACGTCAAACCTACATGCATAAAGTTATAGAGGAGGTTATTTTTATTTGTAAATGACATGTTGATGTTGATTCGTTTACTCTGTACCTCAAACGAAAAAAGGTGCTAGACGCAAAGTTAAGTCATACTCCTTTAAAAAAAGACATGCAAATTTAACAGAAATTTTAATGAACAAGAAATTTAACAAAAAAATTGATTTAATCGTTGTTATTACTTTGCAGACCAGACTGCATCGAGGGACATATCATTGAAGTAAACAGAAGTGAATATTATAGCATACATCACGGTGAGTTAAAGCAAGATTAAGGAAAAATCTGAAATAACAAGACAGATGAACTTCTGTACCGAATTCATGTTTTTAATGACCTGTATGATAAAATGTAAAATTTTTAATCTAAACTTCGTTTGTGTTATGAGATTATAGCAACGGATCAAGGAAACACTTTTTTCGACCTTAACGAAAACTAAACTATATTTGTGAAAATTGATACATTTGACATCCATGACATACAACTTAAAGTTGTCTTAAGCGAATATTTTTAGTTGAAGTAGACGACCGTATATAATCATTGAACCACACCATTAGGAAAAACGACATGTGTTTTAACATTTTATTATGATTATATGATCTTGGCTTATAAGCAGCAAAACAATAAACTTAATATAATAGTTTTATATTTTTTACTTATTAGTCATATTCAAAATAAAATTACACTGGCTTATACAAATTTACCTCAAATGCGAAAACCCAAAACTAAATACTGGAATTTTGTGTAAAGAACAGTTATTTGTAACATTTATATATTCTTATTGAAAATTTAAAAATATTTTTAGAACAAGAGATTAACTGGACTAAATTATTTCAAGACTATTCGAATAAGGCAGTTGTCATACGTCACTGGGAAAGATTTATAAGAACTTTATGCAGTGAGTAATTACTGACTTTTAGTAGAATAACAATCACATTACAATTTCAGACTTCGTAAGGGACTTTGTTACCTAGAGTTTCATGTATTAAGGGTTTGTTGTATTGCCCTCTAAAGTTACTTGACTCGACCGTCACTATATGACTGAATAGATCATTAAGTAAATTCCTTTTAATTACGATAAGACATTTTTGCAGAGTAATAAGTAGTCTGTCATATTCCTGGAATTTTCTTTTTATGAACATGATAATTAGTAGCTCGACGGTGTGTTATTATAACTGCTAACTCTTCTGGACCATCTGAGATCACACTTTGTTTTACATTGGATTCGGTTACTCATGAACATGTCTATATAGTACGTAGGTTGATGTTGTACGTCCGGGAAGTAGTATTTTAGCCTAGTAGAAATTGAATCGTAAGCAGCAATTGGGCTTCAAAATTTATCCCGCTGAGACTCTTTATGTCTTTATTACTGCTCAACTCTGGGGATATAACATTTGAATGTTACAAATAGAGTGCCCTTGACCTGCAAAGTATCCTTGTTGCTTACTCATGGTTGCCAGTTGACTTTCAATTTAATACTATAAAGATGAAACATAATATACAAAAGATAAGATAAATTAAAATCGCCCAATCGGCATGTTACCGTGTTTATTTATAGAACCAAAACCCAAACAGGTCATGGTTGACGTATGTGGTACAACTGAAAAATAAGAATGCCGTCTACAAAATCAAGTACACTTTTCTTTCATCACATGTTATTTCCGCCATTTTTCTTGCGCTCTTTCACGCTTGGCTCTCATTCAGTACCATTCCAAACTGAACTGATTTGTCGTCTGCACTTTTCGGTAGCAATATACAAACTATTGCTTAGCGTTTTCATATGACATTAAGATTTACTATTGAAATTTGAGGGTTAAGAGGTGTGGTATATTTATTAAAATAACTCTCAAGTCCAAATGGCTTATTTATTTAATTTAAGTGGTTCTAAATCATTTTTTTTGTGTAATTTACCTGGTTGACTGCATATATTTGTAAAGACAATAACCTATCTTTATTTTTTATTGTCTTAGTGTTTTTCAAGCTGTTCAGACTCGCTGTAAACATAAAATGGTATCACACTCAAATAATAAATGCTCTGAACTGTATAATGTACGAAAAGGTTACTTTAATCAATTCAATGCAGATCTTTCTCCAAGGTCGAATAAATGATGTATTTAACCATATAAAGCGTCAAATTCTTACCTACTACGTCATCACAACTTAGTTTATTTTCAATGGAATGTGTATGGTACAATAAAAACGAGAGGGGCCGATAAATACTTGACGAAAACATGACCCTGGGTAACTATTGAATTCAGTAAACAAGGATTTTTTGTTCATTTACCAATGCATGGTGTTCAGTGATAAAAATTAAGCTATCGAAATCTAATTATTTCACCATATATGTCGCGGAATGAAGCTAATGTATAGATGTATTTCGCAGACATTGCGAAATTCGTCGGTTTTACCCATGTCCAATGTTTTTCACCATATGTCTGTCGATGTTAAGTGATGTCTTTGATTAAGGAATTAGAAAGCTGTCTCACATATTAATTTTTCGATTCTTTAGAACAATTGCTTACTTAAACAAATAATTCATGCATGCCATACTTTATTGTCGTTTTAACATGGGTGAACCTTAAATTCATGAGTATTTTGCCGCAAGCGATAACGAAATATCACGAATATAATGCCTGTCCATGTTAAACTACAATAAAGTATGCTATGCATGATGTAAAATTCACAACTTATATGTTATTTATTATCCTGCGATCGGTATTCCGTTTTTCTGCTTTTGACTGCTAAACTACTCAATCAAGTATTTGTTGTACCTAGGTTGATGTTATTTCTTAAGAAGTTCTATTGTCGTCACCATGACTTAAATGATCGTTATGGGAAATCCGTGTCTCAAATACGATCTGACATTTTCGCCAAGTCATAGATAGTGTTTCCTGTTCCTGGTTTAGATTTTTCCCTAGACATGACAATGAATACTATACGGGTCTCTCATTAGAGGCAGGTACTGCTTCTTACTCGTTCCGAACACCAGAATGCCCACATGGTTAATTGGGTTCGGGTTACTTTCTTTCTGTTTTATTTGTGTTTTTAGTTTTCGTGTTGCGTTTGTCTTTATTCGGATTCGTAACTATCTCTTGAATTTTAGCTCATGTTGTTCGGTCGGTTTATTTATTTATTTATTTTTTTTGGTTGCTCTTTTTTCTTATTCAAACTCTAATTATGACAAATACGGTAATCTGTGCATTGAATGTGCTCAGGCAGAGACATATAATTACATGTATGTCGCTGGCTCAAGTGTATGGCTGTTCCAGTACTACCGCGTTAAATATTGTATAGCTGTAAGAAAAATAATTTACTTTACTGAAAGTATGTTAAATCATACAAATCTAAGAATTCAAGCTAAAATTTGCAGCATTATTTACAATAGTAAAATAAAATATGAAATATGTATCTAAGTTTTATGTTAATAACATGTTCAATATGAAATTTTTACAGTTAATACCGGTACACAGAATGGTGAAAAGGCAGACTGTATTATAGCAGAAGTGTTAAGGGCACATGAACAACGGTTCGTGTGTGAAAGGATATATAACGCCCTGAAATTTTGGAAGGAAAGATGTTACTGCGTTGATGATACATACATGCATAAAATATTCATGAAAAGTTTTACAAAACATCAAGAAGATTTGTGTGTAGTTTCTCCTTGATGTTAGTTGTTTAAGAACGTACGTTATTATCTACATATGTATTATTACATGCAACCAAAGCTAACAATTTAATATTTAATTCTTAACGGGTTTTTAATGTTATATTAAAATTTTAATCTGATTGTGACGGCATTCTCATTTATTGATCATACTGGAAATTGCTCAGCGAACTTTTACTATTCATTAAAATTTTCGAGATAAGCAGGCCCAAACGGTGAAATTAGTGTAGAAGATAGTTGACAGTAATATATGTTTATTTTTAAAAAGTTTTTTGAATTCCATTCCACATATATAGCGTAGAAGTACTGCATTTATTAAAAATAATACTTACATTATATTAGCATTTTCTGTGCATTTGTTGCATTAAATGACGTGTTTTTGCAACCCCTTTCAGGACCGTGAATTATATGTAAGCATATAGGCAACAGCCTCCTATTGCAAACTGGCAAAAAAAATTGTGAACAAAAATAAAATTAAATTAAATAAAGGTAAAAAAAAAGAGAAAAGAGAAAGGAAGAGATACAATACAAATGTCGTTGTTGTATTATCTATATTCTATAGTATATGAAGGTTGAAGAATTCGCGATTGGTAATGATACACCTGTATATTTTAATACACGTTACATACGGCAAACGATAAAAAGATGAAAGAACAATGAACCAGTCGGAGGTTGTTTGATAGAAGTTGATTTCGATTGATGTAAATCTTCGAGCACAGACTTTCCGCAGAATACAGAAAAATAGATAAATCACACCACTTTGAAATGAGATGAGATGGTGTCATGAGATGGCCTTTAAAAATATAGCACCTTTTCTGTGTGCATTTACGTTAAATTAATATCAAACCCAAGACAGTAAAATTTTTATTGTCTCAGTAAATAAAATTCAGGTTTATACACATATAGCCATATACAGGATTTTGCACAAAAATGTAGTAAGCTTCAGGGGGCTTCCCCGCCTTTAATGTCTTCCCTTAATCCAAACACAATTTACGGCCCTGCCTTTAAAAGTCAATCAATCGACATATGGCAGTGTGAAGTCAAAGAACAAATATTTGATATTAATTTATAAAAATAAAAAATATTAAGTTGTTTATTAACATTACATTTGACCATATATTTTCTTAAATTCGAGATTGAGGAAGTAAATGCAAGTCTGTTATGTAATGGGGCTGAAGAATGATAGTTTGATACCAAATTTAGATTATATAACATAGAGCTTCAAGCTGGTTTTACTGAGCTTACTAACCATTTTAAAACACAAGGGGAAACCCTTGACTTTGATAAAGATTTTAAAGAAAAGGTGGAAGAAGATTCTGACTTGTCTCCCTTACCTAACGAGTTAACCGATACTCCATTCACAATAAGCGAAGTGAATAAATGTTTAAAGAAATTAAGAACGGGAAAATGTGCTGGGCCGGATAAGATTTTCCAATGAAATTATAAAATACAGTGGTATTGTGACTTGCAAGGCCATTGTAAAAGTATTTAATCTTATTCTTGACTCTGGAAAATATCCAGCTAATTGGAGAAAATCATTCATAATCTTTATTCATAAATCAGGAGACAAACTTAATGTTAACAATTATAGAGGAATTTCTTTACAAAATTGTATAGCCAAACTGTTTAGTGATCAATTCAAGATTAGTAAATGAAAATAAGTTTGCTATTCAGCAGTTTGGTTTTCGAGTTAATCATAGAACCACAGACAGCATATTTATATTGAAGTCACTTATTAATAAATATTTAACTAAAAAAGGGGTAAAATATTTTCTTGTTTTGTAGATCTGCGTCGTGCATTTGACACTGTGTGGCATGATGGATTACTTTACAAGTTAAGAAATAATGAAGTAGTCTATAAAATATTAATTTTATTAAGAACATGTATAGATGTTGCGAGTCATCTGTTAAAATTGAAAATAAACACTCAATTTTTTTTTTAAAGTTGAAAGAGGTGTTAAACAAGGGGACAGCTTGAGCCCCACTCTGTTAAACTATTTTATTAATGATCTTCATTTGATATTCGATGCATCCTGTGATCCTGTATGTCTTGATGAAACAAAAATTAATTCATTGAGCTTTGCTGATGATCTTCTTCTTTTTTCTGAGTCAGCAGCTGGTTTGCAAAAGGCATTAGAAAAGATAGAAGAATATTGTCATAAATGACAGTTAACTGTCAAAATTAATAAAACCAAAATAATGATTTTTAAAGGAGGAAATCAATCCAGAAATAACATTTTTTATTATAAACAGCAATTATTGCAAGAAGTCACAGAATTTAATTTTCTTGGAAATATTATAGACCAAAAGGGAAAATTTAAAAAGTCTTCACAAGAACTCTCAAAAAAGGGATTAAAGGCATTATTTTCTTTAAAAAAATTTATGTTCAATTTTAAACATGTTCCAGTGAATATATCCTGTAAATTATTTGATGCCTTAATTAGGCCAATTTTACTCGATAACAGTGAAATCTGGTTTATGGATGAATATTTTACTATTTTCAATGCTATTAAAAGATCTATCATTAGTGACAGAATTGTAGATAAAATATCTTTAGTAGATAGATTTCCATTTGAGAAAGTACATAACAAATTTAGCAAAAATGTTTTAGGTGTGAAAAAGACAGCCAGCAATATTGCTTCTAAAACTGAACTTGGTAGGTTGCCTCTGGATTCATTCATAAAAACTCAAGTAACTAACTATTTTGCAAGAATAAATTCAAAAGACATCAATCCCCTAGTTAGAGAAGCTTTTTTTTGACTAGCAAAAAACTACATGAAGAGAGTTTATATACATGGTACAGTTTTGCCACCTCCATTATGAATGAGTATCAGCTTGAACAAAATGATTTTGAACATCCTGATAAATCATTGAAAGAAATAAGATTACAAGTTAAAAGACATAGTGAAAAGTGTATTAAAGAAAAATATAATGAGCTCTTGACTGATAAAATTTCAACTTTTGATAACACCTCTAAACTTTACCTTTTTAGCAAATTAAATTTTGATAATAAACCAGCACAATACTTAAAAATCTCAAACTTTAATAGTCGCAAAGTTCTGCATAAGTGATCATAATTTGGAAATGGAGCTTGGTGGATATAAAAATATCCCCAGGGAACAAAGACTTTGCAGGTTATCTAAAGTCTTAGATGATGAAAATCATTTCTTTTTTAATTGTCAAATTAATAATGATATAAGGACTAGTTTTCTTAGTAAAATCTCTAATAAAAACTTAAGATTTTAACCAGCTTGACGCTTTTAATAATCTTATAACTATATTAAATTGTGATATGAATGTTTTGCCCATTATTATAGATTTTATAAAGCAATCTTTGGAGTTGCAAAAAAAAGATCCATACTGGTCAAATCCATACATACTTGCAATTTGTTATATATCTTATGTCAATATTTGTTACATATGAATATATGCCTGTATGTTATATGTTTTGTTAAAATGTTGTTTTGCTATAGCCTATTTAGGTTATTTTGTTTGCAATAAATAAATAAATAAATATAATTTCAACGCCGAGTTTCATTAAAGATATGCCAAATTTTACTGCCGTTATAATCATAAGTTAGTTTTGTGATTTGTCGGCTTAACCGTTTACGTGGATATTTTTTTATTTGTATGAATTTACTACTGGCAAAATGAAAGAATAGTTTACAAAATAGCAAAGAAAACCTACAGAACAACAAGAGCCAAGGACAGTTACATATCTGGATACAGACAAACACAACACAAAAACCAAAAATACAGAAAGAGAGTAACCCGAACCCCACAAAAGCCATGGGTGCACTCAGGTGCTCCGGAAGAGTACGCAATGCCTGCCTGTAATTAGACACCGGTCGAGTCACTAGTTGTCATGTCTAAGGAAAAGTCAAATACAGGAAAAGGCAAAACTACCTATGACATGGCCCAAATGTCAGATTGTATTTGGGACACTGATTTCCCCTAACGATCGTCATGGTGACGACCATAGAACTTCTGGAGAGATAACATCAACCATGAACCAACCATAAAGTGACGTCTTTATTGGAGCAGTAGTGTCGTTTAAATACTTCATTCCAAACAGTTTAGCATTTCATTGCAACTCAATTCTGGTGCATCACTAATCAACTATAGCAATACAAACACAGGCCTAGGTTGCAAATACTATCGCAGAGTGTGTGTGCGCAACAAGTAGGTGTTATTAGACGTACGTCAGATGTCTCTTAAGGCCGTCTTGAAACTTTCCATTCCTTTACTCGTTACTGTTGGTTCTGGCAGAATGTTCCAATCTTCGATGGTTTTTTGGAGCAAATGAGTATTTGTATGCGTCTGTATTGGTTGGTATAACTTGAACTGCTTTGGAGACAGTCCTGACTTATATACGTTGTATGAATGTACCTTAACATGTATGTTTAATTAAGGAACAAAAGTAAATGGTCAAAATAAAACAAAATATATGTTTGATACATAATTTATTCTATTATTTTATTATTATATCTTTATTCTCATAAAGCCAAAGTTACATTGGTACAGAGTAAATACTGATATCTGCAATCAATTCAATAGTCATTATGTAAAATTTAAAGTCATAATTATCAATTATCACCATGCAGCCAATATTTCACGCCTAATTACAGCATTCGCAGTACTTTGATCGAATCACTTGATATTCAGTCGCCATATTGAATAAACGTATATATTATCGTATTTGTATGGCATGACGGAAAAAGTGCTATAACTTTGTCATACATTAATATTTTTGCATAAAACTTTTTGCATAGCGTTTCTATTACGTTAAACATACAGTTTTGAACAAAACACATTAATTTTAATGCGTTTTTCGGTCATTTTTTTATTGTTTTCGGTTATTCCTCTTGTTTTCGGTTGTTTTCTGTTATTCGAGCTACCGGGAGACAGCAATGTTAAGTTAACCTGGTGCTAAGGACTTTCTTAGTTTTTTCTGACTACCTACACCAAGATCTTATTCATGTTGATTAATTACATACTTATTGTTTTTCTCAAGATTTAAGATGTTTCATCTTTTTATATTATTACAAAAGTTAGTTAAAATTACATCACAACATAATGTCCAAGTTGCAATCAGAAGGTCATATTGGCCAATGAACAAGAAAACACCAATATGTAGATTAGAACGAATAATCCTAACCCCTTTTTTTGCGAGGGTTCAAATTTAGTCCCATTACTTGTAATGTAGCAGAGCAGGAGTGAATCCTTTTTTTTGCGAGGGTACGAATTTAGTCCCATTACTCCTAATGTAGCAGAGCAGGAGTGAATCACTACCCGCACTTTGATGTCAAAAGAAAGTTGCATATACATGCAAATGTGGTTGATCTTGATATCTTTCGACAGTGATTTGTTTATCGGTTTCGTGTTTGAAATCTATATAACCATGTAACCACAGGTACTAATAATTGTATCCCAAAGCTCCACCATATTACCATGGTAACCATAGTTACTAAAAAAATAAGTCATTTTTTCTGGCTGTACCTTCATTTTTTGTAGGAAATCTCCAACATGAAGAGGAGTCATTTACATAGTTTTTTGGTTAAAAACCGTGTAAATTTGATTTTTGTTTGTTTCTTTGAATAGAGTTTCTTTATTATATAGGGGAGCTATCTGATATAATTTTGATAAAGGACATTCTGATGATCATATATACCAAGATTAATTGAAATAAGGCAAATGGCTTGAATGAAAAGATAAAAATGTAAAAACTTTAAAGACATACTGACAAATGAAAGAAAAGTTATAAAATAGCTCACCTGGTTTCCAGTAAGTTGAGATAATCACAAAAACAAGCAATAAAGTTTCATTCAACTCACTAATTAATGTACTTTAGTATAAAGATAGATTATATTAAAAAAAACATGTTTTTTCATAGTCAATGAGGAGAGCACTCAAAACCATATATATTAATGATACATCATTACCAAAAATAATGTTATCTACTAGCCATCACAGATTAAAAATTTTATTCTTCTCATATACTTCATATAAATATAAAAAGATTGCTGATTTTATTCAGCACTACATTTTGGAAGTTTACAATTGACTGTACACATTGGTCAATAGCAATGAAAATTCTGTCATGAAGATTTCCAGAAACATTCTTTGTTTTCCTTCCATTCTGAACTTTGGTCTTCATATATTTCCTGTCAAAACAAATAACGAACATTAAATAACTGGGACATATACACATTTCATGAAAATAAAATTAGTTTACAAGAAAATACTAAATACCATGCATATTGTCAGTACTTGTACAGTTGTCTTTGTTTAACCTAAAAAATCTAGTTGTTTCAGAAGATGAGCTCTTGTGTTTTTCTTTACAATCAAACGTTGGCCTCTTTAGCACTTGTGGCAGCTCTCACGGAATGATCCACAAAGCTTCCTAGCAGATCCCTAAGTGGTGGTTAAGGAAGGGATGCCCTTTGATTGGGGGGGGGGATGTATTCAGGGCATAATATTGAAAAATCTGATCATACACTGTAGTGAGTGCTATGTTTTGTTAACTTCTTCCCATAGCTGAAATATGCTTGCTAGGCATTCAATCAATCAGTCTATATTTAAATTATTTGGCTGTTCCAAAGTTATTTTGGTCATGCCAAGACAACCAATTAAGATCTAAAAATGATTTATGTAACAAGATCTATTAGAAGTTATAAATAATTAAAAAAAAATTCTGTTTTAAACCAAAGAATTCTTTGTTTCATTTTTCCTTGAAGTCATTACAGTCAAACAGGTTTTAGCGACCCCCTCTATATAACAACTTCTTGTGTTATGCGACTGTATTTATTTCTACCCAGTATTTTCCCATAAATTTTACCTATATATTACGACTCCTTGTCTTACGCAAATAACGACCCTGTTTTCCGTTCGTTTTTGACCAAGATAACCTGTCTAAAACGACTTTCGAGACTGTTAAGTCCTTACAGGATAAATAAAACCAGTCTGATGAAAAAGAAGATTTGTTGACCATTGTCAAATAAACAAGATCCATCGAAATGCTAACTAAAGTTTAAAGTTATCAAAATGTTTTTATTTTTTATTATCTTCTAAGTGAAGTTCAGATTGCCCTGTAAATTTGAATAGTCCTCAGTGCTGTTGGCCCCCCAGTGTCATTATTCGATTTTTGTTGCTATCCGTATTGGAAATGGTGATGTTTCTCAAAAACGTCATGTTTATTTTATGTTCATGCCCTTTTGTTTTACAAAGAGCAATAATCAATACTAACCTGTGTATGCTGGTTCTAAAACCAAATTGCACTTTGTGCACAAAGCGTATTATTAAAACACAAGGAAATAAGTAAAACCAGTACAAAGAAAATTACAACAACTGAATGGGGAATAAAGTTGACCTGCGTTAATGCAATCAGAAATCAAATTATCAACAAAAAAAAAAATCACACTTCATGGAGGACCACACTAGTATAAGGTACATTTCTGCAATATATTAAATCAATCTGTCAAGTGGTTTGTGAGAAGATTTTTGAAATTCAGCCAATCAGAACACATTAATGGCAATGGCAGCCATGTTAAACACTTGATCAGCACCAAACACTCTGTTAGGACCATAATACAAATTCCTGCTTAGTTACATTCAAATTGGCCAAGTGGTTTGAGAAAAGAATATATAAATGTAAAATTTTGCGGATGACAATCTATGACAATGATGGTGGCCAACTAAAAATTATACTTGTAAATATTTTTTTCTAATTTTAATTTTTTTTTAGTATAAATTAACACTATAAAACCCAGCCAAATATATAAAAATATTTGCCAAAATCTTAATACTGAACCTTTTTCCATATAGGTACGACTGCTTTAACTGTATCGATAGCATAATGGACAGCCTCCAGACTTTCCTTTCTGTGAGGGGACGATACAACAATGATAATACTGGCTTCTGTAACAGGAACAACTCTATGAATGAAAAACAGCATGTGTTATGATACAACAAAGAAAGATCCAGAAAACAAAAGAGTTGTATCCCATTTGAAATTATAATAAAGGGAAACATATTAACCTAACAATAGTTTTTCTACTTATTATACTACCTTTTACAAGGTATATATAGATCTGATTTTTCATTTTTAATCATAAAACCTATTAAATCTCAAGACATGACATTTCTAAGTCTGGAAAAATATGCAACATACAGGAAGATTATATTGTACTATAAATATTTGAAAATTTGTTTCTGTGACATAATTGATTACTTCATGGAACAATTACAGTTTGTGTGATGATTGTTTTGTATACAAAAATTTTAAACTACACAAAAAAATTATTGAGCTTATTTAAGTGTTAAAATTTTTTTTTAGTATTAAAAACAAAAAATATTTTCTTCATTGAAGACTATGTGCACAGTAAATGTAATCAGCTACTAAAACTTTTAAGGGAGAATCCAATAAAACTCCTAAAGAAAGAAAATATCCTTATTTTATTAATAATTTGTATTGATGTAAGAAGAACACTAGAAGACTTCGTGACAAATATTGAATTCTCAATTTATTGGAAAATCCTATCCTATGTTGTAAAGTTTGAATAACCTCCCTTATCTTATCCTTTGTTATAAGTCTGAATTACCTCCCTTACCTTATCCTATGTTGGAAAGTCTGTATTACCTCACGTACCCTATTGTATGTTCGAAAGTACTGCATTACCTTCCTTATCCTATCCCTAAATTGGAAAGTATGTATTACCTCCTTTACACTATCCTATTTTGGAAAGTCTGCATTACCTCCCTTACACTGTGCATTACCTCCATTACCTTATCCTATGTTGGAAAGTCTGCATAACCTCCCTTACACTCTCCTATGTTGGAAAGTCTGCATTACCTTCCTTACCCTATTCTTTGTTGGAAAGTCTGCATTACCTCCCTTACCCCATCCTATGTTGGAAAGTCTGCATTACCTCCCTTACCCTATCCTATGTTTGAAAGTCTGTATTACCTCACTTACCCTATTCTATGTTCCATTGCAATGTTCTCTACTTTCCATTTGTCTCGTATCTGTTGACAAACTTCTAACATTTTCTTCTTTGCCATGGGAATATATGCTTCATATTCCAACAGTCGCACTATCTTACCATTAAAGTTATCTCTTGTTGTTCCTTAAACATAAGATTATTTATTATGACTGAAAAGAGTTTACCAATAGTAGCACACATTTTCATGTAATTTACAAACATTGCCAGTTTTCCAGCCCAAGGTTAGGGTTTTCATAAGTTAACCTGGCTTCATCTCCCAATATATACTGGATGAAATGACAAAGCTGAAAAAATTCTGAAAGCCACATTTATCTACATTTAAACAAACATTCTGAGTTAAGATGCTGTTTTTAAAAGAATCATGAAGGTTTTATTAAAAAATTGATTCATGGTAGAAAAAAAACAATCTGACTCCATTTAAAGAATATCTGATTGATCCAGATAACTTAACACAAATATACAATTTTGTACATTTTCTTCTTGTCTTAAATTACATTGTTTCTTTAGTAATTCGTTAATTATCTCCACTTTCACATTCAATTAATTAATTCTTTCAAACCCCGCATCAGTGTTAAAGAATGATAGTGAATTTTCCCTTACATACTTGTTTACGACTACAAATACAAATACAAATACAAAATTGTTAAAACCTATGGTTTTTCAAAAAATGAATTAACTCTTGCTAATCTGTGTAAATAGGAGTTGAAACTGTTTGGATAAACTTAAACTAACCAGTTACCAGCTGTGTATAATAATCTCTTTTTCCTAAAACAATGATCTAATCAGTCTGGTTAAGTATTATTATCCTGATGTCAAAAAGAACATTGGGTAAGAAGCATAAAATGTATCAAGACATTTTAGACATGCTGGAGTCCAACTTCACTAATAAAGTTAGAATTATATAAAGCCAACTATTATTTCAACATAGCTAAACCATACAAAATAATTGTTACCTGCCAGTGAAATGAAACATGTTTACAATAAGGCTACAAAAACCTTCTGAAGCTAGACCCCCTGCCAGTTTTTGATAATTTGTGTACCTCTTATCCACATGGTAAGATTGAATAACATTATGTACCTATAAACACAGAAACAGCTCCACAACTTGGCGATGTAACAATGCTGGTTAGTTTCTCCAAGTTTATTTTATTTTCTGTGATATCTACATGATCTGTCTAATAAAAAAATCATGTATTCATTTTTTTGTGGACGTCAGTTTCTTTGGTTTTATAAAAAGTTGATGTTTTGAGGAAATTTATTTTTCTGTCTTGTCATTCCTCCTCTGTCATTTCTTGTTCCTGTCTAAAGAAATCCATTACAAAAATTATCTTTTCCCATGAATTATAGTTATAAAGACTTCATGGATCTACATGTAATTCATTAAGTGTTTGAAAATAAAGGTTAACCTCTCCTTAATACCCCCCACCCCACACCAAACAAACAAACAAAACTATGCCCCATGATACAGCTGAAAAATATAATATTCGGAATGTGGTACCAAACAATTCAACTAACATCAGTTTAATGGTGAAATTAATACACAAAAGCTCATGTTTTTTCCTTATCCCACACAATATATAAGTTGTTTATACAAATTACTAATATTTATTTTACTTAATCCTTACATTATGCTCATTCACAAATAACAAAAAAATATTCTGTTCAATTCGGAACTATTTGGAATGTCTTAAAGGTATTATACGTATGTATAAACACTGATCTAAGAGTATTGTTTTGAAGGGTGTTTTAATGCCACTTACAGGAATTTTTTAGCTATTTCATGGTGTCCAGTTTTTATTGGGAGAGGTAGCCGGAGTACCAGGAGAGAACCTGCAGTAGGAAAACTGGCAATCCTTGTCAAGTAAGATTGGATTCGAGTTCACCCTGCCTGCAGTGAGAATCGAACCCGCAATCTCAGTGTTGACAGACCACGTGATCAATAGTAGACAAACTACCTTGACCACTGGGCCACGGAGGCCCCCTGATCTAAGAGTATAAATATATTATAAATATAATATAAATACAAGTGTGGACACAGAAAAACTTCTCGCCTGCATTCCGCACCAGTAACGAAAATAAATTTCGTCATAAGCATTACGTAAATAGCATTAAATATCAGCAGCAGCCTGTATACCAAATATTGTCACCACACAATGCCTAGTTACAGAGGAACTGTTCTAATACAAAAACTTTAACATAGTCACTGGACCGTGAAGTTGAAGTCAAGGTCAGGTGACACCTACCAGACAGTCATGTACTATTCCTCAGCAACCTATATACCAAATATTGTTATCCTACCATGCATGGTTATAGGGGAACAGCCGTAACCCAAAAACGTTTACATAGTCAATGGACCGTGAAATTGAGGTCAAGGTCAGGTGGCACCTACCAGACAGTCATGTACTATTCATCAGCAACCTATATACCAAATATTGTCATCCTACCATGCATAGTTACAAGGAAACTGGTGTAACCCAAAACTTTAACGTAGTCGCTAAACCGTGAAATTGAGGTCAAGGTCAATTGACACCTACCAGACAGTCATGTGCTAGTCATCAGCCACCTATATACCAAATATTGTCATCCTACCATGCGTGGTTACAGAGGAACTGTCATAACCCAAAAACTTAATTGTAGTTGCTGGACCGTGAAATTGAGGTAAAGGTCAGGTAACACCTATTAGACAGTCATGTACTAGTCATCAGCAACCTATATACCAAATATTGTCATCCTACCATGGGTGGTAACAGAGGAACTGCAGTAACCCAAAAACTTTAACGTAGTCACTGGACCATGAAATTGAGGTCAAGGTCAGGTGACACCTACCGGACAGTCATGTACTAGTCATCAGCAACCTATATACTGGTACCAAATATTGTCATCCTATAGCTACCATGCGTGGTTACAGAGGAACTGTCGTAACCCAGAAACTTTAACGTAGTCCCAGGACCGTGAAATTGAGGTCAAGGTCAGGTGACACCTACCAGACAGTCATGTACAAGTCATCAGCAACCTATACACCAAATATTGTCATCCTACCATGCGTAGTTACAGAGGAACTGCTGTAACCCAAAAACTTTAACGTAGTCGCTGGACCGTGAAATCGAGGTCAAGGTCAGGTGACAGGTGACTGGCTGGCAAGTACTCATCATAAGCTACCTCTGACCAAATTTGATGGACCTAGGGCTTGGGCTTACAAATATATGAAGCAAGATGTCAAGTGTTTACGTCGCCGCCACTGGATTCCCATACATATGACAATAATGCTGTGATATATATGTATTAAAGCCCAACTTGGTCAGGATATGTGTTTTGAAGTTTTTTGACACTTGCAGCAATTTTCTTCTATTTTATTATCCAGGGTAGGTGCAGATTCTCTCAGGGGCACACCTGGTGCACCCCCCCCCCCCCAATAAAAAACACACAAAAAAAGAACTTTAAAAAACGTGAAAGAGAAAGACACAATAAACCCACAAAGGACTAGGAAACACAGGTTTTTTTATTATCTCCTTCCATCAAGTCTATGATGCTATATATTTTGTAATTTAAATTTTCATTTGGGTGTCATTGTGCTTCTCTAAGTTAGCAAATTTAATGTTTAATTCAACTTATTATCTATGCTTAAAAAAGCACTACTGCTAGTATACTTTCCAAGCAAGACTATTTTGTGTGTTATTTAAAGAGACACCAATAAAAAACTACTCATATTTTTCCAGAACTTATCAAAGGTTACAGGAACTGATTATCATAAAATGTACCATATTTATTTTATGTCTATCCTCCACTTATGGGTGGTATTACTGCTATTTCATCCCCCTCATGAGCCTCTATTATACTATCAGATGACAGGTATTCCTCGTTCAAAGATAAGATTATACTTTCAGAAATAACAGTTAGACTGTAATATAAGATTAATAAATTAGAATACAAGCTAATTCTAGTCAAGATATGTTTTTGGATACATTTTTCATTACAAGATCGTATCGCTAAAAATGTACTTTATAGTATGTATCTAAACAATTTAATAATCCATGTCCCAATGCACACCTGATAAGCTATAAGCTACAATAATGTAGCTCCTCTTTTTTTATGGATGGAGCTACAAAGAGGTTCCATTACTCTAATGGAGCAGCCGAGAGTGATTCACACCAGGGGTTGCAATGCATAAAATCAGCTATAAAACTGTTTCCCTGGTTTGCTACAT
This sequence comes from Limnoperna fortunei, assembly GCA_944474755.1. Classification (NCBI taxonomy): domain Eukaryota; kingdom Metazoa; phylum Mollusca; class Bivalvia; order Mytilida; family Modiolidae; genus Limnoperna; species Limnoperna fortunei. The sequence continues at coordinate 44,942,461 of OX104116.1, read as the reverse complement.
ACTTTTTTATGTCTGCTGTTTAACTGATATTTCTACAACATCTTATTCGTTAGTTACAAATTCTGGAAGTGCATAATTTCTTAATAGATTTGGTAAAAAAGTATAAAAAAAAACTATACTCATCGCATTAGCCATATCAAATTTTTACCGATATGATTCCACAATTCTACACTCAACGATTTTATTTTTGTCAACAATGCCATGATTACGAAAAAAGTGTTAAAATGATTTTATTAGACATAGTAGAAATGTATGTTGAGCACGGAGAAAGAAAAAAAATATTTATTTAACAAAGACAGCAGTTTAATAGAGGAAAATATGTATAAATTCTACAAGTGTTTTTGCTCCTTTACGAGTAATGGGAATTATTGTAGTCAATAAGCTATTAGCAATTAATAGTACAATCTCTGTCCTTAAGTACTTCCAAGCAGGAAACCTGTTGTTAGATCTCAAAATATTTAGGTTCTAAACTGACTTTTGTCTGGTTTGTAACTGAACACTTTTAGTATGCTTTACAACAAGGAAATACTTACTGCACACTTGCAAGAAAAAAGTTTTAAACTAGAGTAACAACACCTGTGAGCAATGCTCACCATTGATACCCCCCGCTTCACAATTACTTTGAAAATTCAGGCGTTCTTAATTATGAAATTGAAACTTTATCTAGTTAAACATGAAGGCGAAATTGCAGATAATACATGTAACCCTCCCCAATCCCCCAAAGAATGGCATCCCCTATGTCAATGACAAATTCCATGTTTTTCTATGGCAAACCTCCAATAATATTCTGATCAAAATGTTTAATATCCAATTCACAATGGCAATATGTGACCAAGATTCTGTATAAGTTTCAACAAATTCCATTCAGTGGTGTAGGAGGAATTGCAAATAAAAGATGGGTATCCCATTATGTCCATTACAAACTCCATGCTTTTCTATGGGAAACCCCAAATATCATTCCGATCAAAATGTTAAATATCTCCTGCACAATGACACTATGTGACATGGATTCTGTGTAAGTTTCAACAAATTCCATTCAGTGGTGTAGGAATGAGTTGCACATAAGAGATGGGTATCCCTTAAGTCCATGACAAAGTCCATGTTTTTCTATGGGGAAACCCCAAATATCATTCCAATCGAAATGTTATATATCTAGTGCACAATGGCAATATGTGACAACATTCTGTGTAAGTTTCATCAAATTCCATTTAGTGGTGTAGGAGGAGTCGCACATAAGAAATGGGTATCCCCTTATGTCAATGACAGTCCATGTTGTTCTATGGGAAACCCCAAATATCATTCCGATCAAAATAATAAATATCTCCTGCACAATGGCACTATGTGACAAGGATTCTGTGCAAGTTTCAACAAATTCCTTTCAGTGGTGTAGGAGGAGTTGCACATAAGACATGAAGACCCCCTTAGGTCAATGACAATGTCCATGTTTTTCTATGGGAAACCCCAAATATCAATCCGATCAAAATGTTAAATATCTCCTGCACAATGGCACTATGTGACAAGGATTCTGTGTAAGTTTCATTAAATTCCATTCAGTGGTGTAAGAGGAGTTGCACATAAGAGATGAGGGCCCACTTAGGTCTATGACAATGTCCATGTTTTTCTATGGGAAACCCCAAATATTGATCCGATCAAAATGTTTAATATCTCCTGCACAATGGCACTATGTGACAAGGATTCTGTGAAAGTTTCATTAAATTCCATTCAGTGGTGTAGGAGGAGTTGCACATAAGACATGAGGACCCCCTTAGGTCAATGACAATGTCCATGTTTTTCTATGGGAAACCCCAAATATTGATCCGATCAAAATGTTTAATATCTCCTGCACAATGGCACTATGTGACAAGGATTCTGTGAAAGTTTCATTAAATTCCATTCAGTGGTGTAGGAGGAGTTGCACATAAGAGATAGGGACCCCCTTAGGTCAATGACAAAGTCCATGTTTTTCTATGGGAAACCCCAAATATCATTCCGATCAAAATGTGAAATATCTCCTGCACAATGGCACTATGAGACAAAGATTCTGTGTAAGTTTCATCAAATTCCTTTCAGTGGTGTAGGAGGAGTTGCAAATAATAGAAAGTGTAACGGACGGACGGACGGACGGACGGACGGACGTTTTTCAAGCGGGGGGTATAAAAAAAGAAAGAAAAAAGTTAAAGCATTTTTTCAGCCCTGCTGAATTTCTAATAGAACAGGATCTCTAATTTTCATAGTTTATAAGATAATATGAGAGCCCTGGAAAATGTTTTATAAGTACAGTACAGTATCTCTCATTCTCCTAGTCCAGTTTGCATGTGGTCTTAATTTCTTGCAATCAAATCAATTACTAATTATAATTAGATCTATGTGAGATGATGTAAATATTATAATAAACACATGGATAATCTGTATACATGTATGGCATGCATGACCAGTTTTTACATAAATATAAATTGTATTGTGCTTCATGTTCTCTTCTGTATTTTATTTGCATGTTCACACGTAGTACATGCAAGAGCTAGTATATACTGGTATTTTTGAATGCTACTTTTGCTGGATGCTAAAAGAACAAACATTTATACAAGGTATGTGATTTAGAGGAATTGGATGTGATAAAAAAAAATGTATTAATATACAACTGAAAGTCATAAGAGCATTATAAATATTTCTATTAATATTAGATTATTAACAAAATGAATAGGGCATTTAATGGAACATTAAATGACACCATTTTGTATTGTTTTAATATTCATGAACACATTTCACTGAATTACAAATCAGTCTACAGTAACAGCTGAGCATGATAACAGTCCATCTCAGAAGACACAATTTTTACCTTGACCCTGGACCTATAAAAATTATTTCAAATTGGCACAACTCAAAAAATACAAAAGAGATTGTGCTGAAAATTCAACCTGATATTCATTTTATAGTACTTAACAGCTGTGCAAAGTTCAAACAAAATCTGTTGGTGCGTTTTTAAGTTATCATCTGGAAACCATCAATTTTTGACCGAAAAAAATTTTAAATTGGCCCAAGTTGAAAATTAAACTTGATCTTCTTCATTTTATATCATTTGATAACTGTGCAAAGTATAAATAAAATCTGTTGACACATTTTAAAGTTATCATCTGAAAACCATCAACTAGTACTGTTGAATAAAAAAACTTTAATGGGCAAAGTCGAAAATTACAAATTTGATTATGCTGAAAATCAAACATCTGGAAACCACCAAGGCATGGACAGACCGATGGACGAATGGAAACTCATATCCATACACAATACCCTGCCACTTGTGTGGCGGGGTATAAAAATGACAACTCTGAAATGACCTGGTTGTAAAGCAGTACCGTATGTACCAAGCAGGGAATGATCTACAGTCTAATGTAAGAAAGATAAGGATATGTGTGAAGAACTGTAGAAGGAGCTGATTACACACAATTGGTATTGTCTTTAGTAAAAGTTGCTGCAAATCCTTAAATTCCAAGTTTTCAAAAATTAAAAACATTTCTTAAACAATTACATCAAAGTTAAAATGTTGGTATGCCATCATTTTCTTACTGTAAAGTTTCAAGGATCTGGATTGAAAACTGTAGCAGGAGTTGATTTAGCTACAATAATGTAGCTCCACACTGAGAGTGTTTCCAGTGCTCAACATAGAGCTACACAGTGCTTCCCAAGGTGGTGGATAGCTGAGGAACTCTTCTTGGGAAAATAATAAAGAAAGCCTGGTAATACAGCAGTAATTGGCTAACAGTGTATGTGTTTGTAGGGTGCCACACATTCAGTTAATAAATTAAGCTGTTTCAGTATATTAATTTTGGTGTGAATGGTGCATATATTTAAATGTTAACATCGTGTATTATTTTGGATATTTACAAAGTACATGTATATGAATGTTATATACATATATATATATATGTATATATATATATATATTTTTTTTTTTCAAATAAAAGTCCAATATAACTAGAATTTCTGCATTCTTTAATTCAATAGTACTTTCATGCCTTCCAGCAATCTTCAGGTGAATGAATTGAATATCATTAATAATGTTTATAACGTTACTAACGGTAACGTTTATATATGACGTTTTTTTTATCTTTTATTTCTTTTTAGAGTTAGGATTTTACAATTACCCTATCCATCATCGCCTGACAAGGATGTATTAGGGTATAGGCTGACTTTTTAATATGAACTTATGTACAAAAACACAAATAATAAATAGATTTTAAAAAAATCTTTCATTCTCACTTTCACACAAGTAATGCTCATATTCAAAGACAATGTTTAAACAGTAAATATGGAGGTTAATGTAAAGCAAAAACAGCATATTATGGAAACATAGTATCAATAGGTGCCCACATTTTCTGGAATTGTTCCATCTGATTATTTTTCAGTGATACTAGCACATACTCTTCAACATGATAGATATATCTTAAGCTCAATTATATTAGGTATTTTTTCTTTCAATTTACATTGGTAAATATAGTTCTTTACAATAATCATCAAAAGATTTAGAAAATACCTTTCAGAGGTGTATTCAAGTTTATATATGACGTTACAAATATGTATAAGGTAGTTAATTACATATATGCACATTAGGCTTTGAGATGGCAAAATAAATAGAAAATTCATGGTATCGGTTTTTGGATGATTGTTTTATAATCTGGACAAAAACGGACCAAAATTTGAAAACATTTAGTGGAATTCTAAATGACTTGCCCCCAGCCATTAATTTTACAACGGAAATAAACGATCAACAAATACCGTTTCTGGATATCTTAGTGGAGAAAAATATTAATGGAGAAATTATAAATAACATTTACTACAAAGATACAGACACTCATCAATATTAAAATTTTAAATCTTAAATCCTGTCATCCCTCACGTACGAAACGGTATATTCCATATTGTTTAGCAGGAAAATTATGCACAGTTATAGAAAAACCGGATATACAAAAAATGTGACTTGAAGAATTAAAGACGTTTCTGTTGAAACGAGGATACCCATCAACTCTTATAAACAACGCCATTGAAAAATCCACACAGATCCCGATCGCCAAACTTCGTGCTGCTAAAAATGTACAACTGACAAACAACAGCTAATTCCGTTTGTGATTACTCATAATCAGTGCAACACAAATATATTCAATGTAGCTAAACATAACATTCCGATAGTTGCACAAAGTAATAAGCTTAAAAACTGTATAACCGATAGAACTTTACTCCAGAGTAAACATGGTAAAAGAGAACCTCAAAGTGATGCTTTACGAGAAATAAAAGCAAAAAAACTTTATAAGGAAATTAAAACCCATCCTGAATGGACGCTCATAACTATATAACTTTATTACTGACAATATTAACATTTATATTAAAATATTTTGTATACATATGTAATTATATTAACTCCCCTTATTGTGCATATATGTAATTAACTCCCCTTATACCTATTTGTGTAACGTCATATATAAATGTTACCGTTAGCAACGTTATAAACATTATTAACGATATTCATTCACCTGAAGATTGCTGGAAGGCATGAAAGTACTTGTGAATTAATTATTAAGAATGCAGAAATTCTAGTTATATCTATATATATATCACTATGCAATAAAATTCCGCTGAGGAAGGCCGTGAGGCCGAAACGTTCTGAAAATTTAACAGAGTTTTTATATATATATATATATATATTCTGTTGAAGTAATATATCTAGTGAATCCCTACAATATGATTGGTTAATCAAGACGGAGATATCATACCGTATTCCCTGTGAAACCCTGGGAATATTGAAACCGGTTTCAAAATGACATCTATTCATTTATATATATATATATATATATATATATATATATATATATATATATATATATATATATATATATATATATATATATCACTATGCAATAAAATTTCGCTGAGGAAGGCCGTGAGGCCGAAACGTTCTGAAAATTTAACAGAGTTTATATATATATATATATTTATATATATTCTGTTGAAGTGAATCCCTACAATATGATTGGTTAATCAAGACGGAGATATCATACCGTATTCCCTGTGAAACCCCGGGAGTATTGAAACCGTTTTCAAAATGACGTCTATTCATTTACTAATCTATTTGTTTTACATATTATAAATAGTTAAACATAATCATGATAATATAAAGATATGAAATATAGATTTTAAATACATGCAGTTTACGGAATCTATCATCTCCGTCTGCGATTAGTCTTGAAATTTACAAAGGGAAATAACCGTTTTACTTGTAAAAAGGCAAACAAAAGCATTTGCATCGCACTTCGAAAGTGAAATTTACCATAAAAAGTTTTGCTGGGAATAAAAAGTCGTAAACTTAAAATTCCATAAGTTTTGTTGGAATTAAACTATAAAATTTATTATTCATCTAATTTAACTATAACACCAACGTTTTTCGTTTTTATAATATACACAATACACATGAAAGTATTTGTAAAAGTGTGTATTGACCAGTCAAAGAAATCATTTATGAAACAGGTATATGGTACAGTTTTCATGAGCTTACATGTTATGAATGGTAAGTTCTACGATAGTGGTGGTCTAAACAAATTTTTTTCTTCAAGCATGATAAATGTCTACTCTAAAATACTCTAAATATAAAATATTAGAACATGAAGACTTCAACAGAATATAATTGTTATTCAGGCTTCACATGGGATACAGGTTCATATTCCCTGTCTGTATTCTATATTCCCTGAGGCTCAGGGAATATAAAACACAGACAGGGAATATGAACCCGTATCCCCTGTGAAGATCCCGAATAACATATAATATATATTTGCATGTTAACAGGGTATATATTTTAATGTTGACATGGTGAATAAGGTTGTTAAAGGGAACATTTATCTACGATGTTAATTTAGTTTTTTATAACCCTAATGCTGTACAAGCATCATACACATTTCCATTATCTTAGACTTATCCTTCGGGGGATAAATTTGTCATATTGTCTTTTTTAAAACACTTTATTTTAACCTCCTGTACACATAAAATACTGTGACCCTGTAAATAACTGACAAATATAAAGCTAATTAGTATTCAGAATTAAACTCAATACCCCCTAGAGTTATCTTTCTTGTCATCAAATCTCTATTCTTTCAAAAGTATTTAAAAACAATAAAGATGATTTATCATTAAAAGGTCAGAATAATTACTACAGTGTATACATTTATAATAACTGATTACTGATCCTAAATTTAATTACATTAGATATTTTATCATAAATGATCTGTCTGGACTAATTACACAATACATACCAGTATATGAACTTCCTTTGTAAACATGTATATTGTAAGAATTGTCAAATTAAATGTTCTTAAAACTAAACAAATCATGCTTCATTTAACAAAATATCTCTTTTTTAACAATTTATACTAATTGCAACTCATAAAATCATTTAGCTGGAAAATGTCAAAATGTAGATTTAAAAGAAACATTCAAGTCACTATAAGGTTGACAAAGTTTGCATGAGCAAGAATCTACTAGAGTATTCTAGAATGAATATCAAAAGTTGCTGTGGGTGGGGGTAGGAGGGATAATACCCACATGTATAAATACCAGTCATAACTTTATATTGTCATCCTTAAAAACATGAATTTGTAAACTCTTGTAATTTTACCAATACGTACACATAAAGTCCCATCTGAGAGACAACATGCAGGCTGTAAGGTGATAAGTGTTTCTTTATTAACACTTAACATAGATTGTGAGCTTTATTAATGCACATTTAACTGAATTTTTATTACCATACCAAATTTTGACCTTTGACCTAAATTTCACATATTATTAAATAATTATACAATATAACAAACTGAACTAGATATCAGCTCAAAGTTCAATGTAAAAGGTCATCAACCAAGATATGCAACACATTGCTTTGAAGTTATAATTATCTACCCACATCCCAAATATCTTAAGCCTACTTATACTTCTAAGTTATACCCTGGACACAAATAGTTTTGAAGGATGGCTGGATGCACAGACTGACAGACTGAACACTATAGGAAATCCGCCAACTAGTGGCAGGCATTAATTATACAATAGTTGCTTATATAGAGGGCATTGTCATGACATCTTGACTGCACAAGGGAGAGTGTTATTGCCTGAAACATTGATAATGCCAGAGCCAAAGGCGAGGGCATTATCAATGTTTTAGGCAATACAACTGTCCCGAGTGCTGTCAAGTATCATGACAATGCGAGCTATATAAGCAACTAATATATTTATTTTATTGAAGAATGTGTTTAAAACTATTATTTATTTGTAGATGCTTGCTGTACGATTTTAATGTGGGCCTCATGATACATCATCGTTTGGCATTCTTAGGCTATACACAATTAGTTTCTAAACTTTATGACATTTTTTCCTCATTAAGGTTGTACATGTACATATATTTTTTATAAATTAAAAAAAAAACAGTTTTATGTTGCTTGTTACCAAAGAGGGCATTACCTCGACTTATACCATGATCATGCCCTCATATCAAATTACTGCAGATTAATTAATACTAGTATCGGCTGACCTTGTTTTATCCAATAGAAACAAACGTAATTTAACTGATATGAAATAAAAAATATTACATCCATCTTTCATTTTTAATTCAATGTATAATTTACCCCCTGGTATACTGAAGTCTAAACATTCTCCCATTATTGCATAATTGATATAAGGTTTAATCTGATTGGATATCAAGTTAAATCTGCAATCTAAAGTCCTGGTGTGTTTAAGCCCTTTAACATCCTCACAAGTCAGGGTTTGTGTCCACATTGTGTTCACAAAACCCTGACAAACTTAGCTAGGAAATTCCCAGGCTAGAAGATTTTCGTATGACGTCAATCCTTCAAAATATCAACCAATGAAATTGCTTGAAAGAAGCAAGTGTTTGGCAGAAGTCATTCTTACTCATTCTTGAGTTGGAAGAATACGTAATGCAACTAATAAATAACGCGGTAATAACAAACAATTTTCACATGGTCTATGCAACACATCTGTTTGGTTTATTTACAATCAACATCGGGATATCCCCTAACCAAGTCGTGAATGAAAGCGAGCTGTTGATTGGCCGCATTGAGGTAAAATGTATGAAATAGCCAATCAAAATAGTGACTTCTAGCCCGAGGAATTTCCTAGCTAAGTTTGTCAGGGTTTCGTGGACAGATGTGGACACAGAAACCCTGACTTGTTAGAATGGCACTTTAAATTCAATGGAACTCGAGGAAACCAGATTGAACCTATAAATTGCAAACATCATCAATTCTAAATTTTACTATTACAAATATTACTCAATTTGCAACAATAACTGCTCACATCAAATATAAAACAGATTGTATTACGATAAACAGATGTACAATGTACTTACCCACACACAAATGTCCAAAACAGAACAAAAATTTGTTTACCTTGGATATTGTTCCAAAATATTGCCCAAAAGCTGTCTGAATGTACAGTGAGAAGGTATCTGTATCTGACAACTGCTTACTCCTGTTAATTCTCGACTTTTTGCAAAGAACAATAAACTGACCTGAAAATAAACAGAAACCTACATTGATGGGCAAGTCAGGAAAACTGGACCAGATTGCAAAGCATGTGAATTAATATATGGGACATGTCTAAATATATGGTTTAAAATCAAGTTGATAAAAATGTGGTCTGTGTCAAAAACTGTATATGAAAATGTTTACTCAACTAGAGGCTCCCAGGAGCCTGTAATCGCTCACCTGGAATCCAAATGACTTAAACTATATTAAAATTTTTGAAATTAACAGTTTCAGTCTAGTTGTTATAGCTTTTAAGTTACTGTGCAAAAACTAAACATTTCTTCAAAAAATTTGTTAAATACAATAACTCCTATAAGGTGCCATCCACAATTTCTGAAAATTAAATGGTTTTTAGGCATTGTCCTTTAGGGTACTTTAGAAATTTACAGTTTTACTCTACTAATAGGTGTGTTATAGACTAATTTATAATTAAAAAACTGTTCATATGTCCAAATTCATAATGAAAGGGCAATAACTCCTATAAAGAGTCATCTTGCAATTTTTGGACTAAGCAATCATTTGTAGGGCTTCTATTGCTGATCATTTGTGCAATTTACAGTTTTAATCTAGCTACTATAGTTTTCAAGTTACAGGACAAAAATGGAAAATTTCTTAACAAAATTGTCATTTAAGGGCAATAACCCCTATAAGGAGTCATCTGACAATTTCAGACCAATTAAATGAATTGTAGGGCTTTTTTGCTGATCATTTTTGCAATTTATTATTTTACTCTAGCTGCTATGGTTTTTAAGTTACAGGACAAAAACGGAAAATTTCATAAAAAATTGCAATTTAAGGGCAATAACTCCTATAAGGAGTCATCTGACAATTTCAGACCAATCAAGTGAATTGTAGGGTCTTTATTGCTGATCATTTGTGCAATTTACAGTTTCAATCTAGCTGCTATAGTTTTCAAGTTACAGGACAAAAACGGAAAATTTCATAAAAAATTGCCATTTAAGGGCAATAACTCCTATTAGGAGTCATCTGACAATTTCAGACAAATTCAGTGAATTGTAGGGCTTGTATTGTTGATCATTTTTGCTTTTTACAGTTTTACTCTAGCTGTTATAGTTTTAAAGTTACAGGACAAAAACGGAAAATTTCATTAAAAAATTACCATTTAAGGGCAATAACTCATATAAGGAGTCATCTAACAATTTCAGACCAATCAAGTGAATTGTAGGGTCTTTATTGCTGATCATTTGTGCAATTTACCGTTTCAATCTAGCTGCTATACAGCGGTCGCGCTAGGTTAGAAAAATTGTGCGTGTAAAAAACGCACTGACACTTTTTTATTGCGTGCCAGTTATAAAAATTTGCGTGAAATGCATTATAATTGCGTTCACACATTAAAATAATTTGCGTGCCGATAACGCATGGTCATGAAATTTTGCGTGGGCACCAAAATTTTTGCGTGAAAAACGCAAATAGTCGCGTTAACGCGACCGCTGGCTATAGTTTTCAAGTTACAGGACAAAAACGGAAAATTTCATAAAAAATTGCCATTTAAGGGCAATAACTCCTATAAGGAGTCATCTGACAATTTCAGACTAATACAGTGAATTGTAGGGCTTGTATTGTTGATCATTTTTGCTATTTACAGTTTTACTCTAGCTGTTATAGTTTTAAAGTTACAGGACAAAAACGGAAAATTTCATAAAAAATTACCATTTAAGGGCAATAACTCATATAAGGAGTCATCTGACAATTTCAGACCAATTAAGTGAATTGTAGGGTCTTTATTGCTGATCATTTGTGCAATTTACAGTTTCAATCTAGCTGCTATAGTTTTCAAGTTACAGGACAAAAACAGAAAATTTCATAAAAAATTGCCATTTAAGGGCAATAACTCCTATAAGGAGTCATCTGACAATTTCAGACTAATACAGTGAATTGTAGGGCTTGTATTGTTGATCATTTTTGCTATTTACAGTTTTACTCTAGCTGTTATAGTTTTAAAGTTACAGGACAAAAACGGAAAATTTCATAAAAAATTACCATTTAAGGGCAATAACTCATATAAAGAGTCATCTGACAATTTCAGACCAATCAAGTGAATTGTAGGGCTTTTATTGCTGATCATTTTTGCCATTTACACTTTCACTCTACCTCGTATATTTTTCAGGTTATATTGTAAATACCAAAAATTTTGTCAAAAATCGTCAAAAAAGGGCAATAACTCCTACAATAAGCCAATACACAACTTCGCATTAATAGCAACTATTGTAGACCTTAATGTGCTGATCAATTTAAAGTAACGGTTTTCTCTATAGCTATTATAGTTTTTTAGATAATGATCAAAAACCTGTGTTGACCCCCATGTTCTATTTTTAGTAACAGCGGCCATATTTGTCTGTTGATCAACACCCTGGGTACAAACTTGAAACTAGGAACCCTAAGGATGATTGTGGCCAAGTTTGAAAAAAATTGGCCCAGTGGTTTCAGAGGAGAAGATTTTTGAAAAAGTTTACGACGGACGACAGACGACGGACGACGGACGCCAAGTGATAGCAATAGCTCACATGGACCTTCGGTCCAAGTGAGCTAAAAAGTGGAAATATTTCTTAGTTCTGAAAATTTGGCAATGTTCTTGAACTATCCATAATATCAGGTTCACAACTTCAATATGTGTGTGGTTTTTTGTGTGTGAAGTTTATGAATTCGGTTTGAAAACTGTGTGAGTGGTTGATTACAGAAAGTTGGTTTGTTTCAGCAATTTTTCAGCTACTGTATATCATACTTAGTATTGTCCAGTTTTTATTGGGGGAAGAGTACCCGGAAAAAACCCTAGACCTTCTGTAGGAAAACTGGCAATCCTTGTCAATAAATACTGGAGTCGAGTGCACACTTCCTGCAGTGAAACTCGAACCCACAATCTCAGTGCTGACAGACCACAATAGAAATTGACTACTGTGTATACTGTAATTAATATTCATGAGGTATAATAATATAATTAACATCAAATGCACTCTGTTTAGAGTCTGCCTCAAACCCCCCGACACTGAACAACAGTAGATCACTAACTACCTTAACAATTCATCAAAATCTATGAAGTATCATTACTCAATTGAACACAATTTTCTGGTTTCTCTCATGATATAGAAGCCAACAATAATGCATTGATGAAAGCATCCTTGAAACAACAATTTCTTTTTAAGCTATGAAAATAGATATTCTAAAATTAGAACGATTCCATAGCAATAACTTTCCTGCAAACAATATATTGGCGAATACTAGTACATTTTGTACATGTACATGTTTTTATTCAAACAGACGTTATATTCCGTCACTTTAAATAAATTATAAAATGATGCATGTATTTTTTTTTTATGAATAGGTGGTAAGTTGTTCCTTTAAATTGTGTCATACAAGAGAAGTCACACACTTCTAGTAGTTAATTTCCATACTAGTAAGCACCAAATGTGTATAATTTACATGTACAATAACAATATTAATTGGAACACAGTTGGGTTTTAAAAAACAGAAAATTTTAAACATAAATAGCCTAGATCAATGAAGACGCATGTTCTTCAAATTATCGGTAGATCATATGTATTGGAATCATACCAAATATCTTTGAAAATATTTATTTTAAAATTAGACCTTGACCTTGATCATAAACATTTGGCACTATTTGGCTAAAATCCAGGTCTTCTCATTTTTCCCTTATTTTTTCAATCTTCAGATTAGTTTCTGTTTTAGTCCAGATTTATCATTTGTAAGTTATTATATTACTACCTACATGTATATGTACTAGTATACACATTTTGTTGTTAACATTTTTAAAATACATACCAGGTATTACATCTGGTTACAAGAATTTCATATTATTACACCTACATGTGCAAAAACAATGTATATTAAATTGACTGACCTATACATGAGAACCAAACGTTTTCATTAAGTGTAATAGTAGGTGTATGTGTTCTCAAAATACAGACTCAGTGTGGCACATGGATGATGGACAGGACTGACTTCTGTCATGAGTCTTGTAAGGATTTATTTTTTAATGGAGGTTACTTGTCACTAGACATGATATGCCCAACCCCATCTTCCCAACCAAACCCAACTGGCTATCTGCAGTTCTTGGCAACATCAGGTATGGAAGGGTCTGGGAGGGGCCCTTTACAGATACATTTGTATTAACAAAATTTAAGAACAAAATTGGAACATGTCTAGGCACTTGTATGATTTAAAAAAAAATATGAAGCCACAATGTGAGAAGTATGGTCAAATTTCAGAAGCAAACTATATAAAGTTTGTCTCACTTCAGTAACCATACTCTAATTTCTTGAAATAAAAAGGGAAAAACATACAGTACAGACACAAAAAAATTATTTAAATTTTAACAAGAAAACTTTTGATGCAAAGCATCAGTTCGCCACCGATTTGTTCTGCATTCTGCACGCGTTTGTCAAAATGATTTGAAAAAAAATTACGGGATGCATTTTGAAGCATGTTTATACCTACGTTACAGAGGTTATTTTTATGTTCTTTGCAAATATATTCAATTGTAATATGTCAAAGCTTTAAGTTAATATTTTGTTCAAATTATACATTAACAGCATATACTTTAGACCCAATAGTGTGTTTTTCTTAGAGGCTGTATTATGTATAATCAAACGTTTCGAACCTTGAATATGTGTTTTTCTATCTGTTTGCATTTGCTTAAATGCATAATACATATCATTTCGACAATATGGCAATCAGAGAAAATAATCTCAATTTTTAGATTGGATTAAAAAATTGTACGTGTAGAGGACCCAGATTTTCAATCGAACTAAAAACACACAATTTCTAAGGACTATCGAATGAACATTTGCTTAGACAGAATTTCAATTTCTAAACAGAAGGCATTTTAACTTTTCCCCCATAAGGTTCTATGTAACGCTAAGTCCTGGCTAATTTGAATTGTCGATTTCTAAATTTGGGCACATGTAATCTTTTGTCATATATTAAATCACAAATATACTTGAATTAAAACAAACTAATATTTAAGTTGCTCAAATAAATTATTGTCATAACATTTATATATTGAATCTTACAAATGCGGCATACTCTGGAATTGTATAAACAAAATTGCCTTTTATTCTGATTTCCGATTTTTCAAACCTACGCTCTTCGATAGAACTATCACCGAATTATACAGTACCAGGATAAAAATGGCCTCCCACTATTATTAACTTCCCTAAAAAGAATACCAACAAAATTTATTATTTCATGAAACTTTGACATTACCAAAGCATTTTTGCAGTCGAAACTTAGGTATCATCTTGTTTTTTCACTCAAGTTAAATGATTGACATTCTTGTAGCAAATTTCTGTTCATTTATGGTAACTAAGTGTACTTAGAAATATTTTCTCCTTTATCCGTCGTTAGCAACGAAAGTGAATACATATATATCGCCGCCCTCCTAACACAAAACTAAAGAGATTTCACAAAACTAATTACAAAGTGATTTTAATAGAGAAAGTCTAAAAATATACATGCATATTAAAACAATAATTAAACCATTCTTATTTGGAATTTTTTATACCAAACATGATTTATTTATATTTTTGTAAAATTAGAAAAATGCCATTTTAAAGTTTATATTCACTCATTTTGTAGAAGTTAGTAGCAATAGTTTTCATTTCAACTTTAAAAACATTTCAAAAGATATAAAAACAAATTGACAAATATGAAAATAATGTTTCCAACAAACCAAAAAAGGTATCCTGATTTGTTACATGTTTTTCTGAAATCATTCATTTTTTTAAAACACTCGGTCTCCTCTGTTTTTCAAAATCCTGTTATACTCATTACAAATGGATATCAATAAGTTACTATATATACTATTTTAAAAAATACACTAACAGGTCTTATACAGTATTTATGCAGTTTTTCTCTGAAACACAATATTATGAAAAATTTAAACACGGTCATGGCATTCCCACTTTATTTGCATTTTCTCTGATAATAAATGGGCGATACAAAAAAAAGAAGCCTTTTTAGGATGTTTTATAACATTTGGCATATATTAATTCTTACATGGTGTAAAATTGTATTGTTCTAACATAAATTACAGTATTTCGCTTATTAGAAAGATTAATAATGCCAAGCTTTATCAAGTTCACTTGTACATTAGAAAACTAAAGCTATGTAAAAAACATGCAAAAAAAGGTGTGTGACATATTTACAAAATATTAAATTTCCAAGTGTTGTAAAGTAAAACAATAATCAGTTTATGCTCTAATGCACTATCTTAGGCCATATTCATACCATTATCTTTACTGTTTGGTATATCATGATGCATAAAGTGGTGCTCATTCAGCCGAGGTCCTTTATCAAGGTATCTACATGTATACCAAAATAAAACTTGAAAAAATGACCAATTCAAAATAAGACTTTTTCTTTAAGCTGTTTAAAAGGACTCTTTTCCAAAGGGCGCACCTAATGATTTGTAAAAATCAGTTGGCTGTCATTACAAGTTACAAGTTCTCCTTGATGTTCTTTAACATATACATCGGAAAATATTTTCTTCTTTCGAAGGGTAGCAAAAAATGTAAGGAACGTGACAATTGACTTAAAATGTCTATCAATTCCTTACATGTGATTTGTTTTATTCTGTTAAACAATTTCTGATAATATTTCATCTTACAACACTTCCATAATTTGATATAAGAATAATATGGAGTAGGTGTTGCTAAAATGCGAGCAAAAATATAGTCCTTAAGTTTTTTAAATTTTTGCACTCAATTCTTTGTTTTTGTTATTATTTATTATTTTGCAAGTACCTTACATGTACTAGTATGTCAAACTGAAAAAGAGAGAGACAAAATTGTTTGACAAATACTTCTCAGTTGATCATTACATTTACACACTGTTACAAAATGATTGAAGACATCAGGGATTATGGATAAATTTATACTAAGTTTTTAAAATGTCTCTTTATTTTTAAAATTGTGTCCCCCCCCCCTCCTCCAACCAAGTGGTTTCTCCACTGTGTATAAGGCAAGAATTCATCTGAAAAGATCGTATGGTTAGGTGCATACAAACCTAAACCTTTTTTAGAAATACAATACAGACCCCACCATTTTCTTCTGGCGTACAGTCATAATTTGAAGTCATAATTTCATTAAAAATGAATATCATTTTGTTAAGAATTATCCCTCATTGATCAGTGCTATTATCCTTATCACCATTCTGCCTATTTGATACACCTTTTTTTAAATGACCAATGAAATTAACGGCCATGAACTTAAATAGTCACGTTGACATAAAGTTTGAATTGGTGGAAATATTCAAATTGTACTGTATTTGAAGGTTTTATCATCAAGTTCATGATCTGATAAATCATTACATGATGTAGAACATATTCTATGGAGAACTAACAAGTAAGTAAGTATTTGTTTGTTTTTATTGATAGTTCTAGTTACAGTTGGATGTTTTATGTTTGGGAAAATACAGTAACTGAGTTAGTTTACTTTTTTGTTTACACAGTTTTATTTTGTTTGCCGAGATTGTGTTTTTGAATAACTTATATTTTGGTCTGTGTTTGCATTTTATTAAATTTTATGTAGAAACTGAATATGGGACCTGTTGGTAATAATCATGATTAAAGTTTTTAGACAGACTATCAGTTTGAAAATTTGTATTTATTTATAATTGATGTTACTTCTGAGTACCCTAAAAGTGCCTCAGAATTGCAATAGTAATACAATGACGTCAGATTTTTAACAAAACAATTCAGAGATTAAAAAAAAATAATGTTACATGAATGAAATTTTTGTTATAAACATTTGTTTTTAATCAATGTCAAATTTATTTTTTAAGTCTACCATTAAAATAAATTTTAGTGCTCTTCTCCATTCACTTTGTGTCAGTTTTTTTACCGTACCTTCTTCCGGATGAAAAAAATATCAGATCTTTACTTGCTATAAAGGGCTATAACTACATGTACTTGACTGTTATTATTTTCCAACATCTGTTACAAATATCACTTTGGGATTAAAACTGTGTTAATTTTTTTTTATTATAATTTGTTAACTATCATTATGGTTATATCTATGCCAAATTTTACTGCTGTTATAATCCGGAATTAGTTTTGTGATTTGTCGAATTATCGACAGAATTCAGTCCTATTGCACGTAATGTAGCAAATAAGAAATTCTAATTTTGGTCTATTTATAAAAAAATCAAACATAATATTCATCATATTACGTTATTAAAGCTTTAGACATAGCGATTCTAACAGGAAACAATCTTTATTGAAGAAATTTCATTTTTCTTCTTTGAAAATGAACGTGGAAAATTTTATGTTGATCATTTTTCCATATATGGATAATGTGACCTAATTTTATTATAAACAAGCTAATTTGCATACTGTAACAACCATTCCGAAGTAAGAATCCAGTAATTTACATATGTATTACCTATGATTCAACACGCCATTCAGTTTTGGGTTCCTCAATGTTTTTCATGTAGTAAAAGTAATTAAAAAGAGACACGAATGTCAATTAATACACAATGCACAGTGGGTTATTAAAAACATCAATAACTATCATCCATGTATCAATACTGATGGATTTTAAACATGAAACTGGAAAAAAAAAGGTGACACTTTCCAAAGATATCAAGATCGACCACGTCTTGATTGTATATGCAACTTCTTTTGGACATCAAAAGTGCCAGGAGTGATTCACTTCTGCTCTGCTACATTATAAGTAATGGGACTAAATTCGTACCCTCGCCAAAAAAAAAAACCAGAGGCTCTTAAGAGCCTGTTTTGCTCACCTGATTTTATAGGCAATGAAGATGGCATTTCCCTGATGTTAAAGTAAGTCCTGTAATTTTCAATTAACTTTAAATAGGACCATCCAAACAATATTACTAAAAAGCTTTGTTTAATTGGTTAACCGGTTGTATAGAGAAGATTTTTTTTATTTGCCCATAGGGTCCTATGTTAAACTAAGTCCTGCGGCGGTGGTGGCCATTTTGAATTTTCAATTGCCATAAAAAACATAAACTTTAGAAAGGACCATCCAAACAATATTGCTAGTAAGTTTTTGTTCCATTGATTAACCGGTTTCAGAGAAGAAGCCTTTAAAAACTTTTTCCCATAGGGTCCTATGTTAAACTAAGTCCTGCGGTAGCGGCCATTTTGAATTTCCAATTGCCATAAAAAACATAAACTTTATAGAGGACCATCCAAACAATATTGCTAGTACGTTTTGTTTTGATTCGTTAAACGGTTTCGGAGAAGAAGCCCTTTTAAACTTTTTTCTCATAGGGTCGAATGTTAAACTAAGTCCTGCTGTGGCGGCCATTTTGAATTTCCGATTGGGATAAAAAACATTAACTTATAGAGGACCATCCAAACAATATTGCTAGTAAGTACATGTATTTGTTTCCATTGATTAACCGGTTTCAGCGAAGAAGCCTTTAAAAACTTTTTCCCATAGGGTCCTATGTTAAACTAAGTCCTGCGGTAGCGGGCATTTTGAATTTCCAATAGCCATAAAAAACATAAACTTTATAGAGCACCATCCAAACAATATTGCTAGTAAGTTTTGTTTTGATTTGTTAAACAGTTTCAGAGAAGAAGCCCTTTTAAACTTTTTTCCCATAGGGTCCTATGTTAAACTAAGTCTTGAGGTGGCGGCCATATTGGTTTACCATTCAAAATAAAAAACACAAACTTTGTAAAGGTCCATCCAATGAACATTATGGCAAAGTTTGGTTTCAATTGGCCAAGTGGTTTCAGAGAAGAAGATTAAAATGTAACCAGAGGCTCTTAAGAGCCTGTATCGCTCACCTGATTTTATAGGCAATGAAGATGGCATTTCCCTGATGTTAAAGTAAGTCCTGTAATTTTCAATAAACTTTAAATAGGACCATCCAAACAATATTACTAGAAAGCTTTGTTTCATTGGTTAACCAGTTGTATAGAGAAGATTTTTTTTATTTGCCCATAGGGTCCTATGTTAAACTAAGTCCTGCGGGGAGGTGGCCATTTTGAATTTCCAATTGCAATAAAAAACATAAACTTTATAAAGGACCATCCAAACAATATTGCTAGTAAGTTTTTGTTTCCATTGATTAACCGGTTTCAGAGAAGAAGCCTTTTAAAACTTTTTCCCATAGGGTCCTATGTTAAACTAAGTCCTGCGGTAGTGGCCATTTTGAATTTCCAGTTGGCATAAAAAACATAAACTTTATAAAGGACCATCCAAACAATATTGCTAGTAAGTTTTGTTTTGATTGGTTAACCAGTTTCAGAGAAGAAGCCCTTTTAAACCTTTTTCCTATAGGGTTCAATGTTAAACTAAGTCCTGCGGTGGCGGCCATTTTGAATATCAGATTGGGATAAAAAACATTAACTTTATAGAGGACCATCCAAACAATATTGCTAGTAAGTTTTGTTTCCATTGGTTGGCCGGTTTCAGAAAAGAAGCCTTTCAAACTTTTTCCCATAGGGTCGTATGTTAAACTAAGTCCTGCGGTAGCGGCCATTTTGAATTTCCAATTGCCATAAAAAACATAAACTTTATAGAGGACCATCCAAACAATATTGCTAGTAAGTTTTTGTTTCCATTGATTAACCGGTTTCAGAGAAGAAGCCTGTTAAAACTTTTTCCCATAGGGTCCTATGTTAAACTAAGTCCTGCGGTAGCGGCCATTTTGAATTTCCAGTTGGCATAAAAATCATAAACTTTATAAAGGACCATCCAAACAATATTGCTAGTAAGTTTTGTTTTGATTGGTTAACCGGTTTCAGAGAAGAAGCCCTTTTTAACCTTTTTCCTTATAGGGTCCAATGTTAAACTAAGTCATGCGGTGGCTGCCATTTTGAATATCAGATTGGGATAAAAAACATTAACTTTATAGAGGACCATCCAAACAATATTGCTAGTAAGTTTTGTTTAAATTGGTTGGCCAGTTTCAGAAAAGAAGCCTTTCAAACTTTTTCCCATAGGGTCCTATGTTAAATTAAGTCCTGCGGTGGCAGCCATTTTGAATTTCCAATTGCCATAAAAAACACAAACTTTATAGAGGACCATCCAAACAATATTGCTAGTAAGTTTTTGTTTCCATTGATTAACCGGTTTCAGAGAAGAAGCCTTTTAAAACTTTTTCCCATAGGGTTCTATGTTAAAATAAGTCCTGCAGTGGCGGCCATTTTGAATTTCCAATTCCCATCTAAAACACAAACTTTATAGAGGACCATCTAAACAATATTGCTAGTAAGTTTTGTTTTGATTGGTTTAACGGTTTCAGAGAAGAAGCTCTTTTTAACTTTTTTCCCATAGGGTCCTATGTTAAACTAAGTCTTGAGGTAGCGGCCATATTGGTTTACCAATCAAAATAAAAAACACAAACTTTGTAAAGGTCCATCCAATGAACATTATGGCCAAGTTTGGTTTCAATTGGCCAAGTGGTTTCAGAGAAGAAGATTAAAATGTAAAAAGTTTACAGACGCCGCCGCCGACGACGACGCCGACGGACGCAAAGTGATAACAATAGCTCACATGACCCTTTGGGTCAGGTGAGCTAAAAAGTTTACAGACACCGACGCCGACGACTACAATGCCGACGGACGCAAAGTGATAACAATAGCTCACCTGACCCTTTGGATCAGGTGAGCTAAAAAAGAGAGGGTACAATTATTCGTTCTAGGTTATATCATTTCTGAGGTTATTTTTTAACAGTATTCCAAGGAGATTAAACACAATTTACTCAGATTTAATTAGATTTTCATGTGATGACATTGAGGTCAAATTTCAAGGTCATCTACCATGATATGCGACACATTGCAGGCCTCTACAATAACTTTTTTAAACTTGTCCCTTTGGACAGGTACATGTAACTTTCAAAATTTACCCGAATGAAACATCACTTGTCTGAAAATTTTGACCCAGAACATCCAAAATTTGTATGTTTAAATGATAAGGTTAAAAATAATGCTTAGCTTACGTTATGATAGATTAAAAAATAGTAAATTTTTCTCTTCTTTCTTTGCATTGTTGTCATCTGCTTTTTTTTCTTGGACGTCATGAAACAGAATTTCGTCAGATATCTATGTGTGTTGATGTTTCAATGTCAAATTAGTTTTACAACTATTATCGGCAAGCTCAGTTCTTTCAAGCATTTTCTTGATCACCAATAAGTTGTATACTGGTCCCATTATAGTCCGAGAATCCTCTGCCCTCCAACGCTTTTTTTTATAGATTAACTGGATGAAAATGTTTTATCAAATCTGACACGTTGAAATGTGCCGACCCAGACAGGTGTCCCAAAATCTGCTGTTTTGCTTATGGAGAGCTCTCTGACGTCCCACGCAAAAAAAAAGCATTGGATGGCAGAGGATTCTCGGACTAGTCCCATTACAGCTTGAAGTTAGGGCTATGCATACTTAGTTTCAAACCAGTGCCAAGTCATGTTAGAAATTTGCATAAATTTGTTGACATGTTATCGGCAATGTAAAAAATGTAATGGATAATAAATTCAGAAAAATATTGACCAAACTCAAATTTTCGAGAAAAGATACTTCAATTTCCAATTTTCCCAGGCAATCAGACAAACGTTATTGTCGAGCCTGCATTATCTACCCACATACCAAATATTAAAAACCTACCTAAGACAAAATAGCCAGACACAATTTTCAATGGAAGGACAGATTACTATAGGGCGTCCGCCACTAAGTTGCGGGCCCTAATAATCGCTTCTCAAATTTTTAGTAAAATAAACACTTCTCATGTCAATATTTAAAAGTATATTAGCGAGCATCGCAGATGCGAGCTATACGGTTACATGCGTGTGTGTAAATAAAGTCAAGTGATCCATATACAAATTAAATTTCAGATGGTAGCTGAGCTATGCCGAAGAAAATTTTGTAGAGGAACAAAAAAATATATAATATATAATATAAAAGTAGACAAAAATAATTTTGACATCGATAAAATTAAAGTTTTTATTTTTTAAATTACTAGTACTACAAAAATGCCAGACACATTTTTTTCAATCTGAAACGCTGTATTTGAAATTCAGTTTGTGAGGTCACCAACATTAGATAAGACGTCACGTCATCAATGGAATGTAGAGGCACGGTTAGGGGGCTCTGAGTCTGAAGTAACGACATGAACAATGTCAATGTGCGATGCTCACATTTAGGCTGCGCCTACATTCATATTTTTATTTAGAGTATACTCATAACGAAATGTTTTTTAAAATCAAAGATGCAAAAACACTCAAAGATTTCAAATAAACGTATTATCCTTAATAAAGCTTTAAAATTGCTCTCTGGACATGCGGACTTTCAATCAATCAACACGTCACATGTATACATTTGGGTCATTTTCTAGGACAATCTTTTTATTTGGTAACAATAAATACACGTTGATCATTGAATTTGCCTCTTCAAATCGGTATAACCTGTGATTCGTGCCAAGTTATATGTGCCATATGATTATTGATAAAATTATATGAAAATCGTTAGAATTAAATAGATCACAACCTGAATGCTTGGATCTGCCATGTGAAAGTAGAAACACCACTTAAAAGCTTCAATAATTCTTATAAGTTTGCGCCATTTAAAACGTTTTCTCGATTACCAAACAGGGTCTAATGCGCAGATGCATAAATGACTGCTGTGTTTTAGCAAAATAATTACACATTTTAAAGATAAATTTGGCTTCAGACTGGTAAGAATTTTGAAAACATAAATGAAAATAATCCAATAATGTCATACAATGGTCTTGCACTTTTCCCTTAGAAAATATTTGTAAACATACTTTATCTGGCGGTAAATTCAAATGTAAAAACTTGATGTTTTTATAATAGTTTGTCAATCACATTTGGAATAGAAGCCTGATACATTTCGTATCATCGGAAATTTTACTTAAAAACTAGAAAAAATAATAAAAATAAGGCTTTTGTTTTGAAATATTTGGAATAATCAATGCCTATCTGGGTGACACCACACTTTTTGTCTGACAAATAAATTGTGAAAAAATCTATATAGTGCAACAATTCAAATTGTAATGCTAATTAATCTTTAACAAATTTTAAAATAAAAAATCATAAAATAATCTGCCATAGTTGCTATAGGTTAAAAACTCTACAGAACTTATGTTGTTTGTATGTATAACCTGACTTCAAACAAAGTTTCTATGTTTCTCCAAGTCTACCCAGAATTTTAATTACCTTTCAGATAATTACCTTAGGAATGCTTTAAGTATGTTTACTGCATGTATTAAAATTGGAAAATGTGCATTGGTTGATTTCATGTCTGATTAGAAACCTGTTTCAAAAATTAAAATTAAAATATATTTGGATCTAAATGCATTAAATAGTGAGTAGGTAAAAGCTACAATAATATAGGCAGGGCAGAGGGAAAACATTGTTTTAGCCTGGTGTGATATTCATATTAATATCAGGAGGAGGTATTACAAATAGCTTCTATTACTCTATTAGTCCCATAAAAGGTAAACTCATTTTTTAAAAGGTTTGGGTAAGGTAGAATTAATGATAAGTTGGGACTCCTGTAAGTCTCTCATCATACTAATGCCGTAATGGTACTAGTAGGTGATTAACTGAGTGCTGTGTCAAGTGTCAGTTATAACATAAATAATTTGAGTGTTTTATAACAGGAAAGGATTCTTTTATTATTATATTATTGGGTGCTGTTTGTTACAAATGCTTCATTTCTTTGCTTTGATTTCACTTGATAATTCGAGATCTGCATATGGTTGATGCTTATAATTATGTGAATGACAAATAGGACTTTGGTGCTGAATTAGATTTTTTTTTGCTGTTACATTGAACTTAGAAACCTCCATACAGTACACATATTTTGTCTTTTTTATTTGTATTTAAGTTTTCTGCACCATTAAGTTTGGTGTTGGTGTTATACAAAAAGTTGCTGCAAGTGATGAACAATGTTTTAAAAGACAGATTTGGTCAGTCATTGTTGTCCTTAAGTTAGGCAGAATTCTATTGTGGTAATAATATGATTTAAGTTTTGTGATTTGTTGCATTAAAAAAATGGGGTCAGACACAATTATTTGTTCTATCTTAAAGTCTGTTCTTCATATTCAGCATCATTTTATATTACATGTCAATTACTACAATAACATAACATGTAGATTATATTTATATATGTTTGCTGGTATATATAACTACAGTGACTGTGTCTATGAGGCTGTACAAAGAGCAAAGGATTTATTTGGGTCCAATGTATGATAGGCAGTATCCTGACTGTCTTGTTGTTACTGGTTACTGAACAGGGACAATGTCTGCCATATCCTAAACTTTAAAGCAGTATGAGTCATGTCTAGTAAATCTCTTCTTCCCAACTTGAAGTAACCCCTTAAATCACACAAAGTTATAAAATGGATAGACCTAAATGATATCTTCAGTATCTGTAAAAATTCTACTTATGCCTAGCCTATATGATGCACGTGTATATCAATATGATATGTTGACAATAAATCGTGCTCTCTGTGTACATGGCAGTACAATACTGGAGATGGGATTTGAAGGATACTTATTTTTTTTTTAACTTTTTGATGAAACTCACAATCTGAAATACAGACAACAATAAATAAAACTAACAAACACAATCGCCAATAAAAACTAGCAGTAAAACCAGTCGGTTGTAAGAGCTCTCTAGAGCTCATATTTGTCTTGTCTTTTTGATGTACCAACTATAAAAACAATTTACTGACTTACTTACTTAGGTATGGTGCTCCAAACCGGTAATTATATTTCCGTGGCGTTTTCTTTTGCATCGCTATTTTTTCCTGTTAACCTTTCCCTGCTATTGCTTTTCTTAAATATTTGGAAAGTTATTACACAAAAAACCCGCCCCCCCAAAAAAAAACAAATAAAAAAAACAAAAGGATTGAAACAAAATGCATTAATTTTTAGAATGTCTTTTAAACCCTGCTTTTAACAACATTCGCCGGTAAACCTTGTGTAAGAAATGAAGTGTATAGTGATATGCCGCATAATGTAGCTTTAATTTCAATTAATTATATTGTGATTTTTTTGCAAGTTTTTTTTGTTTATTCCACTTCTGTCCAGATTTTAAATTTTATATCCTTGTTCTGCCCACAAGTCAAAAAGTGGGCAGAACAAGAACACACCATTTTTTTAGTAGACATGTTTATGTTGTGTATACTGACTCGGAAAGTTGAAATGTGCTATAAATAGACTGAACTTCATTTTGCTGTCCAAATTTATCTTGATAAACCATTTTATTCATGTAGAAAACACTTTTGTTTTTGTCAGCAAGCGATGACAAAGTAATTTTTACTTTTTATACCCTATATTGTTTTATTATTTTTATATTTTTTATATCCAGAATTAGAGTTTTGATAAAAAATCAAAACATTCTTGATATTAGAAAATAGTTTTTTAATTAAAAACACTGATCACTATTTTTGATATCAAGAAATATATTTTCTGAGATCAAATTAAAAAAAAATGATATTGATATAACATCAATTAATATTTATGTCAAAAATATATTTTTATATAAGAAAAAGGCTTATTTACTTTTTTAAAAATCCCCTTCGTCTCTGGGGGTCCGTCTCTGGCGAGACATAAGTCCGTAATAGTTTCCCTCAACTTGGGTCGACCTTTGGCTATTTTTTATGCCTCTCCCATGTCAAACCTCCCGATTTCTCAGCTCTGCCACCACTGTCCTTGTCATGATGTTTTTGGCCTTCCAGGTAGGGTTCATCTTAAAGCTACCTTTGGAAGTAGTTGATGTTTCATTCTGAAGACGTAACATAGCCACCTTAGCCTTCTTTCCTTAATTTCAGTGCCTATGTTCTTGCAGCCAGTTTTCTTGAATAGTTCTTTTTTGGACCAAAATATTTTGCAAATTTTTCTGAGGCATTCATTAGAAAAAACTTTCTATCTTTTTAAGGTCATTTTGGAAGATCCTCCAGCACTCAGCTCCATAAAGAAGCACTGATTCTACGTTGCAATTGAAAAGTTTAATATCAGAACAAGAGAATACATTATAATATCAAAAAATTGACAGGTAAATCTTTTGAGTTTTTTATCAGTTCACCACAATTGACAACTACATTTCGTTTCAAATTGCAGGTAGCCAAATGATTAGCAATTTTCAAGCCATGATGAGTATATGAACACTTGATCTATGAAAATAAAGGACTAGATTTTAAGGTACATAGTTATACAGTGCTATACTTTGACAGATAATACGTGCATTTTATTATTGTTTTTGTTTGCTTAAATAGTGTTTAACGCCCCTTTCAGCACTATTGTGGTATCTAGATTTTATTTGGGAGAATTCAGGAGCACCGAAGAGAAAAGCCCCAACATTAGGACAGAAAAACTGACAATTCTTGTCAATTAAGATTGGAGTCGAGCATACTCTGCCCACAGTGCGACTCGAACCCGTATCAGTGTTGACAGGCACGTGATCGACCGTCAATGAATCACACGGCCACCGAAGATTTTCTTTATATAAATAAAAGTTGAGGAAGACGTAATCCTTGTCAAATATTGTTGGAGTCGAGCAACATGCCGGTGATCAATAGGTGATGAAAAAAAGCAAAGAGAACCGACCAAACAACAAGAGCCAAAAGTCAAGGGACAGTTACAAATCCGGATATAGACAAAACGCAAAATAAAAACCAAAAACACAAAAAAACAGAAAGAGAGTAACCCGAACCCAATAAAAACCATGGGTGCACTCAGGTGCTCCGGACGAGTAAGCAGTGCCTGCCTCTAATTAGACACCCGTCGAGTTACTCATTGTCATGTCTAGGGAAAAGTCAAATCCAGGAATAGGAATCACTACCTATGACTCAGCAAACATGTCAGATCGTATTTGAGACACTGATTTCCCATAACGATCAATTAAGTCATGGTGACGACCATAGAACTTCTGGAGAGATAACATCAACAAACCCTTGTTTGAGTAGTTTAGCAGTCAACAACAGGGATCGGTCTAGAAAATCGGAATACTGATCGCAGGATCTAGAATAACGTATAAGTTGTGAAATGTACACACCATACCCTGGAGCTGCTGGAATGTTGCTATCGATGAACGGGAAGTTCACAATTGGAAAGTTGAAGTCATCACGTTTGTCGTAGAGTCTAGTTTGTAGTTTTCCTGAGTCTATTTTTGGAAGTATGTCTAAGTAAGAGGCTGACCTTAGTGTATTGATGGTGTCTTTAATTACAAGCTCCCTAGGGTAAATTGAATGTAAATAATCACCAAATTTAGCATTGTTGAGGGACAAAACATCATCAGTATAGCGGAATGTTAAATTAAAGGTCTGGGCCAGTGTCTTTTCTATCTTCTTTGGCAGGCCTTCTAGGAACTCAGCCTCATAAGAGTACAAAAACAGGTCGGCGAGGAGAGGAGCACAATTAGTACCCATTGGAATACCAACAGTCTGTTGAAAATCATGTCCTCCAAACATGACGAATATATTGTCAATCAGAAAATCTAACATATGACAGATTTGGTCTTCAGCATATTTAGTAGTAGATTTAGAGTCATTAATGACGAAGTAAGTTCTGTCATGACTAATTACTAGGTATTTGTATCGTCTCTTTCAGTTTTTCTTGATGACTTAGTTCATTAAATATCTTAACCATTTGGCCACCTAGACCCATGAATTGAGATTTTACAATATAGCCGTATTCTTTATGCTTTATAGCCATTTGCAGTTCTCAACAATGTGGGTCGCTTAGGGGAACATCTGGGACTTTCTGAACTATAATGACGAGTTTGATATTTCATAAATGACAGCCTGTCGTCTGCATTCTACGATACCGAAATTGAAAATATATAATAAAGTCGTAAGTACCGCATATAAAGTAGTAAGCGCCGCATATAAAGTCGTAAGCATCGCATATAAAGTCGTAAGAATCGCATATAAAGTCGTAAGCACCGCATATGAAGTCGTAAGCACCGAATATAAGGTAGAAAGCACCGCATAAAAAGAAATTTTCATACATAAGGCAGTTCCATACTTAAGACCGCATTCTTAAAACAATGGGCTGAAATTTAAGACATGTAACATGCAGTTTATCTGCCAAACTTTAACTTGGTATACTACATATTACCTCACTGATTAAAGCCCAAGTAATAACATTTTATTTTTAGACTGCTTTCTGAAAGCGTAAATTATTAATTAAAAGAAGCACTGCATGCTGCTAGTTTACACGATGATATATTTAGTTACTAACATGGCTTATGAGAATGTGAAGTTCATCTTGCAGAACATCCTCACAAGTCAGGGTTTCTGTGTCCACATGTGTCCACCAACCCCTGACAAACTTAGCTAGGAAATTCCCGGCTAGAAGATTTTCGTATGACGTCAATCCTTTAAAATATCAACTAATGAAATTGCTTGAAAGAAGCAAGTGTTTGGCAGTAGTCATTCTTACTCATTCTGGAGTGTGAAGAAAACGTAACGCAACTAAATAATAACGCGGTAATAACAAACTATTAACACTACTGTACAAAATACACTGATTTTCACATGGTCTACGCAACACATCCTTTTGGTTTATTTACAATCGACATCGGGATATCCCCTAAAAAGCCGTGAATGAAAGCGAACTTTCGAATAGCTACATTAATGTACGATGTAGCCAATCAAAATAGTGACTTCTAGGCCGGCAATTTCCTAGCTAAGTTTATCAGGGGTTCATGGACACATGTGGACACAGAAACCCTGACTTGTGAGTATGCTTGCAGAATTTCCTTTTTGTTTATAAACCATTTAGCATCCCATAAGAAGGCATTATT
Source organism: Limnoperna fortunei (assembly GCA_944474755.1). Lineage (NCBI taxonomy): Eukaryota > Metazoa > Mollusca > Bivalvia > Mytilida > Modiolidae > Limnoperna > Limnoperna fortunei. Next base: position 44,913,103 of record OX104116.1, on the reverse strand, counting down.
TATTAGCAAGAAATAAATTAAAGTCATTTTAAAAGTCTTTAAGTCTTACTGATTTTAGCAACTTATTTTTTCATAGGTAATTAAAGGTCTGATATTATTATAGAAGATTATTTCTAGCCATATGGAAATTTGTAAAACAGAAAGCTAATAATACAATTTCTCGTTCATATACTAGTAAATTGAATTGGGGGACATAATAAGCATTACACAACGAACCAAATTTTTAACGAAAAAAAGTCTTCTATAAATGCTTAAATTAAATTTCATGTTGAGGAAAAACTTGAAGAAATGTACAAAAACTATAAATAATGCATGAAAAAAATCCTTTGAATGAATTGAGTTGAATGATATTTATTCTAAAAAAGAGATTTTGTCAATATCCACCATCTTTAAATTTGCACATATCAAAATGAGGTCATTGTCTTTTAGAAAGACTTATTTATTAGTATGGGTGTTATTTTGACAAATACAGTAACACATCCTATACTAGTATTTTCACTACTTCTTCCTAGCGAAAATTGGCGGGGAAACATCCAAGTTCCTAATTCCCGGTAAAAACGTTGCCATTATTCCAACTGAATGGTTTGACCTTTCTAGCAATGGAGCCGAAAACAATCCGCTACAGTCAAGAATGACACCATATATAATTTTCTGTAAAGTATTTGCTGGACCAACATGGATGAAGTTAATAGTTTTTTATAAATATAAACTTATAGGAATTCCTTGTGCGAGTTACATTTTCATTCTTTTCGTCATAGAGTTCAATTTATGGAATGTCTTGCACTTTAATCGGGGAATTGTATTAACAAATAAACTGCCACATAGGTAGAAATGTATTTTATAACATACACGATATTTAAAAAATCTGTAACAAACGGTCCTGTGAAGTTAAATATAGCCTTCAATTAATGGAAAAAATCTGACAGGTAGGGTTTTTTTTATATTTCTAGCGAAAAATTTGGATATAATCCTATTTCATACGATATGTATCAATACTTTGTAATGTATCAGTTTTCGCCTTGTTCAAGACCATACAGAACACCATACGAAAGAGTAATTTCGCTGTTGTTCGTGTTAATTGCCACAAGGTAGAGAATTTTTTTAAAACATGCCCCAAAACGGGGGAAAGGGGGGAGGGGGGTGATAGGAAAGAAAAGGTGGGGAAAGAAATCTATAATTTGTTATTTTTTTATCAATGGCCAGTACTGGATTAAATATATATTCTCTTGTGAGTTCGGAACAATGGTAGGAAGTCTGTATATGTATGGAAAATTTGATGGAATTTTCATATGTTATGGTGTATGTGCTTGGTGAATGTCAAGTTAAGGTTATACAAGCTTTGCTGATATTATCTTTGTTGTTTTTATCGTGTATCATTTTCTATGAAACCAATGTGAATTAAACTTTAGCATAGATAGTAATTAAAATTATATCTGATAGCCTTATTATTAAATTGGCTGCTTCCACTTCATTTCTTAGCAAACCCAGCACAAATTTGAACTGATGTACAGATAAGCGATTATAGTTTCATGTGAGCCTCTTGATAATACTTTTGGTTGTTTTGTCTGTATTTCGTGTTGCCAAATAAGAAATATATCTTTTAGCACTGGCCCTTAGTGATTGATGTTTTTATTATAATAATATAATAATAATATATGTCTTTATAAACTAAATACAAAAAGCATAAAAGTACTAATATGACACTTACCAATGCAGTATGTAATATTGGCCAAATACCAAATACTGAAGTAAGCTAATGTGTCGTATTGGTCTATTTTTTATCCATTATGGACATATTGGACTGGTTTGTCAATAAATGTATAATTGCGTAGTTATCAATATTCGTTCGCGCTTTTTTTCCACTTACCGACCATTGGCACACTTGTAGACTTGTTTTCTCGTTTTCATGAATATTTAATGTCCTATTTTGATTGGTTGCTTGTACTTCCGGAGATGCGTTTAAAACTAATCAAAATAGTTTTATCCATGTAAACGTCGTCCCATTGGCTATTTATAGTTAATGAATATTCATGAAACAAGAAAATATCTAAAAGTTTGCCCACGGTCGGTAAGTGGTAGCAAAGCGAGAACGCGGTCGGACTGGGTTTCCGACGATGTATGTATCTTAGCTTAGGTACTACAATTTTGTTTATGTATTATTGATGTTTGGCCCCAAGTTATATTGCACACTTGTATCGTTCCATTAATAAAACCTCCCTTTTCATTTTTATTTTCAATATTTGTTATCGGATATTGATATTTTATGTTTATAGTAAAATGCGAGGTTTCATCAAAACGCATATTTTTCCGTGCGCAAATTCCGCAAGAAAAAGTGGCGCGATATGAAAAACGTTTGGACATCCTCACAAGTCAGGGTTTCTGTGTCCACATGTGTCCACCAACCCCTGACAAACTTAGCTAGGAAATTCCCGGCTAGAAGATTTTCGTATGACGTCAATCCTTTAAAATATCAACTAATGAAATTGCTTGAAAGAAGCAAGTGTTTGGCAGTAGTCATTCTTACTCATTCTGGAGTGTGAAGAAAACGTAACGCAACTAAATAATAACGCGGTAATAACAAACTATTAACACTACTGTACAAAATACACTGATTTTCACATGGTCTACGCAACACATCCTTTTGGTTTATTTACAATCGACATCGGGATATCCCCTAAAAAGCCGTGAATGAAAGCGAACTTTCGAATAGCTACATTAATGTACGATGTAGCCAATCAAAATAGTGACTTCTAGGCCGGCAATTTCCTAGCTAAGTTTATCAGGGGTTCATGGACACATGTGGACACAGAAACCTTGACTTGTGAGTATGCTTGCAGAATTTCCTTTTTGTTTATAAACCATTTAGCATCCCATAAGAAGGCATTATTTATTAGCAAGAAATAAATTAAAGTCATTTTAAAAGTCTTTAAGTCTTACTGATTTTAGCAACTTATTTTTTTCATAGGTAATTAAAGGTCTGATATTATTATAGAAGATTATTTCTAGCCATATGGAAATTTGTAAAACCGAAAGCTAATAATACAATTTCTCGTTCATATACTAGTAAATTGAATTGGGGGACATAATAATCATTACACAACGAACCAAATTTTTAACGAAAAAAGTCTTCTATAAATGCTTAAATTAAATTTCATGTTGAGGAAAAACTTGAAGAAATGTACAAAAATTATAAATAATGCATGAAAAAAATCCTTTGAATGAATTGAGTTGAATGATATTTATTCTAAAAAAGAGATTTTGTCAATATCCACCATCTTTAAATTTGCACATATCAAGATGAGGTCATTGTCTTTTAGAAAGACTTATTTATTAGTATGGGTGTTATTTTGACAAATACAGTAACACATCCTATACTAGTATTTTCACTACTTCTTCCTAGCGAAAATTGGCGGGGAAACATCCAAGTTCCCAATTCCCGGTGAAAACGTTGCCATTATTCCAACTGAATGGTTTGACCTTTCTAGCAATGGAGCCGAAAACAATCCGCTACAGTCAAGAATGGCACCATATATCATTTTCTGTAAACTATTTGCTGGACCAACATGGATGAAGTTAATAGTTTTTTATAAATATAAACTTATAGGAATTCCTTGTGCGAGTTACATTTTCATTCTTTTCGTCATAGAGTTCAATTTATGGAATGTCTTGCACTTTAATCGGGGAATTGTATTAACAAATAAACTGCCACATAGGTAGAAATGTATTTTATAACATACACGATATTTAAAAAATCTGTAACAAACGGTCCTGTGAAGTTAAATATAGCCTTCAATTAATGGAAAAAATTTGACAGGTGGGGTTTTTTTTATATTTCTAGCGAAAAATTTGGATATAATCCTATTTCATACGATATGTATCAATACTTTGTAATGTATCAGTTTTCGCCTTGTTCAAGACCATACAGAACACCATACGAAAGAGTAATTTCGCTGTTGTTCGTGTTAAATGCCACAAGGTAGAGAATTTTTTTAAAACATGTCCCAAAAACGGGGGAAAGAGGGGGGTGATAGGAAAGAAAAAGGTGGGGAAAGAAATCTTTAATTTGTTTTTTTTTATCAATGGCCAGTACTGGATTAAATATATATTCTCTTGTGAGTTCGGAACAATGGATGGTAGGAAGTCTGTATATGTATGGAGAATTTGATGGAATTTTCATATGTTATGGTGTATGTGCTTGGTGAATGTCAAGGTTATACAAGCTTTGCTGATATTATCTGTGTTGTTTTTATCGTTTATCATTTTCTATGAAACCAATGTGAATTAAACTTTAGCATAGATAGTAATTAAAATTATATCTGATAGCCTTATTATTAAATTGGCTGCTTCCACTTCATTTCTTAGCAAACCCAGCACAAATTTGAACTGATGTACAGATAAGCGATTATAGTTTCATCATCATGTGAGCCTCTTGATAATACTTTTGGTTGTTTTGTCTGTTGTTTCGTGTTGCCAAATAAAAAATATATCTTTTAGCACTGGCCCTTAGTGATTGATGTTTTTATTATAATAATATAATAATAATAATATATGTCTTTATAAACTAAATACAAAAAACATAAAAGAACTAATATGACACTTACCAATGCAGTATGTAATATTGGCCAAATACCAAATACTGAAGTAAGCTAATGTGTCGTATTGGTCTATTTTTTATCCATTATGGACATATTGGACTGGTTTGTCAATAAATGTATAATTGCGTAGTTATCAATATTCGTTCGCGCTTTTTTTCCACTTACCGACCATTGGCACACTTGTAGACTTGTTTTCTCGTTTTCATGAATATTTAATGTCCTATTTTGATTGGTTGCTTGTACTTCCGGAGATGCGTTTAAAACTAATCAAAATAGTTTTATCCATGTAAACGTCGTCCCATTGGCTATTTATAGTTAATGAATATTCATGAAACAAGAAAATATCTAAAAGTGTGCCCACGGTCGGTAAGTGGTAGCAAAGCGAGAACGCGATCGGACTCGGTTTCCGACGATGTATGTATCTTAGTTTAGGTACAACAATTTTGTTTATGTATTATTGATGTTTGGCCCCAAGTTATATTGCACACTTGTATCGTTCCATTAATAAAACCTCCCTTTTCATTTTTATTTTCAACATTTGTTATCGGATATTGATATTTTATGTTTATAGTAAAATGCGAGGTTTCATCAAAACGCATATTTTTCCGTGCGCAAATTCCGCAAGAAAAAGTGGCGCGATATGAAAAACGTTTGGACATTCATGTAAACTACGCTAAACTAAAAGAAACATGTACAAATTTTATAAAAGTAGTTTTGCCTTGGTATATCTAGGACGTTTAAAGTCTGTATTTGAGATACCCTTCACTCCTATAACATTGAAATGTCAACCCCATTCAAATCTATCTTATGGCTTTGTTTTTAACGAAACAAATTTTCCATTTGTTACAATTACGACAAATAGTACTCGTTCCGCCATTAAATATAACTTGATTCCATAGTTTATTAAAATGTGTATAGTCTTGTGTTTAAGTAAGTTTGATTATATTTCATATGTAAGAATATACAGAACTAATGAAAAAAAATTTCCTCCGAGAAAATTCAACTGACAGTTACATGTAAATCCTCCGGCATTTCAAATAATAATAAAACACGTAAAATACCGATGAAAATGATAAATATATACGGGAAACGGGAGGTTTTATGTTTTAAAACTAACTTGTTTCGCCAATGACCTTAAGAAAACCGATAACAGCTAATGGTTAAAAAAGAGTTAAACAGTTGCTTTACTTTACACACCTGTAAACATGCCCAAAACATATTAACAGAAAAGATCTTGCCACCCCCCATTAATTATTCCGCAATCGTCATATTCAAGTATTTTAGATGTGTTAACTGCATGTCGAGTCAGTGACCCTTTATCACAAAAATCTGAAGTCACATGTGATTGTTTTCGCTGAAATTGATTTTAACGCAATCATTCATTAACAATTCGTCATTTATGTTTATAGTGAAATGCGAGGTTTCATCTTTAAGCGCATGAACCGATATGTGTTCGAATGTTTAAAGTCATCATAACAAATAAATAGAAATGACAAAATTATGGACAGTGTGTAAATATCACGCGGTAGAATGCTGAACCAAGAGTGGGAACAAATCTTGGGTGCAAACTTCTATTTCACAGTTCATGTGCCCATTAGTTCCTTGGTTCATCAGTTCATCAGTCATATCTTAGCCTTAAATATTACTGGTGTATAGAATCTTTAAATTAGATAAACAATCTTTGTTTTATATGAGATCAACTTGTTAAGCATAACGCTATAAATAAAAAATATTAAAAAAACGTTTGTTTTAGTCATTTAATTTATGTATAGATTAAACACTAAAAAACCCCAAAATGCAGGAGCTCCAGGGGGCTTCGCCCTAAGGCGGTCCCCAGACCAATCGCCGAATTAAATTTGCTTGCACATAGCACAAGGGTCAGCTACGCCCCTGTTCTTAGCCTCATACTTGTATTGTTTTTATATCCAGTCAGTTAAGTAATATTATATACTTAATATGTGTCTTCGCACTGGAAGAAAAAAGACCTTTTTATCAAATTAATGGGAATCAAAATGCAAAACGGTACAAAAACACTACCAAACATGATGTATTTTACCATCCTGTGGTTTGCCAGTATGTCTAGTCATTTATTGTTTTTGTTAGGTTTTGTTTTAATTTAGTTTTGTTTTGTTTTTGTTTTCCGATGGAAAATCAGGTAACTTTATTGAAGATGCCCCGTTGCAGGTAATAGAGCGGGCTGGTCAATTTTTTTTATACATTTTTGGTTTAAGCTGTATTGCGAAAACCATTCGACATATTTTAATAAAAAATTACGATGTTTACATACTATCAAATGTTAAGATTTACAAATTATTGCTATTTTAACATCTCAAATATGGACATCAAGACTGCAAAGAAAACGTTTAAGTTTTGGTGCAAGCTGTTAATTGGAAGTAACTGAAACAATTGAAACCCAAGTTTAGCCATAGTAAAAATGACTGGAACAAACTTTAATCTTAAACTCGATAAGTTTAAGTTATCTATTCAATGGTTTACTACTTAAAAGCTTTCAGCTGAAGTGTTTTTATACTTGAAAGTGTAAATACTCTGATCTATTTGTCAGATCTTAGTCAATAATTTGAAAGGTCTTATTTAAGGACGTGTCGTGTAGGTTATAAATGATGATTTATAAAGTAAATTGAAAGTAGTTTCGTGCCTTAGGTCAGTCAAGTTTAAAAGTATGACACTCTTATTTCATATATTACTCGCGATACCGTCAATTCAAAGAGCTTACAAAGGGAGTTGCGATTTATGGCAGCTATTGGTCGTTATGTTTATCGATGGGCTATAGTTTGGCTTCATATATCACTTAGAGTTTTCAAAAAGTTGTTGTTTAATATAATTGTTGTATAGGGTTATAATATTTTCCGTAGACCGAAATGAAAGGTAAGTGTTCAGTATTCTACCACATTGTATGTTGTTAAAATTTCTTTAAAATATTGACCTCATCGAATCTCATTCTGAAAATGTGATGATTTTATCATCCTCCCAAGTCAGGGGTTACGAGTCCGCGTTCGCTCCACCATCCTCCCAAGTCAGGGGTTCTGAGTCCGCGTTCGCTTCACCATGATGGTGGAGCGAGCAAAAGCGGACTCAGAACCCCTGACTTGGGAGGATGTGTTTTTATATACTCCCCGCGTATAAAGTGCGATGAGTGATGTCAGTCCGTCCTTTACACTTTCTTTTATCCGCTACTCCTCTAAGTGGAATCTGATTAAACTTTAACATATTCTTTGTGCACCTAATATTTTACATTTTCATCAGAATGATTACCATTAGCAAAACATGGACTTGGTGGAGACGTTCCCATCTCTTATACACCATTAATGGAATTGTATTAAATTTGCACAGAATCTTGGTCACATAGTGCAATTTCTCATTTTAAGTTGTACATTTTGATTCCAAAACGTAAAGTTTGCCATTTTGTGACACATGGAATCGGGGGGGGGGGGAGGGTGTTGTATCAATTAGTAATGATTGAGCATTGCTAAGTTTTTCTAGTGTTATACAATGAAAGAATTATTAACGATTTTTGCGGCTTGTACATTATACATTTTGATCGCATCGCAAGCTCTAGAAACGTAATGCTCTGCTCAGAATTTTTGCAATAACAGTTATATTTCCTGAAACTAATCCTTTTTATAAAGAGTATACAGTTTTATTTTGATGTTTTCCGCTTCAAAAATCTGTTATTTAATTTGTTATCAGGATAGTGAACATTGTTAAATTGCAAATGAATCAATAGAATAGATGGAAAACAAATTACTCACGATCACTTTTAGAAAAAATCGAATTTCAAAATATATATAAAACTGCCAATACCATGCGCCAGACCGATTACTTTAAAGCTAACCCATTTGAATTGGACGTATGTCTTTTACAAACACGGTTTCTGTTGACACATGACAAACCGATCTATAGGGTTGATCAAGAAACAATGGCAGCACCTAGCGATTGATCTCACGTAACACAACGTCTATAGGATCGATTCAAATATGTATATACAAAAGAAAACGCAGTCTCACCTGATAACTATATTATTACCATACTGGGGTAATCGATTAGAACTTATTTGATGTATATAAGCTATTGGAAAAAAATGCTGCATCTTACGAATTCTCAGATGTACAGGAATTTTTTCCGTTAAGGTAAGAAACCTGTTTTGTTTTTGCTTTTGTTTTTACTTTTCATTGTTGACTTTTGTTTGTTTGTAAGTATTGAAATAATTCGTTACCAAGGCTAACTTAACAAATTTTGTCGTTTAACATGGTTGTGTACATTTAAAATTAAATATATGTTTGACGGTTACTATAAGTTTTATTTAATTACTATACATTTTAATTTTTGTAATTGTAGACTTAAATGCGAGCTAACTATATGTAACCAAAATGTTCACATTCGGTTAACAGCATAAACGACGGACATAAAGTGTTTTACCCTGTATAGCAACCTGTACGTAAAATATAAGGCGTAATTGGTTCCTGAAATTTTGTCGATTGGTTAATTTTTTTTCAATTATACGTGACTTCAAAAGATTTGTTACTTTAGATCTCATTTAAATTAATGAATTGTGACGTAGAGTTGTTTAACAATTAAAGAGCTATTGATCTTGGTATTTGATAACGAGTTAAATTTCCATAGGAAATTAATAATAAACATTGAAATGCTGATTTCAAGAGGATTCGTTTTGTTCATCGTTAGTTACGGAATGTTACGGTTTCGTTCATTGCAGGTTTAAGAACGTTGTAGAAACTAATCAGGCAATTGAAAAAGGTGGTTGAGTTGTGCCTCTATTTTGTATTTTTTCCTTCTTTTTGCAGTTTTGTTTCTGAATGCGCTGAATTAAACAAGTATTGGTTGTATAATATAGGGTACTGCTTTTAAAAAATGAAATCTACTCATAGAAACCTTTCATCGGTTTATGATAAATATTTATAGGATAATTAATTGGGCGGAGTGAATATCCAAAATATGATCACGAGTGCCGCATAACGCATCTGATTAAACGAGTGCGCGGAACTATATATATATTATTATATAGATCAAAATTGTCTTCGTAAAATTTTAATGCCTAATTCTAAATTTTATGAACGGCGGATGAATATTTGTATAGTACAAAACCATTGTGACGTTTTGGCGGGAAAAAACCCGAGAGTGAAAATAAACGATAATTTTCACATGTGATTTACCGTGATTTCTGTCACTCGGAAAATTCGATATTTCATCTCTATCTATATAATAATTGTTGGATATACTGCCACATAATCAAAATACATCTATTTTAACCGTCGCATATAAGTAAAACGGAAGAAATAAAGTCGACATAGTTCCTCAAATTACGCCAATACACTATATCATAATAAAAACAATAAACAATATAATTATTACGACCGATGACCAATGAAGTTAATCTTAAATTGGAAAAAAAGTTATAGTGCTAAATTGTACAGCCGTGACGCGGCAAGCAATACACACTCAAAATATAAACAAAGCCAACACAAGGTTTTGCAGACGAGTGAGCATATCGTGCTTCACAAGTGATACCCGTCGTGTTACTGATCAAAATCGTTGAAAGTTCCGAATGATGGGAGAGATAAATAGGTAATCCAAGAATATCCTTTACTATCTTAAGATGAACACCCCAAACACCATCAACCAATGAAGACCATAACATTTACGTAGTGACAACCTCATTAGACTAAAAGAAATCTCTGCTTTATCAGCTTGTCTGTGAGGAAAAAAGCTTTTTTAGAAAATAATTGCAGGCAATGCAGGCCCGAACATAACTTGTGTTTGTGTACTTCCTTACTATGACCAACGTTCTATATATTTTTTTTCACTTTCGCTCTTCAATTCTAACATTAACTTGCTCAGTGCCTTCTGTTTATCGTCTCCATAACTTCTCGATCTCAGTCGGCTGAAAGCACACAATAGCTAAAAATTCATAACATTAAGAAACAGATCTGGCTTTTAGTCGGATAAAAATGTTGGAGTTGGGTGACATGTAAGACTGGAACTGTTACGCTAGTGTGCTTTTACCATAAAAAGCTAATTCATTTGTTGATCTGGTACAAAACAGTCAGCAATAAATGTTGGTCTTGTCATGATATCATTGAACACTACACATTAGATCAAGAAAGCGCGATTTTTAATCTTTACCAGCTGAGCCTGGTTTCATAAAACATCTCAGTTTTGAGGATTTCCCCAACTTATCCTCAAATCAAATTTTGAACAATCAGATTACTGGAACATTATCATTTGAGGACATTAATGATTTGAGAAAAATCTCAATTTGGATAGTGTTATGTAAATGGGACCTGGCCTTCATTTCACGTTTTCGCTAGTCCAGAATTAAGGTCAACTTTTTGTCATTCGCTTTTTTGCTGTTACAACCAAAAAACCTATTTCGACAGAAAAGTTTAAAAATTTGTCATTCCCCTCGTGTCCACAAGTTCTTTGTGTGTTTCGCTACTGTTATAGAGTTATTTTTTAGCCACGATCTGGACCGAAAGTCTTTTGTTATGACAATCAAGTAAGAATGCGGAAACTCATCGCTCGAAAGCCGCGTCTGGTCGCGCGTTCTAGCTTTGCTACCACTTACCGTGGCGAAAACCATGTGTTAACATTTTTTTAGGCTTCACTTCGTTACACAATGAGTTTTCGACATAGTAGTATGCGCCGTGGCATTGCTAAAAATGATCTTTGAAATATAAATTAAACAATATTTTAATAGGTAAAGAGTAAAATAAAATATACGTGTAGTAATCTTATTGGAAAACCGTCATACTTGAACCTAATATTAGTGGGAGGAAAATTTATTAATTATTCTGTGGTCGAAACTGTTTCCAATTGATTTTTACATATAATAAAATACAACTCGATACACCATTTTTTGTTAAAGGTATAAGCAGTTTCTTATTATTTAAAAGAAGATTCAAGACCGACCGCTTCTTCTTATATAAGAAGGGCCCACTCGATTCTTAATCCTAAAGATGCATTCCCAGAGAGACCCGTAAAGTTAAAATATGTTACAATGTATTTAACAGATTCCAAGATAATTGTTAAAGTTGAAAAGGGCATGGTTTTGACCGACAAAACTCACATTGTAATTGCTAAAATTCCATATTCGTACTGTGCATTTACTCTACGAAAAAATCACCATTATGTTAAAAACCGACAATAAATCTTTTAATAGCAAATTAAGAGAGAATTGAGAGAATGCGGTCAGTGGCGTAGCTACCATTAACGCAACGACGCCCTGTGTGCAAAAAACGAAACGGCATTCTTTTTTAATAAAAAAGGGAAAAGGAAGGAGGAAGGGATATACTCATTTATTTTCTGGGTAGTTTTCAGTCCAAAAATTCTCTACCCATACTCATTCTATATGTTCTGGGTAGGTTTCAGTCCACAAATTCTCTAACCATACTCATTCTATATGTTCTGGGTAGATTTCAGTCCAAAAATTCTCCAACCATAATCATTTTATATGTTCTGGGTAGTTTTCAGTCCAAAAATTCTCCAACCATACTCATTATATTTGTCTGGGTAGTATTCAGTCCGGAAATTCTAATACTTTTGGTCTAATGTTGCTACATGACGTAATTCCGCATCACACAAAATGAAGAAGTCAGCTGAATCGTGTCGGAAAATTTTTTTTCCTAAAAGTACAGTTGGTTGGTTAATGAAAATACTCAAGATACGTTCACTTTGATCATTTTCATTATCGTTTTTTAAAATATGATTTCTCGGAGAACTCGCGAGATTCATATCGTTTTGTCTTTATTCCTTTAATCAATCATTGGAACATCACCGGCTGGAAGACTGTAAATTCTTTTAAAAAAAGCATTATAAAAATGCATTGAAATATAAGTTTTTAAATGCTCGTGACGGGGTCAATTTCATTGGAAGAGTAAGCGTCCATACACTTAAAACTTAGTTCTAAAAGGCTATATCCGCGGAGCTTAAATGGGAGCCTCGCCCCCTGTACCCTCTGCCGTAAGTTTTGCGTGCACTGCAATCAGAACCTAGCTACGCCACTGGCGGTGGCATTAACCGATTTGTTAACGTTTAAATAATTTAAATATAAATATTAAAATCGTGATGCTTTGATGTCTGATTTATTGTTTACTTGTTAAACATTGTATAATGATGCAGCAAAAGACTTACGTAATAGTAGCTCTCTCCTCGACTCGACATGATACGTCTCGGCTTTGTTGAAGTTGTGTGTTCTTGGATCAATTTATGATTGATCTGGTTACTCTTACTTTAGAAATAGCGATTATAAAACAATAGACTGGCATGGGTAGTTTTGAGTCGCTATTTAGATGCCCTCAATGTTACTTCATGGTGATCAATTTTGTCTTAGAATTTATGTTCTATATTTCCATTTGAGACTCCCTTGACGTATTTTTTTTAAATTAAAACGAATTGTCGTAAACCGTGTGCGTTTTTACTTACAACATAGATCCAAATAGACAAAAACAAAAACAGCAAATAATTGACTGCGGGGTATAGACAGCACACTTTTATATCCGACGACTAAAGTTGGTCGACATCTACATTTCGGTCCATGACTTAACATCTACGATTACTGTAGGGCGGGGCCTAATATTTCACGCTTGAATGAAAGTAGACATTTTAAAAGGGAGTGTTTACCAAGCGCGACTTCAGTGCCGCCGAGATACATTTTCTTATTTTTCAAAGGTTAATGTTTGTAAATCTCTGGTGTCCGTAATGGCCCAATACATATTTGTAATCTATTACGTTTAATGTTGTTATGAATGTCTGTTATGATGTTTTTCGTAACCCGCAAAGGTTTATTTCGCAATAATAAAAAAATAAATATTTATAAATATCAGATTTTGTGGTTTTATACTACGTCATCACATATTGCAAACAAATAGGAAAAACATAGGATTATTGTTCTTTGGTAAATTCTGTTATTTTAAAACAATAAGAATATTTCTCGAATGGCCATGTCGCTAATGGCTGTCGGAACGGAGGGTGCGTTTGCTGCGACCACACCCATTTTAAAAAAGTGTTATGTTATCTGAAATCGATTTTTTTAAGAATTTGGTTATGAATTATTAAACTTGTCAAACCTAGTTCAGAAAGCGCCAGAAGTGTTCAAAATCGTCCCATTTTCTGTAGACATTTTTTCGACATACGAGAGGGGTCTCTTCCCCGTACCTCGCGTTGCCGAGAACTGAAGACGGCCAAGCCGCTAGTCGCGTACTTTTAATTGCCATGCAAATACTCCACTGTAAGTTGATAGCCGTATTGTATGTGCTGCGTACAATATGATTTGCATGGCCCCATTACCCTCTCACCAGCATAATTATCTAACAACCTGCAAAACTTGAAAACACTGGACATTTAATAATATTTTACGATAGTTCGTAAGTTAGGGTTCGACCAGTTTTGGTTTAAAGAATAACGATTTTAATTAGCATACATGTAGGTATCTAACGATCGTTTTCAAATATTTATTCAGGGCGATTTCAACTAAAATGACATTTAATTAGACCTAAATTTTCACAAATTAAACAGTGGCTTAACGATTTTTGTTTATGTCTGTACCATTATGGTTTCTTTGCAAAGTATTTCAAAAGAATGAGATCAATTTCGATATATTTTTAAAGTCCGTGTCCAAAACAGTGTAAATATTCTCCATTCTTCTTAAGACCTAACGCCATTTAGTGCATAAATCCTACCGAGCGAAGTTAATCAACCCTATCCTATTGTGGGACCTACTTTTATATACTATAATATATCTTTTCAGATTTTAAATACTTATAAGCTTCATTTATTTGTTGAGTTTTATTTTCTCGACAACACGTACAAAATCCCGTTACAAAAGTCGAATTAAAAGGAGTGAGACGAAAGACGTGGTTCGTTGTGGGATATCCGTACGTTTATTTTCCAAGTTATCTATCATCTTGAAGAAGTTTGTGCAATTAATTGGTGTTCTTAATTGTCTTTAATCGTCAATCACCCGTGTAATCAACCATTACAGATGTCTTATTCACAAACAATGGAGATAGATATATATATTTAACCTGAAGTTAAATCGACGTCATTCTTTGGCAAAGTTAAAAGCTTAAACTTAGCTGGATATTTCGTAAAGACGGTTTGGTGTTCGAGTTTCTGGGAGTTACATATATTTTGCCAGTTCTGTGCTATATTCAGCTATAATTCTTTAAAAAACTGGAATATTGTCTTGTATAAGGAATTTATCTACTCACGCGAAAAGGATAACAGTATTATAGATTATTGAAACATCAATAAAGAAAAATATTTCTATCTGTTGTGGAGCTCTGAAATTACATACCATATAGACTAATCAGTCGCTAAGGTAAGGAATAAGGTCATTTAAAATGTCAAAGTGTTTAAGATCGATCGGTGAAAACGACAATTTTATAAGCTTCGAAATGTTGAAATGAGACAAAAAAGTCGGGATAATAAATGTTGCGATATACAATGTCGCTGTTCAAACATTGTGAAACAAAACTTTCATCGTGCAATATTTCAGGACTATTAACTAACAGAAGTTAAAATGGCAAAAATGTCATTTTTGTGATGCGATTTTAGTTTGTCTGGAAAAATAGACTTTTAGTTTTAGTAACTTCGAGTTTTCGATTATCTCGTATTACAGTTTGTTTGCAGATTGTACCATATTTTATAGAATGGTTACACAAACATTAATACATATTGTAATTGTCACTCAGTTAAGCAGTTCCTTTAATCTGGTATTATGTAATTTGTGTCGACTCTTTTTTTTAAATTTTGCCATGCTCAATACGTAGATCATCATGGAGCTCAATAGTCCGAGAATCCTCTGCCGTCCCACGGTTTTTTTTTGCGTGGGACGACTAAAAAAAAAGCGTTGGACGGCAGAGGATTCTCAGACTAGGAGCTCAATATTTATTTTTGATTTTTGTCACTGATATTTTCTTGTATTTCAGCAGGTGAACTCGATATGTCCATAACAACAGTACGATGCAACATTCGAAATTCAGAAAAATAAAATGTGTAGACCTTTGCCGACGTAAAAAACGCTCAATTCGGTTTAAGAAAGATTAATTTATTTTGGCTCTCTTGATATGGCCTCAAGTGAACACGATGAAACGAAGAAAAAGGATCCGTTTAGTGGTGGATTAGCTAGTGCTGCTCTGTCTTTGACAGCTAAAAATACTCCAGAAGAGGAAGAAGAACCTGTAGAAAATCTCGCAGACAGAATCAAACTCTATACAGAAGATTCTTGGAAGCAACAAGTTGAAAATGAAATTGCCGCTCAGAAAAAATTCGAGAAAACTGGAGGCGTCGCAGAGGCCCATCTTGTTGATGGAGAGTTAAAATTTGATGAAAATGAAGAAGAAGTGAAGAGGGAACGAGACCCTGCGTTAGTGGAGGGTAACATTTTACCCGATGAGTATGCTGAAGTTATTACCAAAGAACATCATGGCAAACCATTGGAAGAAATCGACAAATACATAAAATACAAGGTATGATTACAAAAAGGGGAATGAATTAAAGGATTTTTATGGATTATAAGTGTTTTAATTCTTGACAGAAAATTCAAAATAAAGGTTTAAATAGATTCACAAAGTAGAAGGTAAGTGGATTAGCGGAAACAATATTTTTAATAAAAAGGGATTTGTATTAAACTCAAATCCGTCAGGAATCACACATAGCAACTTTCCACTAGACAAACAAACACTTTTGTAATTAAGGGTCTATTTTTGGAATTGAGAATTTATTCACCTGGAGTTTAGCCGTTAATTATTATTTTGGCAGTTTGCAAAAAAAAACAAATCTTCTTTTCCTAATTTGTCTCAATGGGTCAAAGACGAAGGCCTTTCAGACTACTTCAAAAATGGACAATACAAATGTAACATGTACAAGTGAAAGTCTGGGGTTCTGAGTCCAGGTTCACAGCATCATCATGGATGATCATGATGATGTAGCAAGTGGACTCAGAACCCCTGCCTTGGGAGAATGACAAGTGCCAAAACCAGAAACTATTCATGACTGATATTATTACAATCTGCTGCATCTATATTTCTTAACAATAATTTGATGAACACAATAATGTTCATAGGTTGTTGGTGGCTTAAAAAATAAGAACACATTTTTATATAATTTTTACTTTCCTGCACATCAGAGGGAAAGCTGTGTTTGTGTTAAAAAATGAATTGTCATAAATACATTAGATTTGCTTTTCATGTAAAACAATTAAATAGTAATATATATGCAACATGAAAACAAAAAAACTCATTTTTCTTAGTTTTTTGTGTGTTTTATTAAATTTATTCATTGTTTGTTTGTTTTGTTTGTTAATACAGAATGTAGTCTCTGCATATCGTATGGTATGATATATAAATGTTAATAGTAGATTATCATATATAGTACCTGCTTTTGAAGCTCGGGCAGCAGACTTCCCCCTGCTTAGTAGACAGCTTCATAATCATATTACAGATCCTTTAAAACTGATCAGTTCCTAAGTTTCTTTTATATTTGTAAATAACATTTTTGTACACAAAAATTGTTTTAAAAAATTGGTAAACTTTGGATGCATTTTATACTTACCCTGTCAAACAATATGTGTATAAATCTTAGAAATAAATTTCTGTTAAAAATGAAGGCTGATTTGTACTCATAAATAAATTTACAGATCATTTTCCTTTTTTAAAACTTAATGTTTTTACTTTACAAATTTTCACTATCTTAGACACTGACGAATTAAAATGTTTATAATTGCATAAAGACATACAAGATACAATTTTATTTCTCTAAATGCTAATTGCATTCATATTTAGTACTGTTTTAAATTTCAATTGGAGTACATGAAAATGTTATTTACAAAGATGTCTCTTTCATTACACTAACTTCATAATTCAATGATTCCTGTATCAACAATTCCACCTATTCCATCTTTCATTAAATCAGGCATGTAACATATTTTTGTTGTTATGTCATATTTAATCTAGAAAGATAATAAATGGTTAGCTAATTAGCATGTCCTAGCATGTGAAACTAACATGGTGATAGAAAGAAATAGATACTAAATTGAAATGTAACTTATGTAGAATTTTTTTGCTGTTTATTAACCCATGTAAGGTTTTTTAACAGCATGATCATAATTTCATGTCTTTATTTCATTATTAATAGGGCTGGACTAAGTTATGCTTAATTTTGTTTTATAGATTCTCAATTCGACCATGTTTTATTTTGGTTTTTTTTGCGGGGTGTGGGGTGGGGGTTCTAGTTGCACACTTTGTTTTGTTTTTGGTTTATGTTTTTGTTTTTAATTGCCCGTTGTATATCAGTTTCCTTGCAACAGTGTATATTTCTTATTAATTTCATAAATACCAAATTTTGTAGACCTTAAATAATTTACAGCAGTCATCGGTCTTCCAGAAACTGTGGGTGTACAATGTACCTTATATTAGAATAAGTGTTAATTGGCTAAAATAAGGACATATTTGTAAGGATTAATGTAAATGTTGTACAAAGATCATAGCTTAATTTGCAGCATGATTAGTTTGGTTTCAAAAATAAGCATTGCTTTAATACATATAGAGATGCTTGAAGGAAGGTAAGTTAGAGTTAACAGTGCTATGCAAACATGTATTTATAGAAATCTGTCAATATCTTTCATTTAATCGAGCGTAAAGTATTAAAAAATGTTATTTCCTTATATAACTGCTAAATCTAAAGTTGACCTGAATTTTAAACTTTGACCCTAACAGGGTAGGTAATACGTATGAACATCTAAAATCCATGCTAGCAAAATAGTTGTTAAGACCTTAACTGTTTTAGTTATAAAGATAATAAATACAGTCTGTGTGGTAGACCATCCTAGAACGAATAATCGTACCCTCACTTTTTTTTTATACCCCCGCTCGACAGAGTCGGGGGTATATAGTGGTCCTCATGTCCGTCCGTCCGTCCACATTTGGTTTCCGGATGATAATTCAAAAAGTTTACATCCGATTTGAATGAAACTTTGGGATATTGTTATATATCAGGTTGGTAAGAAGCCTATCGATTTTGGGGGAAATCCGTCAAATTTCAAGGTCACAGTCCACGAAAAACGTTAGAAATTTTAACATAAAAGTTGTTTCCGGACAATAATTCAAAAAGTTTGCATCCGATTTGAATGAAACTTTGGGATATTGTTATATATCAGGTTGGTAAAAAGCCTTTTGATTTTGGGGGAAATCCATCAAATTTCAAGGTCGCAGTCCACGAAAAACGTTAGAAATTTTAACATGAAAGTTGTTTCCGGACAATAACTCAAAAAGTTTGCATCCGATTTGAATGAAACTTTGGGATATTGTTATATATCAGGTTGGTAAGAAGCCTATCGATTTTGGGGGAAGTCCGTCAAATTTCAAGGTTCACAGTCCACGAAAAACGTTAGAAATTTTAACAAACAAGTTGTTTCCGGACAATAACTCAAAAAGTTTACATCCGATTTGAATGAAACTTTGGGATATTGTCATATATCAGGTTGGTAAGAAGCCTATCGATTTTGGGGGAAATCCGTCAAATTTCAAGGTCACAGTCCACGAAAAACGTTCGAAATTTTAACATAAAAGTTGTTTCCGGACAATAACTCAAAAAGTTTGCATCCGATTTGAATGAAACTTTGGGATATTGTTATATATCAGGTTGGTAAAAAGCCTTTTGATTTTGGGGGAAATCCATCAAATTTCAAGGTCACAGTCCACGAAAAACGTTAGAAATTTTTACATAAAAGTTGTTTCCGGACAATAACTCAAAAAGTTTGCATCCGATTTGAATGAAACTTTGGGATATTGTTATATATCAGGTTGGTAAGAAGCCTATCGATTATGGGGGAAATCTGTCAAATTTCAAGGTCACAGTCCACGAAAAATGTTAGAAATTTTTACAAAAAGTTGTTTCCGGAAAATAACTCAAAAAGTTTTCATCCGATTTTAATGAAACTGTAAAATATTCTTATATATTTTGTTGGTAAGAAGCCTATTGATTTTGGTGGAAATCCATCCAATTTCAAGGTCACAATCCACGAAAAACGTTAGAAATTTTCACAAAAGCGGGGGTATCAGCGATCGCTAGATCGACTTTGTCTAGTTTTTTTTGGAAAGGTTAATCAGACATATCACAAAGCTAACAACGAATTATAACGGCAGTTAAATTTGACCTAAAGACCATCAATACACAAATTTGTTAGTTGGCTCACACCTATCTAAAAAATTGTTTGTTTGTGTTTACCAAAAAAATAATAAATATCTTTTTGAAATTTATTTTTAAGGAAAAGATAAAATACATACCTAGTACCTACATACCCTCTTTGCATTTTGTGGATTCATAAAACAACAGCCAATTTTGTTGATGGTCTCACATGTAAAATTTGATTCTTTATATCAAAATTTTATTATAAGGTGACACCTTGAAACTTACTAGGGTTTTAGAATAAATTTTAATTGAATTTAGCTGCAGCATGAATATTTACAATGCAAACAGAATTTGTATCGATATTAATTTTCATAATATCTGCCATTCTGTTTGTACCTGATACAAGAACTACCACTTAACAACAGGTCAATAATTTGTTGTAATGATTTTTCCAATGCCATTTAAATAATTTATTTATCCATTAATATTATGCATATTTATGTATAATGGTTTCAGTCATGCTGAACTTTGCACTAGGGTTATCATCATCATTTAATAGTACTTATTGATTAAATAGTTGTTGGTAATAAGAAAATAGACATTATTTTGTATCCAGGGGTGGGGGTGGCTCGGCTCCTCATAACAAAGCAGCATTGTCTATAAGCTCCTGTATTTACAAAATGTGTACAAGGCGACACCCTCCCCTTTATGAGAAATCATGGATTCACCATTGATGACAGTACAATATATGTAAAGCCTTAATAAAATGATGCACTTAAATCCCAAGACTTATTTTATTACAGTGTGAATTGCTGCTGTGACTTGAATTCTATTTTTAGTTGAAGATCATACAAAGAAATATGCTCTGAGAAACTGTATCTCCAACAAAGAAATTGGTCTTTGAAATAGTTTTTCTGTCAAATAGATGAAGTGTTACACCTTCTATAGAATATGATACATTTTTGTTCATTGAATGACAATGAATCAAAACAGACTTAATGTTGAATTGTCATGGGCCCTAAAATCTGGTCCCTCCAAGTGAAAATGACCCTAATGAATAGGATTTTGTCAAAAATTAGTTCAGGCAAATGAAATTCAATCAAATTACTAATTATTTTGGTTAAGTAACTTCATGCTAAATTTGACATTCAACATACATGAATGTACATGTACATGTATATCGAACAAGGTTTAACCTTATTTTTCACAAATAGTTCTTTGTTATTAATTTGTTGTGACGCGTTTCATGTTTTAAAGTAGATATGTGTATATCATTTTTATATATATGGAACTAGGTTCAACTTTATTTTTTCACAAATAATTCACTCTTTTCTACATGAGTGTAGTAGATGTATGACCCTTACTTTCTGCTGGTTCAAAAAATGGATTATAATTGTACAACAAAAACCATGAGATTTGACTTACATAATAATCATAATTGTATACAAAAAGGTAATAATTCAAATTATCCCAAACTATTTCAAAAGCAAGGAAGGCCCGGTATTAAACATTGTCATTTAAATGGGTAGCTATTTTGCAATCCCAATGGGAAATTAGTGATTTTAACCGCCTCAAACTGTTTAATGATGAAGTCTAATACAATGGCAATAACACACAAGAGATTTTTTAACCATATACATTTAAACTCCCCATTTTCTTTTCTATGGAAATTTAAATGTTACATAAAATATATATCATTTCAATATGTTTTAAAATTGAAAGGTATGAAATTTTCCATCAATTTAAACATAGCATGACTTGATAATTTCTTTGGGATGTCTTTCAAATTTTCTCATTGAAAACGAAATGTAGATTGTATTATTAACCAACAAGAGACATTTGAACTTGTATACTTGAAGTCTTTGAAATTGCATACACATGTTAAATTAGGTGATATTTAACATAATATGCTGTATAGTTTGCAATTTAACTGTATTGAGAATGATCCAAATTTAAAGCACTTTAAAGTTTGATAAGCTATTGTACTGAAAGATTCAGTTAAGTTATGGATTTGCTTTGAGCAAATAATCCAAAAATATTATAAAAAGGGCAGATAATATTGAAATTTATGCTTAACTGATTCAAAATTGTAAATAACGCTTTTATCATTGCATCTTAACAAATTACTTTTTTGGTTGTTTGTTTTTTACATGCTTAATTTGTTGTTTGGTCATGTTTGGTCTTATTATGTTCCCTTTTGAAAGCCCTCTGGATGACATGTAGAACAGTATGGGATAATAATTATCAGCTTGGAAGTAATCCTATTAGATTTAAAATTCATTTAATTTCACCTGAAAAATCAATAAACTCTATATAAATTGAATTAAGATCTTACAAATGCTATGGAATTCATAAATTAAATCAATTTTTTTCAGGAATTTCTGATGTATCAAATTTTCATATTAAATATTATTTTACATTTACGATACAAGAAGAATAAGAATCAATCTTGACACTAATACTGTGCTGGTTTTTATCTAAAAATGAAAAAATATGTAGACATAATATTTTGAATTTTCTAATTCCAAATGGGCCTTGTTATGATCAAACATTAATTTTGTTCATCTACTTACTCCTCAAAAATTGTTTAAACAAGTCAACGATGACTTTTTTGTATATGCATACACTTAATTTCATGGTACCAATTTTCAAGAAGGTCCGTGAGAAAGTTTGATGTTCAAACTATACTTAACTTGTCGCTTATCACAGAAACAAGGAATTCAGATGGAGGGAAGAAATTCATGGTTGCCTGTCCCTGTGAAATTGACCATCCCATGATAATAAACCACCTGTGCATTCTCATAATGTCATTTCTCCAGTATTTATTTGGCAGTAATTGATACCATTTATATAAATCACAGTTTGGGTCTGGCTTTTTAGCTTTCATTGTTGTCTGTTACCCCCCTCCACCCTTTTCCCCTTTTCCCCTTTCCCCATTCCTATTCATAATTATGAACAACACATTGTTCTAAAAATTATCAAAGATTTTAGCTGCCTAGAACTTGTGCTTGGTCTTGAATAGAGTGGATTATATAGCTGGTCTTTTTACTTTGTACACACTCTGTTTTTACATTCTACCTGGTTTATTCCCAAATATTCAGTGTCCAGGTTAAATTGCCAAATGACCATGGTTAACGGATATGTCTGGAGACATTGAGCTTCTTTGTGATGTAGGGTCATTTTTAAGTCTGTCATTGACACAAAAGCAGTTGGTTAACCACATAGGAGAATTCTTATAGACTTTCAAAGCTTCTTTTCAATTGTTTGGTTTTGAAATGGACACTTTCATTATGATGAGGCTTTCCCTTTTTAAACTACGTATATTTCATTTTGGATCATTATAAAAATGTTGAAATGAACAATAATTGAATGATACATGACATTCTTTCATGTATTAACATCTCTCCCCTCACAACTAACTACAAAAGCAAATATTTTATGTCAATTTTCTGACAAGACCAAAGTTCATATCAATGAGGTGAAATTTATAAACAGAAAAGTGCTTTACAGGGTTCAATACTTAGGTACATGTATATACAGTTACATTAATTACAAGGTGTGAAAAGTTTACTTTAACGGTGTATGTGTCTTATTGTAACTTTCTACTCAAGTGTTTTTAAACTTTGAACACTTTTGACTTAAGATTGAAAAATATTGAAAATTTAAATAAAGTAATGTGTATTTTAATAAGTCTGAAAACGATGTTTTTGTTAATTGCACACTAACTCTTGTCACAATTGAAACCAAGGTCACCAGTTTAGGATCTTTAAAATCAATGAAACATTCATAGACTTCAATGGTTGTCAATGTACTTTGAGCTTTCTTATAGTTACTTTGTAATATGGAATAAAAATACTGTGTAAAATATTGACATTGGAACTACAAATCTTTTAGATAAATGTTTTTAATTAAATTTTAAAGAATGAAATCAAATACAATGATTTTCGATTTCTTTTTTTGATGAGATTCTTTTCAAATTTGAGAAAAGATCTATATTTGACTTAATTGAGATTAGAAAGGAAGAACTTGTTATGTTGACAAAAATATGTTTAAAATCTGTAGAGTTGAATAGTAATAGTTACAATAAGTGTTTTTTTAATGCCCAGTTTTTATTAGGTGAACAGATGAGACAATCTGTACACAGCACCAAATTATTGCAATTGTACACAATGGGTCAAATCAAAGAAAGATAATGTGATATAATAGCTGATATCCGATTTAGAATGATAGTTTTATTGTTTCCGAAATAATTGCTGATCTTTATCATAATAATAGATTTTGTTACAAACTTTGACAACTGTATTCACGCGGAACATTTAAATGGTACAACATCGACAAAGCATTAAAGCTTTGCCTATAATCCTATGTCATAATAATTTATATTTTGAACTTTTTAAAGTTCATTACCCATATAGCTTCATAAAAGTCTACAAGAAGATTTTCACTGATTTTGTTACTGTATTTATGGTTAAAAAATAATTAAAATTGTTATATATAATCTTAAAAATGCAGGATCCATGTATATGTCCAAAAATTGAACTTGCAGGCATTGAAAAAAGTTCATTTTTGTGGCTTTACTTTCATGCAATTCCATGATGTTGATATGCTGATTGAAGTTGACCAATCAATAACAGTACAAAAGTTATTAGAAAACTATGGCTTTCCATTTCTCTGCTTTTATACCCCTCCACACAAAATGTATGGATATGAGTGTCCATCCATCAGTCTGTCTGTGCATCGATGGTTTCCAGATGATTAACTTGAAAATGCATCAGCAGATTTTGTTTAAACTTTGCTACGCTATTAAATAGCATAAAAGAAAGATGAATTCGATATTCAGCACAATCCAATTAGTAGTTTTCGATTTAGGCCAATTCAAGTTTTTTTTTGTCAACATTTGGTGGTTTCCAGATGATAACTTGAAAACGTGTCAACAGATTTTATATATAAACTTTGCACAGCTATTAAATACTATAAAATGAAGATCATGTTCAATTTTCAGCACAATCTAATTTCTAGTTTTCGACTTAGGCTAATTCAAAGTTTTTTTAGTCAACAATTGGTTGTTTCCAGATGGGTTGAATTTTCAGCACCATCCCATTCATAGTTTTTGAGTTGTGCCAATTTGAAATAATTTTTATAGGTCCAGGGTCATGGTTAAAATTGTCCGAGATGGACTGTTATCATGCTCAGCTGTTCATGGGGGCTTATTTGTAATTCAGTAAAATGTGTTCATGAATATTAAATACAATGCAACATGGCAAGGTCTCATTTAATCTCCCATTTTTTCTATCAAGACAACAGTTTTTGACATAATTAATTATAAAAAGTTTTCCATCCAGTATAAAAAAACATATATATTCAGATTTAAGAAGTCGTGCAAATCTCACCTTATTTATAGTGTTGGTAAAGGACTTGCAGACTGTTTTCACATTTTTTATCTTTTTAATTCAGAAGATGCTGTCTCACCACTTTCATACTGAGTAAACATTTAATAAACTTACAAAATTTTTTATTGATGTATTAAATGACATTATCATGATCAGAGTAAATATACCATTGTATACCACAGCCTTGGTAGATTTCATTTTTCCCCTACCACAATAAGTGGGCCTCCTTCTGAAGTAGAAATTCTGTTTCCTCTGGTTTGTTTCAAGAATCACATGCATTATATATACAAAATGCAGATGTGGTTACTATATTTTACAAAATAAAGATGTAATTGAACATATAATCCACACCATGTCATGTATCTTACAGATGTTGGTCATTTTATACAAATTTAATTCCAGGAATGAATATTCAAACAATTAATAGCCATCAAACTGCATGCTATTAATGAGCTATCTGCATGTTTTTCTTACTGTGTAATTTTTAAATTGACTTGTATGTGTGTCATATACTTTTTTTTACCAATAAGTCTCATTTTGTCGTAAAATCATTTTTGCATGGTGTTTTTTGTTTTATTTGTGTACATATGAATACATTGCAGCTTGGTATACATATGTAATATTTCTTTTCTTTGTTGGTTTTCAGACTTTTATAGCAGTAGCACCTCGATTTCAAAAGATATTCATCCATCGGTTTGCCGCAACTAAAGCACTGTTTTTACTGACACCATGGAATCCAGTACGAAAATTTGCTATTTTTGTGGCAACCAATCAGTACTTTGATTATCTTGTGATATTAACAATTCTGACAAACTGTATTTTTATGGCGTTAGGACCAGATTCAGATGTTGCTGGCACTGCAGAGTAAGTATAGTATAGATCTAAGAATACTTTTACTAAATTTTGGAGTCTACATGTGTAGTAATCCTTTACAGTTACATACATCTATATTTAAACAATGTCACAAAACCAATAATAATAATAATAATACATGTAATAACAAGAAGCATACTAATTGTGAGGTAGAGTTAATCTAGGGATACGTATAAACACATGGCCATAACATCAAATGAATGGGGTTTTATTTCAACATCCAGCAAGTTTTTGCAACCCACAGGTAGTAAACTATAGTTTAATAGCAAAGTGGAAGATATTATTATTAAAACATGCAAAACATATTTATTCCTATTGAGAGATAATAAAGACACATGACCAAAATAAAATGACAACAAAAAAGGTGAACTACAATGATTGAAAACAGAGAAAACCAATGAGTAACCCCACTACATATAGGTGGGGAAAAAAGACTTGGTTTAGAAAAAATAATGCTGACAAACATACACAAGAATTAATAAGAACAAACAATAAAAGTGAAGGTGAGCAATGCTAACCATGCAAAAATAAGGGGACTCACCAGCTACAGGCTCCAATGTTTTGACCAGTCGTGAATCTTGCACAAGGCATACAACACACTGATTATAATTCATACGATTTTTGTGAAATTGGGACCAGAAGGGTAAGCAGTGCATTGTTTAGGTAGATGAAAACCTATTTTACCAGAACCACAGATAGTTACATTTCTTTAATGTTAGCACATTCTGGAATACTTTGAAATGTGATCAGCATCATTGGGTCAAGGCTGCTGCTTGTTGGAATTATGTAAAATATATTAAATGATGTTAGTTCAAGATGTAAATTGACTACCATGAATCTCTAAAAGTCATTTTAAAAACAAAGAAAAATACTTTTTTCATTGGTACTACATGTACCAAAACATATAAAATTGTATTAATTAAAATAATGCCTTTATATGTATTGGATTTCAGGATAAAATATCTTGAGATTTGGGAAATAGTCCTTATACCTTGAATTTAAAGTGAGTTCATTTAATTTGGGGAATTTGGGATAAGACCATTCCCTTTGCCCCTCACTATATACAAACAGCAATGTAAACGATGTCATCTCTTTCATAAATTTACTTTTTATTTTGTTTTCAGATATGCCTTTCTCGCCATATACACCATAGAAGCAGTCATCAAAATAGTAGCACGTGGTTTAATAATACATAAATTTACATATCTGCGAGATCCTTGGAATTGGCTTGATTTCGTAGTAGTAGTTTCAGCGTAAGTATAAAACAACTATGTACTGTTAACATTCAATTCTGTTGCATTTAGATGTTCAATTTTAATGAAAAAATTGTATTACACAATTTCTTATTGCACACAAAGTTACAAAAGTGGAAACACTGAGGGTTTTTTAGGTATAAGGTTTGATTTGAATTGTAATAAGTCATTGGTAAAAAAAAATACCTTACATATCATCAAAAGAGAAATTTCATAAAAATAAAATTGTACTAAGAAATGTTTGTAATCTATTGTACATGAATAATATATGATTAATGTCAAACATTGATATTTCAGATATATAACCATGGTAGTTGAAGCTATTAGCGGTAACAACGGGGCAAATCTTCAGGCTCTAAGGACTTTCAGAGTATTCAGAGCATTAAAAACAATTTCTATAATTCCAGGTAAGAATTTAATATGACAACTGTTCAGTATGATTGATTGATTTTGAGCAGCAAGCAGTATTGCAGCTATATTTAGAACTATGCAAAAGACAGTTCAGTACAAGCATAAGGATAATTTATTTGACAAACTATGATATTTATGATTTATTTAACAATTTAACATCTTCTGTATCTCATTTGGGAGACCAAACAGAGTTTGTCACAGGAGATATGATACTGCAGCTTAATAATGGATGATACACTGCAAAAACCAATTCCCACTTCAAAAAGGTTATAAAAAAAAACTGTGCATAATTCTATTTTATTTATCATTTCCAAACAGAATTTTCATTATTAATTACAACCACTTTTATCAGCAATGAGAACATTTTTTCTCTTTTGTAAATTAAAGCACAGAAAGGACTTATCAAGTAAAATCTTCTGATTTCTTTGTTTTAATGTTGTCGGAAATTTGTAATTATATCATTGCATATATTTTTTTAGGGGTTTTAATGTTGTATTATACCACTTTCGGAAATGTGTTATTATATCATTGCATCTATTTCTAGGGGGGGGGGGGGGGGGGTCTGGAGTAAAAGCCAAGAATATCCAACTTTATTGTTCATTAGGGTTGGAGTCTAGCACAACTTATATAATGAAAATTAATTCTTTAAATGGCTTTTTGCAGCAACAATATAAAAAGTAGTAGCAGGTGAAAGATTTCATTTTAATTATATAGGCCTTATTTGGAGACTTACTTGAATGCTCCCAAGTGTATTGTTGACATTACAATGGATCAGTAGTAGAGGGGGAATTTCTTAGACTACTCTATCACCCAGGTTCTGATTTCTACATAATTAGGTTCTCATCTGTACTAAATGGTGACATTTTCATCGTTAGTTGTGCCTTGATTCATAATTTATTAACATCAAACCTATTAAATACATGTGTACTAACCCTAAACATACATTGATGTGCATTATCCCCTATACCTATTATGTTTTATCCCCAAACTTATATTGTATAATTGTGTTAGCTTTCGAAAATATCACCATATAAATTTTAAATTAATTTTAACTATAAATCTATAAACCTGATGTAAGTGAAAGGCTACAGGAGCTATATTTTAAATAGATGACCTGTTTACTGATATACTGACAGAACACAACCTTTATTGTATGACCAAGGTGAAATACAGGCTAGATAAGGGAAAATAATTGGCCTTGTGTTGCATCTTCATCTTGACATATCATCTGTGGAAATATTGTAGCTCACATGGAATTTCAATGTTCACTCAGATAAATACATAACATGAATAGGGGGCCTCGGTGGCCGAGTGGTCAAGGTAGTTCGTCTACTAGTGATCACGTGGTCTGTCAACACTGAGATTGCGGGTTCGATTCTCACTGCAGGCAGGGTGTACTCGACTCCAATCTTAATTGACAAGGATTGCCAGTTTTCCTACCGAAGGTCGGGGTTCTCTCCGGGTACTCCGGCTTCCTCCCCCAATAAAAACTGGACGCCATGAAATAGCTGAAAAATTGCTGAAAGTGGCGTTAAAACACCATTCAAACAAACAAACATAACATGAATAGTTTCCAATGTCTATTATGATGACTGAAATAACATATTACATATTTACAAGTTTACAATAACAACTAGACTGTCTAAGTCACCAAAATATAACAAGAATTTCCACTATGAAAATAATTTTGAAAACTCGATTCAAATTTTCAGTAATATAAGTCAGATTGTATACTTTTCGATTCCAAATTCAAAATCCAAATTTTCCTAAAAATTCACAGATGTGACAAATGTATAAACAAGTTTCTAGTTTCTTTTTAACAATAAAATCTTATTTGAACTTCTGCAATTACCTAATATTATGTGGTAAATTATTCATCTCAAAATAGTACCTATATCAATATTTAAAAGTCTACATTATTTCCAAATAAAAAAGTTATTTGTGAAAGTATAGGCCGAACTTTACTGCCCTTGTAATCCGAAGTTAGTTTTGTGATTTGTCGGATTAACAAAAAAAAAATTCGCCAAAAAAACAAAAAGCAAGGGTAGAATTATTGGTTCTAGTGAAAGTAGTATCCTGGTTTTAGTAGATTTTTATTATGTTAACTGATCTAATGAATCAGGAAACATTTTTGTGAGAGAAATTAACTCATCTGAAAATTGAATCAAATTGTAAACAATTTGTTATTATCAATGGCTTGTAAAACCAAAAAGATAAATGTTCATGAATATAATCAGGAGGGCGTGTGGTTAAAAGAGTACGAGTTGTCATGGAAACCTGAGCAAAACTGAAAAATGGTTAAATCAGGTGAT
Source organism: Limnoperna fortunei (assembly GCA_944474755.1). Taxonomy (NCBI): domain Eukaryota; kingdom Metazoa; phylum Mollusca; class Bivalvia; order Mytilida; family Modiolidae; genus Limnoperna; species Limnoperna fortunei. The sequence goes on along the minus strand of OX104116.1, from coordinate 44,883,104 downwards.
TGGTAATAAAAAAATATGATTTTACTGCTATTCTTGTGTTAATTAGTTGTGTCCTGTTTGGCCGTTCTGCTAAAAAAACTTGTATTTGCATTCAGTTGGAATTGAAGTGAATCATTCATGCCTAAAACTAGCTGTAAAGCTTATTTACATGAATTTCCAAGTTTTTCTGGAATGTGTTCATTAAGAGAAAATACAATTTTTTAAATTTCTCAGCAGGAAATAGCAAGACATGCTTTTCAGAAAAAAAAATTGATGTAAGCTACTGCAAATCATAGTTTGAGTTGTGAAAATATTGATAATGATCTTTCAGCATTCTAGCTAAAAACCCATTTTTTCAGTATATATGTACAGTATATATATGTATATGTATATGTACAGTATATATATATATGTATATGTACAGTAATCAGCAGTAACAGAGCCTTAAATTTGGTACCAGTCTTCTAACCACTAAAACCTGCAAAAAAGGCCATTTTGTTTAAATCTTTTTTTTCACCTATGAAAAAAGTGAACCTTTTGAACATAGGACTTCACATAATAGAGCACCTGACTCCATTATGTAAAAAAGTCTGCTACTCATGTTAAAGAAACAGCTTTTTTCCAAAACAGTTAGAACAAAGATACACATAATCAATCTCAACCATTTATTTTTTTCCCAGAACCATAACTAGATCAAAATGTGAAACCTGGAAATTTACAGAGCCAATTATGGTACACTATTCCAATCATAAATATTGTGGGTTAATTGATCCTCGCTGCAGGGTTAACTTGACTCCAGTCTTAATTGACAAGGACTGCCAGTTTTCACAGTCTGAAGTTTTCTCATTGTACTCTGGCTTCCTCCTCCAATAAAAACTGGACACTGTGATAAAGATGAAAAATTGCTGCAAGTGGTGTTATACACTGTTTAAACAAACAAATCATAAAAATGGCAAGGATAATTACACTTATTCTACTAATGGTTGGGGTACTGGAATTCGATAAACTTTGAACGATTTATTACAGTCTCAATTTTGTTTGCAGGTTTAAAAACATTAGTTAATGCACTACTAAGGGCTTTCAAGTTATTGTTAGAAGTGATCATACTGACTACATTCTGTTTAGCTGTTTTCGCATTATTTGGACTACAAGTATATATGGGAGTATTAAGACAAAAATGTGTGGTTAGCGTACCTAGCTATAATACCACAACAGCATTAAGTTATTTAGCTTATTATAATGATTGGATCAAAAATACATGTAAGTACTTTTTTTTAATACCTTTTCTGTGGAATGTATTTTTTGTACAGTAGATAAAATGTTACAACCTATGATTTTATATACAAATAATGACACCCTTAACACCCATCTCTAAAACATGTAAATGTGAGTTGGTGTATACATCAGATGTTGTAATGATAGTAAATGTAACAGCAATTTTGGAAAAAGTTTAGTTTTAGCCAAAAAAGAAAACAATTTGTTTACTTAAATTCATAATTTTTGTATGTTTTTAACCCTCTATTTACACTTAAATTGCAGCAAATTGGTTAGAAGATTCTGAAAATCCAGGCACATATCTTATATGTGGAAATAGCTCTGGTTCTGGGTAAGTTCTGATGAAATATAAGATTTCGAACACATGAATTTTCTTGTCACTGAAAGTATTTAACAATATAATTTTTCCTAGCCTGTGATCATGTGATGAATGTTGCTGAAGGTGAGACACATAAATATATAACCTTACATTGATACGAGTGGTTTATCAAGGTGGGATTAATGAGATTATTTAAAAGTTCAAATGTGAAATTCTGTTTCTTTATTGTTAAAAATATGTACATTTTGCAAAAATAGATCTTCAAATTATCTCAAACCAAACACAAATTATCCCAACCAAAATTTTAGGCCCATGACTAATTACTGTAAAATTGGTATAAACCGGCTACCTATGTTAGGCCCTAACAATATGGCCAGTTCTGACAGTAGACTGGTCTATGCGGATTTGGAAAATCACTGGAAGATGAAAAAAGAGAGGTGTAAATGACAAAAGACACCTGCAATGCACACTCATTTTATACTGAATACATGAAAGAAATGTAAAAAGATTATATTTAATAAAAGTTATAATACACACTGATTTTTTATTTCTATATATGAGAATAATAATTTCTCAATGGTTAAGTGGAAAAACATGTCAAGGGTTCATTGTTTTTTCTCCATTTTTTTTTCACACTAGTGTCCTCTGTCATTGATTGCATAGGCAAAAGAAACTTTAGTTAAGATCATCTTTACTCTTTGCAATGTTTATCATGTGTGTTAGGTGTCGTAGCATATCCTCAGGTGACAATTCAGATCTTGTGTTGTCTATTTCTATCTCTATGTCATAATCACTTTCAGTTTCACTGATGCTTTTTTGGATTGCTCTCCATTTTATACTTTTGAAATTTTTGGTTTTCAAAACAATTCACCTTTATTTTACACTTTGGTTCATTAATTAATTTGCCCTAGGGTTGACCTCACAAGTTATGTAAATTACATTGTTTGGATATCAGTCGATTGATTAAGTAAATACTCTGGTCATGTAAATTAATGGTAATCTGTTTAAACAGGTAAATTTTAATTGAGATATGTATAATGGGACTGGACATATGGCATAATTCGGAAAACAGTAGGTCCGGTTTATAGATGTTAAATTAACATAGGACTTTAAGGGAGAAAATTGGATCTAAATTTTCGGCCATAACTGACAAGGAACCGGTTTATTCAGGGTCCTGTTTTAACAGGTGTTACTGTAATAAGCAATATTTAGTTTCATATTTCTTACCTGGTCAAGGATTTTTAATAAAGAGCTTAAACTTGTCAACTTTGATTGTAACATAAATGCTAATAAATATTTAATATAGATCAAACAATTTAAATATGACATAAAATTTAAAAGCATTGATTTCATGAATGTAGGCATCAACAAAATATTTTGCATTATTCCTGTATCTTTATTACCGTCTCCCATGGGAGACGGTATACATAGTCAAATGATGATCAGTCTTCGGAGTAAATGACACTCTGTTACTTGATTGGGTGGTTTACTAAATCTATAAATATTTTTGTCATTCCATTGGTTTACGTGAGGATCGCACTAGTATGTGTACTGAAATTTCGATATATTCTTAGTTTGAATCGGGGTTGTAATCAGTATTTTAGTGTAGTAATGTTACCTTCCACATATTGACTTCTATTTCATTCATTGCATTGGTCAGTGAACAGTTATAAGGTAAACATTGTACCAAAATCTCCCTACTTTATAAAGCTGTTTTGGAAAAAAATTATATGTTCTATATCTGTTTTTTGGTTAAATCAGTATTTTAGTGAAGTAATGTTACGTTCCACAAATTGACTTCTATTTCATTCAATGCACTGGTCAACGAACAATTTAAAAGGTAAACATTGTATCGAAATCTCCCTACTCTTTAAAGCTGTGTGGGTTAGGCAAAAATTATATGTTCTGTATCTTTATTTTTTTGTTCTGATATTTGATGCAAATTAACAAAACATATTTTTACCGCTCATTTTGAACATTTGTTTAGGGAGTCAAGTTTTGTTTAATTATTTTTTAAAAAGCACGTGTGAAGTAACGACAGGCATTTAAATCTCTCAAGCACCACTGGATAATAGTTCGTAAACAAAGTCCTTACAAGGTACATGTACATTGTATACCTATCCTAAATATAAATTACAAAAAACCAGATACTTTAATAAATCCATAAAATTTGTAATGCAGCTAAGAGACGGTTAGCTTTTTAGAAAAGCTAAACTTGTAAGCTTCAGCCTCAGGTTCATCAGTCTTGTCTATTTATAGCATATAATAAGTACCTCAGTCACATGTCACCTCTATCTAATAAAAATTAAATCTTTCATTTGCTCCCCCATTTTTGTTATTGGTAAGATGAATTACATGAAGGTCAATTAATCTGTAACCATGCATGGTAGGATTGATTGTTTTTTTTGTTTTACATCCAGTTAGAATATTTAAGATACATTTAGGACATGAATATTAGAATGATTGGATCATTTAATGCATAGTAGGATGATAAAAGTTTGTATAGGTTGCTCATCTGCAATACAAGACTGTCTTGTAATTTTCAGCCTATTTTGACCTCGCTTTCAGAATCCAGTGGACTTGATAAGTTTTTTGATTACATGTAGGTTAGTTCCTCTTTAACCATACATAGTACATTGGTTCCCCATTAGAACCATTTAAAGTTATATGTAGGGTCATACTCAAGTGTGCACCTTTTATAAATTGAATCTCCTACATAAGCAGTAACAATTTTAATGGTCTTAAAATTTGACTTTTTTGTTGCCAGCGATCATTTATTTAAAACATTTGTAACAATAGACGGTACTTAATACCATTGGACATTTTATATGGTGTAAATTGTTGGAATCGTGAACAAGTACAATTGCTCCTCTATCAATATTTGCAATACTTCTAGCCACTTTAGTGATTTGTTTTTATTTTTTTAACTTTGCTTTTAATTTTTAAAACACGAGGTCATTTTGTAGATCAAGAGGTCTTTTAATAGTACCATTAGAACATTATTCAGCAATTTATTTTTTCCATATTTATTCAAAAGATTAAATGATCTCATCTTAAGAAACGTGTAATTGTTTCATGCTTTATTCAATACATAAAGTAAAATTGGTTTGTTTTTTATACTCTGGTGATGGGAACACCCATCGCGGGCGGGCAGGCGGCATCCACAGTGATGTCCACTCTCTTACTCGAAAAGTTGTTGTCTGATCTCCATGAAACTTGGGGAAAGTGTTTATGGGCATAATATCTTGGCAAAGTTTGAAAACCAGCCAAATCACTTCAGCCACTTTAGAGATATGGCACTTTTTTTTAAAATAAAAAATGGCAAATTCTGCTCTCTAACTCAAACAGATGTTGCCCATCTACATGAAAAGGTATATGGAAAGAAAGTCACTAAATAAGTAGGACAAAAAGTCACAACTATGACCAAAAAAAATACATTCTCATTTGTGCTGTTGTTTTTGTTTTGTTTTGTTGTTATTTCTTTTTTCTTTATTTAATTTTTATGTCTTGCCTGCGACCATAGTCACTGGAGGCGATACATATGTATGGGAATCTGGCTGCGGCCACATAAACACTTGGACATCTTGCTTTATATCTTGTAAACCTAAGCCATAGGTCCATCAAAATTTAAGCCAGTGGTAGCTTATGATGAGTAATTGCCAGTCAGTCACCTGTCACCTAACCTTGACCTCAATTTGACAGTCCAGCGACTAAGTTAAAGTTTTTTGGGTTGCTGCAGTTCCTCTGTAACAAGGCATAGTAGGATAACAATATTTGATATATAGGTTGCTGATGAATAGTACATGACTGTCTGGTAAGTGTCACCTGACCTTGACCTCTATTTCACTGTCCAGCGAATACGTTAAAATTAGGGCAGTTCCTCTATAACTATGCATGGTAGGGTGACAATATTTGGTATACAAGTTGCTGCTGAAGAGTACATGATTGCTGCCTGGCAGTAGCCTTCTGACCTTGACCTCAAATTCACGCTTCAGCGACTATGTTAAAGTTTTTTATTAGGGCAGTTCCTCTGTAACCATGCATGGTAGGATGACAGTATTTGGTATATAGGTTGCTAATGATTAGTAGAAAAACCAGCGATTCTCCCCAGTCAAGTTTAGCACACTCTGCCTGAAGTCAAGCATAAAATTGTGTGTGTTGAGACCTTGTTACAATGCTGTTAAATCTTCTACCCTTATTTTGATAACAAAAGGAGCCACAGTTGCATAATGTTTATAGATTTGGTAGTTAATCCTCTACTATTGATCGCCATCATACATGTATGGACATTTCAGGGTCAGGTTGTGCTCAACTTCAACCATAATCAACAAGAATTTGCTGAAATTATTGTAGCTATGCCAACAGTTTTGGTAATAACAATTATTTTTGAAGGACATCGTGCAGTTAATGAAAATTCTGTTTTTGGAACATATTTCTTATACTTGGGATTCAGTACATTATAAATATTCAAATGCTCGCAGGATCCTAATCCTTGTACTTCAGTTTACAATCAATCAATCAGTTAACCAGTCACCATATGTGGACAAAGAATCTCTTTATTACAAGTTTCCAAAGATGTCACAATTAAAATAGGGTTCAGTTAAATAAAGCATTTATTGATGTGATTTTTTTATGAACTACTGATGGTCAGAATGCCATGACCACTTGAACTCGATATTGCTTAATAGATATTCCTGACATTCCTGTAATCAGATTGCAATTAAAAATGGAGTTATGCCAATTATTGATTGTCCTCTGTAGAAGAATCATCATTTAATGTTACAGAGTAAATTGTATACCTCTTTGTATATTTTGCTTTGATGTATTTTAAACAGAAACAATTGCCACGATCCTAACCTAATTAATTACCTAATACAAATTAAAGGTACCTGATCTCATGGAATAAAGACTAAATATTTTAATATTTGTTAAATAGACTATTCAAGACAAAATTTTGGTTCAATGCATAATCAGAATGCTCCTGCACTCAAAATGTGGTCATAGATGATTTTCTTCATTTATCACATGTTGGTTATAAGGTTGTTTCTGTTTTCTGTGGATTAAGGTTGTACCATAGGATAGGATTGTTTAAGAAATAATTCATGGAGGCTGTGGTTTATCATTGTTTTACCACGGGGTGACCATTTATGTTGTATTATTTTATCCACAGCGATAGCGAGGGATAAAATAACGACAAAAATGGTCATCCCGTGGTAAAACAATGATAAATCACAGCCTCCGTGAATTATTTCTATTCTAATAAGACAATTAAAGTACATTTATAATATTTTCGTACCTATAGAAAACATCATTTCCGCCATAAACTGGCTGTTCCGTCAATGTAACACACAATATATTGCAACGGATAATTATAGCGAGTGTCGCTATTTATAAGATTTATACGTCATATGCAATAGCTTTCCGGTGGGAGTTACAGTTTTGTAATTGGAACAGCCATTTAAAACACGCCCTTCTCAGCGCGTGTTGCTCATAGATAAATCATTTTTTTACCACAGTTGTGGTCTCAAAGCCTTTGAAGCACATCATATTAGAATATCCAATACCCTTTGATATATATCAAATAAAAATGTTTGAAATGAAAAGGTCCATACGAAGTTTTTGTAGGCAAATTGTACAAAGTAAAAAGTCTTGTTGAACTCTTATGACAAGTTTAGAGTTGAAGGTCACACTCCTTATAGTTAGGATAAAAAATCAGTGGTAAAGGTCAAACATTTATTAGTAAAATTCTTTTGAAATGTGATGTGGTCTAATAATAATAAATCAATAGGAAGATGTAGCATGGTACATGCATCTTTTTCTATTGATTTATTATTATTATACCACAGCATTGTACATAAATCTTTTCCTATTGAATTATTATTTTATACTACAGCTTGTTGCATGCATCTTTTTCTATTGATTTATTATTATTATTATACCACAGCATTGTACATAAATCTTTTCCTATTGAATTATTATTTTATACCACAGCATGGTACATACATCTTTTCCTGCTGATTTATTATTATACAACAGTTTTGTACAAACATATTTCCCTAATGATTTATTATTATTATACCACAGCTTGGTACATAATCTTTTCCTATTAGTTTATTATTATTAGACAACAGCTTGGTACAGGCATCTTTTCCTGCTGATTTATTATTATACAACAGTTTTGTACATACATATTTCCCTAATGATTTATTATTATTATACCACAGCTTGGTACATAATCTCTTCCTATTAGTTTATTATTATTAGACAACAGCTTGGTACAGGCATCTTTTCCTGCTGATTTATTATTATACAACAGTTTTGTACATACATATTTCCCTAATGATTTATTATTATTATACCACAGCTTGGTACATAATCTTTTCCTATTAGTTTATTATTATTAGACCACAGCTTGGTGCATGCATCTTCTGCTTTCCTTATGTCACAATTTAATTTTTATTTGCAGGAGGTGTAGCAGTGGATATACATGCCTGCCAGACATTGGAGAAAATCCTAATTTTGGATACACTAGTTTTGACCACTTTGGATGGGCCATGTTGACTTCGTTCCAGTTGATAACATTAGACTTCTGGGAGGATACATATAACAAAGTAAATAACATTTCATTTGCCAAAACATTTTAAAACATTTTAGTCTAAATATAATTAAAGGTCACAAGGAAAAGCAATAGTAAATATAAACCCCTCCCACCACTGCTGCATTAACACTCAGCAAGAATGTTTTCGACACCTACCCATGGAGAGATTTGTAAGTGCTTTCACAGTGGGCTATTTACATGTATCTATTATGGGAAAAGCTTACAAACCAAAAGAACTAAACCATATTACTTCTGGTGGGTATAAATCTGAAAAGACTTTTTTGAAGTCGACAACAACTGAAAAATCATCGGACTTTTCAATTGCTTCCATTATTTCTAAGTTATGTAAAAATATTATCAAGCACTTTTTAAACTGACTTTTTTATTAATATAAAAATAGGGTTTTAAAAAATAATGTCTAGAATTACAATCAAAAGTGGTTTTTTTTTTAGATCATAAGAGCCTCCGGTCCAGCAAATGTGTTGTTCTTTGTTTTTGTGGTATTCTTTGGATCATTCTATTTGATCAACTTAATGTTAGCTGTTGTTGCCATGTCGTACGAAGAAGAGGCTGTCAGCGCTGGGAAGGTACGGTACTGCATGTTAACATCATTTTTGGTTTTCAATAGAAACACACATTGAAAATTGTTCTCGCCTCATTTTTACCACTTGTTATTTTTTTCTGTTTTGCAGTTATAATGATTTGTGAAAAATTTGTTACATTTATCATATAATTAACCATCATATTATTCATGTTTTAATATTCAGATTGCTGTGCAAAATTATTTACTGAATGTAATTGTTGCATATTTCCATAGTTTTGCATGTTTTCCATTTTCATGCATTTTTAGAATGTTGCTTTCTTAATAATTCATCAACTATTCGTGTCAATTTTCAGGTTTGGCATTTTGGTGCACGTGCACCTACACGTCGAGTAGGTCTTCAATTTTTTTTTTTTTTTTCAAAATCAATCTTAACTTTAAATATAATCCAGTTCTCTATGCAACTAGCTTAAAAAAACTAAAAGTGCATTATTAGCAAGGAGAAACAATTTTTTAAAATTTTTTTGGTTACTCTTAATGTCAAGAATTGACGATTAGTTAATGCATGATGTTACATGTAATGTGAAAGCATGAGAATGCTGTTGTTGTTGATGGACAAAAGTTAATCATCTAAGTGTTGTTTTTTGGTGTTTGTTTATTTTAAGAACACATTGAGTATAATTGAAAATATGTAATTATTGGACCAAATACAGATACCATTTATATTACTCTCAAAATGTCATTAATGCCCCCTTTTTTTACTTTATGATAAATTTAAATTAGTATTTCCCTTTTTCAAAATATTTGGGAAATCTCAATAGTTGACATAAAACATATCTTAAAAGTATCTTGATATATCACAAATCATGTTCTAGATACTTAGGTAAATGTATCTTTGATGACTATTTAATGCAAAATTTTGGTTTTCTTTTTTAGTCTTATGTAACATTTCCCAAGCAATCAATTATATGACATACTGTCAGTGATAATGCACTCTTAGTTCTTACCCTAATTTGGGGAGGCATGTGGTGTATGAATGTATATAAGTTTACAGCCATTATGCTTTTTGCAACTGTTTTCCGTACCCTGGCATGACATGATGTATATACCTAGCTTTAGTTTTTTAGTCATAACCATGAATTGTTGAACATTTTTATAAGGTGTTTCAGAAAAAGGATTTCACTATTTCCCAGAAATAATTTGGTGCATGTGGCTTATATTAATGACAGGATATTAACTAAAAATCAAACACATTTTCCTGTAGCTTTGAAAAGATTTAGATATCCCCTTAAAGGAATTTTTAGGGTGTTTTGGATTATTTTAAATCATAAAATTCAGAACTTATAACTTATAACTTATAACAAGAATGTTTTGAAGTTTTAAAATTAAAAAAAGGGAAAAAGTCCATCTGTAGGACAAGCCATTTAACTAACAATAGCTACTGGAAATTTGACTTGATTTTTTTAGATTATAAAGGTGCACCTAATATTAGTCACATCAAGGGTTTAATCTAACCAATTAACATGTCATGTTAAATTTAATATATATTTTCATGCTAACTAAACATACAGGAAGATCAGGTAGTCACAGCAATTTTTACATTGAAATCACACTTTGAACAACTGTTAACAGGCACACAATTTAACTGACCTTTTACACCTATTCCTTACGCTTGCTTACCTAATGGCTTTGCTTAAAGCTTAAACTAAAGCCATAACTTGTTTTCCAGAGGAAAGACAGTATTTCAAATAACTTCATAGATCATTCAAGTTTTATATCAGTCAATATGTCACACAGGAACAGTTAAATTTGTTGGACAAATTCCTTGATTATTAATAAAATTACCATAACTACTTGTACTGCATCCTAATAAAACGGTTGACTTATGAAAAGCTTAGAATTATTTCTTTCTAATGGTTGACAAATGGCCTTGCTCAGGAACTACTTCCTCCTAAAGTTGTGAAATTGACTTTCTCAAAAACTAAAGCTTACAAATGGCTTTGCTAAGAACTATTTCTTACAAATATTGACAAATGGCCTTGATCAATACTACTTCTTCCTACTGTTTTCAGAGCTACTACTTTCTTAAGTTTACAAATGACCTTGCTCAGTGCTTCTTTCTATTGTTGACACATGGTCTTGCTTAGAACTATTCTTTCCAAAGTTTACAAATGACCTAGCTCAGAACTATTTTTCCTAATGTTAACAGATGGCCTTGCTCAAAACTATCTTTCCTTATCATTTACAGATTAAATAGCCCCTTTTGTTGAGGATATAATTTCTAATTTTTTTTGTAACTCAAAGCCTTAAATATATAGCCTTAGAAAACATGGTTGTATATGTTAGTACTGGCATTTGACTTGTAAGGTCCATTTTTGTTGTTGTATACCTTATCAATGTTGTATTCCTATGTAATTGATTTTTGCTTTAGAGAAACTTTTTGAAAATGACTAGATAAACTGTTATAAATATAAAACTAAATTTTCTGGTGCTTTTGTATGTTCCACTTCATTTTAATGGCCATGTCTGTTTCACAATTGAATGAATAATTGTCTCCCTTTAATGCATCAATTATTTATAAAGATTGGTCTTATGTTTATAACCTTACAAAATGAACAGTGTGTTAAAAATTGATTGAATTTTTATGTTTGCAACCTTTTATGGTGTTAATGTTATATTGAACAAATACTGTGACGGAAAGAAACTGAACAGTTAATTTGAAAAAGATTGATCTTCAGACAGACCAGTTTTCTAAATGGCTTAAAGTGTCAGAACTTCACCACTTTTTAAAGCTTTTTAAAATGCAACATGAAAAAGGATCCTTCCACTATCGTGTTTAATTTGCTATCTTTTATAAAAAAAAAAAATTACCTTCCTTTTGAAATTATTCTTCAGTTGATATAAATTACCAATTTAAATTACAAACAATATTTGTTTTACTTTTCCAATAATAAAATAAAAGGATAGATATAAACCTAGGGTAGGAATCTTTGGGGGAAAGTGTCAATCTATTGGAAACTTTAATAATGTCATTCTACACTTTAATTGCAGTAAGATCAGGTAAATACACATCAAATTATATACAGATTTATTTTTCTTTCCATTTGGTTTTTTCATATGATCCTGTTGAAGGTCGAGGTTTTTCACAGAGGTTCTCTAACCTCCTCCCCAAAATGCCATGATATAGCAGAAAAATTGCTGAAAATGATGTCAAACCCCAATTAAAAAATATTTAATTTTAATGGAAATGTCTTGTCACCTCTATTACAAACAATGCTTGTTAATATATTAAAAAATAGTTCTGTTGAGTAAAATGCTGTTGAAAATCTGCAATGATTTATTGGGGTTATCCATGAATCAAGTAAAATGGAAAAGGGTAGGTGGTTGTTAGAATAATTGCATGGTAAGTAAAGATTTTGCTATCCACTGATGTTCAAGAACTTTGATTTTATGTGATATGTAGTTGCAAGATGTTTTACCTGTCGAAACTCTAAAGCATTCTTATTTGTTGAAATAATAATACAGTCAATATTTTTGTTTTTCTTGCTGCCTACGTGTTTTTAGAAGAGGAAGGTTAGTTTTTATGTATATGTGTGTGTTTGTGTGCTAATTAATAAAATTAGAACATGAACTAGTCCTTAGTCAATTTTGTTTTTTGGGTACCTATACATGTATTTATTTTAGTTAACTGTGAAATATGAAGATGTTTATTTTTAATTCAAGAAAAAAATCAAGTTTCCATACCGAAGGAATTAATTATTGTTCCACATATTTTTTTCTTTTTTTTTTCCTTGTAGTTTATTTTCATCATTTCTTTTACTGGATTGTATCAAACATTTTAAAGAACTAACATATGAGAATTTAAAAGAATTCTTGTTTAGGAGCTAAATACAGGTTATTCAGTCTAACCCACGTTAGCAGTGTATCACATGCAATATAATGCTCAGGTGAAATTCTGTTTTATTCCTTTATAATACAGGAAAAACATGTACAAAAAGTTATCCAAATTCCCTATGGACATTAAAATTGTTCTAATATTTTTTTTAAAGTCTAGACATGATGCCCTCCCAAAGTTCATGAAATATTCTAAATAGGCATGTTTGTTGAATTTATTTAAATTTAAGAAATATTACATAAGATTTCATTATTATATAATATGAAATGTACTGAAAAATATAAAGTTGCATAATAAATCATTAGTCATGTCATCTCACCTGATCCTAGGTCAATATGAGATTTGTGAAAGAGTGCACAGAATATATTTTTTCTCATGTTTCTCAAATTTCAAGCAAATTGTTTTAAGTCTTCAAGAAATGTCAACAGGACGTGTCAGGCAAATTCTGTTTTTGTCATAGTTTCAAAGTTCCGAATGTCTGCCATGACACAAAAATGTTTAAAAGTCTCAATATTGCATTAATGTCTTACAAAAATTAGTAGGACCCGACATGCTTTTAAGAAATTTTGACCATATCTCAGACAAAATTTTTCAGTTTTAATGAAATTGTTTATTTTAAAACCTGTTGTTTTTATTGGTATATGTTGCAGTTGTTAATTTCATCTTGTCCATATTTATAAGTTTAATTTAATACCCATTGTAAAGACACAAGTCATGACTTATAATTACTTGGGCATATGTAAAATAAGCAATGAAAAGCACAAAATTCACTAAATAGATGTTAAATTGTAGAATTATTAGCAAATATTTAAATTTGTTTGTCAATATTTAACCCATGAATGTAGACAATCAAATTGTTTTTATTTGTGTCAAATATTTACAGATCCATGTATTTCAATAAATAGTACTTTGTAGAAAGATAATAAGGTGAAGGAGATTATGTAATTTATATTGATTGAGCACATTTTTTTTAAATTTATAAAAAATTAATTTTTGCTTTCTCAGGACTTGAACACTTGTTGAAGAAATATTTCAGGTATAACATACCTTATTGTCATTTTAACATGGTTGGGCATTATATTCTTGAATATTTTTGTCGGTGCAATACCAAGGGATAAAATATCACGAATATTATGTGAACCCATGTTAAAACAACAATAAAATATGGTATCCATGAATTATTTTGATTCTTATTTTGACAAATATGATAATCTGCACAGTGAAGACGCATAAAAATTAGCTCTAGAGTATGAATGTTTCAAATACCTCCAACGTCATAATGTTAAGTGATAAGAAACCCAATTTAATGGCAGTATATTGAATCATGCAAATCTAAGAATTCAGACTTAAAATAACAACTTTACTAACAGTAATGATAATAATGGTTTAAAAATGTTAGTTTTTAATAAAATTTGACTGACTGCAACAACAATTAACTTACAGGTGTTCGAACTAAATTTATTGGAATTTTAATACAGCTTAATGTTTACATAGCCAAAAGCAGGACGTCATATTAGAATATGGTTCTGAAATCGATAAAAACATATTTCAGCAAATAAAAAGACATGTATTTCTCTTTTGTAAGTGACTAAACATTATTATTGAAGTTCCAGCATAAGTAATTTAACATATAAAAAACTTACTTTCATATTTAGGAACTTTATCCTAAAATAGGTATATGAATATTCTAGAATTAGCCAAATTCTATTGGTCAAAATCAAGGCCAAATTTAAAATTGTAACATTATTATTAAAAATACAGAAATTGCTAAATGTTAAGAACTACTGCTTGTACTTATTTAGTGTTTTAAATATTTGAATGGAAAACCATGTGTTGAACTGATGCAGTATATGCACCAGACACACATGCAATTTCATTCCAATTTCATTCATTTTCGGGTATTCTGTTTCTTCATATTTTTCAAAGAAAAATTTTTGCTTAGAAATAGACCAATCAAGTTACTACAGGACAATGAAAGTTGTAAAGGTCTAATCTGCAAAAGTAAAATCATATTTATATATGTTAAAAATTGTGTAAAAATCGGATAAAATATATCTTCCATTCTAATACAACAGTTTAAAACAGGGTTTTTAATTAAGAAAAAACAACTCTGCATGCTTTACTGGCTAGTTAACATTAAGACTACATTATGCATTTTACCCAACGATATGGCTGGGACCATACCATGAAGGTTCACAGTGCTTGACACACATAACAACCCAGTACGTCCCCGGTGGTGGAAAGGGGAAGCCCTCTTGTTCCGGGGTTGTCAGGTCATAATACGGAAAGCCTAATTGTGGACCAGTCCACAGTGAGTAACATGTTTGGAGAGTGTCATGCTCCTTGCATGATAAATGCCCCTTTTGAGTATGTAGATAAGAGGAGGCTCATTGTAGATGCTACAAAAGGCTACATTTTATGCCCTTATCCGTACCAATGGCAGTCAAAATTTTTGCCCCTTGGTCCATCTTTCTCAAATTGATTTATTGTTAAATTGTTCTAAATATAGCTTAAATACTGCTTGCAGGGCATAAAGCAAACATCCAATCATTCAATATGGGGGCCTAAGTGGTTAAGTTTTACTTAGTCATTTACTATTGGTCTTGTGTCTGTCAATACTAAGATTGTGGTTCAAGCATTACTGCTGGTTGTACTTGACTCCAACCCTATTTGATAAGGATTGCCAGACTTTCTGCTACAGTTCAAAGGTTTTTACCTGGTACCTCTCCCAATAAAAACTGGGTGCAATGATATTGCTGAAAGTGGTCTTAAACCAATTGCATGCAAAGTAAACAAAGCTATATATCCAATCAGATTCATTCAATGTTGGCTTTCTATTAGATACAAGTTTTCTGATTTATATATAATTGTTCAAACTTGTGCATGCATGTGTGTTTTCTGTTTTTTCTTTTCTTTTTTTTTATGAAACTCCATATCTTACAAAGTCTTGTTTTAAACAATTTATGGAACCATAACAGTTGTGTATTTTCCAATATTGCTGTCATCGCATGATTTATCTATACTTACTGGTAATGCTGATTTACACAAGTGATTACCATATGACATTCAATAACAAATAAATCATGTCTTTTTTTATTCATATATGTTTTGTATAAAAATGAATGAGTAAGTGAACTTTTTTGTCTCAGAAATGTCATTTTAAACTCCACACTGGTTTATTGCATTGTATGACACAATTCAGAACTGTTGGTTATGGTGCTTCAGAAACATTGTTTAGTATTTCTGTGTTAAGAACTTTACAATTATAGTATACACAAATTTTGCCACAAACAAAGACACTGGCCTAAAACAGTCGTATAAAATATTATGTGTCAGATTTAAACTGGTTACAGGTATCCTGCCTCCCCCATAAATATATGGCACTAGACCTGTATTTTAGGGAGGTATTTCAGAATTAAGATGTAAGTGGGAATATTGTTCAGAGCAAGGAACAATATTTACAAATATTCTTGGAATAACTCTTTTATTATTGTTAAGCATAACTTCATTTTTTTTTTAATACAACTTTCTGACATATCAGTGTTCAAATAATTTGAAAGTAACATTTCCCTGAGCAGGAACCTATAAAGTTTTATATTAGTTATACTAGTCCCAGCCCTGAATGAAATATTTATGTATTATTACATGATGATTTCCATATCAGCCCAGGGACTCCTATATCAGCCCTGTGGGCAGTATGAGTGCAGTCATGGATCAGGGGCTAATATAACAATGACCATGTAATAATCTACTGATCAGAGATTGTCTCCAGGGCTTACATGGATATTCACCCTGAGGGGTAAAGACACCCACATCCAGCCTTTATTACATGGACAGATTTAGCTATATTTACAGGTGGTATATTTTACTGTGATACACAATATTTTACTGTTTCACTTATTTTAAATTAATAACAAGTGATAAATTATGAATGCTTTTTTTGTGCAACATTGATACATTTAAAACATGTAACTGAAAGCACCATTTTTTTTTAAATGTTTACATTCATCTCACCCAAACTAGTGTTACTAGTATATCGATTTGTTCTGCAGCATTATAGCCAACGGAGCTGAACTTGCGTACTACCAACACAAAGAAAATTAGACGGTACTAATATCTTTGTTCTGGAACAAAATTGTTGCAAAAATAAACATTGAACATTCATTTTTCGGTGTGCAATGTACATGTGATACTTAGTAGTGTCTAGTCACAATTCTTTGTTAATAGTATAATAGTTGCAACAGTTTATTTTTTTTTGTGCACTTGTAAATATAATATATAGTTTTGAAATATAAGTATTGATATTTTGTTATATATACATTGACGATCAATGATGAATTTAAATAATAACCTTTTAATGGTCAATTTCATGATTAGTTTCTAAATTTTGACACTATTAAAATAATGATTTTTATTATTTGTTTTCATGCTTGCATAGAAAAAAGGCGAGGTTGATAAAAAGGTAAAATAAACTGCTTTGATGAGGTTGTATGAATGTTGTGAAATAATTACATATAAACAGACATACATAATAGGAAGCATTTCATTTTTGAATATAATAATTTAAAAACTTTCATTATTTTTAAAGTTTTGGTAGTCATCTCCCCTTTCTTCTTGAAACATGTAGCTTAATACTGTGTGGTGTGTAATAGTAGCATGCATTCACTCTACTATGTGTACAAATTACACACAGAAAAAGATATGAATTAAACTTATGAACTGACAACAATTAACCAATAACTTCCCCAGGTTCCTCAATCCTATTATAGCTACTTTGATTAGCTCACTGTTTTGCATAAAAGATCATGTGATCAGCCAGTGGACTATATGACCTTGCATTGGGTGGGTAGAAATGCCTTTAGTACACAGCCAATTACAGAAGTCAGGGGTCTAAGTCATGAAAATATCACAATTCCCTTCAAGTCAGTCTCATGTTTTTCTCTCAACTTCTCGCTTGTCATGTTAAATATGTCAGTAAAAGCTTTGAAAGTCCTTACATTACAATCTTTTAGACAGTTCCATTCAGTGAGGTCAATTTTTTATATGAAATATATAATATATGGGGGTTTAGATAGGGAACAGCTGTTATGCATGCCTAAAAATATTGCAGATCTAATTGCATCTTAGCATTAATGCTGTCAGGGTGTGCTCGCATCTAACTGCCATTGACAACGATTGACATTTTTTTTGCAGGTCATAGGTTTCACCATATACACCCCAATAAAAAATGGATTCTATGATATTGCTGAAAATGATGTTAATCCCCATTCAAACAAACAAACAAACCTTTGGTTTTTAGTATGAAGTATGTTTGAACTTCTAGAGAATACAACACGAGGACACAGCATGTCAACCAAACTTGAACATTCCTATTCACAAAATAAATCTTAAACTTTGGTTGAAATGTTCAGTTCTGTGTAAAATGTTGCTAATTTAATTTCTTTCAAAGGTTAATTTTTATTTTTGTATTTTGATATGAACACTGCTCATAGATTTAGATATACGGTTGCATGTAGATTTTTTATTTATTCATGGACAGTTATAGAAATAATTTCACCTGCTAGCTGTATGTTGCATGACAGAAAAAGAATTGTTTAAGCTGCTAGGCAACTAAGAGGATTGTGGCTAATTTTATTGCTTGACTTTAAACTTCATACAGTTCAAGAAATATTTCTTGTCGTATAATCCTTTTGTATGACAATTCAGTGTTAATCTTTTACCAGTATTTTTCCAGCATTATATTACCTAAGGGTTGGCAACGACTAAACTATTTCTGCTATTGTTAGAATAATTTTATAATTAGCCATTAA
Source organism: Limnoperna fortunei (assembly GCA_944474755.1). Classification (NCBI taxonomy): domain Eukaryota; kingdom Metazoa; phylum Mollusca; class Bivalvia; order Mytilida; family Modiolidae; genus Limnoperna; species Limnoperna fortunei. The sequence goes on along the minus strand of OX104116.1, from coordinate 44,864,687 downwards.
TTCTGGTAGTATTGATTAGATTGTAAAATAAAAGTTAGGAAATAAAATATATTCACATTGAAATTTCCCAATGACGGAAAACTTTAATTATAAATCTATGCTGATGGACAGTTTCTTATTATCATGTTTTTCATCATTAAAAATATAATTGGAGTTGTATTATTTGGGAATATAAATTTTTTTTGTCCTAATTATTTGCTGTTTTTGGTTCAGTTATGAAAAAATATTACATAATTTCTTGTTGATTGTTGACAAGGAATATTAATATTTACAGGAAATAGCAAGACATTTTAATTCCATCTTGAGTACAGGAAATTAAGTTTTACCTCATTTCATAAATTGTAATTTTGTGTCATAATGAATTTTTTTTTTTACTTTGATATAAAGACAGATAAAAAAGAAACAAATGTTAAATCACCATTTAAGTTATGTAATGCTGTTGAACACAAGAACATATTGTAACAAAATGAATAAAAATTATCTTAAGCATGGGTAAAGCCATTCTTCAAGTTAATTTATGAAGACAGAACAAATACAACAGATAACATATTATTGAATAATTATTTTAATCAACTTTAGGAAATATGTCAAGTGTTATAATAGTATATGTTGGAGACAATCTTGATGATGTAATGTATCTTGTCAAGCCCGACAGTTTTGCTTAGTTTTTTAGGTTATATATCGTGTTCTGGCCTATTTAATTCTATAAAGTACCACAAAAGAACAATGAACCCAGTAACAGTTGAAAATGACTGGCTGTTATGATGTAATAGAAGGCAAATTAGATAATGTATGATTTTGAAAACATGTCTTGACAAATCTAGAAAGAACTCTTGAAAATGTCTTTTCTTGCTTTAACATTACATAACAAACATTCTTAAAACAAAAGAAAGGCTACTTGCTTAGTGGAAAATCATGCTGTAGGCTGCACTAATTAAATCAGAACTAGCCATACAATTGCTGACTAATTTATGTCTTAATTGTCCGTGAAATTTTATGTCATTTTTTTTAAATGATACAAATAAGTACACAGTAAAATTTTAGAGCCTTACCGGTAATTTAATTTAATTATATATTATATATTAAATTCAAAATCAATTTTATGTTTGTATTTCAAAAATTAAATTGAAATTTATTTATTTACATTGTGCAATTGTCATGTGTCCATTTTAATCATTTATTTCTACATCTTCTTGTTTTTATTTTAATTTACATACTGGAGAAAAAAAATTTTTTATTGGACTACATTATTAATTTTATTGCAGGAAAAAGCTGAAGCAGAACGAAAACAGAAAGAGAAAGATAAGGCCAAAGTGAAAGAACTGACTGTAGCTACAAAAGCTGCTCAAAAATGGAACCCTGGACATCGGAAAAATAAAACAGGTGTAGCTAAAGACACAAAAGATACTCCTGGTGCTAAAAATGACAAAAACGATAAAAAAACAGATGCAACAAATGGTCAGCCCCTTGTAAAATACGGCAAAGGGAGAAATCCAATGGTAAAAATGCCAAGTAAAGACAGTGGCTATTCTGTGGAGAGTAAAAGTAGTTCCCAGTCCAATGGAAAAGATACTCCTAGGGATGAGGGAGACAGTTTGAGTCTTGATAGTGACTCCAACCCTCGTAAACCAGACTCTGGGACAGGTTCACTTAGTCAGGAACCAATATATGAAAAGAAATCTGTGAAGTTTAATACTGTCAATGTAAGTTTTACACAAATTTACTTGTAATTATTATTGCTATTGAGTTAAATTGAGCAAAGAAACATTGTAAAGTGATATAGCATGAAAATCTCAATTTGTCATTCTTATTATAATTTCTATAAATGGAAAGATAACTTGAACAAATACACCAAAATATTGGAAGATAAAATATGAATCATATATTTGGGAATTTTATGGTTTCAATTATTTCCTGAAGTTATGGCATTACAAATTTATGAGAAATAATTAATCATATAAAAGCAATCTAAAATTATAAACATTGTCTCGAGATCATATTTAAAGTCAGGTTTCTGATATTGACTTCCGTATTATAAGTATAAATCTTTATCACGATTCTTGCTTAACAGTGGGAGAAACAGACAATTGACACATAATTTGCAATTTCTCTTCTATAATTCACACAACTTTTAGTAAATAAATGTCAAACGATGGAAACAACGTTAATTGAGAAACAACTGACTGGATATTTTAGACCTATGTTCAGTGTGATCAATAGTTTTTGCTGTGGAACATGCTATTGTTACAAACAAATTAAAGTCTTATTACTGCCTTTTATGGCGGAACAATGGAACACGGGTTAATTTAAATTTGGTATTAATTTTTCTAATTCTGATTAAGTTATTGATCGGAAACGGAATGATATTAAATTTCAATAAGAGCTGATATGTTCAGATAAATGTTTTTTTTTTCGACCATCTGCTTTTATAGATATAAGATAACAGAAATATGTTTGTGATGAATTTTAAGAATTTTCTGTGTGACTGCATAAAATAGTTCATTAAGTTTTTATTACAATGACTATGATAAAAATTCAAGAAAGAAGATTCTGTTTGATAAAAAAAATAAATCCTGCCTAGAAGTCTTTGATCATTGTTTCAAAATTCTACTTACTGCAGTCGACAAGAAACTCTAGAGAAAAAGTTTTGGTTTTTAATGATATTTTGGGGTTTTATCAATGGTTGCTATAAGTAACAACCAGGAAATCATAATTTGTTGAACTCTGAAAATAACTGTCCCTATGATATCTAAAAACATTTCACAAATTATTGTGAATCAACAAAGAGGAAAACATGTGAAATATTTAAATATGCTTATATTTATAGTTTCAAAATCTTTAAGGTCAATTTTAGAAGAAAAGAAAGTTCTGTTCAGGTTTACTTATATCTGATTATGACAAATGTCATTCATAATAAATATATTTTTAAATAATTTTTGATTCCAAAGGGCTCTACTACAACACCAAGAGTAAGTACTTTTTGTCACAGTATTTGTGCACTTTTAAACTGCAAAGTATTGTGTGCTGTACTTCTGTGTTTTAATTTCTACCTATGAAGGTCAAAGGTTATTTCTAGTCCAGTAGTTATGTCCCTTTGGAATACATTACCATTGAAATTTGTTAGAATTCCTGACTAATTTGATGACAAAAATTATACCTACACAATTTTGTATATGTTCAAGAAAATGGTACATTGTAGAAATAAGAAAGAAAAGAAAACTTCATCAATTTTAATTATATTCTAATAGATTATAAATATATATATTTAGAAACTTGAGGAAATTCAATTGTGCATTAATAAAAATAGAACATACTTGAATTCATGCTTCATTGCTCGAGTTATATTTACTTGATATTTACACCAGATACTTGCTGACTTATCTGTCAAAACAAACTTAAGTCAGACTTAAGTTCACATTTTTTCTGTGCCAAAGCAACATACAGAATCTCAAGTTTTGATGGCTGAAATGGGTACTTTAAATTGAAACTCAGCTAAAGATTTTTTAAGAAATTGGACAAAGCTATTATCAATCAGTCTACCAAATTTATGCCAAGTTTGACAAAATGGTACGTTTGATTTACATGTTTACATTTAAAGATGTGATTTTAAGAGTTTCTGTTTCATTTGTTTAAAATTTTAATGATAATAAGGACAATTTTATAAGCATGTATTGAAGTCTCTTACTGTTCCCAAAACAACTTAAAGACGTCATTCAAGTATTTTATTTGTTATTTGTCATTTGGAGCAAAGTTTTCACTTTTGTTGTTGCTTACGTCATCCATTTCAATCAGTTATTTCTCTTTGAATTTTGAGTGGGCATAAATTTGAATGTAAACTTTTGGAATAATTTTTAAATATTTGTTAAAACTATATGGGAGACATGTAAATTTGAATTGGATACGTTTTCCAAAATGGAGAAAGTTAAATGTCTGTTTGATGACCAAACATTCACCCCCTGTCTGTGTACTTTAACAAGCTTTGTTTACATGTGATTCCATACATTTCTTTCAACTGTTTTGATTTTGTGTACTTTTTACATCTTTTATTTAAACTGGTGTGTATACTAATGTGATAGTTTGTCTTTTTTAAATATTTTTCATTCTTTTATGGAAAGAGATTATGAAACCTTATAGCCCTTCCATGTTGTGTTGGTAGTGTGCTTACAATGTAAGCAGTTTTAAAGATAATGTGAATTTAGTCATTGTTTAGTTGCTCTGGGTTTAGTGAGCCACACAATTTTCTGGGCAAGAACATGTCAACAATCAGTTAAGAAAAAGGGATGGAAGAATAACTTAACTGCCATTAGAAAAGTATGGGTTGTAACATAGGGACATTGAGGGAGGAAAGAATTCTGCATTCTGTTGGAGCCAATGTGCCTACTTTTTTGGAAAACTAAGCCAGGGGTATTTATCTTGCAAGGGGCATTGCATTCTCCAAATACAGTGTGGTCTTTGGCCAGACATTCAATTTTACAACCTTTTAGAGGGGAGGGTTCCCCTGTCTGTAACCTGTGAACAAACTAGGCAGCTGTGAGCATTGAGACTTATAAACAGTACCCAGATTTATGAAGTAAAATAAGGACTAGCTAGTTAACTCCGAGCCAAATATTAATTATTAGAAGGCTGATTTGTATGATTTGCTGGCACAATGATAATTCAACTCAGCATGTTGGGGTTTTTTGCTCAATTTTATAACCTGAATTTTTGTGTCTCAAACGACATGAAGGCATTGAGAAGTTCATAATAATTTCTAAACTCACTTTTTAAGATATATGTAATGAAATTATATTAAAAAAGTTGGCTGTGAATTGGTAAAACAAATTATAAAGCTTTAAAATGGAAAAAACGTGAGATGTTTAAAAGTCTGACACAACCTTTGAGAATGTGTAAGCAACAAACATAGCATTCACTGTGGAAAGGGGGGGGAATTATTACAATGAGGATGATGTACAGGTAATGATTTCATTTATGTATTTATAGCGAATTACTGTTGTTAGTGTAGTAAGTACTGTGCTTTTTATGTAGAACATGTCACTTTTAATTTGACAGACACAATGTGTTAGGTTAACAGATTTGTTTTTGTTTACTTAGCTTTCTGACATGTCGAAGGATAATGTCTTCTTAAAGCAGATTTACTAATCATTCTATTTTGTAAAAGTTTTTTGCATTTTCTACAAAAATGTATATGTTTGTTTAAAAAGTCAATGTATGGAAGAAAGGATAAATTTTTGACATTTTGGTTTTCTTCCATCTGTATGAAATTTTTGCATCTTTTTAAAAGTGCATATGGTATGGAAAAGATAAAAAGTTTTAACCTGCAATCCCCTTGTTAAAGCAGCTTAAATATGTTGATTGTATATTTATTTGTGATGTACAGAAAGTAACTGTTTATCACAAAAATCTGATGTCAGTTGGTTCTTGTTTGTTGAAATTACTCAAATGTAAAATAAGCACAATAACGTCATATGTAGAGGCGTCATATTGGTTTTGATATTTAAAGTTGTTTAAAAGTACATGTAAATAAAAATTACAAAATTATTGACCATGTGTGTATTATCGCACAATAGATTGCAGGATAAAGACAATATCAGTCTTTACTGGACATAAAACAATAAAAGGACTTGGTGTTAAAACAGAGCCTTGCCTTTTTCCTGTTTCTAAGCCTCATCTTTATATCATTTTTATGTCAAGTATATATGTAGACTCTTGGTATCATTCAAAAAAAGATTTTAGACCAAAAAAAACAGAGTATAAATTCCAGCTAACAATTCCCTACTTGCGGTAAACAAGATTTATTTCCCATTTGCAGAGTTATCTGTTCTTTAGAGCAGGTACTTTATACTACCTACTGTGGGTAAAAAGTAGTTTTTCTACAATATTTTTTTATTCACATATAGCAAAGCATCCGGTAAAATTTATTATGATGTGCAAACTAGTTCTGCAGTTTTTTTTAGTTGTACTGGAAGAGTCAGTCCACAGACATTATTTTAAAAAAAAAAACGTGATTTTTCCCTATCTGTTCAATGCTAGATACCTGCTGTTATGAAAGACAACTCTTGAAAATGGGAAGTAACTCTTGTATTCCGAAAATTGGGAATTTCTTTTATCTTATTTCTGTACATTTTTGCACTGAAATACATAATCAAGTTGTATACATAACTATACATGATTATTTAGGCAAAGGTATCAAAGACAAGCTGTAAACTTGATAAATTACTTCCCTTTACTAGTTTTATTACCTCCCTTGCATGATAGTGGGAATAGTAAGGCGCTGATGCCATTTATTTATTAAGGAGAATTGATTGAAATAATCTCTTTTAGGGTTTATACTAACATTGCTGTATCTTAATTTTGTGACATTTACTCATAGAAAAATGAAAAATGCACAGTTCATAATATTTAAGAGTTCGTAGTGATTTTAATTTTATTTCACGTTATTTAATTTTATTTTAGCACCCAGCCAAGTAACAGAATAATCTTAACAAATTTTGAAAATATTTTAACAAACTTTCTTCATAGTTGCACAAATATTTTATTAAATTACATAAAACGGACTGTATAAACTTAAATAACAAGCAGAAAAAAAAAGTCTTAAGTCAACCTATGTCATAGTGTCACAATATTTCAGTTTTTTTTTTACATTTTGTCTAACAAATGGTGGTCTTTACATTGATTACATATGTGAACCTTTGATAGTGCTGCTCATTGGAGCTAAAATCTGTTAAAAACAATTTGATTTGTTATTATTTATGTTTATAGTTTATTTAAATATCGTATTATATATAAAATCTGATTTCAGGAACCACATAGACATATTTGAATATACAACTAATACTGTAAATGCAAAACTTGCAAATAGTAGGAATTTACCCTTGTTTTGCAATCACTGTATAGGCTCTACAATAACTCATCCACAAAGAGCATTGACATATGTAACACCAAGGAGATCTATGATAATACCCTCACAAGTATTGTGAAGCAAATTAATACCACACCGTGAAAATTACCATGTTGACTCTAGTTTTGCACTAAGCAAGTGGTTGCTTAAGAGTTTAAACAAATATTATATACACCAAACAAAATACACATTGTGATTTTCCCTGCAGCCCAGCTTTCTATGTGCATAATGTATACATAATCATTGATTAACCCAATTATTTATCATCCAGTTATGTAATGATGTTAATTATTAATTGTTGGGTTTTTGTTGCAGTTATCGTCTTCTGATGTACAGTTTAAAAATGATGGACGATCTAGTAGTTTGTCACGAGATGAAACAGTTGTGATCATAAAGCGTAAGTGTCAGCTCTATGATGTTTTTTTGGTCAGAAAAATAGTCTTAAGAACTTATTCTAGAATGTCTAAGTTAGCATATTCAGTAATATTTTTATCTGGTCCTTGAGAAAAGTTTATACACAATACTCTACCAATAAATTATGGTTTTCCTACAGAAGGTCGAGCATTTTCTTCAGGTACTCCGGCTTCAGCCCCCCCTCCCCCCTCCCAAAAAAAACTGGACACCATGATATAGCTGAAAAATTGCTGAAAGTGGTGTTGAACAATAATCAAACAAATTAGAACAATAACAATAGAATATGGAAGTGGGAACTTTGGCATGCCATAAAACCTGGTTTAACCCAATATTTCTTTTGAAATGCCTGTATAATGTCAGAACCATTGCTGTAGTTTTTTTCTTGAGTGTGCCAGTTTCTTGAACTCATTGTTTCCTTGTCATTCATTACTTTGTAGCTACAATAATGTAGCTGAGTATATTACCTCGATTTCAGATGAATGAGACCTTGCATGCATGTATAAGTTCATCATTCCAATATTCATTGTTATCTTATTTGATTGGTTGAGAATTATTGTTCAGTTTTTATGAAAGGAATAAAATATATGTTGGATAACAATCTAAGCAAAATCTTTCACTTGCTCCTCTCCCCTTTTTGCTGCACACAGAGACCGTAGCACAAAGGGCGGCTCAAGTGAAAGATTTAATTTTCATTAGACTGGTTGCAAAAAATAGTGAGTTTATTAAAATAAAATAAAAAGCTTGGAAATCAAACTTATTCTTAAATAGGAATACAAAGCTGTTGGTGAATGAACTAGCCATTTCATTGACAAACTTTACATGAAACCAGAGTTTGTGAGTGATTTGTTCTCCTTCATACACAATGAATTCCTCCTAAACAGCTTTTATTTTCTATAAGGAAAACGAATCAAATTTGCATAAATTGAGTCAGCGAAGAAATTTTAATGTGCGTAGATATATGTGGACACTTTGTGTATTTTTTTGTGTAATGTACACTTCTCATCCCTCATTCTAAATTTAGAAATTTTGATAACCTTTTGGCACCCTTGAATCAAACCATCAAAACAAGTTGCTATTTTTATTAAAATATTTCAAATCTATTGAAATCTCTTTTGCATATTAGCATTGAGCCCTTAATTGACCATATCTAATTAATTATAGTACATTTCAACAAGTTATTATATACTTTGTTTACCACATAATCCATTTCAATAGGTCGGTGTTACTAAGAATAGTGTTTGACGTAGAATGACGTCAGAATTAGATTGAAAGATATTCTGGTCTCAATTTCCGATTTAAAAAATATGTTGATAATCAATAAATAAGATTGTTTTTGGCTTAATTACTACAGTAAATTAGTCTCATTTATACAAATTAGATTTAGAGATTATATTTTATATGGTGTCATGCTGTGTATGTTACCTCTTTTATGGTGTGATTGGGGAAATAACAGGCTAATAGTTTTTATTTCGTATCTTGCCAAATAAAAGGCACAAATGTTCAAAGTTTCGAATAGCTTTCTTTAAAACATATCTATCTGTTGAGTAATGGAAAATTTATTTTAAATTAAATCGCATTTATAAAAGATTAAGCGATTAAAGTTCAATCCTAATAATCTCTTGTGTTTATTTCTCTGTCAGTTTCATAAGGTCAAGAAAACATACTTAAGAACTATTATATAACAAATTAAGAAAATGATATGTTCTTAAAGTAGCATTAAGGTTTATATTAATTAAACCTACTTGTAAAAACACTACTTTGTTAAACTTGATTGATTGATTTAGGTTTGATGTCAAGCCAGCAATATTTTAGCTATTTGCATGTGTATGTTAAAACTGGAAGTTTTGTGTTTCTCCTCTATATTCGAAAAAACTATCTGAAATGAATGATAACAATGTCAATCTCCATGTGTACATTGCTGTTGTTCTTTCCATTTGACATGTTTAAAACATTGTTTCACATATCGACTCTATCCATTGGTAACGAGCTGTAATAAATTACCACTAAATGTATTACATATTAAATATTAATGTATCTGTTGATAATACAGTTATTAGTATTAAAGCTGAGTAATGCTATTACCACAATCATTTTTGTTTACAATTTGTCAGGATGATAAACTAGGCTATCAGCTTAATTTGACTGATGGTTCAATTTGAAATATTTATTAATGATCGCTATTAAGCAAACTATTTTTCAATGGTAATTATATACAAATATGTTCACAAGTTTGGTGTTATTTTCAACCATGAAATTACACCTGTAATTTCCTTTCTTTGAAGTAGTTTGTAAAATAATTAAAAAATTTATTGATAATCATAGTTTTTGAATTAAATCTGTTAGTGTCTTTAAGTACATATAAGTACTTATGTATATTCAACAATTGTTGGAGTTTTTACGGTGTATGTTAGATTAAATAGGTATTCAGAACATACTATTCATAGTTTGTAATATTTTGTTTCCAGATGCCTTTAAGAATTACAAAACTGTATTAGGGCAAGTCTGCAATTTTGGTAGTTTTGAACATAAATTTGGATTTAACCAATAATTTTGACAGAGGAGTATACTGAATGATGATAGTTACAGATATAGTCACTGAGGAGATTTAAGTTAAAACATTCATACCAGATTAGCTGTTAATAAATTGATTTGTAACCTCATGTTGACATTAAATACATTAGAAATAAATTGCACCATTCATTTCAATAGAAATCTACAGTGTTAAAAATTAATTCTGTGTAATGACACAGAATGAAGTAAAGCCACTTATATGTTTGAAATTGACATTTCAATATCACTTCTCTAGATGACAATTGCATGTCTTATTTCACATAGGTACATTTTTTTCACCTGGATCAACAATAGATTAATAGAATTTTGTTGATTGATATACACATATGAGTTGAGACACCATAAACAAGTCGTGCAAAATCTTTTTATTTTTGAACAATGACAAATCATAAATATAATTGATTGGTTCTTCATAATGCTATGTATGTTTACTCTGGCCGCTAATTTTAAAGGGATAAAAAATAGAACAAGTTTATAACTACGAACTAGCATGCAGTATATTGTCCATGAAAACTTTTAAATAAGTTTTAATTCTAAATATTTCATAATTAGTTCTTACTGCTAATTTTAAATGGATAAATAATAGAACAAGTTTATTACTACGAACTAACTTTTAAATAAGTTTTGGTCTTGTTTGACATTAGAATTGCAATTACATTACTGATCAGATATAAAAAAAACATTTAAAATTAAATAGAGGAATAGAGCAAGAATATATAAATAAATTACCAGCTAGACAAAAAGATTATCTATGTTTCAATGACTAAAATGTTATAAAAAGTAATTTTTGTAATACTATTTCTGCTCCAGTTGTAGTCTTCTTATATTAACCATGTTTTAATATCATGAAAACTTTATTACAGTTGTGGATAACTTTAAACATCAAACTTTTTTCAAAACTTATCCTGGTGTTTCTCTTTTTCGAGGTGCATTTGCTCAGTAAAAGATGCATAGTGATACGATGGAGTTCATTTATTTTAGGTTGGGAATTTATCCTTAGAATTATCTAAACATTTTTGTATGAAAAAGGTTGTTAACTTACATTAACTTCATATTAATGAAATATTAATTAATAAATGAGCTCAAAAACATTTTGTCATGTAATTTTTAAATTATATTGGAGAAACTTGCTCAAAATTCTGGTCCTTGACTGAGTAAACCATATTTTGTTGGTTTCAAGTCTATTTGGACTTAGAGAGAGTCTTGTTGGTTTTAATCTGTATTCTTATTACAGGAAATGCATCAATTTAGTATAAATATAGTCTTGACCAATATTCTGGGAAAGTACAGCAGTTCTTGAACATGACAGAAGTCACCATTATTCTTAGCAAGACTTTATTGTATTAAACTGGAACCAAAGTCAGATATTTAAATTGATTAGTTTTTGACATTTATTGAACTGTACATTTAATTGGACAGTTGTGAATTAGATGTTGATGTCAGTTCTGAAATTCCTGAGCCAGAGGCTGTCTTGTGAATGGAACAACATGCAACACTGAGCCATAATTTAAGCAAATAAAATGATAATTAGGAAGATTTCTCCATAAAAATTGTTTAATGCAATTCTAATCATTAATTAGTAGTCCATTAGTTAATAGATGTTATTGGTTACCTTATAAATTATTTATTGATGATCGTAAGAGAGTAAGTAATGTTGTAAGTTTTATTAGTGTCGATTGGGAAATATAGTCCATGTTTTTCATACATTTTGTTTTATGACCACAACTTTTAATGTAGATTTTAATATAATTGATTACAAACTTTTCATTAGGTGTTAAAATCAATGGTAATTGTTTACAATAATGTAACTTTCATTTTTACAGACCAAACTGTGATCAATTTCTATTCAATATCATTGGGATTTACATTTCAGTAATTGAACAAAAATCCAGAGGTTTTTGTATAACAATTAAATCATCATCATTGTAAATCAAATTAATTCCTCTTATCTGTCAACTGATAAAATGTAAGAAAACCTGTATTTAAATGGATAAAATTACATAAATTTCATTACTAAATATTGAATTAAATTTTTTAAAATATTTTGTTACTGAAATTGTAATAAGATCGTCTAAATAAAGTGATTTTTGCAGCCTCAGTAGCAGAGTGGCTAACGTGCCTGTCAACACTGCAGTTGTGGATTTTGTCTCACTTTTTGTAGGGTGTGCTCAAATACAATTTTAATTGATAAAAAAAATTTTTAATAAGGGATGGGGCATTTCACTGGCTACTACGGCTGCCTACGCCAATGAATACTTGCTGCCATGATATATCTGAAATGTTGTTAAAAACAGCATTAAATGCCATTCAAATAAACAAAACTTTTTATCAAATTATAAATACAAGTTCAGTTTATTGGCTTCCTCCCCCAATAAAAGTGGACACCATTATATAGCTGCAAAATTGCTGAAATGGGCATTAAACATCATAAAAACAAACAAAAAATAAATTTCAGTTTAGCATTGTTCTGTTATTTAATTATCAATATTGCACAATCTTTATCCAAAAATTACTTGTATCTCTGCATGTGTTACAAGTTACAAACTTTTTCTTTATTATTGCAAATATAATAAATGTAGCAATATTTTCAAATTAGCTGTTCTTATGAAGATTCTTGTCATTGTTACAGCTGATGACGACGGCAATGTAAAAGAACTAGAGAAAAACGTACTTGTTGACAGAAATTGTGAATGTTGTTCTAGGACATCATGTTTTGTATGTTGGTTAAAGATCCAGCATGTCTTTAATACATTTGTGAGCGACCCACTTTTTGACTTGTTCATCACACTCTGCATTGTTTTTAATACACTGTTTATGATGCTGGAACATCATGGCATGCCAGAAGAACTCAATCAGACGTTGGACATATCTAACTACGTAAGTTTTATTAACTGTTGATAAAATTCAGTGGCAGAGTGGTTAAGGTCATAAGTCTATTAATTATGTGCCTGTCAACTCTAAGGTTGTGGCTTCGAGTCCATCTGTGGGCAAGTGTGCTCAATTCCAATGTTAATTGAACAGGATTACCAGTTTTCCTACCAAAGGTTGGGGGTTTGTTTCTTGGTACTCCAGCTTCCTGTGCTAATAAAAACTGGACCCCTCTTATAGCTGAAATATTGCTGAAAGTGATGTTAAATACCATTCAAACAAACAGATCAGATCTCAATGACACAAGTATTGCATCAAGTGGCAAAAGAGACATCTAATTTGTGCAAGTAACTGTGTTTATAGTAATTTAAATTCAAAGATGCCTTATAGATGTCTATCAATCTAATTAAAATTTAATCTGTGTAGCATTTTCCAAAAATAAAATGACTGATAAGTGTTTCAATTAAAAATTAAATCTTTTACTTGCTCCCCCACGTTCCATTGTCGCAAATTGGGATTAATCTGATTTAAATAGATATTTTATGAAAGCATGCACACAATATTAGTCTCATTTTATTCTTGTAACATGTAACATTAACAGTTGTTTGCAGTGGCACATGGTCATAGTTAAGAACATAAGATACCAAGAAATGTGAACATGAACATTTATTCTGTTCATACAACAAACTGAAATACAGTAGTGGTCAGTGAGCAATTCTCACAACCAGTTCTCATTCTTGGTAAGTGAGTAGTTCTCACAACCAGTTCTCATTATTGGTCAGTGAGCAGTTCTCACAACCAGTTCTCATTATTGGTCAGTGAGTAGTTCTAACAACCAGTTCTCATTATTGGTCAGTGAGCAGTTCTCACAACCAGTTCTCATTATTGGTCAGTGAGCAGTTCTCACAACCAGTTCTCATTATTGGTCAGTAAATAGTTCTCTCAAGCCATCAGTTCTAATTAATGTCAGTGAGTGGTTCTCTCAAGTCATTAGTTCTCATTAATGTCAGTGAGTGGTTCACTCAAGTCACCAATTCTCATTAATGGTCAGTGAGTAGTTCTCTCAAGTCATCAGTTCTCATTATTGGTCAGTTAATAGTTCTCTCAAGCCATCAGTTCTCATTAATGTCAGTGAGTGGTTCTCTCAAGTCATCAGTTCTCATTAATGTCAGTGAGTGGTTCACTCAAGTGACCAATTCTCATTAATGTCAGTGAGTGGTTCTCTCAAGTCACCAGTTCTCATTAATGGTCAGTGAGTAGTTCTAACAAGCCACCAGTTCTCATTAATGAACTAATTTCTATTTGACTGTTTGTTTGTTTTGTTTGATGGTGTTTAACGCAAACAACAGCAATTTTTCAGCTATATCATGGCGTCCAGTTTTTTATTGAGGGAGGAAGCTGGAGTACCGGGAGAAAAACCGCGACCTGCAGTAGGAAAACTGGCAATCCTTGTCAATTAAGATTGGAGTAGAGTACACCCTGCCTGCAGTGAGAATCGAACCCGTAATCTCAGTGTTGACAGACCACCTGATCAATAGTAGACGAACTACCTTGACCACTAGGCCACAGAGGCCCCCATTTCTATTTGACAAGCATTTGTGAGTTCCCCTTTTCACACAGTCAGCAGAATACTAACTTGAAAAGCTTCAATCAATAATTTGCATAGCAACTCTTACGTATTGACTGGAATTTTTTACATGGCAAGATCACTGTTATGCTTACATCTATCAAAACCTTATTATGTGTTTGGTTTTTTTTCAGATCTTTACTTCTGTGTTTATAACAGAAGCTGTTTTGAAAAACATAGCTTGGAGCAAGTTTTACTATAAAAATGGGTGGAACCTGTTTGATTTCTTTATTGTTTTAGCCAGTATTATAGACTTGTCTGTAGCGGATATCCCTAGCTTATCTGTCTTCAGAACATTTAGATTGGTAAGACTGAAAATTATAAATGAGTTATATCCCTTTAACAAGTTAATTCATGAATCATCACCATTATGCCAAATGCATGACTTATTAAATTGTTTCCCTTTCATAACTTGTTCATGGGAGATAACTGTTGATATTTTTTTTAAATATAAATTTATGTAGTTTATACACTGTCTATGTACTACATGGTTCAAAAGAAATTCAACTTAGAATGTTACTCTGGAAAAAAATTGCCATATTTTTCATTAATTACACGTTTTATTTTTATTTTATATCCTGCGCTATATTTTGTAATAAACCAAGCTATATCTCAGATATCATGAGAAATTAAAGAAATTCACAAAAAGCCCATTCGCAAAATTACAGTCAGGTTAAACCTGTCTTAAGCTTTAATCTATAGAAAAAATTGTGTCAATCATTTAATTAATTATCTTTTTCTAAATTGTTCAGTGTAGAAGAATCTTTATTAGTTCCTTGTTTCTTCTGTATCAAAATTTGTGTATTTGTTTTATTTCAGCTAAGAGTACTTAAGCTGGCACAATCCTGGCAGACCATGAGAATGCTTCTTCAGATCATTTTAAGCACACTTAGTTCTCTAGGACCTTTGACCCTTATTCTCGTCATTGTCATCTACATCTTTGCCATTATTGGGTTACAGCTGTTTAGTAAGAGTTATACTGCAGATGTATTTGGAACAGATTTACCCAGGTTTGTCTTATAACCAAAGTGTCAATTTTTATACAAAGTACACACACTACAAATACATATCAACAGTCTGGTACATTTTTTTCTATACTCTACTTTTGTAGGACCATATCAATACCAAGTCTTGCCAGTTTTTTTATAATCAGATTTTCACTTTTTTAGAACTTCAAACAAAGTATAAATGTGTGCATAGGGTTGGTCTTTATTTACATATCTTATATCACTCATTAATCAGTTCAGACAAGTGTCACTGTGTGTGTGTTTTTTTTAATTGCAGATGGAACTTTAATGACTTTTTCCATGCTATGATGATGATGTTTAGAACTTTGTGTGGAGAATGGATTGAGCCTCTGTGGGACTGCATGAGAGCTGATGGAGAAATCTGCATGATAGTCTTCCTACCCACTCTAGTATTAGGCAACTTTATAGTAAGTGTCATTGCTTGTAACTTTATGCTATTATATTGCATTCAAATCAGACCAACAAGAAATAGAACAAAGTGCATTTTATTTAATATATAAAAATGAGCTTGATGGCAGAACATTTTCATTGTTTGTCACCCCCCTCCCTTTCCAAACTGTTATCATTTCTAGAATTGCAAGTTTTTCACCCCACACTCTCTTTGTAAAATTTCAGAAAGGGTGTGTGCTATTTGAAGACGTTTATAACTGATTTACACATGACAACTGGGGATTTTTCAAAGCAAACTCAACTAAAATGTCAGACTAAAGTCTTTTTTTTATTTAACCACAAAAGCCACATACAAATTTCCAATTTTCAATAAGCTCAAACAAAGGTTTTTACTCTAAACTAAGGTAAGCTAATTTTTAGAAATCTGAGCCTGATGACTGTGATAACTCAGACAATTTTACATGCGCCAAATTTTGTTTTGATCTAAATTGTGGACAGCTTTCAATCTGTACCTGACATTTGATAATTTTGGGTTAATAATGCACTAAGAGGGATTTAAATAAACCTATGACAACTTTTTATTCCATAACAAAATTAAACTGGGAAAAATAAATTCAGTTTTAAAAGCAAAAATAATTTGACAAAAAGATTTAATTTTATTCTTTTTATTTCCTAAAAATGACATTAAAGAAATTTGAAGTACTTACTTGGACACAATTTTAACATATCTGTACATCTGTCTGTCACAAAATAATTCTGCTTAACTCCTCTGAAACTACTCAACCAAATTCTAAGAAACTTGGTATGTAACAAGTATACCATATGTAGTTGTGCATATTAGCAGGAAATTTTTATCCTCAAAATTTTGTGGGAGTTATGGGACTTTGAACTTAGATTTTTGCTGAAAATTCACATGGGTTACGGGGTAGACATCGTTTTTGTATGCAAAAACAAACTTTAATTCTTAGATTATGTTACAATTACTACTTTATACATACATGAAGTAGCCTAGTTTGCTTACTGTCTCAAATCCATATCTTTTTTATGTACCCTGTCAGTACATGTACATAACTTAATTCAAACTGAATTTTCCTTAAAGATATTTAATCTATTCATATTAAATTAATGTGAAAATTTCTCTTATTTCATACTTTTACAATATATTGGAATTGCTCCAAAGCATTCTGTTATGGTTGTATTTAAATGTATAAAGATTGTTTTCCAATTATTGAATTTGAAGAAATTTATACCATATGAATGTTCTCACCCTATTTAATTATTATGGTACAATAGGGACTTGCTTTTAATAGCTCTGGATTTATTAGCTTATAAAAAGAATTATCATTGGTGAAAAATAATTATCAGAAGCTTTTGTGCACCTGTCAACATTTTATATTGATTAAAATCTCTCTTGATCTCAATTATGTAATTTTAGAGAAAAAAAATTCTTATCCAATATACATGTATTGTTGATGTGGGATTCATTGGCAGGCTAAATTATTTATTTATTTAGACTGATCTACTTTATGGCTATTTACAGTCTAATTACAGATTTCTTGCAAAAGCATAAATAAATGGCCAATTTTTGGTGGCTTGGAATTCTAAATTATTGTAAGAGATTGTCTTTCTCACTTAAGAAATTTTCCAAAAAATTGGTACAAAATCATCCACATGAAAGTTGTATTAAAGCCTCAGAGACTAAACAATTGAGGGGGTTGTTGTAAAAAATGTCTTTCATTTTACAGGTACTTAATCTCTTCCTTGCATTGTTGATCAATGCCTTTGGCAGTGATAACCTGAAGAAGGGTGGCGACAATGACGAAGACAACAAACTAAGGCTAGCTTTTAAAAGGTTGAAAGAGATCTTTTGTTGTTGTCTGAAGAAGAAGGGGACTGTTGGGCCAAATGAGCCAGAATTAGAGGAAGGTATGGAACTCTCTGATATTGAGAGTATTATTGGCAATGGTAAGCACACCTGCATGCTAGCTACTAACTTGTACAGCTGTGAACTGGTGGATAGCCATGTTTGTTTTTCCACATGAAGTATTTTGTTAATACATATAGCACATTGTATAATTAAAGAAAAAAGGTACAAATTTACCTGTTTAGATTAAGGCTTCTTCATTTTTGTTTATTTTTGTAAAAATTGTTGAAATCAAACTTTATTTAATGTAGAAAATGATATAAATTCAACATTTAAAGTTAGTTTTTGGGAAAAACAAACATAGCTTAGTTGAATAGAAGATGTCTAACCCAATACAAATATACACTGAAGACTGAGAAAAAAATCTAGCATTTATAGGGACATTACTGTAAGATGATCCGAAAACTACTTTAAATTTTTGTAAATAACTTTGTAAAAGTATTTATATGTAAAGATAGAATTTTTTCACTTTTTACTCTTTACTTATTTTATAGTTCTATAGTTTAATCATTTGTTCATGAAATTATCACTTCTTCAACAAAATTGTTAGAGATGTAACCAGGTAAATTATGTAAGAGAATTTTTTTCTCCAGTTAGGCTCACAAATATCTCATTCTCTGACGAACGATTTTTTTTAATTTGAAGAAGGGAATAGGAGGAGGGTTGGGTTCATCAGATAAAGCTTTATATTGGTAAAATACACAAGAGCTAATCTTGCTTCCTATTTTCCATTACTAATATAGAAGTAAATGAACAACTAAAAGTTGACAGCTGAACAGTAACCTCTAGCAAGTTTGTAGTGTTATGTCACGTCATTACTTGTCATTCACCTTTTTGTTTTTTTAATTAACTTAGCCCTTATTGTACATTTTGTATCAAAAGTAAATATTTCCCCATAGTGTTAACTCAATCGGGATTTTAGGGTTAATTTGTAAAGAAGTATTATTTAGCAGTTCATATACCGTAATTAGGGATGTATTGTCCGCGGTTTTTTTCTAATTATATAGGACGAAAATAGTAGATGTGTAACCTGTATTGCTTAAAATGCAAATGGCGTCGTTATGTAACCTCAAGTGTTTGAAGATCGATGTTTTGATTGCAATCATTCGGGGATTAAAATAAAACGTGTTTTCTTCCGTAAATGGCCGATTTCTGGTACAGATGACCCAGTACAGATGAGCTCACGTGCACACATCTGTACTTGCTGCGTCATCCAATCAAAACACCAGAAACAAGAACGTTGTTATGGAAGCATAACAACGTTCTTCTAAGACGTTCTTGTTTCCACATTTCTGATTGGACGTCAGAGACAATGGAGTCTACAACAATGGAGAGTCTATATGTTACAGTGATGTGAAAGTTGTTGGTTTACAGAAGAAATAGGTACTTTCATACGTTTTTGGGAAAGTCCGTGTGAACTTTCACTCGTGATAGAAATTTTTATGTCTTTTGGCTCGTTCCGCTGTGCTCCACTCGCGAAAAGACATAAAATTTCTATCACTCGTGAAAGATCAACTGGTCTTTCCCAAAAACGTATGAAAGAACCTATTAATCTTTTTGTTTTCTTTGTTTTAGTTGATGAATCAAAGTTGACAAATTGTTTTGGTTTCGAAATGTGTGATTTTCCATTTTAACAACTATCAAAATTGATGATATGAGAATGCTCTATTTTTTATTTAATTTATTACAATCACTAGAAAATTATAAAAGTATAAACATAAATGATATTTAAAAAGAGAATAAATTACATATTAAAGTAAAAACTTGTTAAGAAGCGCGGCCAAGTCGGACATGGATGTCTTCATATTGAGACATTTTGTACGTGCGGATCGTATTTTTCCGCAATTTTATGGTCCAAGAAAGGGGTGTTGACAATACATAAATGCGGACTATACACAACATTTTACTGTAAATGATTGTATATCTTCTATTCTCCAATCAAAAATTATAAACATTGAAATAAGTTTGTTCAATAGTTGCATTCTGTTAAATCTCATTACATAAATAAAACATGGATAACTCACATATATGGATATGACAAATGAATGGTAGTCTCTTTAAAATATAATGACTCTGATATTTTACTGCTTAAAAATGTTTGGACATTATTTTGAAATAAATGTAAATCAAAATATTATTATTTAAGTACATGTATTTGTATGGACGTGTTTGTTTTGTGTTGTTTTGAGTTTGTTTGAATTTTAACTACTAATACGCAGGTCACTAATACAGAAAACATAGGCTGAATTTCACTGCCAGTATAATCAGATTTTAGTTTTGTGACTTGTTGGAAAAACGGTAGAATATAGGTCCATTACTCGTAATGTAAAAAATAAAAAAAATTCTATCTCCGATCTATTTATACAAGTTGTAAACATGATATACATCTCTTTTATGTTATTAAAGCTTCAAACATTGCTAAATTAATGGGAAACAATCTTTATTGGAGAAATTTCTTTTTCATCTTTGAAAATGCTGTTTGTAACTGCCATGATATGACGAGTTGTAAATCAATATATCCATTCCGAATATGGATAATTGTTACATTAATGTGTCAAAATCATGCTAATTTGCATACTAGAGTAAGAATTACCATCTTTATACATGTATATAGAATTAATTACATATACGACAACTTCCCAAGATGCAACACACCATTCAGGGTAGTTAATGTTTTTCTGGTAGGAAACATAATTAAACAGAAACAAAAATGGCAATTATGACATAACACACAGTGGGCAATGGCCGATTATTTATGTAACTGCTATTTGACATCAAAGTACTGTGAGTGATTCACTCGCGCTCTGCTACAATCTGAGTAATGGGACTAAATTCGTACCCTTGCCCAAAAAATAGTCAGGGTAGGATTATTCATTCTACATTAAACACTAAATAAGTATTGTTCCCCCAAGGAAATATCTTTAGAAATCAAAATTTTAAGTCTTAATAGTAGACAAA
This sequence comes from Limnoperna fortunei, assembly GCA_944474755.1. Classification (NCBI taxonomy): domain Eukaryota; kingdom Metazoa; phylum Mollusca; class Bivalvia; order Mytilida; family Modiolidae; genus Limnoperna; species Limnoperna fortunei. Next base: position 44,844,009 of record OX104116.1, on the reverse strand, counting down.
ACACAGTTTATAAATTATCTCCTTAAAACAAAAGGACTGATCGTTGCATACTGTCTGGCAAGCAAAATTACAGTTTTATTTACAAAGAATAAAAATCTTTGCATTCTAAGAAATATAGCCCTGCTTCAAAAAAGTCCAGATTTGATCTCCAAACAAAATAAAAATTTAATCTGACACATGATCATTACATATTTGCACTGTTCTGTAGTATTTTGTGTAGAGCTTTAGCTTTGCTAGTTTGCTATATATCATTGTACAGTAATCATTTGTTATATGGTCTGCGTTACCTTTCTTGCATGTATAGTCACTGTAGGTTTTTGTAATTCTTTTATTTGTGTTTATGCCTTGCAAAATTGTTTGATTCTTTGTTAATAATTTTTAAGGATTTGTAAACTATTTTTATATCTTAACGTCTCCCCCCCCCCAATTTGTGGGGAGACATATTGTTTTTTTTGTCCTGTCTGTTTTGTCTGGGTGTACCTAGCAAAGTTATTTCACTCAGCTTCTCTGGAACTGCTGCACTAAATTTTACCAAACTTGGTAAATAGAAAGGATACAATATTATTTGTGCATATTACACGGAATTATTATCCTCAAAAGTTTGTGGGAGTTAAAGGACTTAGAACTTGGAGTTTTGCTGAAAATCATACATTGGTAATAGGAGATATCGTTTTTGTAGGCAAAAGCAAACTTTAATTTACTGTAATTTTGTTTTTTTTCAAAATCTGTATAATTTGATATTTTAGGTATGGACTATCTGACAGAAACCTAAATTATTGTTGTAAACAGATCATTTTCCAAACAAAAAATGGGTTTTGTCTGAGACATAATTCCATTTTTCAACATGTTTATCCTTTTCACAAATAATTACTATTATTGCTACTTTGTAGTATTTTCCTTTGATCTTTAAGTGCAGTATTATCCCTTCTCACTCTACTAGCATGATATGGTCCCATCTCACCTCCATGTCAAGATGTCATTAAGTAAGCAAGGTGATGTCACAATGTTACAAAACAGCCATAAACAGATTATTGATTCATATTTATTCATTTTCTATTCCTCTCACCGCTTTCGCCCTCTATTAAATCAGGAAGAGAAAATGAATCTTGTTTTAACAAAACAAATAATCAATAATTAGCAAAATGCACTGGTTTAATATCCAAATCAAAAGTGGTATATATTTACATATAAGATTGTGCAGTAACTAATTCTATTCTTTTCCCCATTTTTAACATAATTCTAAGAGTACCATTAGTTCTTGTTTTTCACCAAAAGGTTTCTTAAACATAAACATGTAAAGAGGATTTCCATGCTACAGCGGGTTTTGCAAAAATGCTTTTTGTAAATTTTGCATACCAGTAATATCTAGATTAATTAAATTAAGGGGAGAAAGACATATTACCTGCATAAAACCCCGACATTCAGTAGGAAAACTAGTTCATTTGCAGTCACTTTACATCATATAGAATTTTTTTTAATTCAACCATTTTAAGAACTGCATGTGAATTCAGTACATTATATTGTTCTGATTTACCTTTAAAACATGGTAAAATTGGTCTTAAAATATGGTTATTATTAAATGCTGAATTTTATTTTACATCTGGTTTAGAAACCAAAGAGGAAGAGAGAGAGAAAGATGTTAAAAGCAGTGCCAAAGAAACAAATGGAAAGGACAGTGCTGTACCTAAGAAGGATGGAAAACTGAAGCTGCCACCTATTCACTCAAATGGTGCTGTTAACAATAATAACAAAAAGGTTTGAATATGTTTTATGATAGAGTTGTATCCCCAGATAATAGCTCTTCTGTTTTATTAACTATTTTTATTATGTTGATATTTTGTATTCTTTAATTATACATGGTTTTGGCCAGTAATATGACAGCATTTAGAATCTGACCAAGTATGACATATTATACCAATCTCTATCTACATCTATTATATCTTGTATATATACATGTATCTACCTTTTAATGGGGCATCAATGGCCGAGTGGTAAAGGTAGTTCGACTACTATTGATCACGTGGTCTGCCAACACAGAGATTGTGGGTTCAATCCTCCCTGCAGGCAGGGTGCGTGCGACTCCATTCTAAATTGACAAGGATTGCAAGTTTTCCTACTGAAGGTCAGGGGTTTTCTCTAGGTACTCTGGCTTCCTCCCCTAATAAAAACTGGACGCCATGATATAGCTGAAAAATTGCTGAAAATGGCGTTAAACAACGTTCAAACAAACAATCAATCTACCCGTTATTTTCATTAGCTTACAAATCATTTCACATCATTGTCAGAGCAGACGGTAACACTTAACTAGCATAAATTTGCTTTACTAATTAGAGTAGAGAAAAAACTGGTTGACTTAGGGTAAGAAAACACATGGAAGTATTGAACTTAAGACAATTATCACTATAGTAAGTCTTGATGTATTCTGAAGAGAGTTTTTTGCATGAAAAATGAAAACTGCTTACCGTGTATGGTTCAGCTTATGCTCCTTTTGTAGATCTAGGAGGGTACTTTTTGAAATCAATAATTATTTCCTCAAGATATTCAGTGTTTTGTCCAAATACCATTGAAAGTCACGAAAGCAGACGAACATTTGTAAACATTGTAAGGTCCCTTTAGAAACAAAAATGGCTGACTAATTATGTAAAATTCACGTAGCAAAAGTCAAGGACGATTTGTTGATTGATTGATTGGATGTCTGCTTTACGTCCAGTGATCAGTATTTCAGCTATATTCAGGACGGGAGGATGATTTGTAACAACTAAACAATTAGGCATATTATAAAACATGGACAGGCTATCGTATCTACATTTTTTCTACTGAATTTTCGTAATAAAAAGGTAAAGTATAGAATAATAAAAAAAAATGCAAGCGAAAAAAATGTTTCTATGGGGGTGAGGATTTGTTGATTGATTGATTGATTGGATGTCTGCTTTACGTCCAGTGATCAGTATTTCAGCTATATTCAGGACAGGAGGACGATTTGTAATAACTAAACAATTAGGCATATTATACCGGTAAAACATAGACAGGTTATCGTGTCTACATTTTTTCTAATGAATTTTCATAATAAAAAGGTAAAATATAGAATAATATAAAAATGCAAGCAAAAAAAAATGTTTTTATGGGGGTTTGGCATTTACTATAAGTAAGATGTATTCAAGTGTACAATTTGGGTTCTCGAATATAGAGTAGTGACGTGGCATCAAACAAGATTTAGTTCTTTATGTCACTACATGTACATGTATATGTAAAGAGTGGCTATCCTAATTGGACCACAGTGGCCAAGTGGTTAAGGTAGTAAGTCTACAATTGATCACATGGTCTGTCAACAGTGAGATTGTGATTTAAGTCTCACTGCAGGTAAGGTGTACTTGACTCCAATCTTAACTGACAAGGATTGCCAGTTTTCGTTCAGGAGGTTTCTCAAGGTACTCCCCAAATAAAAACTGAACACCATAATATTTTACTACCCTAACAATTATTTGTTTACCTTAAAAGGACAAAATATATTATTATCCATATTTCTTTTAAAATGTTGATAGAAGTCAGGAATTGTCAAGCAATAGTTTTTGTTTAAACTGGTGATTTACTTGAATGTAATAATATATAGATTTGATGTCAATAAAAGGTCCTAGTACTTGTTTGATTTTAGGACAAAAAAGATAATGATATGGATGAAGCTTTCAAAACAAAATCAAAAAGGGAAACTTTTGCTAGTTTTGCTGATGCTAAATTAAAAAACCAAAACAAACTAGATATCAAAGACAAGAAGAATTCAAAGGAGCCAAAGTCAGACATTGAAGATGACCTTGAACTTGGTGAGGAAGCATCTACTATCTCTAGCAAAAAGGAGGATGGTGATGATAAAGATGAGAAAGAAACAGAAAAAAAAGAAATAATTGTAAAGGATTGCTTACCACTTTGGTTGTCAAAGAGGTAGGTAGATGAGTGGAAGATAAATATATGATGTTTTAGTTGCAGAAGAGGTGTTTAAATGTTTTGTTCTTGTTGCCACTTTTCTGCTGTTTTAGGGATATCATGACATCTAGTTATTATTGGGTGTGTACGTCTGAGACTAGGTAAGAAGTTCCAAGAACAGTTACATTGATAATGCTTACAAAAATCCATGCAATGAAATTTACAATTTTCAGTTAAAATTCATGAAAAATTTTATAACATAACTTAGTCCACTCTTATACCTTAGTAAAATCATCTCATCAGAGGTCATCACCTCAATAAGGTCCTTTTATCAGAGGTCATCACCTCAATGAGGTCCTCTCATCAGAGGCCATCACCTCAATATTGTTCTCTCATCATAGGTCATCACCTCAATGAAGTCCTGTCATCATAGGCCATAACCTCAATAAGGTCCTCTCATCAGAGGTCATCACCTCAATAAGGTCCTCTCATCAGAGACCATCACCTCAATAAAGTCCTCTCATCATAGGATCACCTCAATAAGGTCCTCTGATCAGAGGCCATCACCTCAATAGGGTCCTCATCAGAGGCCATCACCTCAATAAGGTCCTCTCATCAAAGGCCATCACCTCAATAAGGTTCTCATCAGAGGCCATTACTTCAATAAAGTCCTCTAATCAGAGCCCATCACCTCAATAATGTCCTCTCATTACAGGCCATTACCTCAATAAAGGCCTCTCATCAGAGGTCATCACCTCATTAAGGTCCTCATCAGAGGCCATTACTTCAATAAAGTCCTCTAATCAGAGCCCATCACCTCAATAATGTCCTTTCATTATAGGCCATTACCTCAATAAAGGCCTCTCATCAGAGGTCATCACCTCAATAAGGTCCTCATCAGAGGCCATTACTTCAATAAAGTCCTCTTATCAGAGCCCATCACCTCAATAAAGTCCTCTCATTATAGGTCATCACCTCAATAAAGGCCTCTCATCAGAGGTCATCACCTCAATAAGGTCCTCTTATAAGAGGCCATCACCTGAATAAGGTCCTCATCAGAGGCCATCATGTCAATAAGGTCCTCTCATCAGAGGCCATCACCTCAATAAATTCCTCTCATCAGAGGCCATCACCTCAATAATGTCCTCTCATTATAGGCCATCACATCAATAAATTCCTCTCATCAGAGGCCATCACCTCAATAAATTCCTCTCATCAAAGGCCATTACCTCAATAATGTCCTCTCATTAGGGTCTTCACCTCAATAAAGTCCTCTCATCAGAGGTCATCACATCAATAAATGATGAGAGGCCATCACCTCAATAAAGTCCTCTCATCATAGGCCATCACCTCAATAAATTCCTCTTATCAAAGGCCATTACCTCAATAATGTCCTCTCATTAGGGTCTTCACCTCAATAAAGTCCTCTCATCAGAGGTCATCACATCAATAAATGATGAGAGGCCATCACCTCAATAAAGTCCTCTCATCATAGGCCATCCCCTCAATAAAGTCCTCTCATCATAGGCCATCACCTCAATAAAGTCCTCTCATCAGAGGCCATCACAACAGATGATTGTATCCAAAAAATGAATTTTTGTACATTCTGTGCTTTGCTTTATTGAAAACATTTCTTGGTAGGTTAAGATCCAGATGTTGAGACAGGCAACTACAAATCTTTAAAGCTAATTTAGAAAAGGTATTTTTAAGGATTGATCATGATTTCATTTTGGTTCATTAAGAAATAAACATAAAAATGTACGAGCTGTAAACTGCAGAACAAATAATTACAATTAAAAAAACATATGTTGGAATAAAGGGATTTCTGATCAATAACAAGATCACGACACTGTATTCTTCTCCCATCCCCAAAATCATATACTTAATTACCTAGGAAAATATGTCAATTAGTTTTGGTTAGTCATTTTTTAAACACACTAGAGTGTCACTTTTGCTTAAAGAAATTGATGTCACTACTGGGTATTGCTAATGTTCATGATTGACTTATGTACTTTAAATATATTTCATCATGTGATTGTCATTTTCACTCCCAGAATTGAAAGGAGGTAAGAATTTCAAATATATGTGTATTTCTAAACTTAACACATTTTTTTTATTTTTTATATTTTAACCGTTCTGTCACATAGGTAAAGTTCTGATATAAACATTTGATTGAAAAGCTTAATTATTGTGAAAAAAATTTTTTTTCACTTATGAATGGAGAAGAAAATGTACTTATATATATTATAGTTTCTTAACTATTTAACTTTGAAAGTCTAGTTTGTAAAAATTAAAAATTTTATGAAGATATTTACTGTTTCCTAAGTGTTTATTTCTTATTGTAACATGAATCCTTGTTCTTTTTTACGAATAAACAAGAGACGACGAGTAGTTATGCTCTAAATTAAAACACTTGTATAATATTGCATGAAAGGTCCTGTGTGCCTGTTAAACTCAAGGGAAAATAGCCATGCAATAACCAACTACAATTATCTGATAATGCACAGTAAAACTCCGCCTAAATTATGTCAAATTTTATTGATTTTCACTGCAAAAGGATAGCACGAGCTTCCAATATTAGCTTTTCATTTGATTAGTCGAATATCGGTCGCACCATAATTAACACCGCCCTCTTTATTTATAACCAATTATTAATGGGCGGGATCTAGGGGCTTATTCATGTTACAAATCATTTATAGCACCGCCTTCCTCGTTAGACAAATACACCTTCTCGCACTAAAGCGCTCGACGGTGTATCTGTCTAACTCAGAAGTCCGTGCTATAAATATAACTTACAAAATATGCAGATGGTAAAAATAGAAAATATGATTTTTGAATCTTTTATAGAACCACAAGATGTTGTCTTGCCTTGTAGATAGTCGCACAAACCAATTTATTTTTAGATGTTTTTTGTGCGTGCCTGTTTCAGAAATATTTGTCGTGATCTTTGTATATGTTGTTTTATCCCTTGATGGATGGCATTAGGGTTGGAAATAATTTGTATTGCATGTTTACTCTTCAGCATAAACTTAACATAACACTAAAAATTGCCATGAAAATTCATCTAAAAGTTGGATGGAGATTTTTTTCTTTAAACTGTTAGCAAATTTACTACTCACGTATATAAGTGAGATTTTTCTTTGCAATTGAATTCTGGGAGTTAAATATTTCAGCAAAAAATAAATTAAAAATTTTTCTACTTAACTATTTTACTGAGGAATTGTCAAATGCATGATTTGATTTAACTTTTTGATATTCTGGCAATGTGTTCTATATTTGCTTAAAACACTAATGGATGCTGTAACTATGGTACATGAACAGAACAAAATAAAATATTTTTCTTTCTTAGAAATGTCTGTTGCCTCTGACAAATACCACCATAAATCTCGATATTAAAAAAAAATAACAGTTTTAAATTTTTTAACATGGCACATTCACACAGTGAAATATTTTAATGCAAACAATTATTTGTTTTTAAAACCCTAATATAATATAATTATGTGCAACATTAATATCTTAGTTACAAGTTTTCTGTGATATAAAATGTGGCATTGCATCAAGGTCCAAGCTTGAGAATTCCAATGCAAAATTCAACAATTTTAGTTTTTATCTCATTGTCTTGCAATCAAACTTTCATTTCTGTACTCTAAAGAAAGTGTCAAATTTTAATAATTATCAGTTTAATTTTTATAGACTATTTTGCTGTTATGCAACAGCATATTCATACACTGTTGCCTAACAATTAACAGATAGTTTATACTGTCACATGACTGTGACTGTCAATAATACATTTGTGTGAAGGTTGACTGAATATATCAGCTGTAAAGATCAAGGAAAAAATGTGCAAAATAGCAATACAAAATTTCAATTTTAAGACTTAAGAAAATTATCAGCAGTGCTAAAATTATTTTAATATGATGATGTTAGAACTTGTGGCAAAACTTAAGACAGGACCAAAAACTCAAGAAATTCAATTGTTTAACCAGTTATGAGCTTTATTACTTGTTTATTTCAATAATTAACAACAAATTAAACAGGTATAACACCCTGTAAAAGTTGTTTGTGTTACTTCTCTTTTTTTTTGTATGACCTGAATTGTCATGTGATCTTTTGTCACCACTTTGCGTCCATGGGACACAATGGTAGCATCAATCTGTAAACTTTTCATTTTTTTTCTTAAACCTTTGGGCCAATTTGATATTTTGTTTGTTTAAATGGTGTTTCACGCTTATTTCAGAAATGTTCAAATATATCATAGTGCAAATTTGAAATGAAACTTGTCACAAATCAATGTTAATTTTAATTTATGAAATTGAAAATGGCCACCATTGTTGGATTTGGTTCAACATATGTAGAAATTTTTAACGGTCTTTTTTAAGAAACAGTGCAGTTAAGTGAAGCGATATTAATTGGATGGTGCTGCATGGGATTTTATTGGAGTCTGATGGCTGCTACTGGACTTGGTTAAACAATTAAACTACTTAAAAGGATTCTTATCTTAAACAGTTGAAAATTTAAAAAAAAAAACAAAGCATATCATCAATTTTCATTCAACAAATCAAATTATTTTTTATGCTAATAAAAAATGACAAGGCTGCTCCCATAGGACCTTTAAATTAGAGGAAATTCCTTCTTTATTGCTTATGTAAAACAGGTAAGCAATATAGGTCCTTAATAGCCTCTGTTTTACATTTTGTAATATCTGTTTATAGATGTTTTGCTGGAAGCTGGGAAAAATTTGACATGTCAGCATGCGGAATTAGATGGCACAAGTTTCGAAAAAGGATGACAATGGTTGTTGAAAGCAAGATATTTGAAGGAATAGTTCTTGTTTGCATTTTGTTGAGTAGTGTGTCATTGGTATGATTATTATTATGTTTCAGATTGTTTACAATATTTTTTGACTGTTTCCATTACCTCAGAAACTCTGTAGTTATAGATAAATCTAATGATGTTTCAGCTAGTTAACTGCTATTTGATAAAATTAAAAAGCTGTATTCTAAATGGGATCAGTGAAATATTCAGATTTTTTTCACAATAAATATAGATTATACTTAAACTAACCAATTGTTAACCTACTTGACACAGATATCATACTTGTATAACATGTATTTTACAGGCGTTTGAAGACATCTACTTGTATCAGAAACCAGAGTTAGAAACAGCCTTGTATTACTTCAATCTTACATTTATTATCCTGTTCACCATTGAAATGTTCATGAAGTGGATAGCATTAGGAATAAAAGCCTACTTTTCAAGTTTTTGGACAATTTTAGACGCCATTATTGTTTGTGTAAGATTTGTAGTTTTTATTATTATTGTTTTTGAATTTTAATAAATTAAATTTTTGTCATATAGTTTAAATGACAATGACAAAAACTTGCATTTCAAATGATAATTTGTTAGTGTTTCTATTTGTACATATTTAAGGTAGAAAAAAAAATTTTTGATGCCCAAAGTATTACTCAGACGGTCATCATGATGCAGAAAATGAGATATATATACTAATTTTTTTAATCTATGTACGTCCCATCAGCATAGAGATATGTAAAATCTAGTAACCTTATAAGGAGTTGCTGAAATTATTTTCAATTGTAACCAGTTTACTTCCAACAATCCTTGGACTTTATCTTCTATGAGCACAGCCTATATGAAAACTCATACTGTAATATGTGTATACCATACACATACACATGCAATAGATATCAAAAATAAAAATGAATATGATTCTACCTATTGATGGTTCTGAAATGAACTTGATTCTTGATGTTTAAAATTAAATATAAAAATATTAAATATAAGCTTTTCTTTGATATATCACCTTGTGCATGAAAGTTTATCAGCATTTATTTTGTTTAGATATCATGGGCCAGTTTTGTATCTGATATTGCTGGAGCTGCAGATATTTCGGCCTTCCGATCTTTGAGAACTCTTCGTGCTCTACGTCCTCTCAGAGCTATTTCTCGGTGGCAAGGAATGAAGGTATGAGTTTTTAAAACCACTTATAATAATGCGATAATGTTTCTAGCCAATCATGTGAATTCATAATTCATAACATAATGCAGTGAGACAATGTCAGCTGTTGCTCATTATCAAACAAATAACTAATGAAACATTTTATCAGGATTTCATTGTAATTGTTTATATCACATATTTGGTAGTACAGTAGTCCCCCTCTTATACGATCCCCTCGCCGACAACCACCCGCCTCATCCGGCCAAAACCCTGATGCATTAAGTGTTTCTAACGTAAAATTACCTCTCGCGAACGACCACCCCTCAAACGCGACCAGCGACCACGTTTTCTTGACACAACAACGTAAATTCCCCTCACGAACGACCATTTTCACTGACCGGATGTTTATTTTGAAATTTTCGAATGGAACGTGATTTGGTTTTATTATCGTAAACGGGTCCTACTAAACGCAGAGAAGTGAAGAGAATTACATCGTATGTAAACATCGTCCAACTGCTTGAAATTGTCAACTAAATGATATTTTTAGTAAAAATGTGGGCTTCTTTATGTTCATGTATACAATATAAAACATATTCATATATACTAAACCTTTATTTAATCAAATAAACCATTTTTTAATTACTTCTCTTCACTTAATTCTCTGCGTTTAGTATGACCGTCGTAAACCAGTTCGGTAACAGTTCAACGACCGGTAAACAAAATGTCGAAATCGCGTAAAAGAAAGATGTTTAAGCTGGATTAAAGGGGAAAACAAGTAGGAGATTGTAGATCAGTTTGATTTCGGTATTACGGAAATTGGGTTTCTTACAAGAAGACTGAAAATTTCAACAAGGAGATAATAGTACAATTTACCAACATAATCATAAATCAAAATTTACAACAAACAATGTCAAAAACTTGGGAAACTGGAAACAGAGAGAAACCTGGATTTTTCCAAACTAAACGGAACCTTAATACACTACGAAGTGGAACCTGGGCAGACAATAAAAGTGATAAAAATAATGATAATGCAGATGAAACAGGAACAGAAACTTTCACTGATAAGAAGACTTGGAATTCTTATATTATCATTACACACACAGATAAAAACTGCATGAATTCTTTTTATTTTTATTTATACTGAACAATAAAATACAAATATTTATTATGTGTTATTCTTGATCACTTCGCAGTTCTTGTTGCTATTAATTAACCGACCAAGCTCTATAAACCTGTGTTAGTGTGTGTATATCCCCTCAAGAAAGACCACCCCCATTATAAGACCACTTTCATTACTCAGATGGGGTGGTCTTATAAGAGGGGGACTACTGTAATATGAAAATTTTTGCTTATTTCGCAGACTGATGATTTTTGTGTTTTCTTGCGTTTTTTTTTTAAATATTCAACTGTTTTCATCTGCTTAATCTTCGGATCAAAGGTTGACTAATGGTTTTCAAATATGTGATAAAGAGATTATGGCATGTCATTTTCCATATCAGCCCTGGTAATTGTAATTGTTTATATTTATAACATTGTATGTTGCGTGTCCACAATTGTAATAAAGATAAATTGTATTATAATTTGTTGAGTTAAATTCATAATGACTGGAACTGCACATTGTTTAATTTTATGTATATGTCTATTTTCAGATTGTTGTGAATGCCTTGATGTTGTCTATTCCTTCTATAATAAATGTAATCCTGGTCTGTCTAATTTTCTGGCTCATATTTAGTATCATGGGGGTACAGTTTTTCAAAGGAAAGTTTTATAAGTGTCTTGACAGTAGTGGCAACAAATTTCCTGCAACAAAGATAGCCAACAAGTCACAATGTATTAGCAGTAACTACACTTGGGCAAATGCTAAAGTCAACTTTGACCATGTAGGACAAGGATTCTTGGCATTGTTCCAAGTTGTGAGTACACAGGATATTTTTTGTGTGTTTTGGTAACATTTCATTTGAATTTCATGATTTAGAAAGTTTAAAGTTTAAATATTTGTGTTTATGAAATAAAATCAAATGGCTAACTTGTCCTGTATAAATTTTCAAAATGTTACAACATTACAGCGGGCACAACAACGTTGTTTCAACATTGAATCAACGTCCGACTTCAACGTTGAATCAACATTGAAATATAGGTTTGATTTGAAAATTGAACTGACGTTGAAAATGTGACGTTGATTCAACGTCAAGATTTCAACGTTGAAGTGATGTTGAAAATTGGTTGAATTCTGGTCAGTGCAGGTTGTAATAAGGTTAGTTTATGTTGAATTAAGGTTGAATTTTGGTCAGTGTTTGTTGAAATGAGGTTGAATTCTGGTCCTTGTCATCCTCTCAATTCAGGGTTTCTGTGTCCAGGAAACAGTGGACACAGAAACCAAGACTTGTGAGGATGGGTTCTTGTATGCTAAATGTTGCTTGATAACAGGCTGAATTTACTTTAAAAGTCATTGAAATACAATAATAGTTTTTTAATCCTATAATACTATTTTACTAGTTATGACAGAAGTTAAACACATGTGTTACAGGTCAAAATGAAATACCCTTATTATTGACTAACAAAAGGACAAATACAAGAAAAGAAATTGATTATTTATTAAGAACAATTAATTACTTATAAAATTACAATAACAAAAAAGAATGTTATTTGTCTTTTGAATATTCCAGTCCGTATCCAAACAGGAATGTCCAAGTAATATACCTAGTCCCAAAAGTTATGTCTAAAATCACTTCAATTACTAGTCCACTTATAAGCAAGGTTAAATCCAGTAATGTTATGTTGTAATGAAGTATTAAAAAATCAAACCGCTTCACATAGATGTATGCATGTCCTTTACATGTATATATATCCTAAGCAAACTTTTTGTAGATGATAGAATGTTCTGTAATTTTGTAGATTGCTATTTCTTGGTTAACAGTTATTGTCTATATGGTCTAAGTCCATTTTTTTCTGTACACACCTCATGCCCAGTTGATACCACATTTTAAAAATCTTGTACAGTTATCAAACAACATTGATGTCTTGTACTCTGTGAGTTCTTATCACAGCATCTGAAATAAGAGAAACATTATTTATAATCCTCAAAATTCAAAATTAAAGTTAAATACAGTCTTCAAGAGCTCTCTCAGTTTCTTATTTGGTAGTATCTTTATAGTAAAAAAATATAATAAATGGGTAACAAATACTAAATTATATGTTGTCAGAAGTTTTTTTGCAGAGCATTCATGTTAATGGTTTTTTTTTATTTTCTGGAAATGTCCACTGAAATAAAAGATATATTTTAATTTAAGCTACATGAAGGTATAATACGATAAACAAATCTTCTAATGTATGACTTGAGAAATGTTTTCACGGACTATCGTTAAGCACTTATGTTGGCTATAATGACAACACTGAACAGTGTACATAAAGACAATACCAACCTCTTATTTATGGAGAATCTATTCCTCAAATGTTCAACTGCAAACTTGTTTTCCCCTTTATGGCTTTAAATTCACAAGACTCGTCAGTCGATACTTTAGTAGGATATCTGCAAATAAGTGTAAAAGCAAGATTTTAAATGCATGTGTACATGCTTATAAATTGAGAATGTTCATAATGTTACTGTACAGGCACAGTTAATATGTGAGTGGTGCACATCCTATTTATATAGAAATATCTGTATATCAACTGAAAATGTAACATCTATAATTTTCTCAAAAAGGGGGGGGGGGTCAACACGATTTTCCACTTGTACCCCTTATTTATTTAGTAATGTACATGCATAGATGATGCTATTTTAATATTGAATTATGTTAATTTTTAATGCTGCTGTGTACAATTTGTCGTTCTTCGTGGTGTTTATTAACTGCAATACATTTTGATCACGGATCATTGCAGATGTGCTTCTTCAATATCGGTCAAAAGATTTATTATTTGCAGGTGTCAGTGTTTATTATATACCTGTTAAAAGTAAACATTATACTTACTCTGTAGCTGGAACAAGTAGAAGTACACAACAGTTGTAAAATAACACAAGGAAACATCGCAGATCTAGGCCACCAACTTTTAAACGAAAACTGCAAGAACGCATGCGCGGCTGAGTGTTCCGGTTTGAATGCCGCGAAAATTTAAAAACACACAAAAAACATATTATATGTAAAAAAAATTGTAAAAAGCGCAATAAAACCAGGCTGGTAAACGAGATGAAGGATCTCCCCTCCTCTGATTTATTTGCTTTGCTTTTATGTTTAACTTTATTCAAGCTGATCAAGGGGAAGCATTAATTAATTAATTAAATTATTTTACTGTAATATATATTGTTTCTTTTATGCTATTTCGAACGTTGAAACATTGACCCCAATTCAACGTTGCTTCAACGTCGGACATACAACGTTGAAGTTGACGATCTGAATTCAACGTTGATTCAACGTTGAATTTGAGTTGTTCAACGTTGCGACCAAATTTCAACATTTTTTCAACGTTGATGCAACGTTGAGTGCCTGCTGGGTTACCACATTGCAAACATTTATTCAAAATGGTTTCATAAAGTAAAACTTTCTACCAGTCTTGAGGTTCTCCTTGGAACCAGTTTGATATAGTTCATCTTTATTCATACATTTGACTATAAAATACTCCCAACAAATAAAATGCCTCAGTATTTTCTTTAAAATACATTTAAAAACCATGTTTGTGCCAAATACATGTATTTTTAATGGTGTATTGTACTATATATGTGTAGAAGATACAGAACCTTAAAATTACTTCTTGTATTTTCAGGCAACATTTGAAGGCTGGATGGAGCTCATGGAAGATGCCGTTGACTCAACAGATGTAATTATCTCCCTTTTCTTAACTTGAAATGATTGTCCCCTAGTATTTGTGATAGTTTTTTTTTTTTTTTTGCAATATGTTTTAATTTAAGGAATATTTCTGATTTCTGAAGAGGTTATATGACATAAAATTGCTTAAGTCTTGTTATGCCTAATAAACAGCGAACAGTAAATTTGAATTATCCAATAAGATTTCATCTTACAAAGTAATTTAAATTATTATTCAATCTCTTGCATACCTTATTTTCATGTAATGAATTTGATCTTCTATAAGGCTGATCAAAAAACTTTTGAAAGACAATCTAAGACGAAACTCAATTTTGGCTGGATTTCACACAGTAAAAATCTGGGTTATAGTATGGTGAATGTTGGGCGGGCAGAGGAAAAATTTCGTAACAGTTTTCTCCGCTTCTACTAAAGGGATTGATTTTAAATTTGGTGATCAGCTTTAGCATGATGAGTTGTACCGTGCCTCCCCTTTCCAGGTCAGTCAGTTATCTACTTCCTGCTCTCCAAGCCAACTTAGACTGTTGCAAGGGTTAAAATAGGAAAAAATTTTGTAACAGTTTTCTCAGCAACTACTAATCACATTCTCTTGAAATTTGGTATGCAGCATCAGCATGGCCTCCCATAATGTGGGATTCGATTTCAGGTCTGTCGCTCACCTACTTCCTGTTTAACGAAATCCAGCCATTTCTGTCTTTGATCGATTTTTATACACCTAATTAACTAGCAATATCACAAGTACCATTCTGAATGGTCAAGATTCCCAATTTTAAATCTAAATCATACAAGGCTAGATGTAATATCAAACTACTCCTTATTTTTAGCACATATTTTTGTAACATTTATTTCTCACTTTTGTATACATGTGTAATCTTTTATTAATTTTCCATTTTTGTGGACATATTTATTCGCAATTAGTCTTTCTTTTGTAAACAATTTTATTCTTTATCAGTCTTTCTTTTCTGAAAACTTGTATTCTTTATCAATGTTTCTTGTTTTGTAAACATGTTCTTTATGCATTCTGTTTATATTTTAGGTCGATTTGCAGCCATCCTTTGAAGCCAACATCTGGTACTATCTTTTCTTTGTGGCCTTTATAGTTTTTGGATCGTTCTTCACACTTAACTTGATTATAAGTGTCATCATTGACAACTTTAATGAGCTGAAGAAACAGGTACTTGAGAAATATATTATAGTAAAAAATCTGGCAATCATACAATGAATTGAATTTGCTGTTTCAAATAATAAAAATTACATGAGCTCTAAAAACTGAAGTTTGGTGGTTGTTTGAATTTTTTTTTTCATGCCACTTTGATCAATTTTTCATATATTTCATGACAAAATTTGACATCTAGAATTTATTTTGAGGAGAGGAACCAACCTGAGACTCAGGTGAGAATCCTGACCTTTGAGAAAAAAATTGGCAAAACCTATTAAGGTTGGAATGGATCACACCTTGCCAGAAGTCAGACTGGAAATCACAACCCCTGTGTTCAACACCCTTTATCATTAAAAGGCTAATTACATCAGCTTCCGAGCCACCCTACCTCGGCTTACAAAGCACATTTATATTAAACTAAATTATATATGAAGCAGATTTATGATAAACACATTGAACTATTTGGTCTTGTTATGCATTGAGCTTTTTAAAATAAAATAAAAGGGATTGACTTTGTTGTCAAAGAAAGAAAGCCATTTTCAGGAAAGTATATTTGAGATTCAATTATCGTGTCAAATCTGCAAAAGAAAATTGTTTCTTTGCAGAATATGAAACTTCAATCCAGGATCCTTCAAAATTGCTAGTTTTTTTTTTTTAATATTTACCTTTAACATTTTAGGGTAATAATTTTGTTTTTGCATTGACAGTTTATAGATTCAGAGTTCAACACCTACATTGTGTTTTATTTGTTTTCAGTATGAAGGCCATGTACTAGACATGTTCTTAACAACAACACAACGAAATTACATGAATACATTGAAGAAACTAGGCAACAAAAAACCACAGAAGACTATTAAAAGACCAAAGGTAATAAACAAGTTATATTTTTAAATAAAAAAATGTGAACACTTTCTTATTTAAATGAATGACCCTTCTTTGTTATCATTGATTTATTATCTATCTGTCAATTTTACCTTTGTTTTTCTTACACTATACCTGGTTTTTTTTGTTTTTGTTTTTTTTTTAAATGAATTTCCCTTTTCTAGTAACTATATGAATAGTTTTGTAGACAGTTTTGATAAAGGTTTTGAAATCTGTGTTACAAATTGTAGTCACAAACACATGAGTGAGTGGTACATTTCCTTATAGAAATTTACCAGCCATATTTATACCCTCCATATGGATGAGTGTCTGTCCATCTGTCCCTCTGTCTGTTTGTGCCCCAATGGTTTCCAGATGATAACTTGGAAACATGTTAAAAGATTTTATTGAAACTTTGCACAGCTGTTAAGTATATAATAGTACTATAAAATAACAATCAAGTTTGATTTTCAGTACAATCCAATTTGTAGTTTTTGACTTAGGCCAATTCAAATTATTTTTGGTCATCAGTTGATGGTTTCTAGATGATAACTTGAAAACACATCAACAGATTTTGTTTAAACTTGTTTAAACAGGCGCACATGCAGCTCTTAAGTACTATAAAAATAAAGATAAAGTTAAATTTTCAGCACATTCCAATTTGTAGTTTTTTAGGTCATTCTGATTTTTTTTTTTGGTTAACAGTTGGTGGTTTCCAGATAATAACTTGAAAACATGTCAATGGATATTGTTTAAACTTTGCACAGCTGTTAATTAGTATATAGTAAAGATCAAGTTCAATTTTCAGCACAATCCAAATTGTAGTTCTCGAATTAGGCCAGTTTCTTGGTCAGCAGTTGATGGTTTCTTAATTGGCTTTTTTCAAAAGATAACTTAAAAAATAGATTTAGTTAAAACTTTGCACAGCTGTCAAGTACTACAAAATGAAAATCAAGTCAAATTTTTAGCACAATCCCATTTCTAGTTTTTGTAATGTGACAATATGAAGTAATTTTTATAGGTCTATGGTCAAAGTAAAAATTGTATTCTGAGATGGACTTTGTTACTATAGGCTGATTTGTAACTCAAGTCAAATGTGTTCCTGAACAATAAAAAAAAATGCAACTTGGCAAGGTATTATTTAATGTCCCATTAAATGCCCTATTTTTGTTTATACTATGCTTTATGGAAGACGCACACACAAATTCCTTTCAATTTTACAATTCATTCTTTTAATTTTGAAAATTGGTACACAAATAAGAAAAGAAACACAGGACCCATACCTTTGAAATAAATTAAACAGATTCCCATTGACAGGAAGGGTAATTTACCATTTGTCCAAGATCTCTGGTTCTCAATAGATGCTGACAAATTGGACATGAATTAAAGGGAGCTAATCAACAGGGAAGGCATTAGATGTGGCAATCACCACGTAACCAACAATAGATCTACAAAACTTATTGAAAACAAATACATAAATTGTACGACAATGCAGACTTTTGATTGGCTGAAAATTCTTTTCTATCAAAGGATGGCAAAAAAAGTTAAAAACAGGCACAATTTGATGTCATATATTATTCCAGGAAAAAATTACAGTTAGTGTGTTGATTTATTTTTTCAAAATGTCAAATTACTGGTACATGAATAAAATTGTTGAGTTTATTCTAACGTTGTATTTATTTAAGTATTAACTACACAAAATATTTTCCGTTGAGCACATTTTAATATAATCTGCTATGCGGATCATACTATGTGCAGAATGGAAATTTAGTTATCTCTTGATGGAGGAAATATTTTGTGTAATTAATCCTTAAATAACAGAAACAACAAATACACAGTAACACCACTGGCTTGGGTTAAATACAGATACTATTTTGTCGCAGCTTGAATCTTGCAATGGAAAGGTAACTCTATATTACTAATATTGAGGTAGATTCATCTTTAAACATTTACAATAAGTGTTAGTCGGGATCCTAATACATGACCATTTTCAGGGTCCTGGCTTCCTGGTAAGTATATCAAGGCCAGTTAGAGCCATTGTAGACCAGTGCTAGTCTTCATGTTATAACTATAAGGAGCTCTGTCATCTGTGCATTGTGTTGTTTATAAGTGCTTTCCCATGCTGTTGTTTTGTCATGTATGTAGTCCTATGAACATTTGATATGCATTGATAATTGATAAAAAGCATATCTGAAAAATGAAAAGGTTTATAAGCATTTGAGTTTTGTACATATACTGTTCATACATGTTTGAATTACAAATTGTGATTAACCCTTGAGATATCCAGTATTGATTCATATATATATGTCTACCAATTAAACCCAACACTGTTAGAATTAGATTTTAATTTTTTGCTTATCCTCAGCATGATTCAAACACTGTTGTGAAACTATGGCACCCATTTGCAGGCATTATGTCCAGTGCTCTAGACCACTCGGCCACTAGGGTGTCACAATACTAAGACTTTTTGTATATTTATTGTATACATCAAATTTCTGTACAGGTTATACAATATAACATGGTCAGGGTCTGTTTATGCCTAATTAATCCTGTACAGTTATGAATGATGTAAACAGATCCAAAACATGTTATAGAGTTTAACCTGTTCAGAAATTTGAAAGATTTCTTATAAGTCAATTAATTTAATTATATTTTTAATTAATTAATTAACTATAAATCTTGTAGTAATGTAACGTTCCACATATTGACTTCTATTTCATTGTACTAAAATCTCCCTACTTTTTAAAGCTGTTTGGGTTATGAAAAAATGTAATATTCTGAATCTTTATTTTCATTATGATATTGATGCAAATTTAACAGAACATATTTTTACCGCTCATTTTAAACATTTGTTTAGGGGTCAACTTTTGTTTAATTATTTTTTAAAAAGCACGTGTGAAGTGACAACAGGCTTTTAAATCTCTCAAGCACCATTGGATAATAGTTTAGCGTAAACAATGTCCTTACAAGGTACATGTACATCGTTTACCTATCCTACATATAAATTACAAAAAAACAGATACTTTAATAAATCTATAAAATTTGTAATGCAGCTAAGAGACTGTTAGCTTTTTAGAAAAGCTAAACTTGTTTAATGTAATAGGATATAAGGTCAGATCATTTTGTTTAAGTTATGACTATTAATCATGTTACAGCCATAACACTGTCACTTGTATTATAAGGGTTAAATTACAATGGGTTGTTTCACAGATGTCATGCATTTTTATACCCCGCCACACGAAGTGGCGAGGTATTATGTTATACCCTCAGTTTAGTTCGGTGTCTGTCCGTCCGTCTGTCCGTTCGTCCGTCTGTCCATCCCCCGAAGGTTTCCAGATGATAACTTGAAAACTCCTCAAGGGGTTTGAAAAATATTTTGCACAGCTGTTCAGTACAATAAAATACAGGTCAAGTTCAATTTTCAGGATGATCCGAAAAATATTATTGAAGTTTTGCCACTTTATAAATTTTCAAATACCCCTGAAGGTTTCCAGATGATAACTTGAAAACGCCTCAAGGGATTTGAATAATATTTTGCACAGCTGTTCAGTACAATAAAATACAGGTCAAGTTCAATTTTCAGGATGATCAGAAAAATATTATTGAAGTTTTGCCACTTTATAAATTTTCTAAATTTGACAATAATGAAATTTTCTGGTCTAAGAAAGATAACTCATTTCTTTCTGTCTCTATATACTAGTGGATGTATAGTATATACAGTATAGTATACTAGTATATACAAATATATTTAACTATTGATGAATATCGTGGCGGGGTATCATTTAATGTCCCATTAGATGCCCTTTTTTTGGTACAGTGTTGAAAGGGAGATAACTCTAAGTGTCACAGTTACGGTTATTGTTTGTAAAATGTTTGTTTACTGTTGTGTTGAACCTTGTACAGTATACATATTTTGATCATATTTTTATATAATCTCTATGACAATCTGATAGAGGGTGAGATTTTGAACATTTTTTATAAATGCACTATTTATGAAAACAAATCATGCATTATTTACATATTTTTTCCTTACATTGCATGTTTTAATTTAGGTAATTAGATTAAATTAATTAGATTAATGAAAAAAATGCATTATGACATCTTGTTTTTCCAGTAAAATAGAAAACAGTTTTCTTTCCACATGCCAAATAATTTTCATTATTTCAACGTTTCTGTTCAAATGTTTCAGTGTGAGCTATTCTTATCACTTGGGTCTGTTGCCGTTGTCATTGTCTGCCGTTCATTTTTCATATTTTAATTTTATTCTCCAAAACCGATTGGCTAATTGGAACCAAACTTGGCAGGAATGTTTATTGAGTGGTTCTTAATAATGTTTGAGTTTTTGGTGCTGATCAATTATTAATTAAACATGCAGAAATTTACCTTAGATGGTCATCGACAAAGTTTGAGTTTTTTGTGCCAATCCTAAATCCAAGATGGCCACCATCACAGGACAGTTTAACATTGGAACCTGTGGGAAAAACAAAATAACAGCTTCTTCTCGGAAACTGTTCTACACATTGAAGCCAAATTATGAAGAAATGAAAGCTGGATAGTTATCATATTATTTTGAGTTTTTCAAGCCAATTGCAAATTCAACATGGCTTCCGGGGTGTTCTGATTGATTGAATTTCAAAAAATCTTCTCACAAACCACTTGGCAGATTGATTTGAAATATCACATTATAATTAAACCAAATAATGCAGAAGTAAATCTTGGATATTAATCTTATTATTTTGAGTTCCTCAAGCATATAGGAAATCCAACTTGGCTGCCAGAGCTGCAAATACGTTCTGATTGGCTGAAATTTCAGATATTCATTTATCACAAACTGCTAGGCTGAAGGAATTGTGATATTGTAGAAATGTACCTCAGATGGTCCTCTACTTATTTTGAGTTTTTTTGTTTGGATTCAATAATGATGCTAACATAGAATGTCACTTAATATAGTAACCTATAGAAAAACAAGAATGGCTTCTTCTTGGAAACTGTCCTAAAAACTGCTGCTGATTGAATTCAACGTGGCCCACATTTAAAGAAACAGCATCTCTACATAAACTCTTTAGCAATTTTATATCAAAATATGCAAGAAAAATCATGTCTCCTAAACAGTTTTTTGTAAGTCAGGTGAGCGAGACAGACTCTTAAAGAGCCTCTAGTTTCTTTTTACTTCTGATTATATTTATTTTTTTATTAAATCTCAATATAAATTTAGCTTCTTATTGCACACAAAATTGTTACCTCAAATATTAAATTTGACAAAATATTTTCTTCAGGTGAAGATTTTTCAAGTAATCAGTTAGAATTAAAATTAAAATTTTGTTATCTTGACATCGTTGAAACATAAGATTTTTTTACATTTGTTATAACTTAGGAAAATATTGATTGATGTTTTTTCCTCTCAAGTATGTGTTCATAGATATGAAGTCTTTTTGCTAAGTTACCTTTTTATGCTTTTTTGTAAGAAAAAAATTAAAATGTCACTTATTACCTTTATCTAACACAGGAGCATGAGTGCAATTACACATGTACAACGGCATGTAGGCATTACTAGTCAATACAGCTGTAGCAAATCCAAATTTATTGCATACATATTTTTTCCTAACACCAGCAATAAAAGATGGAAATTTATTATTTCTATGTTTGCTGTATAATATATTTCTATAGTTTCCCAACCAAACAGTGAAAGTGGAAGTCACATAAAAGAAAACAAAAAGTGTAGGAGAATTACATTTTCAGTAGACGTAACTGACATTTTTGTTTGTTTCCCATATGAAGCATTTGGCTCCAATCAATTGTCTGTTACATACAATAAACTTTTAGACTCCCTGCTTAAGTATGCTTTGCTGTAGGCAAAAAAAAACAAATAAACTCAGCTCAACAGAAATTCTTTGTTACAACGTGCCTTGCTCTATTTGCACTTTGGTTACAATCTATTGTACTGTTGCTGTTTTTTCAGTTTACTGTACCTTTTTCTTTATTATAGTAGTATTTAAGTAATATCATAATTGACTGTGTAATTGCTCTGATGTATTATACCCACCCAATGCTTTTACAGCAAGTGATTCAGTAACCTATTTGACCCCTTGTATGTACTTCTCATCTAGGCTGATCACATGATCTATTTGCAAATAAGTGAGTATTATAAATAGCTAAATACAGTATGTCAAAATTCAGCTTGACTTGTATTGTAAACAATAATAAGGTTTCACTCCTCTTGAAACTGTAAAATGTTCAAGACTGTAAAACCTGTCCGGTTTTTTGTTTGACTATTCTCAAGAGGAAGTACAATAGGAAATATAAGGGGCTTCAAATAAAAGAAAACAATCAAAAACCAATTCTTAAAGTATAGATTCTCAAGCTGTTTCGATATATCAGTCAAAATGATAACACTAGTTTGTGGTTTGTGAATAATGTAAGTTACACTTTGTTTTTATACTTTCAGAATACATTTCAAGGAGTATTTTATGATGTGTCCGTCAGCACGAAATTTGACCTTTGTATAGTTGTTGTCATTTTTGCAAACATGATAACCATGGGCGTTGAACATTACAAGCAGACGGACATGGTCAATGATGTGTTACAGATTTTGAACATCATATTTACAACGATTTTTACTCTAGAAGCAGCCATCAAAATAACAGGATTACGATTTCATTATTTCCGACAACCTTGGAATGTATTTGATTTTATTGTCGTAGTCCTGTCATTACTAGGTATATAACATAGATACATTTTAACGTATACTGGTAATTCAGTTAAATATCAATTTTTCAGTTATATAGAGTGGCATCAAAAATATGCCTGGACAATAATTGAACCCATAAATTCTGGGAAAAAAAGTTTGCTTGTCAAACAAATGCTTTGCATTATACATTATGGAGTTTCTGAAGAAAAAAATTACTTTTAAATGCATCAAAATATACCCAAAAAATGTCTTTACACAGTAAAAGATGTTTGCTGGTCATTTGCAAAATAACAATGTTTTTGATTGGTAGTTACAGTTTGCAAGGAGTTTTATACCTGAACAAAGTAGGCATAAAAAATTGAGATGATCAATCATCAGATATTTTAGAAAACTAGGAATTTTAACTTTTGCAGTTTTTCTTAATTTTTATTGGTTTTGTATGTAAAAGCTGTGTCTTTCAAAAGCCATGCAGAAATATTAAGACTTTCATAATAATTTTTCAGACATTTGTAATGAAATTATGGAAAAAAAACTTGTCAGTCAATAGGCAAAAGCTATTAATGCTTTAAATCAAATAACACAGAAGATTTTACAAATCATATATGACCAGCACACATCCTTAAAAAAGGTATAGTGTTGAAAAAACTGATAATAGCACAGAGTAGTAGGACAACACATCTACAAATTTATTTAATAAAGAAGTGATCCCGATGAGTTCTGGACAAAAATCATACATCGATTCTTTGGTAAATTTCTATGTTCAATGTCAATGCAAACAAAAAATAAAAATAGATCAAAATCACAATTTTTAGAAAAAGCAATTGAAAAGACTTTATTAATTTCATTTTTAACATCTTTTCGGTTCTGAAATCTTTTTGAAATCTAATTGTTGGTTTGTTGAAGTCTTTCAAGAAATTGTGACCTCTTGCTATATATTTTGTTATCGAAAGTTAACACAGTTACACATTTCCTTTATCATAAGTATATATTGTTAATTTAAGAAAAAACTGTAAAATTTTGTTGTATTTATAACTTTGATGTTTACCGTAAAATGGGGCAAATCATCACATTTATTTTCAAAATTCAAGAAGACAAAATCATAATTGCCGACATTTTTAATGAAAAAAATTTTATTATTGTAATTAATGAGCTTGACAGTAAATATAAACAATTCTCTGATGTTCTAAACAATTATTTGTCAGTACTACATAACACATAGGGGTTTTGGATTTTGACCTCTAAAATTTGTCGCAGAAAAGACTCAGACGTTAAAAATCAAAACAAGTCTTATTTTATAGTACTTATTCTTGAGGAGTCAGGTAAAGTGTTGTTTTGTGGTAGAAAAACTAAATCACAAAAATACTATTTTTCTGACTCAGTAGAGTGTGTCTAAGCCACCTCAATACTACTTTCCATGTGTAACAGTTGTAATTGACTGTAGTCAGTCCAGAGTAGACATTCGTAATTAGTAACAGATGAGTTTGTAAAGTAGGTTCCATTAGAAAGGAATCCTGAAGCTTGTAGAAGTATTTATTTATTTTATTGTTAATAGAACTGATATTTGCTTTGTTTAATTTAATTTTTTTTTATTTATTTGATAGTGGTAGATTTGTGCACAGTGCTGTTTTAAAAATCTACAATTCCTGCCCCCCCCCCCCCAAAAAAAAAAAGAAAAAAAGAATAATTAAACAAATAAAAATAAATTTCCAGTATATAAGGGAGATAATTTGAACAAATGAAATAATTCTAGCCTATATCTTTTAATTGTGCTACATGTATTTTACTCATCCAAAATGGTTTGTATAAACTGTAATAGTTTGTAATAGTGCACATAGACAAAGTAATATCGTAGTTGAACGTGTGTCTGCTATTTTGGTGATCATTAGGCATACATTTTTTTAAGGTTCTTTGCGTTGTGAATAGGTTGTATGGTCCAATTTATTGATTAACACCCATCCTTAGTGAACAAAAATTTTCTACAATTTTCCATGCAATAATGCTTTAAAGCTTAATCAAGATAATTTATGATTGTTAAAGAAATTTCAGGAGGAGTGTTTTTAACAACTAGAGCAACATTTATGAATGTTGTTAAACAATTGTGTAGTTTTGATTCTAACAATTTTACAAGAGGTCATAATTTTGAGAAATCATTGATAGATCATAAATATTACCAAAAAAAAAGAATGAACTCAATAATTCTAAATGTATTACTAGTATATTTGTATCTATTCAGACCAGTCTTAACTTACAATACCTTTCATATAACCATGCTATAATAAAACAGCTCAACAGAAACTGCTGAGTGCAAGCTTACAGCCTTGTGGTATTCAAACTTCTGGGCGTATCACACAATATATATTTTTGTAATGAAAAGATCAGAACAATTTGTACCAAGCTAAACTTAATAGGGCTGTAAACTGTAAAAGAACCTGTTTATGTTTGCCTTTATATTTTCACATATTTGTGGATAGATATTAGTATGTTACTATTTGTTTTATTAGATAGCTTATCACAGTTTAATTATTAGCACAAAACTAGTGATTTTGTTTTTCTCTGCTTGTATTTCAGCAATCATCTTAGAAGATTTGTTAACAAATTTAGCAATTTCCCCGACTCTCTTGCGTGTTGTAAGAGTTTTTAGGATTGGGCGTGTGTTACGTTTAATCAAAGCTGCAAAAGGAATCAGAAAATTGCTGTTTGCTTTGATTATCTCTCTTCCTGCTCTGATTAACATTGGAGCTCTTCTAACACTCATTATGTTTATCTATGCTATTATTGGAATGTCAAGTTTTGGCAACCTCAAAATAACCGGAGCACTGGATGAGGATATTGTGAATTTCAAAACATTTGCCAGTAGCTTTGTAATGTTACTAAGGCTTGCTACGTCAGCAGGGTGGAACGACATTCTTGAGCCGCTGCTCATTCAGCCGCCAGACTGTGATGATCAATACATTACTCGTCCTGATGGCACACTGTTTCAACAAGATAATGGTAACTGTGGTACACCTTGGCTTGCATATTTTTTTATGTGTTCATATATTCTGGTAATTTTCTTAATTATAATAAACACATATATTGCGGTTATTTTAGAGAACTTCAACCAAGCTCACCAACAAGAGGAGGTTGGTATCACGGAAGATGATTTTGACATGTTTTATGTTGTGTGGGAAAAATATGACCCATTAGCAACTCAATTCATAAAATTTGAGCATTTATCCAGTTTTGTAGCAGATCTAGATGAACCAATAGGAATACCTAAGCCTAATGAAATTGCTTTAGTTGCATTTGATCTTCCAATAGTAGAAGGTGATAAAATACACTGTTTAGATATTCTTATGAACCTTGTGAAACATGTCTTAGGGCGTGTTGAAGAAACTGATGAATTTAAGCAACTCAAGTTGGAGCTGGAGCTCAAATTCTCCGAAACATTCCCAACAAGAGTGAAAACTGTAAAAACATCAAGTACAATGATGAAGAAAAAGGAGGATGTGGCTGCAAAGACATTGCAACGTGCCTGGAAGAGTTTCAAAACTCAAAAGAATTTACGAAATATTACACAGCTGGCAAAGCAACAAAAGCATCAGGAGGAGGAAGACCAACGTGCAGCTCAAAAAGGAAACAGTATTGTGAGTCTGGGTCGTCGTCTGAGTAGTGCTTTAAGTCAGTTTTTCAGCTCATCGAGACCAGTCAGTGCGACCAGCCGCACCAGTATTAAAAGTACAACTAATCTAACTATAAGTAAATCGAAGAAAAATACTTTACAAGTGCCAAGTGTTGGTTCTTTGTATGCTCCGATGGAACGTAGTACAAATATTGATTTATAACTAAATTTTAATGCTTATTTTTTAAGCATGAGTCATGTGGGAAGATTAGCATTTAATATCAAATTCCAATATAGGTACTGAACATTGTCATGTATATCAAATATTTGTCAACATCTCCAAAATTTCTTTGTTTACATATTCTCAGATGTTTATGATATTGAAGGAAATTAAGGGTTTTTTTTTTATTTTATGCATACTATTAAGTAGCTATTTAACACAATAGCATGGAAAAATTGTGTCATAATAATGGATGATGTGAAAGGGAATTTCCCAACTAACTGCTTCAAAATAGTATTTAGTCATGATTGCTAATTAAGTTGAAAAATAATAGATTATACATGTGTATGATGTGAACGTTATTTTATACATTTTCTGTGATATTTTTTAGAATTGATGCAAAAAATTATTGTTAAAATGTCAAAAAATGCCAAAATTCTATCGAACAATATGTTTTCATTGTAATATAGGTACATGCATAGTTTTAATAATCATTTCATTCCATATGCATTTATATTGTAAATTCCTATTCCCAGGATTCCTAGTCATGATTATTTGTATCTGTTTACCCAGAATGCTTAGTAAATCTTTAAAAATTATCACTTAATTAACATATTTTTAAATTAAAACCAAACTGGGAACAAAATAAACTTCAGTCCTGGCAGCAAAAATTTAGATTTTTTTTTACAAATTCCGTCATAAAAACGTATTATCTTTCAGTTGTTAATTCTAACACAGTATTATTTATATATTTTTTTCAAATTGAAAATCAAAATATTCATTTCTAGTTGTTTTAGAAGTTATCATTTTGGTTTTTTTGGGTTTTTTTTGTTCCGTCCTTCACCTGTTGCTCAAATTATGTATCAGCACATTTTAATTTTAATTTAAATATTCATGTTGTCTTTATAATACTATTTTGTTTTTGCATTTTATACTCGGTGGTTGTTTTTATTCAATATTTGATTTCATAAAATTTATTTTATTTTGCTTGTTTTGTGCTGAAAAAAAATTTTTTTTATTATTAATAAATTTGGCATTTGCTGTAAGTTAATGATATAAACACCAACAAGATATTTGACTTATGTTTATTAACAATAAATATAAATATTAGTGTCTTGTTAAAAAATATAGCTTGTATTTTGTACGAGGCTTGGGGACTAGAGAAAAGCAAGACAGGCCCTAGTTTAAAAAAACTTCTCTTATTGAGATTTTCCGCAAATCCTGATATTTCCTCAAATTTTAAATTTTGAGCAATCTGATTGGTCAATACTTGAGTTGAGGAGATTTTCTTATTTGAGATGTTTTATGAAATGGGGCATGGCCCCACACTGAATACAAAATACCAGAGCTATATTTTTGGACAACACACTAACGTTTTTATCCTACAATTTAGAAATGCTTTAAAATGATTTTTTACAATAAAATTGTAGGTTTTTAACAAAAAATTTCAACCCCAAAGTGCCCTAAGTCTTACATCACAAACATTATTTTCTGATTTGACAATATTTTTATTTGCCATCGACGACAGGTCATATTATTGGAACACCTATAACAGGCAGTGTCCACAGCAAGTCCGCTCTCTAACTCGGAACAGTTGTTATCTGATCTTCATGAAACTTTGGGAAAATTTTATGGGCATAATATCTCGCCCAACTTTTATAACCAGCCAAATCTCTTCAGCTACTCCAGAGTTGAGGCCCTTTATACAAAAAATGGCAAATTCACCTTGTCTGCTCTCTAACTGAAACAGTTGTTGTCCAATCTAGATGAAACTTGGAGAAAATGTTTATGGACAAAATATCTCAACAAGGATTGATAACCAGTTAAATTGCTTTAGCCATTTCAGAGTAATG
The DNA here is from genome assembly GCA_944474755.1 of Limnoperna fortunei. Classification (NCBI taxonomy): domain Eukaryota; kingdom Metazoa; phylum Mollusca; class Bivalvia; order Mytilida; family Modiolidae; genus Limnoperna; species Limnoperna fortunei. The sequence goes on along the minus strand of OX104116.1, from coordinate 44,814,937 downwards.
GCTTTTTATTTGTACACAAAATGGCAAATTCGCCTTTTCAACTCTCTAACTCTAACAGTTGTTTTCTGATCTTCATGAAACTAAAGGAAAATATTTATTAGCATTATATCTCAAACTAGATTGATAACCAAGCAAATTGCTTCAGCCAATTCAGAGCAAAAAATACAGGTGTACAAAAGATACAGGTCATTTGTACCTTTACACCACTTGTATGATGATTGCAGAATAAAAACTAGTGTTATCATGTTTTACATTTGATTCCAGAGTCTTTCCAACCAGTTTCTATACATATTTGTTGGTTTAAATTAAAAATAAAAAGATGTATTGATAATGTTGACTATACAGGAATTCTTCCACAAACAACAAGTGACGACACTAAAATTGTGAATTGCAAATATTATTTGATAACTTGTAAAATATTGTTCTTGTTACTTCATTTTTACCATAGAATTTAAAATATAAGGTTTGTTTTCAATTGTTGGTTAGATTATTGGATATAAACGACTTTGGATTGATTTACGCTGCAACATAAAACGCTTCGCGGTTTATTCAGCGTAAATCGACCCAAAGTCGTTTATATCCAATAATCTAACCAGCCACTCTGGCGTTCTTTCTGTTGATGTTTAGAGGCCCAAATCAGGTTTTACACGCCTCGGGCGTTGGGCGTGTGGCTTATTTCGCACACTGTTAAAATAACTAAATTTCAGTTTTTATATTTAATACAGTAATAACATATGTTTTTTACCCATTGCAATCTTGTCAATTGTGGTTTTTTTTTTAATTTTGTTTAAGATTTCAGTTTTTATTTTAATACTGTAATAATTTTTTGTTAATTTTTATTTGCATAGTTTGAATGTTGTCCAATGTTAGAGTCACAGTCCAACTGCTTATTTATTTGTTGAAAGTGCACAGTTGTCTTTGTTAGAAGAACATACTATTCATTATTTCAGAGAAATGAATTCTGATTTTTTTGTGCAGCAACTTAAAAATATCTTTTCCAATTTGTTTTTCAATAATCCACTTCCAAATTCACCTAAGGAGACTATAGATTTGCATTTTGTGCGTTGCAGACATTTTTATGGACTTTTTTACCTAAACTCTTGCAGTTATTGAGCTGACATTAGGTATATAAGTCAACCATCATGAATAACAGATCAAGTGAATTTTGTTCTGGGCGAATGATTTTTAACACAAATTATTACCAATGGACTTGGAAAATTTCTGGAAATTAACAGTCTTCCTAACTTTTTTCTAAAAGCTTGCAGTTATTGAGCTGATATTTGGTATGTTAGTTAAAGAGCAAGTTTGAATTTCATTCCACTCCAACTATTTTAAATGAAATAATGGCCCTCAAATTGGAAAATTTTCTGCACTTTTTTAAACCCTTGCATTTATGGAGCTGCTATTTGGTAGGTGAGTCGATCATCATTAGTTTCAGATCAGGTTTTAATTTTGTTCCAGTCCAATGATTTTTGACAACAGTATGGCCTTGGACATGAAAAATTCTTTAAAATAACAGTTTTCCATACTTTTTATAACTGCTTGCAGATATTGAGCTGATATTTAGAATGTGAGTCAACCATGACGAGTTACAGTTTAAATGTTGTTCCAGTCCAATGATATTTTTTTTAGGAAATTATGGCCCTTGAACTTAAAATTGGTATTGCCTGAGCAATTCTATCCACACTCCCTTGTGGATTATACTAGCCTAAAACAATAAATGTTTTGACATAAGCTACTGATATCATTTCAAAATTTTTCAAAATTTTAATTGTTTGTGAAAAATATAATTTCAATAAAAATTAATTAACTTAGTTCAGGCTTGTGTATTTCTTTACACATCATGTGGACAAAATGACATTATTATTCGTTTGAATTTTGAAAAGTCACTAATAAGAATTTTGAGTGAAACGTTAATATTATAATGGTTGGATAAAAAATTATGTAAAAATACTTGTAAATATGATAATATTGTTTTAATATACATCTGGTTGCATTTTATTTTTAAAATATTATGTTTACATACATTTTTACTTTTCATGTATGACATAGTCTCTGATATTTCCATATTTTGCTCCTGTCTGAACTCTTGTTACTTGTTGACCCTCAGATATGTTTACTAATACCAAGAGGAATGAAATGAACAACATGAAATGTACATTTGTTTTACATGTTTTTGTCTTAGCATGTTTACACTTGATACATTCCATCAATACTTTTCCAAATAAATCTGTTTTGAAAGTTTCTTGTGCTTTTGTGTTTATAAATGCCCTTATACCATTTTTTTCTTAAACATGCCAACCCATTCTATATAATTGTCTTTTTAGCAAAAATTCATTTTTAAGTAATCAAAGTTTAGTTACTGCTTATCAAAATAAATTAAAACATACATTTCATAATATTTTGCTTAACAAAAATTTGTTTGGAATATTATGATACATGTACATGAATTTACTTCTTTTTGTCAATTTCAAAATATTTGGAAATATTACAGTTAATTGTTTACTCCATAAAATGTATATCTCTATGTAACTGTAAATATGATTTACAGAATACTACAACCTGATTATCAGCAAGATCTTTTGAAAAGGTTATTAGTAAAACTTTTTTATCAAATGTAAAAACTGAGATTTTAGTGGTGTCCAACTGATAATTATTTAAAGATGATGTATCAACTGCTGAGAAAAAACAGGTAAGTTGAAGCAGTAGTAGTATCTCTTGCTTATTTTTTTGTAGTATAGTAAATGTTTAGAAATGTAGCAAATGTTTTTACTTAGATAGTGTATAGCTATATGATTTCTTCAGTTTTCTTTACCCCTAATGATTTAAAATATTCAGCAGTGTTTTGAATCGAAAAAGCATTAAATTGTTTGCCGGTTTCTTTGTGAGCCGTTGCGATTTTTTTAATAATTGAATACAGGTCCTATTTATCTTTCCATGAAATGTTGCAGTAGATTGTTGGCGCTTTAGTTTACTGTAGCTTCCATTAGGCTGCGAGTCTTTGTATAATTATCAATATGAATATTCAGATCGAACTAAGCAGCAGCATGCAGTCTAAAGTGTGATAGGTGATACATAAATGGAAAGCCTAATATTTGTTTATTTAATGGAAGCGGTATAAAATAAGGACTTTCGTTATCATCAAAAGTTATACCTTTTTCAAGTTACTTGACAAAATATCTCGGTAAAGATGGTGCAAAAATATCATTATTTTAGTCCTAAATGACAGGCATGAAGCAGTTGATGACATAATTTAACAGACTATGCCCCTGTAAATAATAAATCAATACGATGTTGTTCTTGAACTGGAAAACTTGGTCCACTGGACCTAAAAATAACAATCTGGAAAACCAAGATTATTTTAAGCATATGTAGTCGCATGCATGGCTTGTTTATCCTAGATGGTGTGTTACATTTAAATTGAAATAAAATTGTTTTCCTCCTAAAGATTGGACATGACGGTGTCGTATAATTATAACCCCCACCCCCACCTTACCTCCCAAATTTACGTATCCGGCCAGATACGCAAAATGAACATTATTATGCGGGTCTCTATAAATTAGGGTTTCGCCCTATCTACGTATACGGGTCGTTGTTGACTTCTTTAATGTAAAATTTTACATTTCAAAAATACAAATTAATATAAAAAATATGAACAACGTAAGTTCTACACAATAACTTTAAATTCGAATATACACATGGATGCTGTATGGGTTCAAATAGTGATGACAGTGATGGTGTTCTTAAAGCCTCTTTAGAATCGTCGTTAGTTAAGTTCTTATATACAAACTTTAGGATAAACTTATTGAATGTATCTCGAAGAAACTTTCTAACTTTGGACGTCGGAACGATGGGTTAATTTAATTTTATCATTAGAGTTCCCTTAACAAACAAAAATAGTTCAAACGTAAATTTCTAGCACTTTTTTATATATACATGTGTGTACTTACGCTTTATTGCATATCATTCATAGGATGTAACATGAGTACCGACAAGGAATCCAAACTTTTGCGAGATGGAGTTGCAAGTTAATTTATAAATTATATCTAATGTGTCAACAAGACAGTGGTAAAAGGAAAATATGGGACTTCATTTGCAATAAGTTGAGTGTATGAAACACAAACGGAATGTTGAAGAAATCAGAAAGTGTTATACGTACACTATAACGGGAAAAAAAAACGCTGATAAAAAGTTAGTCCAGGAAGAATGGCTGGGCCATTCCCTCACATCCTCACAGATGCCTTACATTTTAACCTATTAAAATATGGAAGCTGCTAGTAAAATACACTCTTAGAGTCACCATTATTTGTAAGGAAACGTGAAAGGAATTTGAACGCATCGTTTTGGTCTTTGTAAATATGTGGAACGTGTATATGCATGAATGCATGAATGAAAAATCGTTGGCCTTAATATTCTATACATCAGAACAATGTCTGTATTATTTAATTATCCAAACTCAAAACCTTATTTCTGTGTATATTGGTCCTGTACGTAAAATTAATATGAAAGGTGGACTTATAAACTGTAACTTTTAGGGATCCGGGGCTATACATTAAATTTCACAAGAAATGCGGACCCGTCTTAAATTTCATGGGTCGACTTTCATGGCTTGAAAGTTACGAAAGGCGCACAAAATACACATTAAGCGAAACTCCTATATTAGGTCAGTGTTCTCTTCGGTTATTTCTTTGTTAAACATTCGTAAATTTGCCTTTCATACATAAATGCATACATAACATAAAGTTCTCCATACATACGTTAACATCTGCAGAACAAGTGATCCCTGTCGTAAACACTCGTAAAAACCCGACTACCCAGCCCCCGAGGCCCACATATGTTATACTCTCCATTTGTAATTATTTATTGTCTTAGTTAAAAATAACGTACTCTTTTCAACTTTGCAGGGGTTGGCATTGACGCAGCGTTAGAGAGTTTCTCAATAAAACCAACAATTTTTCGGGTAGCAAGAGTGTTAAGGATAGGCCGCGTGCTTCGCATGGTAAAAGCGGCAAAGGGAATAAGAAAATTGATCTTTGCTTTGATAATTTCTCTTCCCGCACTTGTGAACATCGGAGCACTTTTAATGCTGATTCTGTTCATTTATTCTATAATTGGAATGTCCAGTTTTGGAAGTTTAAAAATTACTGGCGCAATGGACGAAGATGTTGTCAATTTCAAAACATTTGCTAACAGTTTTGTGCTTATGTTGAGACTTTCAACTTCCGGTGGATGGAATGACATCCTTGAACCGCTTCTTCTGCAGGCTCCTTATTGTGACCCGGACTACATTACCCGTCCTGATAAAACTTTGTTCAAACAAGACAACGGGGACTGCGGACAGCCATGGTTAGCATATATTTTTCTGTGTTCATATATTTTGATTATTTATTTAATAATAATAAACACATATATTGCTGTTATTCTAGAGAACTTCAATCAAGCTCACCAGCAAGAAGAAATAGGAATCACCGAGGACGATTTCGACATGTTTTATTCTGTTTGGGAAAACTATGACCCATTGGCAACGCAATTTATTAAGTTCGAGCAACTGTCGAACTTTGTTGCTGATCTTGATGAGCCCTTGGGAATACCTATTCCCAACGAAATAGCTTTAGTGGCTTTTGACATTCCCATCGTACAAGGTGATAAGATGCACTGTTTAGACATACTTATGCATCTCGTTATACACGTGCTGGGACACGTGGAGGAGTCAGAAGAGTTTAAACAACTTAAAACAGAGCTTCTGACGAAGTTTTCTGAGACATTCCCAACAAGGGTTAAAACTAATAAAACTTCAAGTACCATGATGAAGAAAAAAGAAGACGTCGCTGCAAAAACTTTGCAACGTGCATGGAAGAGTTATAAAACGCAAAAGAACTTGCGAAATATTACACAGATGGCGAAATTACTGAAGCATCAAGATGAGGCTCTCTTGTCTGCCCAGAAAGGCAATAGTGTTGTGACATTGGCTAGAAAACTAACTACTGCCCTAAGTAATTTTTTCCGATCATCAAGACCCTCGAGTTCTGTAAGTCGTATAAGCATAAACAGTGGGACTGTGGCAGAAAAAGTAAAAGTTTCTAAAAATAGATTACAAGTGCCAAGCGTGCACGCTCTTTACCCAACCGGAAGTAATGACGGTGATCAGCAATTGTGATAAATATAGTGACGGTGATTTGAAATGAATTGAGAATATATTTTTTTTAACTAATTTTGCCAAACGAGTTTATTGTCACAGTAATAATTCTACATTTCATGCATAGATGTACATAATTATATTTTTTGTAAAGTATGTATGCTATATAGTCTTTCGTTCAATACGTTTATTTGTATGCATTGATATTTTTATCATTCTGTTATACATTGTAATTAAACAAAACAATATGTTAGTATTTCGAGTTTCTCATAGCAAAACATTTACTATTCATTGACATAGAGGCTGATTATAACAATGATCATAACGATGTTTTCACTGAGCTTATGATTCTGCGTTAGGCTATCCTCAATAATCTTGCACTGCTCGTAAAAATTCGCTTATATCTTTGGATTAAGACAATTTTGTTTTTCAATCAGCTGAGTATATGTGAATGTGCTTTGCCATAGGAATTGCATTAACGACATTTTTTTAATTTAACGATTTGTTATTATAATAACTGGTTTAAGCGAATTCAAAAATGCACCTTTGTAGGAAAAGTGGTCATTTACTAGTTTACATACCTGAATCAGTATGTAGAGCAATTCTTTACACAAATTTGAAATAATTATAGCTAGATGGATATATAAAATTTCATCTGTTGAGTAGAACGTTTGATTTTTCAACCTTTTATATACCGTCTTCCCTCAACGAAGACCTAACGATGAACAAAAATATTTCTTAAAGAAATTATGCATAAAGCCTTTGCTGATACCATGATATATGCGTATAAACATGTAGTTTTAGGTTACTATTTGTTCCTGTATTCTTATATGAAACTTGTGTATTTCTTTAACGTCTTTTTTAAAGACAAGATAGCATAAACTATGTAATTTACTGAAGCTAATAACAAAATACACAACACATAGGAACCTGTCAAATAATATAAATCACAAATCTAAGAAACCCGAGTTAACTTGAGAACCAAAAATACAGCAACTGTAGCACCGGTCCTGACTTGGTACAGGTTGTGGTTTAAACCCGGTTTTATGTCATGCCAAACCTCCCGTTTCCATCATTGTATATCTGACAAGTATATCTCATTTGATTAAAATAATAATTCAGATATTTTTCACAATTTGTGTATTTAGTACATAGTGTTTAGTATGCGAAGATCATTTGATACACTTATTACTGACTTGTGGTGTATGATACCCAATTATTTTCATCACACACTACCAATAAATGCATGTTTTCATGAGAATTCAAATTTGTAGTTCCTAGTTCTGTGTTCACATTTCCTGGTTAAACACTTATAGTTATTGGTTTAATATTCAAAAATTGTAGTTGCTGGTTCAGCATGCGAATATTTAGTTTTGTCCATTAACATATCTGAATAAGAAGGCAAAGAAGAGTAAATCATCGTCCTGTGTTGTAAGTATCTCTTCAATGCAAATTACTACACGTTTAACATAAGAACGTACCTACACATGGATTTTAAAAACAATTGGCATTCTTCAAGTATTAATTTTATTCAAGTTAAAGTAAAACTTTTTAGGTGTTAAGTGTTCATGAGATCGGTTTGAGTTTTGCAATCTGGAATATTTATACAATTGTGTTGTTTATACCATAAGCGGGGGCCTCGGTGGCCGAGTGGTCAAGGTAGTTCGTTTACTATTGATCACGTGGTCTGTCAACACTGAGATTGCGGGTTCGATTCTCACTGCAGGCAGGGTGTACTCGACTCCAATCTTAATTGACAAGGATTGCCAGTTTTCCTACCGCAGGTCGGGGGTTCTCTCCGGGTACTCCGGCTTCCTCCCCCAATAAAAACTGGACGCCATGAAATAGCTGAAAAATTGCTGAAAGTGGCGTTAAAACACCATTCAAACAAACAAACAAACATATACCATAAGCCGAAATATATCACAAGCTTAGACCTGCTGAAGAACATAAAATCAAATAAATATATTTCTTCAGCAATAACACTTAACACAGAAAGATCTGATAAGGTTTTGTTTGATATAATTTCTGTAAACATCAATGTTCAGGTACATTCATACACATTATTTAAAGGAAAGATAATCATATCCAATGATCAGCATAAAAATGCATGCGATTTACTTTTATTCGATTCGTTTAAGGAGGCTGAGCACAAACAAAGCACACATTTAAAAAAATATCATGAAGATGAAAACAATATACAAAGCATTCAGGATCATAGCTGCCTGTACGCCTCTGAATCCACGTGATTTTTTTTACATAAATAATGCAATCTATCTCTGCAATCAATAAACTATCCATTTTCACTACTAAATAATGCACCTTCGAACTCTTCAAAATGCACCATATTGCACCATTATTTTCAAATGTTCCCTCTGGACCCCCTTGTTATTTTGTGAATCCACAATGTAACTTGTCTAGGGTATGGTCACAAAATAATGCCACCTGACAGTAACGTAATAAAAAAATGAAGTCAATATTTGTTTTAATCAAACAATATCATAATAAACGGTCAGGAGTTTTGGCTGGTCTTAACCAATAGAAATCATTTTAGAAATTCATTATGTAATAAAAAGTTTTAATATATTAATTTTGAAACGCTGAGCATAAATATAGAAGACATAGATGCACAAATAAAAAATTAAAAGCATAGAAAGCATTGAGACGACTTGAACAACAAACTAAAGTGTGACAGCTCTATATAGAGTTTAACACAGAATTTAACATGTTATAATTATATCATTAATTTTGCCATGATTATATTAACCTCATATTAACTTTTCTATAAATACCAATAGTAACTTAGTTTTATTACACGTACTTATGACGATTATTCACACGAACCTATTGACGGACAGTATTGGTCAGTCTTGTGGTACTGGTTTTTCTCATTCCAAGTCACAGGTGATTGAGCCACAAACATTTCTATACTTTTCTATTGGCTAATATATTTTGGCGGTTAATTCTATTGTTCTTCTCACAAGGAAAACACGAAGAAAGGCTGTCTTATGTTTTTTGATGACAAATAGTTTTCTGTATTCAGGTCAGTTTTTTTTATTTTCTCTTTACTAATAGTACATTTAATTTATGAATTTTAAATTTACGAATAAATCTTTGAACTTATCACAGTTTATTGCTGTTGTTACTTTAGTTAAATAGGCCTAAATGTATGTAAACCATGTAAGGTTTAATAAATATGAATGTGCGAGTAATTCGAGTGCACCGTGTATCAGATGTGTGATATAAACTTTTAAATTATAAGAATAAAACAGAATAAAATAGAATATATGATGTGATTCGCAAACATACTTCTAATTTTTAACAATGAACATGAAGTTGTTTACGTTGTCATAATCAATCGTTCAAAAACTTAGTGCCCCGTGCGGGATCCGGGTGGCTAAAAGAATAGACCGCAGTCGCGCTAGCTTGTCGTAAAAGGCGACTAAATAGCGCCCAGTACCCTGACCGGCGTGTCAGGTCGGTTTGCCTAAAGACCGACTGGGATGTGTGCCCCAGGTGGTTGAATGGGGTACCCCTGGCAAGCTGGGGTTGTCAGGCTATAATACGAAAACCTGACCGCAAACCATATTAGTGCACCGTGTTGGGAAAAATGCCACGTTCCTCGCACGTTAAAGAACGCTGCTGTAGTATTCGCTATGAGTAGGGATTTTGATCCCGCTACAGGAGGCTAAATTACCCGACCCTATCCATCCTCCCATTTGCCAGTGGCAATCTAAAATCTGTTACCCCTATTTTCCCTTGTGTCCCATCCCATTTTCATTCATCATCATTTCATGTTCATTTTATCATCCATTTCATGTTCATCGCCTGAATATAGCTGAAATATTGCTGCTCGGGCGTTAAACACCATTAATCAATCAATCAATCAATCAAAAACTTAGTATGCATTGAACTATTAATAGTAATTTTTGATTGTACAGGTATCAAACCATAGGCTATATAAAGATCACCTATTCCATTTAACGGAATGTGCCTCTTGCAGTGTATTTGTGTTTTTAAGTTTGGCTTATGCTTTAAATATTTGTTGAGCTTCTCTTATTGTGCTAATCGATATTCAGCGTATGCTTTTAAGCGGTTAGTTTTTCTTGTCATTTATTTTGAAAACAATTGTTATAGCGTGTATAACAAGGACGCATTCGGTAACAACCAGTTCAAAAGATAATGCATTTTGTCTTTAATTGAATCTTCATCTAAACAAGCGTAGAAATGAATTCGGCGAATTTTTATATTGTTAAGTGTACATGTATATACCCGTCTTGAATATAGCTGAAATACTACTCGCTGGACGTAAAGCAGACATCCAATCAATCAATCAATCAATACATGTATATTCTGACTGCCACTGAAATAGCAACAGTTTCTATTTTGGAATATTTTTTATGTGTGTAAAAATTTAATACATATGCAAAGTAATATGTGTTTTAAAATCAGTAATTATCCAATCGATACATTAATGATCCAATGATTATTTAAACATTCTCTCCTACAGTAACCACGTATAAACGTGCGAAATGTTCGCAATGCACGAAAAATCTCAAAACAAGTCCATTTGTTAACCTTTACTTACGGGTACCAAAATCCCACGTTTTACGTTTTCAAGATGTACTCTATACAAATGTGATAATGCAAAGACTTTGAGACAACAAGCGGCATTAGGTTTTGAGCATGATCCAAGAAGGGATGTCGCGACGTGAAATCGCTCGTCGGATGCATTGATCTCCGTCGATAATTACTCGCTTGACCCAACGGCATCAGCAGATGGGTTCAGTGAACGACAGGCCACGCCCAGCAAGACAACGAGTAACGACCCATCAGCAAAACGTTACATTCGCCTCCAGCATTTACAAGATCGATTCCGAACGGCCGTACATAGTCAAGTGAGACAATTGGAACCCCCGGAAAGCCAATTGGATCCAATACAGTTAGACATCGACTAAGCCAAAATGGACTCGGAGCAACACGATATTTCCAAGGAAACATGCTCACCCGTCCGCGGCGTCGAAACAAACTTGCATGGACACGAGCGCATCAACAATGGGCACACAGACAATTGGCATCTGTATTTATGTCAGATGAATCGCGTTTTCACTTGAGAAACAGTGACACATGTTTGGAGGCGACGAGGTGAACGATACGCTGATCCATGTGTTCAGCAAACATACCGTTGGGGTGGCAGAAGCGTGATGGTTAGGAAGGAATTTCTTCTAAACATCGGACAAATCTAAATGTGATTGATGGAAATTTGACGGCACAATGCTAAATGGATGATGTGTAACGACCTTTTGTTATCCCATTTCTTTGTGGAAATCAAGATGTTGACGTTTTTCAACAATACAATTCCCGCGCTCATTCCGTTCGCGTCACAGGTGCCTTCCTCAACGCAAACAATGTGCGCACTCTTCCATGGACAGCGTTTTCTCCTGAATTAAGTCCGATAGAACAACTATACGATCAACATGGATAAGCTGTAACAGACGCCAACCACCGCCTATCACGCTACGTCAGTGGAATAATGCGCTGCAAGAGAAATTCCAAAAGAACGAATTCGTCGTCTAACCGATCAATGCCCCGGTGATGTCGCGCAAGAGTTGGAGCAAACGGCAGACACATTCGTTATTGACTATGGGATATTCAGAATTGACTGCGAGTACTTAAGTGATTTGTCGAACAGAAAAGAATTTCAAACAATTGCGTCGATTTGCTGCTATTGTTCAAAACTTTAAAATATACCAGTTTTATATATTGATGTTGTTTCTGTATAAAATTTTATTTATGTAAATTGTAGTGTTGCGTTTTCATTGGCAGCCTTGAACATAGTGTGTGTTTTATACCAGTTAAGACCCGACTAAGACGGCATCTCCGCTTGTCCGACGCCCCATCGGTCTTACACCCCATTAGTCTGACACCTTAAATAGTCCGACATCCTATTATTCCGATACCCCATTGCTCCGACACCCCAATAGTCCGACGCCCCATTGGTCCGACACCCTCCATATATCGGCATCCCATTTTTTGTTTTCAAATATACTTTCACAAACCTTGAGCGAAGTTTGGTGAGTGCACAGATTCAATATTGGGCATTTCTAACTGATTTCTTAGTTGGAAATGTTATTGCGAAACCTCGTCAGAAATACTAGGAGCTCTTTTACTAATTGTTTACAATTTTATATGAATTTTTTTATCATTTTTATTATTTCCTGATATCACATACAAAAATTTCTATCAATATTTTATATAATTTTTTTATATGCAAACAATATGGAATAAATAATAAAACGGCACCTTATACACATAAATGTCGGTAACTAGAACAGAATACGTGTTGTTTTAAGCGAGGAAAAATGTACCACGATCGTTTATTAGGATACAAGCCGAATTCGGCAAAAACTTATTCATATAACCTTTAACACACCGATCAACCGACTTGTATCATTTTGGTGAGAAGAAGTATGACACGATGAAAAAAGATATAAACAAGTTAAGACCTATACGTATACAGATGACTTTTTCTAAATCGCTACGTTTAAAACTCACTGTATCAAATATAGTGTAGTAAAAAATTATTTGGCATATATTTGTCCATTAACATATTCGATCGTTTTAACTAATGTTTTCATTTGTTATCTGAAAATAGGTTCCAAAGGTACTGGCATCACAAATTTGAACAAATAAATGCAAAATTTACGCTTCTGCACAATATATTTCTGTATCAAGTGTTTTTGTTCAAAAGGACATATATCCAACGTTTTTTCTGACCCCCAAATTATTCTTTCAATTGCAATTTATTAGGAGTTTGAATCATTTTTCTTTACGCATTTACTGAAAAAATGATACGGAAAAAATCAGCTCATCTTTTTATAATGACACGATGAATAAAAGTTCCTTGACACGATTGAAAACAGCCACGTATTTCTTAATTGATTAGTTTTATACTTCCACATGGGGCATTTCAATAACATTTTAGAACTAATGTCTGTATATCATTGAATATTATACAAAAAGTCTACAATTGTTAATACAATAGAACTATGATGTATACATTCTTGACACTTATCACTAGACATGGAAAAAGGTAACAAGCAGCGGAGCAGCTTTGTACTTCATCTTAAAACCATAGTCAGTGAGGAATTAAACATAGAGTAAATGCTCTCATTTAGACAATCCCAGAGCAGGGCTTAAGCGGAAATCAGTGTTATTTGTCGATAACGCTGTACATATGAGTTCTCACCTATCAACAAATAACACATAACGAACAAGATTTTGTACAAATATTTCCTACTATGTCGACATTAAATAGTATATAACGCAATCTTATTGTATATAACGGATCAATCTACTTGGTAGGTCATTATATTGATGTCAAACTTTTTTTAACAAATTATAAGGTATGAATTTATGCAAACATTATCAAATATGCTGTCTACAATCAGGAACCTATATACTAGTCCAGCTTCAATTTATAATAAAGACGAAGAGCGAGAAATTTAAGGTTAATTAGCGTAAAAATGAGAGTTAAATCTCAAGAATCAATACATCATATGTAACTGTAACACGAATACTGCCTATGTCTAATAATTTTTTAACATTATCGGTCGCAAATATTTTGAGAATTCCACAGTAATCTTTTACATAAAAACAGAAAAGGAAAACGTGTAAGACATGTAGTTACTAAGAACAATATTATATCATTCAAACAAACCGCGAGATTTACCTTCATTGACCGAATTATACACAATTTTCATCGCGTATTACCCCTGTAGACACCTAAAGATACACAGAAAAGAATCTACCAAACTGGTTAGAGAATACTTACACAAATGTACAGTGTTTTATTACAATTATTTATATTTATGGTTTAATTACCCGTTTTCTTTCATTGCTAATTCTAATAAATGAATAATAAACAATGATAAACAATCAAACAAGCACAAATCAGAACACCCTGCCTTTAACGATGTCATATAATAGTGTCTTTATTTTTATGTCAACGCACCAAATGCGAAGGCCACCTTCGCCTTTAGACGGTGACATAAAAATTCAGTTTTGCAGAAAGTACGAACGTCGACATTTATTTTGTCACTCTTTTTGGGTTTTCTTCAATCAAAATAGTTTGATGATTGATATGGTGATACGTGCAAACGAATTGTACGTTATAGGCTGTTATCCAACAGAACCCTACTTCTTGTTGGCCGATGTGCATTACAATGATTTTAGTTTAACATTTAACCCCTAAGGCTTCTGGAAATTGGAACGGTTCGATATTTGGCGATTCGTACTCATAGGCAGTAAGTTCTGCACAAATCTCACTGTCGACCCTCTACTCTCTGCTTGCAGCATATACGTATTGAACAATTTCGTCAAACGTTTCTCGTGTTTCGTTTATCGTACTGGTTGGATATTTCATATTATGGTTTATACTTATGGATTGTATACGATTTAAAACCCTGGTACTTATTTGTCAATCAAAACAAAATGCGAATCGACTTGTCCAAGTTCAAAGTCTAAGGTCTGCAACGATGATAGGAGACCCATTGTCTAGTAATTATCTACCCACATGGCATATATGAAAAGCTTAGCGTATTTCAGCAAAGGTCCGGGTCTTCTCTAGGTACTCAGGCTTCCACTCCTATTAAAGACATCATAAGCTGATAAATTGCTGAAAGGCATTAAAAACCATTCATACAAGCAAACAAACAGTCAAACAATTATTTTAAAAGTTATTCCGGGCGCGAAGCAATGACTAAAAATGCATTTGTTGTTATCCTGGGTGGGGGGGGGGGGGTCAAATTTCGAAGTAAACTATCCCGGACACGAAGCAGTCACTCAAAAGGCAATGATGTGACATTGGGGGTCAAATTTTAAATTAAATATCAACGCCTATGGCATGGGAAACATCGATAAGTTATAATCTACCCTCATGCCAAATATCAAAAAGCCTACCTAAAAAAGTTATATCCCAGACCATATTTGTAATGGCTGCACGGACGAACACACAACAATATGTCGACCTTCTTTTGCCTCTTTTACCAAAAACCCAATATAAACCTCCTAAAAATGAAAAGTGTTATGTAACACTAGATATAGCTATCTTACATATCCTAAACGTGTATTAGTATGCGATTTGCAGTGTCAAATAAATTTGGCTGAAAATATCAGTCTTAAAGAAGAAGAAAAGAAAAAAAGAAGATGATGTAAATTACCAGACAAAAACAATATGTCTCCCATTTATCTTCGTTTGGTATAGATAATAAAATAAGAGTTGCATACAAATTCAAAGATAGTTTGAAAGCTTTTCTGCAAATGTTATTGTGTGTCGCAATTTGTTCATTTCATATTTTATGCACAGTAATCAAAATTAATTTTCCCCATCCTCCTCTTCATGCTTGATATTGACAAGAAAATAAACAAGAGAAGATATGGTTGAACCATATCGGGGAAACTCAATTAAAGTAAATGGAGGATTAAACCAGGAACCCATTTTGTATTGTAATATGAGAGATTAATACAATACAAATATAAATAATTTTATTGGCTCAAACTCATCTACAATAAATAGTGTAATGGAAAATAATATATAACATAACATGCAATGTAACGTAAATTACCGTTACATACATTAACATTACGTACATTATATGTTACGTACAATAAAGGCACTGCATTTTAAATTATTTTGCCTTTAGGTGCTAAATATAAGTAATATATTAATGATGTTCTGAAGTGCTTTTCGATGTATTTTAGCAGTTATGACACATTATTTAAATCTCTTTAGTGTTTCAGCGCTCACAAACGGTGTTACGGACCTTAATTTCTTAAACGTGACACATTAAATTTCGACTGTTTTATTCGTTGCTGACAACAATTTAAATGAAACATAGATAAGCATTTGTTATGATGATAATTGGATATAACTTGATCTAAAACCAATAAAAGAACGTCAATAAACGTGTATTGGTCATGCTTTATAGAGAAAATAGATTGATTGTTTGGATGGATGTTTGCTTTATGTCCAGCGAGCAGTATTTCAGTTATGTTCAGGAGTTTTGTTACATACATTAATAGGTTTTTGGCGACATGCAATCAAGGCCACACATTTTGTAACAACTTTTATCGAGACTATATTTCTGTCTTCAGACAATAAAACAATTTATTAATGAGAAAAATCATCAAAAGAATATTTTCCGGGTGTGTTTAATGATTATTTATAAACTCAAAAGTACTTGATGCAAGAAAGCGACATGTTAAATTTGAGCAGTACTATACACAACTATTAAAAGTAATGTATGCAAGGTCAAAACTCAAATGTCAAGATTGGGTGAACCTTCCGTCTCCAAAACATCGACATTGATACATTTTCTATGCAAGAAATAATTTATTGAGACTTTCAGTGTTAACTTAATAAATATTCGACTTGAATGTTTGACGACATGTTTTTCCTTAAAATGCAACATTTACGATGGAATGAGACCTCATCAACGCCATCTTTGTCCCAAATTATTTACAAAACTGGGCGTAATTTTTGATTGGATGATATTTTTATTGTCTAAAAAATTACTTCCGTTCATATCAAGAAGTGTACAACAAATTGTACCAAAGTTTACATTTGAATATTTTTATAAAACATTACTTTATTAATTAATTAAACAAATATTATTGTTATGCATAAGTAAGAGTGAATCTTACTGTGACGTCATATTATAAGTATAGATATGTTTGCATGGTTTTCCTGGTTTAAAAATAGGGCTCTAAAAATAGAATCATTGTTTGTCTCCACCTATTGGTAGCGAAATTAAAATAAGGTGCTCCCAGACGCTATTATATACGCGTCTGGGTGATCGAGACTAAGAAAGCATCGAACTATATTATCGCGCAATAGCTCAGTAAACCGTACCTGAAATTAGTTATAACCATGCCAAGAATATACGACTAAAACTTCCCCTGACCACCTGGGGTCCTCATGATTGTTTAACTATCTGATAATTAATTTATGTCGTCAATGGAGTCAGATACATTTACAAAGTATGGCACTGTTATATCTCTATGAAATCAACCGTGTAACAAGCTCTACGGGAGCTCTTGACTTTCAGGAGAACCATATTCTTTGCATGGTACTGTTTCTAACGTTCTATTTAAAAAACCGGAAAAAAATTGAATAAAAAAAAGGCCCGGCCCCCCACCCAGGGCCAGCATGTTTTATAATTTTTAACATGCTGGCCCTGGGTGGGGAGCCGGGCCCTTTTTGGTTTCATAGTTTTATATGCAACTATGATTATATAAAAACCGGGAACCAGTTTTTTTGTGTATTTGTTTGTTTGTTTATTTTTCTGTTTTTAACTGTTTGTTCTGTATTTTAATGACTTTTCTTGACTTGTAGGGGAAGAGAAAGAGATTTATGGTAAAAGGCAAAGAAATGAACTAGCTGAAGTCACGTGATATTGTTATATAATATCACGGAGATAGTTTTATTTTGTCACAACAGGGAGTTACGATGGTCTGAACAGACCTATATATGACATGATGAACGATCTTTAATCTCAGTGATTGTTTATTTCAGGACGACACGGCACGGATTTTTATCAACGGAGCAAGCCGACAATTAATAAAAGACTTTTTTATTTTATTTGAGTGGAATTTTACACTGTAAAATAATTACACGAGGCACGTAGCAGACGATGGAATACACAAAAAAGTGACGTCGGAAATTGTTTCAATTTGTTATTGTTTCAGGTAAAATGCAGTTCGGACAGTTAGAACAACTTGTTGACACACGATTTACACGGTCATTCACTGACGATGGCTGAAACGGACATCACGACAGACGAAATTTACGTGGCTGGGGGGAGGGGTGGTCACGTGTTTCAATGTGGGATTTTAAGGATTTATTGACTCGTACACCTTACGGGGAGACATTTTTAGACTGAAATCGACATTCTAAAGCGAATGGCGAGGGTTTCAAACGGCTGGGATGCATCGTTTTTCGGGAAATTACGATTTTTACATAAAGTGGTGTTGGATTTGCACGACTGGTAACTTTTTACTGGTTGCGCCCAGCGATTTTCTACCTATCGACAATTCGAGGACATCGATCCCAGATGCAATCGGCGTCCATTTTATTGTACCATTTTGTGTGCCTTAGAAGGAGATGTGATAACAACGTTTTCATGGGGGGTCCCTGCCACGCCCTCATTTTTGACGGGGCGTGCTAACAGGGTGAATGGGAGAAAGCCCACGGGGTATCCATCACACCGCCAAATTTTCAGCTCGATCGGATAAGAAACTTTTTGGCAGCACTACATTGAATTTTAGATCGGTTGAACATTTGAGGGTCTTCCCACATTTAATTTAAAGTGGCGCTAAACGTCAAACAAGAAGCACCAGAGGTTAAAACATATATAACATCGTAATATAGCCGTATTTCACCCCCCCCCCCTTTGGTTACTTTTCTATGCCAAGAATATACGACTAAAACTTCCCCTGACCACCTGGGGTCCTCATGATTGTTTAACTATCTGATAATTAATTTATGTCGTCAATGGAGTCAGATACATTTACAAAGTATGGCACTGTTATATCTCTATGAAATCAACCGTGTAACAAGCTCTACGGGAGCTCTTGACTTTCAGGAGAACCATATTCTTGGCATGCCCACGTGTGATACAATGCAATGATTTGAGTTATGAAAATTACATAATATATTATCAGTTAGATTTCCGGTGAAACTATAACAATAGAATCGGAGCTCTCTATTATACAAGGCACAAAAGTTATGTACCCATGTTTATTCGGTTGCCATGCAAATTAAAAGTTATTTAGCACATTGACTGACAAAAGTTTTCGTTTACTATCTATTCGTTTTAAAATTAAAGACAACTTTGCAAAGTTACAAGAACAACGGATATTTAATACATCTGTTTTCATCAGAAAACATGAAAAACAGGGGGTGTATTCTTAAGTGCTGCAAAAAAAATGCACCAATTTTAATTTCGATGAAAAAAAATCCATAGATTTCTGAAATATTCATCTTTTACATGTGTAATTTTTGACTTGTGTCGACCTTTCGTTTTTGAGAAAAAAAAATTCAAAGTCGAGCATTATTTCCGTTGCTGTTCATTCATGTGTGATATTTTTCGGTGTGTTCGTATATGAAACAGATTAACAAGGTGCGTCTGATTTGCCATTGGGTTATGTAAAAAGTCTCGTTTTAGTGCTGTACATTTTATTTTAAAGGTGTTTAAATTTGATAATAAATAGAGTAAAAAATAATGACGATAAAATCTATTTTTTAAATGAAGTAACACATAAAAATAAGCGTTTTTTTTCGCAAAACACAGTAGCATTCGTCACATTCTGTGCGAGGGTACGATTATTCACTCTAGTTCTCTATTACTAAAATTTATTGAAATTGAAATATCAGCAATTTACTTCAAGCCAGGTATCGTTCCCTATTTTCGATCTAAATTGGTTTCTATTACGCGATGAATGTGTTGAAAATGTTTTAGTAGTTTATTTCTATAACAACCGAAAATTCCATTGAACGTTTTTATAACATTTTTAATATGTCGTCTCTTGTGCTTCAAATTAATACTTATTATAAACAATGACAATTCCTTGTGTATATAGCTAATATGTTGGTAGAAAGTGTATTATTATTATTATTATTTTAAATTCTTCAAATAGTTCGATAAAATAATTGTTAGCATAAATGACACAGAACAGCAATCCCAGTATCACTAATACTTATTTTTTGTTGAACTGTATGAGCATGGGCAAAAAAGCGTTTATAAGAGCGTTGGATGGCAGAGGGTTCTCGGACTACTTATTTTCATGCAAATGCTACATTTTTACGTTCACGTGGGGACAACAAGGTAGAACAATTAACACTAGAAGGCCAACATCTTATATGTAAAACGTGGCACGGACTTACCAAGTCGCAAGTTCGCAAGACAAAACCTTTCAAAATGATCTAATTTGTAAGAAAGAAATTCAATTCACACTGACGTAAGTGATTTGCTCTCCTTGCTGTATATTTCTTTAATAAATATGAACGTCCCCCCCCCCCGCCCCCCTAGAACGAATAATCGTACCCTCGCTTTTTTGGCGTTAATCCGACACATCACAAAACTTCGGATTATAACGGCAGTAAAAATCGGCCTAACCCCCCCCCCCCAACTAGAAAATAAACGTCCAAAAAACACAAATGTAATTTGTGCATACAATATTTGTTCAAGGAGGGTTTTTTGAAATCGTGACATTTAACATTGCTGAAATTCCGAATCTGCATGGTTATGGCGGGGGGGGGATGGGAGAGTCCAAAATAACATTGTAAAATCTGCATCATGAATCTTCCACAAGTATATGTCCATGGAGTATTATCAAAACTTTTCCACTACGTAAGTACTCTAAAACTGTTGTCTGTATATTGGTTTCTCCCTATTCATTATAGCCAAATACATCAAAAAACCCCACACATAGTCATAAATGTCAGCAAAACCTTTTAGAAGACATCTAACAATTATGCTCTACTTGAATAAATTTGATCAGATGGTGCATGCATTTTTTCAGATTTTATCTATCAAGATTGTAAAAAAATGAAACAATTACTTGCATTTTATATTTTATTTTCTATTTTCAGTCATTGACATTTGGTTGTTTGGCGCCCCAAAAAGTATCTGACACCATTAGATAAGGATAATTCAGACCAACTTTACTTAAAGTTGGCAAAAAGGGTTTCCGAGTAGATATTTTCAACAAAAGCACACGAAGTGAATTTTAAACATATTCCATTGATTCAAAAATTAAATACACCGTTATAAACTGAACACACATTATGAAGAACATTGCAAAACTGTTCAAATTTTTAATTTTGGAAATCACAATCTTTTTCCTGCGTAAGACCGTCTCATGAATACGCATTCTCAAGCACATTCAAATACGTCGGTAAAGTATCAATGATGATTGGAAGAGGTGGTACAAGTGGTTTCTACACAACCATGGCTAGTTAGGCTTGCGCATGATGACGCCTTCTAGTATAAACCATCTCCAGACCTTGATACAATTGCAGGTTACCTACATACAGAGCATCTCTACAAAAAAAATTGATTTTCATTTAGGAAAAAACAGTAAATGACAATTTAAGAATCTGAAAATAATTTGGGAATGCAAAGTATTTTAAAGTTATCAGTATTAGCCTAAATAGGATTTAAAAAAAAAACATTTTTAGCCCACACGGCCTGCCATACGACAATCAATTACCGAACGTGAATCACTTGACCGTTACATTACTTTTAGACTTGTCTCTCTTAATTACTTGACAACGGCCACATTTAAGTGCTGCGATTTTTTGCACCACGTTAAAATTACTGCAAACAAACTTAAATCAAATCTATATATAATTACCTTTGTCCCATAGAAGATCCGATTTGTGACTACATCGGGAACAGTGTTTTAAAAATTTTCAAAGGTCTGTCAACATTTTCTAAAGTTGTTCCTTGACGATGGAAAAATGTCTATATGTCTACTTTTTTTAGATGGACTGTAATTTTCTGTTGTCATTGCTCGACGGAGGAAGCATTCGCGTCTTAGAATATCATAGTATTGTGTATTCTTGAGTTGAACTGTATTAGCTGTGTACATGTTTCAAGTCCAGTCAAAAACTTCGCGTCAATACGAAAATGGAGGTCTTTTCAAGTGACTGCATCTCATGAATATTTTGAAGGGAGATAATTCGATGTCACCACAAATCAGACTGTTATTACGTTACGAACTCTTAAAGTGCATACTTATTCAATCGGTTAGCAGAATTTAATAGCTTATACAAAGTCATATTTCTTGTTTTAATCATATCATTGAACTGATTTACATCGTATCGTAATTTCTCTGACAGTGCAATTAAAATCAAATTAATATTGTTAATGCAAATGTTAAAGATACATTTTTGGCATCAGGCGAAAGTCAAAGGAATATTCTTTATATTTAAACGGCCTATTTGAAATAAAATTTGAAATAAAATTATGTCACAAAAAGGTCATTTTAGCATTTTAATAACTATATCTGCATTTTTTCGTTTATTTTATAAGATAAGTTGGAAAAAATAAAAGCAAGAGCTTAAAGAACTGAATATATCTATTGCCAAAGCTATGCTAAAGCGTGTTTTAATATATTTTATTCGCTAAAGTAAATTTAAAACATAAAAAATGAAAAAAATTAACTACGTTTTCATCGCTTCTAACTTGTTTATATCTTTTTTCATCATGTCATACATATTCTCTCCAAAATGATATAAGTCGGTTGATCGGTGTGTTTAATTAATATACAGAAATGTATCGATTGCATGATAAATGTATCATTTTGTTTTGGATTTTCGTCCTCAAAATTTAACACACTGGTCTGCGTAAAGGCACGACAATCTGATCGTCAGCATCGGCAATATATGGCTTCGTTCCTCTCTTTGTGTTTCTGATATCCAAACCAAACGTAAACTAAGACTTTCCCCACCTCGACTTCCTGCCACTACGAACAGCATCTCGAATTCTTGTGGCGCAGAAGAAACAAACCACGTTCTGGTGGGTACTAACTGGATATTCCAACCAATGGATATTTTCATGCATTAAAGCAAACCTTTCTACTTAGAATGTAAATATTTCTATGTTTCAATAGGACAAAATTATATGGTTTCTAGATTTTTTCTAGTTTTATTTATTATAGGAACAAAAAATAAACCATTCTCGCTTAAATGGGACGATTCAAAGTGAAAGGTCGTCGTTTGTTTACTGCAAAAATCCACTGCTCACAATGATTCTTAAAAAAAAAACCGACTGTTGTACAAGTTTGAGCTGCATTAGTACATGTAGTAGGCTTCACATCGTGCCTAGATACATTTGTTCATCCTCGTTATTTGTTCATTATGGAAATATACGCTAACAAGTAAAGATTGTGGTTTACAATTATAAAGTTTATAAACTGTTTCTTTCCGTAAGGGGAAATATAGTTTATTTTTAATTTCAATTACATAAATGGCAATGAAACGTTGTTTTTAGGCTATCAACCACAACAAAACATTGTTTATTAACTCTTTTGGTACATATAACCCGTTACAGGGAAGAATGATACGGAATAGTTTTTGTTAATTAGAAAGTACTAGTAGTAATAACAAGTTTAGCTTTTCTAAAATAGCTACATTAAAAATTTTATGGATTTTTTAAAGTATCTGGTTTTTTGTAATATTTATTCTGCCCGTGTGGCAGATAGCTAACCAAAATATATACGGGGCAAATATACGACAAATCCGGGGAAAGATCGTTTATTAAACCACGTAATACACAAGTGAAGTAAAGTGAAGTGAAGTTGAAGAGATGATGAAGGTAATTTGCTGAAACATAAATAAAACAATCATAAGTATGAAGCAGAGAAAGTTACAAATATAACGTTAATTAAATTTTTAGAACCATAAAAATATACAGTCTCTAGAGTTTATAAATCATTAATTAAAGGCAATCACAGTTAAACAAGGTTACTGAAAATCACATCTGGCTATTCAAGGTCAGTCGAGATCCAAAAATGACGAACAGAAGTAATCCTTTCAATAAACGAATCTTAAAACGATTAGTAAAACATGAATAAACAGCCGAAAGTTTCATAAAAATGATTTAAATTGTCTTACACTGTACGTCGGCAAGGTTTATTAACTCCTAAAAAAGAGGTGATCCAAAAAACGTGTCGGACAAGTATTTCATCACACGGAAGAGAAAGAATTCGAAGGAAGCTAAAACCTGTGAGACTGTCCGGAGGAGTTGCATAAAAACTGGTATGCTAAACCGATCCAAACAATAAGTGGATGTGGTTAATTGTTCAAACACAAATCTTACACGATAATTAATAATCCAAGAAGGAATAAAAATTTGTAATGTAATTACAGTACACTCCCCGCCAAATATTCTTGTGAATATTTCTCTAAATTTCTAGATGAAAAATATGAAAACGAATATATTCCAATATCCAATTAATATCACATAAATCCAAAGGTCATCCAAGAATAACACTTAACGGTATATACACATGTACAGTTCGGAAACGATCCAACGGTTATAGTTCTGGAGTTCCATCGTGTTTGTGGCTTCCAGCGTTGCCCAATGGGGAAGAGTAGATCTGTAGCTTCATCGTTGCCACGCACGGCGTGGGAAGGAACGACGTGTTCACAGATCGGACACAGACGGGTTACAATTGGAAATCTCAAATGTATCGAGAGAAACAAACAGTTATATGTACACTGGAATAGTCCCTAGAGGATGCTTTCCACCATCATGTCGACAATCGGTCGAGTATATTTTGCAGGTTTCCCGTCCACGATGACACGCACTTCGGCTTTCCTGGTGTGTCCATCTTCACTCTTAAAGACGTCAGTCACAAGTCCTGTAGGCCATTTTTTACGATCTAAGTTCTTATCACGGATAAGAACGACGTCTCCGACGATAATGTCTCTCTGTGGCTCTGTCCACTTCCTACGTTGTTGAAGTAGGGATAGATATTCCTTGCGCCATCTGGACCAAAACATGCTCGAGAGGGCACCAACCCGTCTCCACTCCGCTAGACAGAGATCCTGTTTGGAGAATGACTCCTTTGAGTCGATAGAAAACACGTAGTTCGTTTTCTGCGTTAGTAGCATAGAGGGTGTCAAGATGAGCGGGTTCTCCGAGTCCGATGAGACTGGAACAAGCGGTCGAGAATTAATGATGGCAGTTGCCTCCGCCATGAATGTGTTCAGCACGTCGTGAGTTAATGTCCGTCCTGGGCTTTCTAGAATCATAGAGTCGAGAATTCTTCTAATGATCCCAATCATCCGTTCCCAAGCACCGCCCATGTGGGACGAATGGGGTGCGTTGAATATCCAAACGGTTCCGGATTCGAGCATATGTTTCCGCATTTGATTGTCTTCAACGTTGATTGCGTTGACTCCTATTTTGTCAATAGCACCGACGAAGTTGGTTCCACAGTCGGATCGGAAGGTTTTCACTTTCCCGCGGATTGATGTGAAACGGGTCAGAGCGTTAATGAATGCAGAAGAACTCATCTCGTCCACGAGTTCGATGTGCACAGCTCTTGTCACCAAACAGGTAAAAAGTATGGCCCATCTTTTAGCCTTCGCCAGTCCACCACGTGTTTTGCGGGCTACCACTTCCCATGGCCCAAAGGCGTCCACTCCAACGTTGGTAAACGGCGGTGACGGTTCTAGACGATCTGCTGGCAAGTCGGCCATGATTTGAGATTCCTGTCTGCCACGTAGTTTTCGGCATAAGACGCACTTATGAAGTACTGAGGAAATTGTCCGTTTAGCGCCTACGATCCAGAATCCAGCAGCTCGAATAGCTCCTTCCGTAAAATGTCGTCCTTGGTGTTTTACTTGATGGTGGAAGTGTCGAAGTCGGTGATATGATGACGTCCTGGGATCACTAGAGGTAGCTTTTCCCTGAATGGCAGGTCAGATTTGACAATGCGTCCGCCAACTCTGAGAAGACCGAGTTCATCTAAGAATGGATTTAGTTTGGCAATTGCGCTTCGACGAGAAACTGGTTCCGAATGAAGAAGACACTCGATCTCCTCGCCAAACATACGGGATTGAACTTCCCTGATAATGAATAGTTCAGCGTCCTGACGAATATCAACCGGTGAGCACATAGATGCTGATTTGTGCCCGTGAAGTTTGCGGGCAACAGCTTTGAGAACAGCAATGAACCGAGTCAACTTTGACCAAGATGAAAAGTCGGAAAATCGCTCATCCCAAGTTGGTATGTGATCTACAGTACAAGTTTTGGCGACTTTTACGACAGGTCGGATCTCTTTGTCCGTTTCGGGTTCCACAAGTGTATGTTGGGATGCATCTGTTGTCTCTGACTGAACGTTAATGAGCAATCGTTTGGGTCCCAAGAGCCAATCGCTGTCGTGTATAACAGAAGGTTGGAAAAATCTAGTTCCTGAATCGGCCGGGTTCAAGTTAGACGGCACGTAGTTCCATTCGTCGGGCTTGCTATGTTTCCGAATTTTCTCTACTCTGTTGGCGACGTAAGTGTAGAATCTACGGGTATCATTACTGATGTAACCCAAAACTACACGACTGTCAGTATAATATTTGACTTCGTCGATGGAAAGTTGAAGGTGATCAATAGCACTTTGGGCGAGTTCTACGGCAAGCACAGCCGCACATAGTTCTAGTCGAGGAATGGTATGGCCGCTTATAGGTGCCACTTTCGTCTTTCCGAGAACAAATCCAAGTTGTGGTTCCCCGACCGTTTCTACGGTTCTTACGTACACAACGGCTGCAATGGCCTTTTCTGAAGCATCAGAGAACACGTGTAGTTCCCTTTTGTTGGCTTTGTTAAGGTTAGCCACATATGCGCGTGGAATGCATAGATTCTCAATTTCGTGTAGGGAGTCCCTCCAGTTTTCCCATTCGATGGCCAACTCGTCTGATACAGGTTGATCCCAGTCTATGGTTTCTGATACTAGTGTTCTGAGTAGAAGTTTCCCGTGAATAATAACGGGAGCAAGAAACCCGAGCGGATCGAAGATACTATTAATTGTGGAGAGTATACCTCTTCGTGTGACTGGTTTGTCTTCTGTAGATAGCTGAAACAGGAAGTTGTCAGTGTTGACGTCCCATATAAGTCCGAGGCTTCTCTGAAGAGGCTTATCATCTGCGTTCAAGTTCAAGTCCTTCAGGTTGCTAGCCAGATCACTGGAAGGAAACGCAGCATTACTTCTGGGCTGTTAGATGCAAACTTATGCAATCGCAGATTCCCGTATTCCATCAATGCATTCTGGGTGTCCTTCATGAGGATAACTGCCTCTTCCGGTGTTTCGCAAGAGGTCAAACCATCGTCAACGTAGAAGTCGATGATAACGAAATTCGGTACATGGCTACCGTATTTAGACTCGGATTCTAAGGCTGCTTTTCGTAGACCTAGTGTGGCTACTGTTGGTGATGGGCTATTCCCGAACACATGGACACGCATACGGTACTCTATAAGTTCTTCATTTGGGTTGTTGTCCTTGTACCACAAAAACCGTAGGTAATTTCGATGGTCGTCTCGAACCACGAAGCAATGAAACATGTGCTGTACATCAGCTGTTACGGCAATCTTCTCTCTCCGAAAGCGTACAAGAACTCCGAGTAAACTGTTAGTCAGGTCTGGACCCGTCAACAAAACGTTGTTCAAAGAGATTCCGTTGTATTTTGCCGAGGAATCAAAGACACCACGAATCTAATCGGGCTTTTTCGGGTGATAGACACCAAATAGTGGAAGGTACCAGCATTCCTCGTTTTCCTTTAAAGGTGGAGCAACTTCCGCGTGGTTGTTGTCCAGTATGTTTCCCATGAATTCTATTAAGTGTGCTTTCTTCACGGGGTTCTTTTTTAGACTAGTGTCCAACCTTTTCGCTCTCTGAACAGCTTGATCCCTATTGTTGGGTAGGCGTGGTCTTGTAGCTCGGAAAGGCAGGGGTGCAACCCAGCTTCCTGCGTCGTCTCTCACAAATTCGTCGTCCATCTGTTTCATGAACAGTTTATCGTCGTGAGACATCCCTGGTTTATCATCGTCAGGTGTCCTGACAAACACATCTTGTCCTATGCTGTTGTCCTTCGGGAATTGTTCCCGTATCTCAAAGTTGTTTTCGCACGGTTTTAAAACCGTAGGGCGACCGGAAGTCGATACATATGTCCTGTTTACATTGATGTCGATGGGTGCATGTTGCTTGTCTAAGCACGTTTCACCCACTACGACCCAGCCAAGTTTGAGTCGTTGGGCGTATGGAGCTTTTAAGGGTCCAAGCTTTTGATCGTGCACGTGATGAGCTTCCGGTAGATCCCGACCAATGAGAAGCATGATACTGCAACTATCATCCAAAGGTGAGAGGTGTTTCGCTATTTCTCCTAAGTGGGGGTGTTTGCTCGCAATATCCGCTGTCGGAATCTCGTTCCTGTTGTCGGGTATGTTGTCGCATTCTATTAGGACTGGTAAAACTAATGGGTCGCTGCCATGAATTGTAGTTACAATAAAGTCCTTCCCTCGCCTTCCAGAAGTCGTGATCTTTCCAGAGCAGGTGGAAAGCGTATATGTCTCGGGAACGTCCCGTACATTGAAATACTGAAAGAATTCTGGAGAGGCTAAGGACCTGTTGCTCTGGTCGTCGATTATGGCGTACATTTTCTTCGTGTATCCCGGGTGGTCCTTGTGAAATACGATAACTGGAAGTATTTTTGCACAAGATTTTCCACCATATTCTTTACATATTTCAGTGCAGGATGAGTTGACCATGTTGACGGTAGTTGTGCTCCCTGGCTCCCCGCCGTTGTTTTGTGCAGGCTTAGACACTGATTGGGAAGCAGGTTTGTTGCTCTTGTTAATATGAAGTGCCGTGGTATGCTGTTTACTACCACACTCCTTGCATGAAACACTGACAAGACAATCCCGGCTTACATGCTTATTCGAGTCGCAGCACTTAAAACAAACTTTGTTGTCTTTCAGCAATGTTCTGCGTTCCTCCATAGGTTTGGAACGAAATCCACGGCAGTCATTTAATGAATGTTTGGAACCATGCAAGATGCATTTTTCAAGCCTGTCTGACAAATGATTGACGTTTGACGCATCCGTTTTGTGAACACCAATTTTAGCTTGGGGCTTAGATGTAAACCCTGTCGAACTCCCTTTTTGAAATGAAATAACGGGTTCCGAGTCATAGGTAAACCCTGGGTTGTTTCTGATCCTACTAATCTCCCGTATGAATGCGGAAAATTCCGTAAAGGGAGGAAATGAGGTTGAGTGTTCAGACTTGCCTACCCTTACGATTTTGGCGTAAGGCTCCCGATTTTTAAGGCTATATTACGCCATTACGATTTTTACTATATTCCTTACGATTTTTCAAAAATCCGGATTTTTGTCATTTCCGTTCGTCATTTTTAGTTTGACTCTGTATATTATCTTTACATTGCCATTTCCGCTTCCTGTTATATCAAACAAATGTTAACTTTCATGTCGATGTTGTTTTCTTTGAAATTTAGTGTTTATATTGAAGCTTCAGGGACAAGTTTAAAATATACATCTTTAAACCAGAAGTCAATTCATTGAATTTGATGTGTCCGATAGGTTATTATTTGTTTAGAATTAAAGACAATAACCATGTGCAGTTTCTACAATATATCTGGCTATATTATATTACAACCTTTTTAACACTTAATTATATGTTTAACGATTTTTCACCTCAAATTACGATTTTTTGGGGAGTGCCTTACTATTTTTGCCTGAAATGGGTAGGCAAGTCTGAGTGTTGCTCATTGTACCTTACTGCTCTTGCTGTCCATTTTTCTTGTAGACCAAATGGCAGTTTAGACACTATAGGTCTTATTCCCGAGGAGGAATCGAAATAGGCCAATAGATTCTTGAGCTGTGACTTCTCCTTTATGTACTCGATCTCTGACAAGATGTCTGACAACTCGTAGAGACGTTTGTTATCCTTGTTTGTGAGCTTCGGGAAATCGGTTAACTTCGTTTTAAGGGAAGCTTCGATCATTTCCGGATAGCCATATCGTTCATCAAGTCTTTGCCAAAGACGCTGTAGACCTCTGGTTGGGTTGTCGGCATTGGATGCTCTAATACTAACCGCGTGCTTCGACGATTCGGTTCCTAACCATTTGACCAATAGGTCCAGCTTCTCCGAATCCGAGACGTCCAGTTCCCTTATCACACTTTCGAAGCTCGACTTCCAAATATGGTACGACTCAGCCCTATCATTGAAAGTACTGAGTCGGGAGAATATAAGGTCCTTTCTCAAAAGAAACTTTGTGATGGCAGGCGTCGGGTCTGAACCCGTATCCTGATAACCGGATGTTGGTTTTCTTACATCTACGGGGCTTGATGCACTGTGCATGGTATAGTCTTGATAAGGCGTAAAAACAGGTGCATTAGTGTTCAGCCTAGATAAACCGGAAGTCCGTGTCTGGGTGACTGGAATATGTCCACAATCGTTCATCGGCGTAGATGTTGCAGATGGAAGTCCAAAATCTCCAATGTGTGAACGGTATGAAGGTCGTGTATTGAATGCAATAGCTGTGGTCCTATCTAGCTCTTCTTTAGGATTACCGGAAAGACCTAGTCCCGAGTGTGCGGGACGAGAGAAACGAGTTATGTCTTTCGGTATAGCAGACGGTACGTGGTAATCCACGTTTTGCATCCGATATCCCTGTTTGCTGTGAACACTGTGCTGCTGGACATAGTCCTGGACCCGTTTAAGCGGGTCGTCGGTCGGAACCGGAAGTGGATCGTCCAAATCTTGTTCCATGTCGTCCTCCTGTTCTAGGATCCGGGCTTCGGCTTCTAGTTCGGCAGCCTGTCGCTGTGTTTCTAGAAGAGTCATTTCCGCTTTGATTTCGGCCTTTCTACGGTTAACTTCCGCTTCTCGCCTAGCGGCCTCCTCTTCCATTTGTGCTTTAACACGGGAAGATTCCCGTACCGCCCTTTCCTGGAGCTCTGCTTCTTGCTTAGCCATTAGCGCCTGTTTTTCGGCAAAGGCGATTGCTGCTTTTGCCGCCTCGGCTTTGGCTCGCGTTCTCTTGGCCAAACTGGATGTATTCGATTTACTAGAACTGGTCTCGCTATTTGATTTTGACTTTGTTGATTTAACAGACTTCGCTATGCTGGTCTGTCTTATTACCTCATGCAGGTTGGCTATAGCGGAGTCGTACATTCGCTTGCGAACGTCGATGACTGGACTTATGACATCTAAGTCTTGATTTGCCAAATTTGTTCTTTGGCCCTTTACAAACACGAGGTATTCCTCGCATAGCCGGTTGTACCTTGTGTAGGCTTGAACAACTTTTTGTTCAAGTTCCAGGCATTTTCTTTCCTCTGACGGAGGGTTGTCGGTCTCCTGTAAGATTGCGTTACACATGGACCAAAGAAGTTCAACATCTTGCGAGAGCTTGTCTCTCCTCTGGATGTACTGCTCTTCTCCTTTTTCCGTCAATGTCCGTGTTCTGGAAATGGCTGACATCTGATCGTCCTCTGGATTCGTTGTGTGGCGATGTTGTGTTGACCCCGCGAGTCGTACAACGGTGCCCCGAAGAAGTTAACCAACCAGGTGTAGTCAATTTACTATTCTGCCCGTGTGGCAGATAGCTAACCAAAATATATATATATATACGGGGCAAATATACGACAAATCCGGGGAAAGATCGTTTATTAAACCACGTAATACACAAGTGAAGTAAAGTGAAGTGAAGTTGAAGAGATGATGAAGGTAAATTGCTGAAACATAAATAAAACAATCATAAGTATGAAGCAGAGAAAGTTACAAATATAACGTTAATTAAATTTTTAGAACCATAAAAATATACAGTCTCTAGAGTTTATAAATCATTAATTAAAGGCAATCACAGTTAAACAAGGTTACTGAAAATCACATCTGGCTATTCAAGGTCAGTCGAGATCCAAAAATGACGAACAGAAGTAATCCTTTCAATAAACGAATCTTAAAACGATTAGTAAAACATGAATAAATAGCCGAAAGTTTCATAAAAATGATTTAAATTGTCTTACACTGTACGTCGGCAAGGTTTAACTCCTAAAAAAGAGGTGATCCAAAAAACGTGTCGGACAAGTATTTCATCACACGGAAGAGAAAGAATTCGAAGGAAGCTAAAACCTGTGAGACTGTCCGGAGGAGTTGCATAAAAACTGGTATGCTAAACCGATCCAAACAATAAGTGGATGTGGTTAATTGTTCAAACACAAATCTTACACGATAATTAATAACCCAAGAAGGAATAAAAATTTGTAATGTAATTACAGTACAATATTTATGTAGGATAGGTAAACAATGTATCTTTTAAGGACATTGTTTACGCTAAGCATTAACCAATGGTGCTTGAGAGATTTAAATGCCTGTCGTCACTTTACACGTGCTTTTTGAAAAATAATTAAACAAATATTGAGTCCCTGAACAAATGTTCAAAATGAACGGTAAAAATACGTGTTGTTATATTTGCATCAATATCAGAACGAAAATAAAGATATATAAAACATCATTTTCCCCCCAAACAGTTTAAAAAAAAATGTATGGAGATTTTGGTGCAATGTTAATTTACCTTTTAATTATTCGCATTGAATGAAATAGAAGTAAATATGTGGAACGTAATATTACTACAATAAAATACTGATTACAACCCCGATTCAACCTAAGAATATATATATCGAAATTTCAGTACACATACTAGTACGAACCTGACGTAAACAAATGAAATAACAAAAATATTCATAGATTTAGTAAACCACATAATCAAGTAACAAAGAGTCATTTACTCTGAAGACTGATCGTCATTTGATTATGTTCACCGTCTCCCATGGGACACGGTAATAAGTAGGAATAGCTCGACCAATAAGAATTGATCTAAATAAAAATAACTTATTCATAATGAAACTACCTAATATAAACGGTTATTTTCGTGTTTTTGTTATTGTTGACCATATTAGCGAGCATCGCGGGACGAGATTTGATGGATGGGAACCGGTCTACAAATCCATTTCAGTAACCTGGTCCCCTGGTGCAATATTTTTCATTTACGCATGCTTCACTTTCAAATATAACCCCAGGTCACCACCAGTTTACTACCCAGTTTGATTGGTTGTTTAAACCGCCATGTTTTACCTAACTTTTCGCGCGTTGAAAATTCTTTCAGAATACAATTTAAATAAAGTAACTACCTGCTGCTTGTTTTAAGGCTTTCAAGTTAAACTGAAAAATCTCTGTAAAGTTATTTCCACATTCGAGACATAAATCTATAAAAGCATTCTTTTGATAAAATGTATTTTTATTTGAGTTTGATTACCAGACGCCGGACGTGACGTCATAATGCTTTGTATCGGAATTACGTCAGTTACAGTTAATACTGACGTAAATTTTGAGGCACTCCGAATGTTGTAAACCGGTCAAAATTTTGACCGGATTCATTGCTGGTGACTATTCTGGTACCCTGACGATGATATCCTCATTAGCCTAAGCGGCCTTCGGATATCACGTCAGGTCAGGAGCATTGGATTTCAACGGTGACAGCGTTGAAATTTGACGTTCGGGTATTCTCTAGACTAACCATTTTGTATCATAGATAAGTTCAAGTAGACCGAACGTATTATGAGGTCATTCTCTTTATGACGTTCAATGTTTACATTTCTCAGCTGAGTTTGCATTAAGATTTAATAATTTTAACGTAAAGTTAAATGTAATTTATATTTAAATTTTATCAAAAAAAGGTATTCCCAGCTTTAAAAAATTATTGACATGTGCATATGATATTAAATGGCGTCATATTATCAACCAATTAAAATGCTTATTTCGGAGGTCCTGACCTGGTGTTATATTTGAAGTGAAGCTTGCGTCAATGAAAAATATTGCACCAGGAGACCAGGTTATGCTGGTGACCTGACTGTATATTCGAACCGGAAGTCCGCTTACGGTATTGAGAATATTTAGTCAGGTTCCCAGACTATCCATTTCAAATGGTAGCTGAGCTATCCGGAGAAAATATTGTAGACGAACGAAAAAAATATATTATATAAAAGTATACATAAAAAATTTTGACATCATAAATTAAAGTGTTCATTTTTTAAATTACTACAAAGATGCCAGAAATTTTTTTTCAATCTGAAACGCTGTATTTGAAATTGAGTTTTGTGACCTCACCAACACATTAGAAAAGACGTCACGTCATCAATGAAATGTAGAGGCACTGTTAGGGGGCTATGAAGTAACGACATGAATAATGTGCGATGCTCACATTGAGGCTGCGCCTACATTCATATTAAAGAAACCAGATGTCAATTCCGCTTTTACTTTTTGCAGGATCAAAAAATGCTGTATTTTGATTTGTTTTACACAAATATAAGTTATGCAAATTGCGTTTCCATATAGGATAAAACAAATAAAATTTGCCCCCGCTCTTTAGCAAAACGGATTGATGTCATAAAAGCAAAAATAACAATGAATAGATTTTTGACACTGTGTAGGTTAAATTAGCTATTGCCGTCAGTTTGCGTCCGTTGACGTTATCTTAGTCGATGTCTAATATATTTTTTTTAATTTGATCTTATATAGTCGGATACCAATGGCCTAACTGAAACCAAACTTGGCACAATACTCAATGGATGCATTGCAGGTCAAAGTTTAATGTAGGATGAAGAATGTTAATTACCTTCTCTTCTTCTGAAATTGCAACGCTGAACAAATCCATCTACCGATTTGATTTACTCTTGCCTCAGATGACCAGGCAACTATGCGATTTTGAAAATTACAATATATAAATATAGTCCGTGTATTCTCTGCCATCCAACGTTTTTTTTTTTTTTATAGAATTTGATAGGAGCGGGGTCCAATGTTTTGGGTGGACGACAGAGGAACCTCGGACTAGGCTTTATTAAACATAGACACCTATGGCAATTTTAAAGGCGTCTTTTCTGAAACTGGCGAAAGAAAAAGAACACTTATCAGCAGTATCCATTTAATGACCCGTTTTACTACAATCAGAAATTTAAAAAAAAACACCACCGCAGGACTTAGTTTAAGATAGAAAAATATACAAAAATAAATAATTTACACAAAGTTGAGTAACATCGAACATTATGATCATAAATTAATTATACCCCCATTAATGTATGTTCTCCAACATACAACAAATATTTATTTATTTATTGCAAACAAAATAACCTAAATAGGCTATAGCAATACAACATTTTAACATACAAGCATATATTCACATGTAACAAATATTGACATAAGATAACAAATTGCAAGTATGTATGGATTTGACCAGTATGGATCTTATTTTCGCAACTCCACAGATTGCTTTATAAATCTATAATAATGGGCAAAACATTCATATCACAATTTAATATAGTTATAGGATTATTAAAAGCTGGTTAAAATCTTAGTTTATATTGGATAATTTACTAAGAAAACTAGTCCTTATATCATTATTAATTTGACAATTTAAAAAGAAATGATTTTTATCATCTAAGACTTTACATAAGCTGCAAAGTCTTTGTTCCCTGGGGATATTTTTATATCTACCAACCTCCATTTCCAAATTATGATCACTTATGCGGAACTTTGTAAGTATTTTGCGACTATTAAAGTTTGAGATTTTTAAGTATTGTGCTGGTTTATTATCAAAATATAATTTGCTAAAAAGGTAAAGTTTAGAGGTGTTATCAAAAGTTGAAATTTTATCAGTCAAGGGCTTATTATATTTTTCTTTAATACACTTTTCACTATGTATTTTAACTTGTAATCTTATTTCTTTGAATGATTTATCAGGATGTTCAAAATCATTTTGTTCAAACTGATACTCATTCATAATGGAGGTAGCAAAACTGTACCATGTATATAAACCCTCTTCATGTAGTTTTTTGCTAGTCAAAAAGGCTTCTCTAACTAGGGGATTGGTGTCTTTTGAATTTATTCTTGCAAAATAGTTAGTTACTTGAGTTTTTATGAATGAATCCAGAGGCAACCTACCAAGTTCAGTTTTAGAAGCAATATTGCTGGCTATCTTTTTCACACCTAAAACATTTTTACAAAATTTGTTATGTACTTTCTCAAATGGAAATCAATCTACTAAAGATATTTTATCTACAATTTTGTCACTAATGATAGATCTTTCAATAGCATTGAAAATAGTAAAATATTCATCCATAAACTAGATTTCACTGTTATAGAGTAAAATTGGCCTAATTAAGGCATCAAATAATTTACAGGATATATTCACTGGAACATGTTTAAAATTGAACAAATATTTTTAAAAAGAAAATAATGCCTTTAATCCCTTTTTTGAGAGTTCTTGTGAAGACTTTTTAAATTTTCCCTTTTGGTCTATAATATTTCCAAGAAAATTAAATTCTGTGACTTCTTGCAATATTTGCTGTTTATAATAAAAAAATGTTATTTCTGGATTGATTTCCTCCTTTAAAAATCATTATTTTGGTTTTATTAATATTGACAGTTAACTGCCATTTATGACAATATTCTTCTATCTTTTCTAATGCCTTTTGCAAACCACCTGCTGACTCAGAAAAAAGAAGAAGATCATCAGCAAAGCTCAATGAATTAATTTTTGTTTCATCAAGACATACAGGATCACAGGATGCATCGATCATTAATAAAACAGTTAAATAGAGTGGGGCTTAAGCTGTCCCCTTGTTTAACACCTCTTCAACTTTAAAAAAAATTGAGTGTTTATTTTCAATTTTAACAGATGACTCGCAACATCTATACATGTCTTTAATAACATTAAATATTTTTTAGCCTACTTCATTATTTCTTAACTTGTAAAGTAATCCATCATGCCACACTGTGTCAAATGCACGACGCAGATCTACAAAACAAGAAAATATTTTCCCCCTTTTTTTAGTTAAATATTTATCAATAAGTGACTTCAATATGAATATGTTGTCTGTGGTTCTATGATTAACTCGAAAACCAAACTGCTGAATAGCAAACTTATTTTCATAAAAATTTACTAATCTTGAATTGATCACTGCACTAAACAGTTTGGCTATACAATTTTGTAAAGAAATTCCTCTATAATTGTTAACATTAAGTTTGTCTCCTGATTTATGAATAAAGATTATGAATGATTTTCTCCAAATAGCTGGATATTTTCCAGAGTCAAGAATAAGATTAAATACTTTTACAATGGCCTTGCAAGTCACAATACCACTGTATTTTCTAATTTCATTGGAAATCTTATCCGGCCCAGCACATTTTCCCGTTCTTAATTTCTTTAAACATTTATTCACTTCGCTTATTGTGAATGGAGTATCGGTTAACTCGTAAGGTAAGGGAGACAAGTCAGAATCTTCTTCCACCTTTTCTTTAAAATCTTTATCAAAGTCAAGGGTTTCCCCTAAAAATGTGTTAATAAGCTCAGTAAAACCAGCTTGAAGCTCGATGTTATAATTTGAATCTTCAAATTTTAGAAATTTTAATATTTTCCAATATTGCTTAGGGTCAGTGTCCCTTAATGTAGAAAGTTTATTGAAAAGCTCTTTTCTATATACTTGAGTTTTTTTCTTAATAAGTTTTTTGCAATCTTTAGAAGTTTTCAAAAACCTAGTCCTTAATTCTTGATTGAAAAGATTCTTAACAAGAATACCTAAATTAGAAACTGTTTTCTTCATGTCAGATAGTTCATTATCATTCCAGGATTTCATCATCTTCTTCTTTTTGAAAGTTTTAATTATTTTACATGATCTAGAGGATAAGTTTTGAAAAATTTTATTCAATGCATTCTCAGCCTCATTTGTACCAGATTCATCTTTTACAAAATCAGTATTTTCAAAATTAAGTATTGAATCTCTGACCACATTGTCTTCTAATGCAGTATATAATTTCTGCTTTGAGACTTCTTCCCACTTAAAAATAAAGTCAATATTATTGCTATTAAGATCATCATCTAAATTCTCATCATTAAATTGACATTTGAAATGAACAACTATTTGTGAGTGATCAGATAGATATGTGGGATCAATGGTTTGAAAAAAATTAATGTGTTTATCAATAAGATCCACACTGGTCAAAGCATAGTCGACCACACTACATCCATTATGTTTAAAACAAGTCATATTTCCAAGAAAATCTCCAACAAAGCGTCCATTTAAAATTCTGAGTTGGGAGGCAATGCAAAGATTTATCAATTGTTGCCCCTGAGTATTGAAAATATTATCTAAAGAATTTCTATCAATATGGAAGTCAATATAATAATCATCTGGTAAAATGTCTTGAACTGATGGGTGTATCTGACCCTCATTAGCAATAAAATCAAGATGATTACCAATTCTAGAATTAAGATCCCCAATGACAATCACACTGCCTTTATCTGAAATGTGAGATATCATTTTCAAGTTTTAAATAATCATCATCATAATGAGTAGAATTAACAGGTGGTATGTAACATGCACATATATAAAGGTCTCTATGAAAGCCCAAATATTCTTTATTCAGTTTAAGCCATATGCGGTTTGGAGAATCACTCAAGTCCTTAACTTCTATTATTGATTTTTGTAAATGTGATTTATAAAGAATTATAATACCACCACTAAATCGTTTGGAACGCTTTCTTCTATTTCGACATTTTTGAATAATCTTATATCACGGGATATTCACCTTAGGTTCAGTACCTTTCCACATCTCTAAAAGTATGTTAATATCGTGTTTAATACATTTTATAAAGATATTATTAAGGAATTGACAACAACACTTCGTAGGATGCAAAGTCGATGTTTATTTTGTTCGACTAGTTTCGGCAGTTGCCTCACACCGATCAACCGACTTATATCATTTTGGTGAGAAGAAGTATGACACGATGAAAAAAGATATAAACAAGTTAAGACCTATACGTATACAGATGACTTTGTCCAAATCGCTACGTTAAAAACTCACTGTATCAAATATAGTGTAGTAAAAAATTATTTAGCATCTATTGGTCCATCATCATATTCAATCGTTTTAATTACTTTTTTCATTTGTTATGTGAAAATATGTTCCAAAGGTACTGGAATCACAAATTTTAACAAAAAATGCAAAATTTACGCTTCTGCACAATATTTTTCTGTATCCAGTGTTTTTGTTCAAAAGGGCATTTATTTAACTTTTTTCTGACCCCAAAATTATTCTTCCAATTGCAATTTATTAGGAGTTTGAATCATTTTTCTTTACGCATTTACTGAAAAAATGATACGGAAAAAATCAGCTCATCTTTTTATAATGACACGATGAATAAAAGTCAATTGACACGATTGAAAACAGCCACGTATTTCTTAATTGATTAGTTTTAAACTTCCACATGGGGCATTTCAATGACTTTTTACAACTTATGTCTGTATATCGTTAAATATTATAAAAAAAAGTCTACAATTGTTAATACAATAGGACTATGATGTATACATTTTTGACACAAATAACTAGACATGGAAAAAGGTAACAAGCAGCGGACCAGCTTTTTAATTCATCTTAAAACCATAGTGAGGAATTAAACATAGAATAAATGCTCTCATTTAGACAATCCCAGAGCAGGGCTTAAGCGGAAATCTGTGTTATTTGACCAAGGGCAACAGTTCAAAACACTATTCCCGACACCGAGGGACAACTGTTTGACTGTTCCAAAATCACATATGAAATAACTGTTTTATTACCTGATCAATTACTGTTTTAACAGTACTTGCAGAAGAAAAAAAGAAAAAGAACTGTTAAAATACTTCAACACATTTTATTTAAGGAGCAATAGTCGTGGGGTTCTTTTCCAAACAACGAGAATAAAGTCATTTTGTTTCTTTAATACTGTTCCTCGTGAAATTAGCGGGAAAAAATGACGTCAGAGTACGCGATGGGGAAACAGTCGAAACTATTGACTATTGAACAGTTCGCGAACGTGGACGTTTTTAGAATTTCAGAAAACAGTAAAAAATACCGAATTTCATTTATATCAGGTATCAGGTAATAAATATAACTGTAACACGAATAATGCCGATGTCTAATAATTTTTAACATTACCAGTTGCAAATATTTTGAGAATTCCAAAGTAATCTTTTACATAAAACAGAAAAGGAAAACGTGTAAGACATGTAGTTACTAAGGACAATATCATATCATTCGAACAGACCGCGAGATTTACCTTCATTGACCGAATTATACACAATTTCCATCGCGTATTACGCCTGTAGACACCTGAAGATACACAGAAAAGAATCTGTCTTTATTTTTATGTCAATGCCCTAAATGCGAAGGCCACCTTCGCCTTTAGACGGTGACATACAAATTCAGTTTTGCAGAAAGAACGAACGTCGACATTTATTTTGTCACTCTTTTGGGTTTTCTTCAATCAAAATAGTTTGATGATTGATATGGTGATTTGCGCAAACGAGCAGTACCTTATAGGCTGTTATTCGACAGAACCCTACTTCTTGTTGGCCGATGTGCATTACAATGATTTTAGTTTAACATGTAACCCCTTCTGGAAATTGGAACGGTTCGATATTTGGCGATTCGTACTAATAGGCAGTAAGTTCTCGTGTTTCGTTTATCGTACTGGTTGGATATTTCATATTATGGTTTATACTAATGGATTGTATACGGTTTAAAACCCTGGTATATATATACTTATTTGTCAATCAAAACAAAACGCGAATCGACTTGTCTAAGGTCCACAACCATGATAGGAGACCCATTGTCTAGTAATTATCTACCCAAATGGCAAATATGAAAGCTTACCCTATTTCACCGAAGGTCGGGGTATACTCAGGCTTCCAGTCCCAATAAAGACATCATACAGCTGATAAATTGCTGAAAGGCATTAAAAACCATTCATACAAGCAAACAAACAGTCAAACAATTATTTTAGAAGTTATAACCGGGCGCGAGCAAAGACTAAAAAGGCATTGATGTTATCCTGGCTTGGGGGGGTCAAATTTCGAAGTTAAATATCCCGGACACGAAGCAGTCACTCAAAAGGCAATGATGTGACCTTGGGGGTCAAATTTTAAATTAAATGTCAACACCTATGGCATGCGACACATCGATAAGTTATAATCTACCCACACGCCAAATATCAAAAAGCCTACCTAAAAGGATAAAAAGTTATATCCCGGACAAGATTTGTAATGGCTGCACGGACGGACACACAGCAATATGTCGACCTTCTTTTGCCTCTTTTACCAAAAACCCAATATAAACCTCCTAAAAATGAAAAGTGTAATGTAGCACTAGATAAAGCTATCTTACATATCCTCAACGTGTATTAGTATGCGATTTGCAGGGTCAAATAAATCTGGCTGAAAATATCAGCCTTAAAGGAGAAGAAAAGAAAAAAGAAGATGATGTAAATTACCAGACAAAAACAATATGTCTCCCATTTATCTTCGTTTGGTATAGATAATAAACTAAGAGTTGCATACAAATACAAAGTATAGTTTGAAAGCTTTTCTGCAAATGTTATTGTGTGTCGCAATTTGTTCATTTCATATTTTATGCACAGTAATCAAAATTAATTTTCCCCATCCTCCTCTTTATGCTTGATATTGACAAGAAAATAAAAAAATTGCATATATTATTACGTTACGAACTCTTAAAGTGCATACTTATTCAATCGGTTAGCAGAATTTAATAGCTTATCCAAAGTCATATTTCTTGTTTTAATCATATCACTGAACTGATTTACATCGTATCGTAATTTCTCTGACGGTGCAATTAAAATCAAATTAATATTGTTAATGCATTATGTAAAAGATACATTTTTGGCACCAATCGAAAGCTAAAGGAATATTCTTTATATTTAAACGGCCGATTTGAAATAAAATAATATCATAAAAGGTCACTTGAACATTTAAATAACTATATATGCATTTTTCGTTTATTTATAAGACAAGTTGGACAAAAATAAAAGCAAGAGATTAAAGGACTGAATATATCTATTGCAAAATCTATCCTAAATCGTGATTTAATATATTTTATTCGCTACAGTAAATTTAAAACATAAAAAATTGTAAAAACTGACCTACGTTTTCATCGCTTCTAACATGTTTATATCTTTTTTCATCGTGTCATACTACTTCTCACCAAAATGATATGAGTCGGTTGATCGGTGTGTGCCTGCCGTCTTCAGGACAATTATTACATAAAAATAACAGGCTTATATGCTTTTTCAGGTTGACAAAAGTGACGTAACAATGAACAATCGCAGTTATGACGACATATAAATATAAATATAGATTATGAAGTTAAAAATAGAGCATAAATATGTAAATGAAAGTACAAAATATTGTTATATAAAATATATTGTTTTTATATTGTATTATTCTTCTTTTAGTTCTTGAATTTATGTTGAAACTGTAATTATGTTCTCTCTCTGATGGGCTCACTACCTAAGCTCCCTACCACTTCTATTGGCTTCACACCCTGACCATGGAGCTACTGCTTCCAATAGCGTCGGAAATCTTACGGTAGTAGGTTGCCGCAATTGGAGTATGTTGTATCAATATCACGTGGTTGTTATTCTCAATATAATTTCGAGTGAAAAGGAAGACTAAAATTTACGGTTCCAAGTTAATCTGTAATTTTGTTCACATCGGACAAGTCACGTTAAATATATTGTAGGTTTATTTATTAACGCTGAAGGTTCGTTCCAAGTATGTTCCCTTACGATCGGCTTGTGATATTTCGGCTTTCAAAAAGATTGATGGTCGCAGATGTTGTCTGAAGTTGTTTTTCTTTTTGTTTTGCTTAAATAAATATCAATTTGCTGTATTGTCGTTTGCCTCTAAGCGCAGGTGGCTGATACGATCAGCGCAGGTTTGCATTTTAAAGACATCATCTTTGCATTTGTCTCCCAATCCGTTTATATTCCATGAGCCAACTGTAAGTGTATCTAACATGTTCATAATTGTATTATAATGATGCTATATAAGTCAAATAATATTATTATAATTTTATTACAACTAAGTTCGAGTATTCTTTTAAAGTACTAGTAAATAGACTATGCTTGTACATGTATAATAGTCATTCTGCTAATGATCTAATAAAAAATTGAGAGATACATAAAAATATTGCTTTAAGCAAATTAAATTCATGACTAGAAACCATTATCAGAGTTTATCAACAAAAGAATACATATAAATACTAGTAATAAAGCTTTAGACTAAATCAAATTCACAACTAGAGACATTTGAGGAGTTAATCAACTAAACATATTAAATTTATACAAAAAATTTTGATAACTTGAAAGTAATTCTAATTTACTTTACGTGTAGATTATTGGGAAAAATATTGATGAATTTGCAAGTTTTTCTATCTAGGTTCTAAATAGTATGTATTGAAGTATATTTTTAGTGCTAAATTATTATTTAATTTCTTTATTAGAAATTATTTTTCACAAAATATACTGATATACACAAAGAAAGATAACTCTATTTACATTATATAAACCTCCCTAGTCCTACCTAGATGGCCCATACATGTAGACAAAAGATTACAACATTTGAATTTAATGTTTTCTACAGTTAAATACTTTTGAAATTGAAGCATACACCCCAAAAAGATGCTCTACTTGCTCGAGTATTCAAAAATGTAATATAAAAACTTTAATATGACAACGATTTACAAAAGCTGCTTGAAACAAGTTGTAAGCTTAATTGCAATTTTCTTAATATGCATTTAATAAGACAGTTTTTAGTTTATTGTTGTTGTTATTATTCTTTTTTTTCTATGTGTCACTCAATATAAAAAACTGCTAAATAGAACAGGTAATTATATAATACCCTACAATGACTTCATGTCATAATTGTAAGTGAAAATACAAAGCATAAAAGAAGAAATAAAGAACAAACTAACAAACATTTCTTTGATTACATAAACCATGTATAAATGACATACTTGTATCTTGGGACTGCACATTATAATCCTAATGCAATTCTTAAGAGCCTAAAGTTTATGTTATTTATAGGATCTTGATTGGATGTCTGTGGACGAGGATACATGGGATCTTTCCTGAATCCCCACTGTTGATTTAAGCTTTTCATGCTGGATTTGAATGGTTTACGATCCATTTTAACACCCAGAAACGGATTAAGAACTTCTTTAATATTTAGAACATATACTCCGATTCCTCCTTTCTTGCTTAAATGTATGCCATCTGAAAAGTGTATTGGCCTGAGATTTTTTGTTCTATAAATTTGACACATAGATCATCGCACAGCTCTTTCAGGAGACGATTACACTCTATACGTTTGTGGTCGTATGGCCTACTATTATCTTGGTTTCTATAAAATCGAGGTAATATTGCATTGATTAGTATATTAGTGTTGGAACTTTGGCGTTGTGTTTGGGTGATTAGTTTTTCCATGTTTCTTACAACGGAGCGAGGTTCACTGGCTTCCAAATCATTGGATCCAACTTGGAATACAATGTTATCAGATTTGGGGTTTTTTTGCTTCAATAAATTCCAGAGCTCCATGTATAGTTTTGTCTTGTAGTGTTGTTATTTTAACTGTTTTATATTTATATAAGAGATCTCGACGAAGATCTTTCACTATTGAAGATCCAATAATATGGACATGATTTTCATTGTTTTCAGCAGGTCTTTCACCATTTCTTTCTGGTCCGTTATATCTTTCATTTTGTTCTCGGGGGTTTCAAATTCATCTTTGTTATGACAAATTCCGTTATATCTTTCATTTTGCTCTCGGGGGGTTTCAAATTCATCTTTGTTA
Source organism: Limnoperna fortunei (assembly GCA_944474755.1). Classification (NCBI taxonomy): domain Eukaryota; kingdom Metazoa; phylum Mollusca; class Bivalvia; order Mytilida; family Modiolidae; genus Limnoperna; species Limnoperna fortunei. The sequence goes on along the minus strand of OX104116.1, from coordinate 44,770,486 downwards.
TGACAAATTCCAGTTTCAGGATTATGATTATTTAACAGTTTACTATTTTCATTAGTAACAATGTTCTCACAAAACTGTTCGACCTTTATCAGCCTCTCATGTAAATCTTGTGCCATTTCATTTTTTCTTCAGAAGTTACATGTAAGTGTCTATTAATGGAGTCAAATTCTGACCCATATTTTCTAAGGGTTTCTTCTATGCTTGAAAGCCTTTCGTTTAACTTATCAAGAATGTTAGTGTATTCTTTTGATGTATTCATGACTTTCAGAGATATTTTCTTATCTAGTTCTGAGGTTATTATGTGTAAACTGTCAATTGTTTGGTCACATTCTGTTTTGTAATCCAGAAATTTATTCTCAAGCGAGTGTAATGCTTTGGCCAGTGTTTCATTACATGTACCAACATTTTTTATTTCATTATTGCTACATGTACTTGTATTGATAAATAACTGATCAGGATCATTGAATGAATTGTCAACAGATTTAGGGATTGTTTGATCATATTTAGTTTTAACATCTGTCTGACTTGAATCCAAAATATCATCGTCGATTCCCGGAATTTGTACCCCTTTTATTTTCTTGATACAATTGTCTATGTTTTGAATGGAGTTCTTCTCCTTTAAACATGATTCAACACATTTTCATATGTTCGATCTCTTCTTATTATCTCTTAATGATATATAATTGTTTTCGGGTAAATTGAGCAAAAAGGTAAAAACCATACTCTACAGTATAGTTCATGTTGTAAGTGATAAAATGGCTAATTTAATGCTAAAGAAAATATTCAAATTACAGTTTTTCGTATTTGTCAAATCCTCCTAGCTTTAAAATACATTTGTCTGTCCTAATCTAATAAGGAGTAGTAAAGATGAACAAAATTGTGTATTAATGCGCTTTTGACCTCGCTAGATAGGATCATCGATTCAATTTTATTTCTTGGATTATTTCACGATTTATAGGGTATGCTTAGTTTTTTTTTTAATGCATTCTCATCTTTACAAAATAAAATGTATATATCGGTGTTTCTTTTATTAATTAGTTAGATAATTTGATAATAAAAAGGCATTTTTAGATTGTGTTACGTTATATTACGTTATGTATTTGTTAGAAAGACTTGTTCAGTTCAATTTTATTATTATAATTTTTTGTTTGGATTATTTCATGCTTGATAGAGCAAGCTTCATATCTTTTTTGCATTCGTATCTTTACATAAAAATGTAGATGCATATATGATTATAAATTTTACTTAATCGATAATTTTCAATTTTATTTCTTTTGTTATGTCAGAATTTCTAGGGTACTTAAGCCTTGTAGTTTTTATGCAGTTTCTAATCTTCACATAATAGAATGTGAATGTATTTGTTTTTATGGGAATTCATAAGATGATTTGATAAAAATAGTGCATTTTTAAAATTTTGTAGTATTACGTAATGCATGATCGATAATTTTCAGTATTATTTCTGGATTATTTCATAATTAGCGTAGAAAATGAAACCTTTATGTAGAATTTCAACAATCTTGAACATTAAATTTAATTTCCCTGGGTTTTGATTATTTACGATTACGAAATCCGAAACTCTCTCGCACGAGATTGGCCGAGAACGAGGCGTGTGTGTGTGTGCGTGGTGGGGGGGGGGGGGGGGGTGAGGGATAAGAGATATTTCTGTGATGTAATTGTAAATAGTAAATTAAAATTAGATGTGCCTTGTTTATTTGCTAATTGCTTATTTATGACACTGAACTTTAATGAAAGGTATAAATGGAAGACCATTTAGATTCACATAATTAGCCACGAAAATGCTAATTTAGATTATGATTTTTATACGAAAATAAGATTTAAAAACAGGCATGTTATTTAAAGAAATTTGATTTTCTGAATGAGTGAAAAATGTCATAGACATTGGTAGGAAAAATAAATTTCTTTATAATAAGAAAAAAAACACAAAAGGTTTGCATTTTTATTTAATTCAAGATTTAAATGTAGAACTATTTTAAAGAAGCAGTTATATTTAGATACTTATAGAATTATATTAAACCTACCTCTAAGCTGGGACTAGTTGATTTATAGGTTCCTGCTCTAAGATCGTATATGATGTCCTTTAAACAAACAGAAATTAAAAAAAGCTATATGAAATTTTGAAAAATAATAATACAATAGAAAAACTAAAAGCTAAATGAAATTTTGATAAATGTATATAAAAATACAATAGAAAAACAATTCAGTTACATTCCAATAAAGGTCATCAACAGTTGTAATAGTTTAAAATAATTCTAGAAGTTAATAATCTCATAAATTGTTTTGCAAAAACAGAGGCATATATACATGTCTCTGGAAAAAATAAGACTCTTCTATATATTTTTTTTTTACAGTCTGAAAATATTATTAAATTCTTAGCAATGTTAATGCACATGAACGTTAGTTTGACGTTTGAAAACATTTTAATTGCAAATTTTTTGAAAAACAATTTTAAGTACTGTAAAATTAAATCAATTGAAATTGTAACTTGTCGGTATTTTTCTTTGATCTTCCGAGGATGCCCGACGGAAGTACGCGATAACTGTCGATCTTACCGCCCCCTTTTTACCCCACAGAACCCCGTGATTATGTGATTTCGAAAAGGTCAATCTTTGTTATTGTACGGTAAACATTTGTCTTTCCTACACATTGCTTTTTTTATTACAATACTCTTCTCAAAGTTGAGATATTATAATCAAGATGATTATTTCTTGCCTTGCACAATCGTCTATATTTGTAACCTTTTACAGCATATGATGAAATTTTAAATAACAAGTTGAAAAAAAGACTATTAAAACCAAATCGGATACACCTATAACATATAAATCGAACATCTCTGGATATGGGTGTAACCCATATCATTTCTTGTTTTATCTTTTCAAATTCACGTGTTGTCCAGCTTTGACATCTATTACCTTGGACTAAACATTTCTTGGTGGTGTAATACACAGTAATACTGATTAGTTTTTTATCATTGTGGGATACTTGGATAAAAGTCCTATGTAGTTGGGATGATGGGGTTTTTCCGCAAATGGATGGTCTTCATCATGAAGTATAATCTCGTTTGAGGATTTGTCTAGATCTGACAAAATCACATTTACCAAGTCTTGTTTTCCTAGTTGACAGTAGTAGCGCAGAAGGAGAACTCTTCTCCAGTGCCACACGGAACGATTGTTCAGGTCAAATGTTATTTGTTTATCATCGTTCGTTTTTTGTATTTCTGGACATGTGGTTGCCATGATAATCACTTATTGTGTAAAATTAGTAGTTATGGAATACTATAATTAATTCTAGTCGTTTACATTAATTATTTTGACTTCTATTATTATTTTCCATACAATTCAAAATTAACTAACTAAATAAAGAATCATAGACTTTGCTCTCCCCCCCCCCCCCCCCCCGCCTTTTCTAATCCCCATGTTCTCGTCGTGGGCCGAAAGATTTAATTTTTATTATCACTATGTTTATTATACGGTTAATGTTTCAGCACTTTTTCACAAAGGGCATTAATCATTAATTGTAGGTGTACTTTCAGTTTCATTATCAATTTTCCGAAAACTTAAATTTACTTTCGGTTTCGCTTGTTGTCTGCACGACGGTCTTGCACCGACACTGAAAGAAGGTAGGTCGGATTTCTTATTAAATTGAAAACTTTCATGTAAAATTTGTACCGGATCTTTTGTAATATCATGTTTCGTTTAAGCCTACTCATTAAATAAAAGTAAATATTAATGTATAGACGTGTCTGAACGCCCGTTATATATATATTATATTATATATTAATTTTTCTTGCAAAATATGATGACATGTTATTCTTAATAAACATCGCAAAATTTTTTTATTCCAGTTGGAAGTCACGTGCTAAGTAATAGCGATAAAGTATCATTTTCCCCGGGGGTTGAGTATTGAGTGTTGTTAGTTTTTTGTCGTTTGTCTTTTTTGTTACTTTGTTTTTTTTTTATTTATTTATTTTATTTGTTTTTTTTTGGGGGGGGGGGGGTGGAGTGGGGTGTACATGGGACTAGTATAACTAAAGTTGATTTATTGGTTTCTGCGTATACAAAGTGAGGTAGTTAGACAACTTTCAATTATGTGCGTGTGAAAAACTGAGCTTTACATGGACAGGATATGCTCTCTGCTCCAACTGTTAATTGATAAGGGTCACCAATTAAAACTTTTACACCTCCTGCCCCTTGGCATTGTCTTAGTTATCATTGGGTGGACATGCAATGGAAAATTGTGGAGCCATTGAAATATTTTAATGTTAATTAGATTGAAGTTAAGGCCCTGGCTCTATTAACAAGTATTAGCTGAAAATTTGTTGTGTTCAATTTCATCAGATTAAAACTTATTTCAACTGATCTGAACTTTATTTCTCTTTAACTTAATACATTGATGGGATGCAGGGCATTTACAGGTTGGCAATTTTTTATTGTTTCCCAATAAATGTTACCAGGAAATAAAGGTATGGTGAGAGAAACACATAACTGTTATGACTCAGCTGAGACAACAAAGGAATGAATTAACAGATAACAGAGGGAAAAAATCTTTAAAACTGTAAACAGCATGGTTAACAGTGTTCCGAGTACATGTTGTGTATTAAGATCTAGTAGCAGTGAGCAGTTGAAGGGGTTTTTTACATTATAACAGTTAACAACAATGTAAATTTTTAAGAAAACAGATAACAGCTAATAATTAACAACCAGTTAATTTCAACAGTTGATAAAACTGTTTAATAAAAACAATCAATTAATATAACACATGTATTAATATTATAATACTGAAGAAGCTAATTATAAGATAATTATTACTGGTAGCTGTTCAAATTGTAATCTAATTAAAAATTCAATCCACCATATTGAAAATTTGTAACAAATAACTGACAAAAAACATATAGAGGAAGCGTGTAATCATCACTTTCAACCAATTCCTTTTTAGACACATATGGAGTCGTCAGACGATTGTGACGATTCTGTAGAGAATGGACCCGAATATTCAGCGATTATACAGCCACCATTGATTAAACAGCTTAAAAAAATTTTGGATGAATATCCAGATGATGGGCAAATTTTGAAGGTAAGATTTATTCATGTGTTTACATGGCACACAGTTTGTGAAAGTAGTAAAGATTTCACAAAGTGCTATAACTGTTCTCAGAAGAGTAAGCTTCCTATACTCAAAAAAGAATTAAGGTGGAAGGAGGATGGAAGCGAATACTTTGAATATATTTATTCATGATTAATCATTTATGCTTAACATAAAAACTCCTCCCTACATCAATCTCGGCAATCTTACTGATGCCCAACCCCCTTCCAAAAGGCATTGACTTCTAACTATTATAACATAAGTCATTCTGTGATATCATTTAATATCTTACAAGAAATGAAACTTTATTTCCTGCTCTGATTTTTTTAAGCCTGTTCTACCCAATCTTTGATGCATATAAATTCACTTATTCTAACTTCTATCCTTATATCTTGTTACATTAAATTGTTGTATTGTATAAGTTATATATAAATATGATGTTTGTTTGTTTGATGGTGTTTAACACCACTTTCAACTATATCATGGCATCCAGTTTTTATTGGGGGAGGAAGCCAGAATACCCGGAGAAAACCCCTGATCTGTGGTAGGAAAACTGACAATCCTTGTCAATTAAGATTGGAATTGAGTACACCCTGCCTGCAGTGAGAATCGAACCGCAATCTCAGTGTTGACAGACCACGTGATCAATAGTAGACGAACTACCTTGACCACTCGGCCACTGAGGCCCTATATAAATATGAGTACTATGTATATATATATGTATGTAACTTGCAATGGAAATAAATTTTAAAAAAGGAAAGGGAAAATGGAAAAGGACCATGAGTTATGTACCTTCTGTTCACTTTTAAGGTCGTTTAAAAATTAATGGCAGAAAAACTGAAAAAGCGGCACACTTTCTCTACCTATGCTGGAAGTGGAGCCTGGATGTTGGAAGTATTTTTCAAAACTGAATGTTTCACTAGCTGTCTTTTTCTTTATTTAAAAAAATATGTATATGGAACCACTGCCACCTGTCAGGAAAAAAAACCCCTACCAAAACCTATCAGGAGGCTGCTAATGTTTACAGCATTTTGGTTATGAATATCCATATACATGTCACAAGCTATTTAAAAGGTTGCTTTAAAACTGCTTTTAGACTGCTTCATATATTTAATATTGTTGTTATATCTGTTTCTAGGAAATTATTCAAAATGCTGAAGATGCAAAAGCTTCTGAAATGAAAATACTGTATGATGAACGCTGTGTTAACCCTGATGATGGAACAAAAGGAAAACCATTTCGGAAATATTTCAAGGTAGTGTTTCAAAATTTGTCCCCTCAATTAACATTTAATTTTTTTCTGTATTCATTAGATTTGATGTGCAAAAAAGGTTAACAAACTCTGTCAAATCCTTCGCCTCGCTTTAAAAATTTTATTTTATATTAAAATATTCTGGTTCACAATATTGCCGAATACAATCTTTCTCTGTGACATTGTATTAATTGTAGGTTCTGTGCCAAAATTATTTAACACAGAAATAGGTGCCTTTAATGGTCCTCTTGATTTTTTGTCATTTAATGTATATATTTTATATTTTACTGATAAAAATGTCATATGACCTACCGACAAGTTCTCATCATAAGCTGAATCAAATTTGATGCTGGGACCATACTGGGAGTGTTCCTAGTGCTCGATCCACAGAGCAGCCCAGCGCGTCCCCAGGTGGGGATAGGAGAGAACCTCTTGTTGGGGGCTTGTCAGGTCATAATACGGAAAGCTAGCCGCGGACCGTAGTGGGTAACGTGTTTGGAGAGTGCCACGATAAAGACCCCTTTTGTAGATTTCGAAAAAGAGTAGGCTCATTGTAGCGGCTACAAAAGGCTAAATTTTCCGCCCTTACCCAAAACTCCATACATTTCCAGTGGCAGTCAAAATTGTATTCCCTGTGACCCATCCCACCCCCATTTTCCGTTGATTTATTGTTTGTTCCCGTCCTGAATATAGCTGAAATACTGCTCACTGGAGGTAAAGCAGACATCCAATCAATCAATCAATCATATTTGATGTACCTATAACTTAAAGGTACAACTATATACAAGGATTGCCCATTTTCCTCAAGGTACTTCAGCTTCCCTTACTCTAATAAAAACAAGATGATACAATATAGATTTGATGTTGCTGAAAGTCCCATTAAACACACAACAAACAAACAAACAATATTATTTTATTCGGTATTTTGATGGTAGGTACCAAAACAAACAAAAGATATTTTTTTTATTTTGATTGCAGGGACCAGCTTTATGTGTGTTCAACAACAAACAGTTTAAAGAAAAGGACTGGACTGGTATGCAGATGATAAACAGCAGTGTCAAAGAGTTTGATCCTGTCAAGATTGGTCGCTTTGGTCTAGGGTTCAAATCTGTATTTCACATTACAGGTATGTATTAATAAATAAGAATTAATTATGGTCGAAAGAGATAAAATTAAATTTATGTTGGGACAATTGAAGGTGGGTCAAGGTCACAGTGTGACATTGAATCAAATCTGTGAACCTCTCATAACCTTGTTGCATATTGTCGAACTTTCACAGTATAGTGGCTCTGAAGTAGGACTTAGAAGTAAATCCATGTCCAGCGCATAACCTTTTTCATGATGGATTGTCAAGTATGTGACACAATTAAGTTCTCACCACACCATGATAGTGTTTATCCTGAATGATCTGGTCACTACATTTACACTGGCTCAGGCTGTCCGGTAAACATGAATATTTTATAGCATTCGATAAATAAAATATCAATATTTATTTATCTGTATGACCACCATAAATACAGGCAAAAAACTGTTAAATGAAAATGCATGGAAACAGAGTTACAGTGCGAGAAAACTATGAAAACACAAATCAAAACTAACTAAAAGAAAATAGTTATATACAATACACAGTTCTACATACAATACAAATAAACATAATTTAAATATTTTAAATTGTACTGACTGTGTGGTATATGCCACAGATTGCGTTAGAAGCCATTAGAACATGTTTGTTTGTATGCAAGGGATACCCGAAATGTGGGAAGTAGAAACATATAGTATACTAGCTGGAAAATAACATTTAAATATGAGGCAAAGTTTGCAAATACATGTATAGATAAAATCAAATAGTAATCATAAGTATATCACAATTTTTCATATAGAAATGATGCAGTAAACTGTAAAAAAAAATCAAAGTGATGAAGTACAGTATATACAAATAAAACACAATTACAACATAGATAAACAATATATATGTACGCATGTTAACTACTCAAGGTCATAATGCCATATAAAAGCAAAGTTGTTTTCAACCTTTTTTTTTGGAAAAGTGAGGATGTTCCAGGGGAGTGTTAAAATACTTATATACATGTACAATTATTTGCCCAACCAACATTTCACAAGTACTTGTAGGATGCCCAATTTAGGTTGAAACAATTATTATTAGTAGTGAATGTCTATACACTCATGCATTTTTATGATCTATGAACATATAAAATTTTAACCATTCAGAGACAAACAAACGTTATTTTTAAGTCTAGAGCATATCTCCCAAAAGCTTTGACATGTTACCTAGATGTGGATGATTAGGATTAAAATACTAAACTATGGTAATTATTGATTTATCTCCCTTGTTTGTTTGCAGATTTTCCAATGATTATAAGTGGTAACCAAATGCTTGTTCTGGACCCACATCAAAAGCGGGGGGATCGTGTCTGTATCAAAATGAAATTGAATAAAATGGACACGTATGAAAAACACCTTGATGTGTCACACTGTTTGAATGCTTTAGAGGGTTTATTTGGGTTTTCCAAGGAAACGTTAACATCTGGAAAATTTAACGGTACACTTTTCAGATTTCCCTTGCGTGATCGTAAAACTACTTTATCTGATAATGTGTATGACAGAAAAATGATTTTAGATCTCTTTAATGCATTCAAAGCAGAAGCATCTGTGGAACTTATATTTTTGAAATGTTTGGAGCGGATCTACCTGTACATCTCAGATATTAATGAAATCAACTTCTCAGTTGAAATTTCTGAAAGCTGTTTGAAAGAAGTAAGGGAGAAAAGGTTGAAATTTCGTAAATACATGAAATCAGTCGGATTAAAATCTGCACCAGAGACGTTTATGGAAAGCTTTAACATGGTAATTGTAAGTCAGGATAAAGATAGAATTAGAACGGAAAACAGTTGGTTTGTTCTGCATTGCTTAAAAGGTGGTGAAATGTCACGTGATCTTGAAACACTTTGTCAAGACGATTCTCTGTCGTATAGTCCTCATGTAAGTATTGCTGTACCTGCAGAAAGTGATGCAGAGTTCAAAGGTCATGTCTTTTGCTTATTGCCACTTCCATTGGAGGAAAAGAGTATGACCGGATTTCCTGTCCATGTCAATGGATATTTTGCTTTGAGCCAGAATAGGAGACACGTTAAATGGCCAACTGCTGATCAGGAGCGAAATAAAGCACATACAGACAAATCAATCAAATGGAACAAATGTTTAGTGGTAGAGGTTTTAGCAGAAGTCTATTTTAATGTTGTACAAAAACTTGTACAACTTCATAAAGAAAATAGCACATGGGATATAATGGACATCTACAGAGCCATACCAGACCACAGAAAGATTACAAGTCATTGGGATCTTATCTCAGACCCCTTGTTCGAATTATTGTTGAACTTTCCCATTTTGTACACAGAAAATAATGGTGGAAAATGGATACGACCAGAGCACGCTGTTTTCAACATATTTGAAGGACATGTGACATCTGGTAAGACAAAAAAATTACAAAACTTAATAAGATTATATTAAAAAAGACAGAATTAAATGTCAACATAGATACAAAGCCTATAAAAATATCATGCCTCAAACTTATCCATAACAAGTTCACTGCATCTAGTTTCAATGATACACTTACTTTTAGTAGAGTGTTCTGTGTGACATAGAGGCATAAAGCACTTCATGACTCAACCAGTCAGCTGTCATTTATTGCTGCACTTTCCACATGTTAAGCACAAATGATAAATCAGCTGTTGAAAAGCATTAGAAAACTATTTGACTGCATTCTGAAACATATTAGTTACACTTTTGAATATTTTAAATTTATAAATTTATTAATTTATAAATAGACTTATCACATATAGAACATTGAACAGTATCTGGAGACCCTGTTATGACTAAGGTCTAGACAAGCAAAATCCAGCTACACAAAAACTCAATCCAAAAATGCATAAATGCAAGCAACAAACACTTAAATCAAAACAAAATAAGATGGCTGGAAGTTTTGCCTTTTTATGACATAAACAGTATTAAGTCTGAGGTACAGTTTTATGATGTATGTATTATTCTGTTGTACATTGATTGGATTTAAATACTTTCATAAGATGCAAGCTTAAAATAAGTTTTAGAAGTTTTTGCCAAATGTTTAAAACACTCTGCAATAAAGCTGGCATTGTTATCCAGTCCTTATTGTGTTGATGGCAGCACAAACTGGCATAAGTTAAATCAAGATCAGGCCACACAGCGTAACTGCTAGTTGAACAAGTGATCATCATCTGGTTAGTTCTCTGTAGTATTATGTTGTCATAAAAACAAACATAGCAATGTAACTCGTCTTTTAGAATCACATTAACTAATTCTATTATTTTCCAGAAGTAAAAGATACTATTCTTGAGTTGATGAAGCAGTTAAACATTGATATGGTGTGTGTTCCGGATCATGTGACATCTGTGATAAAGGCTAGAAAGATCAAAATACAAACACTGACACTTGATTTCATTACCAGATGTTTACAAGAAAATGATTCCTACCGAAAATTGCCATTTGAAAAGAAACTATACCTACTAACATACTTGATGTCTGATGGAAACTATTCTAAAAGACTAAAAGGACTAGAATTGCTACCTTTAAAAAATGGCACATTTTCTATATTTGGAGATAGGAATCACGACAAAAAGGTGATTGTTTGCCAGGAAGAAGTTGATATCTTTCCTGGACAAGAAGACATCTTTGTAAGCCGGGACATTCAGGACAGCATCTATGATTGTTTATTCCAATTAGCCATGAACCGTAAGTTAAGGACTGTCAATATGAAACTACTTAATATACTTATCACCAAATTATGACAATCATTTTCATGTGTTAGTTTTTTTTTATTTTTATGTTTCCCATTCTTCCGTCTTTCTATCTATAAAAGATTTGCCCAAAGCATATCTACACCACCGTTAGACATTTTGACTTCAAACTTAAAAGGTTTGATAGATCATGACCTCTGTCTTAGCAAGACTGTCGTTCTTGTCTTCTTTGTTAAGTGTCAGAGTACTGAAAATTGTGGCTTCCTCAGATGAAAGCAAATTTATTTTCTGTTCTTACTCATTGGCATGCCTTCTTGCTGTTGAACATTTTATTAATAACCCATTTATTTTCAAAATTTTTGAAATTTATAAATTCTTGAATCTATTGGAAAGGAGATTTTCTAGTTTCCCAATCATGTCCAGATCCATGGAAACACAGTTGTAGATCAAGAAGCCAAGACACTGCACTGTTAGTTTTATCTTGTAGAGGTTGTAGAGACCAAGTTGTTTTAACACTGTCTTCATGGCACAGGCATTTCAAAAGAAATGGGGGCCTCTGTGGCTGAGTGGTTAAGGTAGTTTGTCTTCTATTGATCACGTGGTCTGTCAACACTGAGATTGCGGTTTCGATTCTCACTGCAGGCAGGGTGTACTCGACTCCAATCTTAATTGACAAGGATTGCCAGTTTTCCTACCACAGGTCGGAGGTTTTCTCCGGGTACTCCGGCTTCCTCCCCCATTAAAAACTGGACGCCTTGATATAGCTGAAAAATTGCTGCAAGTGGCGTTAAACAATATCCAAAACAAAAACAAAATACAAAATACAAAGTTATATTTTTAAATATTTCCACGGCCTGTGTATACACCATGAAACAATTTACTTTCAATCATGTCTTGATGGGCTGTGTTGAAAAAGCCCACATTTGGGAAAGTTTTTATACCGGTCGTTCTTATTCCACATTGCTTACGAGTGTAGGGTGCAACACTACTTTACAATTTTTTAAATATATTGATTTCTTAGTAAAATGTAATTTTACTTTTGGTATGACTTAATTATAGTTCGTCTAGTTTATTATACCCCCCGCAAACTTGTTTAGGGGGGTATATAGGAATCACCCTGTCTTTCTGTCCGTCTGTCTGTCTGTCTGTCCAGATCCCTTGTAAGCGCAACTCATCCTAAACAGATTGATGAAATTTAATCAAACTTAGCATAAAGGAAGTACATTATATGTAGATGTGCATGAAGGATTTTTATTGACCTCTGATATCATTAAGGGGAGATAATTGGACTTAAAAGCGAAGTGGGTGGTATCGCTTTGTGAGCGTGCTCACAGTCCACACTTGTTTCAAATTTTTTTTAAATCTCATTAACTAAACAGTAAGAAAACTTTTGCTGTATCAATAAATACAAATATTGCATCCCTCTGCAATTTTTTTTTCCATATAGGCATATTTTAGAAATATCTTTTATGGCAAAATATATTTATAAAAACTACCGTTAACTAGTAAATCGCGTCTCATGTCTAGGCGAATTTTTGGATTGCAATTTACACAATGATCTTGATAAAACAACAATTTAAAGTATTTTTAACATAAGTAACAGAATAAGTTATTTTAAACATAAGTAACAGAACAAGTGTCACAAGTATATACTCACCTTTTCAGAAGAACTGATATTGATAAACTTTTTAAGTTGCCTTGCTTATTTATTCGTTGTATGTATTGAGTTTAACTTGTACATGTTATTGTTGTTGTTTTTGTTAGCCATGGCTTTGTCATTTTCTACTTAGATTTAGTGTTATATTTTCTGATTAGTTCACAATTTCTTATAAGATGTATGAAAGGTCTTAACAAAATGCTAATAATTTAAGATTATTATTGTTTCAACATTTTATATTTATTTGATTTCAGGCCTGTACCAGTTATTTGTTCTTGATGATCTTGCTGATAATGAAATAGCATACTTACTAAATAAGGTCATACAAACATACATTGGAACAACAGCTGAGAGACTTCTGTTATGGAACCAGTCAAGTGGGATGGTTACAGGAATAAAATGGCTTGAACAAGTTTGGAATTTTTTGCAAAAGTATAACTTGGACAGTTTTAGCCATCTGCACATAATTCCTGGCATTAACCAGTTATACAAAGTTTCAACCCTCTTCCTGTTAAGGTCTAGCATCGGCTGTAGTGATATTCCTTCATCTGTTTGTAAATGCTTGGAATACCTGGATATAGTAGTTCTTGAGTCATTGCCCACTAATATTCTAAGTCACAAGAACATTAAGAATTTTGTCGGATTACCAACAACAGAAAATGTATTCAGAATGTTGGAGAAAGTACAAACTGGTGGATATGCTGCACAGATGATTCAGAAATTTAACTCGTCAGTCAGTGGCGAGGAAAGGTTACAGTTTGTCGATTATATCAGTGGTAAAAGAAACTTAAATGCTAATTTGGTGAGTTTGTTCTCTATGATGAACTTGTTTGTTGAGAAAAATTCACGTCGAAACGTGTCTGTAAACCAAGTCCGAATCATTGCGGAGACGGATGACATTCCAGTGAGGTACAATAAAGAATCAATAGACTGTACAGACATACAGTTTAGGAATCTGGCATTGCTACTGCATGTTAAAGTCATTAAAAAGGAGGAAGTTATTCTCGAAATATTGGAGTGTATGAGAAGTGGCACTCAATATAACCTGCTTGACCAGATGAATATGATGGCTTTTGTTTTGAAAAATCTGAGCTTTTTTCAATTGAAGAATCAGATGGTCGATATTGCTAAAGACATCAGGTTTATATACAATGAAAACAAGCAAGTAAAAAAAGCCTCAGAACTGTTTGATCCTAATGATGAAAGTCTGCGACTCATTGTTTTGGACAGAAACCAGTTTCCCAGCGTACAAGATCTACCAGTTGACGTGAAGATGCTTCGAAAGCTTGGTCTCAAGACCATTTGCAATGTAACTGCTTTGGATGTACTGCATTGCGCCAAGTACATTCAGAACAATTCATACAGTCTAACTGAGTCGATTAGGTCAGCGAAACTATTGGAAGTGTTACAAGGAAACACTGGATTGTTATATAGTGATGTTGAAGGTTACCAATTATTTCAGCATCTGTATAACATTAATTTCATTACACCAAGTCAAAGACCAAGTGACTTCCCAGATGTATTGCCTTGGTATTCAGAGTCGTCATCATATTGTCAACCAAGTGACCTGGTGAATCCAAAATATAGAAAACTAATTGGAAGTGTAAAGCCAATATTCCAAAGCACTATGTCTTTAGAACTGACTAAGTGCTTCAATTGGGAAAAGACCCCGGACATACAGGATGTAATTAAACAGCTACTAATAATTACAGAGAAATACGAAGAAAATTTTAAACCGGATCTTCTTTCTATTATAGATGACATTTACAGATTTCTTGCAGAGCGATGTGATGACATTAGCTCGTTTCAAAATTTGCAAAACCAGAAATGGATCCTTACAGAGGATGGATTTAAAATGCCAGATAAAGTGTATCTACATTCTTCACAATCCGATATCAGTTTGAAACCGTATCTCTTTCGCTTATCACCCGAGTTCCAAAAACAACAATTATTGGAAATGTTCAGAAAGATGAATTGTGCAGACTGCCAAGATGCTAAGCTTTTGATCAAGGTACAGGAAATGGTTAGAGAAGAATACATTAACAGTGGTAAAACTGAAACCATAGCTAGAGCAGATTTACAACTCGTTATAAATATTTTGAATATTTTGAAAAGAATACCAAACGATAACGATGTGGTTTCAGGTGTTCTTTTTCCTGTTAAACAACCTGACAACAGTAGAGTTAAACTGATGCCGGCCAAGAAATGTATTTACAGTAAGGATGGTGACGATCGGAACGAAGACGGATTGTTTTTTGTACATCAGGACATTTCACCTGAAATAGCATTACCACTAGGGGTAAATACTAAAAGCAAGTTAAAAGTCAAAGAATGTTCAAGACCTATAGATATTTACTCAAAAAACTTTGGACAACACGAAGAACTTATCACGAGGATAAATCGTATACTTTCAGGCTATCCTTGTGATTCAGGAATTCTGAAGGAACTTTTACAAAATGCAGATGATGCTAAAGCTACTGAGATGCACATTGTACTTGATATGGCTACTTATTCTAAAGAGAATTTATTCGCAGAAACATGGGAGCCTTTACAAGGACCCGCACTACTTGTTTACAATAACAGCTGTTTCTCTGAAGCAGACTTACGAGGTATCCAGAGTCTTGGCGTAGGGAGTAAAGGGGATGACCCAACAAAGACTGGACAATATGGTGTTGGGTTTAACGCAGTTTACCAACTTACAGATGTACCATCATTTCTTACTCGAGGACCTGATATTGAGACCGGTGAAACTCTTTGCGTAATGGACCCACAATGTCTCTTTGTTCCAGATGCAACTCCGCAGTGTCCGGGGAGACAGTATATTGATACAAAAATTCTAAAAGAAGACTATCCAAACGTTTTCACGTGTTATCATGAAAACTTGCTTATGGTTGAAAAGGGTACAATTTTTAGATTTCCACTTAGAACGGATCAGTTTAAGTCTAAGCTTTCTGGTAATAAGTTTACGGAGAGTTCCATCAAAACGCTGTTATCAGAATTTCAAAGGGAAATGCGAGAAATGTTGTTGTTTGTGAATAACGTGAACACTATTAAAGTTTCGGAAATAGTAGATGGTTGTTTAAAAGAAAATTATTCAGTCAATGTTGACATGTCTGTGGCTGACAATACAAAACGCCAACAGTTTTACAATGCAATAGATAATGCTGCTCGAAAAATACGCGAAAGCCTGACACCAGACTGTATACATGCTACAGAAATACAATATATAATTAAAGTTAGAGACAGTGTAGGTGATTGTTCTCAGTATTTAATTGTCAATCGAATAGGCTTTGAAGGGGATAAGAAATTACCTGATCAAATAAGTTTTGAATACAAAAAAGGCAACCTTGGTTTACTTCCAAGAGGAGGAGTGGCACTGCGGATAGATAATAATCGAAATGGAAAAGAAGAAGAGGCTCCAGGACGTATATTTTGTTTTCTTCCTCTTCCTCTTGAGACAGGACTGCCTCTTCATATTAATGGGCATTTTGCTTTGGATCATGAGACTAGGCGAAATTTATGGACAGATGACAAGGAAGGATATCGTTCTACTTGGAATACACATTTAATGGAGGCTGTACTAGTCCCATGTTATGTGTCTGCCTTGCATCAAATGAAGGAAATTTTATGCTTTGACGTCGAAAACACTATAAATGCAGTTATTTTGCGTAAGAAACTGACTTACTTTCATAGATATTTTCCAGATACTGCAAAAGTCGGAATTAGTTTCCGGATTGTAGCATTTAGCCTCTACCGAACTATATATAACAATGAACACGACTTGTTCCCGTGCTGCAGTTCTGTGACCAATTCAGATGTAAAACTCAAGTTTTACCCAATAGTAAGTCGTACCTTTAAATTTCCATGTGTTTTCAATACACTGACAAAGACTTTCAATACACAACTTAGAACAGTCTCAAATATTAGTGAAGGTATTTACCTGAGTCATTCGACTAAATTGGAAGGCATTAACAAAAAAATAGCAAAATTGGTTCATATTTGCAAGGAATTAGGAATAAAGTTACTAGAATCACCTAAAAGGATAATGAAGAGTATGAGGAATTCTGGTCTTGCAGTTGAAGAATTCACACCCGAATTTTTTATATTCTTCTTAAAAACCTACGACTCGGATCATTCAGACAAGTGTCAGATAGGACAGTTAGAAAAGAATTTGGATCAATCAACATTCAGAACGGTCAAGACTCTTCAAATATGTATAGAATTTTGCATGATGTGCCCAGGTTTTGAAGAACAGATAGAGGGCTTACCACTTTGCCTTACTAATGATAATGTCCTTAGACCATTCAGTCAGAATAAGCTCGTATTTTGTACACCATATTTTGAACTGTTGAAAGAATCTTCCGAGCAATTTCTACACGAGTCCATACACAGTTTTTTCAGTTCCGAAAAATTGAGATTTAGACCATTTGATATCCATGCTTTTGTTGAATTTCTACCATATACTTTAAACATGGAAAAGTATAAAACTATGAATAGATATGTAAATTGGAAACCAGATGGGGAAACATTGCCAAATATGCTGTGGATTGCAAAGGTATGGATATTTTTAAATTCCGTGGTTCGCAGAGCAGAGAATATACGTCCTCTAGAATCTAAAAATTTAAATACAATACGAGACTTCATTGTTTGCGAACTTACACCATTACTTCCATGGTGTCTTATACCATGTATTCAGATGCCAGCAATAGTTCTTAATGATGATTATTCATATGAACATATTTTGGCTCCAGCATGCCAGGCACAGTTTGTTGTTGACATTACATCCTTTTCAGAACCACTAAAGTCAGCTTTAGAACGACTAAATATACCACTATTTGACAAAGATAAGATTTATTTGGGACATGGCAATATTTTAGAAGATTTGGTAGTCAAAAGAACAAATCCTATTGGTTTGCTTAATGTCTTGCATGACCAGTGCGCTGCAATGCATAGTAGAAATATTACTAAAGATGACAGCATGGAAATAATGCATTTCTTTTGTGATCATCTTAATAGTCTGGAAAAGGGTGAAGATGCAGATACATTCTCAAAATTAAAAGCCATACCCTTCCATATTACAGTCTCGGGACAGAATGTCGGCATACCAGAAGGCCAAAGTGTATTAATTATAGACAGCATCACAGTAGCGGATGGTTTATATGAATGGGCAATGGCTTCTTCGACACTGCTTATTCAAACTACGCAAAAGCTTAACCGGCTTTATGAAAAACTTGGATACACAGATGCCAATTTAGACAGCATCAATTTATACAGAAAACATTTGCTTCCTAAATTTAATTTTCTACCCAGAGAACATCATTTAGTACATCTGCGGTACATAAAAAATACTCTACTGGCAAAACCAATGGGCGTAGACTTTGATGACCTGCAAAAGGATCTGATAACTGTATTGCAAAAAGTAGCATTTATTCCCGATTATGATGAAAATTTACAAAATGCTTCATTTTTTAAAGATCCATGTAATGAACTTATGAGACTTATGCTTCCAAATTCCATGTTTCCAACTGGCGTTTTGGGACAGTGGGAATGGCATTCTTTCCTTAGAATGTCCGGAATGCAGACAGACATCACAAATGAGATGTTTTTACAGTTTGCCAGAGACATAGAGCTCATTGGTAAAAATGGTATTACTGAAAAGAATCGAAAAGAAATAGAAGATAAATCGAAAATGCTATTGAAACATGTCTTCCTTAGTCAAAATATTGATGAAAATCTGTTTTCTGTTTTAAGACAAATCAAGTTCATTCCTCCCTACCAGGTAGACAAATGGAAGCAAATGGTTTGTCCACAACCAAATACGGAATTCCTTGTTTGCTTTGGCGAATCTGTTACCAGCGGTCAGGAAGATTTGTGTTGGACAAGGTGTCCAATCATCCCATCATGGGCTGATCCTCGGAATGACATCTTTAACATCTACGAAACACGGAGTAAAATGTACTGTTTATTGAACATGGAAGAACCTACTTTTTCCAATGTAGTCTGTCATGTGCAAAATGTTTGCGATGCTTTAAACCTGTTATTTCTCTCCGCAGCTGCAAGTGCAATAGCACCGAGTGTTCATATCTTAATGTCTAAAATTTATAAATTTTTAGTCTTTAAACAAAATGAACAAAATATTAAAACATTAATAGAAAAACTTTCCAAGAAACCTATCGTTTTTCTACCAGATCAAATGTTGTTTATTACTTGTGACCGTGTAGTGAAATATGCAAGACCAGAGGAAGTAATACATCCATATTTAGTAGAAGCTCCAGAGGTTTACAGAGAATTTTATGAATTGTTCGAGATGCTTGGAATGGAAAATCATGTGAATGTATGCAGTTTCATACATGTATTGAAATATATTAACAATGACGCATCCAATGATAAACTTCATGTTAATGAACTTCTGGCAGTGCAGAGAACGCTTCAAAATTTGTTCAAGTATTTGCAGTTACCTATGTTGGAGACGGATGAAAATAAACTGCTTCAAGTTGAAAACCTTTATTTGCCAACAAGGGACAATATATTAAACGATGCAAAATGCCTTGTGTTTTCCGACAATGACGTATTTGAACAGGCAATCGGAAACGATATTGGAATGCCATATGTTGCTAACTTGGAACAATTCGGTATTTCTATAACCGGTTCTTTTGTCAGAGAACTTAAAAAACTTCCTAAACATTTACAGCCACACATTTTGTCTTCCTTGGTAAACACGCGTCTACAGGAAAATTTTGAGCATATGTCATTGGACGAAAATGGCGAACTGTTGAGTAGCTTTTTAACTTCTCCCCAGTTTCATCGAGCAATACTGAGAATAGCTGCACACTCGCGAAAGAAAGACCACAGTCAGTCGAACTTTACTGAAGACGAAGTTCGTGTTTGGATAGAAAATATTCAGAACATTCAAATTAAACAAGTAAAATCGCTTGTTATTAATTACCTATTTAATGAAAGGATAGTTGGATCGAAGTTAAAGTCATGTTATTTTCAGAAAAGAGAAGGACAGGATGGTAGAAATATATTGTTTTGTGCATTTCAGACCCGAGAGATAAATGACTGGTTAATTGAAAACAGTCGTACTATAGATTATGCCATCCGACATTGTACTAATGGGGCCTTTTGTGACACTGGAGGTCTATTGATAAAAGTTTTGTTGTTAATAAACGACACAGAGAGAATTTCGATGCTACTTGATAAAGAGGAAATCGAACAATTTTCTATTTCTTACCCATCGCAAGCTTCACTTTTTCCCGCGTTAGGAACAGCTGTCAATCCTGATTGGCATCGATTTCTTGACAACAGCTTTACAACATTTGAAGAGGGAGAATATGTAGCACTGCTTTTACCAGAAAACAATGGAGATGAAAATATTCCTTCCCCGTATATTATTGCAAGAATTTATCGTCGATGTGAAATGACGGAAAATTATGATTTCATCAGCAATACCCTACAAATGTATGAAGTCAGGGTTGGAAATGGACGCATTGAACGACGACCTGCCTATGATTTGTACAAGTTTAATCGTAGTTTTCTCCAAAAATCAACAGAATTAGCCCCTTTCATTGACATTACTTGTAACTCCACAGTAGATGACACACAACTCGATAGTATTTTATCGGAGATTAAAGATAAAATTCGCGCAGTATGGACGCTGCCAGAAGATCAACGAAGAAAGATAATTAAAAGACTATACAAACAATGGCATCCTGACAAAAATCATGGTAAAGAAAATGTAGCAGTGGAAGTTTTTAAATTCATCAAACAAGCCGTTTTAGATTTGGATCTTGGGGGCAATATGAACGACAGCGTCCATGATTTCAACGCGTCATCGGGTAATTCAGAGTTTTGGTCACATTTCCAGACATGGGAAAAAGACGTAGAAAATGACCGAAATCACCAATCAAATACATGTGAACATGGAAGAGGTCGACAATATGAGCCTGTTCCGTCATATCCTGAAGCAAATCAGTGGATGCACCAAGCAAAACGAGATATTACAGCAGCCTCTCAATTTTTAGAAGAAGCCGACAAAGGACATCATTTCAATTGGATTTGCTTTATTTGTCAACAGGTAATTGTTATTACCGCATAATATTTAGTTTCAGTTTGTTATGTTGTTTGTGGGTTTGTTTCGGGTTTAACGACAATTTCTGCAATTTTTCAGCTATATCAGTTTTAAATCGAAGGGAGACGGAGTACCAGAAACCCATGAACTTAGTTAGCAAATAAAGGCAGTGCTTATCAATTATGGTTCATATCAATCACATTCTGCCCACAGTGAGGAACCACGTAGTTTGCGTGTAAAGGATAACTTTTTTAATAGTGATGGTTTACTGTTTACTGTTTCAGTTCTGATTACCGGTACATAATGAATTATGAGCGTATGTTTTATTCTTCTATCATCTTATCGTATTTACACAAAGCTATGTATCAAATGCAATTGATTGAGTCATAGCTTTGCATCAGTGATTTATAAGGTCCTGAAACTGTAATTCTTAAGAGTATTTTAGTCTAATTTTACTTGTAGTGTGTGGTAAAAACATTGAAAGCGATGCATTACCAGATAGACTCGAATAAAATTCCAAAGTCGAACAATCTCCAACAGTTAGCTGTATATCCACTAGATGATGAACTGCAAGCTATGGTTACAGAGTTATTGGGAATAGTTGGGAAACAAGAGAAAATGATGTACCCAGATCGATATAAACTTCCGAAAATCCCAGCGGATGAATATAACAGACACCATGCAGACAAAGCTTTAGAGATCACAAATCAAATTCTGATGTATGCTTCAGACAGACTTTAATCGTAGCTTTATGTTCAAAGCTAAAAAAATCCTATCATTTTGTTGTAGCATTTGTCTACTTTCTATTCATTAAGAACCGGTAGATGTTAGTTTATAAGGCTGATATATCGTAAGTGAAATGTAAATAACATTTTGTTGTTGATAATGTTATAGAAATATAAATAACATTATTGTGGTTTGTAAAGTTGTAAATAACATTTTGTTGTTTATAAAGTTATGTGGATGTAAATAACATTTAGTGGTTTATGAAAGGATTGGGATAAATTTGATACCTTTAAATGCATGGAGATGTAAATAACATTTTGGTTGGTTATAAAGTTATAGAGATGTAGATAACATAGGTATGTTGAGGAGGATTAAAATAACGTAGCTTTGTATATGTAAATAACATTTGGTGGTTGATCAAGTTGTGGAGATGTAAATAACATTTGGTGGTTTATCAAGTTATGGAGATGTAAACAACATTTAGTGTTTGATCAAGTTTTTGGAGATGTAAATACCATTTGGTGGTTTATCAAGTTATGGAGATAAAAATAACATTTGGTGGTTTATCAAGTTTTTGGAGATGCAAATAACATTTGGTGGTTTATCAAGATATTAAGCTGTAAATAACATTTTGTTGTTTTTCTGTTTTGGAGATGTAAATACCATTTTGTTGTTTATCACGTTTTGGAGATGCAAATAACATTTGGTCTTTTATCACGTTTTGGAGATGTAAATAACATTTGTTGGTTCATCAAGTTTTGGAGATGTAAATAACATTTTATTGTTTATCAAATTTTGGAGATGTAAATAACATTTGGTAGTTTATAAAGTTATGAAGATATGAACAACATTTATCAAGTTTTAAATAAATAAAAATATGAAGCTGTGTATAACATACTAGTATCAAGTTTTGGAGATGTAAATAACATTTGCTGGTTTATCAAGTTGTGGAGATGTAAATAACATTTTGTTGTTTACCAAGATTTAGAGAAATAAATAACATTTGGCAGTTTATGAAATTATGGAGATGTAAATGAAATTCGATGGTTTGTAATGTAATGTTATTGACATTGGGTGGAATTTGATATAATGGAGTTGTAAATGGCTTAGGTAGTTTGCAATGTACATCAGATGTTAATGATATTGTGTGGGTTGTAATTTAACGAAGGTGTTAATTACATTGGGTAGTTTGTGATATAATGGAGGGTAAATGACATTGAGTGGTTAGTAATGTAAATGAGGTGTTTAGACATTTGGTGGCTTGTAAAATAAAGGGGACGTAAATGACATAAAGTGGTTTGTAATGTACATATGTTAATGACATTGGGTGGTTTGTAATGTAATGGAGGTGTTTAGACATTATGTGGATTGTAAATTAAAGGGAATGAAAATTACATTAACATGATTAAGTGGTTTGTAATGTAATGGAGGTGTTAAAGACATTATGTGTTTGTTATGTACAGATGTTAATAACATTGGGTTGTTTGTGATATAAGGGAGGTGTAATTGACATTGGGTGGTTTTAATGTAAGGGCGATATAAATTACAAATACTACACTTTTTATTTTCGAATTTAAAGTTTTTGAAATGGGGGAAGCCACCCCTTTCTAAAAAATAATCATGTGTAACACTTTGTTCGTTGAATACCATATTTTAAACATTATTTGTATGAATACATCTGTTTATTCAAAATTGTGTTTATATATAGAAGTATATTACAAAAAACGTTTGTATATTTTGTTTGTAATACCTTCATGTTTACTAGGAAAAATCCAAATAGGCAGCACATCAGAAATCAATTGTTAACTTGAAAACTACTTTAAGGAAAAAATACAAAATTTAATCTCCTGTTTTTTCATCCCAACTGTTCTATAACAAATAGAGTAGGATATCCTTTTTCAAAAATAATTATTAATTTTATATTGTTATCTAGAATTTGAGTATAGATAGTTAAATATAATTTGACATTGTAAATTATACCTTAACACTTTTCTTGTAGCCATTTTTATTGGTTTGCAATTCTTTGTTTGTCGTGTATTCAAGATGTATGTATGGTTGTCCAAAGTATTTTTTAAAATGTTTTAATGAGTAGAAGAAACTAATTTAACTTTGATGAATACAAGCAATTACATTTCTAAAATAAATGTAGCAATTTAGCACAAATTGACACCAAAACACGTTTTCCAGTTTGTTTCAAACTGGTTTAAATACAGGAGTGTAAAATGTTTATAAAATGTAAACCAATCAGAAAATAATCAAGATATGATTTGTGTAGTTAGAAGTACTATTCTTATTATTAGGACTACAGATTTCTGTTATTATTAGGTACCACTATAGTAGTAAAATTTCACGTTTAGATGTATTATTTGAAATATTGTCAATCGGACAACAAGCAACACCAGAATGTTGTTTTATTAGTTTATATTATTACTGTAATATATTTTTGTAAATGATTTCATTTCTTATTTATTTGTATATTTAGTGTGATATAGACATTAACAAATTTTGTTAAAACTAAGTTTGCAGCATATTTAATAGTTGTAGATATGTATATAACATTTTAAGGATGTTTTATATGAAACTTGTTTTTGTATTACTCTTTTTATTAAACTTTTGTTTCTGTGATTATTTTCAAACGTTACTTTCATTAGGACTACCGTTACTATGGTTATTAGTATATCAACATACCAATAAAAGCGGGAGGGTTAGCATGCCATAAAACCTGTTTTAACACATCATTTTTTAAAAGCCTGTACCAAGTCAGGACCATTGCTGTAGTTGCTTCATTTTTGGTTGTTGGTTCTGGAGTTTGCCGGTTTCTTTGGCTTGGATTTGTTGATTGTCTTTTTTAAGGTTTCCATTTGTGTTCGGTATTTTGTTATATTATCTTCAAGTAACATTTTCAATTAGAAAATAACACTATGTTGATTTGTAAGTTTACAATATTAGTGTTATGTGTTGTTGTAATTGATTTTATAATTTCATTGTTTTTTGTATGAGAAATATACATATGTAAAAATTTTTAGTGGTAAAACTGTTTGGTCAACTGCATCACTAGTAGGTACTTTGCTTCAAGTAATGATGTCGTGACGTGACCTGATATAAACACATATATGCATCTAATATGCTTATATAATATAAGTATTGGACAAAATAGTAATTGTACACGTGTATTTATTATTGAACTAATAATAACATTTAGACTTAAAAAGTTGTTAACATCACAGAATGGTGTTGCATCACATTACAGCATTTATTTTCACTGTCTGATTGAAAACCGTTTTAATTTTTATTAATTTTGGATTGAGTAATATTTTAATGATATTTAATTAATTCCCGTGAATGTATGTCCGAGTTCGTTAAGTACGGTAAAGGTGGACATACGAGTTTTTATGAGTTACCTATTTTGCTAATTAGCTTCTACAGTCTTTGACACAGATTCCTGAACCTTCAGAGGTTACCTCCAGTTATGAAATTGTTTAAGAAATGTTTTCGTATTCTTCTAACCTTGTCATTTAAAACAACAGAGTTAAAAGTAAATAAATTAAAACTACATGTAATATGGCCTTGAACGTTTTGAGGTTATTCCGACTGGGATTCGTTATCTTAAATAATGATGTATAAGGGGTTTTTTAATCATTCCGCAATGATGAAGTTTTGAAAGTAATATTTACTGTAATTACTTCTCAGTGGCGGATCCAGAGGGGGGTCCAGGGGGTCCGGACCCCCCCCCCCCCCTTTCGTTTTGACAAGCATGGGGTCTGGACCCCTATACGGACATGTTTTAGGTGTCAGGAAATCGTCAGAATGCAGGATTTTACACCATTTCGTTCAGAGCTTCTAGGGGCCTTAAGCGGCCCCCAGACCACCTGCCGTAATACGACCTCTGCGAGGTCGGCATGGTGGCCTTCGGCCACCATGACAAATTTGGACCCCCCATTTCATTTGAGGCTGCATCCGCCCCTGCTTCTTGTAATTACACACAAGTGATACTAAGGTTTTGTATTGAACTTGCATTTGTTGGTTTAAATCTTGTACTCCTGCAGAATACTAGTTTTATTTAAATGTTTAATAAATATAAACATTTGTATGATAAGTCAACGTACATTAAAGTGTATATAAGTTGACAACGTATGTCCTGAATTGTAAGGTGTATATAACATTTGATGTATTATTTTGTTTTAAACTTGGACGAGTATGAAGTTCTAGGTTCTCCGAATAATTGCCACTAAAGAGCTATTATGTATAATAGTCTGGTGTATTTTTGTTTTCGCATAGTTTATAATGCATTATGTAGTTAAATTAAATCTTAAAATATCGTGTTGTCTGTTGATGACTATAGTCTATATTTGCGCCCCTCTCACAAAATGACCGATTTTGTTTTAGTCTTTTTAGTCAAAATTGATTTTGTATTGTTGAACATTTAATGAGCAATTTTTAATATCATTCGGACTATAAACCAACCCGTTATAACTCTTTAAAAAGATATTGTCTGCAAATTTCTAATATCCTTTTTTAAAGAAATAAACCGTTTACAATTTTGGGATCGTTCTAAGTAAATAAAATGTATTTTCAGATTAAAGTTTTAACAAAATCATTTATAATCAAATATTAGGTTCAATATATCAATTCCTGTCAGGATAAATTGACATAGGATATATCAAATATATGATATATCATACTATTCTGAAGCTCTCTACATGTTCGATTTACTTGCGATTGAGTTGTGCTCCATTTGCTGCATTCCATGTAAACATCGACACCATCGATATTTATTAGATTCTGTCGAAAATTGACATAATTTTGTTTTCTTTAAAACACTCGTTTATTTGCATAAGTGGATGTTAATTCATTAGAATATCTTGTTTTTATATTGATAAACAAAATCTCGTTTTGTGCAAAAAATGCATTACTATTGCCATGCAGATATTTACACAAATAGCAAAAAGGGGGGAGCAATTGACACGCAGCGACCGTTACAAAAAGGGGGAGCAAGTGAAAGTTATAATTTTAATTAGATTGCGTTGCACAAATATCTCAATTCATGTCTTTAAAGAGCCATACCAATGTAAAAATAGTAATTTTTAAAAATGTTTATTCATATAGAAAATCAAATTTAGAAACACATTTCTAAAAACCGTTTTGAAAAAATTTTTCGTATTAACAGAGATATACTGACAGGTGTACTTCAAACAGATCAGTGATCTATCGATCGGTAATTTCCGCTAAAGATCGAAAGTCTACGTCACATGAACATCCGATCTCCGGTAAACAAACAACAAACGCACGTGGTTAAATATTTAAATTCATTTTTTAACTTTAAGATGCCACGATGAGATCGCGGTGGTACTAGCAGATGAAGTGGGGTGAGATGTGTTGCAGCAAACTGTGGTAACACAAATTCAGATGGAGTTTCCATGCATTCCTTTCCGAAGGACACAAAACTCCGTGAATAAGGACAGATTTCTTAAAGTAAAAAGAGAAGATTGTGACGGTCTAACAGAATTTTCGGCTCTATGTTCGTTTCATTTCACACTTGAAAGCTTCCCTTTGGGAGACAGGTTAGAGAAAAACAAGTACTATCTTTAAAAAAGATAACCGACGCAGTAAAGATATAAATTGAGTTATGCATTGAACTACGAATCGCCTTTATTGTCATACAAATTCCCCGTTTCAATAGACCAGTAATGTTTGATAGAAATGTTTTTCTTTGTGGGGGGGGGGGGGGGTACTGACGGACAATTATTACTACGTGAATGAAATCATGAACCTATAAATTAACACTAGTCCCAGGTGAAACGAGTTTGAAATTATTCATTTCTACATGTGTGACCCCTTTTATTTACGTGTTTTCGATATTAACAGATTTACCAAGCATACAGTTAACCTAAAATTGATAATGTACATGTACATACAACTACATGTACTTTGCTGTACATGTACATGTATTCCAGAAAGTTTATGCTATTATGTATTGAAACCCAATGCCTAAGATATAGAAATGAAGATTTTCTGCGAGCACCAAAGCAGTTATACAATAATGTAAACAAATTGAATATTAGAAATATTTTAATAAAATGTTTATAGCTTAAAATTTACTGAATAAGCAAAGTATACTTTACAATTAGAGCCACAACTCTCTATCTATGTGTGTACTACGACGGACGCCCAAGAACAATAATACATTTGATTTAATATCAACATGAATATAAAATGATTGTTAATTTGTATTTAGAAATTAATTTAAATTTCTTCTCTTCGTCTTTTTTACCCTCCATAAAAGCCCGCTAAAATCCAGCGTGTTAATATGCATTTAATTTGCGCTGTACTTCAAATAAAAAAATATTTAACATTTTTGTACAAGTTGTTTGATATAACATTTTACAAACTGCAGCTCATCTCTATCGTTCTTTAAATACTTAAATTGCACTATGAAATAATTTTATAAACAAACAGACGGCAAAATCTAATAATAATAGTACACAATTTGAAAGGTGAATTACCATCCTGTTCCGAGCCCCTGTCCAATTTACCACCCTGTTCCGAACCCCCGTCCAATTGGTTTTTAACCAATCAAGAAACAGAATTACTAGAGGTGAAGTGTCATGAGGTCAAAGGGTAAAAAGTGAATATAATACCGACTGCGTCGGAAAAACAATATGTAAAATTTGTATAATTAGTATGATAGTTTTAATGACCCCCCCCCCCCTTTTCCCCTAAAAGACTCAATCCACGTTTTTTTTCATATTAAAATAGGTAAAGTGTATAGAAAGACATTTAAAATAATAAAATGGCAATGCCACGTTTGTTTCTGCCGAAACATTTGTCATTAAATAAAATACTGTTCAAACGTATTCTATTATTTCTCTTAAAAGATCGCCTATCTAATACCCCGTGGACTGGTTATATTCGATATAGAAATAAATAACAAAAGTTATTCAGTAGTCTGTTGTTTCGATATTTTCATCTTCATCAAAATCGTCGGAGTTGGAATGGTATGGTTCAAACGGGTAAGGAGACATACGAGTGATTGCCATCGATTCAGCTGCTGCACCATCGACATTATTTGCCACCCCGAATGATATGACTGTGAGCTTCCACACGACAGTGACTGTTCTTTGTTCGTTTAATTTTACACTTGAACGCTTCCTATTCAGAAACAGGTTCGAAAAAACCCAATATTTATATAAATTGTATAATTAGTACGATAGTTTTAATGCCCCGCCCCCATTATCGAAAAAGATCGACTTAATCCCCGTTTTTAGCATTTGTTTAAATATTAAAATAGGTAAATGTTTAGTAAGAAATTTAAACAAATAAAATGGCAATGTCCCGTTTGTTTTCTAAGAAACATTTTGCCATTACAATTCTTTCGATCGCCATAGTCCAATACCCCGGTGTTGCGATATTTTTATCTTCATCAAAATCATGGTTTAGATAAAATACCGGAAGTGACCAGTACGTGTTCGGGAATATTCGTCAACAGGTGCAAATCGTATGTTTGACAGTTTAATACTCTCTTGTTATAGAATATATTTTTATCGGACTTTTTGCATTCTTTTTAAACAGTATATACTATGTTTTTCCTTTAAAACTACAAAAATAATTTTTAGACTGGTATGGCACTTTAATTTTAGGCAGACAGCGGTGACGAACTCCCGATCTCCAGCACGCTACTTACTATTCCTGTTGTTTGTTACCAAGAATTCTCTACTTTTTATTTTATTTGTACCCATTCCGTGGTTTCATTTTTTTAGTTCGGATGAGCTTTTCTGTTCATATTTGTCCATTGTCTGTAGTTGTCGTCGTTGTTATAGTCGTTTTGCATTGTTTTTTGTCCGATTTCAATCAAATTTGTCATGTATTACAGTGGTGTAAAACACTATTGAAACAAATTCAAGTTGACGAGCATTTAGTTTTGTTGCCGAAAGTTTTCTCAACCCCCTCATCCCATAAACACGAGATGAATTGTCATTATACCTGAAACATTACTAAAAGTGACGTGAAAGAAAAAAAAGGGGTAGTTCAGCGTATCTTAGACAATCAGTGTGACAACATGTACGCATGAAACACTAACTTGAATTTAAAGGGTGACTACAGACAGATTTGAGATTTGTACTCATTTTTAATGAAGAAACCCATTGTAGCTTAAAACATTTAAATAAATAATACAACAATGAAGAAAAGTGGGAAATTTGTAGAAATTTCTAAAAGTTATTGCCAGATAGGTGAATATTTTTCATGACCATTGTTACAGGAATTGCATTTAAAGTTGCTAATTGTTGTATGGGTTGTTGTATATATGCGTATATAACATCCTGTCAAGGTAAATAATTATTGATTAGGCACATTTGGTTGCATTTTTTGTTAAATACAACAAAATATGTAACAGTGCATTTCTACTTCAGTCTGTACGTAAGTACACTGTCAGAACTCACTAAATGTTCATTATTTCATAAATGTTAACTAAAAATTAGCTGTGTTGCAAAAGTGCATTAAATATGTACTATAAATTTGAAAATAGAGTTTAAATCATTTTCTATTCTTCATCTTAATCCTTATATGCATACTCCTTCCAAGCAAAAACGTACTAATACCTTGAAACCGGGATACAAATCAGCTATTATGTCGATTTATTCATACATGAAAATTAATATATTGTTCCTCAATATACTTGTTTTAACACTTTGTATAGGACAGAATGGTAAAAATCATACATTAAAAAACGTGAGGCTCACTTGTGCTTATTAATTATCCATAAGTATCGATGCATAAATAAATGCTTAATAATGAGTCGTAATATAAACATGACCATATTTTTATTTTTCATCTGGGATCATAGAAACTGCTTGAGGTTTCATTCAAAAATATTGACCAGTATTCTATTCCAATCCAAGAGTTAATCCAGGTAAAATGTGAAGTTTTCAAACTAGAGTTACCATTTCGTTGCTGATATTTCTCCAAGGAATTTCTGAGGTATTGCACACCACCTTCCCGGCGTCATTCATGAATGGACCATAGCGGTATGTAGAATGTTATAGTTATCGAACGCAAAATATCGGAAATGTTGAAATTTTGAAATTAAATTGAATTATGTATTTATTTTCATAAAAGAAACCTTTCGTCTTTTAAATTTTTCTTGTTGTTCAGAGAGTCCTGATTTAAATAAAATATTAAAATATTTTATAATATTAAAATATGATTAATATATTTAGTATGAATAATTTTAAAACTGTGCAAAATACTAATTATATTCCATTTCTAAAAAAAATTAAATGTTTGTGGATGTTTTTCTAAAGATATGATACAATTCTTGAAATGAGAGAAAGCAAAATTTGGCTTCCGTATACCTACTTTCTGCTTGACATACATACAGTCAAAACAATGATCAACAATAACAAACCGAAAAACTAAAAATGTTAGTTTTTTCGAAACAATTTATATTATTTTGTTTCGCTTTTTAAAGTAAACTAGAAACAGCTTATTGTATAAAGTTTCTTATAAACTAGAGAAATTAGAGCCGGTTGTGTTTGTTTTTCACTTCTAATCGTTAACTTTGTGAAATACGCGATATCGTACGAACATTTAATGCGCTTTTATTTTACAATTTTTTTCAATAAATTTAATGCATATATTTACCTGAAATTAAAACTAATTAAATAATAAAAGATAGAGTTTCAGAGTAGATGTTATTCCCCCCTGTAAGGGGCCTCGGTGGCCGATTGGTTAAGGTAGTTCTACTGATGATCACGTAGTCTGTCAACACTGAAGTTGCGGGTTCGAGTCTTACTGCGGACAGGGTGTACTCGACTCCAATCTTAATTGACAAGGATTGCCTGTTTTCCTACCGAAGGTCGGGGGTTCTCTCCGGGTACTCCAGCTTCCTCCCCCAATAAAAACTGGACGCCATGAAATAGCTGAAAAATTGCTGAAAGTGGCGTTAAACATCATTCAAACAAACAAAAATTTTCCCCTATGTAGATGGAGCTTTATCAGCTGAGCTTGAGGCTGCTTAAGTTCATATTTTCCTGTAGAAAAACCAACAACACAAGAAATTGATAAATGTAAATAGTGAAAGCAATACAGTGACAGTGAAACAGAAGTCGTGATGCAGTTTGGAAGCTCTGTAACTTCCGCTATTGACTGTTACTCCCTAAATACCCAATCTTGTAATGATTTTTAAATAACGAAACTGGACACACATTTAGAAGTCAATCAGCTGCATAATATACAACCCAAAATTTCAGTTTTACAAGGAGAGTATTGATCCGGAATTAATAAATATTTATATATTACTTAAACAAGCTTGTCAATGTAAAACTGAAAAATGTTTTAGTAAACTCTCGAACAAAGATATAAATGATTATAGACTAACACCGATGGATTTACAGAAAAACGACAAAGCATTGCACATTCTAGTAAAATTACAACAGTCAGAACAGTCAAACTCTGCCAAATGTAATGAATTATTTAATAAACAATTCAGTTGGTATGAATGTTTCTTTTAACAGGCTTTTTAAGGGTATGAAGAGAATAACTTAATACCAACAATCTCGTTTTACAACAGATCTCGGTGTTGCCAAAGAATCTTGATTCTGAAGAAGTTTAACGGATACAATAGTTTTAAAAGCATACGTCCATGATGCATACTAATCTTTTAAAGGTTAGAACAGATTTAAACAATGAGAGGTATTTGTGTAACTAAATTTCTAATATACACAATACCGATAAATCATGTACTTTGTCGTAATGATAAATATTGTATATGTATATTTTACTTACAATCTATGTTATTGTTTTCTAATATTATTATTGATGCATGGACGAAATAATTATACACGTAATAATACAATGAAAATAGAATAGAACAGCTCATAATCTCATATACGATATATAAAATTTATAAGTTTTATAATTATTATAGATCACTAGCAGTCAATTTCCGTTATTGTGTAGCAATATTCAGTAACTTTAATTTCAATTATCGTAAGAAAAATAGCAAAGAAAACCGACCGAACAACAAGAGCCGAAAGCCAAGGACAACTACAAATCCGTTAGCTACAATAATGTAGCTCCTTTTTTATGGACGGAGCTACAAAGAGGTCCCATTACTCGTAATGGAGCAAAAACACTTTTGGGATTTACACATATTTTCCGCTATTTAACCTTTGTCTTTATTTAATAAATATGGTTTCTTTCCTCCGCCGTTCATCTGATATGTCTACAAGGTCTAATTAAATAATTGTAACACTTTTTCGTAATGACATAATTAAAATTGTGGAGTGTAGAATTTCGGAATCGTATCGGTAAAATTTGTGATAAGGGGACATAATCATAAGTTTCCTAAACAAGTTGTGGGCGCAGATTACACCTAGATGTTGTTTTATGTATAGGGCTTATGGATGTTTGTGAAAATATGACACTTTGATGTGTTTGTGCAAGTTGTGGTATAGTCCATAAGGCACATTGATGTTTGTGCAAATTGCACTTGTGATATGATGCCTTGTTTAATGTCAATAAAATCTTGAATCTTGAATTTTGTTTATGTGCAGTTGCAGCTGAACGTTTATTTATGCAATTTAGAATTAATTCTACATTTGTTTCAACTGTCTTCTTAAAGCAAGGCAAATTATTTAATCTTTTTAACTTATTCATGTATGTCATGTTTATTTTCCAACCGAACATGCAAAAAAAATTGACGTTTGTTTTGATGGTATTACTAAGTAGTTGAGTTGTAATTAAAATACCTTATGGTTACCAATTTTGTGGTTCCGGGTGTAACCGCACCATTCTTGTGTATGTATATATAATTTATGCAGATGTCAATAATTTAAACCAGTAAATTAGCTTTCTTATGCATGCTGTGGGTGCCGATGACACGTAAATGTTATTTTATGACTATGGTATTTAGAATTTACAATGGTGCATTTTATGTTTTCGCAAGTTGAAAAGTGGTGCAAATTGACCTTGTTATGTATATGTAACGCTATGGTGCAATACGCACACTGTTGTTTGAGCAAATTAATTGGTGCAAATGACACCTTGTTGCTGGTGCAAATTGCACTATTGCATATGGCATCTGGAGTTTTTTTTGTGTGTGTGCAAATTTCACAGTGGTGCATTACGCACCTTGATGTTTGAACATATTACTCTAAGCATGTGGCTCCTTGACGTTTGTGCAAATTTCACTAGTGCAAATGACAGCTTGATGTTTGGGTATGTTGCATATAGCATCTTGACTTTGTTTTGTGCATTTGCACACTGGTGCATTACGCACTTTGATGTTTGAGCAAATAACACTGGTGCAAATGGCACCTTGATGTTTGCAAATTTTCACTGGTACAAATTACATCTTGATATTTGTGCAAGTTGCAATGTTGCTAATGGTATCTTGTTTTGTATGAATTGCACAGTTGTGCCTAACGCACCTTGATGTTTTAGCAAATTACACTTACAAATGGCACCTGGATGTTTGTGCAAAATTTAACTGGAGCAAATGAAAGCTTGATTTTTGTGCAAATTGCACTGTTGCATATGGCAGCTTCACTCTGTTTTGTGCAAATTGCACAGTGGTGCAATACGCACCTTGATGTTTGAACAAATAACACTGGTGCAAATGGCACCTTGATGTTTGCAAATTTTCACTGGTACAAATGTCATCTTGATATTTGTGCAAGTTGCAATGTTGCTAATGGTATCTTGTTTTGTATGAATTGCACAGTTGTGCCTAACGCACCTTGATGTTTGAGCAAATTACACTGGTGCAGATGGCACCTTGATGTTTGTGCAAATGGCGCTGTTGCATATGGCACGTTGATATTTTGTGTGGCACAGTGATACATATGGTATCTTGATGTCTGTGCTATTTCACCTTAATGTTTATTTATGCCAATTGTACAGTGGTGCATTTGACATATATTAATATATATTTTGTCTTTTATTTAGCTCTGGTACTGTACGATGGCAGTTGACTGATGGCAAGTTCAATTATGGTCCTGCCATAAAGAGAAGGAATACTGCAAGGACTAAGTGTCCAGCATACTGACTTAGTAAGAACTACTCCGGTAAGCCGTCCGACAATAGTGTGTTGTTTATGAACATGTTAGCAGAACTATTGTACACTAATATTACACACACTCAAGTCAATTTTGACAATAATTTATAAAAATGTTACCGCAAGCCTTCATGTACAAAATGGTGGAGGACTTCGTGTAATGGTGCTGGGAGTATTTCAGTGCTGGACAACATGTAGAATACTGCTCATATGTGTAACTTTAGGAGTTAATATGTCTCTTCTCCAGCAAACTTCGATTATATTGACAGCCATCATGCAGTTTTGTTTCCAGACAGAGTAGAGCACACGTGGAATCTCTACACCAATTGAAACTATAGTTTTATGTATTTGAGTGTCGATGCCGTAGAGGCTTTGGTCCTATGGAATTTTGACTAAGAAAAGATACAAGTGACTTTCGCCAAGCCCATTCCAGGTTTAGATAATATTGTGCTTTAAATATGACCCTCATACCACACAAGTTTTATGTATGCTGCATGCACTAAGGCAGTGTTTTAGTTGGACAGTTTTACAGCTGCTATCTTTAGAAGGATGGGTTTCTAAGGCGTTCTTTATATATTTAAAAGCCCCGTGCGGGATCCGGGTGGCTAAAAGAATAGACCGCAGTCGCGCTAGCTTGTCGTAAAAGGCGACTAAATAGCGCCCAGTACCCTGACCGGCGTGTCAGGTCGGTTTGCCTAAAGACCGACTGGGATGTGTGCCCCAGGTGGTTGAATGGGGTTGTCAGGCCATAAAACGGAAAACCTGACCGCAAACCATATTAGTGCACCGTGTTGGGAAAATGCCACGTTCCTCGCACGTTAAAGAACGCTGCTGTAGTATTCGCTATGAGTAGGGATTTCGATCCCGCTACAGGAGGCTAAATTGCCCGACCCTATCCATCCTCCCATTTGCCAGTGGCAATCTAAAATCCGTTACCCCTATTTTTCCTTGTGTCCCATCCCATTTTCATTCATCATCATTTCATGATCATTTTATCATCCATTTCATGTTCATCGCCTGAATATAGCTGAAATATTGCTGCTCGGGCGTTAAACACCATTAATCAATCAATCAATCAATTATATATTTAAAACACTTCGAAGATTACGAGTCACAATCTTGCGAAAATGAGCCGCAACGGGGGGGCCTTGGTTTTTTCCTAAAAAAATATTTTGAAAAGGATTTTTGATGAAAAAAATATTTTGGAAGCAGAGGGTAAGAAAAAAAATATTCTTAAGAAGGATTTCTGCTATATCAAATAATGCTAATAATGAAAAAAAATATTCTGTCGCGACGCCTTAAAAAAATAAATATTTTTTCGCGGAAAAAAATTTTCTGACCAAAACAAAAAACCAAGCCCCCCCCCCCCCCTTTCAAGTTAAATGGTCTGTCCCTAAGGACCTCAACTCTGTACCCAATAGGGCGGTAACTGAAAATCACGGTAGATTTCACTAAACTTCATTAAACCGGCCACCTCTGTAAACCGGCCATTTTTCTCTGTCCCAGTGGTGGCCGGTTTAGAGAAGTTTCACTGTACATGTATTTTACACATTACACTTAATCTACTGGTTTTAATGATAATTCTTACATTTCTATCTTTTACCTCAGGCCATGTTATGCAACATCTAATAGAAGAAAAATAGTTCAATTAGCACCTTTGGTTAATCTGGCTGAACTTTAATTGACAACCGGTTAAAAGCAGATAATTATGTTAATCCGTTTAACTCCCAATTAGTAAAAATTACACGTTTACACCAAATTGCAAAACTCATTCTCATTGGTCATTTTCTTTAAATTCCATAGGGCATAAAAGTAACTTTACAAGTTAGTTGATGTAGTTGAAGAAAAAGACGGGAGTTACATATTAGGAATACATTATAGATGACATGTTACATATATTGTTATTGTTAACTGTTGAAATACGGATGTAAATAAATATGGAAATGTACAACGACTTCGAGTCTATGTTTAAACAGATACAGCTAGTTCCCCCCGAGAGACATTTAATAACGACCAGGATAACAAACATCCCCGGTCATACGTGGTGGAATCGAACCCGGTTTCCTAGTAGCGTACCTCTCGTCTGCCAAGTGGAGAAATGGACAACTAACATTTACTAGATAAGCTAAAGGTTTCCGTCTCGCCTAATTCTGCGACAAGTGCTAATATGAGAAGGCGCAACAAGAGAAAAATGTCTTAGCTGGCAACAATAACGTGCAATTATTAACAATGCAATAGGTTAAATATATGGTGAAATCTGTACAACCAAGTTCAACGTAAAAAAAATCAAGATGGATTTAACAAAATTTGCACCACAAAAATTCAAAGGAGATTTTACAGAAAACGCTGACAGATGGTAAAAAACATTTGAACACTTTGCTACTTTGTGTGAATGGGATGATCAAACATTTTGCACCGCATTTCCCCTATTCTTAGAAGAACATCCTCAGATTTGGGTTTTCCAGCTTGAAACAGAAATTACAAAGCAAAAACAACTTTTGAAAAACCTTATCTTATACAGACTTTGTTTCACGTTTTTGATACGTCCTATGTACCTACACATCATTTCTTATATAACGACTTTGTCCTCATTTCTCACCCAAGCTTTGACACAACTTTTCACACAGTTAAGGTTTAGTCACCTAATTTAAGACCATAGTAAAGTGCTCTCGACCAATGAAATTGTCCCATTTTGTATGTCTTATTCATGAAGACGGTGGCATATTATCTTTTGTTCAAAATTAGTCTGTGTAATACATAAATTTGCCCGAGGCTCATTAAATATGTGTAAAAATTGTGAGCTGAAATTCAACAAACAAAGAATGCAGACATAATTTGAACAAAAGATCGGTAATACCCATATTATTAAGGCCATAATAGTCCGGAGATCTTCATGAATAGGACACAAAAATGGGACAATTTCATTTTCGAATTCTTCCGAAAAAAAAAACAACAACACAGCAAAATAAAGTTTTTCACAAAATATACGATGGATTTGCATGACATTGAAATATGCAAATCCTAAAATAGTACTAAATCACCATCGGAAATGATTCCTATAATTGTTTCCGTGTAACGTTTTAAAAAAATTTTGGATGGACGGACAGACAAACAATATGAAAACATTAAGGTATGGCCCAAATTAACTTACAAGTGACATTATCATTTTCCCTTATAGCAAATATAAAAATAAAGTCTCCCTCAAAATTGAAGTTTAGAATTATAATAGATTTTAAAATTGTATGCATACAAATAAACATTTTATGTAATTTAAAAGGAAAATGAAGCACTTTTTCAAGCTTGGTTTCATGGAAAATGGATTATCTTACCCTCCACATCTTCTCTCTTGAAGGTTTATCTTGTTTATGGTAAATTTAACTCATTGTATTAGTAGTTGCACTAAAAATGACAAAATCTAATCACCTATTATTTGGTATCATGATTGCTATAATCTCTTGAGCACTTTACAATGGTCTTAATTTGTAAGAATATGATAATACCTGTCTTCATGATAAGTACTCGCTTCGCTCGTACTTAATCATGAAGACAGGGATTATGATATTCTTACATATACATGTAGTTTTGTAGATTGAATTGTTATATTCTTTGAGCGCTAATTGTATCTTTTTTACCGTCACTTTATTGTTACGTAATGTTAATTCGTTATGTTAGATACATGTATGTATGGTGACATTAATTCTTTTATTTCTATTGTTAATCTTTAATCCTTAATTGTATGTTTTTCTCAGTTGTATTGTTATGTCATGTTACACGTTTTGTGTATAATGTAACGACTGAAGTTTAGACTTCAGTCGGAGTCGGGCTTCCAAACTGACAATATCCGATAAGTGACGAGTCGAAAGAAATAAATATCATTCTGGAAATCTGTATTGTGTTGATCATCGCTCTACCAGTCTGTGAGTTAGTTCCGCCAGTAGTATCTGTTTCAAGGCAGGTGACTAGCGTCAGTCACTGTCGTCGTTTCGGCATCTTCGCCAGTTCAGCAACAGTTCCAGTTGCAGTCGTATATCATATTATATGTAAAATATATAAAATATTCGTATTCTATTGTAACAACAACGTGTTGTTACATTGCTACAAACGTACCAGCAACTTACTGATATGCAACAATTTCTAGCTACCAAAACAGACCGCATCTTGGGTATAGACAGAACATTTAATTTAAGGTCAGTTTACGCGACAAATCTAGTTTACAAGAATACTAAAGTTGTTTCCAAAAAGACAGGTGCCCATCCAATATTCTTAGGACCTGTTTTTTTTGCACTGGGAAGGTTCATTTCTAGCATAACATCACTCACCTCCCCTGTTGATTCGATAGACTTTGACATTAAAGCCCGTGAAATAAGTAATAACTTCCCACAATTCGACCCATTTTTTCAAGGACATCTTATAAATCGAATACGCCAGCAATTGATTATTCCTAAGAGACAGCTTAAACAGGACCGCTTATGGACTGTCAATAATTGTGAATCCATGAACCATGTCTTAAAACAGGCAACTGACTGGAAGCCCAAACCTATACCGGAACTGATACAAGATCTGCACAATATTGTGATTAATAATAATTAAAGATTAACATGTATATTTTGCTTTGTGTAAATTACTTGCCCTAATTAGATAAGTGTGATAATCTTTAATGGTTGACTAGTTTTATGATTAATGGCACGTGTCCAATGAAAATATTTATATGCTATTTTTTCAATAACCATTTTATGAAAAGTCACCAAAATTTGACAGGTGCCTTGTCATCTTCAAATTAATATATCAGCATTAAAAAATTAACAAATTATTCATTCCTTCATGGGCAAGGTGCATATCTAGGGCTAAGTGCACTTAGCCCGGGCTAAGCAGCATTTAGACGGACCCACGGGCAGTGATTTATGTGTTCTCACTTGAGGAACTTACATAATTTGATATTTTAAGTTTTAAAATAATTTCAATAATGAGGCATCTGGGATTGTAGGTGTGGACATATTATTAATGTATTCATCATATTTTAAATTGTGTGTTATATTTAACAGACACCCCTGTTGTCTGTTATGAATTTTTACAATCGTTTTCATGGTATTTTATCGCTTTCCCGTTTATCCCTAAAACAATAGGGTTTTGGGTTTTAGTGCAAATCTACCAGTAAAAACTGATACACTGTTTCTTGTTTCACACATCTCGGGTTGGGAGGACCACGAAGGTGCTGTTTGAATCCGGATTGAATGTATATACAATTTTTTTTATGCTTATTACCAATATAATCTTAATTAATAATATACAGTCGCCCATAAAAGTGGCGGTTTTATGCCATTCTTGGTGTTAGTTTTTATTGATGAAATCAAACTGCTTGCTGTGTGAAACATGAATTATGATACATTGCAATTTATTCCATATTATTTTATTATTTTTTGTGGAATTTATACTTGTTCATGAATACGAATATTCATCTGACAAACTGTTAGAAATTTTTATTTTTATGTTGTATATATGTATATACACTTTACATTAGCTACGTGGGTTAATACCTCTTTATTACTTTTTATTTTTTCCTCTATTTATATATTATTTTTCTAGCTTTGTTATAATGTTATGACTTGTTATTTACTACTAATGGGTATTTGTTTTTTCCTCTCAGTTTTTCACCACAGGCTTGGATGGGGGGTTTTGTCACAAAACGTTTGTTTCAATACTGTTGCCTATAATATCCCCATCTTTGATCTGATGGGTTCTTTATTATAGTAGTTATGATTTCTATCTATTTGTATGTATATATGTTTTATTATTTTTAATTTGTGTTTTCGTCATTTATATTTATTAATAAATGACATTTTCAATTCAATGCCGAGTTTCTTCTTCCCTCCCATCAAACAGCCTGTGTTGACAAAAATTCCATTTATAGCTCCTTGAATATTTAATTAAAACTTAAGCCTTATGCTTTCAAAAGATAAAAAGTAATACTTATATGCACAAGCGGCTAATGAAACTAATAATATAAAATTATAATACTATACAACTTTTATATTTAAAAAAGAATGCACAATTCTCAAATTATTTTTAATAATATTTGTCATTACTTTTATATATAAATGTGTATATTAAAAAAAACTAATTTGAACACATTATAATTTGTTTTGCATTGAGAGCTTCTTAATTTCAATAACTTATCATTAATTGCTATACAAAACAAAAAAATGTTCTAAAATATACTTTTTAAAAGTTTTGGGACCAATTTTAAATGTGCTGGGACCATTTGTTCAAAAGTGAGACCAATTGGCAAAGACTTGGGACGAATTGGCTGGGACCAATTTGCATGTGGGACTAATTGACCAGACACCGTTCAATAAACATCCTGTACAGAGAATGCAAGTTTATGGCTTCATGGCAGTACAATTAAAGCTTTATCAGGATGACACAGCATGTATTAAATTTCAATACTTTAAAGGTGTTCTAAATAACAAATATGTCACAAATGTTTACTAGGTAACCATAATTCATTGATAATTTTATTAAATTATGAACTATAGTAGTAGTTTTTTAGTATAAAAAATAATGATGCCACGGGGAAACAAAAATAAACGAGGAACTCCATAAATGATAAAGATAAAAAATAAAAGTATATATAAAAATGGGGAAAATGGTCAAATATAAATAATAGGATAAAAAAAACATACAATAATTTTATTATTAATAATAGCAGTTTGATAAATCATATAAAAATTTGGTGTTAATTCTACACAAGAGTCGTTCATTGATAAACAGAGTTATCGAACCTAATTATGACAGCAATAGTTGCATATGATTTAAGAATGGAGTCGAGCACACCCTACCTGTTGTTAAGTTTGTTTGTTTGTTTGTTTGATGGTGTTTAACGCCACTCTCAGCAATTTTTCAGCTATATCATGGCGTCCCGGAGAAAACCCGGAGAAAACCCCCGACCTGCGGTAGGAAAACTGGCAATCCTTGTCAATTAAGATTGGAGTCGAGTACACCCTGCATTCAGTGAGAATCGAACCCGCAATCTCAGTGTTGACAGACCACGTGATCAATAGTAGACGAACTACATTGACCACTCGGCCACAGAGGCCCCTGTTGTTAAGTTAAGACTAGAACTCGCAAACGTGAAATTAAATGAAAATGTGGAGAAAAATAACGGACAAACTACTATATTGTTTGTTTGAATGTTAACGCCATTTTTACTAATTTTACAGCTATATCATGGAATCCAGTTTGTATTGGGGAGGGGAGCCGGAATACCCGGAGAAAACCTCGACCTTCGGTGTGAACCAAACAATTTTAGATAAATACGTCTTTGACAAAACATCTCGGACACGTTTCGGCATAAAGGAGTTGAACGGATAAGATTGGGTACCTGAGAAAATGGTGACGTCTAGGCGATACGAATCGGACACGTTTCAGTGTGTATGAGTTAAACGGACACGATTGGGCTAGGACTTACGTCAATCGGACACGTTTGGGCGGATCGGACACGTTGGGAGTGTTACATATAGGTTGCTGATGAATAAGTGAAATGTGATCTTTTCAACTTAGAGCTAGTCTTTTGTTGTTGATATTTCTCAAGAAGTAATATCTTTAGACCGTTTCAACAGTCATCATTCATTGCAGTCTCTGCAATATTTTTCTTTTTCAGTTAGATAATTTGTTAATGTCAACTTCGATTTTTGGTCGTCCATTTTTTAAAGCTTCAAAGTCTTTTATGTTATAGTTGCATTTTAAAGATACATCTATTTAAGCACGATCTGAAAAAGATATTTCTTAAAATATTGATCCTAGAGGATCCCCTAAAAGTAATATATACCATTTATTTGAAAAAAGTAAAACTGCTATTTTAATGAACTCCTCAGCGTCTGAATTATACGGGGGTATATAAACAGCACACACATTAGTTTCATAAATGTCCTTTGAGAAACGAAATTAATGCTTGACTAATTCGGTCTAAAAATATGATAACGAATAGAGTTGCTTTTAATAGTCAACAATTATTCCCTCGGTATGTCTCCTCCCCCTTTTTACTTGCAAAATTTATTAAAATGGTAAAATCCTTTAATATTTATTACAGTACTACTACTAAGTTTCTAATAAATAATTAAAGAACCTTACTGAGCACGCTCACAATACCTCACGCCTTCCCATTACATCAAGGTGGTATTTGGTATTTAAATTGGTATATTGATGTTTCATGAAAATCCACGAAGAAATTAAAGCGCTATCCAGCCTACAAGATTGAATATACACGTACATGAAAGTTGTCTAAGTTCCCTTCCCCAAAATATGTTCACCTTGACAAATTTCCCTGAAAACCAATCCCATCCAACCACGTACTATATGTAACAATTTGACAGTTTTATGAAAATCCATGAAGAAATGAACGGATATCCAGGCTACAATATTGAATATACATGTTCATGAAAGTTGACTAAGGGCCCCTCCCAAAAATATGGTTAATCTTGACAAATTTTCCTCAAAATTAATCCCATCCAAGCACCTACTATAAATAATTTCCCAAAGATTCACGAAAATCCATGAAGAAATGAAAGCGCTATCCAGGCCACAACATTGAATATACATGTAAATGAAAGTTGACAAAATCCCCTAGACAAATGTCCATAAAAATCAATCCCTTCCAAGCACCTACTATAAGTAACAATTTCATAAAGTTTTAAGAAAATCCACGAATAAAAGAAAGTGCTATCCAGGCGACAACATTGAAGA
This sequence comes from Limnoperna fortunei, assembly GCA_944474755.1. Classification (NCBI taxonomy): domain Eukaryota; kingdom Metazoa; phylum Mollusca; class Bivalvia; order Mytilida; family Modiolidae; genus Limnoperna; species Limnoperna fortunei. Next base: position 44,727,097 of record OX104116.1, on the reverse strand, counting down.
AACATGTACATGAAAGTCCCCCTCCCACAAATATTGTCCCCCTCAATGAAATTCCTTAAAAATCAAACCCATTCAAGCACCTATTATAAGTAACAATTTCACAAAGTTTCATGGAAATCCATACCGAAATTAAAGGATATTTAGGCGACGGACTGACTGACGGTTCAAAAACATTACACCCGGGCAACTTCGTTGCGTGGAGTATAATAAGGTCACTTTGTGTTTTTTGACAATGTCCTGAATTATGTGGATTTTTTTGGCGAGATGTCTGGGAGATGCTTTAGGACTATAGTGGATCTGTGGCTAAACCCTGCTGAAGGTTCAGGGTGGTGCGAATACCACCGGAAGCTCAAGACATCATGTAAATAAAACAACACGTATTTCTTAATTAACTGATAGTAAAGCAATCATAATAAGCATAAAAAGACAATTTTTCTTACCAAACTTTTTATCAAACATACCAAATGTCCAATAAAATAAATGGCAATCTGCTGTATTAAGCCTTTTAAGTTGTAACAGCAAGGAATTTCTCAGGTACTGCACACTAATTACAACACCCCCCCTCCCCTTGGTACTAATTTCAATTTTTTTTAATAGGTAAACTGAAACCAGTGGTTCCAAAGACTTGAATTCGTTTTTGAGTGTTTGAGGACCTACAGCATAAGCTTTATACCACATTTCAAGTGGCTGTGATATGTGTTTGGTGAAAACAATGTGTCGGAATATGACAGGCATCATATGAGCGGCGTTCTTCATAGAGGGACCTTAGCTACGGTTGTAGTTGATCGAACGCAAAATATCGGAAATTTAGACTGCTTATTGAAACAAGTGTGTGTTCGTTGTTGAAGTATGCTTGTTTATAGCAGGTACACAATTTTCATAACTCAAATCATTGCATTGTATCACACATGGGGTTATAACTAATTTTGGGTACGGTTTACTGAACTATTGCTCGAAAATATAGTTCGATGTTTGCATTTACAGAAGTAAGTACTTTGTATCTGTAATATCGTTTTGATTATTTTTCAGGTGTAAAACAGTATGTTTTGTATTGCGAAATGTAATAATTTTGTTCTTAGCATTTGAATAAAAGTATAATTCTGTTCATATATTCTTACGCGATCAAGCTGGCTACATGAATGATCATATAAATGCACGTTCAATCTGCTTTCATCTGAATTGTTAATTATATAATTAACGCATAATAAGTATGTCCAACAATAATGATCTTCCTGCTACTGTTTTTAATGGTTAGTTAAACAATTTTCGTGATGTAAACAGTTAATATTCAATGCTGCCTGTGCTTCTGAGCTGATCATCGTGATGAATATATAAACTTGTATACCAGTAACACGATTTGCACATGTAGATCTTTGATCATCTTTGCAAAATAAAATAACACATAAGTCAATGTATTAAGAATTTCGAATATTTTTAAAACAATTAAGCGATAACCAGTCCTTTATCCCAATTGGGATTGCAGATTTAACAAATGGTACAAATGTAAATAATTTGGGAGGATGGGACAAAGATGGCACACCGACTTGATGAGGGAAGTATTACGAATTTGTAATTCCTGGAAAATAAAATGATGAAAACGTTTCTACTTTAGCATTTTCTTATTATTGGTTTTATGCACTTTTTAGCTCACCTGACGGGTCATGTGAGCTATTGCCATCACTTGGCGTCCGGCGTCCGTCGTCGTCGTCGTCCGTCGTCGTCGTCGTTAACTTTTCTTCAAAAATCTTCTCCTCCAAAACCACTGTAGGGATTGCTTTGAAACTTTGAACACATCATCAGTAAAATGTTCTCTACCAAGTTTGCACAAATCATGGCCTCAGACCAACTAACATGGCCGCCATGGCTAAAAATAGAACAGGGGGGGGTCAAAATACAGTTTTTTGATTATAGTTCAAAAAGTATAACAGATACAGGAAAACCGAAGAGACCTTCCTTCTTCAGCATCTAAAGCTCTACAAAACACCCCATTGGGTCAAAGTTGTATGATGACTCCTTGTAGGAGTTATTGCCCTTTAATTGTCAAAATTGATGATTTTTGCCTCAAAATCTTGAAAATTATTAGAACTAGAGAAAAAGTTAGCATTGCTTAATTGTTCTGCTCTATGAGGGCTACAGAAATGACTTTAAGGGTCAAGATTGTCTGATTAACCGTTTAAGAGTTATTTCCATTGAGCTGTCTTTTTTAATCGGTTTTAATTGATTTTTTAAAATCTTCTCCTCTGAAACAACTGAAAGTACTGCTTTAAAACTTTGTACACATCATCCGTCAAATGTCCTCAACCAAGTTTGCACCAACCATGGCTGCAGATTAACCAACATGGCCACCATGGCTAAAAATAGGACGGAAAAAAAGGGGGGGGGGGTAAATACAGTTTTTGGCTTATATTTAAAAAGTGTAACAGATACAGGAAAACCGAAGAGACATGCCTCCATCTGCATCAAAAGCTCTACAAAACACTCCATTGGGTCGAAGTTGTATGATGACTCCTTATAGGAGTTATTGCCCTTTTATTGTCGAAATTGATTATTTTTGACATTTTTGCCTCAAAATCTTGAAAATTATTAGAACTAGAGAAAAAGTTAGCATTGCTTAATTGTTCTGCTCTATGAGGGCTACAAAAATGACTTAAGGGTCAAGATTGTCTGATGAACCGTTTAGGAATTATTCTCCTTGAACATTTTTTTAATCAATTTTACTTGATTTAAAAAAAATCTTCTCCTCTTTAACCAATGAAAGGACTGCTTTGAAACATTGCACACGTCATCTTAAGGACGTCCTCTACCAAAATTGTGCAAATCATGACACCTGACTACCTACATAGCTACGTTGGCTTAAAATAGAACAAATGAAAAAGGGGGTGGGGGAGTCGAGGGTGTTTTCGACTGATAGTTAAAAAGTATAATAGGTACCGCAAATTTGAAGTGAACCTCCCTTCTCCCTCTAAGCATCAAAAGCTCCTTCTTATAGGAGTTAATTCCCTTTAAAGGTCAAAATTAATGATTTTTGCAGAAGTGTTGGGCAATTCCTTATAGCAAAGAAAAGCTGGATAAAAAGGGGTTGTTTGGTTTCAGGTTCAGGTGAGCGATACAGGCTCCTGGGAGCCTCTAGTTAATTTTCCAGTTATTTTGTTGTTGTCGCATCAAACAGAAATTAAAAAAAAAATTAAAATACAGGTCTCAAGTGCAATTTCCTGCATCTTTCTTTTACTTTAAATAATTCAAATGTCCAAAAATATTAACTGGTTTATTTAATATGCATGCCTACTATTTTTATACGACGGAAAAAAAAATGCAGGCGTATAATAGTATGATGCTGTCGTCTGTGTCGTTGTCTGTTGTTCTAGTTATCCAATTGCTTTGAAACTTTACAGTGATGTTTCTGACCATAAAAGGATGGACTTTTGTTCAAGTCATCCAAATCTATGAAAATTTACAATGATTTTCCATACCATTAATAGATAAATGGGATTGATGTTTGGTGTCCCATCTTTTCTAGTTTAAAAATTAGGGGCCCAAAAGTGGCAAAAAATTGTACTTTTTTTATTTGTTTCCACAATAACTTTGGTTCTGGTTTACAGATTGCTTTGAAATTTTACAGTAATTTTTCTTATCATAAATGGATGAATAAGATTGAGTTTGGGGCTCTTCCTTTTTCCGTTTAGGAATTAGGGGCCCAAAAGGGGCAAAAATTAAATTCAAACAATAGAATAAACTCAACAATTTTATTTTTGTAACTGGACATTTTTTAAAAAAAGAGATAAACACAAAAACTGTTAGTTTCCCGTGTAGTAATATTTGACGTCAAAGGGTGCGTGTCTTCATGGCGATCAAATTTTTTCAATCCTCTAAAAGAAAATATTTTCCAGCCAATCAAAAATCAGTGTTCTCGCAAAATTTATTTATAGTAATATAATTTTACAACAACCTTGAATTATATATTAACATCAAAGAAACATGATGTTTCGTATTTTTTTTCTTGTGCAGATCTATAGTCCCGATTTAAATAAAAATGTTAAAATACGTGTAATTTAAATATTTAATGTGAATAATTTTAAAACTTCGGAAAATACTAATTATATTCCAGTTTTAAAAAAATATATGGGGGCGAAATGTTTTTCTAAGATATCACGATATAATTTTTCTAATTACACCTCGTATAAAAATGCTGGCTTTTGATTGGTCCTCATTTTGCATCGATTTCGTCATCACCGGGGTATTCGACAAAAAATTACCCGCTGTGCCGTTGTATTTGCTTAAAAATAACCATCGCATATTATTATCCTGGAAATATTCATTCGGAAGTTTTGACTTTTACCTCAAAGTAAACGTAGTAATCGATTTTGAATACCAGATAGTTCCGATAGTAAAGAGCCAATAAACAGCACACAAGTGGTCTAGTATTATCACTCTTTGAAATTATGATTTTCGGTGTACTTAAACAGATAAGTGGCTGAGAGGATTTGTGAAAAATACCAGTCTCGAGAATCAAATTTCCCTCGCTTAACGGCTCGAAAATATATTTCATCTTTTGACTAGTTTTTATCACAAATACCCCCCCCCCCCCCGACATGATATATCTGTTTAAAATGAGAGATGGCATATTTTGGCTTCCGTACTTTCTATTTGACACTCGTACACTCAAACAATTATCAACAATAACAAACCGAAAAACTAAAAATGGGAGTTTTTCGAAACAATTTTATCCTAATTTTGTTTCGCTTAGAAACCGCATATTTTATAAAGTTTGTTCCAAACTGGAGAAATTAGTGCTTGTTGTGTATGATTTTCACTTCTACTAGTTAACTTCAGGAGATACGCGATATCGTACGAACATTTAATACGCTTTTATTATACTTTTTTTTTCAATAATTTTTAATGCATATATTTACCTGAAGTTATTACACATGTTTTCAATCAGTTCAAATTATTAAAATGGAATAAAAAGGTTTCGGGATTCACGTTTTTTCTGCAATCATCTATAAGTTATTAAAATTTTGGGAAAGTACAAATTAAAAATTATAGTCTGATGTTTCACGTGTATTTTATACCATTAAAATGCTGAAAGAGTGGCATATACAATATAATTCATGGGCATTTTACATATCAAAATGCAGGTTTTTTATTATTTAAGAAAGAACAGATTTAATTTTAAATTGTAAAAGCTGAACAATTTATATTGAAAAAAAGTTTGTTTTAATTTTAAGGTATAACATCGTAAACTAATTATCAGTGAGATGGTACCCATCTCTGTGGACCCCGCCGTCCTTGAGGTAAAGGTCAAGGTAATCAACCATGGTATACGACACATCGCCTTGATATTATCTATCCACATTCCAAATATAAAAAGCCTACCTCAAATGATGAAAAAGTTACAACTCGGACATGAATTTGTCATTCAGAAAGTAATAATGTGACCTTAAGGTCAAAGTTCAAGGTCAAAAGTCAACAACCAGGATATGCGACACATCGCCTTGATATTATCTACCCACATTCAAAATATCAAAAGCCTATCTCAAAAGAAAAAAGTTACAGCCCGGACACGATTAGTTCGGACGGTCGGACGGACGGACTAATCATTATAGGGCGCCCGCCACAAAGTGGCAGGGGCCATAATAACATTAGAATAATAATCTTAAAGTCTCAGTTTTTAATTTGTTTTAGTAATATATGATTTTAATTTTTGTTTGAAAAAAATATCAGTATATCATTTTTTATAGTTATAATTTAAATATTCAAATTCAAACAAGGACTAATTAGTGTGATTGACTACTCCGACCGACGCAACATCTTATCTACGTCATCTAGCTTAATCTTTGTTCTATTTAGAACTGTGCACTTTACTTGTGCTTATTTCTCTATCTACGTGCTGGTAATTAATTTGTATTGTCACAATTTCAAAATATATGACATATTTTGTAATAAAAATATTTTGAATGTTTAATATATTCTTTTTTAAATAGGTAAAAATCATCAAATAATTAAAGATAAAGTCATTATTTAAAATTTCCACACAAAAATCATATATGCCTATTTCAACACAAATATAATAAATTGACAAAATATATAAAACACAGTTATCATTTTTCTTTCTGCACAGAGAAACCTAAATAAAAACTATATACTTTCTATACATTCTGTACCCATTATAATTACACCTCATATAAAAATGTTGGTTTTTAATTGGTCTGTAGACAGCGTAGTTTTCGCACATTTCCTGATTTTGCATCGATTTCGTCATCACCGGGGTATTCGGCAAAAAATTACCCTCTGTGCCGTGGTATTTGCTTAAAAATAACCCTCGCATATTATTATCCTGGAAATATTCATTCGGAAGTTTTGACTTTTACCTCAAAGTAAACGCAACATGAGTAATCGATTTTGAAAATCGGAAACGTTCCGATAGTAAAGAGTCAATAAACAGCACGCAAGTGGTCTAGTATCGCCGCTCTTTGAAATCATGATATTCGGTGTAATTAAACAGATAAATCATGTCTGGGAGGGGTATTTGTGAAAAATACCAGTCTCGAGAATCAAATTTCCCTCGACTAACGGCTCGGGAAATATTTCATCTCTCGACTGGTATTTTTCACAAATACCCCTCCCAGATATGATATATCTGTTTAAAATAGGTTTATTTAAAACTGACATCGGGATATCCCCTAACAAAGTCGTAAATGAAAGCGACATTTTGATTAGCTACATGCAGGTATGATGTAGCCAATCAAAATAGTGACTTCTAGCCCGGGAATTTCCTAGTAGCTAAGTTTGTCAGGTTTTCGTGGACACATGTGGACACAGAAACCCTGAATTGTGAGGATGCTTGTCCATGTAAAACTGATAAATGTTTGAGTAAGCTCTGGCACAAAGATTAAAATGAATATAGACTAACACTGATGTATTTATAGAAAACGAAAAAGAACTGCACATTTTAGTAAAATTACAAAAGTCAGAACAGTAAAACTCTGCCAAATGTAATTAAGTATTTAATAAACAATTCAATGGTATGAATGGGAATGTTTCTTTTAACAGGTTTTAAGGGGATACAGGACACCATCCGCCATTTTTAGTGAAAATTCCAAAATAGATAGAACAGTTATGGTAAATTTAATAATAATTTCTTTAATTATTAAATTCTTAATTTCAATAAAATTAAAAATAATAATGAAAGTCTTGTACCTTTATTATTACTTCAATTTATTAATGGTTGAAGTAAAAAGTTTTCGTTTAAATGAGTTTGGTATGGGCAAAAATAATAAAAAAGAGGTTTTTAACAAGGGAGGTAATTTTGACCAAAAATACCATTTTAAGCACTTTTTCACTAGTTTTTACCCAATCGACAAAAATTTAACTCGGAGACCCCTATTTTTCTTTCCATCACTAAAAAGTATACCAATTGCTTGACATTATATAACAAATTCAGAAAATTTCATTGGACAGAATTTTTGTAATCTTTTATTTTAGTGCTTTTTTCCGATACTCTGTATAATCTATATGAAATTTTAAAATTTCAGTGTTCAACCCATCGAAAATAAGCTCTGAAACCCCTATTTTTTATTCTGAATTATGATAACTTGTATAAAAAGCTAACAATTTGGCAAATTTAAAGAAAATTCATTTTCAGTGAAAGTGTCCTGCATCCCCTTAAGTGGATGAAGAGAATAACCAAATCGTTTTACAACAGATCTCGATGTGTATTTGCCAAAGACTCTAGATTCTGAAGAAGTCTGTTTCACTGTATTAAAAAGAGGAGTGGACGCTGATCTTTTGTCTACTCTTCCACGATTATTGACATTGCGGGTTTGACAATAGAACGACAGCTATTTTTGTTCAAAAATGTTCGAAAATACTTAAAGAAATACAAAGATGAGGTCTGTCCACCACTGGTTGCTTAGGTAAAATTAAATATGTCATGTCTTTTAAATTAAAGTTATACAAATTTGAATTTCGTTCACATTTTGATAAGTCAAAGTTTTTTTTTGGTAAATCTAAACGACTCCAATCAAAAATTTAAAAATATTTTACTTCCCCCCCCCCCCCCCCCCAAAAAATAAAAAGGATTAAAAAACATTATAGTCTTCGCCAAAGTAATTTGACTCAGTATAATTTAAAATCAAAGTAATGAACATATTATCTCAAAATACGAGTCGGTGGTCGACTCACTTGTGTGGTTAAGTTAGCCATCACTGTCGTGTCCACACTAAGGTTAAGTCAAGCTTTACTTCGGAAGGGTGTGCTCGACTCCAACTTTATTGACGATAGTCTCGATCACCCAGACGCATATATAATAGCGTCTGGGATCACCTTATTTTAATTTCGCTACCAATAGGTGGAGACAAACAATTATTCTATTTTTAGGGCCTTATTTTTAAACCAGGAAAACAATGCAAACATATCTATACTTATAATATGACGTCACAGTAAGATTCACTCTTGATTATGCATAACAATAATATTTGTTTAATTAATTGATAAAGTATTATTTTATAAAAATATTCAAATTTACACTTTGGTACAATTTGTTGTAAACTTCTTGATATGAACGGAAGTATTTTTTAAGACAATAAAAATATCATCCAATCAAAAATTACGCCCAGTTTTGGGCGTAATGATAACGAGTTTAATATAGAGCTGAATCCCGACGCACAAATGTAATTAAGCGTCTGGATGATCGAGACTATATTGACGACAATGGTATTTTAAGGAAGTGATCTGGTACTCTGTCTACCTTTTTATACACACTTGACGCCGTGATATAACTAAAAAAGTTGGTTTTTTGTTAAATGTTCGTAGATTATTTTAAATGTACGTATATACTAGTCATTCTATAACTTTCAACCATTAAGTAAATGATTGGACGGAATCCTGTAATGATTGATATAGCACTGGTGATTGTACAATGAGTTGATAAAGTAATTACCGAATTGAGTAGTCAAAAAGATATTTTAAGTGAAACCTGTAACGAAATATTAAAAATTATGTTTTGTTACTAAATGGTTTAAAGTTACATTATAAATAAACTGTATAAAAGTTTAACCAGAGTTAAATGTTATACCTAGCTCGACTTAACACATATTAAGAAGAAAAGTACAGACTGTTAAAAGTAATATTTAAAGGTATGAACACGTCAAAGTTAATTTTGTATGTACTTTTAAAAAAATATCAGTCGTGGTTATATTTGAAAATATTTGGACTAAGGTCTCTTTACGAATTACACCGTTCTTATATTTCATAACTACTCCTTTTAACTGTGTAAACAAACACATGACACAGACTTAATTCTACAATTCTCGCTCTGTTTCGTGTATGATTTACTTTTCATCCAATATTATAATGTTTAAAACAATATCGGTCCTAATTGTAACAACCCATTACATGTCTCTGTGTATTTGATTGTGCTTTTTGTTTTCAATAAGAAAAAAATCTAAAGCTTTGATAAATGTTCAGTTTCTTCTTGTCTTTTAAATGCGTAATGCATGAGCGGATAAAGTAGTTATAAACGCACGTACATGATGCATGTAATCTTTGAAAGGTAGGACAAATTTAAGCAATGACACGTATTTATGTAAATCAATTTCTAATATACACTGTAGATCATGTGCATGTCGTAATGATAATATTTTATGTGTATTTACTTACAATCTATGTTAATTTTTCCTATTATTTTTACTGATGCATGCTCGAAAGTTACAATAATACAATAAAAATTGAATAAAACAGCTCACATTCTTTTATATAGTATATAATATTTTAATAGTTTAATAATTATAATAGATCACTCGCAGTCAATTTCCGTCATTGTTCGATTGTGTACCATTATTCAGTAACTTTTGTTTTAATTATTGTAAAATAGAATAATATATATCTCATATTCTCATAGAACTACAGTATAATGAAATTTAAGGTTTTATAACACATCACCCGATTTCTGTTTTTAAATTTTTAATTATTGTTTGCTACATATAATAATGCTCTAAAAAAGTGTTCTAACATCCCATATAAATTTTCTTGTTCTTAATAACAAACTTTTTCATTTTCATTTCGATAAGCTGGAAATCTCTTTTCAGTATTCAGTATTCAAGTATTTTATTATAACTCAGGCACAGAGTGCAACATGAGAATACAATACAAAGTATATAATAATCATATTAAACAAAGTAATAATAATACATAAAGTACATATTGAAATGGGGAAAAACAGTTAGACAGAGATGGTACACAATATCAATCAAAAATTTTACTCAAATCTTTGAGAAAATGTGACAAATTTTGTAACAGTTTAGTATTACATAAATTAAACATGCCCGCCATTTTTTCTATACTTGGATTTCTGATATAATATATCGGTATATATTTTAATCTAAGATTTAATATTTCTTGATTAGAACACATGAACAAGTAATGAAATTCATCACCTATTGATTCTTCTTGACATTTGTGACACTTTCTATCATTTTTTGCTACTTTAAACCATCTACCAGTTTCAATCGGTAATTTAAAATTACTAAGTCTAAATTTAGTAATATATCGTCTCTGAGATTCAGATAAACGCAATAAGTAATTTTCCAGAGTTAGATCTTGCTTAAAAATAGTATAAAAGTATCCTCTGGAAGAATTTGCTATTCCAGCACGCCATTTTTGAATAAACTGATCAATAAGAATTTGTTTGACATTTACTTTTATCCAATTTGGATTAACTGGTAACTGATTCAAAAATACAAAGTTTAACCCTGTTTCACTAAGTATGTTTGAAATTGATTCAATAAATTTTGATTTAAACCTTTCTTCTATATGCAGATTATATATCAACTTGTAAATTTTTGATGATAATTTATCCGATTCTAACAATCTTGCCCAAAAGCATAACATTTTTATTCTTATATTTATATTCAGTGGATACCGGCCCAGTTCTCCATACACAAAAAAATTAGGAGTTGAAATTCTCACTCCCAATATTCTTTTCATGAATTGCAGATGAACCTTTTCAATATTATCATACTTCTCTATTCCCATAACTTCACTTCCATATAAAAGAATAGGCGTTACCAACGAATCAAAAATTTTTAATTGAAGATCTATTGGCAGCTTTAAGTTTCTTATTTTGTAGTATACTGCATATAATGCTTTCTGTGCTTGTTCAATTAATTTCTTTTTGGCCGCTAAAAATCTGCCATTGTAATGAAACAAAACTCCTAAATAAGAATATGAATCTACATAATCTAATGCAACACCATTAAGGATTAATTTTATTTCAGGAACAAATTTTTGCTTAGAAAAAATAATAACTTTTGTTTTGGAAGTATTAACTTCTAGTTTCCATGTTTTACAGTAATCATCAAAAATATTCAATATTCTCTGCATACCATCTAAAGACTCTGATAAAAGTATTGTATCATCCGCATATAATAAGAGGAAAATTTTTAAATAAATTTGTAAATGATCTACTGACAAAGTTTCGATCATACCAAGAGGTGAGCCACCCAGAGACTCTAGATAAGTCTCTAAGTCATTAATAAATATAGCGAATAATAAAGGAGACAAACTCTCTCCTTGGCGAACCCCCATTTCACATGCGAAAAAATCTGAATAGTTCCCTTCTTTACAAACACAGGATTTAATATTTTGGTACATATTTCTTACAATGGTGAAACATTTTCCATTTATATTATTATTTAACATTTTTGACCATAAACCCAATTCTATCTATCTTATCAAAAGCTTTACTAAAATCAACAAATGTACAATACAATTTTTTCTTTTTTGCTAAATACAAATCAATCAGGGAGTTCAAAATAAAAATATTGTCTACTGTGGAATGTAATTTTCTAAATCCACTTTGAGAATCAGATATAAGTTTAGTTTCTTCCGAAAACAAAGTAAGTCTATTATTTAGTATTCCAGTAAAAACCTTGCTAAGGCAGCTCACTAAGCTTATCGGTCGATAATTACTAGGGTCTTTTGGATCACCCTTATTTTTATAAATGGGATAAATTACTCCTAGTGTCCATGCTTCTGGAACTATTCCAGTATCAAATATTACATTAAAAAGTTTAAGATATATGGGAAGCATAATTACGAAAGTTTCCTTTATAAATTCATTTATAATATGATCCGGACCTGCCGATTTATTATTCGACAGATTTTTGACGACCTTTTCTATTTCATTTACTGTTATAGCACAGTTAAGATAACGATCGGTCATTTCCGGAATAAATTGATTTTCGTTCATATTAAGTTCCAACGGAGCGCCATCTCCGCGGTTGATATTTTTGAAGTATTCATATAACTCACCAAGAGGAACTTCAACGCTAGACTTCGGCGCATTAGTACAACGTCTAAGAATATCCCAAAACTTTTTGGGGTCATTCCTTGACGCATTTTTTATTTCAGAGATTTTCTGACTTTGGAACATATTAAACGCTTGGTTAAGTTGTTGCTTATATTCTTTGCTTGCTAGTTTCATAAGATTTTTGTTATCTAAATCTTTATGAACGCTATATTTCTTTTTGGCATAGTGAAATGCCTTTCTTTTTTCTTTACAATCTCGATTAAACCACGGGGTGTCAGAATGACCACATGTACTATTCGCGTAGTTGTCACATTTTTGTTTTCTAATACCAAATATCGTTTTAGCTGTATCATCATATAATATACCTATATCAGAAACAACAGTATCAATTTCGTCTCTTCCGATTGTTTCGTGGTTTTCTGATTTAATGCCAAGTTTGTCAACTGAAACGCGTATTTTCTCCAAATTAATATTTGATAAGAAACATTCTACATATTCTCCAGATTTTTCTTTTGACCAAGGTTTTGAACGCGTATTCTTTTTATTATTCTCGGAATACGTGAAACCATCAGTGTCTCGATTAACATTCTTCAAACTGAGCGTAACGTGTAGCTGCTTGTGAACATCCGAAAGCAAGGGTGAAAAATCTTTAATTTCAAAATCAGAAATAAAAGGAAATAAGTTAGAAGATGCCAAAAAATAATCTATTAGCGTTACATTCCCACTTGTACACTCTCCCTTAAGTTTATCATGACCAACTCTACCATTAACTATATACAAATTATTTTTCCTACAAAGATCTAAGAGCATGTGACCGTATGTATTTACTCGACCTGTACACGAACTTTTTCTACTTAAAGAAACACCAACTTTTGGTAAGTTTTCATAGTCATACATAAATTTTACAAGATCAATTTCATTTTCTAGGTCAAATAAATCTAAAATTGACTTATCAGTTTGAACATAGTCTAATAACTCTCCAGTCTTAGCATTATAATCCCCTAAAAATGCAATGAAGTCATCTTTATTTACAATATCAAACATTTCATTTTCTATTTCATACATACATATTGTGTGTTATCATATTTCGATCTTTTTCTATAACTCATCATTGACTTTTGATCTGACATACGTATATCTTCATACCTTGATCTTTTACCCGAGCTTTCACTGTAATCTCCTTTCAGTTTCGATGCATATTTGGTTTTCCGGAAACGAATTCAGTTTTGTATATATGCACGAGCACCACGAGCGCCTATAGAAATATTTTCACACACACTATCAAGAGGTAGGTCGGATTTCTTGTTTATTTAACAAATTTAAAACCTTTTTAATTTAAACTGGTATATCATTTTTCGTTTAAGCTTAATCATTAAATTAGTATACCTGCATAATTTACACCGATGTCAATTTTCCCGCCATTAAAAAATGATAATTACTCCACAATTATTCTTAATAAAACTGATGTAGCAGGTTATGAAAGATTTAATTTTAATTAGATTAATGAGTAACATGTCCTACCATACAACATTATAAATACTGAATTTCATAAGATCAAATCTTTTTATTTCCTCTGTTGCTGCACAGTACGTGCACCCGTAAACGCGCCATTTTGGCTGATTGACAGAATCAGTCTTATAATTATATCAATACATGTATATCGGTCAGTTTATTGACCGCTACACCGCAGAACTACATTTGACAGAATACTACTAGGACAATGTTTATATACCTTCTTCTCTGAAACCATTGTACCAGTTTGAACCAAATTTGGCTTTATACAAAATTTTTTTATAAGAAATACAAACTCACGCGGAAGTATGTTCTAATGCACTCTTTATAGAAAATGTAAAAGCGATAGTATATATAGATATTTATTATATGGTTCACTATGAAGGTTATGTGTTTTTAAATTCTGAGAGGAAACTCAAGTAGGATGCCACAGCACAATTTAGTTTAGACATCAGGGCCGTAAATTATATATAGACATGTAGGCAACTGCCTCCTATTGAAAACTGGCAAAAACAATTGCGACCAAAAATAAAATAAAATGAAATAAAGAAGAGATAAAATAAAAACAAATTATAAGTACAAGTGTCATTGTTGTATTATCTATATTCTATGAGTATAATGAAGGTTTGAAAAATGCGCAATTCGTAATGATACACCTGCATATTTTAATACGCGTTACGTACGGTAAACGATAAAAAAAGATGAAAGAACAATGAACTAGTCGGATTTTGCACAAAATTTGCTAAGCTTCTGGGGGCTAGGCACCCCCCCCCCCCCCCCGACCTCCGCCTTTACTGCCTCCCCTTAATCCAAACACAATTTACGGCCCTGGACATGAAAATCTTTTTGAAAAAAATGTTGAAATTCTTATCTGAAACCAGTCTTAATTTAACAAAAGACCCTATAGGAATAATTGTTAAATGCTCGGTTTCTAAAACGGCAAAGATCATTGATGCCATTTTTATGTAAATGTCTATTGCATGGTCATTGCAGGAATTAATTTAACATAGAAACCATGAAAATGTGAAAGTTAAACTTTGTAATCTTGTTTATCCTAAGGTCCTCTACAAATTTAATGATAGTCTTTTGGATGAAAATTAAGATGAAACAGCGAAAGAATTGCTTTAATATAGGACCATATAAAAAATAAAAGTCATAATTTTAGTTCACCTGAACGAATAGGTTCACAAACTTGAACACAATATGCACGGATTGGTTGTTTGCAAAGTTTGTTTTTTTAATCTGACCCAATAATTAAACCAGTTGAAACTTAACTTCAATGTTCATTTGTTGGTTCTTTACAAAGAAAATGTTGTTTATGCCATTCGAAAATGTTTGAACACTGGGAAATGCCGTCTTCATTGCTAGTTAAATCTTCTGAGCTATGCAGGTTTTTGCAAGCCTTGGGTATCGATATACACTTGCAAATGCTAATATAGAAAAAAAACATAATTGCATTTTTGCTGTATTTTCACATAAAATTTACTCTTGTGTACCTGCAAATTTGTTCATTTACAAAAACGAGTATTGCAATACTTTTTTCTTGATTAATTTGGTAATCACTTCAATAGAAATACTTCGGACTTTGCAGTCAATCAGGTGAATTTCATTTGTCAGCTTATTGGTGGGAATTTATTGTTTTAATCTTATTCTTTCCTTTGTTTATACTTTTGGATAGCTATCATAATTGGTTTACATTACATCTTATTTATCTTTTGATTTTGGATCTTGTTGTAGTACAGTTTATTCTATATTTTACGGTCAGTCTTTACTAATATTCCTTGCATTGTAACGGTTGTCACGTATTTCAGATATTTGGGTACATGCATGAATTTTAGTTGAATGGGTGATTTGTGGTGGATTGAGTGAGCTTTTTTGAGTTGAATATCAGATTTAAAATTAAGTTATATAAAATTAATTTTAAATAAAATAATAATTACTTAGCAGGACTGTAATTTATAACAAGGAGTTTGGTATAAATAACTACTTTGATTTTTTATAATTTTTAAGAAGTACATGGTCATGAAGTACATGAACACTAATTTCAGTAATCACAGTAAATTGTGACTGAGAGATAATGCCGAACTCGAATAAATAATAAACTAATCTAATATCTGACCTCTAAAAAGATTGATAGTACAGTTTTTAGACAAAGCATATCAGTATATGGTTAACAAAAATATGATTGAAGTAGCCTACACTACTTGTGACGTATGTCTTTATATGTTTCGAGCTTTGTTAACTTGTACTTTCAACGTAATTACTTGCTTTTGTTAATTTTTTATTTCTGCTTTGTCATTTACAGATTTAAACGTAAAATTATATTTATTATTCAGACTCGTATTTAATTATTAGTATTCTATGAACTTAGGAAATTTACAAGTTTTAAATCATAATTTAAGGTGGGGTTTTTATAATGAGATGAAGATGTGGTTTTATACAGCTAGAACGTGTAAATCATTTGCTAGCATGCTGTTTGTTTTTTTGATTTTGTTTAACGCCACTTTCAGCAATTGTTCAGATATATCATGGCGTCCAGTTTTTATTGGGGGAGAAAGCCGGAGTACCCGGAGAAAACCCCCGACCTGCGGTAGGAAAACTGGCAATCCTTGTCAATTAAGATTGGAGTCGAGTACACCCTGCCTTCAGTGAGAATCGAACCCGCAATCTCAGTGTTTGCTAGCATGCTGAGATTGCTATGTATTATAATTTAGCTTAATTTAAATATCATTGTTATTACATGGGTTTTTAAGGTCTAAGCCAACAATTCGTGTTCAATGAGTAACATGAAGCATAAAGAGGAAGTGTTTAATCATATCTTTCACCAATTCTTTTCAGGCAGTTAGATATGGCATCCTCAGATGATAGTGAAGATTCGGAGGACGATGGACCTCAATATTCCGCCATTATTCAGCCACCGTTGATTAAACAGCTTAAAAAAATTTTGGATGAATATCCTGATGATGGTCAAATATTAAAGGTAAGCCTTGTTACAAGTCAAACAATTTTTAAAGATTTTATCACTTTTCTTTTAATGGTATGGAGCGACACTGATTAGACCAAACCCGCCTCTGGCGTAGTATGTTCAATAAACTGGTATTTTTATTTGCAACCACATGGTCAATGCCTGTACTGGTGGACTGTTAGTCTCCGGATGTATTACCAGCCCAGTAGTCACACTGCGGGGCTGATAAGAACATCACTGATTCTTTCAGTGATATAGTCATTGTCTAAATTTACTGCCTGAAGTTTGAAAATAATTAAAATTCTGACGTGTTCCTGTTCACAAGGTGTAGAAGGCCTTAGCTGGATTTGGTATAACATATTGGAATTTTGGTGATAAAAACTTGACAACATCTTAATCGTTTGGATGACTTTTTTAACATTGCTTACTATACTAAAGGGGGAGGTGTTACGAGGAGGAGAGTTGATGGAAGAAGGTTGGAAATAAATATTGATTCTGTGAAGTGTTTTTTCACAATGTATAAAGAATGTTCACTTAAACATTTTAACATAAGGTTTTCGAATAGAATAAACCATTTAAAATTTTGCAGAAAACTTGTTTTTTTTTGGGAATGTAGTACATGTTGTACATGTTTACGGACTAGTTTTATCTTTTGGGGACATGAAGAGATATTATAAATTCAATACTTCAATACTTTTGTAACAGTTATGAGAAATAGTTGAGGTCAATAGACAAAAAGGAATAAAACCCGAATAGAGTCCGTATTCACAAAGGTGGCTTAAATTTAAACTTGGTTAAAATATTCATTTACCAAGTTTAATTTTTATTCATATTCAGGAATAACGTTTTATTTAAACTAAGTTTAAACTGATGTGTAATTGGTCTAAATTCGATTTGAATTTAAACCTATCAACAAATTTAAAGAATGTTCATATGCAGAATTGTGATTTATTGGAAATACATTTCTTGCGCTTTCCAATGTTTTCCTTTTGTATTTTCTAACGACATCTTTTCCTGTTTTATATTACCTATATCCGTGTACTTTTTTAAACTTTTGGTGTGTCCGTAGTTTTTTTTTTATTTTTGTCAGCAATGACAGATATGTTAGTCTTTTATCATCATCGAGAATGCTGATGTCTGGATTGGCAGTGGTCACAGCTATATTATATAAATGAAATATATATTTATATAACATCCACATGATGTACGAGATTAGATTAAAATTAAATTATATATTGGTCGCCGCAACTTATGGCTGACTATAAATAAATACATATATTACATGTACTTGAAATATGAGATAAAATTAAAATTAAGTGTATATTTTGGTAGCCGCAACTTATGGCAGACCCTAAATAATATTATATATATATATAGGAATGAGGAACCCAGGAAAACAGAGGCTACTTCAGAATTTAGATATTTTCAAGTTGACAGTTATTAAAAAGGGGAGTCAGTGCAGTAATAAATCTGCCAACCGACTGACTGAAAAGATAGAATGGGGGGGGATTGAACTGCACAGCTGTGCCAAATACTGGAAAATTGAATAGAATATGAATGCCTGGAATTGAAAACATATACAAATTAAGTTTTTTCTAGTATATATATATTTAAACATGTATACATTTATACATATCATATGTAACTATATAAATGACAGCAATTTAAGATTAAATTTGTATAATATTTATTTTTAGTTCCATCTGACTAATAATAAACAAATAATAAAACATTAAATGAGCAGATATTGGTATGAAATCGAAACATATATGCTTTATATCTATGAAATCAGTAATGGAAAGTGGGGAAACGTCTTTACATCATGGCGTCCAGTTTTTATTGGGATAGTCGGAGTGCCCGCGAAGAAAATACCCTTGACCTATGGTAGAAACAAATGGCTATCCTTAACAATTAAAATTGAAGTCGAGCGAATTGTCTGATAATGAAATGCCCCTTAATAGTTATGTCCGTGCAAACCAAATCTTCGATGGCCATTGAATGGGTAACAATACCCAATACAAGTTGTGAATAATTTAAAATTTCTGCATGTAATAATTTATCATCATCATAAAGATTGCTATTTGCCCTAAAAGTTGGTACCAAAAATTAATAAATGTTGATGACTGCAATATGTTTATGTATGTTCAGATTGGCAAATATACTGTCACATAAATGTATACTGGCACTATTATACCCATTTATGATAAATTGCCACGCCGGTCTCATTTAGTGTGCATCATTTATAAAGATGTGCAATATATTTTTGTCTCGTCTGCGACGAAAGTCGCTGGAGGCGAGACATATGTATGGGAATCCGGCGGCGGCGTAAACACTTGGACATCTTGCTTCATTTATTTGTACATGTAAGCCCAATCCCTAGGTCCATCAAATTTGGTCCAGAGGTAGTTTATGATGAGTACTTTCCAGTCAGACACCTGTCACCTGACCTTGACCTCAACTTCACCGTCCAGCGACTACGTTAAAGTTTTTGGGTTACGGCAGTTCCTCTGTAACTATGCATGGTAGGATGACAATATTTGGTAAATAGGTTGCTGATGACTAGTAGATGACTGTCTGGTAGGTGTCACCTGACCTTGACCTCAATTTCACGGTCCAGCGACTACGTTAAAGTTTTTGCTTACGGATGTTCCTCTGTAATCACGCATAGTAGGATGACAATATTTGGTATATAGGTTTCTGATGAATAGTACATGACTGTCTGGTAGGTGTCACTTGGCCTTGACCTCAATTTCATGGTCCAGGGACTACGTTAAAGTTTTTGTATTGGAACAGTTCCTCTGTAACTATGCATAGTATGGTGACAATATTTGGTCTGCTGATAACTAAATACTTATGACGAAATTTATTTTATTTTCGTTACTGATGCGGAATGCAAGCGAGACGTTTTTCTGTGTCCTCACTTGTTTTAAATTATATATACTAAATTCTTCTCAATTCTAACTCACGAAGGTTGAACGAAGTCTAAATGATGGTTGAGTAATGCCATTTGTACACCTCATTAAAGACATCAAAATTAGACAATAAAAAAAGTTTTCTGTAATCTGACAACACCTGGAATGTTTATTGACACTCCTAAAACATGTTATCAAGAAGATTATTGAAATTAACAAAATTTCATCACTGTCTGTTAAATTGTTTGAATGGTGTTTAACGCCACTTTCCGGAATTTCGCAGCTGTATCATGGCGTCCAGTTTTTATTGGGAAGGAAGCCGGAATACCCGGAGAAAACCCCCGGCCTTCGGTGGGAAAACTGGCAGTCCTTGTCAGTTAAGATTGTAGTCGAGTACACCCTGCCGGCTCGAACCCGCAGCCTCAGTGTTGTCAGACCACGTGATCAACAGTAGACGATCTACCTTAACCACTCTGCCACCGATAAACTACAAGAAATATAAAGACATTTGTAACTTTAGTAACTGTTGATTCTCCTTTCAATACCATTTACATTCACATTAAAGACGAAAGTAATATAATAGAAAGAACATGCCATCAACCATGACGTCAAACACAACACTCTCAACACCTGCTGCTGTTATATTTGTTTTAGGGCCATGCATTACCCTTAAACTGTGTAATTTATTGGTACCAAAAGAACAAAATGGCTAAAGACAATATTTCATCACAAGTTGAAATAAAATGTAACGGAAGAGCATGAAATAACGTGATTTTATATAGGGAGTCCTCGGTTGGGGCATCCCTTGCATGGATTTGATGACATAGTTTTTAACACCCACCTTTGCTTATGTTTCTAATTTTCATTTATTTCGCAACAAATTATTTATTTGCTTGGTCACATATTGTTCGCCATCTGTGAATAAATGACATTCCGCTCAACTTTGATTCTTTATTACTACCAGTAAAACTAGCTCGGCCTCCCTTTAAACCCGGGTTTAGGAAACTTGGCTGACGAACATAAATTTATTGCCAAATAAAACAGTTTTTGTAGCAAGTTCCTAAAATTTTTGTGATAAATCTAATATGTAATGCGCCCCGTGCGGGATCCGGGTGGCTAAAAGAATAGACCGCAGTCGCGCTAGCTTGTCGTAAAAGGCGACTAAATAGCGCCCAGTACCCTGACCGGCGTGTCAGGTCGGTTTGCCTAAAGACCGACTGGGATGTGTGCCCCAGGTGGTTGAATGGGTTACCCCTGGCAAGCTGGGGTTGTCAGGCCATAATACGGAAAACCTGACCGCAAACCATATTAGTGCACCGTGTTGGGAAAAATGCCACGTTCCTCGCACCTTAAAGAACGCTGCTGTAGTATTCGCTATGAGTAGGGATTTCGATCCCGCTACAGGAGACTAAATTGCCCGACCCTATCCATCCTCCCATTTGCCAGTGGCAATCTAAAATCTGTAACCCCTATTTTTCCTTGTGTCCCATCCCATTTTCATTCATCATCATTTCATGTTCATCGCCTGAATATAGCTGAAATATTGCTGCTCGGGCGTTAAACACCATTAATCAATCAATCAATATGTAATGCATGTGTAGTTTTCGTTGTATTGTTATCATTTATTCACAGTTGGCGAATAATATATGAACATGCAAATAAATAATTAGTTGCGAAATAAATGACAAAAAGAAACATAAGCAAAGGTGTGGGTTTAAAAAAATGGCAAGAAATATATTAAAATAAATATACAAAAAGTAATAAAATGGTATTAACCAATAAGGTTCATGCATATATAATGTCACAATTCCCAGTCAATCTGCGATCATGTTCGCATTATTAAAATAAGAAGAGAAAAAAACCACTATAATAGGCGACTTGGTTTTTATTTAGGATTAGTATTGATAATAAGCAAATACAATTTATATATAAATTAAGTCGAAGAAGGGGCCATAATGGTCCTCCCCACCCGAGTTGTTTGAAAAATGAAAATCAATATCAGTTTTCACTGGAAGATCTGCACTAAAACCTAAATCCCTAATGTTTAGGGATACGAGGGAAAGCGATTACTACCAAATAAGTTTATATACACTTGGCCAAAAGTTAGTGACCAACAGGATTTGCTTCAAATAAATAAAAAAATAATTGTTTCTGGTTCTTTGTACATATGTTATCAACAAAAGCTAGGTTTGTAGTATCTTTTGTTAACATTTTTAAATCGCTCGATTCACGATACAATTACAATAGAGATTTAAAAAAAACACTACCCTCAGCTTTGGAAACCCAAGTTTGGCGCCTTTTTTCATTTCATCATGTGCAGGTGCGTAACAGGTAAAATTTATCCTGTTTTGAAATCATTTCAACACGGTACGTCGAAAACTAGCAGATGCAGAGAGATGACAAGCAGTTGGTATGGTAAGAGCTGGAATGAAACAGCGGCAGGTTACAGATAGGTTCAATGCTAGCCATTCTGTCATCAGTAGGCTAATGAGACGATATAATGAAACTGGTATTGTTTGGGAAAGGCGAAGATCAGAAGAAGACAACAGAGAGAAAAGATAGACTACTTCGAAGACTTGCTAGACAACAACCTTTTACCACTGCAAACAGGTTGCGTAGTCGATGGAATGTCCATGTTGGAATCAGTAGACGTAAACAGAAGGCTACACTGCGGAAGACTTCGAGCACGGAGACCAATAAAGCGTCCAGCACTTACAAAAACACATAAGGATTCCCGGATGCAGTGGGCGCGTGACCATTTCAGGTGGAATATTCGCTCTTGGAAAAGAATTCAGTGGTCCTACGAAAGTCGTTTTCTTCTGAAAACAGTTGGTGGTAGGATGCGGGTATGGCGTCAACGCAACACAGCTTTTGATCCTGCACATGTTCTGGAAACTACAGCCGCTTTTGGTGGTGGCGGAGTGACAGTTTGGGGCTGCTTCTCATATGACTGTAAGTTAGACTTGTTTCCATTAGATGGCACACTAACTGCTTTAAAATACAGAGATCAGATTCTGGACCACTGACGCATCCACTTGGAAACAGACCCGTGTTTATGGACGACAACGCAAGACCTCATAGAGCACGCAGAGTCAAAGATTATCTTGCAACTGAGGCAATTGAGACATAACCATGGCCTGCCATGTCTCCGTATATGAATCTGATAGAGTATGTTTGGGAGTCTCTCGGCATGAAAGTGAATGAACATGACCTCCATGTCAGAACATTCAAGAATTGCGTGATACTTTAATTCAAGAGTGGCGGCAATTCCCTCAACTTGTACAGAGCATGAGGAGACGGAGTTCAAGAATTGCACCGTAAGCGTTGTGGATACACACGATACTGACTCTTTTCTTGTGAATAAATGATTAAAAATGATTTCTTCTTACATCTTAATAACCCTCAACCTGCCAACTCTTTGTAAGTAACATTACCAGCGGTTCAAGATTGAAAAATCAGTAACATCAAACATTAACCGTACACTTTGATTGTAACTGGCAGAATGTTGCAAACAAACACATAAGCTACTTAATATTAATTTAAAATAAATTAACTGACCAATCAGCATCCGAATAACTGACTGATTATGCAATGCCTTGACTGCAGATGGCTGACCAGTCTACCCATATTACATAAAACAAAGATAATTACTATAAAAATTACATAATACAAACTAGTATCTTGACTGCAGTTGGACATATTACATCTCATATTATTATACCTCAATTTCATTTACAATGTTAATCTTCCATACGCCACTGTGACATATAACTAGTCAAAAAAAATTTACTGTCGGAAAAATACTGTCACCCGTTACCATAGGTACATGTACGGAATGTTCGAAAATTTTACTGTACCATTCGAGCATGCGCAATATATATTTTTACATTTCCGTTGTAAACAGGCGACAATAATGTCAAGCAACAAATGTATTTTTACAACAAACGAGGCAGATTTAAAGATTGTGGATACGGTTAGTTTACTTTTTTTACGGTTGTTAAATTGCTGTTTCATTACCATTATAACATCAATTTAATACCATTATTGAATTAAGTTGTTTATTGTTTAAATAGTTTTTCGGTATTATAAAATAAATGTTACATTTTTGACAGGGTGACAGTAAAATTGTTAACTTTCGAAAATACTTAAAACTTCGGCTTTCGCCTCGGTTGACAGTTATTTCCTCAAGTTTCGCCTCTATTGACAGTATTTTTGAAAGTTGACAATTTTACTGTCACCCTGATTTAAAGATTGTGGATACGGTTAGTTTACTTTTTTTACGGTTGTTAAATTGCTGTTTCATTACCATTATAACATCAATTTAGTACCATTATTGAATTAAGTTGTTCATTGTTTGAATAGTTTTTCGGTATTATAAAATAAATGTTACATGTTTGACAGGGTGACAGTAAAATTGTTAACTTTCGAAAATACTTACAACCTCGGATTTCGCCTCGGTTGACAGTATTTCCTCAAGTTTCGCCTCTATTGACAGTATTTTCGAAAGTTGACAATTTTACTGTCACCCTGTCAGACATGTAATATTTATATTCTGATAACATAATTTTAGCCATCTGTTATACATTATACAGGGGCCTCGGTGGCCGAGTGGTCAAGGTAGTTTGTCTACTATTGATCACGTGGTCTGTCAACACTGAGATTGCGGGTTCGATTCTCACTGGAGGCAGGGCGTACTCGACTCCAATCTTAATTGACAAGGATTGCCAGTTTTCCTACCGCAGGTCGGGGGTTTTCTCCGGGTACTCTGACTTCCTCCCCAATAAATCTGGACGCCATGCTATAGCTAAAAAATTGTTGAAAGTGGCTCTAAACACCATCAAACAAACAAACAAACATTATACAATACAATGAAAACTACACATGCATTACATAAAAGATTTTTAACAAAAATTTTAGGAACTTGCTAAAAAACATTTTTATTTAGCAATAAATTCATTGTCATCTAAAATTGTTGTTTTAGATTAAAAAGATTTTTAAAAAATTAAAGATTACTCAAATGACATTTTGCTTGTGACTTCTTTAGTAGCGATTTTCAAAAAAGACATAACCTCGATTTGATTTTTTATTTTTAGTTAGAACAGGTTAACCAATAACCTATCGATAGTCAAGTAAATACGAGTACGAAGTACGACAATAGACCAATTAGTCAGTCCCCCTTCGATAAAGGAATTTGATGCTTAATACATTACATTCACTTAAAAATGTTTCGTATATAAATCTATATTACGTTTTTTATAACTCTTTAATGAATAAATATAATTTTAAAAAAGTTAATCCTTTAAATATCAAAATACTTGATAAAAAAGTGACACATAAATTGCATTATATGGTGGCTTTATTATGTGACAGGTAGGAGCGGATATATGCCAACATACTCCAAAAATAAACCGAAGTTTTTAAGTCACCGAGAGGTTAACTCACGTTCTTGGGTGAAACTAGCAGAAGAGTTATGATTGGTATGAAGAGTTCTAAATTTAACGTCACCTTTATACGCTATTAGAGTTAAATGTGATTTAAATTACAAACATGAAGATTTAATACTTACTCCCTTTTTCTCTGACTTTGATTTGTGTTAATACCTTCCTCCACTCAAATGTTTAAAAAAGAAACATATTCCCCACGCAACGAATTAACTTCCTCTGGTTCGTCCGTCTGGTTAGAGATTTATCCAGCTAAACGTGTACATATAACTTAATGTTCTTATTAAATTATTATTTATCCGGAGCCGTTTGGGCTGTAACAGGTTTAAATTAAAAATAGAAGTTTGTTTTCTACCGAATTGGCTCTATAGCTAATGTTGCTAAAATACTTTCAGAGGGCTGACAATATTTACAGTATTTTACATCTGGATATCCATATTCATGACGCCTTCTGTTGGCGGCTTGAAAAAACTGGTTTAATAGACTGCTACATATTTTTCACATTGTTATTATATCTGTTTCTAGGAAATTATTCAAAATGCGGAAGATGCAGAAGCTTCTCAAATGAAAATACTGTATGATGAACGCTGTGTTAACCCTGATGATGGAACGAAAGGAAAACCATTTCGGAAATATTTCAAGGTAAACACTTCTTATGTTACAAAATTTAGCGTCTCTTTTAACATGTGAATACACATTTACGTTTAGCATCCATCTGTATAATAGCTGTGAAACAGGTTTACACATTTTTTTGTTAGGATAACATAATAATTTTTGCCTTATTTTTGTTAGGATCAGAATAAGTTCTCGTGGTGCACTTTGGTTTAAAACAAGCCGTAGAAGGTCTTTGAACCAAAATTGTCACTATTAGTAAATTCTTTCAATGGCAAGTTGGCTTCACTATCTAACCAAGAAACTAATCATAACTAACTTAAAAATAAGGTCTAAGTTTACCAATTCTTCTTCATTGTTTAGCAAAATCAGGTTCAAATTGAAGTTGTAGTCGTATTCTTTTTGATGGAGTAGTTTAACATGTGTATTGCTGTATAATAAAAAGGGATACTATTGTAGATTTTATGAAATTGCACATTATTTCAACAAAAATCGTCTTTAAAAATAATAACCAAAATTGGCTAATTTTATCCTAGATGATCCTCTAACAAAATTTAATACAAAACCCCACATTATAACACAGAAGCTTCATTCCAGTCTTATTTAGTTAAGGTGTGCATGCTTTTTGGTTTATCTTTTTTATGTTGCTATGACATTCATAAGGAAATAATATACATGTAAATCCATTATAATTGTATTGAAGCATAGTATACCGAATAGGTAAAGTAGTAGTCATCTACTATTAATCACATGCATGTCAACAATGAGGTAGCGGGTTTCAGTCTCACTTCGAGCAAGATATGCTCGAGTCAAATCTTATTGAAAAGGATTGTCGGTTTTCCTACTGAAAGTGTTTTTTTCCTGTGTACTCCAGCTTCCTCCCAAATAAAAACTAGACATCTTAATTTAGCTGAAAAATTGCCGAAAGTGACTTTTATCACTAAACAAACAAGATAATTTTTATGACAGGGACCTGCATTATGTGTGTACAACAATGCACAGTTTACCAAAGACGACTGGATTGGAATACAGATGATAAACAGCAGTGTCAAAGAGTTTGATCCTGTCAAGATTGGTCGCTTTGGTCTAGGGTTCAAATCTGTATTTCACATTACAGGTATGTATTAATAAATAAGAAACATTTTAGGTTTAAAAGGGCTAAAGTAGATGTACATTAGAAAAGAATGACACCAAAAGTATGCAGAATGTGTTTGAATTTTGCAGTTTGCCTTATGAATGAAATTCAAGGTCGCATGTATTGTCAGTTCCGCATTCGTTTCCGATCTTTAACATTTTTGTTTACTGACCGATTGTTAAATTTGGGATAAGTGATCATAACGTTAAAACAACGAGCCGCATACACAATTTGGGTCGCGAACTTGAAGTTCTAGCCTTTGACCCTAATAAGAGGGTTCCCTATGCTTGACCAACAGAACTACACAGCGCTTCTCCAGGTGGGGGTTACAGGAGGCCCTTTCGTTAGAGGTTGTTACGTCATAATAATGAAAAGCCTGGCCTCGAATGATCTCGAATCGAAGTAACAGTCGGATGACCATGGTTATTTCCGCCTATGATCGGAAAGTAATATCTTATAGGTACGTTCATGGATATGGACCATCGATCCAAATACAGCAACACAATTTTAGTGCGATGAAATAGATTATTCTTTAATTATTCAACTATACAGATCTTATCGGATCTTTAAAATCGGATAGATGATTGTATTTTTAAACTAAAATTCGCTAACACTGCCAAAAAATTCATTCACCGACAACGTTTAAATCGACAAGTTTAGCTTTTCTAAAAAGCTAACCATCTCTTAGCTGCATTACAAATTTTATGGATTTATTAAAGTATCTGTTTTTTGTAATTTATATGTAAGATAGGTACACAATGTGCATGTACCTTGTAAGGACATTGTTTACGCTAACCTATTATCCAATGGTGCTTTAGAGATTTAAATGCCTGTCGTCACTTCACACGTGCTTTTTAAAAAATAATTAAACACATGTTGACTCCCTAAACAACAAATGTTCAAAATAAGCGGTAAAAATATGTTTTGTTAAATTTGCATCAATATCAGAACGAAAATAAAGATACATAACATATAATTTTTTCCTAACCCAAACAGCTTTAAAAAGTAGGGATATTTTGGTACAATGTTTACATTTTAATTGTTCACTGACCAATGCATTGAATGAAATAGAAGTCAATATGTGGAACGTAACATTACTTCATTAAAATACTGATTAACGAAAATAAAGATATAGAACATTTTCCAAAACAGCTTTATAAAGTAGGGAGATTTTGGTACAATGTTTACCTTATAAATTGTTCACTGACCAAATGAAATAGAAGTCAATATGTGGAACGTTACATTACTACACTAAAATACTGATTACAACCCCGATTCGACCTAAGAATATATCGAAATTTCAGTACACATACTAGTGCGATCCTGACGTAAACCAATGAAATGAGAAAAATATTTATAGATTTAGTTAACCACCCAATCAAGTAACAGAGAGTCATTTACTCCGAAGACTGATCGTCATTTGACTATGGGAGACGGTAATAAGTATTTGTTTACAATCTGACGACATCAGTATCAATGAGCTAACCGTCAGTTACAACCCAATCAATTGAATGAACTGAAACGTCACAAACAAACTTGTGAGGTTAACAAATTAATTGATGATGACTGAAGATAGATCAAAATGAAGACCACTTACCTCCGAGGTAATTTTACCAACCACTGACAGAAATTTCCGAGAGATGTTCCGATTGATCGTAGTGAGTGAAGTGTTTGGAGAATTCCATGCACCTTGCACGATAAAAGACCCTTTTGTAGATTTAAAAAAGTATAGGTTGATTGTAGCTACTACAAAAGGCTTAATTCTTCGCTCCTGCACATAACTCTTCATTAATTCAAAATTTTGTTTCTGATGTCTACCGTGTGTCCCGTTAATTAATTGTTGGTTTTTCGTTATGAATATTGCAATCTATCAACCAAGTTCATGGTCACAGTGCATCATTGAAGCGATTTCATGTCTGGTCCACACATTTTTTGCTTTTCGTCGGATTTTTAAATTATCATCACACAGGAAGACGTGTTATGCCTATTATTAAGGTTTCTGTCTTAATTGTGAAGGTCACAATGTGGCATTGTTTCAACTCCGTGTCCAGGTCAAAACGTTTTGCTTATTGACATAAGGCGAAACTAGTTTAGGTTTAGGTTTTAAGGTTTAAACCGGTTTCAATGAAGTTTTCAAAACTGGTTTTGGTTTAATGAGGAGTAACAAATAATTGGTTTTCGGTTAGTTTTAAGAAGAACATTCTTTAGTTAATAGGAATCAAAGATTACGCTATTATAAATTGGGTAAAACAAATTCTAACATTTGTTGCATATGCTTCTATTCAGATGACCCTCTAAAAATTTTGTTGGACTTTGTTTTCGAAATCGTCAAATGTCAAAGACTTTGTTTGACAATTTTTATGTTTGTCTTTTATTAGTTTCCCCAGAAAAAAACAGCTATGTTCTATCAAAGATTTATCTTGTTTCTTTGATTTTTCAAAATATTTCTTCGTTTATCTTTACAACATCTCCACATTGCAATTTTTAATTACTCAAACCTAAAAACCTAAAACGCAATCCACCCCGTATGTGGTTTGGATGGTTTGGGAAACCAGTTTCAGTTTGCTACCAACAAACGGCAAACCAGTTTAGGTTCCAAACTAGTTTCAAACCGGTTCTCATTAACAAATAGAAAGTTTAATAAACTGAAACTGGTTTTGCCCGCAAATACGCCCATATTTTCGAACAATGTTGCACAAGTGATCATCGCATCTAGACGACGTACAGGTCGCTATATTGAAGGTCAATGTCACTGTTAGGCTTTGAAGCTAATCCATGTAACATGTATTGGTTGCTACATATACCTTTAAAGGTAAATGAGACATGGCAGCATTGCGGAAAATCCGTTTCTTGCCGATATCTGTGTCCAGCTCAAAACTTTGTTTTCAATTGACAGATTTCCAAGTAACTGATTATCACTTTAAGACGACAAGTCACATGCACAATTCGGGTCAGTACCTTTATACTGGCTGTCAAGCATGCGGAAACACGACAGGCATTGAAATAACAAGAATAACATGTTAAACTATTTTATTACCACCAAAAATACTGGTGAAAACTGTAAATTAAAGTACATAAACAGAGAATTACAATGTGATAACATATTACAATAAATACACTAAACTTAACTAGCTGCAACACAACAGTAATAATGCGCAATCCCTTATAATTTGATACCAATTCAAATAGACACAATTTAGACACAATTGATTTCACTTATTGTTTGAAATATCACATAGTGTGCAAGGAGCCATTTTAACATGTTTGTTTGTACACAGGAATTTAACCCCCATATCATTTAGGGCGAAAAATCCCCTTACCTTTGTTGTTGAGTTCACGTTAAAAATTGTCACTGCCAACATGATTGTGGGTATTCTACGTACTCTCAGACATTTATTCTTTAAGATTATGACTATTACCCTGAAAGTTTTATTGCAATAATGCAAACGTTTTGAGTTATTTTTCAGAAAATTGTTAAAATTTCTTACCTTTTTGGTGACAGATTTCCTCCTTAATCGATAGGATTCTTTCCTACCTGATATGTAACAATATCCCAAAATTTCATTCAAATCGGATGCAAGCTTTTCGAATTATCATCCGTACACCAAATGGAGCAGGGGTATAATAAAACGTTTCGAACCTTGAATATGTTTTTTTTGCAGTGGGTTATAATTTGTATAACAGATATTTCGAAATTTGCACACATGTAATCTTTTGTCATATTTTAAATCCTAAATATACTTGAATTAAAACTAATATTTACGTGGTTCAATTAAATAAATTATTGAAATCATAACATTTATTTATTGCATCCTACCTAAGTGGGCATACTTCCAAATTGTATACACAAAATAACTTTTATCCTGGTTTTCGGTATTTTCCGAAATTATATTCACAAATTAGTCTTTTTTCTGGTTTTCGATATTTTAAAGCTACCCTCATCAATAGCCATATCACTAAAAGACATAGTACCAGGGGCCTCGGTGGCCGAGTGGTCAAGGTAGTTCGTCTACTATTGATCACGTGGTCTGTCAACACTGAGATTGCGGGTTCGATTCTCACTGCGGGCAGGGTGTACTCAACTCCAATCTTAATTGACAAGGATTGCCAGTTTTCCTACCGCAGGTCGGGGGTTTTCTCCGGGTTCTACGGCTTCCTCCCCCAATAAAAACTGGACGCCATGATATAGCTGAAAAATTGCTGAAAGTGGCGTTAAACACCATCAAACAAACAAACAAACAAACATAGTACCAGGATAAAAATAGTCTTCATCGATTGTAAACTTCCGTAAATTGAATACAAAAAATATTTATTATTACATGAAAATATTTATATTTTATCTTGATTTTTCCTGCAACTTGAATGATTGACGTTCGTTTTGCAAAATTCTGTTCATTCATGGTAAATATTATACATCGAATTTTTATCTCCTTTACCCATCCTTAGCAACGAAGGTAAATACAAATATACCTGGGGGTTGGGGCGAAAATAAAATCAGAACATAAACGGGAAGTACATCACGTCACAAGTTCATATAGAAAAATAATGCTATACACTATATAAAAATCAGAGTGCTGAAGTGCAAATACGAATGAAATCTAATTATTATAACATATAAAAAGATATGTATAAATGCAATACAACTTACAGTCACAAATGCAGCATAGAAGCAAGTTGTTTTCAACCCATTTCTATCCTTGGGAGAGGTTGCGGGGATTTTAAAATTATTTGACCCAATAAAATTTCAATAGGAATGACTTGTAGCATGTATTATTCAGAATGGTACAGCACTTCGTATCCATCGCATAACTTGCTTTGCCTTAGGATTTTTTTTTATCATTTGACACTAGGGAAGCATCAATCAGTTATCATTTGACATTATGGAAGCATCCATCAGTTATCATTTGACATTATGGAAGCATCCATC
This sequence comes from Limnoperna fortunei, assembly GCA_944474755.1. Classification (NCBI taxonomy): domain Eukaryota; kingdom Metazoa; phylum Mollusca; class Bivalvia; order Mytilida; family Modiolidae; genus Limnoperna; species Limnoperna fortunei. The sequence continues at coordinate 44,695,286 of OX104116.1, read as the reverse complement.
AGTTATCATTTGACATTATGGAAGCATCAATCAGTTATCATTTGACATTAGGGAAGCATCCATCAGTTATCATTTGACATTAGGGAAGCATCCATCAGTTATCATTTGACATTATGGAAGCATCAATCAGTTATCATTTGACATTAGGGAAGCATCCATCAGTTATCATTTGACATTAGGGAAGCATCCATCAGTTATCATTCATGTTTACATATGACACTAGAAATAAGTTAAGACACTGAGTGACACCAAATTTACTGTATTGGTACAATGCATACATCCCACTGGGCGTAAAACATGTCAACACAGATACATCAACAAAAAAGTATATACGAACAATTATAAATAGTATCTATTTATATGTCAATGGGCTAGACGAGCAATTGATTTGTTGACCATTCAGAGGCAATTAAAAAAACCCAGCTGCAATGAAATGAAGTTATATTTTGTAACACGGGAACGCTTAAAAAATTTAGAAAGTAAGCCACATTTTTTGCAAGAAAAAGCAGACCCGTTTAATGTTTTTGTACAAAATCCCAGGATATCCTTGAAAGATAATGGAATTGTTGATTCCCTTATTTGCATTAAATATCATTAAGGAACTTTTACACCAATATTTTTGTGCTATAATTTAAACCCCACTGACACTTTCATCTATATGTTTGAAGTGTGTTATTGTTAAAGAAAATGGTTTGGGTGTTCATAATCTACTCGTCCTAATGAAAATAGTATCAAAATGTCAATATATGTGCAAATTTAAGGGGATTAAATAAAATTTCCTTAGTCTGGTTGTGTTAAATGTCTACCAAAACGTTATCATTCAAATAAATGAAAAGTAAAACATGTATCAAGTCTTGAATTATTGGAGTGAAGGTAATAACAAAATACCGAACACCGATGAAACTGTCAAAAAGACAATCCACAAATAAAAATATGAGAACCCGACAAATTCCAGAACAAAACAAAAAGCAACTACAGCAATGGTCTTGACTTGGTACAGGCGTTTCAGAAGAACTTGTGGGTTCAACCAGGTTTTATGCTATGCCAAACATCCCGCTTCCTTTACTGTAGAATGTGAGTTGGTTAGTTGATTAAAATAGATCGTATCATATACCACTAGTTACTAATAGGTGTTTCAAACAATCATCGTAGCACGTTCACTGTACACTGAATTCAAAATTGGGAAAACTATCTGGAACCATATTTTCAAACGAGACACCGTATGCAAGAGAAGCTGGAATGTTGCTGCATAGGAAAGGAAAATTTATAAATTTGAAATTGAAATCGTCGTAAATTCTTGCGCTATAATGAAAGTTGGTGTCATATTCGAGGTGTAAGTATAAAAATAATGTAGATGAATCTGTTTCTGTGGTTTTTTTAATTTCTAGTTGTCTCGCCTGCGACGATAAGCGCTGGAGGCGAGACATTAGTATGGGAATCCGACGGAGACGGCGTAAACACTTGGGCATCTTTCTTAATATTTTTGTAAGCCTAAGCCCTAGGTCCATCAAATTTGGTCTAGTGGTAGCCTATGATAAGTACTTGCCAGTCAGTAACCTGTCACCTGACAACGACCTCAATTTCACGGTCCAGCGACTACGTTTAAGTTTTTGGGGTATAGCAGTTCCTCTGTAACCATGCATGGTAGGATGACAATATATGGTATATAGGTTGCTGATAAATAGTACATGACTGTCTGGTAGGTGGCACCTGACCTTGACCTCAATTTCATGGTCCAGCGACTACGTGACAGTTTTAGTATTAGGGCAGTTCCTCTTTAACTATGCATGGTTGTGTTACAATATTTGTTTTACATATAGGCTGCTGATGAAGAGTACATGACTGTCTGGTAATTGGCACCTGACCTTGACCTCAATTTCACTGTCCAGTGACTACGTAAAGGTTTTTGTATTAGGGCAGTTCCTCTGTAACTATTTATGATAGGGTGACAATATTTGGTATACAGGTTGCTGCTGAAGAGTATAAGACTGTCTGGTAGGTGTTACCTGACGACCACAATTTCACGTCCAGCGACTACGTTAAAGTTTTTGGATTATGGCAGTTCCTCTGTAACCATGCATGGTAGGATGACAGTATATGATATAAAGGTTGCTAATGATTGGTACATGAGTGTCTTGTAGGTTTCAACTGACCATGACCTCTATTTCACGGTCCAGTGACTAAGTTAAAGTTTTTGGATTAGGTCCGTTTCTATGTAACCATGCATTGTATATTTTAAATTTAATGCTATTTACGTAATGCTTATTACGTAATTTTTTCCGATACTGATGCGGAATGCAGGCGACATTTTTCTGTGTCTATACTTGTTCTGCTGGGACCATACTGGGAGGGTTCCCAGTGCTCGACCCACAGAGCAGCCCAGCGCGTCCCCGGGTGGCGGATAGGGGAGACCCTCTCGTTGGTGGGTTGTCAGGTCATAATACGGAAACCCTGACCTCGGACCGTAGGCTCATTGTAGCCGCTACAAAAGGCTAAATGTTCCGCCCCTACCCAAATCTCCATACTTTTCCAGTGGCAGTCAAAGTCCCTGTGACCCATCCAACCCCCTTTCCCGTTGATTTATTGTTTGTTAACTTGTTCCCGTCCTGAATATAGCTGAAATACTGCTCGCTGGACGTAAAGCAGACATCCAATCAATCAATATACTTATTCTGAATGATATATTAACGGAAGCGACTCAGTAAATTAAGGGTTGTTATTTGAAAGGACAACATCAATATATGTATATGTAAAATTAAGGAGCTACCTTATGCTATCTTCTTGTCCTAAATAAGAATACAGGAACGAATGGTCAAAGAGTGGGGCACAGGTTGTACCCTTTAGAATTCCGATTGTACGTAATAACAAAATACTGAACACCAATGAAACTGTTATAAGCGCAATCCACAAATCAAAGTCCAAGAAACCGGCAAACATCGGGAACTAATGCACAACCAAAAATACAGGCATTTCAAAAGAAATTCTGATATAAACAGGTTTCACGACATTCGAAACCTTCCGCTTCTATTTATGAACTATGTGAGTAAGTGTGTCGATGAAAACGGTTTGGTATTATACACCACGAGACAGTAATAGGTGTATCCAATAATTATCGCATCACAACCACTATGTACTGAATTCAAACTTTGGGAAAAAAGTTGTGGTGAAAAAGATCAGATATTGGATTCTTGCTTTTGCTATTGCATTTTCCGAAACTGATATTTTTTATTGCTTTTGTACTACAGTTGTTGTCTATTTTGTCAACACACATTATTTTGATCAATATGTACCTTTAATATGTAATAAAGTACACATTCTTAAACCATTAAACATGTATAAGGTATAATAAACACGTGCATTTAGTCATTATTATGTCTGTACGTGTTGTCCTTCCAACCGTCATAGATATGTCTAGAGCATATCTTCATTACCGTTTGTCGGGTTGTATTTAAACTTGGAGGCAAGCTAGATCTTTATTAGTAGTGGTGCAATGCACAGAAACATAACTCTGCATACGTTAATTATTGAGTTATCTTCCTTTGGTTTTTTGCTTTGCAGATTATCCGATGATTGTTAGTGGTAACCAAATGCTTGTTCTGGACCCACATCAAAAGCGGGGGGATCGTGTCTGTATCACCATGAAATTGAATAAAATGGATACATATGGAAAGCACCTAGATGTGTCATACTGCTTGAATGCTTTAGAGGGTTTATTCGGATTTTCCAAGAAAACATTAGCTTCGGGAGATTTTAAGGGTACACTTTTCAGATTTCCCTTGCGTAATCAGAAGACTGCATTATCTGATAATGTGTATGACAGAAAAATGATTTTAGATCTTTTTAATGCATTCAAAGCAGAAGCATCTGTTGAACTTTTATTTTTGAAATGTTTGGAGCGTATCGACCTGTACATCTCAGATGTTAATGAAATTGACTTCTCAGTTGAAATTTCTGATTGCTGTTTGAATGAAGTAAAAGCGAAAAGATCGAAATTTCATAGTTACATGAAATCCATAGGATTAAAACCTGCAGTAGAGACGTTTACAGTAAGCTTTGACATGGTAATTGTAAGTCAGGATAAAGATGGGGTTAGAACGGAAAACCATTGGTTTGTTCTGCATTGCTTAAAAGGTGGGAAAATGTCACGTGATCTTGAAACACTTTGTCAAGATGATTCTCTGTCGTATAGTCCTCATGTAAGTATAGCTGTGCCTGCAGAAAGTGATGCAGAGTTCAAAGGTCATGTCTTTTGCTTATTGCCACTTCCATTGAAGGATAAGAGTATGACCGGATTTCCTGTTCATGTCAATGGATATTTCGCTTTGAGCCAGAATAGGAGACACGTTAAATGGCCAACTGCTGATCAGGAACGAAATAAAGCACATACAGACAAATCAATCCAATGGAACAAATGTTTAGTGGTAGAGGTTCTAGCAGACATATATTTTAATGTTTTACAGCAACTTATACAACTACATAAAGAAAATATTACATGGGACATAATGGCCATCTACAGAGCCATACCAGACCACAGAAAGATTACAAGTCATTGGGATCTTATCTCAGACCCCTTGTTTGTATTGGTGTTGAACTTTCCGATTTTGTACACAGAAAATAATGGTGGAAAATGGATACGACCAGAGCAAGCTGTTTTTAACATATTTGAAGGACATGTAACATCTGGTAAGTCAAAATAATAACAAAACTTAATAAGATGATATTAAAAATATAGCAAATTAAATGTTTAACATAGATACAAACTTATAAAAATATCATGCATCAAACTAAATAATTATAACAAGTTTACTATTTTCAATGATACACTAACTCTTGAAAGAGTTTTTTGTACGATATATTGGCATAATGCACATCATGAAAATACATCATCAACACAAGTCAGCTGTCATTCATCACTGCAATGTCCACATGTTAACTATTTGACTGCATTTTGAAACATTAAACATTAGTTGTACATTATTTTAAATTTATAAATAGACTTGTCAAATACAGAACATTTAAAAGTAACTGGAGACTCTATTATGAATAAGGTCTAGGCGAGCAAAAGCCAGCTAAACATAAATTGCAATCCAAAACGCATACACACGAAGCATCAAACACTCAAAACAACAACAAAAACAGTTAAGCAATAAAATAGCCTTTTTATGACAAAAACAGTAAGTCTGAGGGCAGTTTAATGGCATATGTATTATTCTGTTGTACATTGATTTAAATACTTACATAAGTTTAAGAAGTATTTTGAAAAATGTTTGAAACGCTCTGCAATAAAGTTGGCATTGATATCTTGTCTTGTGTTGATGGCAGCACACACCGGCATAAGTAAAATCATGAGCATGCCACACAGCGTAACTGCAGGTGATCATCATCTGGTTAGTTCTCAGTAGTATTATGTTGTCCTAAAAACAGTGTAACAAACATAACAATGTAACTCATCTTTTATAATCTCATTAACTGATTCTATTTTTCCAGAAGTAAAAGACACTATACTTGAGTTGATGAAGCAGTTAAACATTGATATGGTGTGTGTTCCGGATCATGTTAAATCTGTAATAATGGACAAAAAGGTCAAAATGCAAACACTGACACTCGATTTTATTACCAGATGTTTACAACAACATGATTCCTACAGAAACTTGCCCTTTGAAAAGAAACTATACCTACTGACCTACTTGATGTCTGATGGAAACTTTTCTAAAAGACTAAAAGGACTAGAGTTGCTACCATTAAATAATTGCACATTTTCTATATTTGGAGATAGGAATCATGACAAAAAGGTGATTATATGCCAGGAAGAAGTCGATATCTTTCCAGGACAAGAAGACATCTTTGTCAGCAAGGAAATTCAGGGCAGCATCTATGATTGTTTATTCCAACTAGCCAAGAGTCGTAAGTTATGAACTGTGTATTAAAGTGATTAATATATTTATCACCGTCATTTTTCCCAGTGATCTTGATAAAACAGGCAACAATTTTACGTATTTTTACCAGAAGTAACAGAATTCGTTTCACAAGCGAAGCAGTATATGCTCACCATTCCAGAACAACTGATAAGATTCTTTATTTACCTTGCCTATTTATTCGTTGTATATAAAGAGTGTTACTTGTTATTGGGGTTTTTGTAAACCATGGCTTTATTATTTTCTCTTTGTATTTATTTTTTCTGAATTACTAAGCAATTTGTTTTGAAATGTATTTAAAGGTCTTAACAAAATCTAACAACTTAAGTTTCTACTTGCTGCAACATTTTATATTTATTTGATTTCAGGTCTGTACCAGTTATTTATTCTTGATGATGTCACTGCTAATGAAATAGCCTACTTACTAAATAAGGTCATACAAACATACATTGGAACAACAGCTGAGAAAGTTCTGTTATGGAACCAGTCAAGTGGGATGGTTACAGGAATAAAATGGCTTGAACAAGTTTGGAATTGTTTGCAAAAGTATAGCTTGGACAGTTTTAGCCATCTGCACCTAATTCCTGGCATTAACCAGTTATACAAAGTTTCAACCCTCTTCCTCTTAAGGTCTAGCATCGGCTGTAGTGATATTCCTTCTTCTGTTTGTAAATGCTTGGAATATTTGGATATAGTAGTTCTCGAGTCATTGCCCATTGATATTCTAGGTCACAAGAACATTAAGAATTTTGTCGGATTACCAACAAAAGAAAATGTATTTAGAATGTTGGAAAAAGTACAAACTGGTGGATATGCTGCACAGATTGTTCAGAAATTTAACTCGTCAGTCAGTGGCGAGGAAAGATTACAGTTTGTCGATTATATCAGTGGTCAAACAAACTTAAATGCTAATTTGGTGAGTTTGTTCTCTATGATGAACTTGTTCGTTGAGAAAAATTCACGTCGACACGTGTCTGTAAACGCAGTCGGAATTATTGCGGAGACGGACGACCTTCCAGTGAGGTACTACAAAGAATCAATAGACTGTACCGACATACAGTTTAGGAATCTGGCATTGCTACTGCATGTTAAAGTCATTAAGAAGGAGGAAGTTATTCTCGAAATTTTAGAGAGTATGAGAAGTGGCACTCAGTATAACCTACTTGACCAGATGAATATGATGGCTTTTGTTTTGAAAAATCTGAGCTTTTTTCGATTGAAAGATCAGATGGTCGATATTGCTAAAGACATCAGGTTTATATACAATGAATGCAAGCAAGTAAAAAAAGCATCAGAACTGTTTGATCCTAACGATGAAAGTCTGCAACTCATTGTTTTGGACAGAAGCCAGTTTCCCAACGTTCAGGATCTACCATTTGACGTGAAGATGCTTCGTAAACTTGGTCTCAAAACCATATGCAATTTAACTGCCTTGGATGTACTGAATTGTGCCAAGTACATTCAGAACAATTCATACAGTCTAACTGAGTCGATTAGGTCAGCGAATCTATTGGAAGTGTTACAAAGAAACACTGGATTGTTATATAGAGATGTTGAAGGTAACCAATTATTTCAGCATCTGTATAACATTAATTTTGTTACACCAAGTCAAAGACCTAGTGACTTCCCAGACGTATTGCCTTGGTATACAGAGTCATCATCATATTGTCGACCAAGTGACCTGGTGAACCCAAAATATAGAAAACTAATTGGAAGTGTAAAGCCAGTATTAAAAAGCACTATTTCTTTAGATCTGACTAAGTTCTTTAATTGTGACAAGATGCCGAATACACAGGATGTAGTTAAACAACTACTAATAATCACAGAGAAATACGAAGAAAGTTTTAAACCTGATCTTCTTTCCATTATAGATGACATTTACAGATTTCTTGCAGAGCGATTTGATGACATTAGCTCGTTTCAAAATTTGCAAAACAAGAAATGGATCTTCACAGAGGATGGATTTCAAATGCCAGATAAAGTGTATCTACACTCTACGCAATCCGATATCAGTTTGAAACCGTATCTGTTCCTTTTAGCACCTGAGTTCCAAAAACAACCATTGTTGGAAATGTTCAGAAAGATGAATTGTGCTGACAGCCAAGATGCTAAGCTTTTGATCAAGGTACAGGAAATGGTTCGAGAAGAATACGTTAACAGTGGTAAAACTGAAACCAGAGTTAGAGCAGATTTACAACTTGTTATTAATATTTTGAATATTTTGAAAAAAGAACCAAACTATAACGATGAGGTTTCAGGTGTTCTTTTTCCTGTCGAACAATCTGACAACAGTAGAGTTGTATTGATGCCGGCCAAAGAATGTGTTTACAGTAAGGATGGTGACGATTTGTACGAAGACGAGTTGTATTGTGTACATCAGGACATTTCCCCAGACACAGCCGATATACTCGGGGTGCCTTCAGTGACAGACACTTTGTTAAACGATGCGGAAAGACTTCAGGAGTGGGGACAAAATGAACCACTTACAAGAAGAATAAAAGATCTTTTAAAAGCTTATAAAGATGGTTTGTCTGTTCCTAAAGAAATAATACAAAATGCTGATGATGCCGGAGCAACCAAGGTTTGCTTTATGTATGATGAAAGGGGTCCAGAACAATATGGACGAAAATTGTTAGACAAGAAGATGTTTGAGTGTCAGGGGCCAGCTTTGTGGGCATACAATGATGCACAGTTTACAGATGACGACCTTAACAACATTACGAAAGTGAGCGGTGCTACAAAAGAAGCAGACACGGGTAAAATTGGAAAATTTGGTCTGGGATTTTGTAGTGTGTATAACTTGACTGAAGTGCCAAGCTTCTTGTCTGGAGACCAGATGGTTATTTTTGATCCTCACTATGATTATCTTGGTGTTGCACTTAAGAGAAAGAAACAGCCTGGTTTGAAAATACATATGAAAAAAAATAGGAAAATTGTTGAAAGAAAATTTTCACAGTTTGAACCATTCAATGGTATTTTTGGGTGCAACCTAAACACCCAACAAAGCGTTATTTGTTTTAATGGTACTTTGTTCCGACTACCACTTAGAACAAAACAACAAGTAACATCCAGCGAAATAAGTAATGTGCCATATGACGATGAACAGATGAAAGGTTTAATTGAACTTTTTATCGAGGCAGGGGGAAATCTGCTTTTCTTTACACAAAATGTGACCGAGATTGAATTTTACCACCTACCTAAAGGTGAAGAAGATCCTAGAAATGCGGTACTGTTGTACAGTGTGACAAGAAAAGTATTGCGAACAATAGAACAACCATTTTGCAGTCAAACGAGCAATACATGTACAGTTCTGCAAACAATTTCAGCAAACCTTAAAAATGTGAAATGTGGAAAAATGAAAGATCTTCCCGACATAAAAGTTAGCCATTTGCTAGAACTTTGTGTAAATGTGCATAGCAGTTTGTCTAAATTCGGGTTATCAGGCACATCATCTGTTACCTTGTGGCTTGTAACGTGGGCTTCTGGAACAGAAGCTAGTAGAAAGCTTTCACTGAATTCGTCTATCAAAGGTGTTTTACCGTTAGCAAGCGTTGCGTGTCCTGTAGTTCGTCTTGAAAATGGTCTATTCCAAACTTGCGACTTAAAACAATTACCGTTTGGATATTATAACAACAGTCATGTTTTCTGCTACCTGCCCTTACCAGTTGAAACACCGTTTCCAGTTCACATAAATGGATCATTTGCTGTGACCTCGGATCGCAGACATCTTTCATGCAAAACAACAGATGATAAACATTCATTTGAAAGCGAATGGAATGAGGCACTCATGAGTGATGCTGTTTGCAATGCATACATAGCTTTTTTGGAGAATCTTCAGATCCTGAAAATCGATCCTAATGAAGAATACTTCAAAAAATGGCCTATCAGGAACATAATGGATGTGCATGATAAAATCTTTCACAAGCTGCAACTTTCTTTTTATCAGACTATTGCAAATGAGAGTAAATCGGCCAAAGTATTTAGAAGAAATGAAACTATTTATAGCATAGGACATTGCAAATTTTTAGAACCTACTTTAATGGAGAGTGCAGTCGGCAGTATTGCTTTCGATATTGGTGTCAAAATGTTGGATAGCAACCATATGAACCTGATGAAATTGCCAAACGCAGTAAAGGATTGCTTTGCATTTTCTGAATGTGGATCCATAATAGAAAAAAAAATCATTACAACCATCATGTTTTATTCAGAATTGGTCTTTCCAAATCTTCAGAATAACATTTGGGATGAGGAAATGAAGGATACGTTAGTATTATATGCATTGGATAATTCAACAGAGGATATGTTAAAGCTACTGCAAACAAATGCATGCATTCCAACAGAACCCAAAAGGCGTTTAAGACGTCCATGCGAGATTGTCGACAAGAATGGCCAATTGAATGGACTTTTCAGTTTAGAAGAGGAGCGTTTTGTTGTTGACAAGGAAAATTCATTCACTGACCCAAGACGGCATAAGACGTTATCGAACATTGGCATGATAGTAAACAAACTGTCTGACGACCTTGTTATTGATCGAGCAAACTCAATACCGAAGCTTTCTGCTGTTTGTTCAAAATGTGCTTTGGATCGATGCACATTGTTTGTAGCTTACCTTAACAAGGAATTTGGAAACATAAAGCAAAATAAACAGCTGATTGCCAAACTAAAATCAATAAAATGTTTTCCTGTCAAAGGAAAACCAGGCTATTGGAAATGGACTTGGGGTGGAGACGGCATTCAAAACAGAGAAGAAATAAATAGCACAGAATACATTTGCGACAATAAACAACACAAAGTCGTTCAAGTGCAGTTTGAATATCCATCAAAATTATACTTGCAGTGTATTGAAAACCTAATATGCTCAGTTAATGCAATTTTTGACAAGAGCTGCTTGCCTCCTGACGTTTCATCAGACTTTTTCACAGAATTTGGGATTATTGGAGATATAGATCTTGCGCCAGTATTTGCAAATTTAAGATCAATAAGTGAAGCTGTTTCTCAGAATGCAAACTGTACTGATGATGACCAAGTACTACACAATACAACGTTTGTTATGTACCAATTCATCAACAATTTTTCTTTACAATACCAGAACGATGAGGAAAGAGCCAAAACACTTTCCAAGTTAGGCTTGCGTTACCAAAATGAGCCAATCATTCTACTAAATGGAACGTTTGTAAAACCATGTCAAATAGTTGCATACAGTTCAGAAGACTGTAGCCCACTATTATATAGGTTGAATTCAGCGGAATATTTGAAAAAATTAAAGGGATTGTTACAAATGTTTCAAATTGAAAGTAGATGTTCTTCGCAGCGCGTGTTATCTATACTTCACACTTTCAGGGAACAATGCGGATCAGCTACTATGACTGATGATAATATTCATCTTTATGCAAAGCTCCTGAAAGTATTGGTTGATTCACTAGAAATGGCTGTACCTGTCGGCTTATTTGAAGATTTGTACATTCCTGATTCTAATGGTGTTTTGAACCCAATACACAAATTATGTCTTGATGATATTGACATTGATTCAACAGACACTATGCTTTTCACTCATCCAAGCATATCGCCTGAAATAGCAGTACCACTAGGGGTAAATACTAAACGAAAGCAAAAAATCAAAGAACGTTCAAGACCTGTAGAAATTTACTCGAAAAACTTTGGACAACACGAAGAACTTGTCACTAGGATAAATCGTATACTTTCAGGCTATCCTTGTGATTCTGGAATTCTGAAGGAACTTGTACAAAATGCAGATGATGCTAAAGCTACTGAGGTACACATTGTACTTGATATGGCTACTTATTCTAGAGAGAATTTATTTGCAGAAACTTGGGAGCCTTTACAAGGACCGGCACTACTTGTTTACAATAACAGCTGTTTCTCTGAGGCAGATTTACAAGGTATCCAGAGTATTGGCTTAGGGAGTAAAGAGGATGACCCAACAAAGACTGGACAATATGGTGTTGGGTTTAACGCAGTCTACCAACTTACAGATGTACCATCATTTCTTACTCGAGGACCTGATATTGAGACCGGAGAATCTCTTTGTGTAATGGACCCACAATGTCTCTTTGTTCCGGATGCAACTCCGCAGTGTCCCGGTAGACAGTATATCGAAACAAAAATTCTAAAAGAAGACTATCCAAACGTTTTTACCTGTTATCACGAAGACTTGCTTATGGTTGCCAATCATGGTACAATATTTAGATTTCCTTTTAGAACGGATGAGTTCATGTCTAAGATTTCTGGTAAACGGTTTACGGAGAGTTCTATAAAAAAGCTGTTATCAGATTTTCAGAAAGAAATGCGAGAAATGTTGTTGTTTGTGAATAACGTGAACACTATTAAAGTTTCCGAAATAGTAGACGGCTGTTTAAAAGAAAATTATTCAGTCAATGTTGTCATGTCTGTTGCTGACATTACAAAACGCCAACAGTTTTGCAATGCAATAGATAATGCCGCCCGAAATATACGCGAAAACTTGACACCAGACTGTATACAGGCTACAGAAATACAATACACAGTAAAAATTAGAGACAGTATAGCTGATTGTTCGCAGTATTTAATTGTTAATCGAATAGGCTTTGAAGCGGAGAAGAAATTACCTGATCAAATTAGTTATGAATACAAAAAAGGCAACCTCGGTTTACTTCCAAGGGGAGGAGTGGCATTGCGCATAGAAAATTATCGAAATGGAGAGGAGGAAGAGGCTCCAGGACGTGTATTTTGTTTTCTTCCTCTTCCTTTGGAGACAGGACTGCCTCTTCATATTAATGGGCATTTTGCTTTGGACCATGAGACTAGGCGAAATTTATGGACAGACGACAAGGAAGGATATCGTTCTTCTTGGAATACACATTTAATGGAGGCTGTTCTAGTCCCATGTTATGTGTCTGCCTTGCATCGAATGAAGGAAATTTTATTCTTTGACGTCGTAAACACTACAAATGCAGTTATTTTGCGGGAGAAACTGACTGACTTTCACAGATATTTTCCGGATACTGCAAAAGTCGGAATTAGTTTCCAAATTGTAGCATTTAGCCTTTACCAAACTATAAATAAAAATGAGGACGATTTTTTCCCTTGTTGCAGTTCTGAAACAAATTCAGATGTAAAACTCAAATTTTACCCAATAGTAAGTCGTAAATTTAAATTTCCATGTGTATTCAATACGTTGACAAAGACTTTCAATGCACAACTTAGTACAGTCTCAAATGTCGGTGAAGGTATCCAGGAACAAATAGAGCACCTGAGCCAATCTACCAAATTGGAAGGCATTAACAAACAGGCAGAACTGGTGCATATTTGCAAGGAACTAGGAATTAAATTACTAGAATCACCTAAAAGAATTATGAAAAGTATGAGAAAATCTGGTCTGAAAGTTGAAGAATTGACGCCAGAATTTTTCATATCCTTCTTAAAAACCTACGACTCGGATTATTTAGACAAGTGTCAGATAGGGCAGTTAGAAAAACAATTAAATCAATCTACATTTAGAACGGTCCAGACACTTCAGATATGTATAGAATACTGCAAAATGAGCCCGTCCTTTGAGAAACAGATAGAGGGCTTACCACTTTGCCTTACTAACGATAATGTCCTTAGGGCATTTAATACGAATAAGCTTGTATTTTGTACACCATATTTTGAATTGTTGAAAGAATCATCCGAACATTTTCTACACAAGTCCATATGTAGTTTTTTCAATACCAACAAATTCAGATGCAGATCATTTGATATCACCGCCTTTGAAGAATTCCTAGCTTATACTTTAAACATGGAAAAGTATAGAACTGTGAATAGAAATGTGAATTGGAATCCAAATGGGAAAACAATTCCAAGTATGCTGTGGATTGATCAGGTATGGAAATTTTTAAGTTCTGTAGTTCGCAAATTCCAGAATGAACGGCGTCTAGAATCTTCCACTGGAAATGTAAATACCGTACAAGACTTCATTGTTGGCAAACTTAGACCATTGCTGCCATGGTGTCTTATACCGTGTATTCAGATGTCAGCGATAGTTCTTAAGGACGACTATGTATACAAACATATTTTGGCTCCAACGTGCCAGGCACAGTTTATTGTAGACATAACATCCTTCTCAGGACCACTGGGAACTGCTTTAACACGACTCAATTTACCCTTACTAGACCAAGATATGGATTTGGATTATGACAATATTTTAAAAGATTTAGTTATCAGAAGTAATAATCCAATTGGTTTGCTTAATGTCTTGCATGACCAGCGTGATGCTTTGCATAGTAAAGATATTGATAAAGATGACTGCATAGAAATTATGCATTTCTTCTGTGACCATTTATATAGTATAGAAACACGTAACGATGTAGATACTTTCTCAAAATTAAAAGCCATTCCCTTCCATGTTACCGTCTCTGGACAGCATATCAGTATACCAGAAGACCAAAGTGTATTAATTATAGACAACATCACAGTAACGGATGGTTTATATGAATGGGCAATGGCTTCTTCTACACTACTTATTCAAACCACAAAAAAGCTTAACCTCCTTTATGAAAAGCTTGGATACACAGGTCGGAATTTGAATAACATCAATTTATATATAAAACATTTGCTTCCTAAATTTAATTTTCTACCCAGAGAACATCATTTGGTACATCTTCAGTACATAAAAAATACTCTATTGGCAAAATCAAAGAGTACAGGATTTAACGTTGAACAAAAAGATCTAATAACTCTTTTGGATAAAGTCGCTTTTATTCCTGATTGCGATGGCAATTTGCAAAATGCTTCTTTTTTTAAAGATCCGTTAAATGAACTTATGAGACTAATGCTTCCAAGTTTCATGTTTCCGACTGGTGTTTTTGGGGAGCAGAAATGGAATGCTTTCCTTAAACGTGCTGGAATGCGGGCAAAAATCACAACCGACATGTTTTTACAGTTTGCCAGAGATATAGAGCTTATTGGTAAACATGGTATTACTGACAACAATAGAAAAGATATAGAAGATAAATCGGAAATGTTATTGAAACATATCTTCCTGGAAAAAAATATTGATGAAAATCTGTTTTCCTCTTTAAAACAAATCAAGTTCATTCCTCCTTACCGCTACCAGGAAGATGATTGGAGGCAACAGATTTGTCCACAACCAAATCTCGAATTCCTTGTTTGCTTTAGCGAATCGGTTATTAACAGTCAGGAAGATCTGTGTTGGACAAGATGTCCAATCATTCCATCTTGGGCTGATCCTAGGATGGAAATCAATAGCACAATTGAAACCTGGGTTAAAATGTACAAATTACTGAACATTGAAGAACCTTCTTTTTTCAATGTAGTGTGTCATGTGCAAAATGTTTGTGATGCTTTGAACCTACTATTTGTCGCAGAAGATGAACAAGCATGTCGAATAGTGCTAAACGTTAAAACCATGATGTCTACAATTTATAAATTTCTAGTCAGAAAACAAAATGAACAAAATAACGCAATGTTAAAGGAAATGCTTTCAAAAAAGCCTATTATTTTTTTACCAGATCAAATGTTGTTTGTTGCTTGTGAAAACGTAATAAAATCTGCTAAACCAGAGGAAATCATACATCCATATTTAGTAGAAGCACCAGTGACGTACAGTGAATTTTATGGATTGTTCGAGATGCTTGGAATGCAAAATCATGTTAATGTATGCAGTTTTATACACGTTTTAAAATGTATTAGCAATGATGCATGCAATGATGAACTTCATATGAATGAACTCAACGCAGTACAACGAACCCTGCAATATTTGTTCAAGTACTTGCAGTCGTCTACATTTGAGTCGGAAAAAGATAAACTGCTTGAAGTTGAAAACTTGTATTTGCCAACGAGGGACAACATGTTGAAAGATGCAAAATGCCTTGTGTTTTCCGACAATGAAGCATTTGAACAGGCAATCGGGAACGATATTGGAATGCCATATGTTGTAAACTTGGAACAATTTGGTATTGCAATAACAGGTTCTTTCGTCAGAGAACTTAGGAAACTTCCTCAACATTTACAGCCAAATATATTGTCTGCCATGGTAAAAACACGACTAGAGGGAAACTTTGCACATATGTCATTGGACGAAAATGGCGAACAGTTGAGTAGCTTTTTAACTTCTCCTCAGTTTCATAGAGCAATACTACGAATATCTGTACATTCGAGAAAGAAATACGGCTATCAGTCAAATTTCACTGAAGCTGAGGTTAATGGTTGGATAGAAAATATTAAGAACATTCAAGTTATACAAGTAGAATCGCTTGTTGTAAATTATCTATTTAATGAAAGGATAGTTGGATCAAAGATAAAGACATGTTACTATCAGAAAAAAGAATCACATGATGGGAGAAACATATTGTTTTGTGTATTTCAGACCAGTGAAATAAAAGACTGGTTAATTGAAAACAGTAGTACTATGGATTATGCCATCCGGCATTGTACTAATGGTACCTTTTTGGATACAGGCTCATTACTGCTGAAAGTGCTTTTGTTAATCAACGACTCAGAGAGAATTTCATTGTTACTTGATAAAGACGATATTGAACAATACTCTATTTCTTACCCTCCGAATGGTTCAATTTTTCCCACTTTAGGAAATATTGTAAAACCTGATTGGCATCGATTCCTTGACAACAGCTTTACAACATTTGAAGTAGGAGAATATGTAGCACTGCTGTTATCAGAAGAAAATATTCGATCCCTATATATTATTGCAAGAATTTATCGCCGATGTAAAATGACAGAAAATGATGACTTTATACGTAATACAAGACAAATGTATGAAGTCAGCGTTGGAAATGGACGCATTGAACAACGACCTGCGTATGATTTGTACAAGTTTAATCGTAGTTTTCTCCAAAAATCAACAGAATTAGCCCCTTTCATTGACACTGCTTGTAACTCGACAGTAGATGACACACAACTCGATAATACTTTATCGGAGATTAAAGATAAAATTTGCGCAGTATGGACGCTGCAAGAAAATGAAAGAAGGAAGATAATTAAAAGATTATACAAACAATGGCATCCTGACAAAAATCATGGGGAAGAAAAGGTAGCAGCGGAAGTTTTTAAATTTATCAAACAAGCTGTTTTAGATTTGGAACAGGGAGGAAATGTGAACAACAGCGTGCATGATTTCAACTCTTCAGCGGGTAATTCAGAGTTTTGGTCACATTTCCAGACATGGGATAAAGACGTAGAGAATGACATAAATCACCAATCAAATACAAGTGAACATGGACGAGGTAGACAGTATGAACCTGTTCCGTCGTATGATGAAGCAAATCAGTGGATGCACCAAGCCAAACGAGATATTGCCGCAGCCTCTCAGTTTTTAGAAGAAGCCGACAAAGGTCATCATTTCAATTGGATTTGCTTTATTTGTCAACAGGTAATAAGGAGCGATTTATTGTTTTTACCGCATAATATTCAGTTTCAGTTTATTCTGTTGTTTGGGAGTTTGTATCGGGTTTAACGCCAATTTCTGCATTTGTTCAGCTATATTATGGCGTCTAGTTTTAAATCGTAGCGAGACAAAATACCTTAAAACCCGTGATCTTCACTAGCAACGAAAGAAGTGTTTGTAAATTTATAGTTCAAATCAAGCGTTTTCTGCCCACAGTAAAAACCACTGATCAATAGTAGGCGACTTCCTACGTTAGCCATTCGGCCACCATGTCCACAACTCATAGATACAAGTTTTGATGCTCCATGCAATTTTGGATTTTTAAATGACAAAATGGGTCTACAAACGGTTTTCACAGTGAGCTTAAAGTTTGCGTGTAAAGTTATAATTTGTTTAATAAGGATGGTTTACTGTTGACTGTTTCAGTTCTGATTAGATAATGAATTATGAGCGTAAGTTATATTCTTCTATTATCTTATCGTATTTACACAAAACTCTATGCAATTGATTGAGTCTTACCTTTGCATCAATTATTTATATGGTCATTGAACTGCAATCTTTGAAAGTATTTTTAGTATAATTTTACTTGTAGTGTGTCGAAAAAACATTGAAGGCGATGCATTACCAGATAGACTCGAATACAATTCCTAAGTCGAACAATCTCCAACAATTAGCTGTATATCCACTAGATGATGAACTGCGAGCTTTGGTTACAGAGTTGGTGGGAATAGTTGGGAAACAAGAGAAAATGATGTACCCAGATCGATATAAACTTCCGAAAATCCCAGCGGATGAATATGAAAGACGTCATGCAGACAAAGCCTTAGAGATTACAAATCAAATTCTGATGTATGCTTCGGACAGACTTTAATTGTAGCTTTATGTTTAAAGCTAAATATTATATATCATGTTTATTTGCAGCATTTACCTACTCCTTATTTATTAAGTAAATGTCAGTTTATAAGGCTGTTATATAGTAAGTGACATGTAAATAATACTTTGTTGTTGATACGGTTTTAGAAATGTAATAACAGTTGTTGGTTTGTAAAGTTGTAAATAACATCTTGTTGGTTATAAAGTTATTTAGATGTAAAACATTTGGTGATTGATAAAAGTATGGCGATGTAACACACATTTGATGGTTTATCAAGTTTTAAGGATATAAATGACATGCATATTTGGTGGTTTATGAAAATAGGGAGCTGTAAATAACATTTTCTTGTTTATCACGTGTCGGATATGTAAATAACACTTGTTGGTTTATCAAGTTTTGGAGATGTAATAACATTTGATGGTTTACCAAGTTTTGGAGATGTAAATAACATTTGTTGGTTTATCAGGTTTTTGAGATGTAAATAACATTTGATGGTTTATCAAGTTTTGGAGATGTAAATAACATTTGATGGTTTATCAGGCTTGGAGATGCAAATAACATTTGATGGTTTATCTAGGTTTGGAGATGTAAATAACAGTTCATGGTTTATCATGTTTTGGAGATGTAAATAACTATTTGTGACGTCACACTTTTCTAAAAAAATTATTAATGAGTAACATTTTGAATATGTTTGTGATACATGCATTTATACTAGGAAAAATTCAAATAGGTAGCACACCAGAAATCAATGGTTAACTTTAAAACTACTTTATAAAAAATTACAAAATTTAATCTTCCGTTTTTTCCTCCCAACTGTTCGATAACAAAAACTATGCTTCATATAATATTATTTTTAACAAACAAGTTGATTTGAAGCAGTTTTACACATGTAGAGTAGGATAAAGAAAATTAGTACTAAATTTATATTGTAATGTAGAATTTTGAGTATAGATAATTAAATTATTTGACATTGTAAATTATACCTTAACATCTTCCTTCTAGCCTTTATAATTGGTTTTCAATTCTTTGTTTGTCATATATCTAAGATGTATGGTTTTCCAAAATAATTTTATAAAATGTCTAAATGAGTAGAATAAAGTAATTTAAATTTGATGAATACAAGCAATTACATATCAAAAATATATGTACCAATTTAGCACAGATTGAGAAACACAGAAACAAGTTTTCCAGTTTGTCTTTAAAATGGTTAAAGTACACTAGTGTATAATGCTAATAGGATGAAAACCCATAACAAAATAATCGAGAGACGATTTGTGTGGTCAGAAGTATGATTCTTATTATTAGAACTACAGTTTTCTGTTATTACTAGGTACAACTGTAGTAGTACAATTGAACGTTTAGATGTATTATTTAAAATAATAATATCAATGTGACAACAAGCTACAACATAAAGATATTTTATTAGTTTACACTATTACTGTCATGTTATTTTGTAGCTGATTTCATCACTTATTTCATTGTATTTAGTATGATCTAGACATTAAAACATTTTGTTAAAAATAAGCATATTCAATAGTTGTAGAGATGTATATAACATTTTAATGATTATTTTATATGAAGCTCAATGTTTTTGTATCACTTTTTTTAATCTAATGTTTGTATGATAATTTTCAAATATGTTACTTTCATTAGGACTACCGTAACTATGGTTAGGAGTACGTTTTCCTGTAGCATTTCTTTTTCATCAACACACCAACTCATATAACACAGTAATGAAAACGTCAGCTTTGGCATGCCATAAAAACCATAATTTCTTTTGACATGTCTGTACCAAGTCAGGACCATTGCTTTAGTTGCTTCATTTTTGGTTGTTGGTTCTTGAGTATGGCGGTTTCTTTGGCTTTGATTTGTTAATTGTCTTTTTTAAGGTTTCCATGGGTGTTCGTTATTTTGTTATTATCTTCAGTTAACATTTTCAATGGGAAAATAACACTGTGTTGATTTGTAAGTTTACAATGTTAGTGTTATGTGTTGTTGTAACTGATTTGATCAATTTATTTTACCTTTTTGTATGAGAAATATATATATATGTAAATTGTTTTAGTGGTAAACTGTTTGGTCATTTGCATCACTAGTAGGTACTTTGCTTCAAGTAATGATGTCGTCACGTGACCTGATATAAACACATATATGCATCTTATATGCTTATATAACATTAATATTGGACAAAATTGTAATTATACACGTTTATTTATTATTGAACTAATTATAACATTCCAGACTTCAAAGATTGTTAAGATCAAAGAATTTATTTTCACTGTCCGATTTTAGTAATTGTAGATTGAGTAAAAAATTTTTTTAATGATATCTAATTAATTACCGTGAATGTTGTCTGAGTGCGAGAAGGATGATAAGGTGGAGTTTTTATGAGTTACCTATTTTGCTAATTAGCTTCTACAGTTTTTGACACAGATTCTGGAACCTTCAAACTTAAAGGTTGCATATGTTTTGAAGTTGTGAACCTTCAGTTATGAAATTGTTTTAGAAATGTTTTATTATTCTTCTAACCTTGTCATTTAAAATAACAGAGTTAAGAGAAAATCAATTTAAACTAAATGTAATATGACCTTGAACGTTTTGAGGTAATTCCAACTGGGATTCTTTATCTTAAATGAAGATGTATTAGGGATTCCTGATCATTCCGTAATAATGAAGTTTTGAAAGTAGTATATACTTTAATTACCTCTTGTAATTACGCACAAGTGATACTAAGGTTTTCTATTGAAGTTGCATTTGTTGGTTTAAATCTTGTACTCCTGCAGAATACTAGTTCAACTTAAGTGTTAAACTTAGACGAGTGTGAAGTTTTAGGTTGTCTAAATAATAGCCACTAAAGTGCTATTATTTTTACAATAGTCTTTGTATTTTTGTTTTCGAATAGTTCATAATGCATTATATAATTACATTAAATCTTAAAATATCGTGTTGTCTGTTTATGACTAGTCATTATTTGCGACCTTCGCAAAAAATGCCCAATTTTATTATAGTCTTTTTAATCAAAATTGATTGTGTATTGTGAGCAATTTTAATATCATTACGACTATAAACAAACCAGTTATAACTCATTAAAACGATATTGTCCGCAAGTTTCCAATATCCTTTTTTAAAGAAATAAACCGTTTACAATTTTGGGATCGTTCTAAATAAATCTTCAGATTAAAGTTTTAACAAAATCATTTATAATCAAATATTAGTTACAATAGATCAAGTCTTGTCAGCTGAGGCTCTCTACTGTTCGATTTACTTGCGATTGAGTTGTGTTCGATTTTTTGCATTCCGTGTAAAAATCGACCCCTACAATTTAACTAGATTCTGTCGAAAATTGACATAATTGTGTTTCCGTTAAAACACTCGTTTATTTGCATAAGTGGATGTTAATTCATTAGAATATATTGTTTTTATATTTGTAAACAAAATTTCGTTTTGTGCAAAAACTGCATTACTATTGCTATGCAGATATTTACACAAATAATACTTCTGTATACACATATTTTAAATACTGCTTACTGCTTAAAACAGTTTCAAAGTTGCACAATTAAATTGACACGAAGCGACCGTTACAAAAACGGGGGAGCAAGAGAAAGTTTTAATTTTTATTAGATTGAGTTGTACAAATATCTCAGTTAATGTCTTCGATTTTACCCGGATATGGGTGACGAACTCACAATCTCCAGAACGCTACTCACTATTCCTGTTGTTTGTTACCAAGAATTCTATTCTAATTGTTTGGTTTCATACTTTTTAGCTCAGTGAGCTTTTCTGTTCAAATTTGTCCATTGTCTGTAGTTGAGGTCATTGTTGTTATAGTTTTGCATTGTCATTCATCCTATTTTAATAAAATTTGTCACATGTTACAGTGGTGAAAACATTATTTAAACAAATCAATTTAAGCAATTTAAGTTTTTAGTTTTGCTGTCAAAGTTTTCTCACCCCCCCCCCCTAAAACACCGGATGACGTGTCCTAAAAAATTTCTAAAAGAGGAATTGGCGTATCTTAAAGACATTAAGTGTGACAACACGTTTGACTACAGTTTACGTCCGTAAAGCGGATGAGCTAAGTTTTAAAGTAAAAATGAATTCTTTAGTATCCTTAAAATTAAATCTATTCAGGGGCGGATCCAGGAACTTGTGTTAGGGGAGGCGTAAAAGTTCGGCGAAGGGTCTGGGGGCCGCTCAAGGCCGCCACCAGTGCCAGGGCAGCGCCCTGACAGAGGGTCCTGGACGGGGGGGGCGAAGCTCCCCGTAAGCTCAGGGAATCTAAGCATTTGGTAGCCATCCAGATAAAGGTTTTTTTTACTTTTAGCTGGCTTAGTTTTCGACTATGACCGTAAATAATGTATTTTCGTTACGCCTTTCCTTGGCTCCGCGCCTGCTATTCAACTGACAAACAATGAATTGCATATTTAGTTAAATACGTGTGTTGGCACACATTTTTTGCAATTTTTTTTTTAATTTACTTCAAGTAATGCCTGTGTTGCAATATGACCTATCAGCTTATCGGGTGGAACCATGGCCCCAGTTGAAAGTTATCTTTTTTTAACTAGAGTTAGCATTTTGTTGCTAATATTTCTCGGCAAATATTACATTTAGACCATTGCAAGTCATTTCACTAGAATGTGTTCACTGTCAAAATTAATTAAAAAAATATATTGTATTCCCACAAAAAATAAAGGGGCAACCATTATGACTCATAATAGTATATTAATTCCTGGTATAGGCATAATATCTCGGCCAGTTTTGATAACCAGCCTATCGCTTCAGCTACTTCAGAGTTACGGCTCTATTTAAAATAATTGGCAAATTCGCCTTGTTCGCCCTCTATCTCAAGCAGTTGTTGTCCGATCTTCATGCAACTTAGGGAAAATGTTTATGGGCATAATATCTCGGCCAAGTTCGATAACCATCCCAATTGCTTCTGGCACTTAAGAGTTATGGCCCTTTATACAAAAAAAAAATTGCAAATTCACCTTGTCCGCTCGCTAAATCAAACAGTTGTTGTACGATCTTCATCAAACATGGAGAAAATGTTTATAGACATATCTCGACCAAGTTCGATAACTAGCCAATTCGCCCTACACTAGAGTTGGCTCTTAATTTAAAACAAAATACCAAAATTGGTCTCTGCTCTTAGTGAAATAGTTGTTCGTTTATCTTCATGAAAGTTTTTGAAATCATTGTTGTTTAGGGTATTAAATTGGCTGGTTATCACGTTTATTACGATAATAAGGGTTCCCTTGATTTTAATGCCTGTAACTAGTATGTGGCTGGTTTGTCAAATCCATTATAGTAGTACATGGTTCCTGTGATATAATTGACACCTCTGCAAATACCTTATTACTCTTGGTATTAAATTGGCCAGTTTTCAAATTCATTTTGGTTATAAGGATCCCAATAATAATGCATATGCACACCTTTCTGTCAAACTTTTTAACCATTACCAAAATTTTCGAAGGGAGTATTTTGTGGCACTTTGATACTTGTTTGGTTTGTAAAGCAATATTTGAACGCAGTTCGACTAAATGGTGGTTCGAATTGAATATTGCATAAAATGATACATCATACATAGCAGAAGTAATAATGCAAAAAATATCGAATTTGTAATAGTTTTTTTTCTTATAAACTTATACATCGGGCTATTGGGACCGGGACAGTTTTGTACTCATTTTTAATGGAGTAACCTGACTGCAACTTTAAATAAATAATAAAACAATGAAGAAAAGTGGAAAACGTACAGAAATTTTTTTAAGTTTGTTTTAACATCAGAGCAAAAATCAGTCGATTAAGGGGATGCAGGACACCATTCGCCATTTTTTGTTAAAATTTCAAAAAAGAACATTTATGGTAAATTTCAATTTTTTCCAAAGAACAAAAATTTAATTCAGAGAGCCCTATTTTTATATCTATCACTAAAATGAAAACCAATGATTGACATTATATAAAAAAATTCAGGAAACTTCAATGGACAGAATTTTTGTAATCATTTATTTAAGTGGTTTTTTTTTTAATTCTCTTCTCTGTATAATCTATATGAAAATTTAAAATTTCAGTGATCAAACCCTTGAAAAAAAACTCTGAAACCCCTATTTTTTATTTTGAATTATGATTTTGAACTTGTATTTAAAAAAACCAAACTATATGGCGAATTTAAAGAAAATCCATTGACAAATTATTTTCAGTGAAGGTGTCCTGCATCCCCTTGTAAGATGTGTGCATATTTTTCATGCAAACAATGCAATGGAAAATACAATCTTCACAGTAATTGCATTTAAAGTTGTTAATTGTTGTATTAATGCGCAAGTTGTCATCCTGTCATCTTTGTATAGGACAGAATGGTTAAAAAAAATGAGGCCCACTTCTGCTTTTTAATTTAATGAATGTATATAGATGCATAACTAAATGCCTAGAGTCTTTATATAAGAGTAACTATAGTTTTTTATTATCTGGGATGCTTGCAACTGCAATAGAACTTAAAAGACTAGAGTTCATTTTAAAATATAGAGTTTTGGTAACTAGTGTTGCATTCCAATCTAAGATTGGATCCCAAGTGTAATGTGATGTTTTTAAACTTGAGCTAGCTTTTTGTTGTTGATATTTCTCAAGAAGTAATATCTTTAGATCATTTTAACAGTCATCATTCATTGCAGTCTTGACGTTCGAATTCTGCAATATTTGTCTTATGTTTTCTTTATCTGGTAGATAATTTGTTAATTTCAACTTCGATTTCTGGTCGTCCATTTTTCAAAGCTTTGAACTCTTTCATGTTATTATTAAATTTTTAGAATACCTCTATTTAAGCATGATCTGACAAAATTAAATATTTGTTAAAATATTGATCTAAGAAGATCCCCTAAAAGTAATATATACCATTTATTTGAAAAATGTAAACCTGCTATTTTAGTGAAATCCTCAGCGTCTGAATTATATGGTGGTATAAACAGCACACACATTAATTTCATAAAAGTCGTTCGAGTCTAAAAATATAACGAATTATGGAGTTTCTTTTTATCGTCAACAATTATTCCCCCGGTATGTCTTCTCTCGCTTTTTACTTGCAAACTTTACTAAAATGGTAAAATCCTTTAATTTAATATTAATTACAGTAATACTTCCAAGTTTCTAATAAATATTAAAGTCACTGTGTATATTTTTGGAAATGCCCTGTGTTATGTTGATTTTTTTTCTCGGCGAGATGTCTGGTAGATGCTTAAGGACCTTAGTGGGTCTGTGAATAAACCCTGCCGGAGGTTCAGGGTGGTATAAATCCCACCGGAAGCTCAAGACGTCATGTAAATACAAATACTTCTGAATTAATTTATAGTGAAACAATCATTTTTTGCACAAAAAGACCAAATTTTATTACCAAACTTTTTATCCAGCCAACATACCTAATGTGAAATAAAATAAAAGGGAATCTGCTGTATTAAGCTGATAAAGTTGTAACGGCAAGAAATTTCTCAGGTACTGTACGCTAATTACACCCCCCCCTCGTCCTAATTTTTAAAAGAACACTAAGTAGGTTACAGAAACCAGTGGTTCCAAAGACCTGCATTCGTTTAGAGTGTTTGGAGACCCACAGCATAAGCTTTATACCACATATCAAGTGGTTGTGATATGTGTTTGCTGAAAACAATGTGTCGGATTATCACAGGCATCATATGAGCGGCGTTATTCATTAAGGGACCTTAGCTACGGTTGTAGTTGATCGAACGCAAAAATATTGAAAATGTGGACTGTTTATTGAAATAAGCGTGCTTTCGTTGTTGAAGTAAGCTTGTTTAGAGTACACAATTATTTATTGTGATGTTTAGGAAGTAAACAACTGATTATATTTTTTCTTTTGGTCATTTAAGGAATACATGTACTTCAAATTTCTGAACTTATACGATATAAGATGGTTTGGGTCCGTTTACTCGGTTTAGCGGTTTATGAATGGTGTAAACAGACCCAAACCATATTATATTGTATAACCTGTTCAGAAATTTGAAATATTCCTTATAATTTAATTTAAACTATAAATGTTGACAATTTTAACGTTTAAAACAGCAACGACGTCATTTTAACGGCGTAAGAACAGTGCGCGTGACCATATGCAAGTTATATGGTATAATATGGGTTTCTTCATCCAGATTTCAGCTTACAAAGCAAATTAAATTATATAAATATGCAACAACACTGAGTTATATATTTATTTTAATCAAAGAAACATGATGTTTCGTCTTTTTAATTTTCCTTGTTGTGCAGACCTATAGTTCTGATTGAAATAAAATGTTAAAATAAATTAAATATTTACTTTGAATAATTTTAAAACTGATAGCAAAGATAGCATATTTTGGCTTCCGTACTTTCTGTTTGACAATTGTACAGTCAAAAAAATGATCAACAATAACAAACCGAAAAACTAGAAATGTTAGTTTTTTCGAAATAAGTTTATCCTATTTTTGTTTCGCTTAGACACCGCTTATTTTATAAAGTTCGTTACAAACTAGAAAAATTAGAGTCTGTTTTTCACTTCTACTCGTTAACTTCGGGAGATACGAGATATCGTACGAACGTTTAATACGCTTTTTATACAAACTTTGCAATTAGTATTACCATGATAGCATTTATAATTGTTATAGTGTGTTATGTAAAGTGTTTGTTCTATTGTGTGTCAAGGTATTAAAACTCCCATGAATAAAATTGAACATTTGGTCCTTGTTAACTTTATGCAATATAGTCAAATTGGGTGAAGGAACTGTGTGTAAAGCCATAACCCATTAATAGTCTTGGGAGTGTTCTGGTATAAGCAGACAAAGATCTGTATATATATATATATATATATATATATATATATATATATATATATATATATATATATATATATATATATATATATATATATATATATATATATATATATATATATATATATATATATATTATTTATTTATTTATTTATTATTTATTGTAAAATATATGAATATTTGGCCCTAGGGAAACACTCAGCTTTCAACAACAAATTTTTATTTCCTGCCAGAGCAAGTCAAGTTACAGTCCTTCAGTGAGAGGAAGAACCCACCTTGCCCGACAATACGCCAGTAAGTGGGGGTATGGAGCGAGGGTTCTCCATCAGGGGATGAGACCAGAGATAGTCTCATCTGCAGCCAGAGTGTGCAAGGTCTGCAAGGGATCTCCTGGGAATGGGACCAAGGGTGGTCTTCATCAGAGGATGAGACCATGGAGTCTCATCAGTATCCGTGGACCGGCACTGGCGCTGGAATGAAATTTTTTAGTTATATCCCCGAAATACTTGGGGGATGAATGAAATTTAAGAAATGTCAGTGATAAAATTTCATAAAGGTCCAAACTGAAATATATTTATCACTGAGATGCTGAGATGCTCCCCTTGTCATGACAGTATTGAAGGTGTTTGGATGGGGTTGGTGGGTGGTAAAATTTTAAACAGCAACTTTGTTTTGAGTATAGCAATTTCTATGACTGCTATAAACCAGAACACTGAATACACAAGGCCTGGTTAATGGCTTAAGAACACACAGTTATTTGAATGGAATACCCAGAAAAGGGAGGAGACCTACTGTTTACATTGTGTCCTGTAATTAATCTCATAACTTCAGATGTTTTCATCAACAAACACTGCATCTGTGCTGACAAATTTATGTATTAGATAAGGAATAAGAAGCTCCCTGGTGAGATTCCAGTTGTAACTACCAGTAATTAATGTCAATTGCAGGAAACCTAACCTATAGATGTCAAATGTGGGGATTAATCCCTGTGGATAATTTCAATATCTAGATGTTATATGATCTGGAAAATTAGTACTGATTTGACCACAAGTGCATTAATTGCTGTTTGTATAAACATAACATATATTTCATATAAGTAACTATTTATACAAACTTTGCAATTAGTATTACCATGATAGCATTTATAATTGTTATAGTGTGTTATGTAAAGTGTTTGTTCTATTGTGTGTCAAGGTATTAAAACTCCCATGAATAAAATTGAACATTTGGTCCTTGTTAACTTTATGCAATATAGTCAAATTGGGTGAAGGAACTGTGTGTAAAGCCATAACCCATTAATAGTCTTGGGAGTGTTCTGGTATAAGCAGACAAAGATCTGTATATATATATATATATATATATATATATATTTATTTATTTATTATTTATTGTAAAATATATGAATATTTGGCCCTAGGGAAACCCTCAGCTTTCAACAACAAATTTTTATTTCCTGCCAGAGCAAGTCAAGTTACAGTCCTTCAGTGAGAGGAAGAACCCACCTTGCCCGACAATACGCCAGTAAGTGGGGGTATGGAGCGAGGGTTCTCCATCAGGGGATGAGACCAGAGATAGTCTCATCTGCAGCCAGAGTGTGCAAGGTCTGCAAGGGATCTCCTGGGAATGGGACCAAGGGTGGTCTCCATCAGAGGATGAGACCATGGAGTCTCATCAGTATCCGTGGACCGGCACTGGCGCTGGAATGAAATT
The DNA here is from genome assembly GCA_944474755.1 of Limnoperna fortunei. Lineage (NCBI taxonomy): Eukaryota > Metazoa > Mollusca > Bivalvia > Mytilida > Modiolidae > Limnoperna > Limnoperna fortunei. The sequence goes on along the minus strand of OX104116.1, from coordinate 44,666,582 downwards.
TTTTAGTTATATCCCCGAAATACTTGGGGGATGAATGAAATTTAAGAAATGTCAGTGATAAAATTTCATAAAGGTCCAAAAACTCAGATGGTAACAGCTGAGTGCCCCCAAGGATTTCAAATAAGGGGTACCTTCAATAAAATCATGAGAGAAAAAAAAAGAAAAAGAAAAAAAAATGATAATCAAAATAACAAGTGCATCTGAAAAGAAGAAACACATATATATAGCATAATGGCAAATAAAGATTTTAGTTTTTTCCAGACTGCTTTGTGCTAGTTTGATGGAAGATGATGACACTCTAATTTATCTGCAATAGCTGTCTGAAGACCAACCTCCTAAAATTTTTATCATGTGATCTTCTACTTTGAATATGAATAGAAATGATAAACAAAATGACAATACACTACATCTGAAAAGAAGAAACACATATCTGAAATATTGTCCAGTTTCCATGTCCCAAACAAATAAGTACTTCAGTCATTACAAACAACTGACAATCCTTAATGGATTTTGTAGTTAAATCAGCTTCAACAAATGAAATTATGCAGACTATTTGCAAGTTTGCATCTCATTAAAGTTTCAGAATCCTTTTTCTAAATAAAATATAACATTTCCAAAACATCAGTGAAATGCTGTGAACTGTTTGCAAAATCTGACATTATTCCTGTTTTGAAGACGACTATCCTGCTTTCGAAACAGTTAAAAAAAGTTCTTCTGAAAGTAACAAAAGCTTTGTGGAATCCCTAAGCAATATATACTAGCAGCAGTTGCTTGGTCTTCCCCACCTGAGATGTTTGTAACATGAACATCATGTCAGTTTTCACTGGTAAATCCGCACTAAAACCCCAAAACCCTATTGTTTTAGGGATAAAAGGGAAAGCGATAAAATACCATGAAAACATTTTAAATCCGTTTTTTCACATGGAATTGTGTATGTCTATTTAAAATGTCTGGTTTCCTTGTTGTTAACAAATGTTCAACTCCAACATTCAATAATAACATCCGCAACATTCTATGGACTATTTGTAAAATCTAACATTAAAGTTTGAAAGGCAAATTATCCAGCTTTGTTTTCAAAAGTAGACAATGTTCTTCTGTAAGTGCAGACATAAGTCACTCATTGCAGTAAAACAGCTTTCCTACATGGAATCTATAACAAACAAAAGGAATACATGTACTATGATAATTACAATATATATATATACTAGTACATTTCTGTACATAATGGAAAGGTTTAAATATTAAGTCATGTGTGCACTCCAGTTGAGATGTGTGTAGATAAGACAAAGGTTTCCTCTGCACTGGGAGTATGCAGAATAGTTATCCATAAGGGAGTGAGATACAGGTCATTACTTTGATAGAAGCATTATTGTTTAAATGATCAAGAGGCTAGCCTTTATAGTTGACAGACTCTTAAATATGGTCATTGTACTAATATGGCATGAAGATTGTCTACATAAGGTTTGAATAAAGCATCAATTCTTAAATTTGACACATTTGTTGTTACTTAAAAAGTAAGAATTTCATAAGTATTCAGAAAAATAATTGCTAAAGCAAAATGAATATATAGTAGGCAAGTCAAGTTTATATTTTAAGTAATTGTTTAACTTAGCTTCTACATGTATGTGTAAACCCACCAACATACAAAAATGTATGCTTTGTAATTGAACTTATACTGCAGAAAATGATGAAAAAATGAATTAAAAAAAAATACATATATATATATCAATAGAGAGAGAAAAAAAAATCATTAATATAAGCAATGACAAATATTTTAACTATATAAAAATGCATAGGGCTCGTAAATAAATCATATTTTCACTGTAAACTACAATTATTTATATATACATCCAGATTTTAATGAAAGCTGCTTTTCCTGGAACCAGGTTAAAGGTGTTTGCATTGGTAGCTAAGTAAATTTGAGCTTGGAAAGCAAGGCAGAGTAAAGACGACCATAATATGTGTTATGGCCTTAGCAGCAAAAGTAGCAATAACAACTATAGATCCATAATTTCTATGTTAATCGTCTTATACAATCTGTAGCAGAATATGCTAAAAACTAATATTAAAATTAACTCTGATACCAGGTATTAAACAAGAGTACTATCATTGGATGAATAAAGTTACAACCTTTAAACTTAAAAATATATGTCAAGTATTATAATCTTCATTGCAGTATTAATCTGGAATGCTTGTCTGTAGCCAGGAAAATGAATTACATGTATTTAAAATATAAGATCCTGTAGCCACATTTGTTGTGTTACAAAATAATAGTGCTTGAATGTACAGACCTAAGTGTCAATCTGTTTGAACGAGTATATAAAACATTGTTGCTGTGTATTGACCTTTGATATTTTAATTTTACAAATTTATAAATATATTATGGAAAATAACTGAATTTTCACATAATTAGTAAGCATAAACTTGAGGTCAGACTTTCTCACATTGTGTCAGGTTGATTTCATTATTGACCCATGTTAGTCACAAAATCTGAGAACCAGCCTTTGTTTCCTACAGATAAAAATCATCTTCTACTTATGAATGTTAGAAGTATACTTTTGACACCACTTTTATTCATTCATTTTCTCAAAAAAAATTTTAATTAATGAACATGGGTGTGTTGTCATGAATGGATCTATCATGTATAATGATGATAACCCTAGCTGAACTCTGTAACTGTTTTACAATATCAGGAAGTTTACTACAGTACTTTAAAATCTTCTGTGGTTTTGACATTACTAATATTAGACAATGTGAGGAATGAACTCAGAAACTATGTTACAGCTGAAGGAAGTTGACCCTAAGTGAAAACAGATTTATAGACTTTGAAATACCAGAATAATTTATGTCTTTGGAAATAATGTTGACTTCCCATACTTTTCAGTCCTTGCTTATTTGCAGTTATGTTCACATGTTTTTATTTTGTTTTCTTTAAATGTTACACTTGATCCACTGAAACAATTAAAATCCATCAGATATATGGAATTGATTTCTAAAGAGCCATAGACAGAAAATTTGAGTGTAACATATTTGTATAACGCATTGTATTTGCATCTTGAAAATATGGTACTTATATTGTGGGATTAGTCTCAGACAAAACAATTCTCTGTATGATCAGCACTCTCATACAATACATAGCATTCCATGCATGTAGTGCATAATAATCTGTGTCTGCTTGTGTTTGCTTTACTTCTGGACATGATTTGTTACTAGACCAACTAAAAATGTTCTTTGTTGGACAGTTATGTCCACTGTATGTATGGTGTAAATAAATAAGCAGCCAGGATAAAACTTTAATGATTGAAAGATACTTATTCCTATTACCTGCATATTTATTTTGTAATACATGTTATCTCTTGAATGTGATCAATGATTTTATTGGCTTAGTCAGTAATAAATTTTATGTAAGAAAATGTTAAGGAGTTAATTAACCTATCACTGTTATGACTTTAATTTGGGGCAAGGAGAAAACTAACTAGAATTCAGATCAGTACAGACATATTGATTATGAAAATATATGTTTTACACATCTTCGTAGACTAATTAATTAAACACCTATTGAAAATATAGCATAGTAAATTATTGTGTGGCATGCATGTACTGATGAGTTGAATAATAAATGTAAAATTTTTTGAAAACTGATACTTATCTTTAGGATGACAGAACATATATGGGTTGGGTGGATAACCTGATAACTCTGTCCTATCATGTTGTCTTTGGCTGAAGATATCTTCATACTAATATTGACAAGTATGGTGTCTGTTATCAAGTCGAGTTTTCTTGTTAAAATCTATTCCATCCAAAAAAATGTATTTGCAGAACAGTATAGTCACAAAAACAACATTCCTAATTAATCGACTTTAAACACATATAGTTTTCGCTGTCTGCTGGTTTGAACATTTATTGCCAGGTACTAACAAGCTACTCCATACATTGGTAATACAGTTCTGGTGTTCTATTTTACTCCTTTCATAATTTAAAAAAGCAAACTAAAATACTGTCTAAATCAAATCTTAGGACAGTTACGATTTGGAAATAGATTCACTAATCTTAAAACAAACGACATTTCAGTTCCACACTTTGTCGTGTAGCTATTTACTCCATGACTTCTTGTTGAATTCCTCTTGAAGTTTTGTTGCAGTCCATAAATTATCAAGTTTCCACTCTGCTCTTATTTTTCAGCAATAGCTTTTTCTTTGCACAAAATTTTATGATAAACATATATACATCTTTAAATGTAATCAGAATGAAGCAGTTAGTACAGATTTTAAAATTTTAAACAGCAACTTTGTTTTGAGTATAGCAATTTCTATGACTGCTATAAACCAGAACACTGAATACACAAGGCCTGGTTAATGGCTTAAGAACACACAGTTATTTGAATGGAATACCCAGAAAAGGGAGGAGACCTACTGTTTACATTGTGTCCTGTAATTAATCTCATAACTTCAGATGTTTTCATCAACAAACACTGCATCTGTGCTGACAAATTTATGTATTAGATAAGGAATAAGAAGCTCCCTGGTGAGATTCCAGTTGTAACTACCAGTAATTAATGTCAATTGCAGGAAACCTAACCTATAGATGTCAAATGTGGGGATTAATCCCTGTGGATAATTTCACTATCTAGATGTTATATGATCTGGAAAATTAGTACTGATTTGACCACAAGTGCATTAATTGCTGTTTGTATAAACATAACATATATTTCATATAAGTAACTATTTATATTTGTTAATGCATTTACTAACCTGAAATTATTACACGTTTTCAATCAGTTAAAATTATTAAAAGAAAATAATTTTTTTTTCGGGATTTGAAGTTTTCCGCACTCACCTATTAGTTGAACGTACATGTTGAATGTCGAAATTCTGAATCGCCTGTAATTTTATTTTAATTTTGAGAAGGTGAATGTTATATAAAATTTTAAATAAATATATTACAGCTCCAGTATAAAGGACTAAATGAATACACGTTTTTTTAAGTCAATTGAACAACATACTTACAGTGAAAACACCGTCGGTTATTCTTTTCTTACACGTTAACTGCGAAGAGTTAATGGTGTTCAAATCCATACATGCATCTAGCGTTTCAGGAGAATACGTGTATACTCTGCCATAATTTGTTTAAGACATATCTTCTAAAGCTTATGTACTCTTTTTACAGTTTCCTTTTCTTTGTTTTAATAATTTTAAACATCATTGTCGAATTATTATCCTTTAATACGCTAGACAAAGCTGGTTTCTGGTGCATTAATCCAATTTTGACACACTTGACAAAAAATAGTGTTTCTGATTTACCAATTTCAAGAGCGCACAACAGTGGGGATTCCCAACATTCTAAAAATAGTCCCATGTGAATGCATTTTGTTATTTAAAGAAGTATGAAGTATATAATCAAAAACAATACTTATATAGAATAATATTTTTTTATAAGTAAATGTCTTTTCATTAAAAAAAGTATGTTTATTAAGACAATCCAAAGATTCAACGAAACAATAAATAATTTTTAACAGCATACACTGTCAAACAGTTACAAAATTTACTCTCCCTTTTTGAGCCCAACTTTTCCACTTGCCAAAATAAACAGTTTTACCAATAATTGTGTTGGATACATGTACCATTTTTGTTTAATATACTTAACTTGCTTGAATATGTTTAACGCCCCATTCGCAGTTTTTCAGCTATATCATGGCGTCCAGTTTTTATTGGGAGAGGAAGCAGGAGAAAAACCCCGACCATCGGTAGACATACTGGCAATCCTTGTAAATTCGAGTGCACGCTGCCGGCAGTGAGCCTCCAACCCGCAATCTCCGTGTTAACAGATCACGTGATCAAAGTAGACGAACTACGATCCGAGGCAAACATTCACCAGCATTACTAACTGGATGATCCTTTACGAAGTTTCTTTTTATTCTCATCCTTATTTTGATTGTTCTTTTACGTCCAGCAAGCAATCCTAAATTTAGAAATACAAGTCACCAAATTTTAACGCCGATTAACACTACATATCAGTGAAATGGTATCCATCTCTTAGTGCCCCACCTACCTTACAGTCAAGGTCAATCAACCATGACATGCGACACATCGCCTTGATATTAACTACCCACATCCCAAATATCAAAGCCAACCTCAAAAGATAAAAAAGGTCATAGCACGGACACGATTAGTTTCAGACGGACGGATGTACAGACTGATCACTTTAGGACATCTGCACCATGTGGCAGAGCCCTAACGATACCTTGATGACATATATTCTTCCCAGATGTCAACAAAGTTGGAGTCTAACTGATGAGGGGATTGTAAAACGTTGGTTTTCTTATTGATAAGGTCACAAACATAATGTTTACAAAGTACACAAGTGGACAAATATACCACTAAATCTATTACAAGCACAACTTTACAATATAACTTCTGTAACAATTAGAAAGTCAGCATCCACATTCATCAGCCTCCTGTTTCACGCGCTGGTCAACAAAAAAATATTCTGTGCATGTTCAACACATATTCTTAGTTATAAATGTGAGATTTAGTGGTATAGAACTCCATTATAACAGTTGTTCACTAGTACACATGGTTAATATCACTTACGTTGGTTATCTGAAACTAGTATATTTTTTGGACATAAACAACCATGCAAATAAGACAAATGATTTCTTACTTCTTTTTCAAACTAGTAATAAAAACACCCAAAATTTAGCAATTATGACATTTTTATTGTTTTAACCATTTTTTTCACACAGAAAGCACTGTATAATAATGTCAAATTTAACAATATTCTATTATACAATAACATTTTAACAACTTGTGAAGACGCTTTCCAAGCACTACAAGGAGTGTTATCAATAAATAATAATGAAAAACAGGAAAATGAAAACGATAACAATTTCTTAATGAAATTCTAGCCATTCTTTAATAAATTCTACAAGTACAGATCTGTTTCATGTGAAACAATTCCAAATAACAATATGCAAAACATAAATGATACATCTTTTTTAACAATTTACAAGTTCAAACCCACAAATTCAAAGACTCGAAGCTGTCATAATCTGCTGATTACATATACTTATGATAAATAAAGGAGCTTGTGTGATATTTAACTGCTGTTGAAGTGTCAAGTTAAATTTGCAAAAATAACATCATTTTATTTAGAGCCAAGTGAATATTAATTATGAACACCAGCCTAATCACAATGCATGTTTGGCATTGTCAAGACATGACTTCGCTTTAATCATATTAATGTTAAGTAATCATTCTCCAAAACTATTTAAGTATAGGTATTCTTACGAATTTGGCAGACTTGTACTTGTAATAATAATTGCAGAATTGATTTTGCAAATTTGTTTGTGTTATGTGAAATATATTTTCTAAAAGTTATTGTAAACTGTTTTGCAGCTTAATCAGCAATCTTTCCCTTATAACATAGTTGCTATGGCATTTCATTTAAAATCATTTATGATCCTATTTTTCAATAACAACAATGGCAATTAATTTTCTGTACAACTTTAAATTATACCACATAAAAAAAATCATTCCAGGTTTTCTATTTACCAAGAATCTACCCATCCCCCATCTAGTTCCAATATGGGTACTAAAGTACTCTCGACTTCAACAACTTTCACTGTTTATTGTATCATAACTCAATAAAGAACTAAAGCCTTCATATTACATAAAGCATACTGTTTAATCTATAAAAAACCAGACACATACAGCTCTGACAGGACATGGCAACAACATTAGCACATAGTCTTCTCAATTTTCTCTACCGTATCAATTACATACTTCATACATGTATATAACATAATTGTAAATGACTTTTGGAAAAAATATGCTTTTTTAAAGCTAAATTCTGTCATTCACTACATTTCATGAGAAGTTTTCATCCTATATTTACATTTCATGATATACAAGACAATTTTTTGTTAAACAGTACAATACACAAAATATGGCTTTTTACACCTACATAATCTTTAAGAAAATATGAAAATTCACACATCTCTGTCCATTGTTTCATGTACCACTTAACTTCTCTCTCTTAATGTACTTTCACCTCACAACAGTTTTTAATAACTGGTAAATAATTAGTAAAGATCAATAAAACCAGACTCCCTTGAAACCTTTTACCAAAATGACATATGTAGCTACAGCTGTGACACCATTGTATACAAAAATAACTTTTTTTTTCGAAATCCTCCTCTACAATATCTGCATATTAAGCAGTTAGCAATACATGACGTCATTTCTTTCAGACCATGCCAGATATCTTTTACAATTAACTAGTTAGATAGTATGGCATGCCTGGTGGTGGTGGTGGAGGGTAACTATGTGGCTGGTGTGAGGACATTGGTGTATGTACCTGTGTATAGGAGACAGGAGGCTGGGTGGGTGGGGCCATTAATGGCATTGATTGTGTCACCATGTACTGGCCACTGGATATTGGTGGTGGCATGTTGGAATACCCTTGTGGCGCTTGCATCTGTTCCATTTGAGGAGGTGGCATCTCCTCTGGTTGAAGCCTAGAATCAGGCTGATGATGCAACATATGGTCAGGAGTTGGGGGAGGAGGTGGCCCAGCAATAGTTATAGTGTGTGGCATTGTGGCATATTGTCCCGATGATGTCAAGACCTCCTGTGTGTATGGATTTGGTGGACTCTGTGATGGTGAAATCGAGTACATAGGTTGTTGTGAATATAAATGAGATGGCAATGTTGACATTATGGAGGGAGGTCCATGGGAAGGTGGGGGTAACATGTGGGTTATAGTTGCTGGTTGATGACTGGAAGTATACTGGTACTGGTGTTCTGTAATTGGCTGATGTTGGGGCTGGTACTGGTATCCAGTTTCACTGTCTGGTCTCTGGTCTGGGTACTGCTCTGAATCTGCTTGTGGATACAGCTGGGGAGCATTAGAATACTGATTGTACTGATATTTTCCTCTTCCTCTGTGTTTATCCTCTTCATCTTCCTCTCCATATTCTACAATTATAACAAAGATGAACATAACTAATTTGACTTGTGATTTTTATTCAAATTGAATGGTACTTGCTAAATCTGTGAGCAGGTAAAGTGGCATTCTGATATGGAGGAATGGGATCAGATAAGAAAATTTGGCTTTATGAAAAATCACTGCTATTCCCTCAAGATGCAAGACATTCTCTCAAGACCCACTTTTTATAAAATAAATTTACAGATTTATTAATAAAATGTTGTTTGTCCTAATAGAAAACCTCCTTTTCTTCGATGATATAATTTAAAATGTACTGTATTAAATAAATTTGCTGAAAAATGATATAGAAAATAGGTACTGTCTATTGTAAAATCTGTTGAAAAATTGTTCCCAAGTTTAGAAATATGCTTAAAAAAACTGAGACAATTTCATTATAACAGGTGGACAGCTTCAATAGACAAGACAAGACAATTTATTCAACCAATATTTACACCATGTTTCTATGAAGTATTTTAGGTCTGGCTTGAAAGTTGGAGGAAGGGCTTGATTAGGTATCATTTTCTTGTCAAATTTGACAAGAAGGACAACATTCCAAAGTCAAGAAAAAAATTTTCTTTATTCTTCAAACAATTTGAAATATCAGAAGCAGCTGCATAATATTCAATCTATGTGCAACATTTCTGTGAAGTTTTAGGGATCTGGGTAAAAAAATAATACAGGAGTTGATTACACAAAATATGTATCCTATTTTACATGGCCACCAGCCCAACTTCACCATACTATAACCCATGTGTACCCTTCATGAAACCCTGACAAAAATTTGTCTTGACAGCTAGATAAGACAGTAACATAAACATGTACTTCAAAAAAAAGTAAATCTAAAAATTTAATTCCAAATTGTTATATATTTTCACAAATGGCTGCATTTTTCATAAAATGAACTACAATACCATTCAATTATAATAATTGGAAAAAAAACATCGTGTGGGTGTGAATACCTTAACCTCTTTAAAATTTGTTATCATTTATTTGAACAGACCTTTGCTTTTCTTTCTGTCACTTCCTCCAGGCTTTTCATATGATGAGCGTTTCAAAGAGGCTGAAAAACAAAACACCAACAAGGCATTTACACAATTTAGAAACGCAGTGTTTGCATAGCCAAAAAAAAGTGTAATGTAGATTGTAAACTGGACATTAGCATTTGACTTAAAATCTAAATATAAAATTATTTGAATGTTAAGGCAGTTTCTTTGTCTCATTATATTAGTGAATAAACCAGAAAGTTCAGCTAGTATATTAAGTTTATTCATACATAAAGTGATTAAGTCACCTAACTGGAAAACAGTTACTATTGTTCAACCAATCATTCAACAAATGCTGAAATTCTCTTTAATTACCTGGCAAAGGTGGGGGTGGCATCAGTTGTTTGTCAGTGTTGTCACCAGGTGGATCTGGTGTATATCTAGCATATGGTGAATTCCTACAAACATAAAAATCTTACTCACGGTACAAGTTTAAGACTAGAGAAATTATGTAATGAACATGTCATGGATATGGGTTGATAAGTAATCATTTAATTACAATGTATGTTCACACCGTCACATGTAATCAAGCATATAAATACCAAGGGTTGCATTGGAGGACTACCCTTGCTACCGTATCGTAGCTATCTTTGCAAAAGCAAAGTGCAAAATTAAAGTTGTTATATGTCTCTTATTAATTTTATTGCCATTTACATTAGAAATCGTTGTATTGCCTCATGATACTTATTATATTATGGGCAATTGATAATCATATATTATTTCAACCCATTGACACTGACATGTTATGTCAGGCCATTGATACTAACTATGTCAAGCCATTGACACTGACATATTATGTAAAGTCATTGACACTGATATGTAATGTCAAGCCATTGATACTAATATATGATAAGCCATTGACACTGACATGTTATGTCAAGCCATTGATACTGACAAATTATGTCAAGTTGTTGACAGTGACAGGTTATGTCAAGCCATTGACACTGACATGTTATGTCAAGCCATTGAAACTGACAGATTATGTCAAGTAATTGATACTGACATATTGTTTCAACCCATTGACACTTACATGTTATGTCAAGCCATTGATACTGATATTGTCAAGGCACTGACAGATTATGTCAAGGCCACACCGAATTAATTACTTGTTTGTCGGACTGCCTGCACGTGAAATTATTTCAGAAAGAAAAAATAATAAATTTCTTCTGCCCGCATTAACTGGAAACCCGCCCGCGTACAGAACCAGAAGTTGTCTTTACAAAAATAATCTTCTCCACATTTTACAATTTTCATCCAAGTGCTCCGATAGCTGGAGATTCATTCAAAACTAAGAAGAAAAATACAGTTCTCTAATTTTGACCTAATATTTCAACCGCTTGACCGGTGTGGAAAAAATATTTCTCGTCACTAGTGAATTTGTTGTTCTCAGCAGTTGATTGGTTAAAATTCTAATATGACTTCCTTCAAACGCTTTGGAAACAAACCCTTAATTTCAACAAAATATGGCTGTTCCAGCCATTTCAAAAACCCCGTGTGTTGATGTTTTTGCTTTTAATTTTTTTTTATATTGTACCTTTGTACAAAAATCCAATAGATAACATGTTTTTACGATAACACGTCCATTTTCTATTCTATGCCTTTATTGTTTACATGTTACAATTCTTCCATGACTTTTGCTACGTTGTGTTTTCAAGGGACGTTGTTGCGTTCTTTACATTGTTTACAATGACGTTCAATGCAAACCTCGAGACTTTTCCCGCCCCCACTGCAAACGAATTTACGGTATCAAAATGAAAACGCAACCGAATTTCAAAATGTTGATTAATTGTGGAAAATAACTGTTGATTTAAATGTGCACCATTGTGGATCTAAAACAGGAGCATAAGCTCAACCAAATGCGGTAAGCAATTTTCATTTCTCACGCAAACACAGCAACAGTCACAGACACGCCACACGGTGACTGATGTAATAAAGCTTTCAATTTTGTCATTCTTTATTTTGATTGTTAAATGTTATTGTTAATGTTAATAAATATGTTAGTTTGTTTTTAATTTATATTTCTTCGTTTTTTCCTACTGTTTTACACGAGAAATATAATAATTTCGTAACAAGGGAGGATCTCGGAAATTGGAACAGCCAAAATAAACCTTTACCTAGGTGGTCGCAAAATGTAAAATTTCTGTATGTTCATATCAGAATCGAAATAATTCATGGCTGCCCTGATTTTAATGATTATTTAAATATGGGTAGGCATTATATTCATGATATTTTACCACTCGCTAACGCTCATGGCAAAATATTCGTGAATATAAAGCCTACCCATATTTAAATAATCCATAAAATTGGGGCAGCCATGAATTATTTCTTAAATAATAACATCACAATAAGAACTTATGACGTCATAAACAAAAAACCTTCCATTTACCGCGTATTCAAGTCATGAACATAAAATTGAGGTTGGGAGAATTTGTACTTCGTTTCGCAAATTTACTACTTTTTAAAATTAGAGAAACAGAATCTTACATTAGTACTCTTAGATTATCGGATTTCTCCAATCTCGACAGTTTAATTATGGAATTTTAAGTCCTCGCAGGCAGAAAACAAGTGTGGTTGTGACAGCAGTTGCTACCCAGTTTAAAGTACTGCTACCACATACAAATGTTATTTTTACTGTTTGTTATTGTTAATAAAGACAGGTAGTCTTTTATTATTCCTTTTTACTTTTTATCAATCTTGAAATTAGGCCTTGCCAAAAAGATTTGGAGACATAACAGTCCGAGAATCCTCTGCCGTCCAACGTTTTAGCGTTGGACGGATTATGGGACTAGAGACATAATTGAGTGGTATGGGCTGCATGTTTTGTCAGTCTCTACCTATTGATAGAAAGCCAAGGCAGCATCTTTTCAGAAGAGAAAAAAACAATTCAAGACAATTCTTTACTGCTATATAATTTATTAATCAATTGGTTAAGTCATAAAACACTAAGAACAAGCACTTGTTTAATATCAAATACATTTTTTTCTTAATTTCAGTTATTTTCTTCAAAATAAAAAAAAATCGCTCGCTCGCATCAGTTTAACCATTAAAACCTGAAAAAAATCTTTTTAAAAAATTAAAAACAGGTCTCTCGCCTTTAAAAAAAATCATTCGCTACACAAAATCAGAATTTCAACAACAAAAAATTTCGCTTGCTCGCTCCTTATTTTTCAAAGTTAAAGTCCAAAGAACAAGAAATTAGTTCTGTGTGGCCCAAGCCATTGATATGAACGAATGTCAAGCCATTGATATTGATGAATGTCAAGCCATTGATATTGATGAATGTCAAGCCATTTATCCTGTCATTGTCAAGCCATTGATATTGATGAATGTTAGTTAAGCCATTGATATTGACAAATGTCAAGCCATTGATCATGACATATTATGTCAAGCTACTGATATTGATATTATAGATCTGCATAACATTTTCAGCTTTTAATAATGTATTATAATTATTAAAAATAATTGTTTTAGTTGACATATTTTATATCAACGAAGCAAAATTATGGTAATATAAAAGAGATCCTTTCATGAACATGAAATATTTTATAACTGTTACCTATCATCAGCTGGAGCAGATATAATGGTAGTTGTATACACTGGCTGAGGTGATGAGGAGACCATCTGAGCTCCACTGTACATCTCAGAAACATGAGGCTGATATACAGGATGTTTGGACCCTGTATTCTGTACATCTTGTGGAGGTGGACCCTGAACTACTAAATTGGCCAAATGAGGAGGTCCATGCTAAAATTTTAAATTTTAATAAAATAAATATTTTATTATGTTACAGAAACTGCTATCTTTGACAAAAAGGAGTCATATTACTTGTTACATTATTAATAACACAATCCCAACAGCTGTTATTGGTGTTTTTCAATCTGTTTACATTCTATGACAATTAACCCTCATTTTCACAAGACATATATATGATGCCAATATAACAATAACACACAAATTTTGTAAATTTATTCATATTTCTATTTTTCAAAGATTTTCTGCAAACATCAAAATCTTTTCTAAGAAAAAATATTCACAACAAAAATCAGTTAAATGCACTGACTGCTGTCTAATAATTTGGAAAAAACAGATAGTAACAAGAAACCACATATATTTTTTATTCTTATTTGATACTTTTCATGTAACAAAATAATGTCCTATTTGGGTGCATTCCAGTTTGCCGAATCCCAAATTGCCGATTCCCAGATTGCCGTGTCCAATTTGCCGATTACATATTATTAAACCATGTAGAACAATTGGTGTAAAAAGAATTGTATCAAGAGCAATGTGTGTTTAGTAAAATTAATTATATAATTCAGGGTTTTAGCTAGGATTTTTTAAGCATTAGTCACTTTTGCGTGCGACAAATTTTAAGATCTTATATGTGTGTATATTTTTTTATATGTCTAAATGTATGCAAGATCATTAATTAATTAATTAATGTGATAAACATCAATCAATATTTAATATTTTCTGGCACCATTTTATAACACCTATTATATATTCAATGTAATATTGCCATAGAACATTTGTTTAAACAGATTTAAATAAAAAAAAATTTAACAGTGTTTACCAGAATATTCATTATTGTTTATATTTAAATTTTTGCAATAGTCGTTTTTAATTGGCATCGTATTTTGCAATCTCCGGCACCGAATTCATATCCGCTCCGAAAACCTATCGGTATTATTTTTTTTTGGACTGGTTACCAGTAGTATTTTATCCTACGCTTTATGTACGAAGTAAAATCACGCTGGAACCAGAGTTAACAAATGGCGCGTAACATGATAAACAGAGGCTGTGACCAAAATATGACGATTCTGACGAGAATGGCAATAAAATTAAAAGGAGACATAAGACATTTTTTTAAATGACCTTGCGACTTCAGCTTCTCATTTAACGGTCAACAACGCGACGTGGGACCACAATAAGATCGCCCGAGTTGTATCAAACTGGTTCTGCTCGATCGCGTGTGACGGTGTGTACACAGTAATTAAGTGATTAATTATCAAATAATATCAGGTGGCCTATCTCTTAGATAATTACTAATTGCCTTGGGTCATAAATATGTACCTTATGTCAGATATTTGGATTTACCTGTGCCGATCTTGACGGTGACAATTTCGAAGTTTGAAAATGGAAGTGGCGAATTACGTTCAAAATATTTTCGTCATTTCTAAAACGGATTCGCCAATTGCGAAAGTGGCGAGCGCTAGCTAAATCACTGATAATTAAATAATTTAAGTGACATAAAAGGAATTATCGGCTTATAAAATTATAAAGTATCGCCTTGGGACATTCTTTGCTTTAAACAAATATGATAAGCTGAGAAAAATCAAGTTACTGAACTTTACGGACAATTTATGGGTGCTTAATTTAGGCAATCTTTCACAATAATAAATTATCAGGTTGGGTCGTTTTTGTTTTGAATTAATATAAAAAGCTAATAATTAGTGATTGAGAAAATTTAAATTGATATAAAAAAGAAAATTTCAAAAAGAATTGCATTGAAGTTATAGAAGTTAAGCAAAATATTTCCTTAAATGGTAAAATATCAATGAATCGGCAAACTGGGAATCGGCTTATTGGACGTGGCAATCTGGGAATCGGCAATTTGGCACTAAACCGTCCTATTCATGCGTTTTTAAAGAATTTCTATTAACCATTCCAAATTTTGGCCAAAACCTATTGTTCCTGAACATAGCTTCTCCATTGTTAACATGGATTTCTTTACCTCATAACCTAGCAGATTTTCTGGTACTTTTTCCTCTAACTTTTCCTCTGTAAACCTCCGTTTATGTTCTTCCCTCGAGGAATGATGATAAGTATAAGTGGATGACACAGCAGGTGATGAAGTTATCACACTGGATAGTGACATGACTGGAGGAGCACTTGTGGTGCTAAATATCTATAAACAAACAAGGAATTGTAATTCTTTTTGTAAGTGATTCAATAAAAAAACTATACTGGATTTAAATGCTTTTAACAAGGTACAAATATAGATATACATGAAAATGAAAATTTTAAAAATTTATTTTACTTTGTGATTCTAATATTCTTAAATATAGATGAGGATAAACTAACAGAAAATATACAGAATGTAATGTCGACCAATGATATAACCTGAAAAAGTGGAAACTTTGAAATTAACAATGAACAATTAAGCATTTTATATATGATCATACATATTCTTAATTATTCTAAACAATTTAAATCTTAGTGACTAAATGCTAAAATATAATTTGAAAAATTGACAATTTGTGTGCATCAGTGATTAAATTTGAAAATACTAAAGAGACGGGCACACACTAAAATGTTCTTAAATTTCTGTATACTGTTAACAATATAACAGTCAAATTATGTTCTAAAATGATAAGCTTCCTGGTTTGGGGATTCCCAGATTTTTCATTGCATATTTAATATTAAAAGTTTAATATAGGATGACCTGTACTGGAATGCTAGCAGGGCTCGCGTTGGAGGGCGACTCGGGCGAAGAAGTCGCCTTATCGTGGTCCCACTTCGCCGCCGATCATCTTCAAAAGCGAAGTGAAGTCGCCCTTTCATTTTGTAGAATCGCCTAATGTCGCCTTTCAAATTTTATTCCCATTTTGGTAAGTCTTCATATTTTTGATACCGCGTCATGTTTATTATCCGGTTATTATGTTTACGCGCCAAAGTTGAACTGGTACCCTTTTAATTTTTATTTGGTATATAAAGCGTAGGTTTACAATATAACCGAAAACCAGTTCAGAGCACAAGAATTTGTGAAAATTTCCGGAGCGGATATGAATTTGGTGCCGGAGATTGCAAATATACTACGCTGACAGTGGTGAAATGCATTTTGCAATGATAGACACGTAGTAAAAATAGTATTTTGGCAGTTAAATAGAACAAATTTAAGTTAAATATGTTTAAATACTTTTAATAGTGAATTTTACAATTTTACATAATATATTATGTGTCACAATGATGTAATTTTCTTCTTCTAGTTCTAATAGTACTTCATTATAAATCAATCAAATTGTGTATCAATGACTAAGAAACATTTATTTTAATTAACAAACTGTGACAGTTGATTCTTTTTTATTGTTATGTTTAAAACATGTATTTTTGAAAATGTGTGAAATAAGTATACTGAATAGTTAATCAAATCTTTGATACTTTATCCTCAATAAATTAAACTGCTAAAAAAACATAATATAAATGCAAATGCCAACACTAATTTAAAAAAAAACAAACAAAGTAAGCAGGACGCGTTCGCGACATATACTGCAAATTCTCCCTGTTTTCCACCCACTTCTCCCTGTTCTATCCTCACTTCTCCCTGTCAGCCACCCAAAAGAGAAGTGACTTCTCCCTATAATTTTGACCCAGCGTGAGCCCTGGCTAGATCTCCTACATAGGTATCTTAAGCAATATATCAGTATAACAGAAGGTATGATAGATACAACTATAATTAAGACTGTTCTTTTGTTCATCCTACCTGTACATTGCTGTGTGGTGGGCCCCAGTGTGAGACTGGTACCAGTGTTGACTGGGTTACTAGTTGTACCTCTGGTTGTACAGTGGTAACCAGAGGGTTTACATCTGGTCCTAACTGTGGTGGTCCTAGCATGTGGTGATGGGGAGCTTGCTGTGTCTGCATTAACATTGGTGGTGGTTGGGCTGTTAAAACTATAATAAGACAATTATTTTGCAAAAGTGTTTACAAATGTATTTATGAACTTAAATGCAGTTTATGACATTAAAACAGATTTGTCTAAAAGTATTTAAAAGACCAAAAAATTTTAATAGTCACAATTAAAATATTTAAACAAGAATAAAAAATTGTTTTCACACAATTTTCACACAACTGACTGACTGAATGGTTGCATAATGTCCAGCGAACTCTACTTTAGCTAAATTGAGGTTGGAGAATAAGTCAATACACAACCAATGAATTCCAGATATCGGATGGACCAATTGGGCAGGAACTTTTGACTTCCACAGAAAAAGTAGGGACAAAATTTAGTCTTATTTATAGTGGAAACAACGTGCCAACTCTCCAAACACATTACCCATTATGGTCCATGGTCAAATTTTCTGTATTGTAACACGTCAATCCCCCTCCCCCCCACAACAGTGGAATCCTCTATCTGCCACCTGGGGACACACTGAACATCTCTGTGGGTAGTGCTATGGGAACTTTTTCCAGTACCCTGCCTTTTTAAATGTAATTGTACTATAACAATTCACATGCTAGCAATGAATGCAGTAAAACTGTTGGTTTTCTTATTAGGGCTGCTCCATAAATATAAGGCACACAGGGATTTCTCTTTTAATTTGCTATGTGCGGGTAGTTTAAAATCTCGTGTAAACACTAAACATGGATGTTCATAAATTGCCTATATGGTTGCAATTGGTTCCCCCAAATTAAGGTGTCTCTGGGGTACCATATACGTATAAATGGAACAGCCCTCGCTTCATTTACTGTTAAATCCAGCTAACTGTGCTGGTCCTGAAGTATTCCTTGGTATCCAACTAGCTAACCAGTTCTTGTCATGACATGCTAAAAGTAATACATCTCACAATAACAAAAATAAGGACAACAAATTGAAACACTAGCTATATCTTATAGAAAAATAAAATACAGTCCAACATGATTGTTTAAACTCGAAGGGCCTGCAAAAAGTGTTCAAGAAATCATGAGTTCAAGAAATGGGGTCTTGTAATTTTCCAGAAAAGGTTGAGCGAACTGTAATCAATATCAGTTAATATATTTCAATTAGTTTTCTATCACATTGGATCAATAAAATTGTGTTTTCTTCATTGTATTGGATATATAAATCTTGTATTTATGTACGTTTTTATGTTTTTGTTCAAATAAAATTGTTTACTGTTATTTCCTTTGTTTAATTTTATGTACAAGTGTTGATAAGATGTGTCAACAAGTTTTACTGCATTACATTGCAATTTCTCGGCATATATTGTAATTAATAAAAACCTGACAAAGCCGCACATAAATACAAATGACCGTTAGGTCAATTATAAGGAATTATATCACTGAAGATACAAATATCAGTTAGGTTAATTATCAGGAATTATATCACTGAAGATCAAGCTAGGCATTTTACAGGCATTGCTTCGATCTTCACACCTTTTATGACCAATTAATTTTAGTTTGAGTAAGTCCTGGTTTTTACAATTGGGACTGCTAATAAAGTTACGAGTTTTCGATTTGCCATAAAGAGGGCAATAGCATCTTTTCGTCAAAAAAGTTTAGTAATTTAGCAAAACGTTAACTGTGTAATAAGGTTGGATCACTCAACTCTGCATATCACATCACCAACATCCAATTTATTGAAGTGCTTTTCCTTAATATTTAATAAAATTCCTGTCAACTTTCTAAAATGCCAGTCAAGACATAAGATTTTATAATTGTTTATAGGTAGCACAAAATATATACAGGTTTTTAACCTTTTTTAATGTGATGTTAAAACACTTGATGTTTAAAAATCTACTTTTTTATATCCTAAAATCTGTACAAGTCCTCACCACGTGTGGGCTCTTTCCTTTAAACATACATGGTAACCAAGGAAGACTTGTTAACCAACCATAGTAACAATTGTATAATTTTTTGTTTGTTTAATTTGTTTGAAAGGTGTTTAACGTCACTCAGCTATTTTTCATCCATATACATGGTGTCCAGTTGTTATTTGAAGAGGAAGCTGTAGTATGCGGAGTAAACTCCCGACCTTAAGTGGGCTAAATTTTGGTAAACATGGTTGCAACACAAAACCATGAATGTGATTTTAAAGTGCATTACCTTAGTGCCATGTATTTGTTTGAACACCCCTGACTAAGGATGTCCTATATGAAATATTTTACTACTAAAAACTTTTCCCCAAATCATTTGTGCTTAATACTAAGTGAATATGTCTATGGGAACTGCTAGCTTGTGAATTACAAATTAATTGCTTGTTGTGATCAGTTAAAGTGATAACAAATGTTATCACCAGTGATGTTTATATTGTGCACTAATTTACATCTTAGGAGCACTAAATGAAACACAGTAGACATGTGTTTGCAAGCAATTCCTGAAAATAATTGAAGAAGAGAGGGAAAAGAATGAGGAATGAATCATGGCTGCCATTGCAAGCTAAATCAGCGGTGAGCAGTGGAACTGAATATGTATGCTTACCCGAAGGACCAGACATTGTAACCTCTGACATTTGCTGAACTGGAGCACCAAGTGAAGACGGCACCATCAGCCTTGATCCTATACAAGAACAAATCTGCCATAAATTTTCATTTTTAATATCCCAGGATATTGAAAGAAGCTCAAAACCTGTTTTGTTAAGGCAAATGTAAATTGTGTATAGTGATTATTTTTTTTTACAATATATGGTTTGGTTTGGTTTGAATGGTGTTGAACACCACATTCAGCATTTTTCAACCATATTATGGTGTCCAGTTTTTATTGGGGGAGAAGCAGGAGTACTGGGAGAAAACCCTCGACCTTCAGTAGTAAAACTGGCAATCCTTGTCAATAAAGATGCCAGTTGAGTGACCCTGCCAACAGTGAGACTCAAACCCAGAACCTCTTTTATTTTTCTTATATATATCTGCCTCAACAGACTTAAATTATAGTTTTATCCAAAATATAGCTGGAATATTACTGTTACTAGACTGATGATAAACACCAGTCAATCAATCAAATTAATGCACAGAAAATTTAACTGAATTCCAGCATGAAAATTAATGAAAATTAGAAATAGTTTTTAATTTTTTTTCTACAAACCTGGACTTGGTAACTGCTGAACCATCGGTGGTGGACCCATTGTTGGTACTGTATTCAATGTTGTGTTGATCAATGCACCTGGCAGGCTTGCTGTTGATAAATTTTACATCATTAATTATGTGCTTTTTTTAATTTACTAAACATAAAAAGTTTTTCAAAGTATGTATTACCTGTCAACAAAGTAGTTTTTATGCCATAATTTAGTCAGAGAATCCTCTGCTGTCTAAGGACTTTCCTTAGACGAAACAACACATTATTCCGAGTCAGCACATTTCAGTGTCTCCAAGTTATAAAATTTTTCATGCAGTTAAACAATATAGAAATCATTTACAAATATATATTTTACCTATTTTACTAAAGTGACATGTTGAAATGTGGGAATTATGATTGAAAAGGACTAAAATTAGCTTATTTAAAGATGATTATTTTCAAAAAGAAAAGTATCTATAGTATAAACAGAGAACAATTTTGTTTTACATACAAAGACACTGAAATGTGCCGATCCAGACCTGTGTTGCAAAATTCACTGTTTTGCCTATGGAGAGATCTCTGACATTCCACACTGCTAGCAAAGACTAAAAAGCATTGAAACGCAGAGAATTCCCAGACTAGCCATCATTTGGCAGTTCAAAACAATGATAAATTATATACACACAATAAAATGTTTCAACTGTTGTCCATGTTGTTTTGCATTCTTTTTTAACACATGTTATATTATTATATAACTTATACATGATTAAAAAAATATTCATTTATTAAAATATCTACATTTCTAATTATACCATTTATAAAGAGTAACAAACAATACAACTTAAAACCAGTACTGTTAATTTTTAAGCTTCAGATATTCAAATATTTGTCATTCAAATCACCAAAAAAATGTATTTCCTGGGTACAACAGCTCTGCATTAAAGTTATAACTGATCACTGCAAAAAACCTGCAATATTGATATATAATTCAAAATTCTTTACACTAACAGCATACTGTTCAAATTGCCACCACTGCAAATAAAAGAAATAAAAGCAGCAAAGTGATTCCAGACAAAACGTTATCACCCTTGCACACTGGTCAAGCTGGACAATTTCGTGCATTTACTAAAAACAGGTTATGTTTAGATAACATAGGTATGTTCTTGTGTCTTTATCTTATAATAATACATTTACATATTTAATCGTCTCTGTCATGTGTAAAATAGTAAAGAAACTGCTGAAAAAAATAAGTTCTTGACAAAACAAGTCATTTTAAACTTTATAACACTAGGCTGGACATTTTCTTCCCTAAATAAAAAATGTCATTATTTCTGTACATTAAGAAATGTTCTTCATACTGAA
This sequence comes from Limnoperna fortunei, assembly GCA_944474755.1. Classification (NCBI taxonomy): domain Eukaryota; kingdom Metazoa; phylum Mollusca; class Bivalvia; order Mytilida; family Modiolidae; genus Limnoperna; species Limnoperna fortunei. Next base: position 44,644,445 of record OX104116.1, on the reverse strand, counting down.
AAAAATCCTATAACATGTACATGGAACTGCTGAAATAAATCACATATACAACAATTTTTTATTAATATAACAATTGAAATCATATTACATTTTTTACTATACAAGAAATCAAGTCATTTTAAATGTATCATTTTAGCAAAGTGTCAATAATCCATATATCTATTGTTAAAATTTTGCACCCATTTTTTTCCATATACTTTGCCTGTGATGGTATAAAGACCTCTGTTAGTAGTTAAGTAGCTTCATTAGTTTGCTTTTAATCTAATGAAACTGTTCTAACCACCATTTTGATGTTGGAGAGTTGTATCAGTAATTTTACTCACTTTTGTAAAATTGCTTTCTTACTCTCCATATTAAAAAAAAAGAATTTTTCTAATAAATTCTTGGGCAAATATGTGAAAATTTCAAAAACATGGCAATTGTGAACATCAGATCTTCTGTGGCATGCTCTAACTAAATGAAAAGTGAGAAATTAATTGACAGGATATTACACGCAATCACACAAAGATTACCACTGTTGTAAATCTCAGCTATATATCACACTGATTAAATTGTTAGCACTTATAGATACAAAATTTATGAATGTTGTCTTTTGATCAAAAACTAGTTTTATAATCCATTCATTAAATATCTTTCGTTTGAAGAAATCCCCTCATAAATTTCCTTAGTCATTGGGTCTAACAAGGATTGTTTGAGGGTAATCTTCTGACCAATATTGAAAAAGGCACAATCAAGGTAGTCTAATTACATGCTTATAGTGAATAGAACAGCAAATCTAGCTTCATAAGCTTGCACTTTCAGGTCAACATACAATGGTTTTAGGAAATCTTAGGCCTCCTCAAGATGACCCACAATAATCCAAAAGACCCTGGGACCAAAGAAAAGTATTTTAGGAAATCTGAGGCCTCCAAAAGATGACCCACAATAATCCAAAAGACCCCAGGACCAAAGAAAAGTACAGAGAAGGATTTTAATCTAATTTGTTGATAATTAGCAACAAGAACAAAGGCTTTATGAATGGACAAATTTTTGCAGAATGCTGTAACACAATTTGACAAACACGTTCTATTAAGTTAATGTCACAGAGGCTCTACTGTTTTTACTTCATTTACATATTATTTAGTAAGACACTCAAGTTAAATTTTCAACCAAACATCTGGAAAAGGAACACAATAGAACTGATGGTTCATCATTCTGTTGAAAAGCTGGCACTGTTATAGACTACAGTTCAAAACAAATGTTCAGGTAACTGAAAAGGAATTTGTGTTAACAGTACATTTCTAGATGAAGTAAATACACTTCTAAAAAAAGTGTACAAAGAAGGGTTTCAACAGCAGCAGTCAACTCCACTGTAAAAAAAATTGTGACAATTTGCTTTTTATCTTGGATGGACTTTGATGACATTCTGCCTTACAAAATCACTTGTATAAACGGTTCTAAAAGAAAGCAGATCTTTCAACTTTATGTCATGATTTTAATCAAGCTGTAAAGAAATGAAACAGTGAGACAATTAATAACCTGAAATCAAAAATGAAATGTTAATGTTAATAATCACAGAAAAAATGTCCCAAAACAGCTTCAACTGAATGCAGAAGTGAAAGTGAAGAGGTATGGTACTATGGCAACATAGATGAACATTCTTCCACTGAAATAGAAGCTACTGATAAGTTATGATACATTTGCTGGTTATATTAACCGACTTTTCCACTCTGCAATAAAATTGTCTACCACTATTTTAGTAAACACTTCAAAATACATCAAACAAAAAGTTATAAAAAAACGATTGCATTTACATGTAATTACAATATGAAATTTTGGTCTCTCTTTGGTGGTCCACCATACCCGCATAATTCTCTAAAAGGTATCATCAACTTTTAAAGAACAATTCAGGATGAAAATATTAAATGCATTATCTTCTTATAGACACTTCATCTACAAAGAAATTTCCCAAGGAGGAGGATAAAACCCAACAAATCTATGTTATTTGGAACTCCTTGGATTTTACATTAGGACTTACGATGGTGAGACAGACCTGCTAGTAATGTTGCCGCTCCAGATGGCATAGCTGCTAATGCTTGCTGAAATTGGGCATAATCTTGTTGAACCTAAAAACAGAGGAAATTTGCATTTGGTTAAAAATCTTGTCCAACAGACTTCAAATGTCTGCTTTTGTTTGTGTACATATGCAAGGTCTTAACAGTGTCATGATTGCAGCTGAAGGTGTACCCATTATCCTAGTCCGGAGCACCTTTACACAAAAACTTACCTCATTTTAACTCTATTCAGTAAAGTTTCCAAATATTTAATTATTTGTTTATCTCTTTGTCCCAGACACGAAGAAGGTCATATTATCTTCCGTCTCATTTAATTGCCTAAATACAATTAAAATTATGCTGGCCATCTTGGTCAATAAAGAAAAGGAAAAAAGGGAATTAATTTTTTGAATTTCATGAAATGTCAAAAATACACATAAAAATTTGTGGAAGCTGAATCTTCTAATTACAGGTAGAGTACTGAAACAAAAATGGTATTTCCAAAATGTAAAAGACAAACATTTGAAAAGCATGTTTTATGACCTCATTTTGTTTGTTAAACCTGATCATATCTGATGAGTATGATATTGTTCAAGCAACCTGCAACAGAATTATGTTAAACTGGAAGTAGGACCAGTTGAAAAAAGGTACATTTGCACAATTCAATCCTTATGTGTAGTTTATTTCCGATTTATACATGCTGTACAATATTTGATATAGAAAGGCTTAACTGATCACTACTTTTTAGTCATTTTTCAGACTTGTTTTAATCAATTGTACACACATAAATGCAAATCACATTTACAACTGAACCTCAATGGAATAAAAACTAGAGGTTCTTACCAGATTGGATAGCTATTACCTGAACCTGAAACCAATCGAACTATGCAATTCTTTTTTATCCAGCTTTTCTATTTTATAAGGAATTGTCCAACACTTCTGCAAAAATGATTAACTTTGACCTTTTAAAGGGGATACCTCCTGTAAGGAGTTGTCGAACACACATGCATCAATAATCATTTTGCAGATTATGATGAGCTAAATAATTGTGTATAGTAAAGATTTTCTCAGCTCCTACAGTTTCCAAGATATTGAGGAAAAATGAAAAAAAAATTATCAATTTTGATGATTTAGGGGCAATAACTCCTATAAGGCATCATTACACACAAATTCAACTCAATGGAAGTCTTTTAAAGGTTTTGATGCTGAAGAAGGAGGTTCACTTCAGATTTTCTGTATCTGTTATACTTTTTGAACTATAAGCCAAATACTAAAGCTAGACACCCCCTGTTATATTTTTAGACAAGGCAGCCATGTCGGTTGGTCAGCTGTCAAGATTTGCGCAACTTAGGTAAAGGAGATCCTAAAGATGATGTTTGCAGTGTTTCAAAGCAGTCATTTTAGTGGTTTTAAAGGAGAAGATTTTTGTAAAATCAATCTAAATTTATTTTAAAAAGACAGATGGACAGACTGATAACTATAGGGTGTCCGCCACTAAATGGTGAACCCTAAATATTTAATTTTTCTAGCACCTTCGGGTCAGGCAACTAAAAATGAGGAGCAAGTTACTTCCCTCCAAGCAGATGAATTGAATATCCATGTATATGCAAATAGGTCAATTTCATGTTAAAAACAATTTTATAAAATTAATTGTGGTGACTTGCTGGGAAATTACTCATTTGAATAGAATCGTTGTTTTCTATTTTAACAAGTCTGGACTGTGAGCATATTCACAAAGGGATACTCCCCAGTCCAATTATCTCCCCTTAATGCTATCCAAGGTCAATTTAAATCCTTCATGCACATCTACATATAATGTACTTCCTTTATGCTAAGTTTCCTTAAATTTCATCAAGCGGTTTAGGAGGAGTTGCGCTTACAAGGGATGTGGACAGACAGACAGGGTGATTTCTATATACCCCCCAAAAACAAGTTTACGGTTGGTATTAATATATTAGATTTATTTCAATGTATTTTTACTTATTTTCTTCAGTTTCTCCTATTCTATTTATGTTGACAGATACCATTGGGTGATTTGGATAATAAAACTAACCAGCAGGACCACATGGTAAGGTCACTAATAAAATTTCAAGTGTTTGTGGTAAGTAGTTGGTGAGAAAACTGTTATGAAAATTTTCATCCATTGACAACTAATGTTGAAAATTGACTAAGTCGGTAATCAGGAAGTAGATATGTGACAGACCTGAAATCAGTATTCGCAATATGAGACCACATGGTAAGGTCGCATATAAAATTTCAAATGGTTGTGATAAGCAGTTGCTGAGAAAACTGTTACGAAAGTTATGTTGTGGACGCAAGGATGGACAAACAAAAAGAGATACACCAGTGTGACCCCCAAATCTTCAAAGCGGGGGTACAATTAGTACAGTCCAATAGTGTATGCAATGTTTTGCAATTAAGTCATCAATGCATGCATTTTCAGGCACAAAAGACATTTTCTGTTTGATGTTTAACACCACTTTCAGCAATATATGTAACTTGATAATGGAGTCCCACCCCCTCCTCATGGTCATAAGAGGTCAAAACTATATGTACATCAACAATTGTGTTTTAGTTGGTGCTTGTGTCAGAAAGATACTGTAAGCAATAAAGTATTTTTGTAAATAAAGTTCCACATAAAATTGCTGCTCTATTACATCTTGAATAGTTAGCAACTAAAAATATTTCTGATAAACAACATTCTATTACATGGCATCCCAAAAAAGTGACCTTGTAGACACAAATGGTCCCTGTAAAACAAGCAATAATTAAGATACATGTAACTACAAATAAATTTTTCTTCTTCAAATGGACACTGATCTTAACTCTTCCTTATAGATGTGCTATTAAAATACTTCATTAGTAAAGAAATATCAAATAATGAATGAAGGTATAAATTATTACTTTAAAAAGTTATTTTCTTCATGGACCATTTCCAAACCAGCCTGCAGCCAAATCTTTCCTCCTGCCTATTCTATTCCATTTTTTTGTGGATTAAAAGAAAACTTTTCTTGATAGTTAATTTATTTAGTTCACTTCATGCAGACCTATTAACTTCAAAATGTTTGCGTAACTATGTAGTTTCTACCATTGTAGAACATCTTTTTGACTGAAATCAATAGAAAACTTGTTAGTTTTTCATTAGATACATCTCAATATATTTTTAATATTTACCGTTTGTATCAAGTTTTCAGCCAGCTGCTTTGCTTGTCCTACTACCATTGGACTTGGATGTCTGAAATTAAAAAAAAATTAAATGAAACTGGGATTTCAAGTTATTTTACATAAAAATACAAAATGGTACGTTTTAATTGAAATATAATTTGGCACCACATGTTACTTGCTTACACTTAATAAAAATCACTAGAATTTGCTGTTAGAGCATAAACATTTGTCTTAACTTCATCCCCATTAATAAAATAACTAAATTATACATAAATCATAACATTTCAGGTTTTATTTGCATTAATAAACAAGGTCTATAATATAAATTTGGTGGATCCCTTATACAAATTATTTAAATTTGGTCCCTTTAGTATTCAGCTGTTATTTTCATAAATATTTTATTTACAGAATACCAGTCATAAAATAGACCATTGAATTTGTTGTTTGTTACCACTTCCTTCTTATTGGTTTTTGACTACCCCTGGATATGACTACCACATTTTATCCTGATTGATAAGAGTGGTGCCACACAAAAAGCAAGAGTTGCCTACTCTTTCTGAGAAACTGAACTTAACACAATTTTTAAGTGAGGTTAGTGTTACTCAATTTTTTGTGATTATCTTTGTCTAAATGTTATACCCTCTTTCCTATAAATATGGCTTTTTCTCGCCTTGTCTTTTTGTTTAATGAATGTTCCTCTGTGCCTTTAGTTCATTTTCTGATACAAAATCCGGACACAATAACACATGAACAATTTAAATACTAGCACTTCGTGAAAAAACAATAAACATACTCCAATAAAACATGCATTGGCTCCATAGATTCCCTTCCTGGATTATTGAAGTCTGGGAACCCTGATCCTTTTCCTCTCAACATCACCTTGGCTCCAGTTTCTGCTTCAATATGATGGAGATAAGAGCCCTAAAATGCAAACATTTATATATCTTTGCATTTTCTAAATCCATGCTCTGCCATTATTTATTACTAACAAAACCAATAAAATCTTAAAATTCCTTAAAATAGAAAAAGTAAAAAAGAACCTGATGTCCACAATCAACTTTTTTAAAATGTGGATTTCTGATAAAATATCGCTCCACTTCTATGTAGATTTTGTTTGATGTTTTCAGTTTCCATTTATCAATTAGTTTTTAAGATAATAGCCATAAAGCAAATAAATTCAGTGATTTTGCTGACTTTATATTGGGGCCATATAGCAGACCCATTCCCAAAAATGAAAAAAAATTTTCAACCAGTTTGTACACTGTCCTGTTTGCATTCTGCATAAGAAGTAAAAAAAAATAATTACTTAATGAGCAACACATGAATAACAAATAAAATATATAGTGCATATGGTGACAGAAAAACTGACAGAATTAAAAAACTTAAACATTTCACTGGACTGGGCACTTGTGGTCAAGGTCTGAGGACCCCTACCAGACTGTCATTGACCTTTCATCAGAAACTTAAATACCAACAAATATTGTAATCCTACCATGTATGGTTACTGAGGAACTGACTTGATTCGTAAACTTTAACCTAGTCACTGGACCATAAATTAAGGTCAAGGTCAGGCGACACCTACCAGACTGTAATGTTCCTTTCATTAGCAACCTTTATACCAAATACTGACATCCTAACATTCATGTTTACAGAGGAACTAACATAATCCATTAAACTTTAAGTCAATGGACCATGACACCGAAATCCAGGTCAGGTGGCAGGTGACGGACAGACAAGTACTCGTAATATGCTACCACTGGACTAAATTTGGTTGAGCTATTGCTTAAGCTAACACAGATACAAATCAAATTGCCAAGTGATAATGTCACCACCACAAACCTATATGTTTCCACTTCCAAAGACTATTTTAACAGATGAGACGAAAATAGAACTAAAAATAACATGTGTGAATTTTCATTGAAGATGATAAATACAACCTGTCACTGCTTTGCCTGTTAATGTAACCTAAATATATTTAATAACTATAACAATAGGCCAAGACAGCCATGACATTGCAAAGATATGCATGACTGGGCTTTCCACTTACAACTTGTGAGAAGTTATCAGAACATCGTTAGCCTAGAAATAATGGGACACATCTTGTCTCAAGATTGACATTCCAACTGACATGATGGATGCCAATAATATGTATTTGGTAGTATCAGTTTTCATACATCCCAAGACTTATTTTCCAATATATTGTTATTAATTAATTGTATTTTTTACCTCAGGTCCATGCATCTTCTCCTTCACGCCAAAAGATGGAGGAGCATGTTCCAGTCCAATGTACAGTTTTTCTTGGAGAACTGTCACCTATAAAAATAAAATACTGAATTCCAAAATAGTGTCAGGTTTTTTTCAGCTAACAGCTTACAATAAAGAATTATTTCTGTTTGTACTGCACTACATGTTATTCTGTGAATACCATATTATGCTATAACTGAAATAGTTGCTATCATTTGTTTATGTGAAAAACAAAACAGCAAACCTTACCAATAAAATAATTTGTCCTAGATCTTTGATCTCCTAATACTTACAGTCTGAGGTTGTGGAAGAACTGGGGGTTGTGTCATAAACTGTGGAGGTGGATGTCTGGGTCCCATGTCTCCTGGATTTGGTATGTGAGTCTGAGGTCTGAGATGAGGAGGGCTTGCTGGAGAAAATCGTGTGCCCTTGTTCTTGTAATTTGTAATGATTTCATTTATTCTGTGAACAGCAACTGCAAAAACAGAAAAGTGAGATTATAACCAGCATTACACCAATTCCAAATATTTCTCATGTTGTATCATTAGTCAGTTACTGCAACAGCACATTATCACTAACAACAAAAACTGTTATACACCTTTTGTGATTTTTCACAATATAACAAATAATATTACGAAAAGACTGAACATAAAATGTCAGCTGAAAAACTTCTATGCTGCTAACAGGCCCTGGGTCTTTTAGGGAAATATATTTAAAATTTAAGAACCATAGTGAGCAAGCTCACAATACCCAATGTGTTCCCATTATATCAAGGTGGTATTTGGTATTTAAATTGGTATATTGAAGTTTCTATTTAGAAATGAAAGCGCTTTCCAGACGACAACATTGAATATAGATTTTCATGAAAGTTGACCATGTCACCCTCCCAAAAATATGGTTCCTTTGACAAATTTACCTGAAAATCAATCCCATCCAAGCACCTACTATAAAAACAATTTTCTAACGTTTCGTTAAAATCCATTAAGAAATGAGAGCACTATTCAAGTGACAACATCATGACTTCGTTGCATGGGGTATAATTAGAGGCTCTGTAGAGACTGTAGAGCTCACCCGGTTAATAGATCTTAAAAATTCAGTTTTCATAAAATACTGAATTTTTTTATGATTCTATCCTAAGAATTACTCCTAAAAATACACTTTTGGCATTGTATCTTTAAATTATAGTTTTTAAATTTCTAAATTAAGAATTTAGGATTCTCATGGAGGCCATGCCTTAAACCAAAATAACATAATATGAAACTTTGTTTATACCTACTTTGACCTATGTACTTCTGAAGTTATTGTCCATTTGGCATTTTATATAGTTTCCAAGGAAACAAATTTGAAAATGTTTAACCATCAGAAATAGTCTTGTTTGAAAGATCAATCAGAAAAACGGAAGGCTTCTTTGTAAAAGACCATTTATAGTACAATCATGCAAAGTCACAATCCATTGAGACCTTTAGTTTTAGAGGAGAAGAAGTAGTAAAATTCAGCCAAACAGAATTGCCCATTGTCCAATCACTGCAAAATGAGGTCTTCACATACATCATTCTCAGATTAGTCTTTCTGACTTCTGTAATGAGGTAGATCAGGCTGTACTAACAAAATATACATGTTCATTTTCAGTATGCCCAGCATGAATGTCAGTCTACTTTAGGGATCCGGAAGTATTCCCTGCCCATTTCGGTCATTTTTAGCCCTTAGAAATTACCAAATTCCATGGTAGTGAATATTGGTCTGGGGTCATTTTGTACCAAAAGTTGTTTGCACGTCGGGTCGTTTCATCACGATAGTGTGAATAAGCGAGTTAAACCATGACATTTACAAGTTTTTATAATTAAATGAAATAATCATTTTTGTTCTCATTAACAGAACTGTCACCTGACCTTATTACGTAATCACCGGTCGGTGGTCAATAAACACATGTCACTGACAGGAAATAGCCTTAGGGTTGATGTTTTAATACAAATATTTCTACACAGCAGAAATTGAAGGGATGATTATTGCATGTAAAATATTACTTTTTAGATGTCCAATGTGAGCAAATTTTAGTCTGTCATTTTAGTGTTAATTTCAGTCATGTCCGGCAAATATGACTGTTTCCTGACCCTTGGTCTACTTACTGTCAACAGATTCCTTGGTTGGACCCTGCACACAGAGATATAGCGGTCTGTCCCTGAAATTAATTGAGTTTTTTATATCTTCATTAAATTTTATTAGTTTTAAATAATAAATTTCAGAAATATGCATTTACAGTTTGTAAGATATAAATGGTCAATTGATCATGTGTCACTGTCAGATGATTTCAGCCAATTAGTTTCTCTCTATTCGTAACATTTCATGATAACAGTCAAAACTACAAAAATCGGAAAAAATTATCACTACTTGGCATAAGATAATGTAAGACATTTAAACACAAGCTCTGACCACCATGGAGATCTTGACAATTTAGATTTTTGTCCTAGCAATTATGATTTTTGATATATATGTAGGCATAAAGCATGTGTAAACCTTAATGTTCTATTTTCAGGACAGGTACAATGACCGGCACATTTGTTGATGGATCAAAAACCTGAACAATAGTCAATACCTTAAGAATAATTAAAAATCGATATGCCCAGGGGTGCAAAAGCCGAGTTGCTGTATTTTATTAACCAAAACTTTCATTAAAATCGGTTGAGAATTTTTTGAGTTATTGTCCGGAAACCACTAATTCAAGAAATTTTCTAACTTTTTTCTGTCACTGTGACCTTGACCTTGAGTGGATTTACCCCAAAATCAATAAGGTTCCTCCTCTTATGGTATGTTACAATATACCAAAGTTTTATTAAAATCTGTTGAGAACTTTTTGAGTTATGATCCGGAAACCACTAATTCAAGAAATTTTCTAACGTTTTTCTGTCGCTGTGACCGTGACCTTGAACGGATTTAACCCAAAATCAATAGGGTTCCTCCTCTTATGGCATGTTACAATATCCCAAAGTTTCAATAAAATTGGTTAAGAACTTTTCGAGTTATGGTCCAGAAACCACTAATTCAAGAACTTTTTAAACATTTTTCTGTCGCTGTGATCTTGACCTTGAACGGATTTACCCCAAAATCAAAAGGGTTCCCCCTCTTATGGTATGTAACAATATCCCAAAGTTTCAATAAAATTGGTTGAGAACTTTTTGAGTTATGGTCCGGAAACCACTAATTCAAGAAATTTTCTAACGTTTTTCTGTCGCTGTGACCTTGACCTTGAACGGAGTTACCCCAAAATCAATAGGGTTCCTCCTCTAATGGTATGTAACAATATCCTAAGTTTCATTAAAATCGGTTCACAACTTACTGAGTTATGGTCCGGAAATCAATTGTTGATGCCCGCCCGCCCAACCGCACGCCATCATCATAACAATAGCCGAGTTCATCTTCGTTGCAACTCGGCTAAAAATGAAATCAACTGTGCATTAGCAACCACTTAGTGGTTCTTAGCTTACACTATTTTATTACCATTTCTTGCAATTAAAAGTATGTAGGTACCACAGAAATCTGGTGAAGAAGTTTCCAATATTTTAATCCTAAACTTACCCAATTCCCAATTGTCCTCTCTCCTGAGGACTGAGGTAACGTCCTCTTGTTGAAACTCCTGCACCACTAGCTTTTGAAATCTACAACATGACAACAAACCTTGCCAAGAATTTCATTTACTGTCAACAAACATTTAAATACAGATAAGGAAAATGACAAATCTAGTAAAAGTTTGTTAACAATAATTGGAATATACAGTGGACAATGCTATGAACAGCGAAACAGGACACAGATTTATGTATTATAATATAACAGTATTACTGAGTATTTCACATGTGAACATTTTGTTCTAAATCATGATATCTTAATTCCATTTTCAACTGCTTTAAATAGGAATATGGTACTAGAATATTTACATATTTATTTTTGTGTGTGCCAAATTCTTTTTCCTTATGTTTTACTTCATATGTGCATTCAAAGATATATATTGTACTATTTTGTATCTTGACAAACCTCTTCCTGTGTTGAGCCCCTTGTAAGCAAATTCCTACATCCGATAGGAACGTCATTAATCTCTACTTCTGCAATTGTCATGTTTCCAGTTGTACTTGTTACCTAAAATAAAGCAAGACACTTTTTTCGTAGACGTCAAGTGATTCATATATATATTATCAAAAAATTTAAATAGCACTAAGTTTTATATTTATGAAATTGTTTCCAACATCTGGAGGAAGGGCACAATGTACACCTGTAAACCACCAGTTACTGAGCAATTTCTGGTTTTAAAATATTTAAATTGTAGATTGTGGGAAGTGTCAATTCTTGTAACCATGATTCAGGATTCAAATAAGTGGTGGTCCAAGGTCTGGGATATTTCTGATTAGCTTATCAGACTTGTAGTTTGGTTAACAGCTGAACCTGTTTAACTTTTAATTTTTTTTATTCTTTTGGCCAATGCTAAATTGAAATAATTTTTCTTTAAAAAGAAATGTGCAAAACTTTTGTTATTACAATCTATTGCCTTGATATGTTTAGCACTGCATTTGAAATAGTTAAAAACTGAGAAAAAAACATAATGTCGTGACAGTTACTGTTTTTACAATCTCATATATTGAAAATTGAAGGAATGGCAGGACATAGTACTCTTACTGGGGATCTTCCACTTTTGTTACCACAGTGTTTGTGACCTTCTGGTATAGAATGAAATAGGCAGTTATTCTATATATTGGTATAGCACTTCTGAGCAATAATTTGATAATTAAGATAATTAAGTACTATAAAGAAGATATTATAAAATTAAACAAAAAGACTGTGTCCATGGGACACGGGTGCACGTGCACTCGCTAAATGAAGTCCCAAAAAGAAAGTAGTTGTCGGACAGGTCTGAAAGTCGCTTAGGACGTACAATTTGTGATACTGAACCACCCTACCAAATTTCAAATTGTTCTCATGTATGGTTTCTGAGAAAAGCTTGACGGAAATTTGTACGGACAGACGGATGTACTTACGTACAAACAAAGTCCCAAACAGGAAGTAGTTGTCCGACAGGTCTTAAAGTGGCTTAGGACATACAACTTGTGATACTGAACCACCCTGCCAAATTTAAAATTGATCTCATGTATGGTTTCTGAAAAAAGCTTGACGGAAATTTGTATGGACGTATGTACGTCAGTAAAACTTTATGCTCCCCAACATGTCGTCGCTGGGGCATAAAAAAAATACAATTATAACTTACTTTTTGTTTGTTAGTCTGTTGTTGTGACAACTGTGATGGCTTTAATGCTCCTTTAGCAATTAACATGGCATTGACCTTGGCTGCAGCCTCAGCAGCTGCCTCGAGACTACTTTTATCATCTCTATCACTCCATCTGCTCATTCTGGAACTACTACCATGATTACTGAAAAAGAAATTTGTTCTTAAATACTAACAGCTGAAGAAATATGTAGTTCTTAGATTTAATATATATGTATGAAACTTACCAGTTTCAACTCTTTAAGGTTGAAAAACAAAACACTCTTGTGTTAACAACTGAAACCAAAATAATGACTTAGCACATGTCAGAAACTAATTTGACCCTAGAGGATTTAGTGACATATATAATGTAACACAGAGTTAAATTTTTAGAGAAATTCAAGGCTCACGTACGCTTGGTCAAATGTATAGGGAGAAGTCACTTCTTTTTTTTTGAGAGTGACGGGAAAGTAAGGATAGAATAGGGATAAGTGGGCAGACAAGATATAGATTTATAAAACATATATCTTCAGTGCATATATAAGAATAACTGATGATCATTATCAACAACTATGCTTGAGGGCTTAAAATCATCCCAGGGGTCCAATCAACAAAAATCTTAAACTCCAAAGGAAAACCTTAATTTTCCGGTGACAACCTTAATTTAAAAAATCAAACATTAAGCGAATTTCCTAAAAAATTATGGTTTTACCTCAGAGATTAAGGTTTTGGTGTTTGTAGTGAATGCAAGTCCTGCAACAGGTGTTGTTATACTCTAGATTGATTAAAGATTTAAAGATCATGTCTTACGCTTAAATTTTTAATATGTTATAGAAGCAAATGATTAAAAAATTTATATTGCAGAATTAAGCTGTCTGAAAATTAAAATACATGTTAAAATAAATAATGTTTTATAACTTGGAAATTGGAAGATAAATACTTCCTAGGCGGAATTTTACGTCCATTATAATCCGAAGTTAATTTTGTGATTTGTTGGATTAACGGCAGAATTTAGTCATATTGCTCGTAATGTAGCAAATAAAAAATTCAGACTATTTATACAAAATAAATTTGAACATTATCATCTCCTTTACGTTATTTAAGCTTCAGACATTGCGAAAATAACGAAAAACAATCTTTATTGAAGTAATTTCCTTTTTAGTCTTGAAGATGCATGTGGAAAATGCTATGTTGATCATTTTCCGTATATGGATAATGTGACCTAATTTTAGTATAATCATGCTTATTTGCATACTGTAACAACAAGTCCATAGTAAGAATCAAGTAATTTACATATACTTTCCCCATGATGCAACACACCATTCAGTTCAGGGCTCACCACACTGGGCGAAGTAGGCGACAAAGTCGCCCTACTCGGACCGACGGCGCCTCAAAAACGAAGTCAAAGTCGCCCTGTTATTTCCCTAAATTATTTAACACTTGTTCAAAGGATTCATGTCTTTCAACTGAATTACGCGCCATTTGATTATTTACAGGATGTGACTAATTACCGGAAGTGAACAACGAAGAAAAGGAAAGTACAACAGCCCATTACTGAAAAGTTGCAACTTGTTTGATACACAAACACTTTCAATTGGTTTCAAACTTCAGTTCTTTCAAAGCGTATAGTATTTTTACTATTTTCTTTGATAAATATATGAGCTGCACTTGAAAGAATAAAGATGAATAGTAATTATTGACATCCTGAAAAGTTCTGTAGATGAGTGTCCCATGAAGCAATTTTGATCAGCACAACTTTGTCCAAGTGGAAGTGTGCTGAACAGAAGAATTATTTCTGGGTTTAATGTTATGTTAGTTTATCTATCTTCTTTAAAAATTTTGCTCAGATTAACATGACATGTTCATTACAAACTGTTAGAAATATTATGATGTATACAAGAATTTCACCTATACAAATATTTTTAGTTGATCTATTTTTATTTGTGAATGGCTACAAGTACTGAAGTAGATAGAAAAATAGTCGCAATACCTGTTGGTTTTTTTCATTGATTTTATAATAATAAAGGTTATGTGCTATTTGATATTGCATACTATTAATAATAAAGAAAAAGAAAGGAAAAAAACTGAATCTAAGTGTGTTATGATTCAAAAACACAAGAGAAATAATCCTGGAAATCCACAATTATACAAAAAATGATTCAAATAATGAAAAATGTATATAACTACTGTGAAAATTAATTATTTGTACGGTCCCCCTGACTTCTCCCTAATGTCTCCTGAAGTCTCCTTATCAGGGCCTCACTTCTCCCTGTTTGGCTGCCAGGGACAAGTGACCCTACTTTTTTAGAGTGTGGTGACCCTTGCAGTTTCGGTCGTAAACACGAAACCGATAAAAAAAAATGGTGACACTGTAGAAAAATATTAAGATTGACCACGGCAGATTATATATTCAACTTCTGTATTAAATCAAAGTGCTGGGGGGATTACCTCCCACTCTTCAACATTACATGTAATGGGACTTAATTCGTACCCTCCCAAAAAAAATGTGAGGGTACGATTATTCGTTTTTCCCTTATTACCCATACCCCATACAGGGATTTATTTTTAGGATTTTGAGGGCTTTAGTCACTTTAACAGACACACGGTATAAGCATCTTCTTAGGAGCTTTAATTGTACTGGTGACACATAATTGTACAATATAAACAAGTATACTAGCATTTATTTAAATTGTGTCTATGTCTATGACCGAATCTCTGAAGTAAAGAAAGTGTTTCAGTCCAAGAAAAAGTTTCGCGGTTGCAAAGATATGGATCTATCAAAGGAATCAATGTCATAATCTTAAAGAAGAATCGATCAAAGACAGAAATGGACAGATTTTGTAAAACAGGAAGTAGGTGAGCGACAGACCTGAAATCAAATCCCACATTATGGGAGGCCATGCTGATGCTGCATACCAAATTTCAAGAGAATGTGATTAGTAGTTGCTGAGAAAACTGTTACGAAATTTTTTCCTATTTTGACCCTTGAAACGGTCTAAGCCGGCTCGGAAAACAGGAAGTAGATAACTGACTGACCTGGACAGGGGAGGCACGGTACAACTCATCATGCTTAAGTTAAGCTGTTCACCAATTTGGAAATCAATCCCTTTATAGAAGCTGAGAAAACGTTGACGAAAATTTTTTCCCCACCCGCCCAAAATTCACAATACTATAAACCGGATTTCCACTCTGTGAAATCCAACCAATAAATGTTTGTGAATACATTGAACATCTTCAATCATATTGTCAGGCAAATTTCCAAAGCGAACTCAACAACAAATATAGGGGGTAGGAATAGTTTACTTTTGCGTTAGACTCCTTTGGGACAATACTTTTTCTTCGTTTTCTGGCCATAAGTCGCCCCAAATGATATAGGGTCAAATTCCTGTGGTCCAGTATTATTTTAAAAAATGCTTTTATAGATTTCTGTCCTGTTTGTGAAAAGAACTCTACGGAAAAGGGCGAGATCAACTCGAAAGCCACAACAAAGAAGCAGATAGCTACTTTATTTAGATTCTAATCTAACAGACATCTCCCATAAAACAAAACACGTGAAAAACAAGTTACTATAGACTGGTGGGTACCTAGGGTTATATATACTTAGTATCCAAAAATACAAAATATTGTACAAGGGAAGTGCTAGGTTATACACGGAAATTCATTTTCTCGTCTGCGTAAACCTTTTTTGCAAGTTTAATAGTAAACAAATGTCACATGAAACATAGAAACATATGATGGACATAATTTCTTCTAATCTGGCACATGCGGTCATCAAAAAGTAAGAAAGCCGTAAGGCACAACCTCACAAATTATCACAACACATGCACAAAGCACTCGAGACCCTTTGGTCTTCATATTATATTTTAGCGCCCATATCTTAGTGATATTTGCAAGTGATTGTTTCTAAGATGTTAATAAATATTACTGTGGGTTAAATCCTCCACGTCCACTGTTATTGCTGAAATGATTGTTATGGCCTCTACCACCTCGTCGGTGACTCATCGCCATTTGCATTTGCTTGTTGTCTGCTTGATCGTATACTCTCGTGAAACATCGTTATACTTCGGTAACTTACGGAACAAGATTTCACGGGCCCTTCAGATGAACAATATTGAATTAAAAAAATGAATGACAGACAGATACATGTATACGTCAGAAAGTATAATAATTGTGTATCAATTTATGTTTTGTTTGTTTCGAGTTGATATAAATTAACATGGTGAAATACAGGTACGAGTGGATTATCGGAATCGAGATCATTAGTTAAATTATGGAATTTTAAGTATTAGCCTTGGCGATAACTTAAATTTCCATAATTTCACTATCGAGATTGGAGACATTCTTTAATCCAGGAGTACTAATGTAAGATTCTGTTTCTCTAATTTTAAAAAGTAGTAAATTTGCGAAAAGAAGTACAAATTCTCCCAACACCAATTTTAAGTTCATGACTTACGCGAAGGGATTTGTTTATGACGTCATAAGTTCTTATTATGACGTTATTATTTTAAACCAATCAACTGCTGACAACAACAAATTCACTAGTGGAGAATATTTTTCCACACTGGTCAATCGGTGGAAATATTACGTCAAAATTAGAGAAATATTTATATCATACAAACCATTTATCGTGTTTATCCTATGTTCTAATTTACTGTCGCCTATTTAAGTAGCGTTGCTTTAGTTTAATCATTCATTAGTATCTTTTAATGCCGTAAGTGAGAAGGCCATGGAGACTGAAAACTCATCCTTGATAGACGAAATTCATTAACAGTAGACTATGACACACTTCAAACACGAGACACGGCAAAGAAAACTCTTCTCTAAGTATCACTAGTTTTGTATGAGTGCTTCTACATTAACATATGTTTTCAACTTTTGGCTCTCTGGCAGCAACTCTATCGCCTATTTTGCTAACGTGTTTCACGTGAACTTCATGGTTAATACCTCTACGCTAAAGTGTTCTCATGCCAAGAATATAGTACTCCTGGAACCTCAGAGCTCCCGTAGAGCTTGTTACACGGTTGATTTCACCGAGAGATAACAGTGCCATACTTTGTAAATGTATCTGTCTCCGTATTTTTCACACTTTTATACAGTCAAATTTTAATTTTTGTCCATTATCGTGGCATTTTTGTTCCGGAGCTAACACAAATAAAATTGAAAAAATACAGGAGAGAGCTTTAAGATTTGTATACTATGATTTTGAATCTTCTTATGATAATCTGTTGGAAAGAGCAAAACTACCCACTATGTATGTGAAAGGAACAAGAACAATGGCTATTGAAACTTTTAAGATATTGTATCTCTTAGCACCACCTGTTTTAAGTAACTTACTGCACAGGCAAGAGACTAGTTATAATTTTAGGTATTCTAATTTGCTACAGGTGCCAAGAGTAAATTCTACAAAGTTTGGTAAGAAGTCTTTTAAGTATGCTGCCCATGTACTTTGGAATTCACTACCAGAAAAATTTAGATCTATCACTAACTTCAATCAGTTTAAAAGTCAGCTGTCTTTTTGGAATGGAAAAAATTGTACTTGTTTGACCTTTCAAAATTATGCTTAATTTTCTTTTTCTTGTGCCTCATAATTTTTCATTTTCATTTTCTGGTGCAGCATACTCCATCAAAATTACAGTTGCTTCTCAGTAGTGCATTTCTTTTGCTTGCTATCTGTTTTATAGCTTTTAGTTCTGCTTAATTGTTTTATAGCTTTAATTTAGTATAAGTTTTTAGTTCTGCTTTATTTTTTAGAGCTTTAATTTAGCATAAGTTTTTAGTTCTGCTTTATTGTTTTAGAGCTTTAATTTAGTATATTTGTATTGATAGCATGCTGCTTAGTGCTTTCTTTTAGCTGCGCTTTATTTTAGAGCTTTGCTTTGCTACATTTATTTTGCTCCCACTTTTTTCTTTATTTATTATGCTGCTTTCATTTCATGTCAATTATGTAGTGCTGTATGTACGCATATATATCCATCTTTCCTTTTTAGTTTTTAAATCTTCTGCATGCATGTCTGAATGTGGTATATCGTTTGTATATATTTGTATTTATAATTGTTATTTTTATATATGTTTGTCGGTTCAAAGGCTCTCGAGAGCCTATGTTATCGGTTAGTTGTCTTGCCGACTTTAAATAAAGATTATCTTATCTTATCTTTTAAATTTATTAGCAGATAGTTAAACAATCATGAGGACCACAGGTGGTCAAGGGGAAATTTTAGTCGTATATTCTTGGCATGTGTTTGTTTCGAGTTTAGGTTTGAAGCTTGAATTCATCATAACTATGCCAAGTTTGGACCCAGCTACTCATAATATCGTCATCGGCGTCTACACGCAGGTCTAGCCCAAAGTGATATGGCAAAAGTGTCAACCTCCGCCCAAACCCCGGATCAGATCCGTCAAATGTTGCAACAGTAATAGCGAACAATTCCTCGTAGTAACATAAGACCCTGGATTGACTCTATGCAAAGGTGAGGCAAAGCAGTGTTGGTAGCTTCAGATGGCCATACAAGTTACTAACTGAAACGTGACCAGAAGTATTTATAACTTTGATAAACTGACTTTGATTAGTAGTTGCTGAGAAAACTGTTACAAAATTTTTTCCTATTTTGACCCTTGAAACGGTCTAAGCCGGCTCGGAAAACAGGAAGTAGATAACTGACTGACCTGGACAGGGGAGGCACGGTACAACTCATCATGCTTAAGTTAAGCTGTTCACCAATTTGGAAATCAATCTCTTTATAGAAGCCGAGAAAACGTTGACGAAAATTTTTTCCCCACCCGCCCAAAATTCACAATACTATAAACCGGATTTTCACTCTGTGAAATCCAACCAATAAATGTTTGTGAATACGTTCAACATCTTCAATCATATTGTCAGGCAAATTTCCAAAGCGAACTCAACAACAAATATAGGGGGTAGGAATAGTTTACTTTTGCGTTAGACTCCTTCGGGACAATACTTTTTCTTTGTTTTCTGGCCATAAGTCGCCCCAAATGATATAGGGTCAAATTCCTGTGGTCCAGTATTATTTAAAAAAATGATTTTATAGATTTCTGTCCTGTTTGTGAAAAGAACTCTACGGAAAAGGGTGAGATCAACTCGAAAGCCACAACAAAGAAGCAGATAGCTTCTTTATTTAGATTCTAATCTAACAGACATTTCCCATGAAACAAAACACGTGAAAAACAAGTTACTATAGACTGGTGGGTACCTAGGGTTATACTTAGTATCCATAAATACAAAATATTGTACAAGGGAAGTGCTAGGTTATACACGGAAATTCATTTTCTCGTCTGCGTAAACCTTTTTTGCAAGTTTAATAGTAAACAAATGTCACATGAAACATAGAAACATATGATGGACATAATTTCTTCTAATCTGGCATATGCGGTCATCAAAAAGTAAGAAAGCCGTAAGGCACAACCTCACAAATTATCACAACACATGCACAAAGCACTCGAGACCCTTTGGTCTTCATATTATATTTTTGCGCCCATATCTTAGTGATATTTGCAAGTGATTGTTTCTAAATGTTAATAAATATTACTGTGGGTTAAATCCTCCACGTCCACTGTTATTGCTGAAATGATTGTTATGGCCTCTACCACCTCGTCGGTGATTCATCGCCATTTGCATTTGCTTGTTGTCTGCTTGACCGTATACTCTCGTGAAACATCGTTATACTTCGGTAACTTACGGAACAAGATTTCACGGGCCCTTCAGATGAACAATTTTAGTTTCAATTTATAAATTAAAAACATGAATGACAGATACATGTATACGTCAGAAAGTATAATAATTGTGTATCAATTTATGTTTTGTTTGTTTCGAGTTGATATAAATTAACATGGTGAAATACAGGTACGAGTGGATTATCGGATTTCTCCAATCGAGACCATTAGTTAAATTATGGAATTTTAAGTATTAGCCTTGGCGAATACTTAAATTTCCATAATTTCACTATCGAGATTGGAGACATTCTTTAATCCAGGAGTACTAATGTAAGATTCTGTTTCTCTAATTTTAAAAAGTAGTAAATTTGCGAAAAGAAGTACAAATTCTCCCAACACCAATTTTAAGTTCATGACTTGAATACGCGAAGGGATTTGTTTATGACGTCATAAGTTCTTATTATGACGTTATTATTTTAAACCAATCAACTGCTGACAACAACAAATTCACTAGTGGAGAATATTTTTCCACACTGGTCAAGCGGTGGAAATATTACGTCAAAATTAGAGAAATATTTATATCATACAAACCATTTATCGTGTTTATCCTATGTTCTAATTTACTGTCGCCTATTTAAGTAGCGTTGCTTTAGTTTAATCATTCATTAGTATCTTTTAATGCCGTAAGTG
Source organism: Limnoperna fortunei (assembly GCA_944474755.1). Classification (NCBI taxonomy): domain Eukaryota; kingdom Metazoa; phylum Mollusca; class Bivalvia; order Mytilida; family Modiolidae; genus Limnoperna; species Limnoperna fortunei. The sequence goes on along the minus strand of OX104116.1, from coordinate 44,623,397 downwards.
AGAAGGCCATGGAGACTGAAAACTCATCCTTGATAGATGAAATTCATTAACAGTAGACTATGACACACTTCACACACGAGACACGGCAAAGAAAACTCTTCTCTAAGTATCACTAGTTTTGTATGAGTGCTTCTACATTAATTTATGTTTTCAACTTTTGGCTCTCTGGCAGCAACTCTATCGCCTATTTGGCTAACGTGTTTCACGTGAACTTCATGGTTAATACCTATACGCTAAAGTGTTCTCATGCCAAGAATATAGTACTCCTGGAACCTCAGAGCTCCCGTAGAGCTTGTTACACGGTTGATTTCACCGAGAGATAACAGTGCCATACTTTGTAAATGTATCTGTCTCCGTATTTTTCACACTTTTATACAGTCAAATTTTAATTTTTGTCCATTATCGTGGCATTTTTGTTCCGGAGCTAACACAAATAAAATTGAAAAAATACAGGAGAGAGCTTTAAGATTTGTATACTATGATTTTGAATCTTCTTATGATAATCTGTTGGAAAGAGCAAAACTACCCACTATGTATGTGAAAGGAACAAGAACAATGGCTATTGAAACTTTTAAGATATTGTATCTCTTAGCACCACCTGTTTTAAGTAACTTACTGCACAGGAAAGAGACTAGTTATAATTTTAGGTATTCTAATTTGCTACAGGTGCCAAGAGTAAATTCTACAAAGTTTGGTAAGAAGTCTTTTAGGTATGCTGCCCATGTACTTTGGAATTCACTACCAGAAAAATTTAGATCTATCACTAACTTCAATCAGTTTAAAAGTCAGCTGTCTTTTTGGAATGGAAAAATTGTACTTGTTTGACCTTTCAAAATTATGCTTAATTTTCTTTTTCTTGTGCCTCATAATTTTTCATTTTCATTTTCTGGTGCAGCATACTCCATCAAAATTACAGTTGCTTCTCAGTAGTTCATTTCTTTTGCTTGCTATCTATTTTATAGCTTTTAGTTCTGCTTTATTGTTTATAGCTTTAATTTAGAATAAGTTTTTAGTTCAGCTTTATTTTTTATAGCTTTAATTTAGTATAAGTTTTTAGTTCTGCTTTATTTTTTAGAGCTTTAATTTAGTATAAGCTTTTAGTTCTGCTTTATTTTTTAGAGCTTTAATTTAGAATAAGTTGTTAGTTCTGCTTTATTTTTTAGAGCTTTAATTTAGTATAAGTTTTTAGTTCTGCTTTATTTTTTATAGCTTTAATTTAGTATAAGCTTTTAATTCTGCTTTATTTTTTTAGAGCTTTAATTTAGAATAAGTTTTTAGTTCAGCTTTATTTTTTATAGCTTTAATTTAGAATAAGTTTTTAGTTCTGCTTTATTTTTTAGAGCTTTAATTTAGAATAAGTTTTTAGTTCAGCTTTATTTTTTATAGCTTTAATTTAGTATAAGTTTTTAGTTCAGCTTTATTTTTTATAGCTTTAATTTAGTATAAGTTTTTAGTTCAGCTTTATTTTTTATAGCTTTAATTTAGTATAAGTTTTTAGTTCTGCTTTATTTTTTAGAGCTTTAATTTAGAATAAGTTGTTAGTTCTGCTTTATTTTTTAGAGCTTTAATTTAGTATAAGTTTTTAGTTCTGCTTTATTTTTTAGAGCTTTAATTTAGTATAAGTTTTTAGTTCTGCTTTATTTTTTAGAGCTTTAATTTAGTATAAGTTTTTAGTTCTGCTTTATTTTTTAGAGCTTTAATTTAGTATAAGTTTTTAGTTCTGCTTTATTGTTTATAGCTTTAATTTAGTATAAGTTTTTAGTTCTGCTTTATTCTTTAGAGCTTTAATTTAGTATAAGTTTTTAGTTCTGCTTTATTGTTTTAGAGCTTTAATTTAGAATAAGTTTTTAGTTCTGCTTTATTTTTTAGAGCTTTAATTTAGAATAAGTTTTTAGTTCTGCTTTATTGTTTATAGCTTTAATTTAGTATAAGTTTTTAGTTCTGCTTTATTTTTTAGAGCTTTAATTTAGAATAAGTTTTTAGTTCTGCTTTATTTTTTAGAGCTTTAATTTAGTATAAGTTTTTAGTTCTGCTTTATTCTTTAGAGCTTTAATTTAGTATAAGTTTTTAGTTCTGCTTTATTGTTTTAGAGCTTTAATTTAGAATAAGTTTTTAGTTCTGCTTTATTGTTTATAGCTTTAATTTAGTATAAGTTTTTAGTTCTGCTTTATTCTTTAGAGCTTTAATTTAGTATAAGTTTTTAGTTCTGCTTTATTGTTTTAGAGCTTTAATTTAGAATAAGTTTTTAGTTCTGCTTTATTTTTTAGAGCTTTAATTTAGAATAAGTTTTTAGTTCTGCTTTATTGTTTATAGCTTTAATTTAGTATAAGTTTTTAGTTCTGCTTTATTTTTTAGAGCTTTAATTTAGAATAAGTTTTTAGTTCTGCTTTATTTTTTAGAGCTTTAATTTAGTATAAGTTTTTAGTTCTGCTTTATTCTTTAGAGCTTTAATTTAGTATAAGTTTTTAGTTCTGCTTTATTGTTTTAGAGCTTTAATTTAGAATAAGTTTTTAGTTCTGCTTTATTGTTTATAGCTTTAATTTAGTATAAGTTTTTAGTTCTGCTTTATTTTTTAGAGCTTTAATTTAGTATATTTGTATTGATAGCATGCTGCTTAGTGCTTTCTTTTAGCTGCGCTTTATTTTAGAGCCTTGCTTTGCTACATTTATTTTGCTCCCACTTTTTTCTTTATTTATTATGCTGCTTTCATTTCATGTCAATTATGTAGTGCTGTATGTACGCATATATATCCATCTTTCCTTTTTAGTTTTTAAATCTTCTGCATGCATGTCTGAATGTGGTATATCGTTTGTATATATTTGTATTTATAATTGTTATTTTTATATATGTTTGTCGGTTCAAAGGCTCTTGAGAGCCTGTGTTATCTGTTAGTTGTCTTGCCGACTTTAAATAAAGATTATCTTATCTTATCTTTTAAATTTATTAGCAGATAGTTAAACAATCATGAGGACCACAGGTGGTCAAGGGGAAATTTTAGTCGTATATTCTTGGCATGTGTTTGTTTCGAGTTTAGGTTTGAAGGTTGAATTCATCATAACTATGCCAAGTTTGGACCCAGCTACTCATAATATCGTCATCGGCGTCTACACGCAGGTCTAGCCCAAAGTGATATGGCAAAAGTGTCAACCTCCGCCCCAAACCCCGGATCAGATCCGTCAAATGTTGCAACAGTAATAGCGAACAATTCCTCGTAGTAACATAAGACCCTGGATTGACTCTATGCAAAGGTGAGGCAAAGCAGTGTTGGTAGCTTCAGATGGTCATACAAGTTACTAACTGAAACGTGACCAGAAGTATTTATAACTTTGATAAACTGACTTATTCAGCAATTTCTAAGGAATGGATTGTAATTTTTGTTCAATTAAAACCATTTTAGTGAATATCTGTATTTGTTATTGTCAAATCTGTATCCAAAATACATCTTCTTAAATGTTTAAAATGTCCTTTATGCGTATCTTTATTTGCAGAGTAGTAGGTAGGTCACATCAGACCATAGACAGACACAAACGTCGACATAATTAACTGACCTCTTTATTCAATTGATCCATACAGGAGGGCAACAGATTCCCTTGTGATATTGTGGAGTCAGAGTCTCTGGAGGACTTTAGGACCACGTTGAACACCATCCCCTGATAGTAACTTTATGAACCGAAGTAGGCTATAGACAGATCAGTGTACATAGATGTATGTAATTTTATCCTGTACATTTTGAATTTCCGTCTCTGGGGAACGGAGTCACGACCTAGTCAAATACACCTAGGAGAGTCTGACTCGTAACCAGTAAAAATATCTGTGTTTTCTTAGGCATATGATCGCCTTTAGAGCGCGTGTTTATTCTTTCTGAGTTCGTAGTGGTCTGAAAACTTAAGAATTTTAATCTTCTCTGTGACCAATGGGTGTACGGAATCAACACTGTTCAATGTATGCTTGACATAGTTATTTTTCAATTTTGATCTGAAATTCAAAATGGCTGCCACGGCAGGATATAGTTAACATTGGACACTGGCAATAATATTAAAATATCTTCTTCACTGAAAGAAACTCACAGTGCAAAGCTGATTGAAGCTTTCGAACTATATTGTTTGGGAATGTTTATTTAATGGTCCTCAACAAGGTTTCTTATCTGAAATAGTTGCTACTGTAGTACTTAATTTAACATATAAACATTTGAGCAAATGCTTATTCTCTGAAACCGCTGAACCAATAGAATGAAAAATTTAAATGTATGTTCCTTTACAAAGGTAATGTTTTTATGCTAATCAGAAATTCAAAATGTCCACCACCGCGGGATTTTGTTTAACACAAGCCCATATGGGGACAACGTACAAAGTAGAAGCAGCACAACGAATAAAGCCAATGTTTAAAGGATTGCTCTTTACAAAGCTTTTTTTGTTGTTCTGATCAGAAATTCAAGATTTTCGTTATTACAAAATTTAGAATAAAATCGAAACCAATCGGGGAAAAGGTTTAAAACGGATCATGATCTGAAACCATTGAACTAGCACAAAACCAAACCGCATTATTTATTGGATTGTCCTCTATAAAACCGATGTTTGATGCCATTGGAAACATGGACCAGCACTAAGTCGTGTTAAGTATATCCCCACTCGACTAAGTCGGCTCAGAAAACAGGAAGTAGATAACTGACTTGAAGTAGATAAGTGACTGACCTGGAAAGGGGAGGCACGGTACAGCTCATCATGCTAAAGCTGTGCACCAAATTTGAAATCAATCCTTTTAGTAGAAGCCGAGAAATCTGTTCCTATTTTGACCCTTAAAACAGTCCAAGTCGGCTCGGAAAACATGAAGAAGATAACTGACTGACCTGGACAGGGGAGGCAATGCTAAAGCAACAAACTGGAAATCAATCCCTTTAGTAGAAGCCGAGAAACCTGTTACGAAAGTTTGCACCGGACAGACAGACGGACAAGGTGATTGCATATAGCCCCCTCTCTTACGAGTGGGATTATAATTAAAAATGACCGCCACCACAGGACTTAATCAGTGTTAATATAAACTTAGTACATGTTCTAATGTGTTCCTCGTTAACTAAACGAAGGAACACTTGAGACCATGTTTGACGACAATTTTATTATTGGAACGACAAACTATTTATTTCATTTAAGTGTCAGATTCAAACGTCTGTTTAAGCAACAATATTTCCGTTACACACTTGTTTCGTTTTATCCGCTTTCAACTCCATGAGCTACCATCTGTTAAAAGAATAAATGAATATAAAAGTCGATGTAAAATTACCCTTATCGTTTATAATACAAATTCATTATTTCTTTACAAGTCAAAAGCATTTTTATGCTGTTTTTATTGTTCCAGGTTGAGCGCCACTTTCAGCACTTTTTATGTATATTTTTGCGTTGGTGTCTTAGTGAGAAACCCAGGGTACACGGTTAGAACATCTGATCTGCCACAGTCATTTTTTTGTATCCTCTAATCTACGTGTATGTAGACATAAACGCTGTCTTTTAAAATTCCACCTTTCCTAAAAATACATTTTTAGCATAAAACTCGAAAAATGTGTACGTTTCTTTACTAGAACATGTTTTTCAAAACAAGTCTGCATACTACCATCATGGTGTATTAAGTCTTGACTTTTACCACACGTATATAACCTATATATAAAAATAATTAAATCTTTAGCTTACGTGGAATCCGTTTCATTAACACATCTAAACGTAAAGTGCATGTAAGTGAATGGGATACTGCCTAAGTGCGACTTTTGTGGTAGGTTGGTCTTCTTCTTCTTCTCTGTTTCCCTTCGACGATGTCGGCTGTAAAAGCAAAACCATTAAAATAATTTAAAATGTCATACAACTGAATATGTGTAACATACAAGTAGTATAGTTGTTGTTTACTGTTCTGTTACTAACCTGCACATGTATTCTGCTCGTATTTCGTATGACATAATGCCATGTACATGATGTAACTAACTGTTTCTGCTACATGTCCTGTACATATGTAACTGCATGGGTCTGCAACATGTCATATAAAGGGTCCCGTGAAAAGTAATAAAAATCCCGTTACATGTAATTTAAGAGGTCCCGCGACATGTCATTTATCAGATCCAGTGACATCCTGTAATAGAACAGGTTCGTGACATGTCCAGAAACTAATAATGTATCGCACAAGTGAATATAGATATTCGTTAGGTGTGTCGGCATTGAATGGAATAGCAAGGCACCCTATTGAGCTACCATTTTGGAGAAACGTAAAACACAATATAAATTTTTTTTTAATACAAGTTGAGGAAAAAAACTGAAGCTTAAAAATTTGTCTGTTTTTACCTTTTTTAGTCACTATCAATGTCCATTTCTTTTCTGATTTGACGCAACATGAACTGATCTAATAAAATTTGTTCCGTTGTTTTCAGGGCTGGAACCGTGAGTTGAGGCCGTGATGGAGTTATCTGGCTGGGGTACTTTTCAGGTGGAATAACTTCCCCTGGAAGTACGAAATTTTCTAAGATCCCATCCGCGATCTCCAATGGTATTCTTTTCTTTTCTGTGGAGTTTCCATATAACAGAGTTTCGACGTCTTGTTCAAGTTCCTGCACAAAGTTTGGTAAGATCTGGGTAATTGAACGGCCTCCCTTTGCCGCCTTTGGGCGTACCTAAAGTCAAGTAAAGATGAAAAACAACATTAAAATATTATTATTATTAGTACATGTAATATTATTGTTGTTGTGGTTGTTATTATTAATATTATTATACTCCATATGCGTGTATTATTTGTCACATACCTTCCTGTTTCTTGTGTCCAGATTAACCTTTTGACCATTCCCAGCTCTACTTTTGTCTAAAACAATAATTTCTAATTCTAGTTGGTCATTTACAACCCCGCTGACATGAGAACTATTGGCTCCAACTCCAACGCATTCGTGTGTATTAACAATAACTGTTCTGGTTATTGTTGACTGTTGTTGACGTCGGTTAATGTTAACTTCACTTCCATCAGCCGTCGTTTGCTGAATTAATATTGATCCAACTCTGTTTCTTCGGAAACATATTAGCTTTGACAAAAGATAATCCCGGATTCGTTTTCTGTTCAGTCTTTCCTTGTCTTGCTGTGGAACACATTTGCAGCAAGTTGCACCCATTTATAAATCTTCGATGTATTTTCGTGGAAACAAATTCTACTTGATAATCCCGAAATGCAACTGACGTTACTATGTATTGCGACGTGTCAATTGTTACGTTGCCTGCATTTGGACCAATGACATCTAACTGCACATCAATGGTCGGCATTGCTTGTCCTGTACAAATCACCAGTATAAACGTCATTCTTTAATAAGCCTCCGATGTAGTCTCAATTTCGTCTTTTTTTTATTAAAATGTTTGAATAAGGTAATACGCCACTATTTTCAGCTCTATAAGGCGTCCAGTTTTGTGGGAAGGAATCCGTGAGTACTCGGTGAGAACTAGACCTTCGACAGCGGAACAAACATTCTTGTCAAGATTTATGTCTAACATACATTGCTAGAGATTAGATTGAACTCACAACCCAGTTGTTTAAATAACCGGTGATTAATACTAGATGAATAAATACATAGACTATAAGGAAACCAAGGTCGTTACATATAATGAGTTTCTTCACCCCATGAATCACACGATTTGGATTCATTTTCGTCTATTGCTTAAGATAACTGATAAACGTTTCCTGAGGGTTCCAAAAAATTGTACTATAATTATTAAGAGTAGTTACCTCCAAAATAGACGGATAACTGACTGCTTATTCGTGATTAAGAGAGCAGGGTAGTTAAGAAAACGCAAATACATATATAAAACATTCCCCATTAGTATACCAACAATTAACAAAATATGCTTGCTGAATTAAATTTACTTGACTTGGAAGGTTTACATATAACTACCGACCTTTTGTTTTGTTGGAAGCGACAAACTTCCAGATGAAACCAACATTTCAATATTTTCTTGTGTTTTAAAATATATAAAAGATACAGGACGCTTTTCTACTTCTTAGCAAATGATTTTTAAACAGTACAGGGGCGTAGCTGCCTTTACGCAAATACGCAGTTGCGTACTTTCGGAAACAGTAACAAAAATTAAAAAGTGACAAAAATGTCTTCATGCAGCGTTAAATTTATACTTTTCAATTCAGATAATATAAACTACAATCCTATAACTCGTCTCCGCATTCAGAAACACCATCAATCCGGAAATTGTACTCTTCCGACCGTATAAGTTTGCGTTTTACTTTTTTAAAAGTTTGCATTGCATAAAATTTAAAATGACCTCTTCGTCAAGGACTGAGTTTCTCGAATCGTCAACACCTTATCCAGACATATTGAAGCTCGACGGCGAGCATCATTCCATCACCGATGATGTCAAATATAAAGTGTTAACTTTGAAATGGGAAAACGTTCACCTATTCAATTTTCCAATATATCTACCGTATTTTGTTGAGCCAAAAGTAGATTTGGTTTTCCGTCATGTCATAATCATATTTGAAGCCCAGTTAAGGTCTCTCAAAAAGTGGTTCAAAACTGTTCAAAATCGCTAAAATCCGGGAGCTTCTCAGGTCCCCCCACCAGGGCTTTGCCCTGCACCCACTGGGGGCCTTGAGCGGCCCCCAGACCCCTCGCCGTAATTTTGCGTACATCAAATTTAGGTCCAGCTACGCCCCTGCAGTATGTGTATACAACGGGTTTCAACTGAATGCAGACTTGCATTCTCTTTTTTCACAAGGTCACACTACATGTATTGGGAAGGGCAGTATACCAGGGTAGCTAATATAAACAACGAAGTATTATCTAACAGTACTAACCGACACACAGCTTTTAAGTGATTAATTTATATCCATATTTTAATAAAATTACATCCATAACTTAATATATCTTTACGGATATCATAAACACGTTTGTGTGTGCAAGTTATTACGGTGTGTTCGAATTGTATTTGTAAAAATTAATATGTTGTATATTTGTCGTTTTGTCGACTTGTGTACCGGTATGTCTGAGCCATCGGAGAAGACAATTCTAAGTTGTAAAATTTGTGTCTGATCCATTTGTAGCTTTTTTAGAACAATAAAATATGTTTAAATTAACAAAATATGCACTTGGCAACGCAAAATACAACTCAGTTCCCTCATTACTGTCAACTTTCAGCCTTAACAAAATAAGCGACTGCAATAACTTGATGTTTCATATACATATATAAGTATTTATTTATTTATTTATTTATTTATTTATTTATTTATTTATTTATTTATTTATTTATTTATTTATTTATTTATTTATTTATTTATTTATTTATTTATTTATTTATTTATTTATTTATTTATTTATTTATTTATTTTAAATAAATAACACAATGTATATTATCCGTGAACAATTTTGAGTCATAAAATTGTTTCATACAACACTGAGTCATATTTTCTTTTTGTTCATCTGTGGTCATGGGGCGTAGCTAGAATCTGAATGATGTGGAAGCCTTTATCTTGATGAAGATCCGGGTCCCGCTTTAGTTAGGCCCCAGTGAGTCTAAAAGGGGGGGGGGTCACCGGAAGCTCCAGAAACCTGGCATTTAAGATATATTACTGTGATTTCTGAATTGTGAAGATCACCATCATTGAGTTGTGCTTAATAGAGATAGGCTGGAATTTCGGGAAGCTACCAACAAGTACACTTACTAAGTATCGGATCGCCAAAATGACTATATAGAGTAATTATATATTGATATTGACACTGAAGAAGGCCATCAGTTGGTCGAAAATTTTGTCATATTTATTAATATAATTATTTATTTAGTAGTAGAAACATCTCTATATTTATATCGTTGCATAATTCTCTAGATCTTGTATCGTTGCATAATCTTCTAGACTTGTATATTATTGTTTGTTTATGCTGTCATGTTTGTCGATCCGATACTTAATAAGTTTACTGGTTGGTACATTCTTTAGACTTTTTATATAACATTTTCAGCTACCTGTATTGTGTATTTACATGATCCCAGTGGACTTAAATTATTTCATCGCCAAATGAAAAAATACTTTAAGCATTTAGAGTTAAACGCCACTGATGAGTCTTAAGTAGACGAAACGCGCGTCTGGCGTAATGAATTTGTCACCTTGGTAATTTTGATTACATCTTGTTGGAATACTTGAGAAAAGCCAAGTAACAGCAAGGCACATAGGATGTTAAAAACTTCCCTAAGCGAAGTCGTCGTCGTCTGCGTAGTCGTGCACATTTCAATCCAAAATGAACCAATTGAATTCAAACATGGTGATAATTTAATAAAATAATTCTTAAGGACCTATCATTTCTGCAGGGGTGGCTCTTCTTCAATATTTCTTTGGGTATTATCAATATTAAAGAAAATAAAATGGGATAAACACAAATTTCAAAGTATATTATGAGAGTGATCAAAATTTTATTGGCATTTAACAAAAAGGAGATCCAAATTTATGATGTCCAAATTAAAAAGATTAAAACTTTATAATAGAAAGATAAACTTTGTGCTTTAAATTTTGTATTTCTAATTAATTTGAGTAGCAGTTGGAACGGTCGATAATCCTGTATGACAGTATTTTGTAAACCTCTCTATATACTTTTTATTTCGGTTTGCAGCTACGATAGCCATCAGGAACTTCATTTTCAAATACTACTATGATACTTTAAGTATTTAAGGCCGAATCGGCCTGAATATTTTTAATGGTATCCGCACAATGCTAGATGCTTAGTTGAGACATATCTGGAAAACATTTTTTTTGTTATTTCCTTAAAAGTTTGATGATATCTTATGGTAAAGATTACTTACATGACAGTCTTTAAGTAGAAAAGCTCTTTGTGTTGAACAATAATGCTTAATGTATGAGTTATCAACTTTACCAACAATTTTCATATTCGGTAGAGAAAGAGCCAAAGGGTATCAACGTATTCTTATTTTATATGAAGGGAGTATCTTATTTTTACCCCCCCCCCCCCCCCCCTAAAGAAAAAAAACAAAAAACACTAAAAAACACAAAAATAACAACAACAAATATTTAAAAAAAATGAGAGATTAGATGCTCCATTACCGATAGAAAATTATTAGTCCCGTATGATCGGAAAATAAAAATATGTCCGGCACCAAAGGACATTTAGGTTAACAGGACTCTGTGTATTGTTTGTTTGTTTGTTTAATGTTTAACGCCACTTTCAGCAGTTTTTCAGCTATATCATGGCGTCTAGTTTTTGTTGGGGAGGAAGTTAGAGAAAAAAACCCCGACTTTCAGTAGGAAAACTGGCAATCCTTGTCAATAAAGATTGGAGTCGAATACCCTATCAGAATTTTAAAAACATTCAAATAAGTTCTCCAGAGACACTGCAAAACTGAATAAAACCGAACTGTAAATGAATGCTTTGAAAATAGAAACCCGAACAGGTGACAAGTTTTAAAGGGTTTCTAAACAAGTGAATCATCGAACCAGTTGAAACCGAACGCGATATTTATTGGATTGTCATCCGCAGGTTCTATTTTTATGTCAATTGGAAGTAGAAAATGACCGCCGTCACTTAGTATAAACTTAGAGAAAGTGCATTCTGTATCAGTTATACAATCACGTGAGCGAAATTTGCTAGTTGCTAGTTTTTGGTTGTTGGTTCTCAGGTTTGTCGGTTTCTTGGACTGTATGCGGGTTGACTTTTTTGACAGTTTCTTTGATGTTCGGTGTTTATTTGTTATCTCCATTTCTTGATATGAGTTTAAAAAATAATGGCAAAGATACATTTTTTAATTTATTTACAGTGTTAGACTGGAACGTCTGTGCTGGCACAATATTTCCGTCACTCACTTGTCTTGTTTTATCTGCTCCCAACTTACTACCTCTCAAATTAAAAAAAGGAAAATTTACGTTTTCATTTCTAAACAAGTTTATTATTTCACTACACCGATTTTGCTCTCCCGCTATTTTTCACTAAATACACTTTTTGTTGCATTTACCGGTAAGGAAAAGACCCCCCAAAAAAATTTTACGCATAAAACACGATATACAATTTTATGTCCAAACATATTTAAGACCGTCTGCCTACTACCAACATGGTGTATTTACATTTTAACGACACGTCTAGCTAATGAATAAAATAAAATATAAAATGAGAACTTACATATGTATATCAGTTTCGTCACAGCATAAACATCGGAGAACATCTGGAGAAAGCCGATGGTCTGTTGAACCGGAAGCTGCCACTACCTGGTAGGTCGGTCGTCTGAAGTATCGAACCTTCTACTATCAGTTTCTCTTTTGCGATGTAAGCTGTAAAAGCCATGTCATTAAAGTAATTTTGAACTTCGTGTAACTAGAAATGTGCCATATATATGTTTCTAACCAGCACGTGTCTTCTGTCTCTTTTTCGCATATACTGTAACTTTATGTGTCAAATTCCTTGTAACTGGTTCTATAACATGTCCCACAGATATGACTGGTTATGTTACATGTCCGATACATGTAACTGGTTATGTAACATGTCATATAACGGGTCGTTTGACATGTCTATTAACTGCTTCATGTTATACGAACATTCGTTTAGTGTATAGTGTTAAGAAACGGAAACTAATATTTTATGTTGTTTATACTTTAACTAGCATGAACATCAAGCGCACTCCTTCGAGTTCCTATTCTGGACAAAGCTAAAACACGTTACAAAATTTAAATTAAGATTTAAGTTGAGAACACGAAAACAGAAGCCTTACAATCTGTCCGTTCTTACCTTTTTGTTTCTGTCACTATCGATGTCCAATTCTTTCCTGATTTGACGCAATATGAAATGGTCTAATAAAACTTGTTCCTAGTTTTGAGAGCTGGAACAGTAATTTTAGGTCGTGATGGGGTTATCTGGCTGGGATATCTTTCAAGTGAAACAACTTCCCCGGGAAGTACGAAATTTTCTAAGACTCTTTCCTCGGTCTCCAATGATCTTTTTTTCTGCGTTGTATTTATACGAGAGTTGTCCACATAATAGAGTTTCCACGTCTTGTTCGAGTTCCTGGACAAAATTTGGTAAGATTTTGGTAATATAACGACATCCTTAAGCCGCTTTTGGGCGTACCTAAAGATGAAAAAAAACAAACGTTAATTCAGTTTATTGGGGTGTTGGGACCGGTGCAAATGCAATAGGACACATACTTTTTTATGCTGGCATATAAATGGGACTCAAACTGTTTTTATGACGATATGCGTGTATTATTTGTCACATACATTCCTGTAGCTTGTGTCCAGGTTAACCTTTTGACCATTTCCTACTTCATTATTGCCTAACGTTATGACTTCTACCTCGAGTTGGTCGTCGACATCAGACCCACTGGTTACTGACGTTTTAATTCAAAACCAACATAATCGCATAATTTGCTTAATTAACATAAATGCAGAATCCCTAGATAGGAAACCCTCTTTTTTATAACACATCTGATGACGGACAGCAACTTTTTTGTATTGTAAGGAGATAGGAAATATCCCTTTTAAAACATGATATTTTTAAATGCACCGGTCCCAGCCCTCCAACTAATGTTGACCGGTCCCTTAACAGTAAACTACTATTGAAGTAAACGATTGTTTTAAGTCTCCTTCACAACGTTTTTATAGTAAGACCCAGTCCCGATCTCATAAGTTTGACTAAAATCGAGGGATGACAAATTTCCGTTTTGCACATTTAGACCAAATACTCTGCTACACAGATTAAACAATGTGCAAAACGAAAATGTTGTTATCCCTCTATGGAGAAAATATTTTTTGTAGTACCATACATCTTATAAAAAGGCGTTATTTCTACCAAATTTCAATCAATTTTCTTCGTTAATGAAAATTTAACTGGGCGGTTTCCAAAAAAAAATGACCCCAACAGGTTATGGTCCTCTAATTTTGTCAAATTAATAGATTTATTATTTCTAAATAGTAAAAAATGTATGTCTAGTTGTGGGGAACAAAAAATAAAAGATATCTCGGAAAACAAAAAAGTTATGCCAAAAAAACATGCCGAAATTGTGAGGAGTGCAACACTTTATTGTGACACTTTAAAGAAATGTAATTTTTAAAAGGTCACCAAATTGTCAAATCTAGCAATTTTTGCATAATTCTTTTTTTATTGCAAAGTTTCATGAGAGAGAAAAAGAAAGTATGTTGCATGTTAGAAAGTATGAAAATATTGTTTTGAAAAAAAAAGAACTGCCCTGGAGTGCAACACAAATTTAAACCATTTTGCATTTTGTTCTTGGTAAAATATTTTCTCCTTTTGTTTTCAATAATTTAACCAAAACAAAATTATAAATTTACCTTTGCTGCTTCAAAGCAGTCACTGCAATATACCCTAAAACTGGTAATCTGACAAGGGACACCAAATAAAACAGAGCACCCTCAACTGTAAGGAGTGCAACAAATGACATGTTTTTAGATATATTTTCTTTGTAATGTGACTTATTTTGTGTTTTTCTTTAGTTTTTAGCAGAAGCTTCACATAATTGTTCAATAAATATCACTGAGATATCATCCTAAAACCAATTGCCTAATATTTTGTTTATCGGTAATTTGTAACCAAGATTAGAATATATCTTTAAGAAATCCATGCAAAAGTTTGCAAAAAAATACAGAATCAATCTGTTATTCCAAACAATTTCAATAGACTATTTTGTCGAAGAGATCTGTGAAAAACGGTGTGCTACGTTATTTAGCGTCAACGTCATTCAACCAGAATGTGGCGTAATGAATGGACGTTTTTTTTATTGATCCCTTGTAAGGTTACAAAGTAAGTCATTTTTAATCGTTTATGTAATATTTGGTTTATGAAAAATCTTTTATTTAACTCTTAATTATAATATGGGGTGTGAAATTTTGTGTTTTTAATATTTTGCTGTTTGATGAACCGTTCAAATTACTTTTCTAACAGATTTTCTAATGGAGTGTCAGTTTCACTTTTTATTGTTTTCTATATTTTGTATTTTATATCGTTATCGTTTCTGGTAACTGTTTGGTGCTGTGTTATTTTTAATTTTCAGTACTTTGCAGTGGCCAGGGGAGATACGATTTACACATCATTTATCTGGTGGTCGAGAACGAATGGCAGAGAATATCTTAGTCCTTGGGTTTGAGATTTTCTTGTCCCGCCTTTCCACTTGTGATAGATACTATTTATGTATAGATACTATTTATGTAGTTCTCTCACACTTTTGTGTATAAATTTAGCCAACGCGGGCATTGTTTCAAAAATGCACGGAAACAAACCACACAAAATAAGATTGTTACAAGACATACAAACAGACATTAAGTCATGGTTAAGAGAAGAAAAATTCGTCTAGTGGTCAATTTTTGTTTATTCAAACGACAGTTTGAAATACACAAAATTATTGCCTGAATATTAAAACAGTAGGTAACATATATCTTCGACTATAAGGGCCCCATTGAAAACAGGAAGATGAATAAATATTCCAAAACATGTACTTTGTGGAAGAATGGTATCGATTTTGGATATTTGCAAAAAATATAGATGTAAACGACTTACGCGCACGGAAACATCCAATCCTAAATATTATACTAAAAATAAAATGGTTGGTCGCAAAATGTAATATTGGAGTCTATAACCGATTGTCAATATTTATTAAAAAGCTTAACTTTTCTTTAACATTTATCATGTGTAATTTGGCTTGCATTCAATTCTGGTATTGACATATGATGCCACATTCCAGAGATCCGCCATGTATATGTCAATGTATTTTCTATTTTTGGTCTTGGGCCTATAATGCTTGTCTACTTATCTTCAATTTATATGTCTCTGCATTTTCTATTTTGATAATGGCATATGATGCAACATCACGAGTTCCTCTGTATATTTGTCATTGTATTTTCTATTTTAGTATTGTCGTATGCTCTCACATGCACGATTTCCTCCATTCATATGTCATTGTATTTCTATTTTAGTATTGGCGTATGATGATGACACATGCACGTGTCCTCCATGTATAATATATATCATTGTATCTTCTATTTTGGTATTGGCATATGATGCAACATCACGAGTTCCTCTGTATATTTGTCATTGTATTTTCTATTTTAGTATTGTCGTATGCTGTCACATGCACGAGTTCCTCTGTATATTTGTCATTGTATTTACTATTTTAGTATTGGCGTATGCTGTCACATGCACGAGTTCCTCCATTCATATGTCATTGTATTTTTTGTATTTTCTATTTTGGTATTGGCATATGATGACACATTAAGGAGTTCCACGAGTATAAATATGTCATTGTTGTTTTTGTTTGTCCTTATTTTATTAGAGTGTTTTCAATAAATCCTAAAAATCCGGAAATCTTGGAAATGTCCAAACACGGAATTATTAAAGGCAACATTACGCTTTAGTTGGTAGTCCGACTTGTACTGAAACAAACGTTGAACAAAAGACTTCAAGCATCATTGTCGATTGGCACACAATTACATCTACCAATTGGGGCCTCGGTGGGCAAGTGCTTAATGTGGTTCGTATACTATTGATCACTTGGTCTGTCAACACTGATGTAACTGGTTTGAATCTGACTGCGGGCAGGATGTGCTCGACTCCAATCTTAATTGACAAGGATTGGCAGTTTTACTTCCGAAGGTCGAGGTTTACTCCGGCTTCCTGTCACAATAACACGACTTGATATAGCTGAAAAATCATTCAAAAACAGAAATGGCCGGATTTCGTTAAACGGAAAGAAGGTGAGTGACTGACCTGACATTGAATCCCACGTTATTGGAGCCCATGCTGATGTTGCATACTAAGTTTCAAGAGAATCTGATTGGTAGTTGCTGAGTAAACTGTTACGAAAATTTTTCCTATTTTGACCCCTGAAACAGTCCAAGTCGGCTTCGAAAACAGGAAGTGGATAACGGACTGACCTGGAAAGGGGAGGCACGATACAACTCGTGCTAAAGCTGTGCACCAAATTTGAAATCAATCCCTTTAGTGGAAGCTGAGAAAACTGTTACGAAAATTTGTTTGCCCGCCCGCACGCCGCCCAACATTCACCATACTATAACCAGATTTTCAATCTGTGAAATCTGGCCAAATATTGCTGATAGTGGCGTTTAAGAACCATTTAAACAAACCAATGTCTACCAATCACTTGCACAGATTAATGTTTTTCTCCATTACAAATATTTCCTGTTTTTTGTCTTTTTTTCCAACACGACATAGATGAAAAATACTTATTTGTTGTAGTAATGGGTATGAAATAATCTCGAGTCTTTAGAAATTATGTTTTATTTAAAAAAGAAGTACACGCGACACAAAGATGTGACACAAAACCAGTTACAGGCACGTAACGCATAACCAGTTAATATATTAGACACAGACTTTTACAGGACGTGTGACACATAACCAGTTAATATATTAGACACAGACTTTTACAGGACGTGTGACACATAACCAGTTAATATATTAGACACAGACTTTTACAGGACGTGTGACACATTACCAGTTTATATACTGATTTGTAGAAATCATTGGCAAACATCAAACAAATGTCTTGTGTCTTGTCATATACCGATGCCGTCTCATCTGTTTTCAACTCACTATTACCTATTAAAAAAAATAAAATGCAGATTTGAAAAATATGTACAATTAACGTTTTTATTTAGGCAACGTTTATTATTTCAACAAAATGAATACATTACAAAAAGCATTAACGACTCTGCATAAGAAATTAAGAAAGGAAAGTAAATGGGAAGAAATGGTTAATTACATATCAATGAGTATTATTAATAGAGATATTTTATTTATCGTTTGGTAAATATTATTTAAAAATATAATGGACTGGTTGATTGTGCTCGAAATTACTTACAATTCAAAATACAAAACTAACTAATTCATCTGTCTTGTGGACGCACGAAGATGTTGAGGTGCATGCTGGTGAAAGCACGGATGTTGATCTTGCAGGCCGCTGCCATCTACTTTATTCAATTTATTAGCATCCATTCTTCTGTTTAATTATCTTCCATGCTATAGGCTGTAATAAAACATGTCACTTAAAATAGTTTGTGGTGGTTCTACTTAATTCAATTTTTGAAACATTAGTAAAAAACCTACTTATTACCCTGTACATGTCGTGTATAACTGGTTATATTACATGTCATGTAACTGACTATGTCGCATGTCCAGTACATGGTTATGTCACAATTCATCAACATAGTTATCTAACATGTTCTGTAATTATTACGTGTAATGTCCTGCAACTTGTTATGTGTGAAATGTCCTGTAACTGTTTTTGTCCCGACATGTAGCTTTTCCGTGAAATCACGTGATGCGTACCAACAATAAATTTCTGTTGTATACCGTATTTTTGTGACTCGTATGCCGTTACCACATGACTTTTCCCCTTGGTTAATATGTGTTACATGTCAAATTTATTGGAAGTACTGGTTATGTGTCGCATATCCTGTGAGTGGTTATGTGCCACATTTCCTGTGTCTGGTTATTTATCGCATTGCTCTGTAACTTGTGTCACAACTGTCACCTATCTCATCTCTTTTAACTGGTTATGGTTTGCATGTTCGTAACTGTTTTTGTCATATGTCCAGTAACTGTGTATCACATGACACAGCACAAACAAGTGAATGACTACATTCGTCTCAAATAGTCAGCTGTGGAACGGTTTTTGTTTATTGCAAACCCACGGAAAAGTAAAACTTACATTTGAATGCTAAAAATTATGCTTGAAGAACAGAAGCTTAAAACTTTCTTACCTTTTTAATCACTATCAATGTCCAGCTCTTTCCTGGTTTGGCGCAACATAAAATTGTCTAGACACTTTTGCTCTGTTGTTTTTATGGCTTGTACAGTGAGTTGAGGCCGAGCTGGGGCTATCCTATTAAAGTATTTTTCAGACGTAATGACTTCCCCGGGTAGTACTGTATCTTTTAATATCCCATCCGTGACCTCCGAAGGTCTTTCTTTACTAGTTGTGTTAATAGTGGAGTTTCCATATAGCAGAGTTTCAAGGTCTTGTTCGAGTTCCTGGACAAAGGTTGGTAAGAGTTGTGTAATTGGACGACCTCCCTTAGCCGCTTTTGGACGTACCTAATGATAACAAAACACAGTATGTCAAACATTTTTAATATAGTGATTTTAATTACATTGTATATAAAATACACATTATGCATATCTTAAATACTATTTGGCACTTACCTTTTTGTTTCTTGTGTCCAGGGTAGCAAATGATCCATTTCCAACGTCTCTATTGTCTAAAGAAATACGTATTAACTTTAGTTGGTCATTCACAACCACATGTGACTCTCTGGCTACTCCGGCAGTATCATATCTGGTAACAATAACCGGGCTGCTGAGTGTTAAACGATCGTTTTGACGTTGGTTAATGTTAACATCACTTTCATCAGCCGACATTTGCTGAATTATTATTGATTCAACTCTGTTTCTGCGGAAACAACTTAGCTTCGCCAAAAAATAATCCCGAATACGTTTTCTGTTCGGTCTTTGCTTGTTTTTAGGTCGAAGAAATTTGCAACAATTTGCACCCATTATCTCCTATATATTTTCGCTACTTTATGTAACGAACTAAATGAAGTAAAACTGAAGGCATTAATCCCGAAATGCATCTGACGTTACCATGTATTGCGACGTGTCAATTGTTACGTTGCACTTAAATCATATATCATGGACTTAACGACAAAATTTCCAATAGCATATCTGAAAGTGAAGCTTGCGTAAATGATAAATATTGCACCAGGAGACCTATTTATGGAAGCCCCACTCCCCCCAAATAGTTAAACAAAATCACTAAATAATCAGTGGGCATTCAGGTCTTTTGTGAATTAAATTGTGCATTGGTTAAATTGACGCATAAAAAAACTAAGTCACCCGTAATTTTATAATGGTCACCTACAAATTTTTTTCTGTAAATATACCGGGGGAGGGGGTGGGGGGGCTCCCGTAAGTTATATGTAAGAACGCTAGGCCAGGCCGAATTACCGCCATTATAATCGGGTGGAAATATTCGATATTAAAAAATACATAATATCAAATTCATGATAAAAAGAAGTATGATTGTGCTATACATACTACCAAGCGGAATTTTATGCATCCGGAGACGGATTCGGTATGTAAGGAGCCCAACAGGGACAAATTTTAATTGAAATGGTAAAAAATCACCTTCGTGTGAATATGCACAACTCAAGTCGACCAATTCATCCTCTTTCAATCTTCATGAAACTCGGCAAAACTGCTTCCACTATATATAAATATATATTTATGTATTTATAGTCATTAAGCTATTTGAACAGGTTGTGTCATATAAAAAAAAGAATATAGACATAAAAAACAACCAAAATCTACAGAAACTTTGTTGGGTTTAAAATGAGAATAAGTTTTGTTTGTCACTTAAATCATTCAAATTTTTATATTCTTTCATTACTTCTGAAAAATCATTTTGCCTAAGCCGCTGATTTGTATGGCAGTAGAAGAAAAGTGGGTTTCATCTTCTATTTCTTGAAGGCAATAGAAATTACAAAGTCGGGATTCTTGGGGTATTTTTTTTATAACGGCCGGACTCAATTTCTAAGGAATGATGACTTATCCAGAATTTTGTTATTGGTTTCCAGTATTTAAAGTGTTTGCAGGATAAATAAAGTTCAGATTTAAAGGCTAGCTTTAAATCTTTATATAAGAATAATTTGTTTTGATAATTTAACTTATCTATTTTATTAGTAAAAAGTCTGTTATAATATCTATACAAATCTGATTTAATGACCTTTTTTAATGATTGACCTCATTGATAGAATTGCAGGATGTTAGTCTAGTTGTATCAAGTGAAGTTTGCGAAATAACCTCTTGGATATACGTATACAAAATGCTTCCTTAAGGAGTGGGTTTATGTTTTCAATATTCTTTCTAGCAAAATACAGTAACGATTGTACGTTTATATGGTTTTCCAAATGAAATCTTCCTAATTCTAGAATTGTAGCTAAGTTGGAGGAAGTTCTCATAGTACCTGATAAACGTTTACAAAATGACAGGGGCCTCGGTGGCCGAGTGATTAAGGTAGTTCGTCTACTATTGATCAAGTGGTCTGTCAACACAGAGATTGCGGGTTCGATTCTCACTTCGGGCAGAGTGTACTCGACAATCTTTCTCCGGGTATTCCGGTTTCCTCCCCCAATAAAACACCATTCAAACAAACAAAAGGACAAATGTACTTTTTCAAATAATGTATTATCTATAAATATGATGTCATCTTTGTTTTGATTGTTGTTTTCTATAGATAAAATATTACCTATAGCTGCAAATCTTGCATACAAGGGAAAAAGTACCTTAGCTTTAGATATTGTCGAAAATATTAAGATTGGTTAGGTATGTAATGGAGCCCAAAAGGGACAAATTTATTTGGATATCGAAATGGTAAAAAATCACCTACGCGTGATTATGCACAACTCAAGAAACCCCTTCATCCTCTTTAATCTTCATTAAACTTGAGCCCAAATGCTTTAAATTCCTTTTGACAGTATCTAAGGCAATACAATGCCAACTGTTTTGCCAAGTTTCATGAAGATTGAAAGAGGATGAATGGTTCGTTTTGACTCGTCTTGAAACTATCATTCCATAGTGCATTTCAACTTATACGATACGAACAATTTCCGACGTGATGTTTTTTTTTGTGTCTTCTGCTCGGGCCATGCGTGCTCATTATGGATTGAGAATTTCTCGAAATTCTATTGGGAAAGGTGGTCAACAAATTTTCAACATGCTCTGAGTACAGTCGTCCCATAATAAATTTTTTTTCTTATTCACGATCCTGCTTCAATCAAGCAGGTTTAAGTTCATTTCTAAGCCCATTTCCATTTAACAAAAAGTCACGTGACAACAACGTGACTTAAATCCAGTGCTTAAATCAGCTTGATTGAAGGTATGATTATTATATTTTTAGAGAAAAATATCTAAAGAAGCGAATTATAGGTAGTTTAACTAAACGAAAAGGGACACGATGAAATATGCCTACTCAGACCCCTGTCGCAAAATCCGCTGTTTTGCAAATGAAGAGCTAGCTATCCGACGTCCCACGCAAAAAAGCGTTGGATAGCAGAGGATTCGCGGACTGTGCGGGGGCGACTTTTTAAAATTGTCTATTAGCATAAAAAAAACTTTAAAGAGGACCATTCAAACAATATTGCTTCTAAGTTTTGTTTCCATTCGTTAACCTGTTTTAGAGAAGAATCCTTAAAAAACCCTTTTCCCATAGGTTCCGTGTTAATCCTTCGGTGGCGGCCATATTGGTTTCCGAATAAGAAAAAAAAAACAAAAATTTTGTAAGTGTCTGTCCAATGAACATTTTGATCAAGTTGTTTTCAATTGGCCCAGTGGTTTCAGAGGAGAAGAGTGAAATGTTATGTTTAGTTTGAACATATTTATTTGCTCAAATACAAGCAAAGGGATTGGACATAAGTTATAACAACATTATGGACGTCTAACAATCAATGTTTACAATGAAATGCTAAATGACAGTACTTATACAAAACATACAAAATTAGAAAAAGAGTCAAAACAACCACAAGGGGATCTGGCTTCTAAAAGGGGGGGGGGGGTCAAGTAATACTCACTTAAAGCGTTTTGTTCGTTTTATGTAGTTTTGAACACAAGTGAATATATACGAGTTTTGGTGAGATTTAAGACTTCCGTCACCAGCCAATATAATTTTAATCGTTATGTTAAAACCGCTTAATTGTGCAAACAGAACATTTCTATGTACATTGTACAAAGTGCATTCCATAAGATAGAGAATGCAATCTGGATGACCGCAACTACAGGACGGAGAAGGGACTACGTTTATACGAAATAAATCCGCATTTAATGAACTACACATATGTCTGAGCCTATTATGAATTATGTTTAAGTTTCTTTTACCGAAATAAAAGTAGTCGGGTGGTTTTGTCAATTGTCTTTTTGTTATTCTTTTGAAAATATTTATATTTCTAGCATTTCTTGTTTCTATGTTTAATTGATTACAATCTTAAGCTGTTGCATAGAAAAAAATGAATTTTCTGTTCTGTTAAATCTAAATTGAGGTACAACATAATCATCATTGTTGCGCAGGTTGTATGTTGAAACCTGATTTGTCAGGGGTAGCATCAAATCACACAAGTATTGTGGGCACAGGTGGTTATGAATTGCGGAAAACATATTGAGACGTTTGTTACGCCTCCTGTCCTCTAAAAGTTCCTAACCAGTTTCAAAATATAGTGACTCCCTACTAGCAAACATCGGTAAACCTCTAACTTCAAGCTGTAGTTTTTCAAGGTTGTTAATAACACCGAGACCACACCCGTCCCAAACCTCGGAGACATATTCCATATTGGGAGAGATAAATTCAAGATAATACTTTCTACAAAGAACACATTTTAGTTTTCGTAGGACTGATATTTTCTGAGCAAGACATCGCATAATATTTTCCATACGTGTTGAAAACTTTCCATCAGAGTCCAAAGTAATCCCTAAGTGTTTATGAGACAAAAAAATTGCACTTGGTTGATTTTTAAATATTAATTTTATATCTTCCGTTAAAGTGCCAATAAACAACGCCTTAGTTTTCTGTGGATTAAAATTAATCAACCATTTGTCAGACCATGATGCAATGTTATCTAGATCTAAATTTACAACGTCTTCAATACTATAGAAGGGAGATAGGCGGAGTAGGATAAAGAGGTATCATCGGCAAATAGTCTTGTGAAACTTATTAAGTCATCAGCTATGTCATTAATGTACACTAAGAAAAGAAGAGGACCTAAGACAGAGCCATGTGACACTCCTGCGTTTGTATGCTTTAGAGGGGATTTTGAATTTGCTATAAAAACATTTTGAGATCTGTTAAAACGATAACTTTTAAACCAGTTAAGAAGGTTATCATTTACGCCATACGCCTTTAGTTATATCAGTAAAACAGTATGCCAAACACGGTCGAACGCTTTGGATACATCACAGAAGATGAAAGAGTAATGTTTTTATATTTTCAAGAGTCGTGATTATAGTATGATAAATTTCTATTAGCTTGTGAACGATGGAGTAACCTGGAATAAAGCCTGACTTGTATTTATACAACAAATTATTAGAAATCAAATGATTAAACACATGCCTGAAAACAATTCTCTCGAAAACCTTGCCGACGGATGAAATAAGAGAAATAGGTCTGTAATTAGAGACTTCATGTCTATCACCCTTTTTAGTGGCATAACGGGTTCGGTTTTCCACAGTTCTGGAAATTGGGTTGTAGACAGAGACAAATTAAAAAGTTTTGATAGCGGAACGCAAATAGTATTCATTGTGTTTTTTAGCATATGGTGACTGATACAGTCGGGCCCAGGCGCTTTACCTAGTTTTAGTAATTGAAGAACGTCACGGACTTCATTAGGAGTTATAGCAAAGATATCGATAACTGAGTTAGTTCGCGATTCAAAATCTGGAGTAGGAACATTTGAGTCATTGAGTTTCGACACCGAGTAAAAATAGTTGTTTAGAAGGCAAGCTTTCTCATAGTTATCGCATATTATATCGCCATTGTCATTTTTAAGTTGGATTATATAAGCAGATTCCCCAGTTCCTTTAGTTAGTCGTTTAATCAATGACCAATACGATTAAGAATTGGTATTGTCCAATTCTTCTAACAAGTTGTTTGCATTCAAAAAGAACTGTTCTTTATAATACTTTATCATATTATTAACGCGATTTCATTGTTTTTTATAGTTATTTTTGTCAAAATCTTTTTTGTTTTGTTTCAGTGGCTATTTTATGGAATCTGTTCCGCTTCCTTATTTCTCTAAGAAGTTCAGAATTAAACCATATTTTATCACTGGGTCGAATTGTTACCTCTTTTCTAGGGACACATTCTTGTGGAATACCCAAAAAAGTTTCAGTAAAGTTTCTGCAATTACTATCCATAGTGTTTTCTTGAATTGATAATTATATCCCAATCGAACATATCTATCAGTTCGTTACACTTTTTGAAAATCGGCCTGCCGGTAATTCCATACTAATCTCTTATACGAGTTGTGAATTCGTAAATGTTATGACAATAGCTCACACGACCCTTCAGGTAAAGTCAGCAAAAAATCATTGTTAAGAGTGTCAAAATACCATAAAATGTGGATAACAAAACCTATCTTCGACCATTAGAATCCTAGTTCTTTGTGTAAGGATGGTATTGATTATGGATATTTGGAAAAAGAATTTACATGTTAAAGGTTTACGACACATATTCACCCTCAGTAGTATACTGAAAATAAAGCGGTTGTTTTCTGATCAAAATGTGATACTGGAGTCTATCAACGTCAATATTCATTAAAAGCTTAACTTTTCTTTTAGCATGATTAAACCTGCTTGAATTCTATTTTGGTTTTGACATGTGATTCAACATTAACGAGTTCCTCCGTGAACTTGCCATTGTATTTTCTATTTTGGTACATGCCACATTCAAGAGTTCCGCCATATATATGTCATTGATTTTTTTTAAATTTTGGTATGACATATGAGGCCACATTCACGAGTTCCACCATGTATATGCCAATGTATTTTCTATTTTGGTATTGGCATATGATGCCACATCTACGAGTTTCGCCATATAAAATGTCATTGTATTTTCTATTTGGTATTGGCTTATGATGCCACATTTGAATTCCTCCATGTATATGCCATTGTATTTGTCTATTTTGGTATGACATATGATGCCACATCCACGAGTTCTTCCATGTATATGTAAATGTATTTTTATCTCAGTATGACATATGATGCCACATCCGAGTTCCTCCATGTTTATATCACTGTATTTTCTTTTTTGGTATTAACATACGATGCCACATCTACATGTTCCGCCATGTATGTCATTATATTTTCTGTTTTACTCTTGGCATTTGACGCCACACCCACGAGGTCCGCCGCGTATTATTTTGTCATTGTATTTTTGTTTTGTTTTATCTCATTTTACACTTATCGTGCGCGAGTGTAATTAATAAATCTGGAAAATATTGGAATGTCCAAACACGAAACTAGCATTTTGGTTGGTAATCCGACTTGTATTGAAACAAACATTCAAGCATCATTGTCGATTCATACCCAATTAAATCTACTTGCACAGATTATTGTTTTTCTCCACAGCGGATATTTTAGGGTTTTTGCCAGACATTTTTCTTTTTCTTTTTTTTTCGTTGATTGTTTTGCATTGAATAGTCTTTAGAATTGTGAATCTTTTTTATTTTAAATAGTATTAATAAACAGGTAACACGAAGATGTGACGCAAAACCAGTCACAGGGAATGTGACATAACCAGTTACATGAAATTTGACACATAACCAGTTACATGTGATTAATAATTTGTTATAATAAGTTTTTGAAAATGTTTATTGTATTGTTGTTTGTCAAACACAGGTGCCGTCTCATCGCCGACTCACTTTCACCTGTTAAAAAAGAAAACAAAATAAAATAAAATACACATTTAAAAATATGGCATTTAATGGGATATTAAATGATATTCCGCATTGTTTTTAATATTCACTAACACATTTT
The DNA here is from genome assembly GCA_944474755.1 of Limnoperna fortunei. Classification (NCBI taxonomy): domain Eukaryota; kingdom Metazoa; phylum Mollusca; class Bivalvia; order Mytilida; family Modiolidae; genus Limnoperna; species Limnoperna fortunei. Next base: position 44,596,843 of record OX104116.1, on the reverse strand, counting down.
GCTGAATTCAAATCCGCCTATATGAACAGCAGATCATGATAACAATCCACCTCGGAAGACATTTTAACCTTGCCATTGGGCCTATAAAATAATTTCCAATTTGCATAACTCAAAAACTACATGGGATTGTGCTGAAAATGAACTCGATCTTCATTTTAAAGTATTTAACAGATGTGCAAAGTTTAAACAAAATATGTTAATACATTTTCAACTCATCTGGAAAACACCAACTGATGACAAAAAAATTTTTTGAATTGGCATAGTCGAAAACTAGCAATTGGATTGTGCTGAAAATCGAACTTGATCTTTATATTATTGTACTGAAAAGATGTGCAAGGTTTAAACAAAATCTGTTGACGCGGTTTTAAATTATCATCTGGAAAACACCGAGGCATGGACAGACAAACGGACGGACGCTCATATCCGTACGTAGGGTATAACATAATACTAAGCCACACAATATAAAAAAGTACAATTAAAATTTTAATTCAGAAACGAACTTCATTATATCAACATAAAAAATACATTACAAAGAGCAAACATAAACATCTCTGCTTAAAAGGGGGAGCAGAGAAATTAAGACATGAGAACGTTTTAGTCAAAATTGGTAATGACATACCACTGAGTATTTTATGTATCGTCTGGTATACAAAAGTAGAGTATTGCTTAAAAAAGGATTGACGTGGTGCGCGAAATCACTTGTGCAAAACTTACTGATTCATCTGTCTTGTGACCGCACGAAGGTGTTGACGTGCATGCTGGTGAAAGCACGAATGTTGATCTTGCAGGGTGCTGCCATTTACTTTATTCAATTTATTAGCATCCATTCTTCAGTTTACGTATCTTCCATGTTGTAGGCTGTAATAAAAACATGTCACTTAAAAAAGTTTTTGGTGGTGGGCCATAATTAAATTATTGAGACATCAGTGAAAAACCTACAATGATCCTGTACATGTCCTGTAACTGGTTATATTACATGTCATGTAACTGACTATGTCGCATGTCCAGTACATGGTTATGTCACAATTCATCAACATAGTTATCTAACATGTTCTGTAACTGGTTATATTACATGTCATGTAACTGACTATGTCGCATGTCCAGTACATGGTTAAATTACATGTCATGTAACTGACTATGTCGCATGTCCAGTACATGGTTATGTCACAATTCATCAACATAGTTATCTAACATGTTCTGTAACTGATTATATTACATGTCATGTAACTGACTATGTCGCATGTCCAGTACATGGTTATGTCACAATTCATCAACATAGTTATCTAACATGTTCTGTAACTGGTTATATTACATGTCATGTAACTGACTGTCGCAAGTCCAGTACATGGTTATGTCACAATTCTTCTACACGGTTATCTAACATGTGATGCAATTATTACGTAGGTTTACAATTAGTGTATGCCATGCGCGTAGCTAGCCTATAAAGAATGTGGATTCAAAATAATCTAGGGGGGTCAGGGGGCATCCCCCCCCCTGAAAATTTTGAAATAAATGGTGCAATTTGGTGCGTTTTGGGGCCTCCGGAGAGCATTCTTGACCAACAAAAATCCATTTATTTTAGCATAAAAATGGAGATGAATAGCTTTACTTTCGTTTATTTAAAAAAAAATTTTTTTGTCAAAATAATGTGGATTCAGCTGCGTACTCGCGTATAGGCAGCTACGCGCCTGTATGCCTCCTGCGTGAAATCACGTGATGCGATACCAACAATAAATTTCTGTTGTATCCGTATTTTTGTGACTCGTATCCTGTTACCACATGATTTGTATCTCTGAATTTTTGTCACATGTCAAATGTATTATAAGTATTGATTACGTGTCGGATGTCCTGTAACTGGTTATGTTTCACATTTCGTGTAACTAGTTATGTGTCACCTGCACTGTAACTGCATGGTAAAGTTTCACATTCCCTGTATCTGGTTATTATCACATGTTCTGTAACACGTGTCATACGTAATGTAACTGGTTATGTTTTGCATGTTCGTACCTGTTTATGTCACATGTCCAGTAACTGTGCATCACATTGCACAAACCGGTGAATGACAATATTCGTCTAAAATAATCAGCTGTGTTACGGTTTTTGTTTTGCAGACCCATGAAAAAGTAATACTTACATTTGAATGCTAAAATTATGCTATACAAGAACAGAAGCTTAAAACTTTCTTACCTTTTTAATCACTATCAATATCTAGCTCTTTCCTGGTTTGGCGCAACATAAAATTTTCTAGACACTTTTGCTCGGTTGTTTTAATGGCTTGTACAGTGAGATGAGGCCGAGATGGGGCTGTCCTACAGAAGTATTTTTCCGATGTAATAACCTGCCCGGGTAGTGCGGTATCTTCTAACATCCCATCCGCGGCCTTCAAAGGTCTTTTTTCACTCGTTGTGGTAATAGTTGAGTTTCCATATAGCAGAGTTTCAACGTCTTGTTCGAGTTCCTGGACAAAAGTTGGCAAGAGCTGGGTAATTGAACGACCTCCTTTAGCCGCTTTTGGACGTACCTAAGGATAAATAACACAGTAAGTACGCTATACATTTTTATATAGTCATTATTATTATATAAAATACACAAAATGCATACCGTTAAATATTATTTTACACCCACCGTTCTGTTTCTTGTGTCCATGGTAGCATTTAATCCATTTCCAATGTCATTATTGTCTAAAGAAATCAGTTTTAAATCCAGTTGGCCATTCACAACCACACGTGACTCACTTGCTACTGCATACCGTTAAATATTATTTGGCACCTACCTTTCTGTTTCTTGTGTCCATGGTAGAATTTGATCCATTTCCAACGTCTTTATTGTCTAAAGAAATAAGTTTTAACTTTAGTTGGTCATTCACAACCACATGTGACTCACTGGCTACTCCAGCAGTATCCTGTCTGGTAACAATAACCGGGCTGCTAAGTGTTGACCGATCGTTTTGACGTCGGTTAATGTTAACTTCACTTCCATCAGCCGACATTTGCTGAATTAATATTGGTTCGACTCTGTTTCTTCGGAAACAACTTAGCTTTGCTAAAAAATAATCCCGTATGCGCTTTCTGCTCGGTCTTTGCTTGTTTTTAGGTCGAAGAAATTTGCAACAATTTGCACCCATTATCTCCTATATATTTTCGCTACTTTAAATGACGGAACTAAATGAAGCAAAACTGAAAACGGTATTCCCGAAATGCATCTGACGTTACCATGTATTGCGACGCGTCAATTGTTACGTTGCACTTAAATGATACATCATGGATTTGACAGTTTCCAGTAACATATTTCAATGTGATATCTGAAAGTGAAGTTTGTGTAAATAAAAAAATAATGCACCAGGCAACCAGGTTATGGTGTCTTGTATACACAAAGGAACCCACCCCCACAAATAGTTTTAAAAATCACTAAATAATTAGCGACCATTCCAATCTAATTAAAATTAAGTCTTTCACTTGCTCACCCCTTTTTGCTATGATCGCTGCAAGTACCAATAAAAAAGGGGAGCAAGTGAAATTTAAATTTTAATTAGATTGCGACCATTCAAAAACCTTTTTTTTGCTGTTTATAGTATTGCCCTTTGATGAGATTCTGTTGTTTTTCTGTTGTTTCTATTTTTGAACTCACTGTTTTTGTTTTCTCATGTAAATTGCTGTTATCTGTTTACAAATCATTAAAGAAAGAACTAGGGAAAGAATTCTAGTTATCAAATTTCGATTTTGAAACTCGTAAATATATTGCAAAATATAGAATATCAGACCACTTGTTAGAAATAGAACGAGGAAGATATAGAAAGATTCCTGGTGAACAACGTATTTGTACTTTTTGTAATCAAAATAGTATTGACGATGAATGCCACTACTTTTTACATTGCGATCGTTATCTCATATTTAGAAATAAACTATTGTTAGATTTTAATATTGCAAATGAAACTAGTAATACCTCTGATCAAGACAATTTAATTAAAATACTCTCTCCGACAAATTTTCGGCAAACTCAAGAATCTTGTATCCTTTATAAACTGGTCATCCAAACTGAGGATAGGAGACTCATAGACTTTATTTTATCGTTATTTGTTTGTTTGCTCTTTATTTTGTTTTCTGTCACGAATCATTTAAATGTGATTTATTTGACAATAAAGTATTATTATTATTGTTATCATTATTTTAAATTTACTGTTATCCGTTTTGAAAAAAAATTAAAATTGTTAACCTGTTAATGGACCCTCCTCTAGCCCACCCCCAATCCATTCTGCATAAATCAAAAATGGCTGTTCATGTGATGCAAACATTAGTTTTGTTATTAAACTCATCTCAATTCCACAAAAAAAGTTTTTTTTACATTAATTTCTCTTGCAAAATTATGTAAAGTTTGAAATGTTTGTGTATTTGTGGTATTTTTATATAATCCTTTAGCAGTACATTATCACTTTACTGATAAATTATGCCATATTACACACCTCACCACTACTTAGAACTTAAAGGCATTCATGAAACTGTCTTGTCACATTAAACTGGAGGTTTCCTACTTTGTGAATGTTGAAATCAGTGTATAACTAAAAGACAGTTAAGTCATGATTTACAACGTCCTGAATATTGCTGAAATATAGCTTGCTGGACGTTAGACACCAACCAACCAACTATAATTTACAACGTTACCATTTTCTGTATGTGGCAGCTTGAAAAACGATACACTTTGTTAAATGTCACATACACAAGGCAGGTGTATTGTCTTCCACAACTAATTTCTTTTCTGGGCAGTAACGGAGTCACATAGGCTTTGTTGTACTGTTATTCCAAAATTTCTGGATCAGTCAATGAAAATTACCTCGAAAATGCAATACATGTACTTACCATATAATGATTTGATTGTTTAATCAAATGCTTACTATTACATAAATGCTTTTAATATCCTCAGAAGAAGATTCACTTACTTGTCATTCATCTGTGTTTTGAGGGGGCCTCGGTGGCCGAATGGTTAAGGTAGTTCGTCTACTATTGATCACATGGTCTGTCAATACGGAGATTGCAGGTTCGAGTCTCACTGCGGGCAGTGTGTACTCGACTCCAATCTTAATTGATAAGTATTCCAAGTTTTCTTATCGAAAGTTTTTTTTTGGGGTGCTCTGGATTCCTCCCCAAACTAGAGGCTCCCAGGAGCCTGTATCGCTCACCTGAACCTGAAACCAAACAACCCTTTTTTATCCAGCTTTTCTTTGCTATAAGGAATTGCCCAACAACAAAAATCATTAATTTTGACCTTTTACTTCAAATTTGCTGTACCTGTTATACTTTTTTAACTATCAGTATAAAACTCTCTCGACTCCCCCCCCCTTTTTTCTATTTTAAGCCAACGTAGCTATGTAGGTAGTCAGGTGTCATGATTTTGCACAATTTTGGTAGAGGACGTTCTAAAGATGATGTGTGCAATGTTTCAAAGCAGTCCTTTCATTGGTTAAAGAGGAGAAGATTTTTAAAATCAAGTAAAATTGATTAAAAAAAATGTTCAAGGAGAATAATTCCTAAACGGTTCATCAGACAATCTTGACCCTTAAGTCATTTTTGTAGCCCTCATAGAGCAGAACAATTAAGCAATGCTAACTTTTTCTCTAGTTCTAATAATGTTCAAGATTTTGAGGCAAAAATGTCAAAAATAATCAATTTCGACAATTAAAGGGCAATAACTCCTATAAGGAGTCATCATACAACTTCAACCCAATTGAGTGTTTCGTAGAGCTTTTGATGCAGATAAAGGCATGTCTCTTCGGTTTTCCTGTATCTGTTACACTTTTTTTAAATATAAGCCAAAAACTGTATTTTAACCCCCCCCCCAGTCCTATTTTTAGCCATGGCGGCCATGTTGGTTAATCTGCAGCCATGGTTGGTGCAAACTTGGTCGAGGACATTTGACGGATGATGTGTCCAAAGTTTCAAAGCAGAACTTTCAGTTGTTTCAGAGAAGATTTTTAAAAATCAATTAAAACTGATTAAAGAAAACAGTTCAAGGGGAATAACTCTTAAGCGGTTAATCAGACAATCTTGACACTCAGTCATTTTTGTAGCTCTCATAGAGCAGAACAATTAAGCAATGCTAACTTTTTCTCTAGTTCTAATAATTTTCAAGATTTTGAGGCAAAAATCATCAATTTCGACAATTAAAGGGCAATAACTCCTACAAGGAGTCATCATACAATTTCGACCCAATGGAATATTTAGTAGAGCTTTTGATGCCGATGAGGGCATGTCTCTTCAGTTTTCCTGTATCTGTTATACTTTTTGAACTATAAGCCAAAAACTGTATTTTGACCGACTCCCCCCCCCCACTCTATTTTTAGATATGGCGACCATGTTGGTTAATCTGCCGCCATGGTTTGTGCAAAATTGGATGAGGACATTTGACGGATGATGTGTACAAAGATTCAAAGCAGTACTTTCAGTGGTCTCAGAGGAGACGATTTTTAAAAACCAATTAAAACCGATTAAAAAAACAGTTCCAGAAGAATAACTCTTAAAAGGTTAATCAGACAATCTTGACCCTTAAGTCATTTTTGTAGCCCTCATAGAGCAGAACAATTAAGCAATGCTAACTTTTCTCTAGTTCTAATAATTTTCAAGATTTTTAGGCAAAAATGGCAAAAATCATCAATTTTGACAATTAAAGGGCAATAACTCCTACAAGGAGTCATCATACAACTTTGACCCAATGGAGTGTTTTGTAAAGCTTTTGATGCTGAAGAAGGAAGTCTCTTCGGTTTTCCTGTATCTGTTATACTTTTTGAACTATAAGCTAAAGACTGTATTTTGACCCCCCTGTTCTATTTTTAGGCATGGCGGCCATGTTGGTTGGTCTGAAGCCATGATTTGTGCAAACTTGGTAGAGGACATTTTACTGATGAACGGAGCAAAGTTTCAAAGCAATCCCTTCAGTAGTTTTGGAGGAGAGGATTTTTGAAGAAAAGTTAACGACGACGATGGACGCCAAGTGATGGCAATAGCTCACCTGACCCTTCGGGTCAGGTGAGCTAATAAAAACTAGATGCTATGATATAGCTGAAAAATTGCTGAAAGAGGAATTAAACATCATTCAAACAAACAATCTATGTTTGGAAAGTTTGTTGTTTGTTTGAATGGTGGATAATCAGCAATTTTTCAGCTATAACATGGCATCCAGATTTTATTGTTGAAGAAGCCAGGAAGCCATATGACAAACCGGACCTTTGGCAGGTGTTTAGGAGGCAGTACTATCTAAATACCCCAATTAGTATGGTAAATAAATAATGCCCAAAACAGGTGTATTTACATTATGATCATTCGTATATAAGGTCAACTTAATTTTTGAAATATTGAATTGAATTGTTTTCCCATGTCACCATAACAAAAGAAAAAAACTTGTCAACTTAGAATAAACTTTGACCAAGCATCTTATTCTAATATGTTGTTTATAGCAAGTTTTAATCAAACATTAATATTAGCACCAAAAGCAGTAAGGACAACAAAGATATTATCCTATTTTAATGAAGTTTGTTCTTAATAAGTCTTTGGGTTTCAGAGAAGACCAAAAAAATCAAAGTGTAAGGTTGTATGTTGCATTCAAAATTTTATTAGATATATTCACAATTTGCAATTTAATTGGGAAGAAAGACACACTACCATTTAGGATGTGCACCTTTAGCAGGAAAACTGGCAATCCGTACAAATTAAGATTGGAATGAAGGTAATAACAAACTATAGTACACCAAGGAGACTGATTATAAGATAATCCACAAATCATGTCCAAGAAACCCGCAAACTTGAGAACTAACAACAAAACTATAGCAACTTAGTTACAGTGATTGTCTACAAGAAAGAAAGTGAAATGATGTCATTAAAGTAATGGAAAGAACTTGCAAAAAATTTATGTCCAGCAGAGCTGACAACTTATACTCTTGAACAGTGTCATAAAGAAAAAAGTTGCTTATAAAATTTTTATTTCTTTTTTGTTGGGATTTTCATACGTCGGTCTTGATTGGCATAGAACAAATACATTTCCAGTACAAATATAGTGTCATCGATTTGTATCTCACTTTGTTCTAACCTGTAAAATAAATAAAATAAAAATAAGTTAAAATGTATCATCCAGTATTATACAAACGTTGGGTAAAATTAACATAGGCAATATTTTCATTAATCAGAGCCTCCCTGAGGCCTGTCACTGCTTCCCGGAACTACATGTACAAAAATATGAAAAATCAGCTTTTAGACATAGATACTGTTCTAATCTGAAAGATTAAAACTCGAATTGAGCTGTTTTTTTGTTAAGATTCTTCAAGGAAACCTGTTTGGAAGTTCTATCAGCAAAAAGATGAGGAATCATTTTAAAGGAGGACCTGCTATACTAATTATACAGGATCCACAAGGAATGCATTTTACCCTCTGCAGTCATCATGAAAATTTTTTAGTAGAAGTATCATGTCTTAGAAAACCAATGGATTGTTTTATACATATGTAGTGAAAGGTCATATATTCAAGTTATTGGATGTCATCTATATAGAATTTTTTATTTTTTAACTATATTTATATATAATGTTAAGTTAATGTATCTGAGAATTTATCTGTCTGTCTCTACTGTTGGGGCATAAATAGAGGGAGGTTCATAAATCAAAACAACATGCACAACCCCACTACATAATTTTTGTATGACTGTTCTGGGCCAAATGTTGACGCCTCATTTTTGTCCTTTCTATAGTTTTACTGTGTAAATAATGTTTTTGATTATTGAGTTTTTGTTAGATAAATTTAGGTGTGAGCTTGTTTGTTGTTTAACGCCAAGTAGTTCATTTATAAGCCTTTATATAGAATGATACAAACCTGACAATACAAATTAGTGCAATTTTTTTTCATACCAATAAGCTAGGATTCACATATATTTCTAATGAAACTATGAAAAATAGGAATTAAAACAATTTCAAAATTTATTAAAACATCTTACAGCCATCTTGGTTAATGAGTCACATACAAATGTTTCTCTGGACTTCTCAGACCATAGGGAAGAGAACAGGGAGGCCATATAAGACATAAAACCAAATCACTCTCTACATTATGGATAATTATGATAATTAATAGTAATGGTCTTTTTACATGAGTGCGATTTTTTTTCGCACTGTTATCTTTGATGAATCAATCAACAAAAAATACTGTAAAAAGGTCCCTATTGTCTGCAGTTTAAAAAAAAAATCTCATTGGAGAAGGAAGGGTGTGGATTATTCGTTACTACAGACTTGGAAGAGTTTTTTCTACCTGGCTCTGGATTTTTGTCAATGGCGGTCGCCATTTTGTTGTTTTGGGTTATTTTTTGGTACTATTGTAACACAATTCTTTAATAAACTTACATTATTTTAATTGATATTAATTTGTATTAAAAATGATTTTACTTATACGATAATATTTATATGGGATGATTACAAATTAAAATGAGTATGAAAATAGCCAATGCTTTACTGTTTGTGTAAAATGCAAATGGCCTCATTACTAGCCATTGTGACTAGCCTAAAGTTGTTGAAGATCGATGTTTTGCAATCATTAAGGAATTAAAATAAATTGTGTAATCTTTTGTTTCTTTACTTTTTTTGATCTGTAAACTTTGTTTTAACAATCATCAAAACAAACAATATGGTAATGCACTAATTATTACTTTATTTATTACTAGCACAAGAAATAAATCAAACTTTAATTGGTATTTCAAGAGAGAATACATTACATATTCCAGTTAAAACTTAAAAAGCACTGCAAAGTTGGACTTGGACATCTTCACCTGGGGACTTTTTAAAAAAAACTTGAACACACAGATTTTAATACATATAGGCATTTTTCCTCAATTTTCTGGTCCATGAAAGGGGTGCTGCCTTTTTTAAGCTATAGCCTATATCATGACATCTTATTGGGGTAGGTAGATGGGAGAAGCTGGTGAGCATGCAAAACCTTTCACAAGAGAACTAAAAATCAATTCAGTCCAACATCCTACTCAAACTCACAACACATGTTTAGCCTATAGATTGGGTTTGTCTGTGGGGCAAGATGTCCCCCATTACCTACATGCAACCCCAAGAAATACTAAGGTTGCCTTTGTGAGGGGCCTGTTTGTATCTGAGTACCTACATTTGAGATATCCTTTTGACAGTGATAATTTGATCTCTTTCAGTAGGTGTGATACTTTGTTCAATTTCCTCTTTCTGGGTCTGGTCCCCTCCAGCTTGTTCTATTGAAGCAACAATGGCATCTACTCTTTCTTGTTTATCCAAAAGTCGTCTGAAAAAATGGTGTATTAAGATATATAAGGTCAAATTGACTAGGCAGAAATGGTTTAAACTAGCCACATTTTTAATTAACAGCTCTAAATTAAAAAGTACATGTAATACAATTGTATGAGCTTCATTTTACATTTTAACACACATCTTAGTTCTTGTAGGGATTCATTTAATTACAGGTACTTCCATTATGTACTGTCGCTATATAAAATAATAAATTTATTACTAAAGATGCAGATATAGGGCAGTGAACAATTAGAAAACTATGTGTTGATGTGTCACCTGTTATTTATTTTAATGCCTTTTTATACAAAACAAAATATATTAAAGAACTAAATTATCAGTGCACCTAAAAGCTATTTGATGAAGATACTGCCAGTTTGGTAAAGTTTCAAGAAACCAGCTGAAGATAGGTTGTGAATAGTGGAAAAGTGCCGGATCAATGATGCTGCTGACACAACATGACAAAAAGTGATCCAGTGTCAACTATGCTATACAGGTGACAAAATAATCATCAGTTGGTAACAATATTTGATCCTTTCATTTTACATGACATGTAAAACACACAGCTAAGGTGAATTTAACATTTTCACCAGCCCACAGTGGTAATGAGCACAGGGTGACAAAATTAATACTACTGTGTCCTCTTCCCACCCTCTGAAAATGGCAGGGTATTTCAACTGCTTCTTCATAATGCATAATTAGTTAAAAAAGCTGATGACTGTTTATGTTTACAACTTTAGCTACAAAATTTAAAGTCGAAGTGGTGCAGACACTGGTGGGCTTGTGGAAAAGGTAGTGTATCCACTGGTGGGCTTGTGGAAAAGGTGCAAAACACAGGCGGCATGCTGGAACATGTAGAATCCACCTGTAATTTGCAAATTGCTTTAACACCATTACATAAAATGTAAATGCTTTCAAACTTACCTATGCTCTGAAAGTTCACTATCTTTTCTTACCATTGCATTTGATAATGCCTGAAGGAAAAAATATTACTTTATTTATAAACCAGAGGCTCTTAAGAGCCTGTATCGCTCACCTGATTTTATAGGCAATGAAAATGGCATTTCCCCGATGTTAAAGTAAGTCCTATAATTTTCAATAAACTTTAAATAGGACCATCCAAACAATATTACTAAAAACCTTTGTTTCCATTGGTTAACCAGTTGTATAGAGAAGATTTTTTTTATTTGCCCATAGGGTTCTATGTTAAACTAAGTCCTGCGGCGGTGGCGGCCATTTTGAATTTCCAATTGCCATAAAAAACATAAACTTTATAGAGGACCATCCAAACAATATTGCTAGTAAGTTTTTGTTTCCATTGATTAACAGGTTTCAGAGAAGAAGCCTTTAAAAACTTTTTCCCATAGGGTCCTATGTTAAACTAAGTCCTGTGGTAGCGGCCATTTTGGATTTCCAATTGCCATAAAAAACACAAACTTTATTGCTAGTAAGTTTTGTTTTGATTGGTTAAACGGTTTCAGAGAAGAAGCCCTTTTAAACTTTTTTCTCATAGGGTCCAATGTTAAACCAAGTCCTGCAGGGGTGGCCATTTTGAATTTCTAATTGGGATAAAAAACATGAACTTTATAGAGGACCATCCAAACAATATTGCTAGTAAGTTTTGTTTCGATTGGTTAACCGATTTCAGAGAAGAAGCCTTTTTAACTTTTTTCCCATAGGGTCCTATGTTAAACTACGTCCTGCGTTGGTGGCCATTTTGAATTTCCAATTGTCATAAAAAAATAAACTTTATAGAGGACCATCCAAACAATATTGGTAGTAAGTATTGTTTACATTGGCTAACCAGTTTCAGAGAAGACGCCTTATTTAACTTTTCCCCATAGGGTCCTATGTTAAACTAAGTCCTTCGGTGGCATCCATTTTGATTTTCCAATAGGCATAAAAAACCTTAACTTTATAAAGGACCATTCAAACAATATTGGTAGTAAGTTTTGATTCGATTGGTTAACTGGTTTCAGTGAAGAAGCCATTTTAAACTTTTTTCTCATAGGGTTCAATGTTAAACAAAGTCCTGCGGTGGTGGCCATTTTGAATTTCCTATAGGGATAAAAAACACAAACTTTATAGAGGACCATCCAAACAATATAGCTAGTAAGTTTTGTTTCCATTGGTTGACCGATTTCAGAGAAGAAGCCTTTTAAACTTTTTCCCATAGGGTCCAATGTTAAATTAAGTCCTGCGGTGGCAGCCATTTTGAATTTCCAATTGCCATAAAAAACACAAACTTTATAGAGGTCCATCCAAACAATATTGCTAGTAAGTTTTTGTTTCCATTGATTAACCGGTTTCAGAGAAGAAGCCTTTTAAAACTTTTTCCCATAGGGTCCTATGTTAAACTAAGTCCTGCGGTGGCAGCCATTTTGAATTTCCAATTGCCATAAAAAACACAAACTTTATAGAGGACCATCCAAACAATATTGCTAGTAAGTTTTGTTTTGATTGGTTAAACGGTTTCAGAGAAGAAGCCCTTTTAAACTTTTTTCCCATATGGTCCTATGTTAAACTAAGTCTTGAGGTGGCGGCCATATTGGTTTACCAATCAAAATAAAAAACACAAACTTTGTAAAGGTCCATCCAATGAACATTATGGCCAAGTTTGGTTGCAATTGGCCAAGTGGTTTCAGAGAAGAAGATTAAAATGTAAAAAGTTTACAGACGCCTGGGTCAGGTGAGCTAAAAATGTATAATTTTTTATACAGAATCAATTCTATTATGTATTCAAAATGTTTCCTAAAGATGATTTTAATATTTCTTAATAGCCTATAAACATAGAATAGAACAAATACCATTATCATGTTAGTCACATAACTTCCACTTCTTGAAGCATTAATACATTTTAGTTTAGTAAAAGACAATATCACTTCAAGGAGTGAAAAAAAATTTACAAACAAGTGTGGACACAGAAAAATGTCTTATATAAATTCTGCATTAGTAACAACAAATTTTGTGTGGAATAAAATGCCAAGAAATGAGATACCAGTGTGTATTCACTCGTTTGGTAACTAGTCTGACATGTCTCAATGCAAAATATTGCCCAAAGCAAAAATAATAAATTTCTCTTCATTATGCTACAACAAGGCATCAATCTTATCCCGTTCTGATAAGAATTGTTGTTCGCTTTGATAGAAGCTAGCATGATGTCAAAACACAGTCAAAAAACATTTATAGAAATCTCCTTAACATTGATATAAGAACAATAAAATGAAGTATAACAATAAATTTCATTTGATTTCATACTCACTTTGTAAGATCTTTCTAGCACCAGCTGAGCTAGTTTATGAATGTCAACTTTAAATAAGTAAAATGTTCTGGACGGTGCATGATCAGGAGTTTTGGATATTTCCTGTTGGTGCAAGAAGATAATTTTGCATAATCATTTGATAAAATCATTGATCTTATTTTTTTATTCAAAACAGAGTAGAAAAATACATTGTTTAACGTCTAGTGAACAATTTTTCAGCCATATCATAGAACTAGACTTCTGAGTCATGTTTATTCTATTCATGCTGTAGTGATTTTATAACAATTGTTTTGATTGGATAAATACACTTAAATTATGTCATCTCAAGTAATTTATAATTTAAATCCTAGCTTGAATCCAGGGCTGTCAAGTTTTGATGAGCTGCTCGCGTGAGATTTGCCTAAAAATTGAAAGATCAAAGGAAAAAATAAAAACATCAAAGAACTTTGCTGCCAAATTGTGGACTAGATGCGTGAGTCTCACGCGAGTTGCGTGAGACTTGACAGGCCTGTGAATCCCTCCATTTTATAGATGTGTCACACATTAAAACACATGAAATAGCCTTGGCAGAGCCACCACTTTACCTTTTCTAACCCTCATCCTTAAATTGCTTGTATTTCAGTACATAATATTTATAAATTTTTAAACACTATGACCCAATTGCTTATTAAAAAGGTCAAGGTGAAAGCACTTGGTGCGCTTTCAATGAAATTTACATCTGTATATCAATATCAGCATGATGCATGGACTATTTATGACATAAAAAATCAATGTTACTATTTTTGTCAAAGTTGTGCATTTCCGGTGTCCATTTCAGCATGATGTTTATGTGCTATTCAGGAAATTAACATGTCTGGATAAAGTATTCATAAAACAAACACCTGTGTTACTATTTCTGTATTAGTTGTCAATTTCATTTCCTGTAAGTGCTAAAAGTGAAATGTACTTTACATCTGTCAATCAAATCAGCTTTTCAGAGAAATAACCCAATTGGTTCTTCTACTATTAGTCATATCTTAATTTGTATTGGTCCACCTTATAATGACACTTGTAACATGAATCCTTTGTTCTTTTTTACGAATAAACAAGAGACGACGAGTAGGTATGCTCTAAATTAAAACACTTGTATAATATTGCATGAAAGGTCACGTGTGCCTGTTAAACTCAAGGGAAAACAGCCATGCAATAACCAACTACAATTAGATCCGATAATGCACAGTAAAACTCCGCCTTAAGTCAAATTTTATTGATTTTCACTGCAAAAGGATAGCACGAGCTTCCAATATTAGCTTTTCATTTGATTAGTCGAATATCGGTCGCACCATAATAAACACCGCCTTCTTTATTTATAACCAATTATTAATGGGCGGGATCTAGGGGCTTATTCATGTTACAAATCATTTATGGCACCGCCTTCCTCGTTAGACAAATACACATTCTCACGCTAAAGCGTTCGAAGGTGTATCTGTCTAACTCAGAAGACTGTGCTATAAATATAACATATTTTCAGAAATGAATTTGCTTTACAGGTACAAAATCATGAAAATATTTATAATTAAATTTATAAATAATAAAGAATGATTTTTTTTAAGAATAAATTTACAAATTTATATGTACATAAGTGAGAAGTTCAGAATAGATTAAGTACATACAGGGACAGGCTATAGTATAGACTGTCCCTGGTACATACATGTAACATATTTTTTAACAGTCTTTGCCTGACCTTGACTACAGGCAGTCATCGAGACAATACTTGATTAGAGTACAAGTAAAATAAATTCATATACAAATATCTTTATTTTATAAGACCTTATGTTGCGCAACATGCTTAATTATGTGAATACAATTATTCAGTTTAAAATAAATTAAAGTCACTATAGTATAGAATCATTTATCAATGGTAAAAATGACAAGTGCTAGCTACATCACAAAAATGAAAAACCTGAAGAAATATCTTACTGTGGTTGTAATAAAATTCTGTGAAAACATATTGTATAACAATTCTTTGGCTTCTTTTGCAGAAATCATTGCAAAATCTTCAATCTGTAAAATACCATGTTAATTCAATTATTTTATGAATTAATATTTGATGAAGACGGAGGACAAGAAGTATTGATTATTTTGAGTGCCTATACAATTATTCTCAACTCTATAACTTGGCAAATGTGAATGACAAGTCTGAAATGTAACAAATAACTACAACTAGATATCAGTGAGATGGTACAATATCTGCTAACGCTCCGGATTTTGCCTCGAACCTCCGGAATTTGTTACCCATGGCCAGGCTACCGGGTAGGTTGTTGGAATATATGGGATTTCTTCTTTTTTCAGGAATAATTATAAAAATTGTGTTAACTTAAACAGCATTTCTAATCCTGCATTAACAAAATACATTCAGGTCAGTAAAAAAAAACCTTGGAGACCCTCTCAAATACCAAAGAAATACTCTAAAATCGTTTTCGGCCATCGGTCTTCGCCCCCCCCCACCAAGGCTTTTCCTAGGACCCACTGGGGACTTTCAGCGGTCCCCATACCCCATGGCAAAATTATCAGGAATTCTGCCAAAAATATGTTGGCAAGTATGTGATACAAAGTAGCGGGGCCCTAATTATTCTCTAGTCCCTCCCACCAATAACCCAATTTTCTGTAGGCCATGGATAAAATTTGATATAGAAATATATCATGCTTGTGAGTGGTATTTTTTGGCAAATACCATTCACTAGCATGATATATTTCTTTAATTCCCCGAATATTTTCCCCTTTATGTAATAAACAGGAAAGTTGGGGATCTTATTTCCAATACTCATTGTTAATCCTAAAACAGGTCTTCCATACTGTTGAATCTTCATGAAATCCATGTATATGACGCAATTGTAACTAGATATCTAGGAGATGGTATCCATCTCTGTGGGCCCTGTCGACCTTAGGGTCAAAGGTTATAAACAACACAATGCAACACATTGCCTTGATATTATCTGCCCACATCCAAAATATCAAAAGCCTACCTCAAAAGATAAAAAAGTTAGAGCCCAGACACGATTCATTTCAGACTGACGGACAGACGCAAGGATAGACTGATCACTAAAGGGTCTCCTAATAAATATTTTGGGCATGCAGATACAACTGAATTGAGTTTTTACATCCTTTTGACTTCGTAAAGCCTGTATTTGAAATTGTTGTTTTTGTGCCAGTGGTGGTTTTTTGGTTTCTTTGTACTGAAATTTGATCCATCTGCTGATTCTGCTATCTTTGATGTAATTGTTTTTAATTTATCTATGTTTATTTTTAAGGTATTTGCCACCTACTGTTGTATCTTTTAAATATACCATGGCACCGTTAATGGCAGGAAAAAATATACTATGACACAGAGAGAAACCACATAGAGAAGTCATATAAAATTTGCAGAAAAATATCATAGCTCTTATCCAATGAAAATCTAACATTTTTATATAAGGTGGAATTATATTATATATAACATGATAAAATTTTATGAAATTTGATTTTTCTAAATTATGCTTGATTCGCCAAGGATATAAATCACATCTGTCTATTTTTAAACAATACCAGCCATGTTGCATTGTTTTTAATATTCATGAACACATTTGACTGAATTACAATTCAACCTATAGAAACAACTTAGCATTATAAATACAATTTTTACCTTGACCTTGAACCTATAAAAATTATTTCAAATTGGCCCAACTTAAAAACTACGAATGGGATTGTGCAGAAAATTCAACTTGATCTTCATTTTATAGTACTTACTATGAGGAATATTTTAAACAAAGCCAATATTTGACAAGTTTTTTTTTTAATTGGCTTTACCCTAAAACAACAAAAGAGATTGTGCTGAAAATTGAACTTTATCTTAGTTTTATTGTACTTAACAGCTGTGCAGTGTTTAACAAAATCTGTTGACATTTTTTGTAGTTATTATTTGGAAACAATCAACAAAAAATTGAATTGGCCGAAGTCAAAAAATACAAATTGAATTGTGCTGAAAATCAAACTTGATCTTCAATTCATAGAACTTAACAGCTGTGCAAAGTTTGAACAAAATCTGTTGACTTGTTTTCAAGTTATCATCTAAAAAGCACCAAGGCATGGACAGATGGACAATCATATCCATATGAAGAGTATAACACTTGGTGTGGCGGGAGTTAAAATTGTTGAAATGGCTTTCATATGTAATACAATAAAGGACTTTGATTCGGTCAATACACTGTATATAGACCTCGTCAAAAGTAGATAATTGAATAATATCACTATTCAATAATCTATTGTCCGCTGATATATCCAAGTAAAAGTCTGAAATACTATCTCTTCTGACAAAAGTAAGTGTCCATAAGAGGTTTTTTAGGATTGTTTGTTTGTTTGAATATTGTTTAACACCGCTTTCAAGAATTTTTCAGCTATATCATGGAGTCCAGTTTTCATTGGGGGAGGAAGCCTTAGTACCTAGAGAAGACCCCAACCTTCGTTAGGAAAACTGGCAATCCTTGTCAATTAAGATTGGAGTGGATTACACCTTGCCTGCAGTAAGAATCGAACTGGCTATCTCAAGTGTTGACTGACCATGTGATCAATAGCAGACGAACTACCTTAACCAATCGAGGCATAGGCCCCCAGTTTTTTTAAGACATTAGAAATATAATAGCATGAGATTTAAAACTGGTGCTTGAGAAAATATTGTTTCTCAATAACAACAGCTTTTACAGTACCTTACTTAATGCAGCTATATCACAATCTCTTGTGGCCAGTGGCTCAGTGCTAAGTTAAACCCAATTCAAATAGATTAGCAAACACAAAACAATACATTACATCTGAAATCAGCTAGAAAGAGTCTTCTTCCTGCCTTTTTCGTTAAGACATAAACAATATTTATACATTGTGAGAAAAACTTACCTGTTTCTGTTCCAAATGTTTCTTTAGCAACAGAACTCTAAAGATTCTTAAGCACTTTGAGCCAAACCTGAAAAATAAACATTATTATTTTACTGTGAAACCATTTCAAGTTAATCTTTTTGTATTTGGAATATGTGAAAACATGTAATTAGAACTGGTACTTACAAATGTATTAAAAGCAACAAAGAATTTTTTTAATACTTATACTTACTTAAATTTTTTTAATGTTTACATTATTAATTAAAATAACTTTAAAAAGTATCTTCTTGATTTGCCTCATGTTTTTAGAATTTTGGTAAATCTCTTCAGAATCAATTTTAGTTTTCATTTGAGCACAGTAAACAAGTCCTATTTAGATGAAATGGATGTTTGGCATTATTAATATAAACTTGATTTCTTTGAAATATTTGAGACAAAGTGAGGAATCTTTGTTGATGACACACAGACATCATTTGTACCAAGTTACCAAACATCTGTTTTTGTAGTTTTATAGAAGACTCTTTTAGAAGCAGGAATGGGCCTTGGCAGTGATGTTTTTGGCTAATCAAAATGAAATGAGAAATAATTTTAGAGTAAATTCTCCAATATTTGGCTTAAATTGGCCAAGCCATTTCAGGCTGTAGCTCCCACTGACTTTCATTGATTTTAAGATTTGTATATTTGTAGTGACAGTGGCCATAATTCAGGTTATCAGAGATAATTTTGGTAGGGGTGCTTCTAGGGCACATCTATAACAAATTTATGTTCAATAAGGCAAAGCAGTTTTCACATAGAAAACTTTTACTCACAACAAACCTAATTAACATATTTATAAAATTACAAAATGTATTGAATTTTTCAGAAAATCCTTGAATATCTCTGATACAAGTCTACATCTGAAACATCTGGTTTTTTTCTTCTAAAAATTCCACATTAATTAAAGTATTTTTTAGTAATGGAAGCCTTGATGGTTTTAGGATGTTGTTCTAAAAAGATATTTGTTTATTTGAATGGTGTTTGATGCCACTTTCAGCAATTTTTCAACTATATCACAGTATCCAGTTTTTATTGGGGAGGAAGCCGGAGTACCCAAAGAAAACACTTAACTTCGGAAGGAAAATTTCTGAAAAGAAGATTCAAATGTAAACAGTTTATGGAAGAACAAGAAAGTACCCGGTATAATAGCAGTTTCTCATTGGCTTAATCTATGAAATTATTTTCGACCTTACCTTTCTAATACAACCGTTTCCAAATGAGAGGTAGCTATTTGTGCCAGCGCTTTATATATATCTGGCTAAAGTTAAGCTAAATAAAATAACTATTTAATTATTTACATTTTCCTGCTTGCAATTAAACACAAGTCTGACACATTTCAAGTAATTATGTTTGTATCAATAAATTCAGGTGAAATACATTTTTTTGATTGGAAATTTTCAAAACCCAATGAACAAAATAATGTCATTTTATTACTTAGGTCAAACCACAAACTTTTTATATTTTGTAAACAAATCAGAAGTATCAAACAAATAATTTTGTTTTATAAATACAACTGTTATTATATTATATGAATAAAACACATAATAAGGAATTAACTTATAAATAGTATCTGACTGTATTGACACTGAACTTGCCTATAAGCCAGTATTTTGTGTACTTTATAGTGACAGATTAGTCTTCATGACATTCACACTTACTGTTGTTAAAAAACAGTAGACAAATGCACATACAGTAAAAACTGCTACATGGATCATATACAGTAGAACTTCGATAACTTGAACTTGCTGGGGTCGCCAAAAATAGTTCGAGTTATCGCTTGTTCGACAACCTCCGGAAATGTATCTGTTCCGTACCGTGTACCGAGATCGATTTTGTTTATAAGTTTCCCATTAATTTTCCTACATGCGGTATGGTTGTTTTTGGGAACTAAAATTCATTTTGAATGTATTTAGATGTTTATTTCATGAATTTTTACACGAAAAAAATTATTTTAGGTGTAATAGTTTGAAATTTCTACATCGCTAACTATTTACTTCCGTTATTGCGCAAAAACAAGTTTGTACTCGGTATATCCATCACAGTTAAATTAAGTGAATCCACAATATTTATTGCCGACACATTTTTCTTAAATTATTTTAGCTTTAATATTTGGTTTTTGATATCAATTTAACCACAGTTGTCAACAAAAGTCGTAAATGATTTTTAATTTGAATATTTTCGTTGATTTGATAATCCGCTAGGTACATTTCATATTTTTAATTAAAGAAACAATTAATGTCTATTTGCCTGTTGAAACTAATCACTAGTCATTACATAATTATTATCCATTATTTTTTAATTGACATACCTGTATTAATTGTTATGGATTCTGTTATCCATGTTCTTTGTACCGGAAGTTAATTACTTTGTACAGACGCTTATAATTTTAGTTCGAGTTATTGATGGTGACTTACATGAGTTTACTATCAAAAGGCCCTATAAATGAGTTCGAGTTTTCGAGAAATCGGTTCGAAAAATCAGTGTTTTTTGTACAAACATATATAGAAATAAATGTCGGGACTTTAAAAACAGTTCGAGAAATTGGTGGTGTTCGAGCCATCCGAGTTCGCGCTACCAAAGTTTTACTGTATATACATGAACATGAAAATTTAGTTCATATACCAATGATATTTTTTTTTATGTATGTCATTGCTAAAATGAATATATTCTGTATAAGAGAGAAAACATAATCTGGTTTCAGAAATAGTATTTGATGTCATAATCTCCAACACAGATAACAAATTTCCATAGTGACCCATACAAAATTAATACTTGTATTCTTTGTAAAATGAAAAAATTAGTGAAACTTCAACACATTTATTTTCTTGACAAAGAAGTTTGCTGTTCAAGCCTGAATGAACAGTCATGACAAATCTTGGCCAGACTGTTTTTACTCATAAGCATGTCGAGGATCTTAATGGAAATTTGTACCTGTCTACAGGTGATATCAGACCTTTTACCTCTCATCATAAACCATTTTGTAAATTTGTGGCTAAAATCCGCTGACTGACTAGGTGTAACAGATCTTCTTGTGTATGCCCCCACCTCAACAACTTTTATTTGGAAACATTGGGCTAACCAATTTTTGGTAGATTAATCTGCTTATACAAAACTAAGATTTACATAACTGTAGCATGATTCCAGAAAATGTCTTTAAATTTAAAGTCCTTTAACGGTCATAAAACTAATTAAAATTAAACTTTTACTTTCTTACCTCTTTCTCTATTGTCACAACTTTCATGAGGCAACAATAGAGACTAGAGGCTCTTAAGAGCCTGTATCGCTCACCTAACTTACAAAAAAACCTTTTAAGACAATACTTTTCTTGCAAATTTTGTTCTGTAAATATGTTCTTTTGTTTTGTTTTGTTCTATAATAAATTTAAATTTTTATTTGTTGTGATTTACTACAAATGACAGATCTAGTCACTTCTTTACACATGTTGAATTTACAATCAGCAGTAGGAGTGTTTCTGAGAAGAAGCGGTTTTTATTTTTTCATAGGTTAGTATGTTAAGTGATGTTCCATAGTGGCAGCAATCTTGTATTTTGGATCGAAACAACTCAAAATTGGTAGAGAACCATACAATATCACATATCCTAAAATCTGCCAAGCTGTTTGTGAGAAAACGAATTTTAAAATCTCAGCCAGTCAGAACGCATTTGCAGCTCTGGCAGCCATGTTGAATTTCCTATCGGCTCCAAACATACTTAAAATAATAAGATTACTATCACTTCTGCATTATTTGGTTAAATTGTGTGGAACTGAGTTTCAGAGAAGAAGCTGTTTGTATGGTTTTCCCATAGGGTCCTATGTTAAGCTGTGTTCCACCGTGGTGGCCTCTTGGAATTTAGATCGCCACAAAAAACTAAAATTTTGTAGAGGACCATCTAAGGTACATTTCTGCAATATTTCAAATCAATCTGCTAAGCGGTTTGTAAAAAGAAGATTTTTGAAATTTCAGCCAATCAGAACCCATTAGTTGCCCTGGAAGCCATGTTCAATTTGCAATTGGCTCAAAAAACTCAAAATAATAAGATAAATATCCATTAATCATTTCTTCATAATTTGGCTTCATTTTTGTGGAACAGTTTCAGAGAAGACGTTGTTTGTATGTTTTTCCCATAGGGTCCTATGTTAAACTATGTCCTGTGATGGCGGCCATCTTGGATTTTGGATCGGAACAAAAAACTCAAACCTTGTAGAGGACCACATAAGGTACATTTCTGCTATATTTTAAATCAATCTGCCAAGCAGTTTATGAGAAGAAGATTTTTGAATTTCAGCCAATCAGAACGCATTAATGGCCCTGGAAGCCATGTTGAATTTGCAATTAGCTGGAAAAACCCAAAATAATAAGATAATTATGCAACCTTCATTTCCTTATTAATTTGGCTTCATTGTGTGGAAAAGTTTCAGAGAAGAAGTTGTTTATATGTTTTTCCCATAGGGTCCTATGTTAAACTATGTCCTGCGATGGCGGCCATCTTGGATTTTGGATCGGCACAAAAAACTCAAACTTTACAGAGGACTATCAAAGGTACATTTCTGCAATATTTCAAATCAATCTGCCAAGCAGTTTATGAGAAGAAGATTTTTGAATTTCAGCCAATCAGAACACATTAACGGCCCTGGAAGCCATGTTAAATTTGCAATTGGCTCGAAAAACCCAAAACAATAAGATAATTATGCAACCTTCATTTCCTTATTAATTTGGCTTCATTGTGTCGAACAGTTTCATAGAAGAAGTTGTTTATATGTTTTTCCCATAGGGTCCTATGTTAAACTATGTCCTGTGATGGCGGCCATCTTGGATTTTGGATCGGCACAAAAAACTCAAACTTTGTAGAGGACCATCTAAGGTACATTTCTGCAATATTTCAAATCAATCTGCCAAGCAGTTTTTGAGAAGAAGATTTTTGAATTTCAGCCAATCAGAGCACATTAATGGCCCTGGAAGCCATGTTGAATTTGCAATTGGCTCGAAAAACCCAAAACAATAAGATAATTATGCAACCTTCATTTCCTTATTAATTTGGCTTCATTGTGTGGAACAGTTTCATAGAATGGTTGTTTATATGTTTTTCCTATAGGGTCCTATGTTAAACTATGTCCTGCGATGGCGGCCATCTTGGATTTTGGATCGGCACAAAAAACTAAAACTTTGTAGAGGACCATCTAAGGTACATTTCTGCAATATTTCAAATCAATCTGCCAAGCAGTTTATGAGAAGAAGATTTTTGAATTTCAGCCAATCAGAACGCATTAATGGCCCTGGCAGCCATGTTTCATATTTGATCAGCACCAAAAACTCAAACTTTGTTAAGAACCACCCAATAAACATTCCTGCCAAGTTTGGTTCCAATTGGCCAAGTGGTTGTGGAGAAGAAGATTAAAATGTAAAAAGTTTACGGCCGACGACAACGAAGACGACGACGACGGACGCAAAGTGATGAGAATAGCTCACACTGACCCTTTGGGTCAGGTGAGCTAAAAAGGGGGTTAAAAGGGGGGGGGGGGTGAAAGATTGATTTATAATAAGATTGAATGTTCTTTAATTAAATTTTATTTAAAACTTCTCTTTAGAAGATAGAGCATGCATGGTTTATGAAGTAGAATAGCTATAATGTCAGGTTTCCCATCAGATTTTAAGATTTCAATATGGTAAACAACTCTGAAAGGATACTGACTACATACATCCCTCCACCACTCTCATCCACCTTACTGATAAAACCAGTCTGAAAAGAACAAAAACATGTAAATTCCAAATAATAAAAACAAATGTCTTACAATTTAAAGGGTCCTTGTCCTTTTAGAAGTTGTAAGTTTCTTTTAGCCTGTCCAAGATTAATAATATTACCTATTAATTCATCAACAATTTTTTTTGACAAATTCTAAAGAAATACATTTGTTTGTTGCTTACAATATTTTATACTTACAATGAATTATTAACTATTCAGAAGAAATTTCTTTGTTTTCAAATTTGAAGTTGACAAAAAAATATACCAAATCATTCTCTAGGAATGCAGTAGCCTCCCTCAAGAATAAAAATGTGTATACTCACAGAATCTTCACTTATCATAGACAGGTAGATTTCTAACAATTTTCTTGTCAGACCAAAGTCTTTTGGTAATGAATTAAAAATCTGAAAGTAATACACAAATTATTATAGACTATGTAAGTCTATTTTCCTAATTAGTTCTGTGGTCTACTCGATACATTCCAACATGACGTTTTCTTCGCAGAATAACAGGAACCTGTGAGCTACTCAGTATAAACCTGCAATTCACATCATTGAATAGACTAAGTCGGTAAGACAGACCTAAAATTGGTACTCGTAATATAGGACCACATGGTAAGGTCAAATATAAAATTTGAAGTGGTTGTTATAAGAAGTTGCTGAGAAAACTGTTATGAAATGTATGTTGAAGACGGAAGGACGGACAGACAAACAGAGGTAAACCAGTATACCTCTT
Organism: Limnoperna fortunei; assembly: GCA_944474755.1. Lineage (NCBI taxonomy): Eukaryota > Metazoa > Mollusca > Bivalvia > Mytilida > Modiolidae > Limnoperna > Limnoperna fortunei. The sequence goes on along the minus strand of OX104116.1, from coordinate 44,571,900 downwards.
CTTCTTCAAAGCGTGGGGTATAATAAAGGGAAATGCATTAAGTTAAAATATATATTACTTATCACAATGTAAAGGCAAGATAGAGCAAGATATATTGGTTTTAAACCCAATAAATAAGATATTTCTCACTGAGCATTGGTATTTTTCTCACTTAAGAAAAGTCTTTCCATCACATTTTGATGCAAATTAACCAAGAAACAAACAAGATAATAGAATTAAACAAGTAACATTCAATTTAAATTATTTTAAAAAATTCTTAAATATTTTCCAAAATTTATGTTATTTTAATGACAAAGTCTATGTTTTTCTATTGGAAACCCCCAAAATCATTCCAATCAAAATGTAAAATATCAGACACACAATGGGACCACGTGACAAAGATTCTGTGAAAGTTTGATCAAATTCAATTCAGAAGTGTAGGAGGAGTTGTGCATAAAAGAAAAGTGTAACAGATGGACGGAAAGAAGGATGGAAGGACAGACTGACACCCCTGTCACTATATACCCCTTGCTGCAGGGTTATAAAAACTCCACTCAATATTATTATCAATAAAAATGTGTCCTTAAATTTTTGTCTTGGTATAAAAGGATATAGATTAAAATAGAGCACTTGATTTGCACCATCAAAAATAACTAAAATCACTAGTTTCTTGCTAAAAGATTGCCAAGAAGATGAATTACTCAATTTTTGCTCCAAAAGATAATAAGTATATGAACACACCTCTGTTAGAGTGACTGCATTGGTTACAGTACTGTATGGGTCAGACCTAAGTTCACTGACTCGTAACACAGTTCTAAGGACTTCTCCTGCCTTCTGTAAACAAAAAAACAATTAAAAAAGTTATAATTCTGACAACATTTTTTCACAGCAATCGGTGAGGGAATTATTTCCAATTCTTTCTACAATTTTCCATTGTATGTAAACAACCATACCTTGACACAGAAACAGATTTTAGAAAATGTTGGCATCTATTTGATTTGGACTGAATTATTACAAATATTTCAACTGGTTCATGATAGACAGGTGGAACCAACTGACCACCACATAACCTGGTTTTATTGACATATTTAGGACATGCTACTTCTTTAACCAATTTGTACTATATACATACTCTATCAATTTTACTGGCAATGGCTGATATCATAATTTGATCTCTAAGATACTGATGGAATCTGTCAACATTTACTTTCCAAAATATACCATCATCAAATGGATCCTGAAAAAGAAATATGGCTGAAATTTTACAAACATATTGCACATAAAAAAATCAATCACTTGTGATGTCAAAAATCAAGTTTAATAAAACTGATTGTTGTTATTAAAATATAGTTAAACTATGGTAGCTCTAACTGATATTGCTTGAACAAATCAATGATTATGTGTCTATTTTAAAGTCTAGCCATTTTTAACGTGTCTTTGTACAATAAGCCCTCATTTCTCAAAAACCAATTTCTTCAAAACTAGTGTAAAGGTCTGATGATATATAATTTTAACATAAATACTCTATCACTTTATGGAACAGATTTTTTAGTTTGATTTCACACTACAATTACATGGTAAAATTTCAAATTTTAAATCCTAAATCATTCTTAAATTTAAAGCAGACAAGCTGTTACAATACAATAGTTTATGCCTTTATTTTTGACATTTCTGTTTGATTTCACAATTTTAAGGTGATTTGTTGTCCTGACTGTGGGAAATTTGTGGAGAGGTTTGTGTTTGGTACCAGTACCTACCCTATTTACCCAGTATATATAAAACTACCAGTAGAAATAAGAAAATTCTACTATAGCTATATTCAAGTCAAAGTTTACAAATGATATTTCTATATTTTCTTTTACAGTTAAATAGAAAAGTGATGGATGAATGGAGCTGAGTTTGACACATCCAGCAATTGCAGATATTAATTCATCTAGAACTGTATTTTCCAGACACTAATGTATTTTCTACTTATGCTGGGAAATAAGCGTTAATAGATAGAATATCTCTAAAAACTTCACGGTCAATGTTACTTGCAATGAAATGTAAATCTATATATGTGAAATAAACACCAATGTTCCTATTTCCTCATCCAATTCAGCATGAACTGACAACGGCCTCTTAATTATTTTTGTATAGGGGAAACTATTGACATTTTTTGCTCTCACTTAGGCACCAAGTTTCGTTGAGTAATGAGAGACCCCTCAAAACGACCGGAATAATTTCACGCATATCACATTAAATTTTCGGGGTGCCATGTCAGATAAAATTTTTTGCAAATTTAGAAAATCCGAAGGGTACTCATGGAAACTCCCTTACACCCATAAAATAGTCCAGAGATAGGCTTTGAACAATCAGATAAAAAAATACCCAATACATTTAATAAATTATCTGAATAAATTTATTTATAAATTCTATATGAAACTGCTTTTTAAATACAGCCCCAATATTAAAATTCCATTGAATAATAAATCCACTGTCTATGCTACAGTTTGGCGCAGTCAAATATCAAATTAAGAACTATTTTCCTCTCCCTCAGTCAAAGTTCATTTACAGAGCCGTTGTCAAATTGAAAACAAAATTTTCAATTTTCATACTTTTTACTGTATTTTATTTTTGTTCCCCATATTACGAGCAAAACTACCAAGTTTCATCTCATTCCGAAATAAAATAAAGCCGTTTCAACCTGTTTTATGAACAAACTTTAACGCTTTCAATTGTTCAACTCAACACTTGATTTAAAAAAAAAATCAACAATTTTCATGTGTCATTATATCTATAGCTGGATGATAAGTTTTCGCTTTCGCAACCTATATATATGTCATAATAAACCTTAGGAAGGCTATATCTTTAAATAATATCAATACTGAATTCCAAAGTTATAAAAATTTTACCTTTTTAAGAAGAAAAATGGGCACATTACTTATCTTTTAGAACAAATTTTTACATTTACTTTCTACTTTTTGTATTAATTTCACAATCAAACATTCTTAAACAGTACTCAATATATAAATCAAATATTTATGGTTCAGAAATGGGTGTACATTTGTATTTACTAAAATTCAACTGATTATTAATAGGTTAATAGCAATATTTCCAAAGAAGTTTCTTAAAAAAGCGATTTACACAGCCAGGAGTTTTGAAGTACCCTTTATGACATCATGCAAACTGTGACGTCATAATGCTATGATGTTGTAACCATATATTGTAAATAAGTAAACATCAATACAAGAATTTGAAATAAATGGTGAAAGCAAAAAAACATGTTTTTAAAATTAGTAACAGAGTGCATTTATTGTGTACAAGGTCCATGGTTACCAAATGAAACCACTCCACCTACTGATATGTCACTTTTATATATATATGTGCATATCCTGGCTTTTTCCATCTACATGTGCACCCCCCCCCCTTTCCCCACAAACAATGTTTAAGCTATCTTTGTAATCTCATGAAGACTTTTCTGTGATTGTATTTCTAAAATAGGAATCGGATTATTATCTTCTAATTTTGTTCCTTAAATATGGATCAATGTCATATATTTACAATAAAAGCTTCATTTTATAGTTTGTTTACATTCTTCAGTGCCTACAATTATCTCCCTTGGTTGACAAGGTTTTAACTTTATTAGTGTCTATTTTGTTAATTGCTAAAAGGTAGAAATATGAATGTTGATTACATGTGTTTCCCCTTGGTAAAATTAAGCATTTGAGGAAAAATGCTGGATTTAAATACATCTTGTAGAAATGGTCATGCAATCATAATTTGTTTTGGAGGAAAAGTGCGTGCTAGATTATGACCCGACTCTATCAGTTGCTACTGGATCAGTTTTTCAGACAAAAATTAATGATATAAATAAAATACAAACCATATTTTACTGGCTTTGCATGCTTTTTGGGTAAACAGTATCATGGATTTGGTTGAAAGTACATTTGTGAGCAATATCATGTAGAACCTAATCTCGCAAATTTCCCATGCGCTGTTTTTTGCTGTTCTAAAGGGTTGAAGTACACACAGGTACTTTTTTTTTGGGGGGGGGGGGGGGGGGGTTTGTTCCAAATTAAATTTATTTAGTTGCAATAGTGTTTAATAACTAAATTAATTTCGCTTCTGTTTTTCTTCGAGTAATTTAGCAATTTTTTCTTAACTTCTTAGTTATTTCTGTCTACAAGGAAATCTGACAATTTTATGCCATTCAAGGCCATGTAAATTACTGTTTAAAACAATAAATTTTAATGTTTTTGAGTAAAATTTAGACAGAAAAATGTATTTTTTAATTGTTTACTGTTATCTGACAGAATAAAGTGAAAGTTACAGCATTATAGCTGCAGTGGCTGAACTCATAACATCATTGACATACAAACTTTTAGACAACAAAGTAAAAAATCAACACTTCAACTTGACCGGCCTCTTAATTATTTTTGTATAGGGGAAACTATTGACATTTTTTGCTCTCACTTAGGCACCAAGTTTCGTTGAGTAATGAGAGACCCCTCAAAACGACCGGAATAATTTCACGCATATCACATTAAATTTTCGGGGTGCCATGTCAGATAAAATTTTTTGCAAATTTAGAAAATCCGAAGGGTACTCATGGAAACTCCCTTACACCCATAAAATAGTCCAGAGATAGGCTTTGAACAATCAGATAAAAAAATACCCAATACATTTAATAAATTATCTGAATAAATTTATTTATAAATTCTATATGAAACTGCTTTTTAAATACAGCTCCAATATTAAAATTCCATTGAATAATAAATCCACTGTCTATGCTACAGTTTGGCGCAGTCAAATATCAAATTAAGAACTATATTCCTCTCCCTCAGTCAAAGTTCATTTACAGAGCCGTTGTCAACTAAGCAGTGTTTCTACATGTCATCCATTTCAGAATGAAATGAACACAAATATTTCTATTTTTGTCAAAGTTGTTAATTTCAGCATGATTTCAAGAGTCTTTCTGAAATGTTACAATTTATATTTAAAGAGGTTAACTTCATTCATGCATGAATTAAAGGTTACTGTAAATCATACAGCTGTTCTCCAGCTAATGTCAAAACAATAAACTTAAATGGTCAATGACCCCTATTTTTTCTCATATATTAACAATATCAAATAAAGACTTTGATTAAAAAAAAAAGAAAATTTATAAACTAAATGTGATTTTTCTTACTCACTTTAAATTTGAAAAAATAGTAAGGAATAGAGCCCAAAATGAAGGGCAATTAAAAACAACACAATAAAAATCAAAAGAGAAAAAATGAAAAATTATTAACTCAAACTGATTAAAAAACCATGGGTGCACTTAGATGCTCAAAAGGAGTAAGCATGTTTTATTTCTACATATAAGTGATTTTCCAGAAATTACATAATATTTACCTCTTTTTCAGGTGAATCTGTTATTCTCATCTTTTTAGGCACTATAGAATTGGTGTCTGTTGAATGCCTTCTTTTTCTAGTACCTAGATAAAAAATATGTACATAAATTTCAGATTGGTCCAAGTAGTTTCTACTGAAAAACTAAGTGTTATCTTTAAGAAATTGTTTTTCTTTTCTTTTTAAAATTTTTGTAAGTAGCAATGTGCAATAACAAAAGTTGATTCATTGAAGAGAAATTACTTTATTACTGGTTGAACTTTCCTGCATAAGTTTCACTTATCAATGTAACTAGGCGACATTTTTTTATGACACACCTGACACTCACAAAATAATAAGAAAAAAATATGTTTATGTGCAAAGCTTTAATCAACTTTAATAAAAAAATTAATAATTTCGAAATATCATTCTTAGCCCTAAAATATAACATTTGTTATTTATGATATCATTATGTAGTTGTGTTGTAAAATAAAGAAAACTTATCCCTTTCAAGATTTTTGTTAACCCTAGTGTGAATGAAACTCAAAAAAAGACCAAACATTTGTATCATGTTGAGTCAAATTAAATCCAAATGGCTGGGATTGCAGTACTTGACAAGAATCAGGAAATGGAAATTTGGTCATTAATGCATGGTACATCTTGAAATAAATAACAGCAACTGGAAATTCTGCAAAAATGTCTAAAATGTTTCCAAACTAGAATTTTCACATGTTACATCATTCATAACATTCAAGAATATCGCTGGAAACCAGACAGCACTGCATGGAAATGCTGCTTAAATGTCCAAATCTATAGTAGGGGTGCACACATGTATACATGTTCCACTAAGTTTGTGGGCTCTAGGTTTAAAACTGCAGGAGTAATTTATTACACTAAGTATGTGGTTAAAGAATGTTCCATAATTCGAGGTGCACATGTTCAATATAAAAACACATTCTACCAATATTAAAGGCTTTAAGGTTGAAAACTGTAGGAAGACTTGCTTCCACAAAATGGGTACATGTACTATATACTTTCCTACCAGCCTGCCCAACCATCACTATACTATAAGACAATTGCAGTATTGTGCAATCCTGCCAAAAATTATCTCTTCAAAGAATGGGGTCTTTCAACACAAGTTTCATTGTTATCTACTTTAAACTATTTTTCATCCTCAGTCAACATGTACTAACTATACACATTAATTGAAAAGTTGTATTCTATCAGAATATTTAACACCAATGTGAAGTCTGTTCCCCTTTATGGGTCCGAAACCTTTAGAGAACATCAACATCAATCAAATCAATATAGGCGTTTGTAAACAAGTGCCTGAGAAACATAATTGGGACAAGGTGGCCGAATACCATCAGTAATGCCAATTTGTAGAAGAAGACCAATAAGCAACCAGTAGATATTACAATCAGAAAACAGAGATGGAACTAAGCTCAAACATCACAAAACAAGCCCTGGAATGAAATCCACAAGGACAAAGAAAGCGTGGACAGCCAAAGAACACCTGGTGAAGGGTGCTGACATCAGACCTGAAGATTGGCAAGACCTGGGAAGAAGCGAAGTCCACAGCACAATACAGATGGAGATGGAAAGACAGTAGCTGCCCTATGTCCCCCATGTGATGCAGTGGATAAAGTAATTAAGTATTCAATTAATTTTGTTTTAATTTTCATATTTACCCCTGTCAATACATTATTATACACATACTGCCTGCAGTTGGAAGAATACCAATGTGGAGGGAGATATTTATTTCTGAGTATGGTGATCTAGTATACCACCCTCAATTGCAGGCAGTATGTGTTATATTATACTGAATACTGTATAAACTTCATTGGTGGTGTTTGTAAAGGAAGGGTGGTTTACTGGGAAATGTGGTTAAATTCCAGATGTGTCTGTAATGATACAAACAATTTAACCAATGAAATGTCTAGAAATTTATATGAAGTATAATATATTTTAACATGTTTAATAAGGCTCTGTTTCCATCATTGTATTATAAGCTTTGATTTTTACCATGCACATGTAAATAAATTATATTGTAATGACTGCTTGACTCGAATATAAACTGGTAAAGTGCACCCTTTTTACCATCATGATGAACTGCATAATTTCATAGCAACATAAAAGTGTTTAGTTTTGGTCAATAATTTCCTGAATTATGGCTGATATGCAGTAATGAACAGAGTACTTGCCCAGATTTTGAAGCTCACAGACAATTTGAAAGTTTCCAAAAATAGTCACTAAACATACACACAAATTTTAAAGGAAATCAAAATAAAACATACTCACAATTGATGAATCAGTTATCAATTATTTTAAATACAAACCTGTGACTGGAATTTTAAACAGTTCTTCAGACTCCTCGCTCAATTCATCATTTTCACCATCTTTCTTTGTCTTACATCTCTTAAGAAAATGTGTGTTGACAAGGCAGGTGAACTTCTCTTGAACAAATGTGCTTGCAATCTGTGGATGACCTAAAAAATACACAATATTGTATTTCTTATAAAATAATAATGTTAGAAAGATTTTTGACATAAACTTATGAATTTAAAATATGATCAATATTCATTCCCAAGAACAGTGAATATAATCCTGTTTGAGCATCATTTAAATGACTTGTTGGCAGTAAGAAAACATCTGTTAAGTCTGATATGACTCAAAAACAGGTTGATTTGCAAGCTACTAAGAATGTTTTTTCACATTACTATGATTAATTCAACAGGTGTTTAATTATAGGTAGGCACTGCTTACTCGCCAAGTACCTGATTGCATCCATGTTTTTAGTGGGTTACTCATTTTTTGTGTTTTTTCCTCTTTGTGTCTTATGTCTTTATCTCAGTGCAGGTTTTGTCACTGTATTACTAGAATATGAATTTCAAATTTTGTTCACCATTTGGTTTTATAATATCAGGCATCCCTGATTTATCCATCCATAATGAATAATGAATACTTTTCCAGTGGCAGTCAAAATTCCGTTCCCTTTGTCCCATCCAACACACTCTTCAATTCATTTATTGCTTGATACCTTGTTTTCATCCTGAATATAGCTGAAATACTGCTCGCTGGACGTAAAGAAAACACACAATCAATCAACCTTAAATCATTTAAACTTATTTAACCCACCAGCATTAGTTAAAGCTTCATTCAATTTATTAGTAACATTTTCTACCACCCTCGACATAAGCATCTGGCCATTTTGTAATAGTTCCTCTGTAACGAGTTCGGCTGCATCACCATACAATGTCTTTGCACAGTAGATATATTGTGGATACCTCACCCTCCGAATGATGCTTTCACAGTCTATAGAATATTCAAGAAGACCTTTGTTATCTGTAGTATAACTACAGATGTTGTGTTGTAACAGGACACATAAGGCTTTCTTTATCTACAATAGTAATTATGGATATTTACATTTATGATACAAGGTTTATATTTAATTTTGAATGGTGTTCCACACCACTTGCAGCAATTTTTAAGCTATATCACTAGCATGCTATTATTATTGCAGGGGTAAGCCAGACTACATGTGAGAACTCTGGCCTTAGTCAGGAAAGATTGCAATTGTTGTCAGTTAAGATTAAAGTCGAGCAAACCTTTCCATGATTTTGGGCTCGACCTTGCAACCCCATATTAATGATACATGTACAACGTAAATTTGTCAATACTTCCATATAGAAATAAAAGTGGAATACATTTGTTTTAAATATCTATCAATCCAATATTTTTATCAAACATAAAAAAAATCAGTATAAATGAAAATAACAAAATTTATGTATATTAAATAACAACTACATGTAATGTTCCATAAATAACTCACTAAAAGCTTTTATGGGAGAAGTGTCAAAGTAAAAGAAAAAGCTTGTGTTGCTCCGAATTCAATTTCTGTTTATTTCTGTAGAAAAAATTGCAGACTGAAGGAGCCATGTATGGCCTCTTGATGCGCATCAACATGGTTTTTTTCATTGCACTTTAAATTTCATTTCTTGTCTGTTGTTTTTTACAGGTTGACACGCTTTGCTAAATGTCACCTGATAAAAGGGATTTGTGACATATGACTGGCATTAACACCCTTACCTTTCTATTAATGGCATTTAAGTAGTTTTGTTTTCTTGTTTTGATGTAACAAATATATGAGTGTAGGGCAAAATCCCCCCCCCCCGGACAAAATCCCTTCCGTGTAATTTAGCATAGGCGGACAAAATCCCCCTCATTAATTTTATAAGTCGGACAAAATCCTCCTTGTAAAATTTTCAAGGAGGACAAAATCTCTCCCGAATCTGATTTATTTAAATGTTCAAAATCAGTACAGTCTCGTACATATACATATAAACCTTAAAAAAATGACCAGATTTTTAATTACTTAATAATAATGATTGTTTGACTCAAGTGCAGTGCTTTATTGGTGACTTGTTAATTAATATGCTTGTGATCAAACGAATGTCGCTTACTTGAGCAAAACATTCCGTATATCTTGTAGAAAATTGAAACGGGTGTGGCTTTTATAATTTAGTAAAATAATGGTATAATTTAGTTCAATCAATTGAATTGTTTGTTGGTAAATAATAATGAAAGGGATCAAATGGCACGGTTCCTTTATTAACACATGTCGTACCAAACAATACAAACAAATCGACTTGATGTGTCTCAGTGAAAAAAAACCCACCATGTTTTAATCTTTGCCTCATTCACCATTTCAAGTACCACGTAAAAAACTATTAAAGAAGATGCACAATACTTATCGATATTACCATAATAAGACTCGGGAGGGATTTTGTCCGCCTTAAAAATTTTACAGGGGGGATTTTGTCCGCCTTGTAAATTTAATGAGGGGGATTTTGTCCGCCTATGCTAAATTACACGGAAGGGATTTTGTCCGGGGGAGATTTTGTCCGTCCCCCCAAATTTATATATGCATTTTTATTTTGCTCCGTTTTGATATTTTTACACTGTGCAAAAAGTGTCTATGATAATTCATTTGCACAGATCCCCAAACAGGACAATTTTTTAAAACATTTTTACTTGACAGTCCAGAGCATAAGACACATTTTAAATTAAAACTGTGAGCAATGTGCACTACCTTATACCCCAGCTTTCCATCCCAAATATTCTGAGCAAAATGTTCAATATACTGCAGTATGGTGTACAATGGCACTGTGACAAAGATTCTGTGAAAAGTTTCATAAAATTCTATTCAGTAGAATAGGTTGAGTTTTGATAATGATATGGGGGTACCCTTTAATTTTGTAAAGGTTCATGTTCTGTCGTCCTAAATGACAAAAATTCTGTAAAAGTTTCATTAGATTTGAGGTGTTTTTGGAGTTGCATATTAAATAGATCAGTATCCTACTATGTCAAAGAATGACAAGTCCATGTTTCATAAAAATATCACTGCGATTGAAAATGTTAAATATCAGGTGCACAATGGCATATGACACAGATCTTATGACAGATTCATCAAATTCCATTTTATATTGGCTCTAATAATCAGTATGGAGTAATTTGTATGCATTCCCGTATGCAAATTTGCCCTACCCAAAACATTATCTGCAATAATATCATTATTAAGTAAACATAAGTTTTGGTATTAAGACAGAATTATGTATAACAATAAAGCCAATAAATGATTTTTTTATTTCACTAAAGTGTTTTTTGTTAGCTTTGAAATATCTATATAAAATGGGGTAAAATGTGTAACCGAAGACTAGCAAAATTAGGTATACAAACGGTAAACGGAAAGAAAGTCACAGGAAATAAAGTCACAGTTTTGATAGGAAAAAAAGTCACAGGAAAAAAGTCACAAGAAAAAAAGTCACAGGAAAAAAAGTCACAAGAAAAAAAGTCACAGGAAAAAAAGTCACAATTAATAAGTAGTCTTGGTCACATATGTTGTCATAATGTGAAAATATTTTTTATGTTTAATATAATTATAGTCATATTTTTATGTAAAACTTGTTTATTACTTATTAGTTATTTAATACCATTAATAAAAATTGTATTTCAAGTCCAACAAAATATAGAAAACATTTTAGTTACAAACAAATTACTATATACAGCTCTTTTTATGCTGCTTTAACAGATAAAATTATGTATACCAAAGAAAAGTATAGGATAAACAACTATAGAAATATTTTTTTTAAAGATACATAGATCCAAACCAAAAATATGGCTTCAAAATTTTAGTGATTTATTTATTAAATAATGTGTAGTGAAAAATGAACATGTGTGACCAATTACCGCACTACTAATTGCTTATTTATTCTGTTGTTTTTATATGATAAAATTTGGCTAATTTGTTATGATATATATTTTAAATTAAATGTCTTTAAATATCCACTTCTATGGCACGCCGTTCTCGTCAAAAGTATGGTTCAAAATATCATATCACACTCAAAATTTTAAATTACACACTCAAAATTAAAAATATGCACTCAAAATTTTAAATTACACACTCAAAATTTTAAATTTCGAACTCAAAATTAAAATATGCACTCAAAATTTTACGAAAACACACTCAAAAGATAAATTGAAATTACACACTCAAAATTTTAATTCATGCACTCAAAACTGAAAATTACGCACTCAAATTTGTGCGCATCGTTTTCGCGCAAAACTCATAAATATTCATAAAGATATAAATAAATAAAATTTCATCTGGGTGGTTTTTGAGTTTAAAGCGAACCGGAAATGCTGAAATCCAAATGTCAATCCACGACACAGAAGATTTGCTCGAGTTTTTCAATCCTTGTTGCACGTGTATGAAAACACAATGCAACTTTTATACCCCTTAACACGAGACAACAACGCTTTAGAAAATACTGTTCGAAAGCTTTCAAGCTGTATGGAAGTGTTGTATGTAATGTCTACAAGAGTTCCTGTTGAAATTCAATTATATCAGAAACTAGAACGAATTTATACTCTTTCATTCAATCTGCATGATATAGCTGTAAATCACCTATTTTGATAAACCCGTTGAAAAAAACTATTTGTTTTACCATAAAAAATAATTCAATAATGGAATAAATCATACTCTATAGTTAATATGAGTCCGAGATACAAGGCCGAGGGTATGAGGTAAAACAAAAATTAAAAATTGTTTCGTCTTTTCGTTCGTTGCTTTACAGTGACCCGTTTCAAGCTTAAAAAAAACCAGGATTGAAATATTCAAATCAATTTAATGAATATTTATAAGTCCTGTGCAAAAAAGGTGCGCACAATTTTGAGTGTATATGTTTTCTGTTTGAGTGCGTAATTTTCAGTTTTGAGTGCATGAATAAAAATTTTGAGTGTGTAATTTCTATTTATCTTTTGAGTGTGTTTTCGTAAAATTTTGAGTGCATATTTTAATTTTGAATGCGAAATTTAAAATTTTGAGTGCATTTTTTTAAATTTTGAGTGTGTAATTTACAATTTTGAGTGTGTAATTTGTGATATTTTGAATCATACTTTTGACGAGAACGGCGTGCCATACACTTCACTTTTTACACACAATAATATAAATCTTGGAATAAAACTATTAAAAAAAAACTGTCAATACCAATACAACTTATTAATTGTGACTTTTTTTCCTGACTTTTTTTCTTGTGACTTTTTTTCCTGTGACTTTTTTCTTGTGACTTTTTTTCCTGTGACTTTTTTTCTTGCGACTTTTTTTCCTGTGACTTTTTATCCGTGACTTTTTTTCCTGTGACTTTCTTTCCTACAACCATACAAACTTGATGCATACTTAAATACAGTATACAGTATATTTAGTAATAGCTTTATTTTGTTAGAAATGTGTATATTTGTTAGAAATTTATTGTGTTAGTTTTTTTTATAGAAAGTTTTCATGGAATAGCAAAACTGTTTAACAGAAATAAAATATGGATGGTAATTAAATGTACATTTGTTGTTATTAGCTATGTATAGTATTACTAATTGTTGCCTGATTGACAAGAAATTAGTTGTGTGCTAGCATTGATTCGACAACAGAATGAAAGTTATTATTGTTTATTATACAATAAAAATGAAAAGGTTCACAGGTTTAACATATATTGCAAGCCCTAGATTCTTGTGTAAGAAAATGTGTGAAGCCATAATCGAACTCAATTAACTTCTTAATGAGTGACATGTTTATTGCATGAAATTAGGAAGTTTCTGTCAACGGGTTTCAACTAACTTTTTCATTAAACATGTTAAAGTGGCTCATTTAATTTATTGACCGAAACATTATCTGTTGTTGCCACCTGTTTGCTTATGAAGAAATAGCAATATGTTATTTCCTTTATAAGTTACTGAAGTAACATTTATGTATCTAACGATGCCTGTGCTGGTTGCTGGTCATTCTCAGAGAAAGTATTTTTCGAAATACTTGCCATTGTGCATGTGTTAAACGATATCATCATCTACAAGTACAGCTTGTTATTCTCGAGCATTTCCAGACACATTTGAACAACATTCGCAAAAAAACCCCAGGTTTGCATATTATTTAATATATTAAATGCAACTGGTCACGAGTTTCATCTTTCTAACTAAATGATTTTAAAATCTTTCATCGAATTAGGCCATGTTCTTTATCTGTTTTAAGGGTAGGGTGTGCTTGACACCAATCCTAATTGACAATTTTATTTCCAAAGATGGTGGGTTTTCACCCAGTAATCCACTTACCTCCAAAATGCCAGATGGTACGATGAAGATGAAAAATTCATCATCAAAGTGGCATTAAACAAAACAAACATATTTATGTATAAATTAATGTCAGTGTGCCGGTCAAATCGCCCCCACTTTTTTGTTTGTTTGTTTGTTTGATGGTGTTTAACGCCACTTTCAGCAATTTTTCAGCTATATCATGGCGTCCAGTTTTTATTGGGGGAGGAAGCCGGAGTACCCGGAGAAAACCCCCGACCTGCGGTAGGAAAACTGGCAATCCTTGTCAATTAAGATTGGAGTCGAGTACACCCTGCCTGCAGTGAGTATCGAACCCGCAATCTCAGTGTTGACAGACCACGTGATCAATAGTAGACGAACTACCTTGACCACTCGGCCACCGAGGCCCCCCCCCACTTTTTTGTAAAAAGCCACCAAGAAAACCCCAGACTTGATAAAAAAATCTCACACTTAAAAAAATCGCTATATTGTAAAATTGTTAAGTTGCATAGCCATTTTCTACTTATAAAGACATTATAGTGAATATCAATTTGTCGCCACTTAAAATTTATTACCGATTCAAAAACTTCCCCACCTTGAGCAAAAATCGCACAACTTAAAAACAGGGCTATATATTAAAAATTGTTAAGTTGTATAGCCATTTTCTACTTATTAAGACATTATAGTAATTTGTGGCTGATTAAAATTTATAAGACATAATGTCAGGTGTTCGTACTGGTGGCCAAAAACATGTTAAGCATAGGTTTACATATACATGTATATAACATGTAGTAATAGAAGATGATGGTGCTGAAAGTTTACCTACCTTTGTATAAAATTACAGAACATTATTTATCATGTCCAGACTTAAAACACTCTGGTTTTTTTTTAAGAATATACGGACAAGCCATTGTTAACATTGTTTTTCTAAAGCAACATCATGTTAATCAAACACACAGGAACACATAACGTAACGTCTAAACATTTTATTAATAATATTCTTATATGACGTGCCAAAAAAGTCCATACCATTGGTAAAATGAGTATATACTCCTAACAACATCATAAACAATCAACAATCTTAATGGCAGCATCATTGTAAGATTTTTCAGATATTTTATTAACTTTCCTCCCATAGTTTACATTGTTGATAAAAGTTAATTTATGTCCTATTATAATCGAAACAATCACAGTGGACACGAATATAAACTGCTTTTAAGAGATGGTCAGTTATAAGCAATGAACACACTACTTGATAAATTTGTCATGTTGGGTTACACATTTTACCCCATAAAAAAATTATATATAAATAAAATATTATGCGAGCGAAGCAAAGCTCACTAATGTACAGAGTCTGCCAAATTGCACGAGACTCAAAATATGATCATTGAAAAAAAACCTGGGCTACTCGGAATGCATTGGAAATTTACAAAAATAACGGGTCTCGCGTTAGCGACCCGGTATTTTCGCTTTTTTTTACAAACGGCTATAAAATTAAAGTGCTTATTTTTTAAATTACTACAAAAATGCCAGAAACATTTTTTTTCAATCTGAAACGCTGTATTTTGAAATTTGAGTTTTATGACGTCACCAACATATTATAATGTCACGCCATCAATGGAATGTAGAGGCACTGTTAGGGCTCTGAAGTAACGACATGAACAATGTGTGATGCTCGCATTTTAGGCTGCACCTACATTATAACATAGTGAAATAAAAAAAATGTTGCTATATCCTGAACAATTATACAATAAACTTTTTTTCCACCAATAATTATGAGAATCAACCAACAAACATTATATGCGAGCGAAGCAAAGCTCTCTAATGTACAGAGTCTGCCAAATTGCACGAGACCCAAAATATGATCATTGAAAAAAAAACCTGGGCTACTCAGAATGCATTGGGAATTTACGAAAATACCGGGTCTCGCTGATTTTCGCTTTTTTTTTTTTACAAACGGAGACTATTTTCGCTTTGCGTTTGCAAAAATGTAAAATGTCCGACAATATTTTTGCAATCTCCAAAACGCTTTATTTATTTTTACATTGTTTGTGACGTCACCAACACATTTAACACGTCACGACACAAAAAGAATGCAGGGGCACTCTAAGGGTACTCTGAAGTAACGTCAAGAACCATAAAATATGCTCGCATTTAGGCTGTGCCTATGTTCATATTAGTTATTACACATAATGTATTTGGGTACGGCAAAATTATTTGGGTACGGGTACGGGTTACACAAATTACTCCGTACCCTAATAATAAGTTAACTGTCTAGACCTGTTCTAGTGAAAATTTGCTCTTGAGTGCGATATATCTTAAAGTACTAAAGTTCTCCTTCAACAGAGTGGTCCCAACCACTTCTGCCACCTCTCCAAAATGGTCTTTAAGTATGCTTTTGCAAAGATTGAGTTTGATTTGTGACATGTTGTTTCGTCATAAAGATGTTCCTAAAGGTTCTCCGAAAACACAAAAGAAATAAGAAAACACCCGAGAGCGAACGACTGAAAAGCGCATAACAAAACCCGTAATCAATACCGAACATCACCACAACAACAAAGACAGAAATTATTTAAGTACTGTAAATATGATTGTGTAAATTGTGCCTCAGTCACAAAATGCTTGGTCATAACGTCTGAATTTGATCTCTTTATCAGCTTAATTTCTTTATTTAGTATTATTTTTCACGGTGTGTGTAATCAGTTAAACGCTCTCAAAGCATGAAAATGAGAATATTTTTGCGGGTGTGACTTTTTACCACACGACACCACAGGTTACCACAGGCTACCACATGCACCATCAAAATACCACAATATACACTTTCTTTAGAGTTTTATAGGTTTTTTACTTTATTTTATGTAGAAATAATGTCTTTCATGCGTTTTGTAACATTATTCTAAGTAGCAGAATCAACATTGAAGTCTGTTTTGTGTACATTGATAATGAGCCACTTATGATCACGAAAAAACAACCACAGGAACTTACAAAACTGCATACTGGTGTACGTCCCGCATAATTACATGTGATAAAAATGCATAAAACAAATAATTCATTTTAAAATAACAAATAAATTAATGATAGAAATAATAAAACATATCATGCTGTTTTTTAAGTTCCTCTTGTTGTCTTTTCATGATCATAAATGACTCATTATCAATGATATTCGAAACGGACTTAATGTTTATTCTGCTATTAAAAAAGATGTTATAAAGCACTAAAGACATTATTTCTACATCAAAATAAAGTAAAAAACCTTTAAAACTGTAAAGAAAGTGTAATTGTGGTATTTTGATGGTGCATGTGGTAGCCTGTGGTAACCTGTGGTGTCGTGTGGTAAAAAGTCACACCGTATTTTTGCTGTTTCTGATATGGATGTTGGAGACTTCGTACCACTACAACTTCGTACCAAATAGATTTCGTACCATTGTTGGAGGGTGTCGGGTCGTTTCGCCCCGACTACCTGTTCGCCCCGAGTCGATTCGCTCGGGTCGTTTCGCACCTATAAAGTGAGTCGTTTCGCCCTGGGTCTTTTCGCTCCTCTAAATAAAAACAATGTGTATCTTTAAACAAAAAAGCATATTGTGTGTGTTGGAGCTGATGAACTTTAATTAATAAAGCGTATTTATGTTCGTACTTAGTGTATAAAAAATATAATAATTATAATTTTTTAAATAAAATTTCAATCAAATTAAGAAACACCTTTGATCGAGAGCTTTACAACCTGTGCCATCGTGTCAGTTAATTAAAGGTTCAAAGTAAATTTATGAAATGTTTGATTAGCCAAAACATAAGCTGTAAAACTCACTTGAATATATAAATATGAGCCACACCAGTGGCAATCATTTCACACTCAACCTTCACGATATCTATTTTTCGTATTCATTGTAATTATCCTGTACGACCAAAGCAGCACACATGTGATCGTTGGCAGCACTGTAAATGCCAGACGGGTATAACTGTAGAGCAGTACAGATTTATTAAACTGACTTAATAAAATAAATATATTTAAAATTTCTTTTTTTCTTTACATCTAAAATAATTTAGATCCATGATATGTCAAAGATGGAAAGAGTAAAAACATGCACTTCAACAAAAAAAGTAAATTATTAAAGAAACTATAACACAAGCATACGTAATAGAGAATTCAATTATCTATCATTATATATATTATAAAAGTACGGGCGAAACGATCCAGGGCGAACGGGAATCAGGGCGAAACGACTCAGTGCGAATGGGATTCAGGGCGAAACGGCCCGGATTCTTGTTGGAGACTTCGTACCACACATGTCAAATTAATTTATGAATAACATGTTGTACAATATTATTTTATTAGTTATTTATTTACATATAAATAACAAATTTTGTACAAAATAAACAAAAACAATGTTATTTATATAGTAAAATTCATTATAATGATTACAGAATGTGTTTACATTGTTATACATTATTTAAAAAGAAAGTTTTCAAACTATTTAAGTGAGCAGATTGTATTAGAAATTTAATCGTCAACTTAATCCACAGATGTTGTAATGGGACCCAATCCTGTTATGTGGCTCACAGTTTTCAGCAGCAGGTTTGTGGTCATCGAGTCTTCTTCGTATGCCTCCCATGCCTTAAATAGAGCCTCGTGAGTCTTCTTATACTGTTTCCTGTGTATTCTGTTCAGGACATGTGCGGATACCAGCCTTACTTGTATGTCGATGTATTTTGACTCACCATAAAGAAGGGGCACCAGCACGTAGAATGGGAGCTGAGCACCTCCATCTCTGGTGTTAAGGCGCCGGTGCCAGCCTTCTACATCATTGTTAGTTCGAACTGTCTCCAAGAAGACAGACCAGTTGACTGGAGACCACATGCGACCGTTGATCCAAGTTGTGTCCACGTAGTTTATCAGGCTAACTACCCGTTGGCTTCCAGATTCTTCTGCTTGGTCACGCAAGCTTTCGAAGGCGGATCGAATGTGTATTGCCGGAAGGTATCGAAGTGCCATGATCTTTCTCAGGAAGTGGTACACACCCTGCCTTTCCATGTAAGCTGTGGCTAGGACCAACTGAGTTACCTTGCGATATATACATTGGCCCCAGTGGAAGGCACACCCTTTCACAATTGTGTGCGGAAACACTTCACGTAAGGCTTGCCAAGCAGCAGCTTCAAAGTCCAACATGACCAACTCGACCATGAGATGACCCAAGCGCTCCTTTAATGAGGTCAGGACAGCAACATAATCTTGCTTCCTTCGACTGGACATCATTGCGAAGAGTAATGGAATCTGTTTGGCATTATCACCACTCCGGACGAAGGCATGTATTGAGAGGAGCTGGTAGAACGGACGTCGGACAACCTTGAAAGTGCCATCCATGAACCAACGGCGATCTATTTTCAGGTGCTGTAGTTGACTAGGCCGGGCGAACATAATATGGCGCTGATTATCAATACGAATGTTGTCAACAAGGAACTCATCTGCATGGATGTAGTCTTCTTGTAATCGAAAGAATAAATCGGCATCTCCTGGTTCAATCGGATGCAGCTTCTGTCTGTGTAAATTTGCAGCTCTTATAATATTGTCCGGCTTCGGTGGGTTCGGGTGTTGGTTATCAACTCTACCATAGCCTCCTCCACTATTTTCGATGCTGGTAGATTTAGTTGCTCCCGTGCTACCTTCTTGGCCTTGGTGTTTACTTTGATCTTGGTACCGATACCAGGATTTGCAGCGTGGATGTGTCCCTGGCTACTTTCAACAAATGAGTCGCCATACTGCTTGACCCAGGCTGGACATCGCATTTGCTTGTTTCTTACTGCACATACCCAGTATGTGAAGTCATTCTTTGCACCCCTCACTGTGAAGTTGTAGCCGTGGCTACTTATCAACATACGTCCACCACGTACTGTACCTCCCGCTAGCTTGTGTTTGCGAATATGCTTTATTAGTTAATTGCTTTTGTGAACAAAATTCATGTTATAATTAAATTATATTAATTAATAATTATGTCATTATTGGTGATTAGTGTTTACAGGTTAAAAGACAATTATTTATTTTTTAATTAAAAATATTAACTGTACCAAGTATGAAAATCATATAATCAAAAAGAAAACATCCTAATTAAAGGTCATTAACGAATTTGATATTAATTGGCATGGTTAAGATAATTGTAATAAGGTATTTTTATTTTAGCTTTATAAAAGGACATGTTTTGTTCACAATATACAAAAATATTACACAAAAAACTACTTTATTCCTGGCAATTCATTATAATAATTACACATGATTACAAATGTGTTGTATATAGATGTGGTACGAACTCTCCAGGTAAATTGTACGAAGTCTCCTGGTACGACTTCTCCATGGTACGAAGTCTCCATAATTCTCTGATATCCTGCATACCCCATTTATTATGGACATTTATTATTTTAACCTGGGATGGGGTGAGAACAAATAACCTTCTACAAATAAAATATGTTTCATTTACCATGAAACAGACTGCTCATCATTTATTTAAGAAAAAGTTGAAGAGTATTTGTCTTGCTGAAGAAGTGCTAAGAATTATGCATAGAAATTGAAGTTAAGGACATAATTATAAGAAATAAGGTCTTTTTTATATTATCAGTGGCATCTGAAATATACTGCATTTGTTGACCTGGAAATGATTGTTTTTTATTTATTGTTTATTTAAAATTATCATTAAAATTGACATAAATGGCAGTATTAATATATGTAATACTTTGTTTACATAGTTGCAACTTTATAAACACGTTTTTCTCTCTGAATATTTTGTTTATTCACATTACCCCCATAACACTGATTATGATTAGCAAAGCATTTGTATGTTGTTTATTTTACAATTAATATATATGTTTTTATTCGAACAATACTGTTTAAACTTTTGCATTCATGCAGATTTGAGTCATTATGTCTGTGAATTATGCTGATGGACTGTCTCCGTATGAACACAAAGGACCCTGTGGTCAACCAGAATTACATGATACAGAAGAGGAAGTTGAACAAAAGATTACAGAGCTGGTGGAGTTGATTAAATGGAGTAAGCACATGATAGTAATTACTGGAGCAGGAATCAGTACCTCAGCTGGAATACCTGATTTCAGAGGACCTAATGGTAATTCCTAGTGTAATTTCAGAGAATTGCACATACAAGTACTTTGGACTGAATGTTAATTGGCTTATCCATATGATATTGTGTATAAAGGAAAGGTTATCCAAACACAAATCTAACAATTCACTAAACAAAACTTCTTTTAAGAAAACAATAACATTGATCTGTTCTGTCATGACTCGTCTTAACATTTTTTACAGTATATATCTTTATCAGCATCATTGATTTCGGATTCAGGTTTTACTATAATGACATAGCCATGGTTGTACATGGCTGTTACAAATCTTACTTAAAACATACTAAGTTGGTGGCATATTTTTTCACTATACTAGTACGTATACCATGATAGTAGCTGAAAAGTTTCCAAAAATGGCATAACACAGCATTTAAACAACTAATCAAACCATTAAATTAGAAGTTTTCGTGTTTCTGACTTATGGGGGAAAATTAAGGTGTAATCAAGTTAGTGTGTTAATATCACCAGTAATTTCATTTCAGGTGTTTGGACATTGGAAAAGAAAGGTATAAAACCTGAATTTAGTGTAACATTTGAAGGAGCAAGACCTACACCAACACATATGGCCCTGGTAGCTCTAGAAAGAGCAGGTACTATGTAATAGACATTCTTTTAAATTCCTTTTTGTTTGTAATATTTTAATTGTTTATCTTTGGAAACAAATTTTTGTATCAAATTTACAAATATGTTTCAAAAAATTGTATCCACTGATTTCCATGCTAATTTATATGCTGACCAAAGCTTAGTAATAATTTTTTTGGCTAAACAAAGTATTCTGTAAGATTGATTCAACAAATTTTATTTTTACATTTGAATTAAAAAAAGTAAATATAGTTCTGTTTATTTCAGGAATCCTAAGATATGTGATTACACAGAATGTAGATGGATTACATTTGAGATCTGGTTTTCCTAGAAACAGGCTGTCAGAACTCCATGGTGACATGTTTGTTGAGCAGTGTGATAAATGTAACACACAGGTATATAACAGTTATAAATATAGACAATTTATATATATGGTCTATATAATGTATTGGTTAATTGTTTGCTTCCTGAAATAGATTACATGTTACTTCAGTGTGCAAGCTCTTAAAACTCAGCTAAGTTTACCCTGCAGTCACCATTTTTTAGAGGGTGTCAAATACAACCAACATGTATGTTTTTGTACATCTACATTTTCTGTTGTATTTTTTAGCCACACCCACAATATAACTTCTGATAAGTTTAACTTGTTAATCATCACTGAATATTGTCTTGAAAAATATTGACTGAGCAAAAAAGTGTTAATTTGTGATGACAGACATGGGGAACTTTTGGGATTCAAATATAAAAAAAACCACAATTTTATTATAAAAAACCAGTTTTTAATTCGGGATAAAAACAATATTATACTAACATGTTTTGGGGAGGGTTTTTTGTGTGACAAATGAAAACTGCTTCCCATGTATTGTCTAGCTTATGCTCCTATTGTAGATCAAAAAAGGTACTTTTTGAAATCAACAATTATTTCCTGAATATCAGGGTTTTTAAATGGGGAAGTTTTTTCCTTTTGATAGGGCAATTTTCCATAGTAAAATTAAGACCTAATTTAGAACTGAAGTGTAAGTATGAACAATTGATTGTTGTCTATTCCAAATTCCTTGTGGAATGTCATCTGCAGTTAAGGGGGGAAAAGTCTCGTGATTTGTCCGAATACCATTTAATTTCAAGAAAACAGATTTTTTTAAACAACTCAATGTCTCTTTAGAAACAAAAATGGCTAACTTACTAGGTTAGATTCCTGTAGCAAAAGTCAAGGACAATTTGTGACAAGTAAACAACAGAGGCATAATATAAAACGTTGACAGGTTAAGGTAACTAAACTTTTTGTAAGAAAAGGGTAAAATATATAATAATAATAAAAATGAAAGCAAAAAATGCACTATATGGTGGTGTGACTTGTAGTATAGTGTGTTGTTGCCCTTGTATTTTTATTTGGCATGGGACAGGGGACTTGATTGGCATAGCCTCCAATTTCTCCAATCCTTAAGCCTCAAACAAATACAAGCTATATTTTTTGAAAATACACTGTTATGGTATACATATTTGTCTGTTAAAAAGCACACATATTAAAAGCATGCACAACATATGGGTCTTGTTTTCACCATGTTATACAACTTTAGCAAAAAATATCTGTCAAAATGCACCAGGGTTTTCGACATTAAGACACGACCAAACGACCTTGTCCAAATGTAGGCTTCAGGCTAGTATACATGCCCAGTAGTTGGTCTGACTGGTCGTGCTGATAGCGATCAGCCATCATTTTTGACGGGTGATTTATCATCGAGGAAAGAAAAAATCTTCTAGTTTTTTTATGCATTTTCTACAGATCAGTATGATGTTGTATTTATTATTCGTTTCTAACGTTTATGCTTAAAATGTTGTTTTTTTTTAATATAATAATTACAGATTGTTTGTTGACGGTAACAAAATGTAAATTATCTCCCTGAATTAGATATATCTACAAAGCAGAAACAGGCAAAATCAAATAAATGTATAGATATTCATTTTCTTATCATGTAATAGTTAAACGCAAACTTTCAAAATAGGTGATACCTGAAATTGGAACAGCAAATTATGTGATGCAGGACTTTTTTTTGCAGGATTAAAGAAACTAGAGGCTCCCAGGAGCCTGTATCGCTTACCTGAACCTGAAACCAAACATCCTTTTTTATCCAGCTTTTCTTTGCTATAAGGAATTGCCCAACACTTCTGCACAAATCATTAATTTTGACCTTTTAAGGGAAATAACTCCTATAACTATGGAGGAGCTTTTGATGCTTAGAGGGAGAAGGGAGATTCACTGCAAATTTGCTGTACCTGTTATATGTTTTTAACTATCAGTCGGCCCCGTGCGGGATCCGGGTGGCTAAAAGAATAGACCGCAGTCGCGCTAGCTTGTCATAAAAGGCGACTAAATAGCACCCAGTACCCTGACCGGCGTTTCAGGTCGGTTTGTGTGGTTGAATGGGGTACCCCTGGCAAGCTGGGGTTGTCAGGCCATAATACAGAAAACCTGACCGCAAACCATGTTAGTGCACCGTGTTGGGAAAAATGCCACGTTCCTCGCACATTAAAGAACGCTGCTGTAGTATTCGCTATGAGTAGGGATTTCGATCCCGCTACAGGAGGCTGAATTGCCCGACCCTATCCATCCTCCCATTTGCCAGTGGCAATCTAAAATCCGTTAGCCCTATTTTTCCTTGTGTCCCATCCAATTTTCATTCATCATCATTTCATGTTCATTTTATCATCCATTTCATGTTCATCACCTGAATATAGCTAAATTATATTGCTGCTCGGGCGTTAAACACCATTAATCAATCAATCAACTATCAGTTGAAAACTCTCATGACTCCCCCCCCCCCTCCCCTCCCTTTTTTCATTTTTTCTATTTTAAGCCAACGTAGCTTTGTAGGTAGTCAGGTGTCATGATTTGCACAATTTTGGTAGAGGACGTCCTAAATGATGAGTGCAATGTTTCAAAGCTGTCCTTTCATTGGTTAAAGAGGAGAAGATTTGTTAAAATCAAGTAAAATTGATTAAAAAAATGTTCAAGGAGAATAATTCCTAAACGGTTCATCAGACAATCTTTACCCTAAGTCATTTGTGTAGCCCTCATAGAGCAGAACAATTAAGCAATGCTAATTTTTTCTCTAGTTCTAATAATTTTCAAGATTTTGAGGCAAAAATGTCAAAAAATAATCAATTTCGACAATTAAAGGGCAATAACTCCTATAAGGAGTCATCATACAACTTCAACCCAACGGAGTTTTTCGTAGAGCTTTTGATGCAGATGAAGGCATGTCACTTTGGTTTTCCTGTATCTGTTACACTTTTTTAAATATAAGCCAAAAACTGTATTTTACCCCCCCCCTTTTTCCGTCCTATTTTTAGCCATGGTGGCCATGTTGGTTAATCTGCAGCCATGGTTGGTGCAAACTTGGTTGAGGACATTTGACGGATGATGTGTTCAAAGTTTCAAAGCAGTACTTTTAGTTGTTTCAGAGGAGAAGATTTTAAAAAATCAATTAAAACCGATTAAAAAAAAGTTCAATGGGAATAACTCTTATACGGTTAATCAAACAATCTTGACCCTAATAAGTCATTTTTGTAGCCCTCATAGAGCAGAACAATTCAGCAATGATAACTTTTTCTCTAGTTCTAATAATTTTCAAGATTTTGAGGCAAAATGGCAAAAATCATCAATTTTGACAATTAAAGGGCAATAACTCCTACAAGGAGTCATCATACAACTTTGACCCAATGGAGTGTTTTGTAGAGCTTTAGATGCTGAAGAAGGAAGGTCGCTTAGGTTTTCTGTATCTGTTATACTTTTTGAACTATAAGCAAAAAACTGTATTTTGACCCCCCTGTTCTATTTTTAGCCATGGCAGCCATGTTGGTTGGTCTGAGGCCATGATTTGTGCAAACTTGGTAGAGGACATTTTACTGATGATGTGTGCAAAGTATCAAAGCAATCCCTCCAGTGGTTTTGGAGGAGAAGATTTTTGAAGAAAAGTTAACGATGACGACGGACGCCAAGTGATGGCAATAGCTCACATGACCCTTTGGGTCAGGTGAGCTAAAAAGGAATGCACATGGTTGAGAACGCTGTACATGTACACTCTCTACTATCTGCTTCAAAACTGATAACTTGAAGATAAATTTTGCTTCTCAGACTAAACATCTTGTTGAATTAAAATATTTTGAACAATTGATAGTTAAAAATGATTTTTAACTCAGTTATTCAGTGCATATATACTAAAGTTCTTTATTGTATTTTTGTACAACATAGATATTGTTTTACGATAATCTGATTCTGAAATTCTATTTAATTGATGCATTTCAAATTGTTTAGTGAATATAGAGTGTTCACCTTTATCATACCCATATGCTGTAGCACAAAAACTTAACCTAATTTATGTCTGAAATTTCTATGTCTTACAGTATATTAACAGTACAGTTGTTCCAACAATGGCCTTAAAACATACAGGGAATCCATGTACACAGAGGAAGTCAAGAGGCTTGTGCAGGTACATGTAATTATAAAATATTGTAGAATATATTGAACAGTATGCATTTTTTTGAGCATTAATTTTTGCAGATACAGAAATTAATGTATTTTTCCTCAGCATATTAAGGATGTTAATTTTTTGGACCTCATACATTAGCATTGCATTGTCGTTACTAATTTGTATAAATATTTCACATTTTCTTAAACAAAACTGCTTCCTTAAGTTTACATTAACTGGCATGGGAGATAACTCACAGGGAAAAAATGTAATCATTGCAGTTATGATGCTTCTGATAGCAAACCAATCTATACCTACCTAACCTATCGTCTTTGTCCCAAGTGGGAAATGAGGCCACGATGAGATTGTGTTCAGCTTTGACAGTAAATGCCCCAAGCAAAAAATGTTTAATAAAGTGAAATAAGTAGGAAAACTTAGAATTGCATCATTATAAGGACAAAAGAACTTGCTTGAAGTTATAACAAGCATGAGCAATCTAATTAAAATTAAATCTTTCACTTGCTCCCCACTTTTTGTTATTGTGGCTCAGTGTTTTAACGCAGTGACAAGTACAAAAAGGTTGGATCAGGTTAAAGAGTTAATTTTAATTAGATTAAAGACTGAGAAATCCTTAAACATTGTATTAAGACCCAGAAACTTTACCATAGTATTCAACCTAAAAGTGGCTCATCGTAATAGATTCTGCATTAGATAAGGATCAAATCATATGCTGTTATTGTACAGATACATATTGGGTGATGTATAAATATGGGTGAACCATCAAATGTTTATTTAACAAATGAATGTGCCAAACTGTTTTTATTTCAGAGGAAAGTTGAGAGATACAATATTAGATTGGGAAGATGCTTTGCCCGATGAAGATTTAGACAGAGCAGATTTACATGCAAAGTAAAGTAATTTATTAAAATTAGGAAACCCTTATATACAAAAAAGTGTGTGCTGTATCATGATGGTGGTCTTTTCTAATGATACCTGACATATGGGTATTTGCTGGCATGTTTAAATAATGAACACGATTCTTGCTAGATTTTTCATATATAAATATATTTCATATAAATAAAAATATTTCCAAAAATATTATAATTTTGTGGTTATCAAATCCTTGTTTGTATTGATACATATGTTTCATTAATATATTAAATTAATGTAAATATTTTTTTAGGAAGTCTGATTTGAGTTTGTGTCTTGGAACTTCCCTGCAGATTTTACCATGTGCAAATCTGCCTTTGCATGCAAAGCGTAATGGGGGCAAATTTGTAACAGTTAATCTCCAAGCCACAAAACATGAGAAAAAAGCCAACATCAAAATACATGAACGTGTTGACAAGGTTATGATTGACGTCTGCAAACGTCTCAACATTGGTATTCCTTCTTATGACAAGCCAGTTATTGTACTGGAATCGATTCATACAGACAAATCAGAAATGAATATTGTAAATGTGGTTGTCAGAGATGATTTAAAAGCATTGAACAAAGAAGACATTTTGAAAAGTGAATGTTTGAAACTGAAGGCAGAAGTAGAAGAAAATAAAGATATGCATAATAATATGGACGCTGATAAAAATGAGGACACATCTGTACAACCTGTGACCTCAGTTAAAGTTCAAAGTGATGGTTGCAAGGGTGGATCCATTGAAACAGATGATGCAGAATTTGTTCATTGTAATGATCATGTAAATTTCAAGGGAGAAAATGACAAGTCAGCTTGTGCCAATGGAGATGAAATAATTGATAACAATGTAAATTATGATAACAAATCAGAAAAATGCAGACCACAAACTGAAGTTGATGAAACAACAGAGGAACAAAAATCTTCATTGAACAGGAAAAAAAGTGAAGAAACAGAAATGTCAGATAATGACATCAATGTTGATAAGATGTCACATTTACAGAATTGTGACATGTCAATGGAGAGTACAGATCATTCAGTGTTAATTGAATCAGCATTGACAGAAAGTTCTATGTCACATGTTGGTGATAAATTTCATGTCAACGAAGACATCTGTGAAATACCAATCAAAATAAAGAAGCTATAAAACCTATAAGACATTTTTATTGCTTTTAAATATGAGATCTTTTACAGTTTATTTAGACCTATATACAATGTGACTGCTGGTTGCATTGTGTGTGTTGCATTGAGTGAAGTAGATGATAGTTGGGTACACCTGCAGAAATGCAACAAATTATTTTTTTTTGGCTCATTTTTTCCTAATTAAATTTATTTACATTTTTGTTTGAAATATGTGTGTACATTTTTTTGTTTTTATGCATTTTTTACACATTATTTTCATGTGTATTTGTTCTACATATCCAAGTAAGATTTATTTGAAACATCTTGTATTAAATAAATGGTCAATATTATATTTTGATAAGGTGAGCATTACAGATCACTTGTATACTTCCATAAAATTGTGTACTGTTGACTGGCTGAAGACTTTTACAATACTGTAAACGTATTAATTTTTGCGGATTCTAATTTTCCCGTTTTTGTCAAGTTGAACATTTTCATGGGTACTGATTTTCGTGGAATTCATCCAAGATAAAATAATTAAATATGACTATATATACACCCTTTTTAATTTCTTTCCAAACCTACTTTAATCCTTTGAAAATACATTAATGACGTGTGACTAAGTGTACAGAATTACCAATTAAAAAGTAACATCAAACCTTTATGCATTTTTGAAGTTTTCGCTCTAGGATAAATTGGAAGACAATGACATTAAATATAGATTCATACCGGCTTCATGTACTGGGGAGTTACAACCCCTCGATTTATCAGGGAATGACGAATTTAAAACCAAAGTCCGTTAATCATTTGTGAACTGGTACAGTGATGAAATAAACAAGGAACTAAACAAGGGGAAATCCGTCCAAGATGTCAAAATCGATTTAATACTGTCTTATCGTAAACCAAAAAATGCAGCTTGGATGGTGAATGCATTTCAACAAATTAGACCTGAAACTTGAATTCGAGGTTGGTTTAATTTGGGGATCAAAGAAGCCATTGTGAAATGTAGAGATTAGCTTCCCGTTATAAAAACACTCGTTAATTAACAAATCAACAGTTCGTTGTACAATGGTGTATTGTAATCAGTGATCCATTCAATGACAGCTTACGAGTAATGTACTCATTGTAAATAGATATGTATTGATATTATCAATAATTTGTAAAATATTCTTTGTATTTTTATTCACGCCAATTTAAGGTAAATAATATCAAACATTTGATTTCAATAATTGATTGACAAAAATGTTAAGAATATGTTTTTTTGTAAGATAAATGAGTTCAATTAATAACAGTACTTACTCGATCAATAATTGATCTCTGACGTTCACCTTGCCCGTGTGTCTGCTTAGTATACCAAAGTTTTTTTAGGGTATCTATTTTCGCGCGTTTCTTGGTACCGCGAAAATTAGTACACCGCGAAAATTACTACGTTTACACTCTGTAAAATCGGCCAATTAGTGTTGTAGGATATTATAAGATTCTAATCCAAAATGTTAGTCTCGTAAAAAAAAAGAATTTAACAGAGAACATTATAATTAAGTATTGGGACACAATAATACATTTAAGAAGATGTAAAAATATGTTTTAGTAGTTTGGGAAGTTTATGAAAGTGTTTGTGGAAAATTCATTGGTTATGTAACAAACAGTTATGTAAACAGAACATCAATACATTTGGTAGGTTGACAATATTAAAGATGTTTTAGGGCAGGTTAATGCAAGCATTTAATACTTGTGATGACAAATTTACCAGGATTAACCTTGCTGAATGAACTTTAAGCTGCTACGTCTGTACATGTTTAAAGATGTACATGTATCCTTGAAGTCTTATAAATCAGACTTCAAAGACAGTCCAGAAAAGATGGTGCTTAAATTGAGCTACATGTATTGTTATGATTACTGCTATTAACTGAAATATCACATTTCCTTTGCAGTGTAGCTTAAGAAGCCCAGTGGCAAGTAAATAACATCATGAAAAAGATATACCAGTATTCTGTCAAGATGTGTAACGAAATTAAGCTTTATTGACATACTGTGATTTTTACTTTTAACTGGTTCAAATTCAAAGTTTTTTGCTTTTGCTAGACATGTATAATGAAGATTAATATAGTGTTCAAACGATGATTTCCAGGAACCAATTGTGCTAAAATTCCTTCTATTACTTCTAGTGAACTTGATCTTGTAATCTTTCAAAATCAATAGCTAGGTATATAACTCTTCAAATGACGCCATGTTTTAAGAAGAAGGTATGGTTCATAAGATAAGAAAATGTACTCGAATCTATTCACTAAAAGCCTTTTGAACCCCTTACCAAAACTGAGTTCGTTTAACTGCAAAATAATCAATGTATAATAAATCTAATGCCCCATGTTCTGGGACAGTTCCCAGTGCTCGACCCACAGAGCAGCCCAGGGCATCCCCAGGTGGCAGATAGGGGAGACCCTCTCGTTGGGGGGGGGGGGGGGTTGTCAGGTCATAATATGGAAAGCCTGGCCATAGAGGGTAATGTATTTGGAGAGTGCCACACTCCTTGCACGATAAAGATCCCTTTTGTAGATTTCAACAAGAGTAGGCTCATTGTAGCTGCTACAAAAGGCTAAATTCTCCGACACTACCCAATATTCCATACTTTTCCAGTGGCAGTCAAAATTTTGTTCCCTGTGTCCCATCCCACCCCTTTTTCGATTGATGTATTGTTTGTTAACTTGTTCCCATTCTGAATATAGCTGAAATACTGCTCACTGGACGTAAAGCAAACATCCAATCAATCAATCAATAATGCTCCATGCTAGTTGACCATCAGCTCATTTATGTCAAAATTTTGTAAACTTTCTGAGGTACATATCCATTACCAGTTTTTATTAATAATCAGCTGTATGATATGGCACCAAGTTTTTTGGAGGAGGAAGCCAAAGTACATGGTGTTAACCCTAAACCTTTGGAAGGAAAACAGGAAATACAAATAAGGTTGAAGTTGTGCATACCCTACCTACATAAGGCTGCAACTTACAAACTCTGTGTTTACAGGTATGTTATTAAAAGTAGAAGCCCAAATACCTAACCCATTCCACCAATGACTGCTTAGGCAAAAAATTAAATTATGAGTATTCAAAACCAAATTATTAAGAAGGATTGGTTTTGAAGAGTCTATCATCAATGCTCACGGTGGGCAAAACTTATACAATGCACACCTGACACCTGCATAATCATATGAAAAACTAGATAACCATGTATGTTGAGTGTTTTTTTTTTATACAAAATACGAGGTATGATGATGTTGAAGGCCTGCCTGCACCACCTTTAGCTATATCTTAGCATCTAGTTTTAAAAGTGGCATTAAACCAAAATACCTTGGGAACACCCTAAACCTCCAGTAGAAAAACTGGAAATCATTTTCAATTAAGGTAGGAGTCAAGCACACCCTGCCTGCAGCACGACTCGAACATGCAACCTCCAAGATGAAATAAGTTCACCCGATATGTATCGTTCATATTATGACCAGTTTATATCGGATGATCTGCATGATGAAATAATAAGATTTCATATATCAAAACATTTTATTTACAACAAGTATAAAACAACAAAGTAGAAAAACAAAGCCCCCAAAAATAAATCATTTTAGAAGGGCAACAAAACCAGTTCATTTATAAAATTAAAATGTTATCTAATAATATGTAAGGCTGTTAGCTGTTATCAAAGGCTTGCAACGAATTAAAAAAAAAACTCTGGACTAAAAACTTTTTCAAAAGATGTTAAACAAAAACAAAGGAATTCGAAGGAATCGAAACTTGCATTTTATGTTTTCTTGTTTTAAAAATAGGATTTTAATTTAAGAGAACAATAAACATGAAAAATGTTGTCAATAAAAACATTTAAAATGTAAAGAAATTATATCACATGATTTTAATCTAAAAAGTCCCAACACTAAAAATACATGAAATAGCCTCGAATCGAGCCATAAAATGTACATGTCTAACTACCCAGTAATTATGAATGGTACAATTATTTTTCTAATTATTGTATTCAGTACATGGCTAAGAGTTTTCTAAACCCTGCACACAAAAACTGTTTCAAACAATATCTACAGTTGTTTTAAATGTTACACACATTCATCAAAATTGTATTCAGTTTTATGATTCCAACCTCAATACTTGATCAGAACCAGTTTCAAGTAGTCGCAGAAAAAATGTAAAAAAAACCATACAAAACCAAATGTGAAGCTTTTTATAAGTCTCAAGTGATAAAAAATTACTAAGAAAAATAATAAATCATTTTAAATTGATCAACATGCACAAGTCATTTACTGAAATGGGTGGGGAAGATTCCAGTATCATTGGTGTTAAACCATTTGATTTTGTTAACATGATGAACTTTCATCTTTTTCGAACATATATGGATACTGTTAAATGTATTTTTTTTTCTAAACAATTTATATCACATTTTTCCAGAAAAGATCTCTTAGCGATGTTCTTCCTTTTTATCAGTTAGATTGATTAATTGGTGTTTAACATCAAACATCAGATACCATATTACAAGTATTTTTTTCTACAAATTTTTTAATAATTTATACACGTTTTAAAAAAAGTCGCAAGTTAGGATAATTTATAAAACCAAAGCATTTAGGGCTCACGCTGGGTCAAAATTATAGGGAGAAGTCACTTCTCTTTTGTTGGTTGACAGGGAGAAGTGAGGATAGAACAGGGAGAAGTGGGTGGACAACAGGGAGAAGTTGCATTATATGTCGCGAAAGCGTCCTGCTTTCTTAGTTTTTTTTTTTAAACAAGTGTTGGCATTTGCATTCTTATTGTTATATGTTTTTTTATCAGTTTAATTTATTGAGGATAAAGTATCAAAGATTTGATTGACTATTCAGTATACTTATTTCACAAATTTTCATAAATACATGTATTAAATATAACAATAATAAAAGAATAAACTGTCACAGACAGTTCATTAAAATAAATGTTTCTTTGTCATTGGTATACGAATTGATTGAATTATAATGAAGTACTATAAGAACTAGTAGTAGAAAATTACATCATTGTGATACATATTATATTATGTAAAATGGTAAAATTCACTATTAAAAGTATTTTAAAATATTTTTTACTTAAATTTGTTTAAAGTAACTGCCAAAATACTTTTTTACTACGTCATTGCAATACTCATTTCCTTCCTATCAGCGTAGTACATTTGCAATCTCCGGTACCAAATTCATATCCGCTCTGGAAAGTTTAATATTTTTTGCACTGAACTGGTTTTCGGTTGTATTTTAAACCTAAGCTTTATATACTTAATACAAATTAAACGGGTACCAGTTGACTTTGTGGCGCGTAAACATAATAAACATGATGCGGTATCAAAACTACGATGACTCTTACCAAAATGGGAATAAAATTTTAAAGGCGACATTAGGCGATTCTACAAAATGATAGGGCGACTTCACTTCACTTTGGAAGATGATCGAGGGCGAAGTGGGACCACGATAAAGCGACTTCTTCGCCCGAGTCTCCCTCCAACGCGAGCCCTGGCATTGTTACTAAGAAATTTAATACCTTAAAAGGATTTAATTTTGTATTTTAAAACATCCTTGGAAAAACCTAAAGACTTTTTGTTTGATTTGCATTTTAATATGTGAGACAACTGTATATTAATTTATTTTGCTCTTATGATTTAAGAAATAGATTATTGCGAGCGGGCTTTATGGGAATTAGAACATGGTCAGACCTTATATTTGTCAATATTTTTTACCGAGCGATAGCGAGGTATAAAATGAAGACAAATATAAGGTCTGACCATGTTCTAATTCCCATAAAGCCCGCTCGCAATAATCTATTTTGATTCTAATATGTCTAACAAATGTTTTAAAATTTCGAAGCGGTTCTAAGAGGACGCTTTCAGTGGTAATATTGTTTTTTTAAACTAATACGATATATCACAAAACAGTATGTTAAAGCAAATAAAATTGACATAAACATATTTTCTCGTCATTTTATTGAATGTACGTACCTTTTAAACAAAAATATTGAAAAATCTTAACGAAATTGCATCGTTCCAGTTTGAAATTTTCAGTTCAGCGTAATATGACGTCGGAATTCTAATTGTGACGTCATATTAATTCAAATGTAGAATTGTTAAAAAATAATGTATCGTGAGTAGTTTAAATCATATAAATCTCAGAATTCAGACTAAAAATAACTAAATTATTAACAATAATGATAATTATGGATAACACATAACAAACGGCATTTGTAAGTCAGTTTTTACATTTACACTAAACACGCAGTTTACGCATGTGCGAACTAAACTTATTGGAATTTTGACACGGCTTTGTTTACATAGCTAAAGCAGGACGTCATATTAGAATCCTTAGTTATTTTTAGTTGATTACTGGCCATAAGAGCTATATACATTAGTTAGTGCTGGTTGATAGATATTCTTCAGTAAATGGGCAATTTCTGGTACAGACAAGTTCAGATGCACTCAATCTGTACTCTTGTAATCATGAAATAAGAACATTGTTATGGTTACATATTTTACATTCTTGTTTCTGGCTTTCTGATTGGATTTCAGAGACAATGGAGTCAAATACAAATGAAAATTCTATAATATCTTGATATAAAAGTTACTGGTTTATGCATGCTCTTTTGGGACATCCTGCATGATCTTCCACTTGTAATTTTTTAGATCTTTTTGCACTCCACTCACAAAAAGACACATAATTTCTATCACTCGTGAAAGATCACCTGGTCTTTCCCAAACTAGAGGCTCCCAGGAGCCTGTAATCGCTCACCTGGAATCCAAATGACTTAAACTATATTAAAATTTTTGAAATTAACAGTTTCAGTCTAGTTGTTATAGCTTTTAAGTTACTGTGCAAAAACTAAACATTTCTTCAAAAAATTTGTTAAATACAATAACTCCTATAAGGTGCCATCCACAATTTCTGAAAATTAAATGGTTTTTAGGCATTGTCCTTTAGGGTACTTTAGAAATTTACAGTTTTACTCTACTAATAGGTGTGTTATAGACTAATTTATAATTAAAAAACTGTTCATATGTCCAAATTCATAATGAAAGGGCAATAACTCCTATAAAGAGTCATCTTGCAATTTTTGGACTAAGCAATCATTTGTAGGGCTTCTATTGCTGATCATTTGTGCAATTTACAGTTTTAATCTAGCTACTATAGTTTTCAAGTTACAGGACAAAAATGGAAAATTTCTTAACAAAATTGTCATTTAAGGGCAATAACCCCTATAAGGAGTCATCTGACAATTTCAGACCAATTAAATGAATTGTAGGGCTTTTTTGCTGATCATTTTTGCAATTTATTATTTCACTCTAGCTGCTATGGTTTTTAAGTTACAGGACAAAAACGGAAAATTTCATAAAAAATTGCAATTTAAGGGCAATAACTCCTATAAGGAGTCATCTGACAATTTCAGACCAATCAAGTGAATTGTAGGGTCTTTATTGCTGATCATTTGTGCAATTAACAGTTTCAATCTAGCTGCTATAGTTTTCAAGTTACAGGACAAAAACGGAAAATTTCATAAAAAATTGCCATTTAAGGGCAATAACTCCTATAAGGAGTCATCTGACAATTTCAGACTAATACAGTGAATTGTAGGGCTTGTATTGTTGATCATTTTTGCTGTT
Organism: Limnoperna fortunei; assembly: GCA_944474755.1. NCBI lineage: Eukaryota > Metazoa > Mollusca > Bivalvia > Mytilida > Modiolidae > Limnoperna > Limnoperna fortunei. The sequence goes on along the minus strand of OX104116.1, from coordinate 44,536,065 downwards.
TACAGTTTTACTCTAGCTGTTATAGTTTTAAAGTTACAGGACAAAAACGGAAAATTTCATAAAAAATTACCATTTAAGGGCAATAACTCATATAAGGAGTCATCTGACAATTTCAGACCAATCAAGTGAATTGTAGGGTCTTTATTGCTGATCATTTGTGCAATTTACAGTTTCAATCTAGCTGCTATAGTTTTCAAGTTACAGGACAAAAACGGAAAATTTCATAAAAAAATTGCCATTTAAGGGCAATAACTCCTATAAGGAGTCATCTGACAATTTCAGACTAATACAGTGAATTGTAGGGCTTGTATTGTTGATCATTTTTGCTATTTACAGTTTTACTCTAGCTGTTATAGTTTTAAAGTTACAGGACAAAAACGGAAAATTTCATAAAAAATTACCATTTAAGGGCAATAACTCATATAAGGAGTCATCTGACAATTTCAGACCAATCAAGTGAATTGTAGAGTCTTTATTGCTGATCATTTGTGCAATTTACAGTTTCAATCTAGCTGCTATAGTTTTCAAGTTACAGGACAAAAACGGAAAATTTCATAAAAAATTGCCATTTAAGGGCAATAACTCCTATAAGGAGTCATCTGACAATTTCAGACTAATACAGTGAATTGTAGGGCTTGTATTGTTGATCATTTTTGCTATTTACAGTTTTACTCTAGCTGTTATAGTTTTAAAGTTACAGGACAAAAACGGAAAATTTCATAAAAAATTACCATTAAAGGGCAATAACTCATATAAAGAGTCATCTGACAATTTCAGACCAATCAAGTGAATTGTAGGGCTTTTATTGCTGATCATTTTTGCCATTTACAGTTTCACTCTACCTCGTATATTTTTCAGGTTATATTGTAAATACCAAAAATTTTGTCAAAAATCGTCAAAAAAGGGCAATAACTCCTACAAGAAGCCAATACACAACTTCGCACTAATAGCAAAAATTGTAGAACTTAATGTGCTGATCAACAGTTTTCTCTATAGCTATTATAGTTTTTTAGATAATGATCAAAAACCTGTGTTGACCCCCATGTTCTATTTTTAGTAACAGCGGCCATATTTGTCTGTTGATCAACACCCTGGGTACAAACTTGAAACTAGGAACCCTAAGGATGATTGTGGTCAAGTTTGAAAAAAATTGGCCCAGTGGTTTCAGAGGAGAAGATTTTTGAAAAAGTTTACGACGGACGACAGACGACGGACGACAGACGACGGACGCCAAGTGATAGCAATAGCTCACATGGACCTTCGGTCCAGGTGAGCTAAAAACATATGAAAGAACCTATTAGTCTTTATCTTGTGGAACATCCTACAATAGTAAAAATTTTTGTCAGCACTAAGTAGCAGGACTGGAATTCAAACCTTGAAAATGGCACAAAAACTGGTCCAACTTAACACATGGACAGAGATTTCAATATCAATGTATGTAATTGTAGCTATCACCATTTGCTTAGCCATTTTGAATTAAATGGGAATTAAAAATATTTATCCCTGAGAACATCGCACTGTCATAAATCTCCTTTGACCTCATTGGCATCACTATTGGGATTGTCAATTTTGTTCTCCATTTTTACATCTTGATGAGTATTGTCCTGTCTGATACTATTAACAGAATTCACTGTTTTAATATGAGCGTCTGTTTTGTTTACTTCTGATGATAAAGAATTGTACACGATTTCATCAACAACAGTGTCAATTTGTATGTTTGGTGGAATCTGAATTGCTGGTGTTTTTGGTGGCACCTCAAACGGAGGCCCTGGTCTAATTGTCAAACCATATGGATTGTCATCGTTTTCAGTATTTACTGGCATATCAGAATCTCCATTATGCAATAAACTTCTAGATTTTCCTGTAAAAAATACAAAAGGTTATTTTGGGTGAAAGTTCAAGATACAAATTTGTTTGAAAGGTATATACATGCATGAATATAATAATAAATGTACATGAACTGAACTGAACTGTTTTCAACTCAAACAGATATGATACTTTATTAATTAAATATATAAACTTTTGGTACTACCTACTGACGCAAGTAAGCATTGCATTCGGTATTACGTCAAATGTATAAATTAAACCTTAATTTGAAAGTGCCTTACATGCATATATTTAAATAGAAAATATTTGAGCAAAGTGATAACATTATAGCATAAGGCAATGTCTATAAAAAAAATCAATTTGTTTTTTAAACAAAAAATGAGAATATATTAGAATGTTAAAGGGTAAATAATCAAACTCAATGTACATACACATTTACATTAAAAAAATCGGAATAGAATTTAATAAAAAAAAATTACCTGGAATTGGGATATTCCGTACTTCTGACAGGGGGTCACCCTTGAATGGATTGAAGTTTGGAACAATGAGAAAAGCAAAGGATAACAGCAACACCTGAAAAAAAGGAAACGTAAATTAACACAAATTACACATTTTACTTTATACATGTAGAGCTAAATTAATTTTTAAAATTAAAAAAAGATCTGTAAAATTTTTGTTTATCATGCTGATGCTAGCGGTCCTATCTATTTTAACTTCACTTCATCATCACATACTCATGCAATTTTATACAAGTTGAGTTCTAAAATAATTTTAAATAAACAGTTGCAACATGAGTGCATAATATATGCCTGTATTAAGATAAGGACAAGAGCTATACACTTCATGGATGAATAATTCTGTTAGCACTAGCGAGATGTTATCACATCTATCAATATTAATACTGTCGCAAAATTTCAAAAAAAAATTATAGAAGTTTTTTTAGCTTGAGTTTGAAAAATCATTCAGTCCTATTAATCTGTAACCAAAAATCAAAATTTTACCAAAAAGGGAAGGAAGCCCACATCTTTCAAAATAAACAATTACCCAAATCTCAGAGAACATTTTAAAAATAAACAATTCTCCAAATCTTTGAGAAAACTGTTAGAAATGTTTTTAATTTGAGTAAATTTTATGTACAGTTTATTTACTGGGTATACAAATAAATACATACCATTACGCATGTTGATGTCTGGGGTTTGGTTGTTTTTGATACTATGTATGTTTGAAGTTTCTTTAATTGCTGCATAAGAGTCCTGATAAAAGAAAAAAACCTGAGTGTGCTACATGCATGGTTCATACATCTTTTTTGTCTCAAAATTCCATGACTTTCAAGTGACCTGTGACGATTTTTCAGGTCTAATTCAAGCGTGACAGTGTATACATGTACATGATCTAACAGTAATGTTTGTTATTCAAATGACAGTGAAAATTATTTTTATATGTTTCAATATACAGTTATATTACATATGAAGTGTTATAATTCTAGCAAATCCAAACACGAAACAGCTACTAAGAGAACCAATTACTCCTTTTTATTTGTTTTAATGATGTTTAATATCACTTCCAGCAATTTTTCAGCTATATCATGGAGGTATTCTTAAACAACTTGGCCAGAGACCCCCATAATATATTGTTTATATTCATTGCACTATCCAGAATACCCATTTTTACAGGTACGGCTCCAAAGTATACAATTCACAATTTCAATTGCGAAAAAAGAGTGTTAAAATTCATTAGGCATTGTAGAAATATCAGCTGAAGAGCAGAGAAAGATAAAAAACACAATGTAGTGGGTGTTAAGATGAAAAATATAAAGGTAATTGCAATTTCAGATGTAGTTTTCATTTGTAGTATACAAATTTAGGCCTTTTAATTCAGTCAATATACTTTATTTGGACTTGAAGAAAGATATTGACCTACGACTTAGTTGTTGGTCAATATCATTATACAAGGACCATATAAACATGTTTTGATTATATTAATTCAATAATAAGTGTACATGTATATTACTTACTGATTCTGTTGTTCTAATCCATCACATTTTTTCTTTAATTGAGCATTTTCTGTGGTACACATTTTAACACGTTGTTCTAGCCCCTCGACATAAGTCATTTTTCTTTTTCTGCTTTCTTTGGCAGATATCTGAAGAAAAAATACAAATCTAAAGCTAAAAAGTTAAAAACATTTAATATAATGTTTGCATTTGTTCAATATACCAAAGTATTTTAATTTAAAATTTAATATAACTTTAAAATACTTTAAAGCTAAAAATTTAATAAGATGTTATGGTTAGTGGTGGTAAAAAGGAATGATAATCTTAGTCACAAGTGGTGTGAAAACATTTTTAAATTTTACTTGATGGCCATGCTGCATACAAATTTTTTAAAACCAGTCCACTTTTCCCTTGAACAACCCATGTAAACCACAAACAAAGGTAAGTTATTGTGGGAGTCTCACTGTGGGCAGGTGTACTCGACTCTAATCTTAATTGACAATGATTGATAGTTTTCCTACCTTATTTCTAATTTTTCTTCTAACAGCTTTGAGTATCCTCTCCTCTTCTTTTGTAAGTGGCATGTCTGTAGGTAGAACAACTCCTTCTTTGGCCAATAATTCTTGTTCTTCATCTGTCAGTCTTAATTCTGGAATCTATAACAGACACAAATTTTGTTTAATGTATATTAGATATTAATATACATATTACTTCTACTCACCAATGATAATTATAATCACATAGAAAAAAGATAGTACAACAGCCCTGAATGAAAATTGCGACTGATTAACTTTGTTTTAAAATTTAAGTTCTTTCAAAGTGTATAAACATATTTTAGTTTATTTTAATCATAATGGGCATTGTTTTTTTATAAATATGTAAGCCTAAAAGAATATACTTGTTTATTCTGTACAATTATGTCACCAGTACAATGCATGCTTCTGAGCAGATACTTATACAGCGAGACCGACATTTATACCAATCACATATCTATTCTCCCATATAGCACACGACCATCATATTGATTTACCTTTGATGTTGATGTAGATATATCTTTCATGGTAAATGGCAATGTATCTGTATTTGATGAGGAGACTTTGATGACACGGATGATTTTGTTGGCGTCAGAGGTTGCTGTTGTACTGGTCACTTCATCAAGAGATGTATCCGTACCTAACATTGTAGAAGAAGACAATATCAAGCATGTCTGTAGTTGGTTTTTATTTTTCTTGTTTTGAGTATTAAATATGTGTAGGCAGATACATACATGTAGTCATCCTAACATAAACAAAATTGCTTCCATGTATAATATATAAATCATATGTTAAATTTTACTAAGATTCTGAATCATTTTTTAAAGTAATCCAATTCATATGAGAAATGCCAGTAACAATACTATTTTGAAAATAAAATTATAAAAACCATCTTTTTATTTACTGTATATGATCTCAAATACATATTGGGTGTAATTATTCTTTTTATTGTAATACTCAAGGCCATCAGTTGGCAGAAACTTTTGTCTTTATTTATTGTACAGTTGCACAATCCTCTAGAATTGTATATACATATACATCTTGCACTGACATGTACGTACATCTGGTTGGTATATTCATTTCTTAATTAATATAATAATGTAAACATGTTTTTATTATTAAATGCAAATAAATATACTAGTACATGTAGTAGAAGGACTACATGTACAATATGTACATATAATTTCAATAGAATTAACTAACCAAAACTTAACGATGTATCCTGGCTTAATGAATTGGTACTGCAAATTTCTCTTAGGATTTCCTCATCAGTTATAATACCATCTTCTATAGAGGCTGAAGTATCGATACCAACAATATTAATGTCCTTCATATCAAAATCAGCAAATGAAAGTGCACTGATTTGGTCATTAGAATTAACTGGACTTAGTTCTGCATTAACATCCATAATGTCTGGGACTAAATTAGACTGACTTTTGGGTGACTCGGATAAAACTCCAGATCTTGGACTGTGCTGCTGATCTGTTGACCTTGGACTGTACTGTTGGTCAGAGGACACACTCTGTGGTGAATAGGCATGACCACTTGAGCTCATTGAAACACCACTGTCACTGTTTGCTGGAGACTTTTGTGCAAAATAATCATGGTCAGTATATATTTCTTTTTTAGGTTCCAAATCTGTTGCATCTACATGATCTAAGAAATCAAAGTTACTAATGTCTGCAGCACTTAAGGCATTCTCCAGCAGATCACCATGGCCAGAAAACAAGTCCAGGTCAGACTAAAAAAAATAAACATTTTACATCAAAACTTCATTTGGGTACTAGCTAGTACATCATACTAGTATCATGATATTTAATAACTACACAAGTGGAAAGCACATGATGCATATAGTAAATTTTCCTACAGTGGAGACAGCTGAAACTTTAGTCACTATAGGCAGGGACAGTCTATACTAACGGGACATGTCACTGGCGTTTACGGCAAAATTTCTAGGACACGAACGCAGAGCCAGCACTTCGGTCGGAAATTTTCGTATCTATACACGAGCCACATACGCCTAGCTTTAGTTTCGAACTTTGTTAAAATGTAATCATGTTCGATACGGTATGATATGATTTCCGTTTTTTTAAATACATTATTTACGATTCTCTAGTGTTTTTCCGTGCGTTTATCTATATTATACAATAAAAAATGTTCATGTCAGATCCGATTATTATAATTATAAATTTTATAAATTTTTATTCACCTTAATCGTGTAATTAAGCTAAAACTTTCCCAATTAACATTTTATTGAATTTCTCTTCAGCTTTTAATGTGTTCATACATATATCTTTAATTACTTTATTTGTAAGGTAAAAAGAATACAATTCTTTGATAATGATAAGGAAAAAGAAAATTAACAAAAACACAAGCCACTCTGTATAATTATTAACCTGTCAGGTAAACACAGTAGAAATTACAGGATGATATTGCAAACAGTAATTAACTAATTATATAATCAACTAATTAATAAAATTTTCTGTCTGTCTCACACCATGTGGTGCAACCAAGGCAATATGTATAATTATAAACCTGTCAGGTAAACACAGTAGGAATTACAGGATGTTATAACAGTAATAAACTTATTAAAAAATTTGTCTGTCTGTGTTAGGTGACGTGACTTCTTTCGAGAAGGCATCTGAAACAACAAAATTATTAATAATTAATATTAGATATGTACACGGTGGATATGCACAGGAGTATCTATAAATTCATAAAAACCAACTAAGGTAAGTTGTGATCACACAAAGGGTGAAAAGTTATTACATGTACAAGTGGGTGTATATAGCCAAGATGGGGACCGGTGTTCCAAAATATTAACAAATTTCCAATCATCCAAATTCATGCAAAAAACACATAAAACCTACTTTAAGCAGTCTATTACACAGGAGTATCTATAAATTTTCATAAAAACCAAGGTTTGTTGTGATCACACAAAAGGGTGATGAAGTTATCCCATTCACAAATGGGTGTATGGTTGGTGTATGTAGCCAAGATGGTGACCGGTGTTCCAAAATATAAACAAATTTCCAAGCACCCAAATTCATGCAAAAAAACACATAAAACCTACTGTAAGCAGTCTACTACACAGGAGTATCTATAAATTTTCATTAAAACCAAGGTTTGTTGTGATCACACAAAAGGGTGATGAAGTTATCCCATTCACAAATGGGTGTATGGTTGGTGTATGTAGCCAAGATGGGGACCGGTGTTCCAAAATATACACAAATTTCCAATCATCCAAATTCATGCAAAAACACATAAAACCTACTTTAAGCAGTCTATTACACAGGAGTTTTTTTTAAATTTTCATAAAAACCAAGGTTTGTTGTGATCACACAAAAGGGTGATGAAGTTATCCCATTCACAAATGGGGTTGACTGAAGGAAAAAACCGCTACGATATTACGCACATGTTAGACAACATTTTCGTATTGTTTTCTGGCTAAATGTGGAATGACAATTTGTAATTTAACGAAATCATAATTCATAAGTGAATAATAAACTATAAAAATAAATACTTACTATTATTGTACTATATTTTCGTGAAATAACCAATTTCGAGAGAGAAAAAATTCCAATCACACTTACAATAAAATTGCGGAATCTTAATTCCGGAAACGGAACGGAGCGGATACGTCAAATTTCAGCCGTGGCACAGAAATATCGAACTGTAATATAGGTTTAATTAGGAGTGACATGTCCCGTTAGTATAGACTGTCCCTGCTATAGGTAGCAATATTTGCATACATGTAGAAACAAATCAATAGAAAATATTAAAAATTAAAAATGAAATGACTGCAGTACAGGTATCTTATACTTACCCGGATTCCTGCATATATACTAGTACTAGTATCTGGTCACCAACTTAACACAGTATAAAATGTACAAGTATGTAGCAAACATGAGGACATAAAACTACAGGTATACAGGTACATTTGAATTGCTATAGACCACATTATGACAACATACTAGTAACATTGTATATTTACAAAAATGCATAAACACTAAAATATATTCATGTAAATTCTAGTTTTACAAAATTACACTTGTAACCTATAAAAATTAAGCACCTCATTAAGCACATTCCAGTCATTGCTAACATTATCCTCTTCAGAGTCAGAATTCTTGAACTCAAGAAATTTTGTGTCAAATATTGTATCATTATCAAGAAATGGAAATGGCACAGCATCGAATAAATCAACATCATCACAAGCTAATACATCCATGTCCATGTTTATGTGGTCATTCAATGATTACATGTGACAACATGGATTTGACTATGTGGATATTCTATCTATTTTTAGATTGATGTGTCAACACTTATAGTTGCATCAGTCCAAGATTAACAGACTGCGCAACAGATGCTGAAGATAATCGATACACCACATGATACTTACAAAGTCCAATGGTGTAACTTGGTTGCAAACTTCTTTCGAAAGGACACCGTCCTGGTCATCAAATAAAAGGTCCAACACCTGAATATTGGCGTCAACTGCCATTTAATTTAATTGTGTTAGATCATCACATCTAAAAATAGAAACTGCCAGAATACTGAAAATGACGTGTAGCAAATTTCGTCAACTCGTTGTTAGGGGATTTCCGAATTATGTTGTTTTACTTCAACAAGGAGTACACGTATATTTAGACTTTTAGATAATATACCGAATATACAGTTTTAATCCTTTGTTTAAATTATTTTGTTAACAGTAAAATTGTATTTCCTTCTCTTGTGGAATTTCAACACAAACATATGACGTGGAAGCGGAAGTAAACACACTTTTCGGGACACCTTTGGAGTTTTTTCCAAAAGTTAATTTCCCGCAAAATATTAAAGTATTTTATAGTAATATATGCTCCGTATAGTTTTCTCTCTTCTTTTGAAGAAAATACATTTTCGCTACACATAGAATCCGTCACTTAATTGGTTTTAGTGCATTGAAGCTTTGTTTAAAAAAACAAACAAAGAAACAAAAACAAAAAAAAATCAAAAGCGACAACAGTGCTGAGGCCAAATGAAACATATAAACCAATCATATTTATAAGTGGGTAGTGGTCCAAGATGGAATTAAAGCCAATTTGTGAAAACCATACTAGAGAGCCAGGGGGAGATCAATGATTAATAAGTTGTTTTCCGATGACAGTTGAGGGAAAACAATGGGAAAAGTTCTAAAAGGCACATGATATATGAAGTATAATATGACACTGGGACTAGTATAACTAATTTATTGATTTATAGGTTCCTGTATGACAGGTACGTTTATACGCTTTAAGAAAATTATAACATAAATTTAACTGAAAACAGGACAATTATACATATTTGCAATTCCTTATTTGAAGCAGGTTCATTATAAATATTATCTCTGTCACAGGTGAGGCTAAAGTTTGACATAACTGGCTGCGTGGTTAAATAAGCACACATTTAGAGATTGTGCTTTACTACAACATTGTCAACATTGACTTCAAATTAGAACAAATCAAATACATGTACAAATGAATGAATCAAACGATGCATGGAAATGTATAGAAATTCAGTTGTCACTCGCAGACCTTTTAAATCTGTCGCAATAAGGAACCGGTCATTATTTATCTCCAGGGGGGGCCGGCAAAAAAGTAGGGGGGGTCATCAAAATTTAGCTGACTATTAGAGGGTGGGTCCTCACTATTTACCTGACTATTAGAGGGTGGGTCGTGATTTTTTAATATAATATTTTCAACTATTAAAAAAAATTATCTAGCCTAGCTCGCTTCGCTCGGCATGTACAGAACAAAATTTTATTAATGATCTGAATTTCACAGAAATGAAATCTGGTAATAGTGAGATGGGTATGGTGGGGTGTAATTTTCAATAAACAATTTCTCAGGAACTATTAATGGAAAGGTTCTGAAATTTTGTATGCAGATTCCAGTGGGTTGTCCAAATATGGTACTTTCTTTTATACAACATATTGATATAAAGTTGTATATTCTCGTATGATATGTGTACTCCAATTCTGTTTTAGAATTTGAAAGTAAATCAGAAGTTAAAGCATCATTATTTTATTTGTCTTCATGCTATGTATGCTTGTACAACATTTTGATTGAACAAATATTAATACCTATAAAGGTCATGAAGATGTATACTGGAAAAGTAATAAAGGTCAATATATTTATCATATTTACAGTTTATGTTCATTTCTGTCAAACAGACAAAAGTTTTAATTCAAATAGCCTCCACCAATGCACATGAAAAAGTCAACTTTACCATAGTGGTATGACATAGGGATAAATTTAGTATTCTGTTTGTATACATTTCAAGGCAAACAACAAAGGCATCCTAGAGGAGGGGGGGTCAGACTTTTTATGGCACTTCTAAGAGGGGGGGGGGGGTAAGATTTTTTATGGCATTTCTAAGAGGGGGGGTCAGTAATATTTTATCATTTAAAAATTACAATTTGCCGGCCCCCCCCCCCCTGGAGATAAATGATGACCGGTCCCTAAACAAAACAAAAAAGTTTATATCAAAACACTTTCTTTCTATTTGTACGCTTAAAAACAAGCATAGGAATCTGGAGGGGGTAGCTAGCTTAAAATGACGTGTAGGCAGTATATTATGATCGACGTAGAAAGTGTAGCTTCGCGAGCCTAACCACCTCGTCTCCTCGCAAGAGGTGGTTTGACGACAGGGGACTCTGGAAGCTATTAAATATCCCAATAAGTCCCTGATATTAAGAACGCCGAATTCTACGTTTTTTGCGTACGGGCTGCTACGCCCTTGACCACACGTCATTTTACGCAACGAGTAACACGTGTAATCAGAAACCGCGATACAAAGCATATACTATGAGTATGATAATTAAGTTAAATATATTAATTAGATTAATTTCAAGACAATCATGTTATGCTTAAGAAAATACTCAGAGACAACGAAATAGTGGGAAATGTAATATCAGTCATTGTACAAATTATCATGTACGAAAATTTTTTAACTGATTGGAACAACAAACCAAGTATGCTGATCGACGTCACGTGATCGACGTCGATATTCAGCATGTTTCAAATTCAAGTAATTCAAAGTTACACAGAAACAATTTGCACAACTTGATGAATTTATCTCGTATATGTCATAGACATGATAAGAACTTCTTTTACATGAACAAAATAGTCCGATAATCTTCTGACGTCCAACGCTTTTTTAGTTTGTGATGGGAGCCCACGTCAGCGTATTCTCGGGCTAGTACTATGAGATAGTTGAACCAGGGACAGTCTATACTGTTAGTATAGACTGTCCCTGGTTGAACAGTGTAAAAATAGAAAAAAGAAAAAGCTTAAAATTTAGAGAATATTTAGAAAATAATTTTATGATAAAAGTATTTTTCCTAGTATAACTTTTTATTTATAATAGACTTTAATTTTAATTTTAGATACAGAAAGTCATTTTCAAGAACCCCATACCAGAGAAAAAAAACACTTCTTGAGAAGTATAATTGACAGATTAACAGATTATTTAAACAGATTTGCAATACAAATATTAATTTGAATTTTACTTCAAACTTAGGTGTATTTAATTTTAGGAATTATTTTTTTTTAGGAATTCTGTGGACTGATTGGCACCATAGCCAACAATGATAAATGCCGAAAAAAGCTTAAGTTTCTTATTTTTATTTTTTATATTTGTTATTGTTGACATATTGAATTATATATAATGCTTATATTTATTGAAGGATTAAAAAATTAAACTTTTTTATTTACGGAAAATAAGTTAGATCAGAAAAAGCAAAAGAGTCAAAGGCAACTGTTTTCATAATATTTTAGTTGTCATTACATTATAAAATAACGTCTAACACGCGTTAAGCAGCTGGGGCCGTGTCAACGAAAGTATCCGACGATATGGCCTAAGATACGTCTTATGGTAATACATAGGATGATCTTAGGACATGTCTTAGGACATTCCAAAGATCTTAAGGTGTAACGAAATGTTAGATATATCATAGGATACCCCTACTAATTATTATCTTAGGTTCATCTTTAGATTGATTGATTGAATTTTTTACTTTACATCCAACGAGTAGTATTGAAGTTATATTCAGGACGAGAACATGTTCAATTAATCAACGGGGAAAAGGGGTGGGATTGGACACGGGAAACACAATTTAGACTGCTAATAGAAAAGTTCGGAGTTTTGAGGAAGGGGCGGATAATCATTTAGCCTTGTGTAGCGGCTACAATGAGCCTACTCTTTTTCGAAATCTATAATAGGGGTCTTTATTGTGAAGGAGCGTGGCACTCTACAAACACGTCACCCACTACGGTCTGCGGCCAGGCCTTTCGTATTGTGACCTTACAACCCCCCACCCCCAACGAGATCTCATCTATCCGCCACCCGGAGACGCGCTACTCTTTGGATCGAGCACTGGGAACCCTCCCAGTATGTTCCCGGGGATATATAGAAACAAGCATGCTCTTGCATGTTAACATACACGCTTCATTTTAATAAATCTATGTTTTCAAGTAAGGAAATCAAACTTCTTTTAAACCTGAACTATTCTATTTTTGTTAACTTTATCTTTTAACCGGCGTTTTCATCCGGCGATTAATTTTTTGTACAAGTAAGTTTATTTTCATTCATAACTTTTAATCAAAATTCATGTGTTACATCTTATATATCAGAACCAATAGGACCTATTGATGAGGCTCGGTAATGAATTTGCCCGATTCCTACATGTATTTATTAGCTTGATTGATTTGGATAAGGTAATATTCACTGAAATAACAGCAAAACTGCCAATACATGTATGATATATTTAGCTGACCAGTCCAATACGGATTTGCAGACTAGTTCAACATCGGTATTGGTCTGATTTGACTTGTATTGGCCTGGTTGCTTTGGCATAGTTAATTTATATTTATATCATTACGTGGTGATTTCAGGGGGCTCGGTGGCCAATTGGTTAAGGTAGTTTGTCTACTATTGATCACGTTGTCTGTCAACACTGAGATTGTGGGTTCAAGTCTCACTTCGGGCAGGATGCGCTCAATTCCAATCTTAATTGACAAGGATTGCCAGTTTTCCTACCGCAGGTATGGGGGTTTTCTCCGGGTACTCCGGCTTCCTCCCCCAATAAAAACTGGACGCCATGATATGACATGAGTTTAGCTGAAAAATTGCTGAAAGTGGCGTTAAACACCATCAAACAAACAAACAAAACATAAATTTATAAACGAAGTGGCTAATTGGTAAGGACACGTCAGTCGTCTTATTGTGATCATCAGCATTTCAGCATTGAGGATGCGAGTTAGTTTAACTTTGGATATGACAACGAATGCCAGTTGTTTGGTGTTTTGACTGGTTACTCCGGATTCTCTTTAATAAAAGTTAGACGCCATTAAATAGATGAAAAATTTATGAAAGTTGCGTAAAATAATATTCAAAACAAAAAACAGACTCCGATGTCACTACAACGGAATGGTCAGAGATTCAACCGTCGCCTACTATAGATACCAGTGATGGAAACGCCTCTCTTTCGACGTCGGTCGCGAAGGACCATTAGACGTCACAGTGTATCTTAGTACAAATGTTGAAGTCATGGACGAGAATACAATGGTAAACTTTTGGATTGAATTAGGGGACGAAGTATTATCAGAAGATGATCTATTGGACATTCTATTTACGTACAAAATAACAGACCTGAGGATCAGACAGAAAGTGTCAGCTGTTAAATGCAAGAAGGAAAGGGAAAAGGTAAATATACAATGTCTTATAATAAGCTCCAAGTTATGTGCAAAGATCCTCTTAAGATGTATTATAACCGCTGTAGACAGCAATGCCATCCCAATGTGTTTAAATAACAGATTAAATTATTTAACACCTTTTACCTCTGAAGATGTGTACATATTTATTCTCTACAGCAAAGCTTATGTACTGTACATTCTGGTTAAGTGAAACACAGAAAATAGTACTATAATAGGACAGTAACAAAAGCAGCCATCTGTAAAATAGTCCGAGAATTCTCTGACGTCTAATGCTTTTTGAGACTGTGATGGAAGCCCACATTAGAGTATTCTCGGAATACTATGAGATAGTAGTTATACAGTGTATAAAAAGTACAATCTACAGAATGTCATGTAAACAAAAAACATTTGTATTATAGGTAATTACCTGTGACTAGTATCGAATTATATGGTTGGTTTTTCTTTTAACTTTAATTTTAGATGCATGCAGTCATTTTCAAGAACCCCATGCCGGAGAAAAAGAAACACTTCTTGAGAAGAATAATTGACAGAGTAACAGATTACTTAAACAGGTTTGCTATACAAATATTATAAGTTTGGAATTTCAATTTTCACTTAGGTGTAATTAATTTGAGGAATTAATTTTTTCATAATTCTGTGGACTGTTTGGCACCACATTCAACAATGATAAATACCGAAAAATACCGAGCTTTATCTTTCTTGTATCCCGAATTCGATATTTGTTGTTGTTGATATATTTAATTATATATAATGCTTATTAATTGAATGAATGACAAATTTAACCTTTTTATTTACAGAAAAAAGGTAGCTCAGGAAAAACAAAAAAGATTTAGATAATTCAAAGGTAACTTAATTCATAATATTTTAACTGTCATTAAAATAAGTCGCATGTCTGACACATGTTAAGCAGTTGAGGCCATTGTCAACGAAAGTATTCTAAGACATGTCCTAAGATACGTCTTATGGTAATAAATAAGATGATCTTAGGATATGTCTTAGAACTGGCAAAAGATCTTAATTAAGGTGCTACGAGGCTAATAAACAAAATTAAGTCCTCAAGACGGCATTAATGTAAATAAAGAATGTAAACACATGAACAAATCTGTTTATTGTATCATATTGCTAGTACTTTCAATGCTTACAAATACGTTTTAATTTCACTATCCCCCCTCAAGGCTTGACTAGCTTGATTAACACTGCAAACTGCTTTGTGAATTGAAATTATTCAGAAATTGTTTTGGGTTACCGCTTTTTTTCTTGGGAGGGGGGTGTTACCTTCATACGACTTGGGACCAAGATAACTCGGAATCACTGACGATGTGATTTTTATCTGCATTTCATTAATTATTTCTTGAAAGGACTATAGTATAACTATACACTGAGATTTGTTTTTACCACAGAGAATACAACATAGAGGACTATATGCACGGATGATAAAAACCATAAAAGGGAATCTAATGGTGGAAGCAAGAAAAACTACCGGACTAACTATACCAATTGAACATCACGGAAATTCATCATTTGAATCGTATAACATTTGTATTATTATTTTCATTTCAATACCTCTGTATATAAAATTTAACCATGCTTTGTCATTTGCGTTTTATGATTATTTTTGACTATCACAGTGACTTTTTATGATATAAAAATTGTGTACATAAATGATTGACTGTTTATTTACGATGCAACGGAAATAAATAACTGTTAATCCATCTGTATTAATTTTCGTATTCAATGTTAATAAAAAGATGATATTTAAACACAGTTTATTTGTTTGAACGGTGTTCAACCCAATTCCTAGCAGGACAAAGCTTGTTGGAAGTATGAAAGCTTATGAAAACAGTGAGTGTAAATGTGTCAAAAGGTGATTAAATTACCGATACTTTTTTTCGGGCGACAAAATATATGTTTGTTAGAATTAGGACTAACGCCATCCTTTCAGCACTTTTTTTAGCTATTTCGTGGAGGTTACTAAGATTTTTTTAATTTGCAATCCTGTCAAATATTGACAAAATATACGACGGCTGCCATAACAGAATACACGGTAGCACTGTCAATATCGAAAGGCTTGAAATGTCTTAAGAAAGATAGAGATCTGTAATAAGAGATCATTTCGCAGTTTAAAATGAAATAGAACTGAAAAAACTTCGATAATCAATGTCCCCAATAATATATTGTGTTGCTTCGAGTAACTCGCATGTGTTGTATGCAAAGCAATTTACTATGTAAATAGTACTATACTCTTCAAAAAAAGAAACGCATAGTGGATTTTTATAAGCGACATTCAAATAAAAATTTAACAATTATACAAATGATATGCACTTAAAATGTTTGTTGTATGCAAAGTAACAGTCATTGCCTGTACAAATACAGTCAATTAATTACAGTTCGAAGTCACTTCCGGTCAACTGAAAGTTAGTAACGTGTGTGACTATCTCAAGGAGCTAGCACTAATTATTGCTAGGTATTTTTCGTCATTCCTCTTGTAACATCTGTCGAAGTTATCCAGGGTATGTGGTGGTGGTGGTTGGCGCTAGCGCACACGTTTGTCCAGTTGGTCCCATAGATTATGTACCATGTCTGGAATGTCCAGACCCTCAATCTGTTGCACCATATGACTCTTCCGCCGATGTAACGCCGTTAAAACTGCTCCAAAATACGGCCAGAGCCGACTTATGATAGTTTGGAAGCTGATTATTCCCAATCCAGGTATCCCGAATGCAGTGCGTTAGTATATGTAATAAATGTTAATCATGCGTTTCTGTGACCGTTTGTTTTCGTAGATGGAATACCCGAATGTACGGATCTTGACGTGCTGTGGTTATGCATGGTTTACCACCTCTTGGACGGTCATTTGTCGTACCGGTCTGTTGGAATCAGACCCATAGGAAATGGTACTCTGGTTCACATTCTCGGTCCGTGCAACCTCACTTTGGGAAATTTCAGCCAGCAGCCGTCCGATGATGATGTTTCTTGTAGCAGTATCCAACAGCGTCATGGCATGACCTTCACACCATGTGTTTTTTTTATAATGTGGCAATATGTCAAATCTGAAGAAAAGATTTAAACCAATTAAAAATTACCTGTACATTTAAAGGGTTCAATTGTCAATTTAATTGTTATAATTGATAATTATTAAAAATTCATTTTAATTAATTAAGACGTAGCTATGCATTTCTTTTTTAAGTATATATAACTTGCATTGCAGACTTCAGACATATTTTGCATGTAGATCAATAAGATAAGATAGGGCTAATTGTTCAAGAACAATTAGAAAGGTCTTTCCCAGATACCTTTATAAAATTAATTTTTCACCTCTTGTTGCGAACTTGACTACATAAGTTACTGGACCATTTTTTAGGCGGAATAGACTGTTTCTGTGGTCCTGAGTAAAAAATACATGGTTGTGAAGGACTTTTTTGGCCGTTGCTAAGGACAAAATGCCACTTCCGGTTGTAAAATGACATATTTCAGTTAAGAACATCATCCTGATTTAAAAAAAATATGGTTGCCAAGGACTTATTGTAATGGTGACCTGGTTGCTGATATGACCTTGACCTGTGACCTTTGAATTTTGGGTCAAATTGAAGGCCTTTACTTTTACAAAAACTGATTAACTAAAATGAGTCAAAAGCCCGAACTCGAAAACGGTTCATTGCACAGTTTCGGACCAATGTATCAAATGAAGACCATGATGAGAGGAGTATTTTTTCCATTTATTGTCTTCTTCTATCTTTTATAGTTTTTGAGTTTTAATGATAACAAGATTAGAGGCCTAAGGTCGATGTCACTTTTGAACTTTGACTTTGACATTTTCTTTAAGGACATGTCACAGGACAATAAATGGTGAAGACCTTTTGTGATTTTGACTTACGGTTTGTGAGTTTTTGTGATAAGCGGTGTCCTTGAAACATTCAAGGTATACCGCTCGCCTTCGCTAGTCAGAAATTTTAGCCAAAATATGTCATAAAGTTGTCCCAAAAATTCCTTAACATTTGTCACTTTTTAGTTTTCTTGTATCTGTTATAGTTCCAGAGATTACGCGATAACAAGGTTTTCAGTGTTTGGGCAGATAACTCCGTAAAGAAAAATGTTTCGATTTCACAGGGTGAATTCCGAATAGACTTTCAGCGCCAAAAACTTGTCGCGAAAGACCAAAATGATATGTCGCGTAGTTTTTAAACAGTTTGGTTTTGAAGTTGGCGGGAAAAAAAGAAAAATAATCCGAACAAAAACAATAAGGTCTTTCCACTGGAAGTGGGAAAGACCTTAATTAAGCTATTGTTAACTGGGTTATTTTGTAGGTCATACGTAAGACAGTTCAGTTGATCCGAACAGGTTAAACCAACTCAATAGTTTCGGTAGAATTGAAAGTTTACAAATTAAGTAGAATTTATATTTGTACATTTCGGAAGAACACGTTTATTAAGTTGAATGTGGAAGATGCCTAGCTATAGTAAATAAGACAATACTGTCTTCATGAATAACCGCAAAAAACTGAGATAAACAAGCACACAAACACGAGAGCAGCATTAAAATCTGGAGAGGGAAAGGACCCTCGCGCTTCGGTAAGCAGTTCCTGCTTACACAATGACATCCGTATTGTTGCTCAGAGTAATTGTCAAAGTATAGTTAACGAACAAGTCGTAAGGGCGAGGTGAAAGAGACATGCTTGTAAAAATAAAAAATATAATAATCATTAACTTCTTTCAGGTTACAATATAAACAGCTGCTATTAAAAAACGAATTTAAAACTGAACCCTTGAATATTCGCATTGACAACATAAGTGACCATTCCAATTTAAATCAGTGACGTCAGATAAAGATCTGTGTTTTGCTTTGAGTATAACTGTTGAAATATATCAAGCAATTGAAATGATGTTAGAACATGTTTTTTGGTTTTATTCTGTTTTGTTTAATTAATTCGTAATGATTACATAATAAATCTATTCATAAATCAAGAAAACGTGAGGTCTGTGTAACAACAATGTAATCGAAACATCTGATTATCACATGTCGAGAAATGGATGTTAGGCGGAAAAGTCTATTATGATAAGATTTTGTAACAATAAGTATTATTGGAAGTGCGTCAGAAGTCAACACTATCAGTTAGGACTTCCTAGAATTACAATCATCCGATGAACTCATGGTCGGCGGAATTGTTGTATTAGTCGCTTCTTCTATTAAAACTCTTTCTTTGAAAAAAAATGCAGCATCGTTTGAATTCATTAAACTATTAAGTTCTAATGACTTTTTCTGAATAGCTTTTTGTAGTTCTCCAATGCGAATCACTGACAGGCAATCGGCGCTTTTCCTCCAAAACCTTTTGACTCTGTCGCCGCCATTTTCCTTTCTGAATACTTTATGTTATTCGGGATCTTCACAGGGGATATGGGTTCATATTCCCTGTCTGTGTTTTATATTCATTGACCCGGAGCGAAGGGAATATATAATACAGGGGTGTTACTAAAACGCGGAAACGGAATGCGGAACGGAAACGGAAAACGGAACTGAAAACGGAAAAATGAATAAAAAGATATTTCGACCTAATAAACATGACTAATATTTTTATATAGGTATGTGATATTAATTGTCATTTCAATAAAACCGCTAGGTAACATCATCAAACAAGTTTGGTGCCATGTTTATGCATGTGTAAACGTATGACTTGTTCATGACTGGAAAGCATAGTAAGTTAGTAATCATATATATTATTAAAATAAATATTGTATTTTCATTTGATGCAAATTCAACCAGGGCATGTTTCGTTGTTGTTTTGAACTTTGACTTAAATGTATTGATCCCGATATCACAAGTTACGACCCGGAAACCAATTTCTATACTCCCCATTTAAGCAGCGATAATGCATTGCCCCTCTGACGAAGGATAGTAATGATTTTTATTGTTTTTGTTGTTTGTTTGTTTGTTTTTGTTTGCTTCTTTTTTGCAGATTTTAAATCATTTGATAAATTGGCATAATACAAAATCATTATCTAAAACTTCAAATCATTGGTAACCTTTATAGTTTTCAAGTTAAAGCATTTACAAAAATTTTTGGACGGACTGGCGAACGGACGGTAAGAAGGAAGAGCGGACAGACAGACATACAGATAAAGTTTAAGGATAGGAACTTGTACAACGTGTACAATTGGTCTTTGAATGAAATAATGTACATGTATGTATGAATATACCAGTACTTACTGTAACCGCCTTATAGCACAGCATAAAATTAACTTTTGGGCAGAATGATACAGCCATGCATGGGACAGGTTAAGCAAATACTACATAAATGCATCACATCATACGTTAACTGTTTTCTCTCATATCAATTGTTATTGATCACTGACGTTGAAAAAAACAATGGAGTCAAGACAACGGGCATACAAAGAAACGCACAAAAAATTAAAGAATAATTGCAATACGCCAAGCAACTGGAGCAAATGGAGAGTGAACTGAGGTGCAATAGATAGGTGACCACTTAATGCTTGTTGCAACACACAATTTGAATTATATGTAGTTTAGAGAGTTCAATTCCTAAAGGTGTATTTCTTTAGAAGGGATATTTTTTACAAAATTTATACAGATATTCTGTAAAATACTATCATGTATGTTATACCTTACAAACTCTTTGAACTTGTCTTGCCACATCTTCAAGGCTGAGTGAAATTGATACCGATGTCCAATATATAAGTTTATATACCAAAAGTTAATCTGACATGTCATAAATCCTAATTTTACTGAACGATTTTTGCTGAAAGGATTATCAGGAACAAACGTTACCGACTAGGTTAAAATCGTACTTGATTAACACCATCTGAGTCTTTAAATCTTTTAAAGAATAATTATCTTCCTTATTGCCTGCGATGCCATAGGTCGAACTGGGGTTTTTGGGTATCATTTTAAAACAAGCTCCGCCTCTGAGCCAAGGTTTTCTTCCAAATTTATTGTTTAATCCCGCCCTCTATTATGATATTAAATAATTAAATCGATCAATAAATAGAGAGTTGTGTGTGTTAGTGTTTTTAACGCCCTTGTCGACGCACCTAAAAATGGGATGACGCGAGATTGTAAGGGGGTTAGAATTTCGGAAAAAGTTGAGGGGGTGAAAGCAAATTCATTTATTGCGGAAAATCTGTACGAAAATTTCAAATTGAATCAGGAAAAGGGATTCCTTTCCACGAACAACATCCCCTTTTAGATCCACCACTGTTTTGGCATGTTTTTTATTCAAAAGCAAATGAAAACTTTTTTTTATTCAACTGGGTTTTTTTCTTGAAAAGGAGTGAGTCGGTGTGATGTTTTACGCCTAGCGACAATATATGGTTTATGTATGGGCGATTGCAAAAGAATCCATGAACATGAACAATTTATTTTCACTATAAAAATTGTATCTGTTTAATTTGAAATTAATTTTCTTAGAAAAAGAAATCCTCAAAATCATATAGTTTCTATCGATTAAGGGCCTGGTTTTAGTGGTGCTTTGTTTAAACGAAACCGAAACCCCGATAAAATACAGTATTTGTTTTGCATTGTAATGTTGTGTGCAATTGTCATATACATACTTGTTATGCCCTATAAAGGCCAATAGGAATTAAGAATATCTTAATAACGCTATTTATTTCATATCAATAATGTAACAAACCATTCCATTGGATACTTTGCAGTCTGTATTTTTAGCTACAGTTAATGTGTTTAAGAATAAAAGACTCAGCAGGGCTGTATCAGCAAACGGGCTGTATCCAATCTACTGTTACAGCCCTAAGTTTGATACAGCCCTGGCTGTAACGGTGATACAGCCCGATAAAAAAAAAGATAATTTGAATTTTCAATTTTCATGTGCCACAAATAAATGTAAATAGATTGCTAATTACTAAACAAAATGTAAAACATGTAAAATATCAACAGAACATATTATTTAGCACAAATGCTAAACAATTACAGGTAAACAAAGTTCATTTTGTCTTGTATACTATTGAACTTGTTTGTTTTCTAATGTTTTCAATGAAATAAAAGTAATAGTAACTTGTGTGTATGGCTGTATCAGAATTACGGACCTCTGAAGGACCCGATACGGACCGTTTATTTGTTACAGCCCTCGCCTTTGGCTCGGGCTGTAACAAGATAAACGGTCCGTATCGGGTCCTTCATCAGTCCGTAATTCTGGATACAGCCCTACACACAAGTTACTATTACATAAATATTAATATCTAACACTACCAAAAATCTTCTTTTTTTTACGTTTAAACTCCTTTTCGTAGTCTATTGTATATTCATATTGATATTTTCAGGTGCACCTACTAAAAGTAATGTTACATTTTGTGACAATGTCATAAATTTGGAGATAAATTGTCATTTTTTTGTTGACTCTGGTCCAATGAATTCCATCAAATGCACCTTATGTCTACGCCTACCGAAATGTAAAATTATTTGCGTTTTTATAAATGTCTATGAAAACTGAACCCAAGTTTTCAGCTGTCTTCATAATTTTCCAATTCTTCTGAGCTTTTTTTTCAATTCTTAGTCATTCGGTTTGTCAACTCTCGCCTGCCTTTTTTTTTAGTTTTTTCTCTACTTCATTTTGAAGGCATCTATTTAAGTCACTTAATAGTTATCAAAATGAAAATACAAAGAAGCAGTACATGTTTTCAAATTTTCTTTAATCAGGCTTTTGAAAATGATCACAAATAATTAAAGCCTATTTTTGAATGCAGCTAGGGGTTGCACTTAATGTTAATATGCAAAAAGACGTAGCGGATCGAGCTAATTATATCATGAAGTCCGAGAAAACATTACAGCTATATCTTATTTGCACTGCAATTTACAATACGCCAAAAACATTTTATAATTTAACTAGACGAGGTCGATCTAACGATCGCTGATACCCCCGCTTTTATGAAAATTTCTATCGCTTTTCGTGGATTGTGACCTTGAAATTGGATGGATTTCCACCAAAATCAATAGGCTTCTTACCAACAAAATATATAAGAATATTTTACAGTTTCATTAAAATCGGATGAAAACTTTTTGAGTTATTTTCTGGAAACAACTTTTTGTAAAAATTTCTAACGTTTTTCGTGGACTGCGACCTTGAAATTTGATGGATTTCCCCCAAAATCAAAAGTTTCATTTAAATCGGATGCAAACTTTTTGAGTTATTGTCCGGAAACAACTTTTATGTTAAAATTTCTAATATTTTTCGTAAATTGTGACCTTGAAATTTGACGGATTTCTCCCCCCCCCCAAAATCGATAGGCTTCTTACCAACCTGATATATGACAATATCCCAAAGTTTCGTTCAAATCGGATGTAAACTTTTTGAGTTATTGTCCGGAAACAACTTTTTTGTTACAATTACTAACGTTTTTCGTGGACTGTGACCTTGAAATTTGACGGATTTCCCCCAAAATCGATAGGCTTCTTACCAACCTGATATATAACAGTATCCCAAAGTTTCATTCAAATCGGATGTAAACTTTTTGAATTATCATCCGGAAACCAAATGTGGACGGACGAACGGACGGACGGACGGACGGACAGACATGAGGACCACTATATACCCCCGACTCTGTCGAGCGGGGGTATAAAAATCAAGATTTGCCGTTTTGATAGAAACAAGGAAATGTGCATTAAGCCGTCTATTTTAATACACCTACGTTAAATGTTTATATTAAACATTATGCTGATAAGTTCTGACCAATAGCAGATCCAAAAAAGGGGTTTGGGGTTTTATTTTTGGGGGGGGGGATATCCCGTATCCGAAAAAGTGTTTTCCAATTTCCAATATCCATGTAAATAAAATGGATTTAAATATCCCATATCCCAGTAAGTTTAGCCTCAAATATCCTGTATACCATAAATAAAGTGAATATCCCATATTCCAATATGCCCTAAACAAGCCTCATAAAACACCTATTCCGTTTTCCGTTCCGTTTTCCGTTTCCGTTCCGCGTTCCGTTTCCGCGTTTTAGTAACACCAATTTTCCACAGTTAATCGGCGTTCTGAAATGCGTCTGAATTTTCATTTTGATACATCGATTTTCCATACTAAATTTTGACCTTGTTTTGAACGGAAGTGTACGTAAGGAAAATTCCATTGTTGTCTATTCAAAATCCTTCGGGTAATGTCGTCTGCAGTTGAGGCGGGAAAAGTTTAGCGGTTTGTCCGAATTCCATTGTACGTTCGAAAGCAGACGAAAGTTTGTGTAGAATATTAGACCCCTTTAGAAACAAAATGGCTAACTTCCTATGGAAAATCGATGTACCAAAATGTAAATTCAGCCGCATTTTGCAACACCGTTTAGCTGTGGAAAATAATTGTTGATTTCAAAAAGTGTAATAAATGATTTTCAAAAGGACCATAAACTCGACCAAACGCGGTAGCAGTTTTTAATTTTGACAGGCAAAATCCCGTTGGACAGACACGGTAAAGTTTACTATAGTTGGGACACCACTATCGAAGAACCTACCATTCAACAACACATTTAAGCTTTTTATGGCATTTTGAATTTTATTACCTTGATAATTTTGACGACTTTTTATTCCCAGCCATACTTTTAATGATAAATTTCACTTTCGAAGTCCAATGCAAATGCTTTTGTTTGCCATTTAGAAGACTTCAATTTAACGATTATCTCCCTTGTTAATTTCAAGACAAATTGCAGACGTAGATGAAAGATTCCGTAAAATGCATGTATTTAAAATCGATATTTGATATCTTTATATTATGTTTAACTTTTATATTATGTAAAACAAATACATTATTCAATAAATAGGCGCCATTTTGAAACTGGTTTCAATATGCCCGGGGTTTCACAGTGAATACGGTATGATATCCCCGTCTTGATTAACCAATCAAATTGTAGGGATTCACTAGATACATTAATTACTTCAACAGAATATAAGATAATAATTGTGAAAAAACAACTTACAATCAATCAGATTTGCTAGATTAGATTATTCATGTGATTATAATCACATGCTAAAATTATGAATTACAACTGACTACGTTCTGAATATATGGTGAGGGACGTGGCAGGGTTGAAGTAAGAAATTGTTATTTATATTTAAAGGAATTAAATGTAAATTTGGTAGAGACGAGGACCATCACATTACCCATTTAGGAGAAGCACATTACCTGGAAACAGGTTGACTGGAAATGAAAGATTTATCGATATTTTGAATAATATTTTTCCGTGTTTTTGCTTTATGTTCAGAAATATAACAATTAAATACACTTTATTTACTTGACAAAATCATCACTTAAAATGAAAAAAGAAAATGACGGCAAATTAGTTCTTAGAAACGGATATGTTGACTTCTTGGATTCTAGTTATTAATTGCTACACAAATCAGATCATCATCGCCCATTTCCGCTTAATGCTGTTTTCGCTATATTTTACGGAAATGATAAGAGATGTTTGATAACATAGTTAAAGTGACCTCAAGCTTTGTCAGAAATCTCAAAGTTTTCAGTGATTTCACCAGGAAGTTGCCACAACCAATTATACAATGTATTATGTGTAACTGTTTACCATATTCTACGAGACGTCATAGTTGCCTTATTCCTACACATATTCTCTTATAAGGTAATATTGTGTTGCTCTAATATGAACAAATTACATTCAATAACTTAACACTTAATGTCGCGTTAGATCCATTAACACATCCCTGCTACAAGTAGTTGGCGATGTGTTTATTCAAAACAGATTCACAATAAACTTGAACAACCAAAAACATGAACCTGTCATTAAAGATCATCTCTCACAACCAATGTAGATATTGTGATATTTATATGTAAAGAAAAAATATTCTCAAAGCGCCAGTTCGAAATGCGTCTTCCGAAAAGATTTTTTTTCTTTGCTTTAGATAAAGATAGATACATGACGTTACAAAAAGTTGGTAAAAGAAAGCTTTTAAAAATCTAGAACATCCCAGCAGTAACTGATGACTTTATTATTTTACGAATTGCCTTATTTGAAAGGAAAAGATTATAGTCCTATGACATAACTTATTGATAGGTTAACTTTTAGCTGAATGTATATATGTCTCACTCGTTTGAACAAATTACAATTTATAACTAACAACATAACACATTAATTTATTTACATTTCTAATTTACTTCATAAATCTAAATGTCGCATATACAATGAGACCCATTTTAGTCACGCTGGAATTTAACGATTTGTTTGTTTGAATAGGTTTAACGTGGCGGCAACTTTTTACAGATTTTTTCCTGTGTTTATTAAGAGAGTATGCTGGAATACTTGGTAAAAGAAAGCTTTTAAAAATCTAGAACATCCCAGCTGTAACTGATGACTTTATTATTTTACGAGTTGCCTTATTTGCAAGAAAAAGATTAAAGTCCTATGACATGACTTATTGATAGGTTAACTTTTAGCTGAATGTATATATGTCTCACTCGTTTGAACAAATTACAATTTATAACTAACAACATAACACATAAATTTATTTACATTACTAATTTACTTCATACAAAACCAATGAATTCGATCTAAAACGGTTGGTAAAGTATAGCATTAACAACCTGAAATCTTTCCCACATGAATCTTTGCCATTTCCACGCTTCCCTTGACTTTTTCGCAACCAATGTAGATAGTATTGTTATTTTTAACGTATAATGATATCGGTAAAATTATTCCCATTTCATGCAAATTGATCGTATCTATGTGTTCAGCATTTTTATTCAAGACAAGTATATTGTTGGCAGATTTATTGGCAACTAGAATATTGTCCAACTTAGTTATTGCTATCCCAAAAGGTTTTAATTCACAATCCGTATTTTCTCTTCGTGTACCAATAAAAATAGCTTTCTCATGCTGTCTGCCTAATACAATCACCCTTCCATGCCCTCTTTTTGACAATGAATCTATTACAATTATGTCATCAATGCTATTAGTTTCGATGCGATACGGAAATGTTAATAATGGTTTGTTATGGTAGTCGAGTTCATAAGTTTTCAGAAGTTTGCCGTTATTTTCCATAATTAGAATCTTTCCGGATTTACGACTGTCGAAAGCAGAATCTTCAACAACACCTATGATAATTTTCGTCCCAATTACCTGCACAGCTGTTGGTCTGAGTGTTGGGGAAGTTGTAAAATCTGTCTCTGTTAGCTCTCTTTCATTTTCATGTATCATCTTCAGCTGATTACACTGTTTCTCAGCAACAAGCAAATCACCCATCATCGTACGTGCTATGTCGCTCCCATCGATATTAACAGATTGTATGTCATCAATTGACTCATCTACGAGACGTATTTTCCTCACATTACCCGACGGAGCAATCTTCACCCAAAAAGTGTTGTTTGTATCAGTTCCAACTATTTTCGACAGAGCCTTTATATCTGGTGATTTAGCTGTATAATGGTTTTTGATTTCCAACGAAATTTTTTCAAGTGCAATTGAAGGCAAAGAACTTAAAAGACTATACTGTAATTTTCCGAAGATAAACTCATGGTCATAAGAGTTTAATTTGCCGCTGAGAAAGGTTGGAATTGTTTGATAACTATCTGGACTGCTTTTCAACTCCATAGATATAATGGTTTCTTCTTCTATATCGTTTATTTTTCTGAATAAATTGAAAACGTCATTTGATATAACTAAACTATCGAGTTCTGATGACTTTTTCTCTATATCTTTCTGTAGTTTACAAATACGATAATGCTCCCGATCTACGACAGTATTAATTTTTTGCCACGTGGATTCTAAGTCTTTGTGTAGGTTTTCATAGTACTGATCTATTAGTTCATACATTGTCTGTTTGGTCTCATTCATGTCACGTCTGCATTTGTCATATTTCGACCTTTCGTCAGATTTTACATTTTCAAGTTTTGATACAATGGTACTAAGTCGCTTTAATTTGTAGTCGAGTTTTTTCTGTATGTTCTTGCTTTGCTTCACTGCCATTTCATATCCAGGTTTTATTTGTTCAAAATCGTGATTTGAATGCATTTGTGTAATGCAGACTGGACACACGAGGACACCACATTCCATACAGACTAAACAGTACAAATGTCCATCGTGATTCTCACATTTTATGTTGCCAAAACTGATAAGGTTATCTTGCTCCGTAATGTCTTTTAAGTCAATGATTTTGTGTTCGATTCCTACTCGGATTTTTGAATGTGTATTATCCTTACAATCTGAACACAAGAACAAATTGCAGTCAATACATTTCCACTTAATACGTCTATTTTTTTCGCATAACTGACACACAATAGCCGCTTGTCCTATCAGAATTTTCGACATTGTTGCCGACAACGTACATGTGCGTTTATAAGGTACATAAACTTAAAACATATGGGGAATCAAATCTGAAGTTTAACTGTCAGGTATGTCATAGTTACACACCAAGTACACCATATACGTTGAGTGTGAAATACTTTGAAATACACCAATCCTCCACGCATGTCATTATTGATTTAAACGACTAAAGATAAATAATTCTAGGAAAACAACGTCACAGAATAATTCACGGAATTTTATAAATTTTTCAAAATAGAATTGTAATCGTGATTAATTACGTACTTCAGTTACAAATGACAACTAAATGGCTAAGTAACATGCATGGGACAAATGTTGCATTTCCATACGGAAAGTTATGAAACTGTTTAGCTACATCAAGTAAAGCATATCGTACACTTTCTAAGTCGCAATTAAATTCATGACATTTCTCGACCAGTTTTGATATGAACGAGTCCTTGGACAGGTTTGCTAAATTGCTACGTATAAAAGTCATGACTTTGTCCGTTGTTTCCATTGTATAGAGAGAATTGTTATGTGTCTGTGACACAATATTATCTTGAGATGCAATGCTATTTGTGAATGGGTCATATTGAGACTCCATAAAACTAGAGTGTACAAATAAATCACTTGGTTGTAATTCAAATAATGGTGTCAAAGACTGACTGCTAATTGGCTGCAAGTCATTACTCATGGTTATGAAAGTTACATGTAACACTCATCAAGAAGTACATATTATGATGAAAAGTCAGGAAAAGACAAGATACTAGTTCGGTTACAGTGATGATGAAGTTATGTAAATCAGCAACTAACGGGACTCACTAAAGTATAATACTAAATTGACACATCTAGTGAGTAGAAACCATTAGGTTGATCGTTAAGATTGTAAACAATTATGATAAACAAATTTTGTAGTAATTTCAGGTTCAATATAACGTGGATATAATGCTTGGAGAAAAGTTTCCAACAAAATTCTAGGTAGTTCTAAGTTATTCTAGATAGTTGAAAGTAATCAAGGATTTCTATCCTTCTGTAAAGTGCAATCAGATTGCTCGTTGGCTCACATAGGTACCATAGTGCAGAAAAATCAATCGGGTAAGAATTAACGAAAAATTGCAGCAGAATTGAGGAGCAATCAGTTCCAACAGATGATTACACAAAATATGTGAATAAATATGAAATCTGTTTAACAGGATAACAACTTTTTCATAGAAACTCTACTTCTCTGTTTTTGAAAGCCTCCATCTTGCCAGGCATGCACAGATCATTCGGGTTCATATTCCCTGTCTGTGTTTTATATTCACTGAGCCGGAAGTAGACGAACGTTTGTAAACAATATTAGACCCCGTTAGAAACAAAAATGGCTGACTTTCTATGGAAAATCGATCTACCAAAATGAAAATGCAGCAACATTTTACAATGCCGTTTAACTGTGAAAAATAATTGTTGATTTCAAAAAGTGTAATAAAAGATTTACAAAAGGACCATAAACTCGACCAAACGCGGTAGCAGATTTTAATTTTGACAGGCAAAATCCCGTTGGACAGACACGGTAAAGTTTACTATAGTTGGGACCACCACTATCGAAGAACCTACCATTCAACAACACATTTAAGCTTTTTTATGGCATTTTAAATTTTATAATTTTGATGACTTTTTATTCCAAGCCATACTTTTAATGATAAATTTCATTTTCAAGTCCGATGCAAATGCTTTTGTTTGCCATTTAGAAGAGTTCAATTTAACGATTATCTCCCTTGTTAATTTCAAGACAAATCGCAGACGGAGATGAAAGATTCCGTAAAATGCATGTATTTAAAATCGATATTTGATATCTTTATATTATGTTTAACTTTTATATTATGTAAAACAAATAAATTATTCAATGAATAGGCGCCATTTTGAAACTGGTTTCAATATGTCCGCGGTTTCACAGTGAATACGGTATGATATCCCCGTCTTGATTAACCAATCAAATTGTAGGGATTCACTAGATACATTACTTCAACAGAATATAAGATAATAATTGTGAAAAAACAATCAATCAGATTTGCTAGATTAGATTATTCGTGTGATTATAATCACATGCTAAAATTATGAATTACAACTGACCACGTTCTGAATATATGGTGAGGCACGTGGCAGGGTGGAAGTAAGAACTATAAAATTGTTATTTATATTTAAATGAATTAAATGTAAATTTGGTAGAGACGAGGGCCATCACATTACCTATTTGGGAGAAGCACATTACCTGGAAACCTGTTGACTGGAAATGAAACATTTATCGATATTTTGAATAATATTTTTCCGTGTTTTTGCTTTATGTTCAGAAATATAACAATTAAATACACTTTATTTACTTTACAAAATCATCACTTAAAATGAAAAAAGAAAATGACGGCAAATTAGTTCTTAGAAACGGATATGTTGACTTCTCGGATTCTAGTTATTCATTGTTACACAAATCAGATCATCATCGCCCATTTCCGCTTAATGCTAATTTCGCTATATTTTACGGAAATGATAAGAGATGTTTGATAACATAGTTAAAGTGACCTCAAGCTTTGTCCGAAATCTCAAAGTTTCAGTGATTTCACCAGGAAGTAGCCACAACCAATTATACAATGTATTATGTGTAACTGTTTACCTTATTCTACGAGACGTCATAGTTGCCTTATTCCTACACATATTCTCTAATAACGTTATATTGTGTTGCTCTAATATGAACAAATTACATTCAATAACTTAACACCTAATGTCGCGTTAGATCCATTAACACATCCCTGCTACAAGTAGTTGGCGATGTGTTTATTCGAAACAGATTCACAATAAACTTGAACAACCAAAAACATGAACCTGTCATTAAAGATCATCCCTCACAACCAATGTAGATATTGTGATATTTATATGTAAAGAAAAAATATTCTCATAGCGCCAGTTCGAAATGCGTCTTCCGAAAAGATGTTTTTCTTTGCTTTAGATAAAGATAGATACATAACGTTACAAAAAGTTGGTAAAAGAAAGCTTTTAAAAATCTAGAACATCCCAGCAGTAACTGATGACTTTATTATTTTACGAATTGCCTTATTTGCAAGGAAACGATTATAGTCCTATGACATAACTTATTGATGTATGTTCTTGCTTTGCTTCACTGCCATTTCATATCCAGGTTTTATTTGTTCAAAATCGTGATTTGAATGCATTTGTGTAATGCAGACTGGACACACGAGGACACCACATTCCATACAGACTAAACAGTACAAATGTCCATCGTGATTCTCACATTTCATGTTGCCAAAACTGACATAGTTATCTTGCTCCGTAATGTCTTTTAAGTCAATGATTTTGTGCTCGATTCCTACTCGGATTTTTGAATGTGTATAATCTTTACAATCTGAACACAAGAACAAATTGCAGTCAATACATTTCCATTTAATACGTCCATTTTTTTTCGCATAACTGACACACAATAGCCGCTTGTCCTATCAGAATTTTCGACATTGTTGCCGACAACGTACATGTGCGTTTATAAGGTAAATAAAGTTAAAACATGTGGGGAATCAAATATGAAGTTTAACTGTCAGGTATTGCATAGTTACACACCAAGTACACCATATACGTTGAATGTGAAATACTTTGAAATAAACCAATCCTCCACGCATGTCATTATTGATTTAAACGATTAAAGATGAATAATTCTAGGAAAACAACGTCACAGAATAATTCATGGAATTTTATAAATTTTTCAAAATAGAATTGTAATCGTGATTAATTACGTACTTCAGTTAGAAATTACAACTAAATGGCTAAGTAACAGGCATGGAACAAATACATTTTATTATACTTTCATTTTTCGTCTCGGATATGAATTAAATTTCGTAATTGAAGTGTGTATTGTACATTTGGATATGGTCTTGACTTGATGTGACAAACAAATTACTGATACAAAAAGTGAGTCAAAGCTTAGTTGTCAAAATTTCAACTGAATTGTAGGAGGATTTTAACTTTATCTACATTAGAGATTTGACTTTTAAAAAACAAACTGTAGATAAAATACTTTGCCGCGGTACATCGTTCCATCTCAGACGCTTTAATATTCCGTGGTAAGAATAGTAAATATTGTGACACACTTTTCCAAACAAAACGTCTCACGGCCCTTCAACAACTATCTTTTATCATATTATGGCTGGCTTACAACCTATTGAATAACATATAGCAGTAAAATAACGTGAAAAATTACTTTTAATAAGTATTCGGGTCACAGACAACTTTCATTTTTATACCAAATACATAAGGGGTTATATGTGGTTAGCAGCTTATCAGACAATTTAAAAAAATTACATATAGTTCATATATACAACACATAACAAATAGTACTGAATGGAGAAAGTTTTATAGAAATAAAACTATAAAATATGACAGGCCAAGAACAATTGTGATGTAGTGTCAGCACAATTAAAACCAATCATGGACTTCATTTCTATTTTCAAATACTAGTATAAAAACCATGAATTAGGACATCTCCGTCCGACAAAAAAGTTCAATAGTAAATGCCCTATTTGTTTACGGGTTACCGTTTGATACTTTATAATAATTATAGGTATGTGTTATACAATAAAGTTTAACTCCTACAAGAACGCTCTACTATAATTCGAGAAAATTGAACTGTAAATAACACTACTAACATTTACCATTTAATGTTTTCAATGCTTAACAGTTATGAAGTTTTTAGTAAAATTAAAAAAAAACACAAACACGAACAATACAAACCTGATACCAGTCACCCAAACCCAATAAACTAGTTATCAGTGCATTCATGTGCCCAAAAGATTAAGCCGTGATCAGCAACCATGATTGATTCTATTACGTTCCTCACTCCATCACGCGTAATCATTTATACCGAAACCTTAGTTTTCTTGAATACTAGTATCTAATAGATCTTTCATTTTAGAGTATTTTGCGTCCTTATCAAGATCAAGACGATTTCAAAAGTTGGCCAACAGCATAGTGTATCGCGAAATCACATGACATCACAGAACACATAATTTACTTTGACCTAAATTTGGTAGGATACTAGTAGTCCTAATTTATTGCTACGAGATAACGTTATCATATCCGATTGTATCTAGACTATTTATTTAACAACAGTGACATACTTTAAATGTAATGTCCATGAATACGACATGCATAATAATTTAAACTGCATACCAATCCCATAGACACATATGGACACAGAAACCCTGACTGGTGAAGATTACCAATCCCGTTAGAAATCTGGACTACAGTATACTGATACAGGAGGTCTTGTCGTTGTAGTGTTGTTGTTATTATATGGAAAAAGATCAGGTAGATTGTGGCCACCACAAAAGGGTAAATTTTCCGTGCGTGCCAGTCTCTTTGGGGTTTTCAGTGACAGCTAAAATCGAGTCTACATTGTCCCATCCCATTTCCCTCATTGATTTATTGTTTTTTAACTAGTTCCCTCCTGAATTAATCTGCAATACTTTGAGAAACAACTCACCTAAATTTTCCTATATTTCATAAATATTAGAACATACAACTTAATGTTCGATGATTAATTTTTATCGACCTTGCTTTCGTACAAAAATGATAATTGGGTATGTTGTGAGTTTTAACCATTTGTTATTTAACAAATTTTGTATTAAAAATTCGTTTGCTTTTTTGTTGTACAGCCATTTATAATTATCTTTACGAGGACGATTAAAAGACAGTACTTTAGCATATACCACGGAGAAGGTAGGTTGTCACCAAACTTGCCAAATTCTAATCTAAGCTAGAAATAACCAACAGCGACGTACAACAGACGTCTAGTAATTAAGTACATGTATTCTTTGGAAACAGGCAGACTATTAACAATGGTGAATCTTGTAAAAAAACTAATACTTTTAACACATGTCTAAAATTACAGCAAATATCAAAAAGACCATTTCAGAATTAGTTGTGTATATTGTTTACATGTTAAATATTTCTTTTGTTCAAACAAGAGTAATTAAAGTTAATCTTTATTTAATATGAACCACCATAAGGTATGTTCTAAGATATACTAGCTGCAATAATGTAGCTCCCGTTTTATTTTTTTCATAGCAACAAAGAGGGTCCCATTACTCGTAATAGGCTAAACACATTTATGTACACAGATTAAACTGACGTATTTCTTCGATAAATACGTTTTCCGTTCTCCGCTGTTCAGCAGACATTCCACAATGCTAGGTAATTAATTTTAATACTTTTTCGATATCATGGCATTGTTACGACGGCTTATTCGTTCCAAACAACAAATAGGAAAAAGATTTTATATTTCGTTTGAACGGTTTTTAAATCGTTTCAACGATATATTAAACCGTTTCAACGATTAATTAAATTGTTTCAACGGTTTATTAAATCGCTACAATGGTTTATTAAATCGTTACAACGATTTATTAAATCGTTACAGCGATTTAATAAACCGTTGAAACGATTCAATAAACCATTCAAACGGTTTAATAAATCGTTGAAACAATTTAATAAACCGTTCAAACGAAATATAAAAATTTTTTCTATTTGTTGGCACGAATAAGCCGTCGTACATTGTTGACAAAACTGAAATTACGAAGTGTATAATTTTGAAAACGTACTAGTAAAAATTATATTCTAGATAGTACAATGAATATAACTAAATTGATCGGAAAAACCATTTTTACCAAATAGATTCCGAAATTATGCACTCCTGGAATCTAATGAATTAGTTGTTGTAGAAATATTAATAAACGGGGACATAAAAAGTATGTAGCAAACCAAGGAAACAGTTAGTAGTGGATAGTAGGACCCCGCCGAAATGATAAATGGAATAAGCGTCATAATTAAACGAACTAAAATTAACAGCCTATAATGTTCCCAACATGAATCTTTGCATTTTCGTTGCTTCCCTTGACTTTTTCACAGCCAATGTAGATCATATTGTTAGTTTTTATGTGTAATGATGTCGGAAATAGTATACCCATTTCGCGCAAGTTGATAGAAACTATGTGTTCGGCATTTGCGTTCAAAACTAGTAAATTGTGGGTTGATCTATTGGCCACTAAAATATTATCCAACTTTGTTATTGCCATTCCATATGGTGTAAATTCACTATCTTTATTGTCAATTTGAGTACCAGTATAAATGGCTTTCTCACCTTGTTGGCCTAAGACGACAACTCGTCCTAATCCGTTTGATCTCAATACATCTATAACAATTATGTCGCCTATACTATTAGTTTCGATACGATACGGAAATGTAAATAATGATTTATCGTGTTTATGATTGTTTACACGTTCGCCGTTCATTCCCATAATTAAAATCTTTCCCACCTCTTGACTGCCAAAAGGGTTCCCTTCTACAACTCCTATGAAAATTGTCTTCTCCATTACATGCACGGCTGTTGTTCTGAGTGTTGAGGAAACGTTATAATCTGTTGTCATTAGTTCTTTTTTACTTCCATGTACCAACTTAAGCTGGTTACACATATTCTCAGCAACAAGCAAATCGCCCTCTGACGTACGCGCTATATCGCGTGCGACAATATTAAAAGAATTCATATCCTCTACTGAATCATCTACGAGGCGTATTTTTCTTACATTACTCGATGGACCAAATTTCACCCAAAGAGTGTCATTGTCATCAGTACCAGCAATTTTCTCAATAGCCTTGATATCTGGCGATTTAGCTGTATGATGCCTTATAATTCCCAAAGCAATTTTGTCAGGTCTTACCAATCTAAACTGACATGAAATACTATCTGGTAATTTTCCACAAATCAATTCATTGTCAAATCTGTTTAATTCCCCCTTCATAAATGTGGGAATGTCGCTATAATTAATTGAAAGGTCCAATTTCTCGGATGAGTTGATCTCTTTTAGTACATGAGCTTTTTTGAAAAATTGAATGGGGTCGTTTGAATTCAGTAAACAGTCAAGTTCGAATGATTTTTTCTGTACAGCTTTTTGAAGTTCTGCAATACGATTATGCTCTTTAGCAATGACAGACCTTATACCTTGCCATTTTGATTCTAAATCTTTGTGTAGTTTATCATAGTACTGATCAATTATCATGAGCACCATTCGTCTGTTCTCATCCATATCTAGTCTGCATTTTTCATATTTGGATCTTTCTTTAGAGTTGACATTTTCGAGGTTTGATAAAGCGGTGACAAACTGCTTGATTTTAGCGTCTACTTTTTTCTTTATGTTCTCAGTTTGTTTTACTTTTATTTCATATCCATTTTTGACTTGAACCAAATCGTGTTTTGAATGCGAATGGGTAATGCAGACTGGACACACGAGTATATCACAGGTCGTGCAGAACAAACAGCAGATTTGTCCGTCATGATACTCACATTGAATGTTGTCGAAATTCACGTGTTGACATTGTTCAGCAACGTCTTTTAGTTCAATGATTTTATGATTCTTTGCCAATCGGACTTTTGGATGTATTTTGTCTTTACACGTTGAACACATCAGTAAACTGCAGTCAATACATTTCCACTTAATGACGGCGCTATTACTTTCGCATAACTGGCAGACAATTAGTGTTTTTTCTGCAATATCGGTATATTCCGTCTCCATTTTGTTCACTACGTCGTTCTCAACATCCGACGTGGTTAGTTGGTTATCAATTGCGCTAAAGTTATTATATCAACTTCAAACATTTTTTATTAATCAGGTAGTTAGATAAAGAATAGTCGTGCTAAATTACACCTGTTGTATATCCCATAACATATCGTTACAAACAATTTTCTTCTTTATGGTATCCTTTATTCTAGCAATACTTCCAAGATACACATTAAAAAGCAGGTTCTATGCAGGGAAACACCAGCTTTACAACTGTTTCGAAAAATGTTTGTGGTATCTATGTATGTAGTTAAACGCAGCATTCCACTAGTTGTTAGCTATTTTATAGATGATTTGTTTGATTCATATATACAGTAAAATCTATTTTGTAGGATCTATATTAGAAATTAAATGCCAAAAACTTTATTGACCACATGGTTAGAAATACATCCGTATAACAAGAAGTGATATGGATTACTAGCAGTGTGATTTGGCATCTATATTACACCGCTATAATCGATGTAACACCCCTTTGTGATATTAGTTGACTTGCATGTCCGTATCACATATACAAAAGCAAACATATTATTACTTAGTAGATGATATTACAATTACTATCAAAATATCAAAGTGCAAGTATCAAGTGATCTCCCGATAACCATAAGTACATGTATTAAATAGTTAATAAAGGTTGCATACTAGTAAATATCAGGACAAGGTTACCCTTTCACCCGTGGCAATGCATTTTCTTGTTTGTGGATATATTTGTTAAAATTTCGTTGTTCATACTTTTAATATGAAATTTTTAACTTTTGAACTTAATAATAACATCATGTTGGAAGTAAATCGCGAAAAATGTTGCAGCTAGGCTGCCAAATGGCCAAATTCCGAGTGGCTGGTGAACAAATCTGACGAGTGGTAGACCAGACAGATCTTTCTGTCCTGGCTGTCACTGCGTCGATTCCTTTTAAGCCAAGATTGACTATTTGTCTATTTATCTTATTTTAGAAATTTTAAGGTTATACAAGAAAATAAATATTAAGTAGATTGTTCATATAAGTTTCACATGACTTAGCTTAATTAAAAAAATCATAGTTCATTAAATAACTAAGACAGAAGGTTACATCGCCAAACAAAAACAACGAAGGCACATACCAAACGAACAAAAAGCCTAAACAACAAG
Organism: Limnoperna fortunei; assembly: GCA_944474755.1. Taxonomy (NCBI): domain Eukaryota; kingdom Metazoa; phylum Mollusca; class Bivalvia; order Mytilida; family Modiolidae; genus Limnoperna; species Limnoperna fortunei. Next base: position 44,497,946 of record OX104116.1, on the reverse strand, counting down.
CCAAAACCTGTATAACACGTAAATAGAACACAAAACAGAAACAAAAATGCGTACATTAAATTAATACCTAATGAGAACAAAAAGTAGAAATGATACTTTTACAGCTAGTCTTCTATGTGATGTTATATGTCTTAGCAATTTGAGATTATTTTTGGGTTAAATAACTTATCATTTTAATTTATATACATGTATGTTGTATTTCTACTTTTAAACAATTAAAATTGTACACGACAACAATTTAATTGTATTGCTTTCAATGTAAATATTAATCAATATAACAAATTATTCAATAATATATAAAACATTTTGTATAAAAATAATGTGACTGAAAAATTTGAATAAAAAAGGATATTCACTAAAAATAAAATGGTTATTCACAGCGGGAAAATGCATGCGATTTAAAAAAGGGAATAACCGGGATTCTATAAATAACAATCGCATGCATTTTTCCGCGGTGAATAACCGTTTTATTTTTAGTGAATATCCCTTTTTATTGAATAAAACAATAACTGTCTTTTGATTCGGTAAATGTGTGGAGTTATTGACTTTTGAAAAAACTCTTTGTTATTCACCTCGCCCGCTGGGCTCGGTGAATAACAGTTTTTTTCAAAAGTCAATAACTCCACACATTTACCTCATCAAAAGACAGTAATTGTATAATATTTAAAATCATGTAAATAAAAAAATTTTAAAAATGGTTTCAAATATTGCCATTTAGGTTAGATTTTAAAAGTAAAGTTCGAGTTGTTCCGCCTTGTCACATTAAGTGACCAGACATCTCGTAATGCACGTACATCTTGTAACTATATTTATTATACAATGTTTCCTAATATACTGATAGTTCCAGGCCTGGCGAAATACAGCTCCTGTTACAATTTTATGTTTTCATTAATGAAATTAAGCATTGAATCAATGACAGAAACACATCACTCCAAATGTCTTTTATATGGGACTATATGAATTAATAACTTTTTAATATTTGGAGAAAGCTCAAAAAGAAAAATTGTATCTAAATATGATATTACATAAGATGTCCGATCTTGAAGTACTTTTCCGTATCTATATAGTCATGCCGATCTTTTGCTAGTCCAAAATATGTTGGTCATTAAAAAAATACGTAATACTCACTATAGAAGGAACAGAGTGTTTGTTATAAAATAAGTAACTTAATTAACGTGTGTCTAATTAGAGGGAGGCACTGCTTACTCGTCGTGGAACCAATTTTTTTAGATTTGGGTTAACCAATTTATACTTTTTAGTGTGTTGGATTTTTGTTTTGAGTTGAGTATATTTGTCTGAATCCGGATTTGTAATCGTCCCTTGACTTTCGACCCTTGTTGTTCGGTCCATTTAAAACACGGTGGCAGTTTAAAAGCGTAAATCCCAAAGATGTTTTTGCTTTATTACGAGTAATAATACCTATTTGAAGCTCCGCAAAGTTCAAAATTCGTTAAAGGAGCTACATTTTTGTAGCTTAACTCATGCATGAATTGTTTCCTAATTGTACTGAGCATGTTTCCTCTGTTTTATAAGATGGTCCCCACAAAACCGCTAACATCGTTAACACCGTGTAAAGCGTTTAATTCTGTCGTTTTATCATAAACAGAACGAGATGAAATAATCGCACGAATATTCATGTTTTAAGTGAAAGTAAAGCCAATCGTTTTGGATGCAACTTTAAGTGATTTGAATTATGTAAAAATATTCTAATGAGCCGATTGGTTGATTCAAGCGGAAGCAATACATCTACGGAAGTAAGCTAAGATAGACTGCGTTGTAGAGTATTGATTATTTTATTTAAACCGATAACGTAACAATATATACAAATGGGAATGAGAACAAATCTCGTGAATCATACGGAAAAACTTCAATGGTTTAACAAAAAATATTGAATCTGTAACAATGTTTCCTGATGGAAGCGGAATTGATGTCACAACATGAAAATATGATGCTTACCAGTCATATTAAAGTTTTTAAAATTACTTTTAAAAAATTAAATTGTTGTAAAATATTTTGATAAACTTTATTTCGGACAATTGCTGACAAATGCGATGTATTTTTTCGCAATTGTGTGAATTTTACATGTAAAAAGTTAATATGTACACTAGAATCGTACATTCTTGTTACTGGAAGCACTGAGACATTTAGCGGGTCTCATGTCGGTTCATATATGGTCAATGGCCACAAAGAGGAGTCAACAATTATGATATACAGAAATGCGTTTGCATCCATCTTCGTTGATTGTGAACATGAAAGTGTGAAAGTACATGATGAGTTCGATATATAGTATACAGATATTGTAGACTAATGCTTTTGTTGGTGTTTATTTCTAATGTTGGTTTTGATCCGTATACTGGACAATTTTTCCAGGGGCTCCACCTAAAGAACTGGTCTGCGGGCGCAAAGATGGCGGGAAAGGGAGACTCTTTTTGTTGTAGTGATTGTCAGAAAGCCAGGTCGTGAAGCATAATAGGTAACAAAAACTGAATGCCACGCTCCATGCAACACAAAAACTCATTTTGTAATTATTGAAAAGAATATGCCCTTTGTGGCCATAAAAGGTTAATTTTCCGTCCATATCCAACACGGTTTTTTTTCACTTTATGTCAATATTTTTTGCTCCTTGAACCATTCTATTTATAGACCTGATATATAAATTAACCTTTCTTCTCCTAAAATATAGCTAAAATACCGTTAACGTCCAGTTCTGCAACTATTTATACAATCAATCAATCCAGATCAAACCAGATATCAGTCAACAGCTTTTATTCTTGCATTACAACGATATAAAGAGGTTAACTATTTTTCTAAATTAATATTTTCAATTTTTATTAGATATTATAGAATTCATTGCTTGTTTCATTGACAACCCGTCGTAATTTATGTTCTGAATGTAAGCCTGAAACTATGCCCTTTGATATCCGTTATTAGCACGAAATCTCTTGAAAACAAACGTAGCACACAATATTCATAAAAGTGTGTTTATAACGGAAAATAGTGCAACAACTGCTTTCTCCCAGTTTGAAATGCGGCCATCAGATTTTGAATCTTGTTTGTAGTTAATATTTTGTTGATTTAAGCCAGATTGTGCAGATGATGACTGCGCATTTAATGACTTTTTCTCTGGTTCCTGTAAATAAATCTTTTCACCATCCTTTCCTGAATTCCTGGATTGCGGTTGGAAAGCAAATTTTCGATATTCAAAGGCGTCCCATCATTAATAATCCAACTTTTGTCGGTGGCCTGAAAGCTACTGACAAAATATCAGTATTGTGTCATCACTGCAGAAAACATGCGACGCCAAATGGACATAAACACTCACACTAACTAATTAGCACACAGACACTATATTCTCTATCCCCGTATGGGAGCGGGAGGATAATTAAAATGTCTAATTTGTGTCACACTATAGTCTTTTCAATTTTAACCAATGATATTTCTCCTTACGTTTATAATTATAATAATTATGATTTTATAGCTGTATCTAGCACATTATTATAACTCATTTATGTCTTGAGAATGTTTAATTACACTCAAACAGACAATGATATCACGTATATGCCTGCATATACCTTCGTTTTCGCTGTTTCGCATGTTTGCATTTTCGCGGCTTCCATACTAGAGTAATTACGTATGCAGAAGCGTCTTGATGCGGTTGCAAATTTCATAGATTAAAAATGTCTATCGGCAGGTATTCTTTGTTGACTATTTTAATAATACTATCAAAATAAAGCAATTATGTTTTTTAAATGCAAAGGGTATTGATAAAGCTTTATGTAGATAGCTTAATCTATATTATTTATTCTGAAAAACAAAGTTCACTGCATAAATGCATGATGTGCTAAAGTACATCTCTGAACTGTTGATAATAAATATACCATTGATAAAATAATATAAGTTGATCAGAGTACAAGTTAATAGAAAAAGAAGTCTAGTGTAGAAAAGACAAATTCTTTCTTACAAATTTTTTATTTCCTAAACTTGTGATATATTCAATAAATTGTGTAGATTTTTATGTCAGGAAATATTTGTTATCAAAGTATGGAGATTGTATAGGATTAAACACTGTGTTTTAGGAATTATCAATGTGTAAACTCCGGCGACTCACTCACAAACTAAACAGTCCGAAGGACTTTATGTCAAGTTTGTGAGGGAGTCGCCGGAGTTTTCACATTGATAACATTGACAAAACGTACCTATGCCGGAAAGCGTAGGGATATGCAAAACACAGTACCAAAAGAATCGCGGTTCTGTAGATATTGTTAGGAAAAAAAATGAAACACTAAATTGTTTTTTTATTATATTTTATTTGAAATCTCAATCGATTGAATTGGAAATCATTGGGGCAGAGAAAACGTTTTCCCCTCTCCCAGACGATACGCTAGTAGGACGCCATCTTGTTTACATTGGATACTGAAAGTAGTCCGCTCAGAGGAAATATCGATATATAAATTATCTGAGAAGACGCCATTTAAGTGTTTTTATCCAATCAAAGCACTTAATATAAATAAATTACAGCATGAATAGAATTATTTCACGATAAGCAGCGCACTTAACAATAATAAAACTCATAATATTTGTGTTAATGGTTTCACTGTGATTTAAACTAACAAATAAAGTTCACAAAAGCACCATCCTTACTAAATATAAACGTATCATTATTGAGTAATCAGAACTAATAATTAGATCAAGAATAAATGATAGCTCGTTATCAGTAGGGCATTCATCTATGGTTATTATGGATAACCCTATAGTGTAACGAGTTACCAGATGGTATCCCCCTATCATTCAGTATCACAGTGAACTATTTTGTGTTCTGATAGCGTCCATAGTGGCAGTATAAATACATTTTTTCTCTGTAAGCTCAGACATGGATTAAGTTAATTGTATAACAATTTGTGTGCATTGGAAATTGTATAAGTAAAAGCGGAGATTGATACTCGTGAAGAAGAAATCAGTCAAAGATATGTTGGCATCATTTTTAAAATGTTTAATAAAAGTGTATAAATATCTTCGCCAAGGTAAAGAATGATCAATGTTAGAAAATAAATGTTAGTAGTGTCGCTTATATCAGAAATCAATATCAGACAATTGGACAGCTTGCCTTCATACCGTGTAATTCCTTATGTCAGCTGATAGGTTGTAAACCAATATAATGTACGAATTTATTACTGATGCGGAATAATAATTAGTCATATATTACATTCGAGCGTGTTTATATCAATTAGTCTTAGTTACGACTTTATCTCAAGAATTCGAAGCGTTATCAATTTTTGAATTTCAGAAAAAGATAATTAATTTTGACGCTAGAGTGAAGATGTTCGGCACTTATCTTACATAGATTTTGATCTTATTAAATTTTGGGATTCCAGGAGACAATCTATGCCGGCATTAGCTGAATATGACAAAAATGTTGGTTAAGACATTTTCGTTTGTTGTAGTACGGCGAAATTTAGTTGTACTTAGTACCCATATATTATACGTATATAATACTATAACGATGTACAAAACCATATCACACACACATATAATATAACTAGTAAACCCCAGACGAAATGGTCCCCACTGATCACTTGTGTTAGGCAGATTATGTAACATAATTAAACTGAACAATTTAAAAATTTTATAAACAAAAGCAGTTAGTGGTATTGTGATTGATTCTAAATTTTGAATACCGAAAAATATGTCCAGTTATCGCCCACAACAACTTCCCGTAGGATTGTAATGCTTTTATCCAGGCTTTACTACCTCTTGACATACTAAGTATGAACAACGACATTTTTTGTGGCTGATTTTGCATCCTTCCATATTTCCGCATTGTTATGGCTTCCAGTCAGTCCAATACCATCTACAGTAAATTGTGTATGGAACATATGCCCAGGACTCGTTTGAATTGTAAAGGAAAAACTGTAAAGACCGTCTTCTGGACAGGTAAAAACCCCGGATGTGCCATCATAAGCTCCACTGATACGATGCTATATGTCCGACATTTGTAACTACAGTGTTAAATACAACCACCGTGTCATGTGGAAGATTAACGTGGGTGTGTGAAAGTTCAGCATGAAATCCGACTGCAGTATGGCCTGAAATGTATACAGAAAAAACATAGAAAAATGTTCTTCAAGAGTAAGAATAGTACCTTTTAAAAGATGAACAGATAGACATTAACAAGCAGCAAAAAAAATCTTTTAAATTTTTATCGTAAAAATTAAACAACGTCCCAATTTTTATGTCGCTTAAGTGTCATTAATTCTTAGGCTACGAATGGCTACAAAAGAACGACAATCAGTGCAATCTTCCAAAACAACTGTAGAGATTTTATTAAAATCAACGAAAAATGTCAGCGCATATGTCTTCAACATGTTTTTCTCGTAGTCTTCTGGCGTGCTAACAATGGGGTTGAGAGTTCGACTCTGACTTCAGGCAAGTTGTGCTCGACTCCAACCTTTTTTCAAGTTTACGTGCGTAAGGTTAAGGATTCCCACCACAAAAATGAATGCTGTGATGTAACTGAAAAATTTATGAAATCTGCTTAAAACACACCTCAAAAATTTAGAACTGTATTGAGTGGTATCCATTCTTAAACTTCTATGTAATTTTGATTGCAAAAAAGAGAAAAGCCTAATACACATTAAAAATTGAATCATAAATAATAAAGGAAAGAAACGCCTGACCAAAATAAAACAAAAAAGATACAATAAAAGTTATTATGAACAGTGAAAACTAATGACGAAAAACACGAATCCCATTCACTTAAAATGTAGGTGCACAGATGGACAGATGAATAAGACTGGACCAATTCCCTAGTATTTCTACTGCGCTTCTGCAAAGTGTCCGGAAGAAAACATATAAGTATCCGCTGCTTCAACGCTAAGCACACAGTATATATGGGATAGATCAATGACGCCACTACTTTAGAACAAGATAAAAATGTCTAATGCAGTAATTTCATTATTTAAGTTTTCAAGTAAACATTTAACTCTGTGAGTTGTCCTATAGAAGCAAAAACATCTACAACACCTAGTTTGTTTACCATGATATAAGTAACATTTTCCTGACTTAGCGTTTTCTCAAACTTTCTTCAGTCTTCTAGTTACTTACTTGTAGCTTGTGTAAGTTGATTCACCGACGACTCCAAAGTTTGAACCCGGAGTTGCAATTCATGCACAAGATTTACTAGTACATCAGGGTCCCTCAGGAGTATCCTTTTAATATCAGACTTCCAATTTTTCTGCTTCCTGAAAATCCCGTTTACCAGTAAAATACAACACTCTCACCATAGTAGTGTCATGACTTCCATGGGGAGGTGACACATGGAAAACCTTATCTCATAAAAACAGGCCATGTCTCAAATCAACGCACAACAGTATTTTCCTGCTGACTATTCATGAAAGTTTTGGCCAATCAGGAAGGAAAAAGAACTACATATAATTACTTTATTCATGCATCTATTTGGTTAAAAAGTATTTACGACGTATTTTGAAGTCTTGTTAAACGTAATTAAACAAGTAGTTTAAAATTATTTTCTAACCTGCACTCCTACAAACCTCCTAACCCTTGGAGAACAACGGAAACGTGCGAACCAGTTACAGAAGTATTTGTGGCTGTGGATGCGTACATACGATAACCGTCCCTCGAAAACTCCGTGTTCAGAGAGTGCAAATCTATCTCGGCACGTTAAATGGTTTATAAAAGATCCGCTGCAAGCCGAATGCAACATGGTAGCATTACATTAAGCCGGTTATTCCCTTTCCATGTTCCGTGTTATACGTATGTCAATCTAATTAAAATTAAATATTTCCCTTGCTTCCCCTTTTTGTAATACGTCAATTAGTTTGAGTCTCGATAACTGAAATATCGTTATCCTTACGTTCAAAACTGATCAATCAATCAAAAAATCAATCAGTTCTTGTTTTTATAGGCCTCGGTGGTCGAGTGGTTAAGGTAGTTCGTCTACTCTTGATCACGTGGTCTCTCAACACTGAGGTTGCTGCTTCGAGTCTTAATGCGGGCAGGGTGCACTCGACAACAATCTTAATTGACAAGGATTGTCAGTTTTCCTACCGCAGGTCCGGGTACTCCGGCTTCATCCCCCAATAAAAACTGCACGCCACGATAAAGCTGAAAAATTTTCTGAAAGTGACGTTAAACAATATTCAAACAAACAAAAACAAACCGTTATTTCTCAACTTGACAAAATCAGATTTTTGTTCTCGTTTAACTTAATTTTGTAAAAATTCATGTAATTGCGATTGTGTCAATAACAATTATAAGAATTTAACACATGCCGCATTGAAAAAATGCTAAATCATCAAAAATTACAGCCATTTTGCTTGGTGAAGACTGTACGACTTACTGGTGTCAAAGTAGCAGTGGTTTCGATAGTCAGAAGTGCAATAAATCATATAAAAGATAAAAATTAAATTTTGATTATTACAGTAAGAAACCATTTATTCTCTCTTTTAGTTTAGTCTATTTCAAATCAACTATCAGTGGAAGTGCCGCGACCTAGTTTTCTACCTCCATCCGCTTGATGTAAAAACCATAAAAGTAAGGTCGACAACCCAAAATTATTATATGTGGCGTTGAAGTTGGTCATTAGTTTGTTTACGGACACCGAGTAGAAGTTGGCGTTGAATATTACTTTAAAAATAAATAGAAGTGTGTTTAATATACTCAAGCATCGTCATGGTATATTAAGATGTCTTAATGATATTGTAAAGTGTCTTTATGGTATAATAAGATGACGTCATGGTATAGTTAAGTGTCTTCGTGGTATAGTATATGATCATCATGATATAATGAAGTATCTTTATGTTATAGCATAATAGTTAAATAGTGTAAAAGATTATCGTTATGGTGTATTTCAACGTCTTTATAGTTTAAAAATGTTGCTTATTGATGTGAATTAGCGTCAATATAGTATAACTAAATGTCTTAATGGTGTAGAATAATAGCTAAATAGTATGCTTGTTGCCTTAATGATTTATGTTTGTGTATCATAAGGCAGCTGTGGCGTTCCATATTTTCCTGTTTATTCATAGAAATGTAGCAGACCAGCTAAACTTTACAATACCCACGACCACGGTAATGCCTAGTTCTATAACATAAAACCTCCCATTTCATGTTTATATTTATCACTTTCATCTGACTTAAATACATTTTTTTAATTATTTGAAATGTGAGGTTTTATCTGTCAGTTGATTTTTCTCGGAGCAAAATTTTTTCAGAAGTTCTGCATATTTTTACATTTGAAATATCATGAAACTAACATAAACACAAAGACTATACCTGTTTTCAATGAATTAAACTATATTCAATTAATTAATCCATGTTTGAAATATCAAGAGGAAATTTTCTGCGAGCTGACATTTTGAATTTAACAGTTTATCAACATAACGGAATCAAGTTATATTTAATGGCGGAACGAATACAATTTGTCGCAATTGTAACACAAGGAAAATTCGTTTCGTCAAAAACGGATACATAAGATAGATTCAATTCGGGTCAGCCATTGAATGTAATGGGAGTTAAGGGACACCTCCAATAAAGCTTCAAACAGGACTTAGGGGCCTCGGTGGCCGAGTGGTCAAGGTAGTTCGTCTACTATTGATCACGTGGTCTGTCAACACTGAGATTGCGGGTTCGATTCTCACTGCAGGCAGGGTGTACTCGACTCCAATCTTAATTGACAAGGATTGCCAGTTTTCCTACCGCAGGTCGGGGGTTTTCTCCGGGTACTCCGGCTTCCTCCCCCAATAAAAACTGGACGCCATGATATAGCTGAAAAATTGCTGAAAGTGGCGTTAAAACACCATTCAAACAAAAACAAAATCAAACAGGACGTAAAAAATCCATGATAGACTAAGGTAAGACAATTTTTAGAAAATTTAGATATTTTTCTTTAAGTTTAGCGCAGTTTGCATGGTTGTACAAACTTTTTTCATATCAAACTTAACTTAAACATTCCGCACGATTTTCTTGCGGAATTTGCGCACGGGAAAATGCGTTTAAAGATGAACCCTCGAATTTCACAAAAAACATAAAATATCAATATCCGATAAAAAAAAATGTTGAAAATAAACATGAAATGAGAGGTTTTATTAATGGAACTAGGTAATGCCCACTTGGTCTATTTCCATTTTGTCTACAATTATAGTGTCCCATTTCGTATACTCTATGAATTTTATATGAGAAAGTAAGTTCAGCAGTGACCCTAAATTTGTTTGTGTTAAATAATCATGAATTCCACCCATTTTTAATTGTAATTATCAGATTCTAGCCATTTAGCATAACAGCAATAGATATATTGGCACACTTTCATAGATATGCGTCTAGTTGACATTATTTTGCTTTTTTTTAGTTTTGTTGTTGATGCAGTACAATAAATTAAAATATTTTAATTATTAATTTCTAGCTACGCAGATCAACCAAATTTAGTACTAACTTTGTATTGAATTAATTTAATGTGTTTTTTTCAGATTACTTTATTTTGTTGTTGTGTTGGTATATGTATGTTCTGACATTCCATTGTTCTATGTCAATTTTTAATATCCAAATCAACCATAAAAAATCTGACATTAATTTGCATACATGTAATTGTTTCCTGCCCGGAGTAGAATTTTTAATTTCAGCTGTGTCTCAAAAAATCAAATAAAGTTGATACAAAATTAAGGTCCACCCTAACAGAGACCATGGACCATGTTAAGATTGGATTCGAGTACACCCTACCCACAATGTGACTTGAACCCGAAATCTGTTGACAGACCACAAGATCAATAGTATACAAACTACCTTAACCACTCGGCCACCAAGGCCCCCACGTGGTATATGAAACATGTCTTTCTCCATTTGTTTATTTACAATCGATTTTGGGATATTACCTTACAAGTCGTGTATGAAATCGAGTTTTTGATTGGTTTCATGCAGGTGTGACTGTTTATTTCTAGTTGCATTTTTAATACCCACAATTCTCAGTGTGTTGAAATTGCAATTAATTTTAACTGACATCACAGATAATATTTTAATAAAATTCTTCATCAGTTTTTCTTCCAATCAATGCTAGAATTGGACAGAATTTCCCAGGATACTTTGCATCTATCTATAACCAATTGTTGTAAGGAATTGGAGACAAAAAATCGGTTCATAACTCCCAACAACTATATGGTGGTTAGTTTCGATAATCTTGATAAAAACCAGAGTTATTCTGTTGTACATGTAGGTTCTGGAAAGGATAAAAATGGTTTTCTTGCACTACAATTCAAACTGCAACACCACAACACAGTCAGTCTTGTCACCAACACTATAAATTCTATTTTAGATCACACTGATCATGTTGATATTTCTGTTTTGACAGATTGCAGACAAAGAAACCTTTCAGCTGATGTAGGAAGCAGCATTTATAATACTGCAGATACGATAGGACAACTGCCACCTAATTCACATTTTGATCAATTTTCAAACTTGTCAATATAAGATTTTCAGTGCACAGCTTCTGAGAACCAGGAAATTATTTCTTTTCAGAACACTGTTCATCAGTACGGGTTTTTGAAATTCCTATGACAGCAAATAAACATCTCTGACTCTGTTCCAAGCTTCAAAACTTTTTTATCTCTTCCAACTGAAAAAAAAACCAGAAAAATCTGTATTTTCATCTATTGCAGTACTTATGCTGACAGTGTTTGTCATGTTCTCAACATTTTGTATGAAAAATTTCAAGTTGTAGTGTTGTGTTATTATGTGGTTGTAGTAGTTGTTAATGGTAAAAGTAATGATCTTTTAATTTCCTTAAAAACTGATTGATTGATTGGATTTGGCTTTATGTCCAGTGAGCACAGCAGTATTTCCCCTATATTCAGGACGAGATCAAGTTAACGAGCAATCAATGGAAAATGAGGGTTGGATGAGACACAGGAACCCAATTTAGACCGACACTGGTAAAATATGGAGTTTTGGGTAGGGACAGAAATTTTAGCCTTTTGTAGCGGCTACAATGAGCCTATACTCTTTTTCGAAATCTGCAAAAGGGGTCGTTATTGTGCAAGGAGCGTGGCACTCTCCAAACACGTTACCCACTATGGTCCACGGCCAGGCTTACCATATTATGACCCAACAACCCCCAATGAGATGGTCTTCCCTATCTGCCACCCAGGGATGCGCTGGGACCTTAAAAACTGAGTATGGTGCATCTTTGGACTGGGTTATTCCTTTATCCAGGCTACTGATAGTTTAATACTTACTTCAAAATTCCACCATGGTTCTACTTTACGTATTTTAACGGACTGTTCTAAATTTGCAGTTACAGACTGATTTTTTTACTCTGGTATGGGAGGTTATCTATTACATATCTGGTAAAACAATACATTTCTGGTGATCTTGACAATTTTCAGATATATCATGCAAATTTTAACACTGTAATTTCTGATATCATATCTTCTTTAAGGTTTAATATTACCTCAGATGAGGACCATCCAGTATGCGAATGCTGGTCATTCTGTTGGTTGTCTGGGGAAAGTCAGCATTGTGCCTCAAGTAACCACTGTATGTGAATGCTTGTCATTCTGTCAGTTGTCCAGGGAAAGTTGGCTTGGTGGCCTCTAGTACCACTGTAGGTGAAAGCTGGTCATACCGTCTATAAAGAGATGACATTTATGTAACTGGTTTTTTTTATTTTAAATTTAAATAACATAGCTAATGTCAGTAATGAACTGAAGTTTGTTTCTATATCAGTTATACTTTTTATTCCTAATAAAAAATGTTTAATGTTAATCTATTTATGTATCCGCAAATATAAGGCAACAATAAAATGTATTCACAAAAAATGTGTTACATTCCACCCAGGTAGCTGCGTTTGGCTTCATCCTTACTACCTTAGCTTCATCCAGGTGTGCGTCAGGTAACCGCTTGACAAAATGCAGACGAGCAAAAATTTGATTAAAACACCATTTAAACAGTTATATTTTATACATTTGTTAAAAATTTTAGTTACACACACAAAACTTTCCTCGTTCTTTCAAGAAAAGTTGCAGATATCTTCACATTCCATCTCTCCATTTGAGTGTCCAAGATTATATAGAAGTTGTTGTTAAAATAACCGCGAAGGGTGATGGGGAATATTTATACTTCGGGGATTCCTTATGGTATTTTCTTTAAATATTTTTTTATTTTTAACCAATGCATGGTAAGTTAGTAATCATATATAATATTAAAATAAATATTGTATTTTCATGTGATGCAAATTCAACTGGGGCATGTTTCGTTGTTGTTTTGAACTTTGACTTACATGTATTGATCCCAAGTTACGACCAATTTCTATACTCCCCATTTAAGCAGCGATAATGCATTGCTCCCCTGACGAAGGATAGTAATGAGTTTTATTTTTTTTGTTTTTTTAGTTTGTTTTTGTTCGTTTGTTTGCTTGTTTTTGTTTGTTTCTTTTTTGCACATTTTAAATCATTTGATAAATTGGCATTATTCAAAATCATTGTCTAAAACTTCAAATCATTGGTAACCTTTATAGTTTTCAAGTTAAAGCGTTCACAAAAATTTTTGGACGGACTGGCGAACGGACGGTAAGAAGGAAGAACGGAAAGACAGACATACAGATAAAGTTTAAGGACAGGAACTTGTACAACGTGTACAACTGGTCTTAGAATGAAATAATGCATGTATGAATATACCAAGTACTTACTGTAACTGCTTGATAGCACAGCCTAAAATTATACAGAATGATACAGCCATGCCCGGGAAAGGTTAAGCAACTAGTACATAAATGCATCACATCATATACGTTAACTGTTTTCTCTCATATCAAATGTTATTGATCACAGACATTAACAAAAGTAATAGAGTCAAGACAACGGGCATACAAAGAAACGCACAAAAAAATTAAAGAATAATTGCAATCCGCAACGCAACTCTGGTCAAAGGGAGAGTGAACTGAGGTGCCACAGATAGGGGACCACTTAATGCTTGTTGCAACACACCCGTCAATATAAGTTTAATATTTAAAATCCAGTATAGGACGACAATACAACAGACAATAAAAAATGAGAAAGGAGGATATTCTACATTATCGGAATGTGTTTACTGAAACTGAAAACAAATAAAACATCTTAATGTCACAAAGCTTAACAAAGTACATGTATGTTTATGCAAATCAAAAAAAGTGTTTCTTCCGCATTTTAACATCCAGTCGTTGTTTTAATCAGTTCAAGATAAGTCATTTCAAAATTACCTGCCAAGTACGCGCGATGAATAGGAGAAAGTCTTAATGTTCTTGCGTCGCGGGGGCATAAAAAGACTTAAACAGAACTTGAGATTTAAAAGTTTTTCTTGTTGAATACTGAAAAACATTTAACCAAATCCAGTCTAGATCAGAATTAGTGGCAGCAACATCCTTATAAATAAGGTGCGTCATATTAAAATATCTTTAAAGACTAAATCATACCCGAAGTTTGCACGTGTGTGTCTCAGGCATTGAATGTGAATTCCATTTTGTAATAAACTGTTGTATTAAAGCTATACACTGTTGGTTCAAAACTTAATAAAAACTGTTACTGATATAGTGCCGTATTTCAACAAGCTGACTTTCATCTTCTCTAGTAATGATCATATGCAGAACTTGGGATAAAAAATGCACACCAATGTGAATTATATGTAGTTTAGAGAGTTTAATTCCTAAAGGTGTATTTCTTTAGAAGGGATATTTTATACAAAATTTATACAGATATTCTTTAAAATACTATCATATATGTTATACTTTACAAACTCTTTGAACTTGTCTTGCCACATCTTCAAGGCTGAGTGAAATTAATACCGATGTCCGATATATAAGTTTATATACCAAAAGTTAATCTGATATGTCATAAATCTTAATTTTACTGAACGATTTTTGCTGAAATGATTATCATGAACAAACGTTACCGACTAGGTTTAAAATCGTACTTCATTGACACCATCTGAGTCTTTAAATCTAATAGAATAATTATCTTCCTTATTGCCTTCAACGTAGCTGCGATGCCATTGGTCGAACTGGGGTTTTTGCGTATCATTTTATAACAAGCTCTGCCTCTGAGCCAATGTTTTCTTCCAAACTTTCTTGTTTAATCCCGCCCCTAATATGAAATTAAATAATTAAATCAATCAATAATAGAGAGTTGTGTGCGAGAGTGTTTAAACGCCCTTGTCGACGCACCTAAAAATTGGATGACGCGAGATTGCCAGGATTTTTGAAAAAGTTGAGGGGGTGAAGGCAAATTAATTTATTGCGGAAAATCTGCACGAAAATTACAAATTGATTCAGCAAAGGGGATTCCTTTCCCCGAACAACAGCCCCTTTTTGATTCACCACTGCTTTGGCATGTTTATTCAAAAGCAAATGAAAACTTTTTTTATTCAACTGGGTTTTTTTCCTTGAAAAGTAGTGAGTGGGTGTGGTGTTTTACGCCTAGCGACAATATATGGGTTATGTATGGGAGATTGCAAAAGAAGCCATGAACATGAAAAATTTATTTTACTATAAAAATTGTATCTTTTTAATTTGAAATTAATATTGCTGAATGGATTTTTAAAAATTTTACACTGAAAAATAAATCCTCAAAATTATATAGTTTCTATCGATTAAGGGCCTGGTTTTAGTGGTGCTTTGTTTAAATGAAACCGAAACCCCGATAGAATACTGTATTTGTTTTGCATTGTAATGTTGTGTGCAATTGAGTGTCATATAGATGTATGATATGCCCTATTAAGGCCACTATGATTAGGAATTAGGAATATCTTATCTTATCTTTGCTAGAAAAATTTCGCGTTTGAAATTTTTTTTTCCTACTTAATTATTGAAAAAAACGCCAATGAATTAATACCACTATTTATTAATATCTAACACTACCAAAATCTTCTTTTTTACGTTAAAACTCCTTTTCGTAGTCTTTTGTATATTCATATTGATATTTGCAGTGGCGCCTACTAAAAGTAATGTTACATTTTGTGACAATGTCATAAATTTGTAGTTATATTGTCATATTTTATGTTGACTCTGGTCCAATGAAATCCATCAAATGCACCTTTGTCTACGCCTACAGAAATGTAAAATTATTTGCGTTTTTATAAATGTCTGTGAAAACTGAACCCAAGTCTTCGGCTATTCAGAATTTTCCAATTCTTTTGAGCTTTCTTTTCAATTCTTAGTCATTTGGTTTGTCACTGAACTCTTGCGTGACAGTCTTTTTCAGTTTTTTATCTACTGAATTTTGAAGGCATCTATTTTTAGTCACTTCTTAGTTATCAAAATGAAAATACAAGTAAGCAGTACATGTTTGCAAATTTTCTTTAATCAGGCTTTTGAAAATGATCACAAATAATTAAAGGCTATTTTTGAATGCAGCTAAGGGTTGCACTTAATGTAAATATGCAAAAAGACGTAACGGATTGATCTAATTATACTTGCAAAAAATGCAGTCCGAGAAAACATTACCGCTATATCTTGTTTACACTGCAGTTTACAATACGCCGGAAACATTTTATAATTTAAAAATCTAGATTTGCCGTATTGATGGAAACAAGGAAATGTGCTTTTAACCGTCTATTTTAATACACCTACGTTAAAAAGTTTATATTAAACATGTTGTTGATAAGTTCTGACCACTAGCAGATCCATAAAAGGGGCTTGTTTGGGGGGGGGGGGAATGGTACCAGTATCCCAAAGTCGTCAAATTGATTGTCCCCAGGACGACGACCCTTTTAATAAAAATGAATTTAATTTTAATCAAGATGATTAATCAATTAATCATTTTGATTAAACATAACAATCAACTTGATTAAACATAACAACCAAATTTATTAATCATATAATCACACTGGCTATTTTGTAATCATATTTGATGAAAACTTCAATCAACATGACTAATCAAGATAATCTAAATGCTGAATTTTGTGATCAAATTGATTTTTATTTTTATCGGGTTGATTAAAAGCTTGATCGATCCAAAAAAGGTTTGATCGCAAAAATATTGGTTTCTATCAGTACCAATAAAGCAAATTATAATGTAACAAATTAACATCTTTGTTTGAATGTTTCATTAGAGCGCCATTCTCAGATTTTTGGTGTGTGATGTTCTGTACTTTCAACACTGTGCAAAGTATATTCATAGAATGCAGGACAATAATATTGATTTTATAAATTTTGGCACATTAACATTATGTGAAACCATCAATGAAGACCGCAATCAATTAGTAATCAAGTAAACATTTCAAAAGCAAGAATAAATATTACAATTAAACTTTGAATATAACCTATAAACAGGTTAAATTAATCTTTAAAAGTTTATAAGTTCCTATTTGTTTTTAATTACATATTAAATGAAAGTAAAAATGCAACATATTCTAGTCTTGTCCATTATCAATCTTGTCGTGATGTCTTATGTAGACATAATTTCAAGAACATTTTCATCTTCTCACCCTTAGAACACATTCTTTCGGAATAAAGTGCAATTGTATTTCCTCATATGCTACATGTAGGTAATTACATGAAACAACCATATTTCGATCATGGTAATTGGTCAAGGACTGCCTTTAGCAAGGAGCTACTAGTTCATTTGAATATGGCTTCAACAAATATTTTTAAGTTGTCACTTCTCATTTTCATGGCATGACTTTAATAACAGATGGCAATGATAAGGGCTGAAAAGAAAAAATAAATACATTCATAATTGTTCCTTATCATTTCAATTCATAGTACAACAGACAAAATAAATTGTACTGAAACATCTTTCTGATCAAATATGTCAAATGAATAATCTCTTGATGTTAAATTTAGGAAATGAGATTTAATGGATATTTTACCACAAGTCCAGCATTGTATCCATTTAAATTAAGTAAGAGCCTTTATGGGTTTAATGCGATACTTTAGTTAAATATATAATAAATCATACCTTCGATAACTATTTTGATTTTAATATGGTAATTATTAAATAAATTGATTTGACTGTAGTATGTGAGGTTCTTACCTAGGAAGTATAACATGTTTATCGCATGATATCATCAATATCAGAAGGTCACTTCTACTATATCATCACTTACATGTACATTAATTTTTCGGCTATATCAAGGCATCCAGTTTTTATTGGGGAGGAAGCCGGACTAAGAAACCACCCGCATTCGGTAGGAAAACTAAGTGCTGACAGGCATGTTATCCATTAATAGGCAACTTACTACTTCAATCACTCTGCCACTCTTTTGAAATATTGAATGCTATAACATGTAAATATCAATGATATTTCAAAAGATAAAGTTTCCCTCCAACCGAAACAAATGACATGGAAATGACCAGAATGGTAAAAGGTGGTTGAAACTGCACACTGCTAACATGGTTTTATTTTTAAGCATATATATTACATTAATTTCCTTATTTATTTATTTACAAAGACTACATACCTATGCAGTATTCCAAAGTTGAAACTAGAGTAAAAAAACCTGTGAGCAATGCTCACCATTGATACCCCCCGCTTCACAATTACTTTGAAAATTCAGATGTTCTTAATTATGAAATTGAAACTTTATCTAGTTAAACGTAAAGGCGAAATTGCAGATAATACATGTAACCCTCCCCAATCCCCAAAAGAATGGCATCCCCTATGTCAATGACAAAGTCCATCATCGGCATGTTTTTCTATGGAAAACCTCCAATAATATTCTGATCAAAATGTTTAATCTCCAGTGCACAATGGCAATATGTGACCAAGATTCTGTGTAAGTTTCAACAAATTCCATTCAGTGGTGTAGGAGGAGTTGCAAATAAAAGATGGGTATCCCATTATGTCCATTACAAACTCCATGTTTTTCTACGGGAAACCCCAAATATCATTCCGATCAAAATGTTAAATATCTCCTGCACAATGGCACCATGTGACATGGATTCTTTGTAAGTTTCATCAAATTCCATTCAGTGGTGTAGGAGGAGTTGCACATAAGAGATAGGTATCCCTTATGTCCATGACAAAATCCATGTTTTTTTATGGGAAACCCCAAATATCATTCCAAACGAAATGTTTAATATCTAGTTCACAATGGCAATATGTGACAACATTCTGTGTAAGTTTCATCAAATTCCATTTAGTGGTGTAGGAGGAGTCGCACATAAGAAATGGGTATCCCCTTATGTCAATGACAGTCCGTGTTTTTCTATGGGAAACCCCAAATATCATTCTGATCAAAATAATAAAAATATCTCCTGCACAATGGCACTATGTGACAAGGATTCTGTGTAAGTTTCAACTAATTCCATTCAGTGGTGTAGGAGGAGTTGCACATTAGAGATGAGGACCCCCTTAGGTCAATGACAATGTCCATGTTTTTCTATGGGAAACCCCAAATATCGATCCGATCAAAATGTTTAATATCTCCTGCACAATGGCACTATGTGACAAGGATTCTGTATAAGTTTCATTAAATTCCATTCAGTGGTGTAGGAGGAGTTGCACATAAGAGATAGGGACCCCCTTAGGTCAATGACAAAGTCCATGTTTTTCTATGGGAAACCCCAAATATCATTCCGATTAAAATGTTAAATATCTCCTGCACAATGGCACTATGTGACAAAGATTCTGTGTAAGTTTCATCAAATTCCTTTCAGTGGTGTAGGAGGAGTTGCAAATAATAGAAAGTGTAACGGACGGACAGACGGACAGAAGGACGGAAGGACGGACGGACGGACGAACGGACACCATGAGCACTATATAATGATATAATGATGTCTTTACAAGATCTCATGTGTTGTCTCTGAAGAAACTAAACATGAAACTGCAGAACTGTGGTCTAATCTGTAAAATAAAAATCTTGTAAAAAAACATACAAAATATTATGACCAATTTTTTTGAGATGTTTTGGTTAAACACTTTCTATTTTGGGATTTTGTTTCGTGTTGTATCCAGCAGTGCATGTATGTGTATTGTTTTTATTTTTGATTGCGGGGCCTCAGTTGTGGCCGTGTGGTTAAGGTAGTTCGTCTACTATTTATTCAGGTGGTCTGTCAACACTGAAGTTGCAGGTTTGAGTCTCACTGTGGGCAGGGTGTACTCAACTGCAATCTTAACAGACAAGGCTTGCCAGTCTTCCTAGCAAAGGTCAGGGGTTTGCTTCAGCTTACTCACACAAAAAAACTGGACACCATGATATAGCTGAACAAGTGTGGACACAGAAAAACGTCTCGCCTGAATTCCGCATCAGTAACAAAATAAATTTCGTCATAAGCATTACGTAAATAGCATTAATTATGAGCAGCGGCCTGTATACCAAATATTGTCACCATACTATGCATAGTTACAGAGGAACTGTCCTAATACAAAAACTTTAACGTAGTCGCTGAACCGTGAAATTGAGGTAAGGTCAGGTGACACCTACCAGACAATCATGTACTATTCATCAGCAACCTATATACCAAATATTGTCATCCTACAATGCTTGGTTACAGGGGAACAGCAGTAACCTAAAAACTTTAACGTAGTCACTGGACCGTGAAATTGAGGTCAAGGTCACGTGGCACCTACCAGACAGTCATGTACTATTCATCAGCAACCTTTATACCAAATATTGTCATCCTACCATGCATAGTTACAGAGAAACTGCAGTAACACAAAAACTTTAACATTGTCGCTGACCGTGAAATTGAGGTCAAGGTCAGGTGACACCTACCAGACAGTCATGTACTAGTCATCAGCAACTTATATACCAAATATTGTCATCCTACCATGCGTGGTTACAGAGGAACTGTCGTAGCCCAAAATTTTTAACATAGTCGCTGGACCATGAAATTGAGGTCAAGGTCAGGTGACACCTACCAAACAGTCATGTACTAGTCATCAGCAACCTATATACCAAATATTGTCATCCTACCATGCGTGGTTACAGAGGAACTGTCGTAACCCAAAAACTTTAACGTAGTCGCTGGGCCGTGAAATTGAGGTCAAGGTCAGGTGACACCTACAGACAGTCATGTACTAGTCATCAGCAACCTATACACCAAGTATTGTCATCCTACTATGCGTAGTTACAGAGGAACTGCCGTAACCCAAAAACTTTAACGTAGTCGCTGGACCGTGAAATTGAGGTCAAGGTCAGGTGACAGGTGACTGACTGGCAAGTACTCATCATAAGCTACCTCTGTACCAAATTTGATGGACCTAGGGCTTGGGCTTACAAATATATGAAGCAAGATGTCAAGTGTTTACGCCGCCGCCGCCGGATTCCCATACATATGTCTCGCCTCCAGCGACTTTCGTCGCAGGCGAGACAAAAATTGCTGAATGTGGCACTAAACAACATTTAAACAAACATAAACACTTTTTTTCTGGATTAAAGATTTTCAGCTCTTTTTGTTATGTCAGTCCATTCACTTGTATTTTGTACATTTAACATATTTAGCTTTATTTAGTTAGTGGTTTTCCATGGTACTAGTATTCTAAAAAAAAGCACATTTCATGGTACATGTTTATATTACAAAGACTCCAACCCCTCCCTGCTTGTTTTATCTTTTTTTCTTTTATGTTTTATATTGAATTACTTCATTAAATAAAATTACAACACTATGAACTTTAAATAGTCTATAAATTAATAATCTTATTAATAGAAAGATTAAAATACTTCCTTCAAGTGAAATTAATTTTATAATTAAAGTGAAGTCACCTACTTTTTGTTTCGAGATGCAGAGATATCTAACTATTCTCAAAAACAAACACATCAACTCTCATCCCTCAATTTTTAGAATATGTGACAGATATGGGCTTCCAAAAATATAAATTTTCATATAAAGTTTAGGTACAATTATGAAAGTGAAGTCACTCACTTTGTTTTGAGACACCGAGATAAGCACCCATTCTCAAAAACAAATACCTAGATGACATCTACTCTCATTACTCAATTTTTAGAATATGTGCCAGATTTGAGCTTCCAAATAAAACTAATTATTAATTTTCATATGAAGTTTTAAGGTACAATAATTTATAATGAAAGTGAAGTCACCCACTTTGTTTCGAGACACCGGGATATGCACCCATTCTCAAAAACAAATACCTAGATGACATCAACCCTTATTTCTGCATTTTTAGAATAAGTGATAGATTTACTTATTTAGTCTTGAAACAAAAGATCAATAGACTATAGTTCCACTAAGAGGGAATCAGAAACTGGTTTACATTATGTGCCAACCGTCAAAAGTAACAAGCATGTAAAAATTATGTAGTTAAATTAGTTCCTGCATGTAATTACAAGTTGTTCTGAAAGGCTGTGGAGAGCTCGAACATTAACTGTCTTCATTGTTACACATTGGGACGTTAAAGAGAAGGGAGAGAAACCTATTTTTCTATGCCAGATTTTTTTCTTTCGAATGGACAAACGGGTGTGCCGTGGTGCAGTTTTGTAAAATAAATGATTTGGTAATGGAGATTAAAATAAACCTGTCTTACTTGTGTTTGTAAAATACTCCTTAATGAGGCGCCGGTGCCGTGAATCGACACGTGATGATCGTGCTAAATGTCTCGTTAATGTCTTTGTTTGAATATGCATTTTGTTATATATTGAGTTTTAAGACTTACCCATTATATCTTTCTTTATATGCGGACAAGTCTGTATTTCTCTAAACACGGTAAAATTCTATTTCTCTTCAGTTGCGGCAATATCATGTCAATAATGGCGGCTATTGCACATGCGTGATATTTGATACTGTAGCACGTGCTTCTCAAGTCTTGATTAACTTCATCATCAATTTGATTATGTCTTAAGTCAAAAGCAAATTTGATTATCGTATAGGGAGCATTTGATTAAAGAAGTCATCAGTTTGACTGATTATTTTTTTCCGTGTTACAATTTTTCATCAAATATCCCGTGTATCCGAAAAAGTGTTTTTCAACTTCCAATATCCCTGTAAATAAAATGGATTTAAATATCCCATATCCCAGTAAGTTTTGCTTCAAATATCCTGTATACCATGAATAAAATATGTGAATATCCCATATCCCAATATGCCCTAAACAAGCCTCATAAAACACTTATTCCGTTTTCGTTCCGCGTTCCGTTTCCGCGTTTTAGTAACACCCGTCAACCATTATGATATACAGAAAAGCGTTTGCATTCATCTTCGTCGATTGTTAACATATATCGAAAGTACATGAGGAGTTCGATATATAGTATACACATATTGTAGACTTATGCTTTTGTTGGTGTTTATTTCTAATGCTGGTTTTGAATCAGTGATTTTAAATGAGGAAAAGAAGCTTGCCATGTATCGTTGTGCCTAATTTTAGAGAATAGCTTAATATAGAAATAAATTGCATTAAAATATTCATATCATATAAAGTTGAAAGTGTACGTTGATGATGTTCCTCTATATGTTGTTGACCGCGGAATGAGGTAGAGTTTGATTGTTTTTGTTTGTTTGTTTGTAGTTTAACGTCACTTTCTGCAATTTTTCAGCTATATAATATGGCGTCCAGTTTTTATTAGGGGAGGAGGTTGAGTTTGAGGACAATCGTACAAGATTGCATGTATTCTTGTTAATCATGAGGAAGCTACGACTGTTTCTTATGCTTTCTATAAGTCACATTTCAGATATAACACTCCTAATATTATCGTACTATTGACAACAACGGTCGGCGTTCTTTATGCGTATTGTTCGGATTCTATGTTTAGCTCTTTTGGGTGTATAGATTATACAGTTGAGCAATATAAAAGGGCAGATCTATTATTTTTCCTGTATGATATATTTTCTTATTTCATTTGAATTCTATATTAGCACAAAATCTTAAATGCTTACATGGCCAACATCTGTTAGATGAAAAAGGTTCAAATGGACTCAAAATTCGCCATCAATTTGACAACCTTTTGTATACTTTCAGGAAGAAATCATACCCAATACATACTCATCTTGTTATACTGTTATAGAAGCTATTAACTAGTTATCATCAATTCAGCTACATAAACTCACTAAAATAATCTAAATTTCTGTTCATGGTATTAGTGAAGGTTTCTTCATTCTACGATCCGTATACTGGACAATTTTTCCAGGGACTCCACCTAAAATTACTGGTCTGCGGGCGCAAAGATGGCGGGAAAGGGAGACCCTATTGTTGTAGTGATTGTCAGATAATAATACGGAAAGCCTGGTCGTGAACCATAATAGGTAACATAGAATGAGTGCCACGCTCCATGCAACATAAAGACCCATTTTGTAATTATTGAAAAGAATACGCCCATTGATGCTATAAAAGGTTAATTTTCTGTCCATATCCAACACGATTTTTTTACTTGCTGTCAATATTTTGTGCTCCTTGAACCATTCTATTTATGGAATTGATATATTAATTAACCTTTCTTCTCCTAAAATATAGCTAAAATACTGTTAACGTTCAGTTCTGCAACTATTTATACAATCAATCAATCAATCTAGATCAAACCAGATATCAGTCAACAGCTTTTATTCTTACATTACAAAGTTATAAAGAGGTTAACTAATTTTCTAAATTAATATTTTCAATTTTTATTAGATAGTATAAAATTCATTGCTTGTTTCATTGACAACCTGTCGTAATTTATGTTCGGAATGTAAGCCTGCAACTAGGCCCTTTGATATCCGTTAAAAGCACGAAATCTCTTGAAAACTAACGTAGCACACAACATGCATAAAAGTGTGCTTATAACGGAAACTAGTGCCACAACTGCTATCTCCCAGTTTGAAATGCGGCCATCAGATTTTGAATCTTGTTTGTTGTCAATATTTTGTTGATTTAAGCCAGATTGTGCAGGTGATGACTGCGCATTTAATGACTTTTTTTCTGGTTCCTGTAAATAATTCTGTTCATCACTCTTTGCTTGATTACGGTCGGAAAACAAAGTATCAACATTAAACGGATTACCGTCATTTGTAATCCAATCTTTTTCGTTTTCATTAAAGCCGCTGAAATTGTCAGGAACAGCAAACACTTCAGTCCAACTGTGTCCATCATTACTGACGATAAAACTATTGTTGTTGCGACGCTCCGTTGGTCTGGGAATAAAAGGGGGAGTTTTCAATGGAATGGATTCTACACCACCAGACGACATAATGCGAGCACAATAATTGATTTCACACCCGTCTTCTATTGTCGCTAAATGCTGACTATATCCTTGTGGACATGTCTTATCGGTAGAGTTTGGCGTATAATATACATCTGCCAACGGGTTTCCTTTTTGACAACTAAATAATCCACCAAAAGGTACCGAAAACATTGCACCACTTTCGTAATCATCGCTTATACATACTGTAATATCTGTTGCAATCTTTATTGATTGAAATCGCGGAGGGCAACTTTGATCACGAGTTACCGAGTTTGCTGATGTACCTGTATATAGACCCCCAAATAGATATCCAGAATCCTGTTCCGCCTTAACGACAGCACACCAATATGTGCTGTACAAAATCGTCACATAAGTAGGTTGTGAATCACAACTATCAAAAAAGATAAAAACACTATCGCATTTTGTGACGTATTGTGTCGACACGTAGTTTCCTTGGTACAAGAGCACCTTTTCGTAACCTTCAGGGCAAGTTGTTGCCCCAGTTTTAGGATTATTTACGATAAAAGAGTCACATATATCAAAGAGCGAATTGTCCTGCTCGCATGTTTGAAACACACCTCCAAATGTTAAATTAGCGCCAGAAGAATCACAAGATCCATCGTCTACGTTGGCACTGAAGTGAAAGTTTGGGGAATCAAATTTAGTGCATCCCCTTATTGTATTAAACTTATAGTAGGCCAAAATAGCATCTTTTATTTCATTAGCAACTTTGTTAATAATGAAGGCCGGAAGTTCTGGAAAGCTGCTTGGTCGTATAAATAAATCTAAAGGATCTCCAGATCGATCAATTGCAACTAACTCATTGCTAAGGCCTTCTATCCAGTCATTTAAAGTGAAGTTTGTAGGTTTAAAGGTTGGGCCCCCATATGCAACCAAAGAAGACTGCGTTCGACTTGACATATATGTGTTGAAATTCGATTCCGCGTTTGAATCGCTGAAGCTGATATTCGCCCCATAGCTAAGAAAGGAAGCTCCAGCCGATGCTGATATTTCTGATCTACTCAGTTCACCCTGCACCATTAAAGATTTATTGACATGTTCTATTGAATAAATTGCTGCACCAGAATGAATACTGGATACTACGTGTGTTCCAAAGTCTCTTACGAGTAACTGACTTTCATATCTGGCACTTTTTCGGCGATTTGCTATTATATGGTTTGCAATAACTAACACACGATTTCTGAAATCCGGGTCTAGATAAGAATCTAACCTCAGACGGGAAATATATTTGACATATCTTGCTCCTATTCTAACGGTAAACGAGCTGTCTTGGACTTGGTGTGTCTTGACGTCCTGGTATTCGTCAGAAAATGATCCATGAATAGTAACTCCTTCATAGCTACCTTGAGCATCGACGTTGATAGACCTTGCTGTTGTAGACGTGTAACTAGACCAATTGTCTATTATCTCAGAGAAAATATCAACCTTACTAGACTTTACTGGTATCACGAAGATGCTGTCCGGGAGCAAATAGCGTCTGTCTTTCGTAGTTTTACATTGATCATATGTGTACTTGATAATTTGTCCACGATTTTCATTTACAAGATTGTCCCATCCGATACCAGGCAGATTTTCAAATTCTAGCAAAGAAGGATTAGATTCCCTTAAACATTTTGCGATGTCAGCATCTGTGGCATTAGTGTTTCTTACACAATATACAAAGATTAGTAAAATTATTAATTCTTTTCGAATCATGTCTGCACGCGGCAAGAATCTCACAATCTTTAATTTACAAGATAAATGTACCTTCTTCATAAATGTAACTGATTATTTAATTATCATGTGATTATACATATCGGAAACAGTATTGATGGTCAACCTCACAAACACAAATATGGTATGCACACAAGGACAGTTTAGAAGCATTTGAATGACTAATATGTTTTGTAAAGCTACTCCAATATGGCATCACTGATATTTCACTATATTCTTATCGTAGATATGATAGCGTTTAATAGAGCTGTATGTACCTCAATGCAATTATATTGTTACGCGATGTTCATTACGTAACTAGGCCAATCAAGCATGCCAAAACAGGTCGGAATGAGGCAAATACAGATATTTAACGAGTTTATTTCCTATGAAACTAGTTATGCAAAATACATGTATATCATTTCGACAGTTTTATTCTTAATCTAAGGTAATTAATAATGCTAGACACAGTTTGCGACACTGATTGATAACTCAAACTGTCGATGTTGGAACATCACAGGTCATATTCGCCTTCCTTGTGTCTTAAGTTTCACAATTTCGCATTTTTCCATTCTAACATTCTATTGGGAAAACGGTTGCACTTGTCGTCCATAGAATAGTAAATTATTATGCAGAAAACGTTGATACATTGAACGATTTCATAAACTGAAAAAAAGTAATCTGCAGGTATGCTTTTAAATGTTTCTACAATTTTAGACCGAGAGCATTTATAATTTGTTGTAGAGGCATGTGAAGTTAGCACAAAGCAGGATTTCCTCCTTTGTAATTTTATCCTTCTTTGAGATGTTCATAAGGTTCTGAAATGTCTCACCATGTATATGCATCAAGCTTCTTAACATTTGCCTTGTATGTAGTCCATTCATCAGCTCCAACTACAAATCTGCAGCACAATGCGCCACCAGTCCGCTATCATCAGCAACAACATTTCTCTAACGAGCCATCTAATTGTACGGGTTTTAGCCTTAACGTCGGATTCGAAAGGCCTGCTACATGTCTTGTTTGTATATAGATACCTTTTTGGATACCTATGAATTGTATTTCTAAGATAGATGTCAAGTAAAACGAGAATAGTTTGGGTGGAAGCACATCCTTGCTTGACCTCATTTACAACCACTTGTGCCTGCATTCCTTTATGTAGTGCATTAAGCAAGTGTATGACCTCTTTAATTCTACCCAGATGGTGCCAAAGTCTTAGGTATACGAACACACCAAATAGTGGCATGTTCAGTTCTGTGCGATTCCCTTTGCCGAAGGAGAAATCCTTTCATTAATTCTGTTCAGGATGATCATGGTCATAATGTTTTCAACAACTGAAAGGATCCATTGATAATTACCACATTTCTTCTAAATCCCTATCTAAAAGATGGGCAGAATTTATGCATCCTTCCATGTCTGCCTTATTTGTTCCTTTTCTCCAGTGTTAACTATTAAAAGTAACAATCTCTTTGGACAGTTAAATTGTTTCCTTTCGATCACCTGTGCTATGTATTGTAGGTCTATCGACAGTTACTAGAGCTTTACCTGGAATATCACCGGTTATATCTGACAGATTATCAAAGTGCTGAGCAAACCTGTTGAGTGTCTCACTTTTCTCTTTCAAGACTTTCTTTCCAAGAGTGTTTAGTTATTCTTCTGATGTCCATAAACCTCTCGAATGTTGCTGTAAAATGCGTTCATACCATTTCTATCTGAAATCTGTTGAAATGCCCGGCTGTTTCTTTCCACCACAGGTTTTTTCTTTTTTCTGGTGTACCTTAGAGTTTGCTTCGAGCCTTTGCAAGCCTATCACTGTTAGCTCCTTTGTTAATCAGCAGTTGTTTCTCTCCTGAAACAAGTTGCTGAGTCTGTCATCAGGCTCGTCCAACCAATCTTCTCTTTTATGGTATTGTTTATCTGCTCTTCAAATCTTTTTTTGCAGAACTCCTTGTGTTGTTGCTTTGCCACATTCAACTTAATTGGAGGATTACCTTTGTTTAGCTTTGTAGATTTGCTAGTATGAAAGCAATTTTAGATCGGATCATGTTATGATCGGTAGAGCAGTCTGCCCCACTCATAGCTCCTATTTCCGATACATCTATCTAGTTACACTGTCACGTAATGACATAGTCCAAAAGGTGTTGTCTAGTGGCTTCCGGAAAACCTGCGTTAATATTACCCCAGGCGTATTATCTACCGTCCTACTAACCCTTGAGTTGAAGTCGCCTGTGATTATTAGTTTATCAGTTTCCTGGATTCTTTTCATAACATCTTTTAGCCTGAGGTAGAATGCTTCTCATCGGAGTTTGTCATTGTCCTTGATGCTTTAACTGTTTCGTCAATTTGTTTTATTTAGACCTACAACATTTATCTTGTTATGCTTTGTTATGGTGGAATATTAGTACCCTAATTAAGTTAGCTACAATAATGTAGCTCCTTTTTTTTTATTATGGACGGAGCTACAAAGAGGTCCCATTACTCGTAATGGAGCAAAAACACTTTTGGGATTTACACATATTTTCCGCTATTTAACCTTTGTCTTTATTAAATAAATATGTTTTCTTTCCTCCGCCGTTCATCTGATATGTCTACAATGTCTAATTAAATAATTTTAACACTTTTTCGTAATCGTGTCATTGTTGACATAATTAAAATTGTGGAGTGTAGAATTTCGGAATCGTATCGGTAAAATTTGTAATAAGGGGACATAATTATAATGCAAATGAATGCAGCTGAAATCATCCGGAATTTCATTTTTTACCAAATCGATTCCAATATTATCGAAATTATGCACTTCCGGAATTCATATGTTGTCAACAATGCCATGATTACGAATAAAGTGATAAAACTAACGAATACGGTGTTGTGGAAATATCAATTAAACTGCAAATACATAAAAAAGTATGTAGCAAACCAGGGAAACAGTTAAATTGCTTATAAAATGCATAAAACCCCCGGGTGTGAATCACTCCCGGGCTGCTCCATTACGAGTAATGGGACCTCTTTGTAGCTCCGTCCATAAAAAAAGGAGCTACGTTATTGTAGCTATAATTAAGTCTACATAAATAATCGACTTGTCATCATTTATCATTTAACACATATTTATCCTTGTACTATAATAATAAGTTTTGCCATACATATTGGTCTTATTTTTTAGACAACTTGACTTATTTATCTGACATATATTTCTGTATCTTTTTATTTGTGCACCTGCCAAGTAGAACTGTGCAACTGATAAATAGACGTATGTACCTTACAAAACTACTATACATATAAAAATGTCTACTTTCAGATAACAAGTTAACCTGTCAGATAAATAGGTTTAGTCCTGGTTTGCCCACATTTAATTAGCTGTATAATCAATTAAGTTAAATAAACAAAAAAGACAATGGGTTCACTGGCCATGAAGATCTGAAGTCTGTTCTATTTAATAGGTACAAAATGTATAGAAAGTATATAATAGTTTTTATATTATATTTCTCTGTGCAGAAAGAAAATTGATAACAGTGTTCTATATATTCTATCACGTTATTATATTTGTGTAACTGTTGCAATAGGAAATATGATTTGTGTGTTGAAAATAGGAAATTGTATTTTAAACAAATGATAATTTTTTAATATGGTGATTTTTATCTATATAAAAAAAGAATATATTATATATATATATATATAGTTTATTCTCACACAGCCAATAATACAATTGGTACAGAGAAAGTAACAAATAAACAAACAAAACAACAGGCTATATACAATATATACAAACAATAATAAGGTTATGCTTACACAACAGGTAAGCCAGGGGCGCTAACATTAAAATATATTTATTACAACATATATTTTTATATTGTTACAATAAAAATTAATTATCAGCAATAAGATAGATATAAACACAAGTAGAGTTCATAGCACTAAATAGAACAAAGGTTAATCTAGATGAAGTAGATAAGATGCTGCGTCGGTTGACGTAGTCAATCACAATGATGAGTCCTTCTTTGAATAATTAAATTATAGCTTTAACAAATTTATTCTTGATACAGCGGATATTTTTTTTCAAACAAAAATTAACCTATATTACCAAAAACAAATTAAACTGAATTTTATGATTATTATTCTGATGTTATTTGCCATGTTGTTCATTAAAACAAACTTTTATATTTTTTTCAATATAAATTTTTCAGCTATTACACTTTAATAATAAATCTGTTTTTTTTTAAATAAAAAAAACCTTCATTTCGATATGTAAATTACTAATGAATTCTATTGTATATGCCACACTTTCATAATTTTTAATGGTATAAAATACAGGTGAAAAATCAGACTATAATTTTCCAGAAATGAACTACAATTGCTAACACAACAAAACACGTTATGTTTATATATACCCCTAATTAAAAGTGGGCAAACCAGGATGACACCGATAAATAAGCCATCTTGTCAGATATATAAATTGACTTGTCAAATAAATTAAGGCCGTATTTGTATGGCATAAAAAATGCTAAAGCGCAAAAAGAGTTCTTTTTCGTGGCAATATTTGCAAACTATTATGTTACAACTTAATCTCAAAGTACATCTTAAAAAATGACTTAATGAAGACGATTTATTAAACAACTTTTGCAGACTTTAGTATGTAAGATGTAGGGTTGAGGATCTTATATGGGTCTACAATCGTTGTGTTGTTCATCGGTTAAGCAGACATACTTATTGCACGATAAATTGACCAAGAGGTGTTCAGTAAGGGAAGAATCAAGTTGACATAGGTTTGTCTACTTAGAAGTAAACTAAACTAGTATGCATGACTAAGTCGACATAATAAGTCGAATTAAAACAACTTATCGCGGTGTTGTATATAAATCAACTTTATAAATTTGTTGTAATTAACATAACTAATATGTTTCCTTGACTATGGTAACATAAACTAGGTATCAATTTAGATGACAAGTTTATGTCAACATACCAATGTGCAGATCAAACGTTCGTAGCTATAAGTCAATTGTTGAATGATGTCAGCCTAACCAAGTAGACTATGATGAGTTTATTTAATAAAATGATTATTCATAAATGAAAATCTATAGAAAACATCAACATGCAGCCATATTTAAGTCAACATAACGATCGAATCTTGCCTATTTGTCCTGTTTCATGTCAACACGACTACGCATGCTTAATAGTTGAAACACGCAACAACTGAAGACCCTTATAGGCTTCCAAAAGGGGGCAGATTTATGCAACTATACTTTGTGAATGCAACATTATTGCTAAATCATTTTAAATAAATCTTGATGTTGAATAAATATCTCAGGTATTGCTGCAAAGTAAAGTTCAATGTTTAATGTGCAAAGTATTAGCCTGAACATTTGATTATGAATATACCCTTGACATAATAAGATATTAAGATTATTTACGGTTTGTACATAAAACTGTATATTCCCTTGTCGTTTTAATCATTTTGATTAAAGTATATATATCCTGAAATGGGAAGCCCATACTTTTAACCTAGATATTGTATTACTAAACATCAAATCTACGCAAATTTTTATAATATATAATAGATTAAGGTAAGCAATTTATTGTAAAAGAATGTTATCTGGCTAGTATAGCAATATATATATATATTTATATATAAAAGTCTTTTATATTACTTTTTGTTTATGCTGTATCGTCATGTTAGTCGATCCGATACTAAATAAGTGTACTGGTTTAGCAGCTTTTTTAGACTCTATATACATGTCTATACTATGATGTTGTAAATATGTAACAGTAATAGATTACTTAATTATATATGTCACGCAAAATGAATGCATATGATGTATTTATTAAAAGGTCATCGGTGGTTACATTATAAAAACTCGACAGAATAACAAGAGGCAAAAGAGGACGATTACAAATTGGAATTTAGACAAACATATACAACATGAAACAAAACCAAAAAACACAATAAGCCGAAAGTAAGTGACTCGAAACCAGTTAACAACTATGGTTGCACTCAGGTGTTCAGGGTGAGTAAGCAGTGCCTGCCCCTTACCCGTCAAATACTGGAATAGGAAAGACTACATATGACTCAGCACAAATGTCTAATAAAAAATCCTGCAATACACGTTTGTAATTGAACATAACATAAAACGGAATAATGGGATTTGCCCTTAAGTAAGGTTAAATATTGGAAGTAACATACGTGATGCAATATCATCTAAGCCTAAAGCAAAGAAAAACTTTTAAAACATCCGAAAGGAATGGCATAATATTTTCGTCATCCAACTGTAACTGGAACTGATCCTCAAAAAACGTAAGCATTCTTACTAATGTTATTTCCCAATAGAACACATTCTAATCACTTTTTTTTTACTATATACTTATCAAACTATCAAATTGTCGACTGACAAAATTCTAAAACCTCCGAATATAATACATTAGGAATATTTTCCGCCAAGGCAAACACTGTATGCCATAGTGACTATTTTAACGACTTTTAATATTCATTTGTCTTTGAGAAAGAGTTCAAACAGTGAAATTTTTATTTAGGATAACAAAACTGATCAATAAGGGATAACTCGTAACAATACGAGGTGCATTTATATGAAATTATTACTTCAACCTATGACTGACTGTACGTCAGCAGAAAATGGTATAGCCTGGACAGTCTTAGGTTTTAGGTTTTGTATAACCTACAGGCATATGCACCTGATCAAATATATTCAATATTCAACCGGTCTGTCCAGCTGAAATCTGTGCAGATAAGTGTTACGATAAAAAATGTCTTAGTTACGATTATCAGCTGAATAAGTTGAGATCACAGTCGTGGTTTTTTTTCGCTATTTTCCTGGTTCAAATGACAAATTGATTAAAATGAAAACAACCAATAAACAAATACGATATGGGCGTCTATCTTGATGCAGTTGCAATGATCAGAATGACAGAGAAAATGTTATAAATTGCGTTTTAAAAACTAACCTGATATGACCTGATATGGTGAGATGCTGGTAACTTGAGTTTCGATCATCAGGTTGATCATCAGAAAAACAAGAAAACCTTTGTCAATTAAGGTTGCGGCCGACCACACTTTATTCATAGCACCCCAGTGTTGACAGTGTTGACACGTTGTTGGCATGTAGTCAGCGAAATAAAACATGAAGTCGATAATCGCTCAAGTAGGGTAAGCAATTTAGCAGAGGATAAAATGGAGTCTCGATTGGTGGTAGTTTGACTGCTATTATATAACTTTCGTAAGGAAGACAGAACATGAACTCTTATTTAAAATTCGTATGTATCTACTGATTACTAAATGGTACTGCATTCAGCTTAATATACGCTAACTTACAGAAATCGGAACTTCGATAGCATTGTTTGGAGTGGCGTTGTGTTGTAAAAAAAATGCTTACCAAATTGCGTGAAAGAACACAATTTAGCTTACTACAATATTATTGTAAACCTTTACTTTCCATAAATAGATTTGTATTCAGTATATAAGGTAAACAATATGCAAAAACAGAAAAACAACTACCTTCGTAAGTGAAGGAAATTTTTGCAAGAATATTGATGCACAAAATATAACAACTATGGCGGCAGTAACAATTTTCAAAACATGCTTAACATCCAAAAGTAACTCTGCGTCTTTTAAAATTAAGAAAATTGAAAAATTTTTAAAGTTAGAAAAATAATAAAGCTCCGACGGCCATGGAACTCTTTTATCCATGTCTAAACTATATATTTCTTTCCCATTGACTCACCCAGTCTTTCCACAATTTTATTACAATCCAACTGAAGACTAAACTAACAATTCTTCATATTTCTTGTTAGCTTACAGGAGACAAGATGTCCATACAAAACCTATTATGAGAAATGTGAACCCTCCAAAATTTTAATAATAAATTACTAAGAATAATTTATGCTAGTTTGTTCCGATATTTAATATTTTTTAAACTATGAAAACCAATAAATACCTTGTTACTGTGTACATTGACCAGCAAACATGACTTTTGTTTGACCTGAAGGTACATTAAACCTGGGCGAATATGCTACCAATTACTAGCTATGGCGATGAATTGAAAGATTTTTCTCCCGAATTGAAAAATAATAAAGCAGATACATAGTAATTTAACCGTATATTTTAAAAACAATGAGCTATAAAGGGAACGTATATAAAAGTATGTCGATCTAATTCAATAGTTATTACACATTGTTCGTCAGATGTATATTAAAAGTTCTGCACATAATGTTTTCATATTTTCTTCGATTATGATTAAAATAGTTTTTCAAGCTTATATTTGTATTTTTTTCTCCTTCAATCCACTACTTTGACTTGCATTGAAATGAGGATATTTTGATGAATGTTTTAAATGAAGTTTGTGTGTTTTATGCCGTTTTCCGTAAATTTTTAGTTTAGGGATGCTTTGTCCAGTTTTGATGATTAGATTAATTCAATTGTGATGTTAAGCTTATCACTTCTATTTAAATTTGTTTGATTTTTACGCCACGCTCAGCTATTTTTCAACTACATCATTCAATAAGGTTTTATTTGGCAGACGAAGCTGACGTTTAGAATAGAACTTCCTACTTATACAGGAAAAGTGGCAAACCTTGTCAATTAAGTTGAAAGCCAAGTATCTTGCCTCTGGTCAGAGACGAACTCACAAGATTTACCGGCGATTAATAATAAAAACGAAAAACTAACAGCCAAGACCAATCGGGCACCGTTGCACTTTTAAACATGATGGATGTATATTGAAATAACTAGTAACAATTAGACATTTATACTACTGCTACACGTTAGTCTTACTGCTGCTACTTCTTGCTTTCCGTTAATATGCCGTTAAACAGCTTGGTGCAAACTGGGAGTTCAAGTATCAATAAAATCCCAATGCGTTTTTGTTTCAACTCTTTCCGAGTTAACCACGACGGCACAGTGATCTGTGCATCCGTACCGATCACCAATATAGGCCAATTATATTTAACATAGAATACTACAGTTTTAAAACTTTATAGACAAACAACAATTGGAGTTATTGTGATTGATACTAAATTTTGAATCCCGCAAAAGATGACCAGTTGTCTCCCACAATAATATGACCGTAAGATTGTAATACCTTTATCCAAGCCTTACTACCTTTGGTCATATGTACAACGACATTTTTTGTGGATGTTTTTCCATCTTGCATATAAAAGGCGTTGTTATGGCTTTTAGTCAGTCCAATACCATCAACAGTAAATTGTGTATGGAAAATATGCCCAGGATCCGTAAGTGTGGTCCAGGTAAAACTGTAAAGTCCGTCATCTGGACAGGTAAATACACCGGTTGTGCCATTATACCCTCCACCGTCATTTGTAAGTACAGTATCAAATACAACCACCGTGTCTTGTGGAAGATTAGAGAGTGTATGCGAAAGTTCAGCTTGAAATCCTATTGCAGTATGACCTGAAATGTAAAAACAACTACACATATAAGGATGTTCTGTGCAAGTAAGAATATTTATTAATAGACCACACCCCAACACTCCAAAATCTGAACGGAATGATGTTAACGTAAAAAAATATATATTAAAATCCTTTTAATATTTGTGTCGCTTTAAATGTTGATAATATTTGGGCTACTAATGATAGACAACCAAGGCCTAGCTTCCGAAGCATCTATAGACATTTAATTTAAATCCACAAAGATCAGCGCATATAAATTTCTTGATTTTTCCACCATTTCTACATCTAGGCCTGGCAGTTAAGCTATTTACAGTCGATCATCCAATGAGCTTTTCATTTCGAGTCATTAATTAGGCTTCATTGACTTCGACAGGAGTTTGCCGGCTGCACGTTAGTTTTCTATCCCTAAATAAGGCGAAAGCCATGAAAGAAAAAAGGAAACCATTGTCATGGGTATTTAGCATTACACTATCAAAATAGTTAGGGCATTCTTTTTTCTTCCTATCAAATGTATACAAATACGGTCAGGTTTCGGTTCTTTCCACGATTTCCATCCCCCACCCCACGTGAAGTTATATTATGCAGTTTAGCTTAGAAATTGTCAAAAGTGGCGTTAAATGCCATTTAAAGAAACAAACAATTCAAATCTGGAAGTCATTATATACTTTAATCACAGCGTAAAACTCCCTTCTTTTGAACTTCATCACAACTAATTGCAAATGAAAGGCAAACGATACAGAAAAACTTGACCAAATAAAATAGAACATTCATATAAAAATACTCCGAAAACTGAAGATGGGTCACAGCTTAACTGGCCTGGAGGTGCCCAAGTTGGTCCTTCTGTTAAAAATTAGTTTTCATGGTAACATTTTAATATCTCATTAACGAATCAACTAAAGTGATATTCAACAATTCTGCTCAAAGATGGTCTTTAAAAATTACAAAATCGGCATTAAATATGTTTATTCACCCGTCTGTCTAATGCGTATTTACTGCAGCCCGTTTCCGCTAAGCCAACAACATAAAGATATAGATAGATTAAGGACGATCCTTACTTAGAATAATGTTTAAAGCAGTCCGTTCAGTAAGCAAGTAATACAAAATTTAACCCCCAAAACGCCACATATTTGGTTTTGTCATAGAAAAGTTAAAACATTACTTACATATTCGCTCACTTTTGCTTCAATGTACTTACTTGAAGCTTGTTTAATGTCATTCACAGACGACTCTAGAGTTTGAACCCGGAGTTGCAATTCGTTCACTAGATTTGTCAGTACATCTGGGTCGTTCAGGAGTAATCTTTTAGTCTCAAAATTCTTTGTTTTCCGGTTACCGAAAATCCCGTTTACTAAAATCAATACCAGTAAAAAGCGACACCCTTTCTTCATGTTTTGTCTTTAGTGTACTATAGACTGTTATTTTAGTGGTAGAATTATCTTTCTACATAGATATAAAAATATATCAAGATTTCCATGAACAGGTGACACCAGCAATATCTTATCCCATAAAAACAGGCCGTGTCAAATCAACACATAATGCATAGTATATATGTAGTATTTAGAATGTTTGTTTGGACCTCGTTGATTATACAATAGTCAATAAATGGTGTACGTAGGTTCAAATCGTTTCTATCGAACATAAAGACCTCGCTTCTTATGGCTTACAGCGTAAACCCGGCTCATACAGCAGTGCATATTGTTGCACGGAATGTGTAAATATCATAATAACAACTTAGTATCACTTGCGTTTTCTCCCAAAATATGATTTCAGTCCCACACGGTCATACATTCTTTACTCCACGAGTTTGATATCCCGGTGTGTGACACTAGTGTTTTTCGTGCTCTATCCGGGGCCTCAGTAACCGAGTGGTTTAGGTTGTTAGTCATTTACTATACGAATCACGTGGTCTGTCAACACTGAGGTTACGGGCAGGGTATACTAGACTCCAATCAAGGTTTGCAAGTTTTCGTACCAAGGTCGCGGTTTTGTCGGGTATTCCTTCTCCCCCTCCCCCAACCCAAAACGGGACGCCATGATATAGCTGAAAATTGATTAAAGTTGCGTTAAACCTCACTCAAACAATTGTGCTCTACCGTTACAAAATAAAAGACAACACCTGTTTTTACATATAAATTGACACCAAACTTTATCATCCGCCATAAATTTACGTTAAAACAAGGATCTTACACACAGATATGCTTTAAAATTCATACTTTTTAAAAACATTTACATCGAGAACACATAATAAAGCAAGATCTAAAAGCTTACACCTAGATCTGCATTACAATTCCATATTTCTGTTCAATCTTCATTGAGAACGTATCGAAAAGCATGGACGTCGTGAATAAATAGCTCAAAATCACTCATGTTTAATCGAAATTCTATGCAATCACGAAGCAGGCATAGCTAAATATTGGTGAAAGTAAACAAACATATTGTGATTGTACAAAACGCTGAATAAAACATATTTTTCAGAACTGAATATATATATACTGAATAAACCATGAATTATCAAATAAACATTATAAGGTATAATTTATCTTTTAAATGTCTATATTTTTCCGAAATGGAGAACTCTAACAGCATAGTAATTTAAGGTGAACAATTATGATGTTCACCTGACGTGCAGGCAAAAATTGTTTTATTCTACCCAATACCCACAAATAATTTAATAGAATAGAAATAGAAATTTTTAATGTGAAAAGGCTCTTCACTATTTAGAACTGGTTTTTAACAACAACATACCCATTGCTTAACTAATATTGTTCCTGGGACCATATAATGTGAGGGTTCACAGTCTATACTGTGAGAGGTCACAGTTCTGGCCAGAGTACACAGGTAGTGAATAGGATGTTATCTGGGGTAACATGTTTGAAGTTTGCCACGCCGTATGCTCGATAAAGTCCCCTTCTGTAGATGTCGATAATAGTAGGCTTATTGTAGCCGCTACAGAATGCTAACTTTTCCACAACTACACATAAACCATACTGTTCAGGTGGCATTCACCTTTTTGCCGTTTTTCCCTATTGATTTTTTGTTTGTTACCTTGTTCTCATCCCGTATATAGCCGAAATACTGCTCGCTGAACTTAAAGCGAACATTAAATCAATCACTCGAATGTTGTTCCAAAAAACAGTGTATTTTTTTGCATATTTTTACCTTTTTTTTATTTTCCTTTAAGGTACGTTTGCGGCTTATTTGAAAGATTATGGAGGATTAGAAGTTAAAGATTCTTATGGTATTATTCGAATATTTTAAACTGATTACTGGAAGGTTTCCCGGGCTCTCGACCCAAAGAGTTGCTTAGGCCCCCCCCCTCCCCCACTCGACGGATAGAAATGCCCTACACTGGAGTTGCCATGTTTTTATACGGAAAGCTTTACGCGGACTATAGCTAGTAAAGTATTGGAAGGGCTTTTCTCATGATTCAAGACTCCTAATGTAGATTTACTAATATGTGCCAAGCGGGACATCAGTGTCACCGAGATTTATATTTTGTTTTTGTTTTAAGTAATGGATAAAACGATTATTTTCCTTCAACATTTCAAGCGTATCACGGAATGAATTGATATATCGGTCAACTGCATGCGTTTTATTTATTGTTAAGTAATAGAAGACAATGTAACTGTTCACTTTAATTAAAATACGAGTAGACATTTTATGAGGTATAAAACAAGAGGTTTAGTATTTCAATTACAATTGTTTTCTATTCTTGCAAACCCCGTTAGTTTTCTCTCAATGACTAAGGCTATACATACTGCCTATTTATCTTTGTCTGTATATCTTCAACAATGGTTTCAAAAACGTCGCTTACTCACGTTATCATTATTAGTCAGAACAAAATCTCGAGTTGGAGGAAGCACCGGAAGTAAATACATTGCTTCCAAAAATTTGGCAATACTTTCAAACAGTCCATACTTCCATAAATTTCAAAAGTGGAACAAGTAATATTAAGTCAACACATCAAAGGATATAATACACTTCACTCGATTCTAAGGAACAGAAAAAACGCGTGGTTAAAGGTAGTTAGTCATTAACTATTGATCAACTGCGTGTCAATTCTAAGGTTTCGTGTTTGATCCTTAGACAGACAGGGTGTGCACGTATTCTATATTAAATGAAAAGGATTGCTAGTTTTCCTTCCGAACAATCGTAGAAAATAAATATGACAATCATTTTTCCCATTGATACGTATAAACTAAAGCTTACTAGTCCGGGGCACATGAGTTCACCCTTGAATTTTATTGGGTTCAGGTTACTCACTGTTTTTGTGTTTCTGTTTCGTGTTGTGTGTGTTTGAGTCTCCTAGCTTTTTAAAAACGAGTTCTTTTAACCTTATCAACTAATTTAACATGGTAATATTCTTATTCAAAATCAAATTCAAAATTAAATTTAAAAAAAAAATCTTAAACGAGGAAATCTAAGCAGTATTTAATAAAGTTGTACAATCCTGTAGATTAGCAAATAATAGTTAATAAAGTCAGTCGGATGAGGATGGTTAATTCACATCCTTGTGACCCATACACTTATGGCAAAACAAAAAAAACACACAAAAAAAGTCGCTAACGAAATGAGCGAAGGAGTTTTTAGCAAATAATATATATATTCCGACCCCCTAACTATGGTTTTAACTGCAACTATGCGTTTGGGTATTCTGCGTACTCGTGAACATTTATTATCCACCATTTTAACATTGTGCCTTTCAGTGATCAATTCATTTTCTTTGCGACCGCGAATCATTTTCTATTACTTTAAATGACTGCAACAACTATTATTTGTACTGTTCAAATACTATTGGGGTCTAATTCCTGTAGTTAATCTAAGTATCAGAGTTTAATTGAACCGCCCAAGCTTATTAACATCAAAATAATAAGGTGGCCAATTATAGCCAAATTTCCTTACCCTATCTATCTTTCCTTTTCACAATGCAAACAAAATATTCCTACCTAATTATTATAATTGGTTTTCAACAAGTTTTATGTTTTGAATATAGGTGGCGGTATTAATTAATCAATCGTAGGTACTTAAAAAAAATAGATTTTATGTATAGTTATGGGTAAAACATGTCGTTTAGCAAACGACATGTTTTACCCATAACTTTACATAAAAATTATCACAAGGGATATTTATATGTAACTGCTGATTTAAACATGTATTAACAAAAGCGACGGGAAGAGAAGTGTCCGAGGAGAGCTTAAAGACCACAAGGGGTTGGGAGTGGCCGTTCTAGTGTCAACATTATATACAAAAAAAAAATCAGAAAGAAAAGGCTTATAAAGAATTAAATCAAATAAATTAATAATATATAAAATAATTTTGCAACCCTGTAAATGTAAAGTGAATGCACGATATTATGTATTGACTCACATTAAAATTGCATCAGACTCGTGTTTCAGACAGCTATAATGTACTCAACAAATGTAATATGTATCCGCTTTGAAATAGAAATCTAATGATTAAATCTATAAAGATCATTTATCGTAAATTTTATATAAAACATGACATTTTTGTGTTATTTTTACCACATTATGCATTTCGACATTTACTCGAGAACATAACTTGTCATGTTACTGCACAGGTCAGTGTTTGTGGTCATGTTTCACGTACGCGCGACTGTATAAAAGAAACTAACGTCTCGAAAAGAAATCACATCGGATCCCCATAAGCACCGCAAAGAAGACCAAAGAAGTACCACCAAGGTAACGTATTGATTCATGTTGTGCCTCTCTCCTTTGAACACGAAGAAATTTAACACTGCATAAGACTTTACGTATAAAACATAATTTTACAATCACTAGTTTTAATTGAATTCACGAAATTGTTTACTATTTAGAAATTAAATCAATAAAATACGTGTTTATATTTTATATATTTTAGTTGTCAAAATTAAGACTAAGAATAAATGTGTAAAATCTTCAATCAAAGCTTAAATTTAAATGTCAGCTAGAAATTTACCTATTTTTCATACATGCATTAAAAGCTAAATACATAAACATTGTTCTAACTGACAAGGGGAATAACATATAAGGAATCGGTCAAGTTGTTCCTAAAGGAGCGAATCATATACAACTATTAGCGACATCACGTGACTTCTGTGACGTATTTTTGTCAGCCACACTCGGTAGAAAATCAATGGGACAATTTAAAAAAAACGCCAATATCTTGTTAAATAAATAAACTATATATGTTTTGCACATTGTTCCCAGTTCTACAGTCTATTATCTTTCGAATTATATGAATCTTATCAGTTTAAATTACTTGCAAAATACTTCCCATTTTGTTTGAAAAAAAGCCTTATTTTCTGCCTTCTGGTTACATTGTTTCAATGGGAAATAGTCAAATATGCTCCACTTCTGACGTAAATTGCATAAATACAGTTCGTATGAACTATGTTTTGCACATATATACAAAAAGGAGACACATTGATGTATTTAATTTTCACAGTTTTAACACTTTAATTTCTTCTGATATTCATACTTCCCATTTCATTTGAAAATCGGTCATTTTACAATTTTTAACATGGCGGAGTTCAGACCACGTGGTTCAGACAAGGGACACTGTTTTGTGGCATTTTTATGGTTTAATTATATCTAAGAAATATGTAACATGTTTAACTTAGATGTAAATATTTTAATAATTAAACAAAAAAAACTTTAAGAGTATTTTACTAACAAAATACTGTCTTTAGAAAAAATAACTGCAATTGCATTGCCTTGAATTGAAAATGTGGTGATGAACTTTGTGATAAACATTAATAAAGCTTTATTTAAAACATAATTACAAAAATATCCCAATTTTGGGTGCATTTTCCTCAGTCATAAAGGTAGTCAAAATTCAAGTTTTAAGGAATAAGCTGTTCAATAAACATCCTGTACAGAGAATACAAGTTTATGGCAGTACAAGCTTTATCAGGAAGACACAGCATGGGTTAAATTTCAATACATTAAAGGTGTTCTAAATAACACATATGTCACAAATGTTTATTAGGTAACCATAATTCATTAATAATTTTATTTAATTATGAACTATAGTAGTAGTTTTTGAATATAAAAAATAATGATGCCACGGGGAATCAACAATAAACTGGGACTAGTATAACTAACTGATTTATAGGTTCCTGCAATAAACGAGGAACTCCATAAATGATAAAGATAAAACATATAAATATATATAAAAATGGAAAAAAATTGTCAAATATTAATAATATGTTAAAAAACATACAATAATTTTATTAATAATATTAGCAATTTGGTATATTATAAAATTTTGGTGTTAATGATACACAACAGTCGTTCATTGAAACACAGAGTTATCGATCCTAATCATGACTTTAATAGTTGCATATGAATAGAAAATGACAAGTATATATTGTTTTGCTTTTTCTTTAACTCAAATGTTGCGGGTTCGAGTCTCACTGTGTGTTCGACTTCAAACTGAATTGACACAGTTTTCCTGCTGAAGGTTGGGGGTTTTCACCGGTCCCTGCGATAGAACTGGACGCCACAATATAGACGAAAAATTGAGAAAGTGGCGTTAATTCCATTGAACCCCAGACTGTTTCTTTTCTTTAATAAATTGGTGTAATAAACTTCCTATTAATTATTTTTGAACCCTTGATAAAATTTCGAACACATTTTAACAAGTCTATAACTATTTTTTTTTATTAATTCTAATTCATTTATCGATCAGAGGCGTTGATAATTTGTTCTTATCGTATTTCAGACGAAATGAATACCGTAGTCATAATTATGGCGCTGATCTGTGCAGCCAACGCTAGACCAAAGGGAGGTAAGTTGTATAATTATCTAGAAAAGGACTGAAAACAACTGTTGTAAAAAAACGATATTAAGTATTAATGACAGTTTATTAGGTTTTAATTCTAAACGTTTACTAAGCTTTATAGTTTAATCATTTCATATTTAAATA
Organism: Limnoperna fortunei; assembly: GCA_944474755.1. Classification (NCBI taxonomy): domain Eukaryota; kingdom Metazoa; phylum Mollusca; class Bivalvia; order Mytilida; family Modiolidae; genus Limnoperna; species Limnoperna fortunei. The sequence continues at coordinate 44,453,819 of OX104116.1, read as the reverse complement.
TAGATGCCAGTTTCAATTTTGGTCATGGTATTTTATACACCATATTGTCATAAAAAGTACAGAAATAAACGTTCAATTACTACAAATATATAAGCATAGGTAATATCTAAACTCCCAACACATAAAAAAAAATATATATATATATATTTTTGTTTAAATTCAAATTAAAATTGTTAGTTTAATTATGAATTACAGGCTTTGGTGCCGGATCAGCTGGTCTCTCCGCTGTACTTAGCGGAAATATTGGCGGAAGTCTGGGAGGAGATGGTCTGTCTGTTGGAGGATTGGGTGGTTTTGGATCTGGCGCTTTGTCTGGTAATCTAGGCGGAAACCTTGCTGCTGATATAAGCGCTAGTAGACTGTCCGCCGCTCTTGGTGGATCTTTAGCTAGCAGCGCCGCTGGCTTAGCTGCATCTTTGGGTGGAAATCTAGCTGCCTCACTTGGTGGTGCCGGTGGTTTGTCTGGATCCCTTGGAGGCTCCCTAACAGGAGGTATCGGTGGTGCTGGTGCTAGTCAAGGAGGATTTATCACTATTAGCTACGAAGCTTACATTAGATTACTGTTTTACATCTCTGCTCTACAAAGAACCATTAGCACTGCTACTGTTAGCACTGGTTTAGGAGGACAGTTCGGTGGTGGTTTTGCTGGTGGATTCTCTAGCGGCATTGGTCAAGGACCAGTAAGCGCAAGTGGTGTTTCCGGTAGTATTAGTGGAGACCTTTCTGCAAGTCTTGGAGGTGGTTTCGGATCAGGAATTGGAGGTCTAGGTGGAGTTGGTGGAGGTTTGGGAGGTCTAGGCGGAGTTAGTGGAGGTTTCGGAGGTTTAGGAGGAGTAAGTGGAGGATTTGGAGGTCTAGGCGGAATAAGTGGGGGTTTTGGAGGTCTAGGAGGAGTTAGCGGAGGTTTAGGCGGTATAGGTGGAGGACTTGGTGGCAGTAGTTTAGCCGGAAGTCTAAGTGGTGGTATTTCAGGAAGCCTTGGCGGTGCTGATGGAGGACTGGATGGTAGGTATTTGTAGGATGGTATTACAAAAGAAAAGTGTTCCTTTTAACTCCATGCAAGTATAATCAGCTATCAAATTAACTAAAACAGATGACAAATTGAAAACGTAAATTTCTCTTAACATTAGATTTAAATACTTGATCAGAACATCAAAAATATATACATGTGTATAATAGTTTAATTTTGTTCCCATTGTTTACAAAAATGAAATGCATGTCTTTGTTTATTACAAGATCATAACCATCATTTTCACATAATGTAATAATTTTTCTAGCTTCGGTATACCTCTTGCACTACTGATACACTCTTATTTTTCTGTACTCTTAGGCTCACTTGCCGGTAGAATTATGGGAAGTATTGGTGGTGGAGTAAGTGGCGGACAAGGCGGCAAAGGTAGGTACACCGACAATGAAGAACAGATTTCTGGGAACACACTTCTGTAGTTTTAGAACGCAATCATTATATGTGCACACATAAATAAAACGCCAGTTTTTTATTCACGTTTGTCAGTCATCGTGGTGAGATTACGTTTTGTACCCTATTTGTCTCCATTTGCAGTCTACTAGGGGAGATAAATCAAGGCGGTGAAAGTCATAATTAACTAGACACATTTTTGTATTCACACACAAACACGAACAACAATAAATAAATACATATAATAATAAACAGAAGTGTTTTTACACATAAAATACGCATCTAGCAATCTTTTAGTTGATTAGTAAATTCCCAAAATGGTTAACGGGATATTTTATGCGAGCATTTCGTGAATAATAATATTTCGAATTTACAGTTTTTTGACATTTAACCTCAACCAGATTCCTTACAAAATGACTCGCTTTTAGTGAAAATCATAATATATAATGTTTTCTTTTTACTTGCAGCTGCTTACTAAAGACCTTATACAGAAGCCAAGCGTTTGATGAAATACCCAAGTTATTTTTGTGATCACAGTGTTGTATCTTGTCTTTCTGTCTGATCAGTATCGTTAATAAAGTATTGCATATATAATTTATACGAATTGTTGTATCTCCTATATCTAGTGTCGATCTCGTGGATCAAAGGGCCTTGTAATACAGCATAACCATCGATTGCCGTCTGTTATAACATTTTTTTCTTTAAAAATTCCCCAGCAATTAACTGTTCTAAAGTTTATTCAAATGTTTATGAACATCTGAAACAAAGATGCTCTAAAATATAGACAAGTTCAAAATTATCTTTTTCCTGTGGAAATTATTATTATTGTCAGAAGCAATTTTTAATTAAATGAAGAGTCTTGACGGCCGGGAGGTCTAGTTACTCGTATTGCAAATAAAAAAGTATATGTCGGGCAGCAAAAATTGAGTATGGAGTTTATGGTTCATTGCCACTTACTAGTCCAATTTTCTATTTTCGTTATATCATTGATAGTTCCTGGTTTACTAAAACTTACCTAGTTCCTAGTTCAGAACTTGCAGTTTATGGCTAAACATAAGCATCATCCGACTGGTTAGTTCCTATTCTTGTTTCTATATTAAAGGTTAAATACTTAATATTTAAATTGAGGGGTCTAACATTCAAACATTTGACTTTTAAAAACAGTTGATATAGGGCAATTTCTGTTTTAATATTTGTAGTTTATTGTTAAAAGTTTTTTAAATTCAACATTCGTCGTTTTTCCGTCAAAGTAGTTCGTATGTGACCAACTGTGGCTAAATTTGCAGTCTGTTCATAATATTTTGCTGAAATATAATTATGGAAGACGTTAAACATGCATAAATCCATCCGTCCAATCAACAATCAATCAATCAATTTATCAATCAATCAATCAACTTTTCCATTTCCAGTTCTTTATTAACATTTAATAGTTTAACATTCGCGGGAAAGTTGAAAATTATACTTGAAGCAATATTGGTCTTAACGTCACTGTTAGGGTTTCGGTAAAGGATATATTGTCAATGCATCTCACCAATCTCAACTTAGCTTCGAGTCACTTAGGCAGCTAACCAACATCATATTAAAACTACAAATAAAAATGGAAAACAAACAAGTGGCCTTATATATAAAACAAAAATAAAAAGATACAGAAAAGATACAACACAACCCCTAATAGAAACTTTATGTCTACTCGGGTGCATAATTAGAACAGTAGGTAAATAAATAGCTTTCACAAACTATAAGTAAAAGATTTGTTGCATTGTTATGCACGTCCTTTCGTATTTTGGGCATGTCTTATCCTAGCTGACTCATGAAGTATTTAAACGTTCAACAAATGAAAGCGTACAGTTGGTGCAGCTAAACCCTTCGTCACAACTTGACAGGCTGTTACCTGATGTGTATGCTTTCACATGTACAAGTTTTCTGAGTAACTCATTTGGACTATGAATACTGTCTATTAGTTACACAAATAACTTCCTCTATAGCTGAATATTATAACAATACCTCGTTTAATGACTCTCTGTGAAAATTTTAGAGTATTGTTTAACTATTACAGGAATGTTAACTACATGTAGCTACGGTTCACCAATCAATTTTGAGATTAAACCCCTAGATGTATGACGTCAATATTGGGTCATATTTACATGTAATTATAAACAAGAATATATACTATGGAACGCCATAGCTGTCTTCTGTGGTGGAAAATATAATATTTTCAGTAGTCTTAACTTTATATTCAGTACTTCTTTCTTCATATTGAGTGGATTTTACATTATGTTTAGTAGATATTTCATTATGTTCAGTAGTTTTTTCATGTGTTCAGTAGATACACCATTATGTTCAGTAGACACACCATTATGTTTAGTAGATATTTCATTATGTTCAGTAGTTTTTTCATGTGTTCAGTAGATACACCATTATGTTCAGTAGACACACCATTAAGTTTAGTAGACACGCCATTATGCTCAGTAGATATTTCATTATGTTCAGTAGATATTTCATTATGTTCAGTAGATATTTCATTATGTTCAGTAGATACTTCGGTATGTTCAGTAGACATTTAATTATGTTCAGTAGTATTTACATATTTACATTATGTTCGGTAGATGTACACCTTTATGTTCAGTAGAAATTTTGTTATATTCAGTAGATACACCATTCATTTTGTTCAGTAGATTTAACATTATATGCAGTAGTTAAACCATTACGTGCAGTAGTTTTTTTCATTATGTGCTTTATTCATTATATGATGGCGGTCGATCTTTCCGAATTGTGCCGAACACAAACGAATCCGGACATATTTATTGGATTGATTTTGTCCCTTTACACCGATGTCGTCTCTAGTAGTATCAAACATGCTCTCGAAAAACTTGATCTGTCTAATATTTTTCAAAAGTTCGTGGACGAAAAAATTGAAGATGAGATGTTCCACCATCTTAATGATTCTGATTTAATAACGTTGGGCGTTGAGACAATAGGTGACCGCCTGCGGTAACGAGTTTGTGCCACGTTTGCCAATATTTGCACTCAAAAAATCCAATAAATATGTACGGATTCGTTTGTGTTCGGCACAATTCGGAAAAATCGACCGCCATCATATACTGAAAAAGCATATAAAGAAAAAACTACTGCACATAATGGTTCAACTACTGCATATAATATTAAATCTACTGAACAAAATGAATGGTGTATCTACTGAATATAATAAAATTTCCACTGAATATAATACAATTTCTACTGAATATAAAGGTGTATATCTACTGAATATAATAACATTTCTACTGAACATAATGTTGTATCTACTGAAGATAATGAAAAATCTACCGAACATAAGGAAATATGTACTGAACAAAATGAATGGTGTATCTACTGAACACTATGAAATTTATACTGAACATAATGAAATATCTACAGAACATAATGAAAATACTACTGAACATAATGAAATATCTACTGAACATAATGAAATATCTACTGAACATAATGAAATATCTACTGAACATAATGAAATATCTACTGAACATAATGGTGTGTCTACTAAACATAATGAAAAAACTACTGAACATAATGAAATATCTACTAAACATAATGTAAAATCCACTCAATATGAAGAAATAAGTACTGAATGTAAAGTTCAGACTACTGAAAATATTTACATTTTCACCACAGAAGACAGCTATGGCTTTCCATAATATACAATATTTTCATGTATACAGATTGTCTTACCAAATGGCACTCATAGCAAATGTAACCATTTCTGTGTACATTTCTGCGGCACCGCTTATATAGTACATGTATATTTATCGCTATTTTGCGGTATTTTTCTTTGATCTTTATGAGCTATATTTTAGTTACATATGTTAATACCCATAGATATGGAGACATGTTTAACACCTGAAGTTCCCAAGTAAGCCCTAAATGTATCCCCGGTTTTAGTCCAAAATTATAGTTTCAAACCCGACGTTAAAGTAACGATTGCTTCAATTAAAAAAAAAGTTGGATTGAAATTCGAGACAAATTGTTGTTTTATTGGTTAGATTCGCGTAGATGTTGATTTCATTTTGGTGCCGAATGTCATTAGCCGAGACGTCATAAATGGCGTTTAGTCAAATTCCATATCTTTTGTTTGATTTTCTGTTGTCAATGGAATATTTTTGGATCATTTTTAAAAGATTTACTTTCCTTAAGTAGATAGTCAGCACATGATCCAGTAGAATTCAAATTCTAGGAATAATACTGTTTTTTTATTGTTATTAAAACATTTAATTATATACCCCGCCACAAAAAGTTGCGAGGTATTATGTAATACCCTCCGTTTGGAATTGAGTGTCCGTTTGAGTGACTGTTCCCGGGTGGTTTCCAGATGAGTATTTAAAAAAGCGTCTACGGATTTTTTTGTAGACATTATACAGCTATTAAGTACTATAAAATGAAGATAAAGTTCACTTTCAGCACTCCAATTTGTAGTTTTCGACTTAGGCCAATTATCTTTTTTGTCAACAGCTGGCGGTTTCCAAATTATAACTTGAAAACACGTCAACTGGTTTTGTTAAAATATTGCACGCTGTAAAGTTCTATAGACTGAAGAGAATTTTCAGCACAATCCCATTTTTAGTATATGAGTTAGGCCTATTTAAAATATTTTTATAGGTCCATTTTCAAGGCAAATATTGTCTTCTGGGATAGTTTATCATGTTCAGCTGTTTTTATAGGCTGATTTGTAATTCAATCAAATGTGTTCATGGATAATAGTGTAACGTGGCGGGTATCATTTCGTGTCCCGTTATATGCCCTACCTACTTTTGTATATTGGCTTTCATGTTGTTGTCTTTCCTGATTAGTTATCAGCACATTGTGATTTTCCAGTTTTGTCGTTTTTTAAGCACTTGAATATCAACTTGAAACTTAAGTGAAAAGTGTTAAATCTGATATTGTTATGCTCTCTCTCCCCCTGTCTCTATCTCTCGTTGCATTTGCCCGTCCCTACCTCATCTCACGGCACCATCTCGTCCCAAACTCGTTCCAAAAAACGTACATACGTTTTATGGTCTTTATAGTTGATCGCTATAATGGCTGATATTCTTGGGTAAACTATTGGTCCCTCCTATCATGTAACACAACAACTGTCACTAGTGAACCAGGATATGCTCACGCGACAGGAACACGTGATATTACCTTTGTTCAGAAGTGTTCGTGTTTGTGTTTTATCGTGCTCTTTTGTTGTGCCTGCTATCCATGGCTTATAATTGTGTACGGAAATTGTTAACATGAATGGTTAACTATCATGTTTCAATGAAGTTAACCGTTATATTTATATATAATATAATTTGTTTTGTAAGCTGAAATTTGCTAATTCAAAACAAGCAACCCAAATTATAACGCGTTCGTCACATGACCTATTTTTACGCCGTTAAATTTCAAATAGTCTCATCATGTCATCGACGTTTTCGCCATTAAAATTGTTACGATTTATAGTTCAAATTAAATTATAAGGAAAATTCCAATTTCTATCTATAACCTGGTTTGGATCTTTTACACCTCTTTACACCTCATGCTTTATCGTATATCGTATGTTCAGAAAGTGGAAATATTCCTTAAATATATTTGATATGCCCTTAATAAATATATTTGATATGCCCTGTTAAGAATAAGTCTGGTCTTGTCTTAAATACTGTTCCTAATACCTAATATAAATGCCTCGTCTACTAATATGTTTTTTTCACATTCCTTATGGAAACCATTTTCACATTAAAACTTTATACATGTACATGATAAATAACACCTGCTGTTTTGCCGTTCTTGGTGAATATTGGACACTGCTGAGCATCCGTTATTTTTGTCATACACAAATATTACTTATTTACCTCACGGCTTATTTATTAGGCTAAGTAAGAAGCTCGTGCCAGAATTTTAAATTACAGATTTAAACAAAAGGTATCTTATTAAGTACGAACATGGATGGTTGGCGGAATGTCTGCTTAACGTCCATCAAGCAATATTCCAGCTATATTCAGGACGAGAACATGGTAACATGCAATAAATCAACAAGGAAGGGGACGGACTAACGGGAATACAATTTTGAATGCTATTGGAAAAGTAGTGGGAAGGATCTGCTAATTTAACCTAGTCATTTTTTAAATCTTCAAAATATGTGTTTATCCATCAAGGAGCGTTGCACTCTCCAAACACGTTACCCTCTTTGGTTCGTGGGCAGTCTTTCTATATTAAAAATATATACATATGTATATAAAGAGAGCATTTCCTTTCCGCAACCTGGAGACGCGCCTGTCAGCTCTGGGAACCCACCCAGTATGATCTCAGAAGTACGACTGCAATTATGATCTTAACTGTGGTTATTCGTAACATCATACTTCAACAAACTGACAGGAGACGAATTGGAAACAAAATATGCAAAAGCACAGTCTGTTAATTGAGTACTAATAAAAACGAATGGATCTCATCGAGCAATTTTTTATGGATAACCAGCAAGAATTAGACCAAAAATTAAGCAGGCGGGGTAGATGGAGCAACATTAGGAGTTTGAAAATGGTTAGCAAAAGAAGCGCATGCATGTGTTCACGTAAATTTGATACATAAAAACGAGACGTTGTTGTGTTATTTTTACCACATTATGCATTTCGACATTTACACGTGAACATAAATTGTCATGTTGCTGCACAGGTCATTGTTTGTGGTCATGTTACACGTACGCGCGACTGTATAAAAGAGCCTACCAAGTAGGTATGAAATCACATCAGGTCCCTAAAGCACCACAAGGAAGGCGTACAGAGTACTAGAAAGGTAATATATTTATTCAATTATATATCATTCTTCCCAAAATTGCGAAATTTAACGATACATAAGCGATTTCAAATACATGTATCTTTATTTCATTTAAAATAGGTTTCTGATTACATATAGTCGAATTTATTAATTGTTGAATGTTAATAAGGCTTTTTCGATAAAATTAGAAGAGGGTACTTTTCATACCATTTGGACTATTTTGGTTTTATAATGAGTTAACCATTATTTACCGTGTAATGCAGTTTTTTCAATAAAAGATCCATTTTGGTCACAATTGAAATCATTTATTATAGATTTCAGTTGTAAATAATCATTTATATGATCCGAATGTGAAATGTTGATGCAATAATGCCCACAAAAAATAAAAACACCCTTCAAGTTTACCAATTGTCTAACTTTCGAAGCACATGGTGTAGATGCCCACATATTTTGAACGTGCATGGACGTATACATAACCGCTTAAAAAAAATCACATTCAATCATATATTATTATTAGTAAACTTCACTTAATAAACACTTACTAATTAGCTCAAATAATATAACTTGACTTTTATAAATGAGATGTCTTGAAAGACAACACCTGTTCCTGCAGAGAGTGACAACCTCGAAACAGGAACCGGATCACCCACGAAATCACGTGATCAGTAAATCGGAAACGGGGGACATTAATACTGTCGACCTTGAAAATCCTAAATCCTTAAAAATCATGTAATCAACGACCGGAAACACTTGCATTATTTACATTTACACTTATGAATGACAACGATTTTTTTAGAACACAGAGTTATAAAACATAATGCCATAAACGAAGCATATTTGGTCTACGAAGTTGGTCTAGGTTGATTTGCTCAGTTTAAATCAATTGGGGCATTCTTAATAGGTGGACATCCAGAATTGTCAATTTACATGGGTTGCTTTCGCTCGGAAAAAGCCCCGGGAAAGACAACCAATCCAAATTGGTGATTCTGGATGTTCCCCTCTTCAGAATGCTGCAAAATTGACGATTTTGGATGTGCACCTTTTAAGAAAGTGTATTTTAAAAAAAATGCACAAAAGTTGAAAACAAACTGAAGCAAAAAATTAATGGAAGCTCTCGTTTAAATTGTCATTCAAACACATGTTACAATTTTTAAATATGTTTGCATCACTGTCAATCCCTTCAATTAATTCATTAATATATTTACTTCTTACATTATTATAGACAAAATGGCATCTGTAATCATACTTTTGGCGCTCATTTGCGCAGTCAGTGCAGGAGGAAAAGGCGGTGAGTTGAAAAATCAATTTAAAATAAACGATGAGTAGCAAAATAGTAGCTAAACAATTAAAACTTTGTAATACGCCATAATTATGAATTCATTAGGTTCATCAATAAACTAGATGGTAAACTTATAAATATTTAAATTTGTATCTGAACCTTTTCATCGAAATAAAGTTGCTATTTTAAAGAGAACAAAATGAAATTTTAACTTTAACAAATCCGTAAGACACAATTTATATATGTGCTATATACAATTTAAAATATTATCTCTTTATAAAAAGTTTAATTGTGAATTATAGGTTTCGGTTCCGGTTCTTTTGGTGGTTCTGGATCAGCTGGTCTTTCTGCTGCACTTAGAGGAAGTATTGGCGGAAGTCTGGGAGGAGATGGTCTGTCTGCTGGAGGATTGGGTGGTTCTGGGTCAGCTGGTCTTTCTGCTGCACTTAGAGGAAGTATTGGCGGAAGTCTGGGAGGAGATGGTCTGTCTGGTTTTGGATCTGGCGCTTTGTCCGGAAATCTAGGAGGAAACCTTGCTGCTGATTTAAGCGCTAGTAGACTGTCAGCCGCTCTTGGTGGATCTTTAGCTAGCAGCGCCGCTGGCTTAGCTGCATCTTTGGGTGGAAATCTAGCTGCCTCAATTGGTGGTGCCGGTGGTTTGTCTGGATCCCTTGGAGGCTCCCTAACAGGACGTATCGGTGGTGCTGGTGCTAATCAAGGAGGATTTATCACTATTAGCTACGAAGCTTACATTAGATTACTTGTCTACATCTCTGCTCTACAAAGAACCATTAGCTCTGCTACTGTTAGCACTGGGTTAGGAGGACAGTTCGGTGGTGGCTTTGCCGGTGGATTCTCTAGCGGAATTGGCCAGGGACCAGTAAGCGCACCATTCCAACCAAGTGGTATATCTGGTAGTATTAGTGGAGACCTTTCTGCCAGTCTTGGAGGTGGATTCGGATCAGGAATTGGAGGTCTAGGAGGAATTGGTGGAGGTTTGGGAGGTCTAGGCGGAGTTAGTGGAAGTTTTGAAGGCCAAAGTGGAATAAGTGGACGATTCGGAAGCCTCGGAGGAGTCAGCGGAGGTTTAGGCGGTATAGGTGGAGGACTTGGTGGCAGTGGTTTAACCGGAAGTCTAAGTGGTGGTATTTCAGGAAGCCTTGGCGGTGCTGATAGAGGATTGGATGGTAGGTATTTACATGGAAACGGTAATGTGCACGAAAAATGTTAATGTCTGCCACTTTCGTTCCTAAGCGGCTTTAAAAATAAATACGACAATAATTAAAAAACAGAAACCGGCAAGTTTTCCGTCATAATAGCAATGAAAAAATACTGCATTTAATTTAAATTTTGCGTTTTTACATGTTAATTTTAACGAAATTGTTTCTTTTTTTATTCTCCTTTGTCACAATAAAAGATAATTATTTTTCACATGACTTACGTCGTCTTGCCTAGCTAGTTAAATGACATGTACATGTTCACCTTTATCACTTATCAGTTGCCGGTAGAATCATGGGAAGTATTGGTGGTGGAATAAGTGGCGGTAGAGTTGGCAAAGGTAAGTTAAAATTTAGGATTACAGGGAAGAAACGTCAGTAGCCTTTTTGAATGCCTTTGCGGTTTTGCAGTAGAGGGAGATAAATAAAGCTATTAACACAAAGCCGAATACTTAGGAAACTAATAAAAAAAAATAAAACAACCAATCACAGTCCGAAAAACTGGCAACACGAGAACCCAGCAACAACCAAACATCGGCAATGGTCCTGACTTGGTATATGCATTTCAAATGAAATGATGGGTTAAACCTGGTACATGCATTTCAAACGTAAAGATGGGTTAAACAAGGTTTTATGGAAAAAATCCCCGTTATATTACTGTTGTGAATGAGTTGATGTGTTGACGAAAAAGGTTGGGTATCATACACCACATTAATACGTGTATTCAATGATCATCGCAGCACAATAACATCACTGCAATCATATCTTCAAACGAGTTAGAATATTTATTAACAAAGAAATGATGTATATAGTAACATGTATTGTAGGCGCGGATGAGAAAGTTTTTCTTGTAGACATTGCGTATAAGACTATCCCGAAAAAATTTGCCCATAGCACCTGCAGAAACATAAACAGCAGGCTCTTAAAATAGATGATTAAAAAACGAAAGTGGTCGTCTCTGTGAACATTACAATTAGCGCAATGTAGAACAATTACAGATGCAATACATGACAAGACTTGCATCATACAATTTCGTGAACAAATTTTATTTTCAAAGAACAAGATTGGCTTTTTGACAACAAATTATAATAATTTGTCTAATATTATTGTGAACATTAATTTGTCTCGTATTTTTTTTACTTTCAGCTTCTTACTAACTTACTCATATGAAGTGTGGAACGTGTTTGATGAAATACCATAGTTCATTTTGTGATCTCTGTGTTGTGTCTTGTCTTTATGTCTGATCAGTATAATTAATAAAGTATCGTCTCTGTGATTTATATCTCTGTACTTCAGTATCTTCAATATGAACTTAGATCGAGTGAAATTAATAGCCTTAACAACTGCATAACCATCATTTCGCGTCTTTGAAATAATTCCCATGTAGTCTAATAAATATGGCCGGGAATGTGTAATTAAGATTTAAAAATATGTTCTTTTCTAAGAAATTATTATTTTTGACAGTGGTAATTTAAAGGCATATTTAGGAGCCTTGGGGATGACTGATCGACTATTGATCTTTGATCTGTCAACTCTGGTGTTGTTAGTTTGAGCCTAACGTCGAGATACAAGTAACCGACTTCAACCTTAATTTACAAGGATTATACTCAACCGTTACGCTGGATTCTTCCCTTTAACAGTATGGACGCAATAAAAAAGCTAAAATAAATACTGAAATAAGCGTAACACAAGCAATTAACAAACAAAACACACTATTGTTTCTTTACAGAACAAGGCAGGCTATTTACAATCGTATAAGAAATTTAATTCAGTTACTCTGGGGTGTTCCCGGAATGGGGTGTGACTTTTTACCCAAACTTACCCAAACATACCCAAACTATACCCAAACACATATTAAACTAACATGTTTTGCATTTCTATTATGTTTAAACATTTTATATACTATATTTTCGATGGAAAATGTTATAAAAGTCCAAACACACATGCCGCAATCGACAACACAAATAAACAGTACTGGTCTATCTCTATCTAACGGCAAACCTCCATCTTTATTATGCTATACCAAACAACAAATTGAAGATATGAAACTTCATTTGGAAAAGACAAAGACTGTGTTCTTGGAGTTGACAGAAAGTTTAATCTCGGACCAACATATATGTTACAAACTTTGTGTATAAAAACAAAAAAATGTGAAAAAGTCATCGCGTGAACCTCCGATTTTCATTGGTCCTACATTATTTCTATTACAAATATCATTAATTTTTCTCTCATGTCAAAGGGGTCCGTAGAACTACTAGTTAGTGCACTAGCAAGGAGAAAAGTGCACTAACAACATGAAGGATAACAGTAATCACCACAAAAAAGCATTTAATATCAAAGGATAATGCATAAATAAAGTTTTTACCAAGTTTGGTGTTTTTTTATTTTGTAGTTTTAGAGATATGATCAGATATTTGTATTTTTAATTTGTGGTCATCTGTGTAATGTGTTAACTCAACTGAAGATCAACAACTACACTAACAACCTGATAGAAAGTTCTGAATAATGAAAAATGTAATTGTCATTATAATATATCTTAAGTGAGCGATTAACACATTAACTATAGAACTTATAAACAACATCGATGTTGTTTCTACGGACCCCTTTTGTCGCGCACGTGCGATCAGTGCTATTTTTACAATAAAATCCCAGATTAAGGTTAACACGAAGTGTGAAAATAGAAATGAATTTTGAAATAATGCAATTATGCATTTATTTATATGAATTCATATATTACTCAATTTGAGTAATTTATCAATGGTAACAAAGTTGTAGTTCCTTCATTAAATTTGTAGGCACAATATCCCACCTCAAAGTGTTTTTAAAACAAAACAAAAATAAAGCCGTGTATCAAACAATACTTCAAAGTCAGACAGTTAGGTGTGTTCAAAATTATTGAAATTGGCTAAACCAGCAATCAGTAAACCAATTACTAATCTGATAAATAAAACTATTAACTCTTCAAAATTCCCTGTGAAATTAAAAGAAGCCCAAGTAGTCCCCTGTTATAAGAAGAATAATGCCCTAGATAAAAGTAACTACAGACCTGTCAGTATTCTACCTTACATTTCAAAATTTTTTGAGAGGGCTATCAATGACCAACTAACTGATTATTTTAATAAAATATTTCACCCTTTCCTCTCTGCTTTTCGTACTGGGTATGGATGTCAAACCACATTACTTAAAATAGTAGAAGACTGGAAAACAGCATTAGATGAAAACAAATATGTTGCAGCAATATTAATGGACTTAAGTAAAGCATTTGACTGTCTCCCACACAATCTTCTTTTAGATAAATTAAAAACTTATGGTCTTTCAGAAAAATCCCTTAAACTTCTTCAGGATTATTTGTCGGACAGGAAACAGTGTGTCAAATTGGGATCATCTTATAGTAATTGGGGAGAAATCTATAAAGGGGTGCCACAAGGCTCTATACTAGGTCCAGTTTTATTTAATATTTTTCTAAACGATATTTTCTATTTCATACATGATACATCACTTTATAACTATGCAGATGACAACACTCTTTCCTATGCCGGATATAACCTAGATGAACTCATAACTAAATTGGAAACAGACAGCCTAATACTAATAGACTGGTTTACTATAAATCAAATGAAAGCTAACCCTGATAAATTCCAGGCCCTTGCCATTGGTAGTAAAACCCATGAACAAAACATAATTTTCAACATAAATAATAATGAAATTAAATGCGAAGATGAAGTAAAGCTCTTAGGCGTAACAATTGATTATCAACTGAAATTTAATACTCATATTGCCAATATCTGTAAAAAAGCTTCAAGACAACTAAACGTTTTAAAAAGAATAGGAAAACATTTAAATAAATTGGGTAGGTTAACAATATATCATTCCTTTATATTATCAAATTTTAATTACTGCCCCATAACATGGCACTTTTGTAGTGAACTTAATACAAATAAAATGGAAAAACTCCAGGAGAGAGCCTTAAAATTTATTTACAATGACAACACCAGTTCTTATGAAGAACTCTTGACCAGATCCAAAATGCCCTCACTAAAAATAAGAAGAATTAGGTGTATTGCCATTGAGACTTTTAAAATAATTAATAAACAAAGCCCAGTCTATTTACATGATTTAATTGAAATTAAACAAAACAAATATAATTTTAGACACCAGAATACAGCAAACATACCAAGAGTCAGAACAACAAGGTATGGTTTAAACTCATTTAAATATTTTGCAGCTAAAACATGGAATGACTTGCCAGACCATTTCCGAAATGAATCATCCTTTTTTCAATTCAAAAATTTAATAAATTCTTGGAATGGCAAGTCATGTCACTGCTCTGCATGCTGCTCATAAATGCTTTGTTACAAATATTCATAGCTTTAAGTAAACTCGGATGCTTTGCCAATAAACAGCTTGATAATCAGTGCTTCTCTGTTTATACCTGGTTTTGCTAAACTATTTTATTGTATTTAGTGCCTATTTAGTGCCTGTTTCTATGTATGCATGCTTGTGCTTTCCATATTATATGCATTTACATGTTTTCTGTTTTCTTTTGCTGCTATTATAGTGCTTGGTTTGTAATGATGCCACTACTTGTCTGTTCCCTTTATTCCTACATGTAAATTATACTAGTAGTACCACTGTAGCTTCTTTTCAACGTTGTCCGTCCAGTTTTTATGTGTTTTCACCTTCTTTTATTTGATCAAAGTTACTTAAGTTACGATCCCATATAATGGTATCTTAACCTCTGTGTTTTTCAAATAAAGTAAGAGGCTATGGCTAATATATGTTGTATGAATGTATATGTAATATGTCTGTAGTGCTCATTTTATGTATGTGGCTAATGTATGTTGCATTTATGTAATGTAGTATGTCAGTAGTGCTTATTTATATGAGTGGCTAATGTGTGTTGCATGTAGTTACATGTAGCTTATCAGTAGGCTTTATTATGTACTGTATGTCGGTTAAAAAGCTCTTTAGAGCTTATGTTATGTGTTGTTATTGTGCCGACTTTAAATAAAACTTTGTCTTGTCTTGTCTTGTGTTCACGTTTCTCCAACTTTTGATAATTAACTATAACAACATCCAATTAGGGGTGGGGATTAGGGGGCCATCAAAAGGATTGCTAAGATTTTTACCTGTAAAGTATGTAGGAAAAAATACGTTTTTAAGTAGCATAAGAGAATGTGAATATAATTTAAGAATATATTAATGTTAATAAAACTAGTATTCTTATATGTTAAATAAGCAGATATTTTTATTTTATAATTGAATATTTTCTTCATCATTTAGTTTCATTCTGCATTGAAAATTATTAAATAAAAAATATTTAAAATTCAATAACTTTCTTAATTTTTTTTCTAATTATTTCCTAATTTAAATGCAGATTTGTCAGCTTGTCTAAGTATTTATATTAGCTTGGCCAAAAAAAAGCTGTGAATTTCCAAATGATTAAGTAATTTATGCATCAAAGTAAGCTTGGTCAAACAGAAGCTGTGAAATTGAATGAATGAATGAATGAATAGTTTATTTGCAAAAAGCACTTAGACATGCTATGGCAAACAAATAATATAATACAATTGTAACAACAATGACAGATAATAGAGAACAGTTAATCAAAATAAAGGTATTATGAAACAATGTGAGATCTGACTTTCCAAGCTGAATTGAGATAATTACACAATTTATGGTGAGAGAGCGATTAGAAGCTTTCAACAAATTACAAAGTTTATGCTTGTTTGGCCATGAACAGTAGTATTTAGGTAAAAAATTACATCTCAAAAATCTATATGCCGGACAAATTAGTATAAAATGATATTCATCTTCTACAGTGTTCATTTTACAACAAGTACATATACGATTCTCTCTCTGTGTATTATTATAACGACCAACCTCAACATTTAACTTGAGTGTACCACTACGTAATTTAGATAACAAATAAAAATTACAATTGAAATCTAAATATTTTTCTATACAAAAATCTGATTTATATAATCTATAAATACTTAGTTTAGAACACTCTTCTAAACTTTCATGCCAACTTTGCAAAAATTGATCTTTTATTCGAATCTTTAACATGTCAAATGATATTCTAGTTGGATCCTGTGAGACCCATATATCAACAAAACCGAGGTTACATAGCAAATTTTTTACACAAGTTGCACAATTATTTTTACCATTACAGCAATCATCATACAACAACTTGTAAACATCATACACTATAGGAGGTTTTTCAATAATAATATGAGCCCAATATTTCAAAATTCTATGTTTTCTTAAAATATATAGAGGCAAATGACCAAGCTCGCCATATAAAAATACCAATGGAACATTTTTCCCTAATTTTAAAACAAACTTACAAAACCTATTAAATACAACCTCAACATCACCAGCACGGTGAAAACCCCATATTTCTGACGCATAGCTAAGGACAGACCCCACCATCGTATCAAACAAAAACAGTTTCTGCTGTATAGTCAAAAAGTTTGTTTCAATGTTGAAATCAGTGACGACAATGCTCGGGATCCCTGCTGTGATAAACGTTTTTGCGTTTGGGCAAACTTCCCATTATAGTGTAATAACATACCCAGGTAGACATACGAATTAACTATTTCTAGTTCATTCCCATTGTAGAAGAAACGCTCCTCAACTACTCGCCACCCATTTCTGAAAACAACAACTTTAGTCTTATCAGTGTTTACTTCAACGTTCCATTTGTTACAGTATAAACACAGTTTGTCTAATAAACTTTGCAGTAAGCTTGAAGATTTACCGAAAAGCACAGTGTCATCAGCAAATAATATTAAATAAATAAGAAATCCATTCAATGATACAGCCTCATTATCGTCGTCAACGGACAGATCACTGACAATATCGTTTATAAAAAACAAGAACAGTAACGGCGACAGTGGTTCACCTTGTTTCACCCCGAGTAAATTTTCAAATGCATCAGATAAAATTCCACCTGATCGAACACGTAAATACACTGATGAATAAATAGATTTTACGACGGACACAAATTTACTGCTTACTCCATTTTGTAACAATTTGTATAACAAAATCCTTCTGCTTAGCTTGTCAAAAGCCTTACGAAAATCAACGAAGGCGCAATACAACTTTAGCTTGTTTTGTAATAAATGCGAAACAATTCCATGCAAGGTAAAAATGGCATCAATAGTTGAGCGTCCCGGTCTAAACCCGAATTGGTTATTAACTAATTTGTCTTCATCTTCGGCCCACGCTAACAGTCTTTCATTGAGTATGCTACTATATAACTTCGCAATCACACTAATTAATACAATTGGTCGGTAATTGTTTGGTTCAGATAAGTCACCACTTTTAGGAACGGGAATGACAATACATTCAGTCCAGCTATCGGGATATAATCCATTATCAAATATAAAATTGAATAAAGTTTTCAAAATTGGTGCAAAAAACTGCGATGCACTTATTAACATTTCAGCAATAATATGATCTGTCCCTGCACTTTTACCAGTTTTCAGTTTTCTAATTGCACTTAACACTTCTTCTTCTGAAATTCCAGAGTCTAAACTTGGGATATTTAAATCGCCAAAGTCAGCGTTGTTTAGAAGATTAAGTACTTCATCGCACAATTCCGGTGGATTCGATCCTAAAACTTTCTCAAAATGGTTCATCATTAAGTCATTGTCAACAGCACAAGTCGAACGATTCTTAGGCCTTACAGCAGACCAGAATTTCCTAGGCTCTAATTTAGCTATATTACACAGTTCTAGTCCTTTTCGTCTTTTATATTTAAACTGAGCAGCCCGTTTGACTCTGTTAAATTCATTTCTTGCCGTTACGAATAGTCGTCTATTTGCGTCCGTGGGGTATCGCCCAAAACGATTTCTTGCACTATGAAAATGGATTCGGGAAGTTTTACACTTATCGTCAAACCATTCATTATTAGGTTTTTTGTCAAAACTATTGATTTTAGAAATATTCGTTTTACCGTTGACCTTAAAGGCACTTTCGTAAATCACTTTGGCCATCTCTTTTACTGCTTTATGAACGTCATTCTCGTTGTTAAGATTATTAACAAAATCAAATAGTTCATCGCGATGACTGTGAAGAACTTGGATGTACTCATCATTTTTACTAGAATCCCGCTTAATTTGCTTAAACACTCGGGAATGTACTTGTTGTCTTACAACAGACAGCTCTATTTCAAAATTAATAGGCATGTGGTCTGAGAATTCGTTCATCGTTAATATTTTGAAATCACGTATTAGTTTATATTTACTCGGGGGAACAAGTAAGTAGTCATTCACACTTCTACCTTTACTAGTGCAATACGTAAAGTTTCCTTCTTTGTCATTACACATACGACCATTTGCTAAAGTTAATTCGGTATTAAAACACAACTGTTGAAGTCTGCGCCCAAATAAATTAACGGTTTTGTCCATTGAGCGTCTGTCAGAAATAATGGGGTTTGAAATATGCTCACAACCATTTACATATTTATCTAGATCATCATTTGACAATACATCACATAATTCACCTATGCGGCTATTCAAATCGCCACATACAAAAATAACACCTTTGGCTTTATATTCATTAACAATATTTTCAATCACCTCGTGAAAATCTATATCACATAAATCATAATATTTAGATTTTTCATGTGGAACATACGAGAAACATATATAGATATCCTGGTCAGTAACAAAAAATTTTTTATCAAATTTTAACAACACAATGCCATCATTTATTACTCTTTCAACCATAATACCCTTTAAAAGAATTTTCTTACAAAATACAGCAATACCTCCTTCATTTCTTGTACCTATATTTGTACTTCTTAACACATGCGTAATCTTTTCAAAACCGTCCAAATTTACAATATCATTTTCTTTTAACCAAGTTTCACTGAAAAATAGAACATTATAATCATTTATAAAATTCAAGAAATCATTATCTTGATATTTAGATGCTAAACCATGCACATTCCAACATAAACAATTTAAACAATCAAAATCAAACTGCCCCCTAACATTGACCTATGGAACATATTCCTTCCCACCCACGAAAATTTTGTCCTTAACAAAGTAAGCTTTTATGTCCTTGTCACGCAGTTCTTTTAAAAGTGGCAACTGCTCCCGTCGACGTTTCTGTATTTCGACCGGTAATTGTTCAGATATGCCAAATTCGGTATCTTTTAAATTCTTCGCACTTCTTTTAACAATATCTCGGCTTTCAAAGTTACAAAATTTTACCAACATAGGGAGGACATTTTCCCCCTTCTTACCAAGACGTTCAGCTCCCGAAATAGCGAGTTTTGTGGCGGCATCTTCGATTTTCAGAAGATCATTACAAAAAGCCCGAATAACATCAATACACTGCTCATCTTCTGCTTCAGGTACGTTAAAAAATACAAGGTTATTTCTCATTGATTTCATCTGAATATCTAAAAAATTTCCCTTTAGTCTATCATTTTCCCGACGTAAATCTTCCAGGGATTCGCTAATTTTGTCTACAACACAAATTACAAATGATTAAGTATCAAAAATGTGATCTGACACACTGAACATCACTCATAAATGCTTTATAAACCACGAAACTTGAAATGGAGGTCAGTTAACTTAGTACACACAATGGCGAACGCAATGCTTGCAGTGAACTTTGTGCCAAACAAGTTAGGCAGAGTCAGGTTAGAATTGAATGGTTACCAGTTCATGGTTAAGACTACTAAAGGTGACAGAAGATACTGGAAATGTGTTGTTCCACTTTGTACTGCAACAGTAAACACAAATTTAGAGAACATCACCAAGCTAGGGAACCAACACTCACACCCACATCACTCAAGAGCTGCTTCTTCCACTACACACAATGCATCTGGCGGAAAGTCCAAGACTACGCAGACCAAGCATCCTTTTGTATTCGCATGGAGCTTCGCCAGTAACTTTGCAGTGAAATGTATTCAGTGCTAATACATGTAATAGACAGTGCTTTCCAATGCTTTTTATTTCCTTATATTGTTATGTAAATATAAATATCTTGTTATGGAATACTAGTACAAAAATAAATACTTAATAAAATTATATTATAATTACAAAAAAAATATATGAACATTATATGATGAGAAACAAAAATACTATTTATGAAAATAAAATAAAAAGAACTTTACACAGAAAAAAATAGACTCGAAATAAAACAAAGGAAACAAAATATTATCTTATATATGTATACTACTGAACAGGTAGCTATCCTTATGATGGCCCCCTAATCCCCACCCCTAATTGGATGTTGTTATAGTTAATTATCAAAAGTTGGAGAAACGTGAATAAACCGACAGTTACTACTTAAATGTTTATTTGATAATAATTGATTATCAATAAAGATCACCTGTCACAAGTGTTTATATAATATGCAGTTGTTCGCACCACATCGTTCACTCTAAAATGACTGCAGTGCGTGGTCACACAATTATTTTTGGATTATTTTGTTTTAAAATTGCAATGTCTACTAAATATTCATTATTTAACATAATATTAGCGCCTTTTCCTTTTTCTTGTTTATTTACCACCAAAAATGTCATTTTAATGAGTGTTTGGGTACATTTTTCACGATCATAAGGGGCTTCTTAAAATCGACTTTAACACCGAAAATCGTCATATTAACTTCACTTTTATAACATTTTCCATCAACAATACAGTATATAAAACCTTTAAACATAATAGAAATGCAAAAAATGTTATTTTAATGTGTGTTTGGGTAAGTTTGGGTAAGTTTGGGTAAAAA
This sequence comes from Limnoperna fortunei, assembly GCA_944474755.1. NCBI lineage: Eukaryota > Metazoa > Mollusca > Bivalvia > Mytilida > Modiolidae > Limnoperna > Limnoperna fortunei. The sequence continues at coordinate 44,432,371 of OX104116.1, read as the reverse complement.
GTCACACCGCCCGGAATGCCAATATTTTTAAAATCACATAATTAAGTTTTGTTGTTTTAGTGGTTACATAGGGGTACAACAAGGGGTGTAGGTATAATCATAGGTAAAATAACGTTTTTTTGCAGAAAATGATGAATTTTAAAATTGTAAAATTACATGTATTTAGAACTTATTATTATTTTATTAAGGTAAAAATGAAAAATTAATTAATTAATTAATTAAATATTTTAATTTGGTTAAAAAAGTGAAAATTAACAAATTGAATATAATATAATGTATTAATTACTATAATTATAAGTATAGTAAGTAAGTAAGTATACCAAATGCTTAATTCATGAATACTAAACAGTGACTACTGCTTACCCTTTCATGAACTGCCTGTGTCGTTTCAAAATATGAGTTCTCCTTGCCGTAACTTAACGAAACGAGCTTTGGGTTATCGGTATAAATATCCCCACTGAATACTTTTAGCATCATCCGTCCGACCAAGGGCATTAATTTGTCGGTGTAGGACGTAAAAAACTCCCCAAGTCAAGACTTTTAGCATCATTTAAAGTTAATCATGGCTATGGCACAGTTGAACTTTAAGTACATACCCAACAGACTAGGAGGCAACAACTTAACCTTCAATGGTTATCTTTTCTGTGTAAAGACTGCCCGTGGTGAAACAACGTAATGGAAGTGTACTATACCAGCATGCCCAGCGACTATCAACACTAAGAATGACACTATTACGGGACTAGGACAGCACCAACACATTCACCCTACACATGCCCATCTCTTTTTACCCAGATTTACAGCATCCACATACAACTTGAAGGAACTATGTATCCAGTGGTATATGCCCTACTACCAGGAAAGAGCAAACATCAAGGACTGACAACAACTTACAGGTCTCCCCTACTACAGTGTACATGGACTTCGAGACAGCAGCACCCAATGGTATTCGTAATGTCTTCCATGGTATAAATGTAAGAGGTTGTTTCTTCCACTACACCCAGTGTATTTGGCGCAAGGCAGTCAACAACACCATCGACCTCATGGAATATGTGGATGCCGTGTCACAGCTACTACATCTTTACGTGTATTTTTATTTTGTTATATTTTGCTACAATGAAAGTATTTATAATGTTAAAATAAAAATAATGTATATTGAGTTATAATATTTTTAATAATATACAATAATTATTATACAAATGCTACTCAATATATACCAGTACAATATTACACAATTAAACCTTTACAGTCAATTAATTACCCTGTATGAGGGACCCCTTAATCATCACTAATGAGCGCCTACAGAATACAGTGGACCAATGGCCTTTCTATGTTATTTTCCATATGGGGTACCCCTTTTCGATTATTATTTCGTTGAAAGACAAAGTTAATTTAATGTTAAATTAAGAGAGATTATTTATGTTAAAGAATATGGGGTTTATTTGGTGTTATTAAAAATATAGGTTCGCATTGCTTTTCTGGCTGAAAAATGAAGGTCAAAAAGGGGGAGTCTCATTTTTTTCAAATTTCCTCGAGGTGCCCCTACGTATTCGAAATTTGATTTCTTCCTCCTAAATGTGTATAAAACTCCTTGTTTGTGTATTTTCATACCAAAGATTGCATTTCTTTCCAAAATATATTTACTTTAACAACCATTATTGACCAATGGCGTTTAACCTGACAGGTTTTTCACGCTTTACTTTGTGCTCATAAAATGGCCGCGCCCATACCGTTATGCAATAGTACATTGATACCTATAGAGATATTAAATGGATGCAGAATTAAGCAAATTGCATACCTTTAGTACTGTTGATTCAATTACAAAACTTGTATGTAGTTGGGCATATACATCGATGTTCCTTTATGCTTTAAGTGCCGTTTTTTAAAGGCCACCCCTAGAAAAAAAGGCGCGTTTTTGCAAGTAGTTTTTTTCTCCTCAGTTTGTGCTGCGCTTCAAAATTGATGTTTTTTTATCTTAACTGTTGGTGTTTTTCACATAGCATGTGTAGATGCCTATGTTCGACGATTGTTCTATCTTAAATTTTCATTCAGGGTCCACAATTGAACGAACGAAATGCGGTCTAAATGATCTTCCGAAAATTAACGGGTTTTGAAACAGACTATAACTTGTTCAAAACTGAACTAAATTTCATAGTACAACATTAGGTTGAATGCTGGACCTTACTTCGGTGATTTGTAAACAGTGTTTCGAAATCGTTTAACATTTGTGAAATTATCGCCCATTATTATAACACAACCAGAAAGTCAGATTAGGGCCGAAAAAACGTAAAGATCATAGTTCTTTTATAATTGTCAAAAGTTCAATTTGAATCACTGAATTAGACTAAATTTGCTGTTTTATGCGTCCTGTACAAACTCCAAATGTAGTGTACACATTGACCACGAGCCTTTCAGTCATTGTTTTATCATTCCCACCCCTAACGATATGTATATATGTATAACCCGACTATAAATAAATATTACTTACTTACTTACTTACTTACGTTGCATTGAAAATAGCTTGTTTCATGAAATAGACTATAGCTAATTAAAACGTGAATATAAACAATGAATTTTGTAATAATCTGTGATTTTATGCAGAATTTATGCGCTTAAAGTAAAATTTGCCAAATTCAAATGCCAAAAGAAACATGTATAGAATACAATGGACCAATGGCCTTTCTATGTTATTTTCCATATGGGGTACCCCTTTTCGATTATTATTTCGTTGAAAGACAAAGTTAATTTAATGTTAAATTAAGAGAGATTATTTATGTTAAAGAATATGGGGTTTATTTGGTGTTATTAAAAATATAGGTTCGCATTGCTTTTCTGGCTGAAAAATGAAGGTCAAAAAGGGGGAGTCTCATTTTTTTCAAATTTCCTCGAGGTGCCCCTACGTATTCGAAATTTGATTTCTTCCTCCTAAATGTGTATAAAGCTCCTTTTTTGTGTATTTTCATACCAAAGATTGCATTTCTTTCCAAAATATATTTACTTTAACAACCATTATTGACCAATGGCGTTTAACCTGACAGTTTTTTCACGCTTTACTTTGTGCTCATAAAATGGCCGCGCCCATACCGTTATGCAATAGTACATTGATACCTACAATGTTCTTTGATCTTTCAAAATGTTGGCATTCCAGCACACAGCCGTTACTCTTGTTATGTTGCCCATAGTAACGAATGCATGACACATAAAAAGAAGGTAACGTAAGAAAAGCCACAGAAATATACTTAAAAATCATTCCCTATTCAATATTAAATAATATCCTTTATAAAATATACAAAAATGCTGAAATAGATTACTGTCAGATTAATACGTATTGGTTACGAAAATTCCATCGTCCACGCTAGTACACATGTACTATGGCTATCTTTATTATTCTCCTCGGTTAATGATAATGATATTTTTAAAGCTGATTTGGCCGAGTGGTTTAAAGCGATGGACATAATTCAGGCGAATGGGTGCCACAGTGTCACAACGGTGCGAGTTCGAATTCCGTTAAGGGTAAGCAAAAAACTGACTGTATTAAAATCTAATTCTAACTGTGTTGGGCTTAATTTGTAGACATATATAAATCTAAACGGTATCCGGACAAATCCCCGCCCGGACATTTCCCCGTTCGTCATTTTTGTAGGTCCGGACATTTCCCCGTTCGTCATTTGTGTAGACCCGGACAAATCCCCGCTCATGAAATTGTAAGGGTGGACAATTCCCCGCTCAAGCTTGAAAACGTACTTTAACTATTTCATAAATTATTATATAAACGAAAATATTTAAAGTACGAGCATAATATAAATTTGAAAGAATCTAAGTCGGCCATTTACCACTCTGACTTTTAATTAATTTACCACGGTTTGAGTGTGGTTGTTGATTAATAAAGTCAGCCTCGCTCAATTAAAGTTGTTTGATCGTGAACGATATTAACGAACACTTTTAACACCTTATTATCTCCACATATGAGACAATTAAAGTTGTTTGACAAACTTACCAGTTTTCAATCCTAAACAAACAACATCAACAGAAGCAGTGATTCAATAGAAAAGCTAAACTTGTGTCTATTAATAATTGTGGTTAATCCACTTTACATGCACAGTAATTTGGACACGAAAACTTAAATACACCTATTGCTTGTAGTTTAATGTACACAATGGATTCAAAATCAGCTAAGCGGGGAAATGTCCGGGTATGCAAATCAATGAACGGGGATTTGTCCACCTGTGAAAAACACCGAACGGGTAATTGTCCGGATTATGAAAAATAGCAAACGGGGAAATGTCCGGGCGGGGGCTTGTCCGACATTCAATATAAACATTTGGTGTGAAACATGTATTTCTTTATTCTCTGGTACAGAGAAAGAACAGAGAAAGAACAATACAGTACAAATACACAAGAAATAAACACTATTTACACTATATACATGAATATATAAACATATTTCTATCATAGAAGATTACTGGGGGACAGACAGAAGCAAGATAGTAGCAAAAGTATTGCTTTGTCCGTGAAGATCAGCTGGGAGAATTTTACGGTGCGTCTTTTTACCACAGAACACCACAGAATACCACAGAACACCACAGAATACCACAGAACACCACATATTTGTTCAACATTATGTCTTCGTACGCGGATGAAGTTTTCGATGAAAACGGCGATAGCACAGAACACCACAGAACTCGATAAACTATCCTTTTTTATTGAATAAACTAAATAAAATAATATTTTGTGTGTAATTATGACTTATTGGTTAAAATTATGTATGAAAACAACGTATTTGTTCAACATTACGTCTCGTCATACGCGGATGAAGTTTTCTCTGAAAACGGCAATACCACAGAACAAACTAAAATACCACAGAACACCCTAAAGAACTTAAAAAGGATAGTTCAATGATTAAATTGTGTTTATTTTAACTGTTTCTTCTTAAAAAAAATACATGAACACTGTTTTAAATGCCATGCAACTTATTTTGTAGCACGGATGTCCGATTGTATTGTTAAAGACTGTGCAAATGTTTCCCCATAATTTAATAAAAAATCGTGATCTAGTTAATAGGGAGTGATAAACATTCTTAAAAAAACATACATAATGAGTGTAACTGAAACAAAAATAAAAATATAAAAATTAATAAACAAAAAGCGAAAGCCGAATTTTACATGAAGCTTATATGTCACATGCTACTAAGATTTTACAGGTTTTTCTTGAGAAGTTGAAGAAGAAAAAATACAAAAATGAACATACAGACATAACCATTATTTTGTTTGGTAATTCAAAAAGTGAGAAAACAAACAAACAAACAAACAAAAATCATTGAAGGTCGTTTGATTACGAACCAAAAATATTCAAAGAAGTGTTTTGGCTTACACGTAAATAGAACTTTTAAATAGTATTATTCTAATATATTTTATGTGCTTGTTTTATTATTTCAATTTACAAACAATACAACAGTCGAGCAAAAGGGCAATGATATACGAAGTTCAAATTTTACTTCTTTAACAAATTAAAAAACGCACTTCACAGTTATACATCCCTGCTGAGTTTGATCTTCATTGATGTTAATTAGTAGCACAATTCTAAATAATCCCCCATGGTTTTTTATGGGCGGTTTATTAGTGTAGTGCTGGGGCCATAAATCAATTTTGGTAAGGTTTCTCCATGACAGCGCTTTATTAATTAACAAGTGTGTTTTATTTTTTGATGACTATGATGAATTTTATTTAAAAGAAACATTTATTTTAAACAATTTATAATATTAATAAATATGTTTTTGAACTAGGTCTTCCTTGTCTTAAATATTAAATTTCTCAACTAGGATGTTCTACAGTACTATAACAGAAACTTCAAGAAGGTGGCGCTTTAAGAGAAAAATCACAAACAAACACACAAAATTCGGAATCCCCAATGAAGTACAACTGTATTCAAGTTTAATGTGGGTCGTCATGACCGTTAATCATGAAATATTACTTTTTATATATATTGTGCATAACAATAACTATATTTTAAGCATATTAACACATATAAGCATTTAAAATAGCTTTTTGAATTCAATGAAGTGTTACATAAAGTTCTGTGGTCCTGCCTTTTTCATGAAAAACGTCAACTGCTCTCTCAACAAGACATGAGGATGAACAAATCTAGGAACAAATTTGAGGTTTAAACAGCTTTTTTTTAATACAATAATACATTTTTACGTGCATATAACTTTTTATATTCGTTTTATAAATAAAAAGGGATATTTGATCGAGTTCTTTGGTGTTCTGTGGTATCTTCGTTTTCAGAGAAAACTTCATTCGCGTACGAATATGTGGTTTTCATACATAATTTATCAAATAAGTCATAATTTCACACAAAATATTATTTTATTTAGTTTATTCAATAAAAAAGTTTTTTTTATTGAGTTCTGTGGTGTTCTGTGCTATAACTGTTTTCATCGAAAACATCATACGCGTACGACGAGACACAACGTTGAACAAATATGTGGTTTTCAGACATAATTATATCAAATAACCCATAATTACACATAACATAATATTTCATTAAATTTTATCAAAGAAAAAACGATATTTTATAGAGTTCTGTGGTGTTCTGTGGTGTTCTGTGGTATTCTGTGGTGTTCTGTGGTAAAAAGACGCACCCAGAATTTTATAGTTTTTAGATAATTAATGTGATATTCTAGTAGTATTTACTACAACACTAATATTCGACTGTTCAGTTCTTGACAGTTACTGTATCAGTATACGGAGTTCATAATGGGAGCTTTTAAATTTCCTAACTTTTTGGCCTTTCAATATTTTTGGTTTAAAGACCGCTGTTGAGTCATCATTAGGCGAAACACGCGTAATACATTTAAATTATCTACTAATCCATGACAGTTTTTGTTTTAAATCGTTGTACAATTCACGAACTAGAAGGTAATAAGGACTTTTATTAAGTTTGTTAACATAGATATACATGTACCATAGGTACAAATCGATTAGCATATACAAAATGTAGTTTGTCAACTATTGATCACCTGGTCTGTCAACTCTGAGATTGCTGGTTCGAATCTAAATGCGGGCAGGGATTGACAAGGATTGCCAGTTTTCCTACCAAAGGTCAGGGGTTTTCTCCGGATACTCCGTTTTCTCAGTACAAACTGGACGCCACGATATAGCTGAAAAATTGCTGAAAGTGGATTTAAACAACATTCAAAACAAACAAAAAATCAAAATAAATGTTTGTTTTTGTTTTATTTTTCATTTCAACCTATTATATTTGGCAATACAAACGAAAACAAACGAAGGCACGTAATTGCATTGCGGCAGCTTTTTTTTTTAAACAAGATTCAAGATTCAATATTTTATTAAAGTCTCACCACTTATAAAACAATATACAAATTCATAATTCAGATGTAGACTGAAGCAACTTTTGTTTAATTTGAATAAGGCACATGAAGATTAATTTTACAGAAAATATTTCTCAAACAATGACAATTTTTGATTTTAGAATTTCTAGAACAAATATTTTAAAACAAATGACGTTTTGATATTGTTATTACGGACTAAATACTCAATACATAATTCAGTATGGGGAAATAGGATTTTCTTGTCAGATCAATTTAACATTCGGAAAAAGACAAAGCTACTGTGAAAATTACTTGAAGCGTTTATTAACACGTGTTTTTCATGCTTCATATCGTATTTTATGGTCCCTTTATAAACTTTAACACTTCCGTAATGTGAAATACAAATAAATTTAAATATTGGTTATTTTTCATCAGCAAGCTTGTCGAAATTAAAACACTTCGAACACAAAAAGCATGTCGATTTATGAAAATCTTGTTTGTATGAAGTAAATCATCGTGTCTTTACAAGGAAACAAATGTATCGAGAAACGTATTATTGTATGTAACATGTTTTTCTTATGTTAAACAATCCACATAAATTATATTAAAATACGAACAATAAAATGAGTCAATTGCTTAAAGTTCTTAAGTTTAGAATCTTTTCTGTACCTTAGACACATTACACAAACAATGTATACTATCAAGGTGTTTATATAATATAAGTCCACTGGGATCGTGTAAAAACACAATACAGGTAGTTTATTATTCCATCACCAAATGAAAAAATACTTTAAGCATTTAGAGTTAAACGCCACTGATGAGTCTTAAGTAGACGAAACGCGCGTCTGGCGTAATGAATTTGTCACCTGGGTAATTTTGATTACATCTTGTTGGAATATTTGAGCAAAGCCAAGTAACAGCACGGCACGTCCGCGGCTGGCGGACTGGGAAGCAACTATTTTGGGTTAAGTTGGACATGAGAAAGTTTAAGATCAATATGTTATGACTTGTTTACGTCATTTATTTATATTGACATTCAATGACTAAGGCCATTCGTTGGTCAGTCTTTGTCTAAATTTTTGACAAGAAACACCGTCATTTGAATCGTTGCATAATCTTCTAGACTTTTATATTATTTTTTGTTTATGCTGTATCGTCATGTTTGTCGATCCGATACTTAATAAGCTTACTGGTTGGTAGACTCTTTAGACTTTTATATAATATTTTGAACTACCCGTATTGTGTTTTTACACGATCCCAGTGGACTTATATTATTCCATCACCAAATGAAAAAATAATTTAAGCATTTAGAGTTAAACGCCACTGATGAGTCTTAAGTAGACGAAACGCGCGTCTGGCGTAATGAATTTGTCACCTGGGTAATTTTGATTACATCTTGTTGGAATATTTGAGCAAAGCCAAGTAACAGCACGGCACGTCCGCGGCTGGCGGACTTGGAAGCAACTATTTTGGGTTAAGTTGGAAATGAGAAAGTTTAAGATCAATATGTTATGACTTGTTTACGTCATTTATTTATATTGACATTCAATGACTATAAGGCCATTCATTGGTCTGTCTTTGTCTAAATTTTTGACAAGAAACACCGCCATTTGTATCGTTGCATAATCTTCTAGACTTTTATTATTTTTTTGTTTATGCTGTATCGTCATGTTTGTCGATCCGATACTTAATAAGCTTACTGGTTGGTAGACTCTTTAGACTTTTATATAATATTTTGAACTACCTGTATTGTGTTTTTACACGATCCCAGTGGACTTATATTATTCCATCACCAAATGAAAAAATACTTTAAGCATTTAGAGTTAAACGCCACTGATGAGTCTTAAGTAGACGAAACGCGCGTCTGGCGTAATGAATTTGTCACCTGGGTAATTTTGATTACATCTTGTTGGAATATTTGAGCAAAGCCAAGTAACAGCACGGCACGTCCGCGGCTGGCGGACTGGGAAGCAACTATTTTGGGTTAAGTTGGACATGAGAAAGTTTAAGATCAATATGTTACGACTTGTTTACGTCATTTATTTATATTGACATTCAATGACTAAGGCCATTCGTTGGTCAGTCTTTGTCTAAATTTTTGACAAGAAACACCGTCATTTGTATCGTTGCATAATCTTCTAGATTTTTATATTATTTTTTGTTTATGCTGTATCGTCATGTTTGTCGATCCGATACTTAATAAGCTTACTGGTTGGTAGACTCTTTAGACTTTTATATAATATTTTGAACTACCTGTATTGTGTTTTTACACGATCCCAGTGGAGTTATATTATTCCATCACCAAATGAAAAAATACTTTAAGCATTTAGAGTTAAACGCCACTGGTGAGTCTTAAATAGACGAAACGCGCGTCTGGCGTAATGAATTTGTCACCTGGGTAATTTTGATTACATCTTGTTGGAATATTTGAGCAAAGCCAAGTAACAGCACGGCACGTCCGCGGCTGGCGGACTGGGAAGCAACTATTTTGGGTTAAGTTGGAAATGAAAAAGTTTAAGATCAATATGTTATGACTTGTTTACGTCATTTATTTATATTGACATTCAATGACTAAGGCCATTCGTTGGTCAGTCTTTGTCTAAATTTTTTTTTCTAGACTTATATAATCAAACAATGTTAAATTTAAAATTATACGATGAAACTAACCACTTGAAATACAACTACAACAGATATTGAAACAGTGGAAAAAACATAGAAGAATAAATATTTTAACGTAAACAAATGTCACAATAGCATTAAAAATGCAGCAATTAGTTTAGAGATAAAAATCTGACATTAAAATTTTTTAAAGAAAAAACAATGTAAGCCTTTCGAAGTTTATGTTTTCCGTTGTTTTATAGATCGTTCTTATCGTAATGAATTTGAAGATTGTTTATATATGGAAACATATGGTTGTCGCAGGTGTATATAGTTTGAACAAGTTTTTTCAACGTACGCTGGGACCATGAATATTTTGGCACTGTACTGCATTAAAACATTTAAGCTTTAACATGGGATCAGTAATGCACAATAATCCAATGTAATATCATCAAAATAGAAGTAAAAGAGTTCAACTCCTTTGTGCTGGTTCTATACACGTTGAGTCTCACAACGACATTAGAATTCAAACGCTTAGACAGTAGTTCCAAAATTTATTAGTAACCTTCAAGTTTTGCATGCATTTTCTGTGTGACTAGGCTACCGCACTTTGTTGTTTCAATAATTAAGTTTTTGTCATAAAAACAAGTTTTTTCTTTCAGTCATTAAGCATCTCTGAGAAAATCTATCAAATGTAATTTTAAAATCTGTGGCGAAAACAGGTCTCAAGCCTTATCCAGCACTTCGCAGTATTAATTCTACTGTTCCCTAAACATGCATGAAATAACTGTATAATATGGTGTTAAGATAACCATAACTTAAATTATGAAATTAAAATATATTTAATAAAATAATCTTATTTTCTTGAATTTCGCAAATTATTTGTAGGTTTTACATGTACTTATATTGATTCACTATGAATTAAATAATTGCATAAACACCAAACTTTTATTTTAACTATTACTCTAGATTCCGAACTAAATTTTGATATGTTAATAATTATGACATGGACGTTTTTTCACTTTTTCAGTTTTTATATAACTTCATAGGAAAAATACACACACAAGATAAATAGATTAAGTTTTCTGTTAAAACTTATGAATTTGACATATTTAAATTTGACAATTTTTCTATCGGTTCTTAAAAATATTTTGGAAAGGGGCGGTAATTTTAGGATTTGAATACAGTTATACTGTTTAATTTAAAGGTTCTTTGGTAAAACATTTTGTTTGTTATATTATTTGTTGAAATTAAACGTGGAAAAAACGTTCTTACTTTATGAACAATTTCTAACTTAAGTGCTTACCAAGAACAAAATTTTAACTAAAAAAGAAATGAACATTTTTACATGAAATTTTAGTATGAATAAAACACAGACAGAACAACACATTACAACCAATTAATGCAGACTAACATTGACTCATCTTTAAATTTTCTTTTTTATCAATATAAATATGATATATCGTAAATCATATTGAACATTAAACTGTGTTACATAAACCACATTATGTAATGGTATACACGACCCCGATGTTAAAATTCGCGGGTTAACGTGCAAACATCAAAGAAAAAGATTTAAAAATATTTTGTCAATAAAAGACCATTGTAAGCAGCGATAAATATACAACATTTGTGTCTGCACATCACGTTAACAACGAACAATAAAACAACAAGTTTTACAATATACAGTACATGTTAAGGTCGGGCTTTTTGACCAATCTGAAAGGCGGAAAGCACGTACGCGCGATTGTATAAAATGCAGTCTTTCTTGGTTTTCCTTACACTTGCTGTCACAGTCCCCCAAGCATCAAAAGCAACTCAGGTAATATATAAATTAATAATTTAACTTTAATGTAATCTTGCAGCTCTTTAATGACATATAATTTAAAAATTTTAATTTAATTTAATTTAATTTAATTTTGCAGCTCTTTGATAGCATTCCAAATTTATTAGATACAACAAAGTGAATAAATTTTCAATAAAATCTTTTGTACAAGAATTTTATTTCCTTAACTTTCAGAAAATAGAATAATAAATTTTCACGACTTTTTACAAAAATAAAACTGGCTTTGTGATGATATTCATGACAGATACATAAACGGCAAAAACCTGAAAATGCGTGGTTTTTTAAAACTTTTTTAGGCAAGATGAAGAGTTTAATTATATGCTTTGTTCTGGTTGTTGCCAGTTCATTCACTGATGCAGGCGGAAAGTTCGGTGGTGGTGGTGGAGGTAAGTTTCAGTGTCATTTATTTCCATTAAATAAACTCGCGAATAAATTTTCGTGTATTGTTCCATTGCATAATTCAAATATGTTTTTATTAACAAAACTATGCCAAAATTTTCCTAGAAAAGAACACTTAATCGGTATTATATGAAAAATTTTACTGTGGATAAAATAAACAGCATAAAAGTACATGTACATCATTATTATTGGACTAAATTATAATCCAACACTAGCAGTACAGTATATAATATTCAAAATATTTTAAATAAAAATATACTCTAAGCTTTATAAGGTTGGATACTGCTTAAGTGTAGGGATTATACTTTTACTAAGTAATTGAATTTTGTACATTTTATGAAGTTTTTGCTTTATTTGACACTTTTAATTTTACTGTAATTTTTTTTGTTAAAAACATATATAATTTAAACATAGATTTTTCATGAAAACTTATGAACAACTGTAAAAACCATTTTGATTTTACGTTTTAAAACTTCAAAATCTTTATCTGGAACACAAATAAAATAATGACATGCCCTTACTCATAATTATTGCAACAGAAAATTGATAAGACATTTTTTTCTTAAAAAATTAGTTTATTTTCAAATCTAAAAACTGACTGAACATTATTATCCGGGAACAAATTCCCTGGCATTTTGTACAAATGACCCCTAAATATTTCAAATAAACATTCCGAACAGGTAAGACAAATACAAGTTTTATAAACTGGTATCTAGGGAATACCTAAATTTCAAAATTTGGATAAATGTCACCAAAAATATTACCAGAGAAGAATAAAACTTATTAAAACTTTTGTATCGTTCCTTTGTTTTTTTGTTCGTTTGTTTCTTTGTTTATATAGGGTTCAACGTTACTTTCAACAATTTTTCGGCTATATTGCGGTGTCCAGTTTTTATTGGTGTCGATAGGCGGAGTACTTGGTGAAAACCCGTCTTCCAAAATAATTTAACAAAATATGAAAAATTCAATAAACATAACATTATTTTTGTTTCATTTGTTAATTATCCGTTCCACCATTTGTAGTGGTAAGCTTTTGTATATAATAAACAACCATCATTTATATGCAATAAAATTATGACAGGTGCAGGTGGTGCTTCTCTTAGTGCCTCATTAGGTGGTTCTCTAGGCGGATCTCTTGGAGGTGGTTCCCTTGGCGGACTAGGTGGATCTTTTGGAGGTGGAAGTGGATTTTCTGGTTCTCTAGGTGGATCTTTAAGTGGATCCCTAGGAGGTGGTGGATTTGGTACCGGAATTGGCGGCGGTGGAATTGGTGGAGGAGGATCTATTTCTATCAGTTTAAGTGCATACCTCAGACTCATGTATTATGTGTCAGCCTTGCAACAAGCAGTCGCAGCTACCAGTATCGGTGGCGGAATTGGCGGAATCGGCGATGGACAATTTAGTGGCAACTTTGCTGGTGGATTTGCTGGTGCTGTCGGGGGAGGCGGACTAGGTGGATTTGACTCTGGATTTGGCTCCGGATTTGGTGGAAGATTTGCTGGTGGATTTGGAGGACAATTCGGCGGTTTAGGCCAGGGTGGATTCGGACTCGGCGGAGCTGGTGGATCAGGAATTATGGGAACCTTGGGTGGAAGCATCTCTAGCGGTCTTGGTGGTGGTTTCGGTGGTGGATTCGATGGTAGCAGTGGACTTAGTGGTAGCCTAGCTGGTAAGTGTAATCCTTTTTAATTGAACATATATATATTTTTTCAATATATGTAAACATAACTGTTTTGTTTGGCAATGAGACCGTATACAAATTGGTTTACCGAGTAGAAAACTTAGAACGGTTTTTTTTCTTTGACAGAATGACGTGTAACAAAAGTATTTGTTAGTGTCTAATATTGTATTATTTCACAGGTTCCCTTCAAGGAAGCCTTGGAGGCGGTTTTGGCGGTGGACTAGGTGGTAGTCTCGGAGGCTCACTAGGAGGTGGACTAGGTGGTGGTTTCGGAGGAGGAAAAGGTAACTGTTTTATCGTGTCTATTTAAAAATAATTTGTGATAAATCATTGTGAAAGGTAACTATTTTATCTTGTCTATTTAATTTTGTTTTTAGAGAAAGTTATTGTGATTTAAAAACTAATCATTAATAATTTGGAAAAGTTTCACTTATTTGCAAGAAACGTTTTAAAAACTAAATTGAATTAAAATGATACTGAAAGAAGTAATCGCGGACGTTTTTTTTCTATTACAATCTATGCACGAGGCCAATTTTTTCACTTTTTGCTTTATGACACATATTGAATTTAAATTTACCAAGAATGGCGTAATTTTCCACCTGACAACTTTACTGCATAAATAACCGGAAAAGTATTTTAGAACAGATCAACAATTAATAAAGCAAGACATCCCAATGTTAGAATTTTAACTGCAATTTCTTAACCCTTTCCTTTCTTCATTTTTCAGGTGGTGCATATTAAGCACATCATATATAGTAATTGGACGCCCAACGTTGATGAAAAGACTTAATCCTCATTCTTTCCTTTATCCTGGTGTGGTAATCACGTGTACATAAAACAAATAAACTTTTGCATCCCATTTTTTGTATTTATTTATTTATTTATATTAATCATTAAGTTTGTTTTTGTTGGTGGAGAAATGAAAGATTTTATGCGTACGCGTCGCACCATTTTCCTGACAACCCTGAACAAAAAAGATCCATGCCATAGTTGAAATATACAATACTAACACCTAAAGTCAAAGGTTGCAATTTTAAAAGCAAGAAAAAAAATGAGCACGAAAGAAAAAAAAAGATCAAACATTCAAATTATTTGTAATTAATTGTAATTATTTGTAATTAATTGTAATTAATTGTAATTAATTGGGACCCTTCATAACTTGTACGGTAGCCTTGATTGCCAGGTTGTTTTGTCTGACATTTGATCACCGACATGCGACATTGTGCTTATGGGTTTGAGTCTTACTTCGGACTGCCTTTTTTCCTGTTAATGGTTTTTGGTTCTCACTTGGATTTTTAACATTCTACCGCTATATTAAAACTGATCGGTCACACTTTAGCTGAAACTTATCATAAAACATCAAACAAAAAAACACACATACACAAACAACAAGATATAATCACTTAGACATTTTTCAATAATTATATTTTTACCGTGCCAAAAATTTTGTGTAAGCGTTTTAGACGTCAACATTTGCTTGACAGTTTATTTCTAACGCAAAATATTAACTATTTTGATTGACAAGAAAACCCAAAGATAATTGAGCGAAACGGACATTCTTTGTGGCAAGACGAGGATTGTTATATCGCTTCAGACTTTCACTGGATTTAAACAGATATTGGATGATTACTATACAGTTCAAATACTGTAAATTGTGAACAAAATTTTACAATACCGAATAGACAAATCTGTGTGGCTTTTCTATGCATTAATAAAAAATACCAGATACATCGGTTCAAGAATATAATTAGATGTAATTTGTTCCATAATTGTTGATGCAATTTTATTATGAATGATATTTTAAAACAATAATCAATAATTATTTAGGACAAAACGCGAGTCTAATATTTAGGGGCCAAGTTGTAAAGGTAGTCCGTCCTCATCTATTGACAGGCTTGTCTACACCGAGGTAGCGGGTTCGAGTCTCACTGCACGTAGGGTGTGCCCGACCACAATCTGAATTGACAAGGATTGCCAGTTTTCCTACTGAAGGTCAGGGTTTTTTTCTAGGTACTCTGACTTGCTCCCCCTCCCCCATAAAACTGGATGCCACAATATAGCTGGAAATTTGCTCAAAGTGGTATTAAACATGACTCAAACAAACAAACAAACAAAACAAACGAAACAAGTATTCTCTTATTACATAAATGTATATATTCAGTTATAATTAATCACTGACTAATGTTTTCTCGTCAATTTGATTTTAATTCTTGTTCAAAATTTATTCTAGAAATAAGCAACTTGTAGAAGGTAACATAGACAACAATAAAGTTTATTACGAACAAAACTCATAATCAAAGGACGGTTCCCTTTTTTCATGTTGACAGATACACGGTTTTATTGTTTGAGACATTTTGCAAGAGATACCACACAGAAAACAAGAATTGTGGAAATGGTCATCGTACCTGTAATTAAAGAAAACAAAATTATTAAAACAAGATTTGTTTTAAAGAGAGATACACACAAGCAAAAATCTTTTAACTGAATATTTTTAAAGTGAAAGTTCATTCTAAGAATGTATTTTTGTTTACCCTTGTATAAGTATTGTAACGCTTTGCTGCGTATTCGGACTATTATTAAATCATTAAACAGACAACATATAGTTCTTCCTTGTTGACTGTTTTCAATACTTATTTTTTATTATTATGTAAACATGTTCAATATAACACAAAAAATGTGTTGGAATAATGTAAAGATAAAAATAATTATATATATATATATATATATAAAGTCTAAAGGAAGCTACCAACCAATACACTTACTAAGTATCGGATCGCCAACATGACGATACAGCATAAACAAAAAAATAATATATAAGTCTAGAGAATTATGCAACGATACAAATATAAAGATGTTTCTACTATAAAATAATTATATTAATAAATATGACAAAATTTTCGACCAACTGATGGCCTTCTTCAGTGTCAATATCAATCATATTTTCGACCAACTGATGGCCTTCTTCAGTGTTAATATCAATCATATTGATATTGACACTGAAGAAGCCCATCAGTTGGTCGAAAATTTTGTCATATTTATTAATATCATTATTTTATAGTAGAAACATCTTTATATTTGTATCGTTGCATAATTCTCTAGACTTATATATATATAGATATAAGAGAGGACAGTTTTCATGTTTTCTTTCCACGTAACTGAAAGTTAAAGGGAGATACTTTTCGTTGCCGGTTTAGAAAAAAAGGCTAGTATTTTATCTGGAAGATAAAAATCTATTAATTGAAACACAAATCTTGTCTACTATTAATTACTTACAAGCACCCGAGCACGTTGAAACGCACCCAGCATGCGCTAAATCTTCGTCACTTCCGTCAGAACAATCGACTTTGTGATCACAGTGTTGTGATCTCGTAACACAGTTAACAACACCACTCACACAGCCAAAGTAGTCTACGCCACAGTTCTAGTTAAAGAAATAGCTCTAGAATTTATTCAGTTGACATTTCATACTTGATTCTTCTTTTTTATAAATTATATTTCTTTGCGACATTGATAAGAAATATAAATTCAGACTTCTGAGAAAACTTTAATGTTCAGAAGATTAAAGATGACAATGTCATATTTTTTGGATCAATATAAATTAATTTAAATGTTTGGGTTTTTAAAAATATTTCTACATGTTTCTGTCTTTTTTGCCTATATATATCATGGTCTTACATGTTGCAATTTTGTTATTTTTATTTAAATCTACATAGCATTCGTGTAACAATAACATATTCAAAGCAGTAATTTACAACGTTAAATGACAAAATTGCAACAGCACTGCTTGTTTAGCAAACTAACTTAAAATGAACCAAAAGCTGTATAATTTGAACAAGACTTCATCCGTTTTGATCAATTATTTTTTTAAATAAAAATATATAGCAAAATATTAAAGTAAACCTTATCCAAATTTCCAAGAATATTTGGATAGCATGTTGAAGCCCAGCAGCCTGATGTTTCTTTATCACTTCCAGCACACGTAGTACCGCCATTGGATGGAGCGGGGTTGTCACATTTTCTCGTTCTTGTGTACTGCCCGTTGCCACACGTTACTGAACAGGGTCCATATCCAGACCACGCTCCCCAATTTCCATTTACTGAAATTTAATCTGAAGACATAACAGTACGAATGTACTCAACTAGACATATAAATTATGTATCGAGAATGTTCATTTGTAAGAAAAGGATGGTTACTGGTCTGTTAAAAATATTTAAGAAAGTTTTTGAAATGGTTTGTAAGGAACTCAATACCGTGACAAAATAAGGAGCGAATAATACCAAAAGCCCCCCCCCTCCCCCCCCCCCCTGAAAAATTATACCAAGTCTAGCCAAGGCCATTTACAATTTGGAAATTAAAAAAACCCTAAGAATTTGAAATATTTTGTTTTAATTTCAGCTATTTAAATTTAGAAAATGACTATATCACTTAATGAATCAATGTTATTCGTCTCAAGAAATGTAGTGAGGTGATATTCATAAGAACTGCCCATCCACTAGATGAGGCATCGACCCTCTGGCAAATAGACAGTCAACAAAGATACCAATGTTATAAAATGTACTACTACAGGTCGACGTTTAGAATTTAAACCAGAAACAATGTTGGCTAAACAATTACATTTTTGAAGAGCTTTTATATCACCAAAATTTTAAAAAATGCCAAATTTAACTAAAGCCTTCTTGTGAAAAGCTTAGTTAGATTTGATATTAAAGAATAAAAAAAACTTAGAATTTAAAACATTCCGTTACTAGTAATATTAAAGTGCGCAAATATAGTATTACATGCACATGTAACTAATATGTGGTATACACACGATAAATGCGCGCGCAATGTTTTCATGACTTAAATGTAATGCAACAGACGTGATAGATTGGATTTGTTTGTTTGTTTGAATGATGTTTAACGCCGATTTCACCAATTTTTTTTCCAGTTATATCATGGCGTTCAGTTTTCATTGGGAAGGAAGCCGATTACTCGAAGGAAACCCGCGACCTTCGGTAGGAAAACTGGCAATCCTTGTCAATTGGAGTCGTGTACACCCTGCACGCAGTGAGACTCTAACCTGCTATCTCAGTGTTGAAAGGCCACGTGATTTATAGTGGACGAACTACATTAACCACTCGGCCACCGAGGCCCCGTGATAGATTGGAACAGCTAACATCTTGTTACATGTATCCAGCTATTAACCTATTTGATAATAGCATAATGTGACGTTAACGTACAATATTTATCCGTTTAATTTCTTAACAACTGAATGAAAGCGATCCTTTTAATTGGTGCATTTTTAAATTGTCCACCTTTAAACAGAACTTTTGTCACATATTTTTTTAATAAACTTTCCGAAAGCAATTTTGTACACGAGAGCATGATTATTATAACCAGCTTAACGTGTTTTACATATATAAATTATTGCACATAAAATCAAAAAATTTTAAAATTTGATTCTATTTCTATTGACGAAAAACGGACCGGAAACACTGCGTTAGTGTTCCATGTTGAAAGTTGCACCGCTTATGCAAAAAATAATTCAAGATTATTTACCGGCCTGTCCATTAGCAAAGTACGTCATGGAAATCAACGTCAACGCTACCAGAACAACCATTCTGAAAGGAAAACCTTTGTTATAACTTAAGAAGCAGTACAACTTTTTGTAATGTATGAAATTTCGTCATTTATTGTAATCTTATTAATATATTTTATGTGATAACAGAAAATATTTATAGGACAGGAGCGTAGCTAGACTAGTTACATTGTGGATTCACAAAATAACCAAGGGGTCCGTGGGTATGCCCCTCAGAAAATCTTGAAAACAAAGGTGCATTTTGGAGAGTTCTAATGTGCTTTATTTAGTACCTAAAATGGACAGTTTATTGATTGCAGGGATAGGTTGCAGGTTTTTTGTCAAAATCATGTGGATTCAGCCGCGTACTCGCGTATAGGCAGCTACGCCCCTGTAGGATAATTAATTGGGCGGAGTGAATATCCAAAATATGATCACGAGTGCCGCATAACGCATCTGATTAAACGAGTGCGCGTCCGCGCACGAGTGTAATCTGATGCTTTATTCGGCACGAGTGATCATATATTGGATATTCACGATGCCCAATTGATTATCCTATTTATTATATAGATCTAAATTGTTTTCGTAAAGTTCTAATGCTTAATCCTAAATTTTATGAACGGCGGATGAATATCTGTATAGTACAAAACCAACTGCAATTTTGGCGGGAAAAACCCGAGAGTGAAAATAAACGATAATTTTCACATGTGATTTACCGTGATTTCTGTCACACGGAAAATTCGATATTTCATCTCTATCTATATATTAAAGTATTTTAAAGACAAGTTGTCAAATATCAACAAAAGAATACCAAAAAGTAACAAAAGAAATCTCAAATAAAGCGTAAAACAAGATTCTTAATTTTTCAATGATTGCAAAAAAAATAAAATAACGTCAACAACACAAAAGGTTCCTATATTCTCAAATTTTTACTATAATGTATTTATTTACAAACTGAGTTTTTTTTTCTCGAAATTTTGATTTTGTTTTATTTTAATCACAAATAATGTGAGTTCTTCTCTACACATACTTTTTAAAACACACAAATTTCAAACACAAAAAACAACCAGATACATTGAAAATATAAATTTACATACCTGTAGACTGTTGCAAGAAAGGCAAACCAGCAACTCTGAAAAATTTTCTTTAGTTCTGGATAGTTTTAATTTACGAGTGTTAGTTAAAGGCGCATGCCATTTGTAATAATATTTAAGTTGTGAAGATAAGCACTAAAACAATATTGAACCACAAAAATTTAATAAACTGTAATAATACTAGTTTCGATAAGAATTAAATAATAATCCCATTATGATTAATAGGTAAGAAATGTGTCAAAGGTTTTAAGGACGATGGAACTGTCTGGTCCTTTCAAAGTTTTTGTAAAGGATAAATTGAACAAATCTATTCCAATATTAGATGTAAACCACATTATATGCAGTATTGTGTCGAGTACTTTTTTCGTAAAATTAAAGAGAATGGTGTCCCTAAGAAAACAGGAACGCAGGCATTCATATCTTGTTGTACTCTAATACAAAAAAAAAACGCAAGAAATACAGTTGAATGTTATTCTTAGCCATTGTCCGTTGGTTGATTGATGGATTAATGAATATTTGCTTGCTCAACGCCCAGCGAGCAATTGTTCAGCTATATTCAGGACAAAAACAAGTTAACAAACAATAAACCAATTGGGAGGGGGTAAGAAATTAGCCAATGGGAAAAATTTGAAAAGTATATAATATTAGGGGGGATGAAGAATTTAGCCTTTGAAGCCGCACCAATGAGCTACTCTCTTTCGAAATCTATAAAAGATTGTCTTTTTCGGGCAATAAGCGTGTCAATCTCTAAAACACCTACTATAGTCCGCGCTAAGCTTTTTGTATTATGATCTGACAACCACCTTTCCCAGAGGGAGGTCTCACCTATCCGACATCCCGGGAAGCGCTGGGAATTTTAGTGGTTGAGCACTGTCAACACCCCCCCCCCCCCCCCCCCACCCCACAATTTAGAAGTAGAAGATAACATTGTCATACTTTCTTAGCAACCCTTGACTTCAACAGAGGTCGACAATCTGGCCTGGTTTCCAGATATTGCTTTATAACTGGTTCGATTCATAACGTGATAGTGTTTAAGGAAGATTTGATGGATTTAGACTAAGAATGACTTTGTTATTTTTACATCTTTCAGTAATAAAGGAGTTTAATTTTTAATCATAGTTCACTGTAATTTTTTTAGACCAGAGAAGAATATCTACATTATGAAAGCTTGTAATAATAGGTCCATATGTACTTTTAAATTTGTGAAAAGGTAGATAATGATAACATTTGTACGTTTCAACACAATTGTATTAATGCCAACCGCAAAAAATCACGTTAGAAAATGGATATAATTAAGGAATAACGTCTCATTATTATTATGTATTATATACTCTCCTTTTTTTTAAATACTCTAACAACACGAAGAGTATCACACCAACTAAAACAAAAGCTACTGGTGTACAATACAGAAATATATATTCATAAAGTACATTAAGAAGCAACTAAATCACTTTTTGAAATATTCCGATGCATAAGTTTGTTTGTTTGTTTGATGGTGTTTAACGCCACTTTCAGCATTTTTTCAGCTATATCATGGCGTTTAGTTTTTATTGGGGGAGGAAGCCGGAGTACCCGGAGAAAACCCCCGACCTGCGGTAGGAAAACTGGCAATCCTTGTCAATTAAGATTGGAGTCGAGTACACCCTACCTGCAGTGAGAATCGAACCCGCAATCTCAGTGTTGACAGACCACGTGTTCAATAGTAGACGAACTACCTTGACCACCGAGGCCCCCGATGCATAAGTGGATACAGGACATCATTCCTTATGTTTGCTGAAAATCTTAAAATATATAGATATTACATTTATGTAAAATTAATATTAATTTCTTGAATTATTTTCTCTTAAATTCCATAAAATTTAACTTAATAATAAAAGACAAGTCTATACTATTGTATGAATGGTATATGTACTAAGTTGTAGGTCAAACTAATTTAGTATTGGTAAAATTATGAAAATGTAATTTTTATCTATGGAGGTAATTCTGTTAAACGATGCAGTGGGAACTGCGGCAGCTAAAGAGTTATAACCTGAAAGAAAACCTATTCCAACACAGCAGCGCGGTGTTAACTGCACCACACTTTAAAAAGTCCATAGAAACTGAAAGCAAGAATTAATCTCAATATCTGGAAAATAAGGGCGGTTTTCCCAAAACCTAGTAAGTTGGACAAAAGATTGGAAAAAGCATGACTAGACCATCATAATTGCATTCAAATCAATCTTGATACATGGGGGCATGGCATGTGCGCCCAATGTATGAAGCTGGTAAACCTGCACAGATAGAGATGGAGAGATACAACTTTGAAATTCTATGAGTTAGTGAAAGAAGACAGATGGGAAACGGAATAGTAACAACTAATTCTCGAAACAGCGTTGTTTATTCAGGAAGAGAAGATAACACCATCGAGAATATGTTGCCATCGGCAAGCTAAGAAAAGTCTTATAGAATGGCTTCCTATAACGAAAGATTAATGACTGCAATATTTAGAGGAAGATATGCAAAAACATTAATAATTGTCTGGCATGCACCTACAAATAAGGTAGAAGAACTAAAAGACACCTTTAGCAACAACTTCAGATAGTTACTAATTAATTCCAACACATGATGTACTCTTGATCATTGATAGGGTGCTCAAGCGAAAAAGAGGGAAATCAATAGGAAACTATGGATGTGGTACCAGTAATGACAATAGAGAAAAGACTAGCAGATATATGTGAACAGAACTTTGTGAAAAATGGAAAACTTTTACACACAAAGAAATACATAAAAGGGGAACACAGTAAGACTTGTAATAGGAAAAGTGAGAAATGGGAAATAAGTTGTAATAGAGATAGAAAAAAATTGTGTTGGCTGCATAAAAACAGCTAGTAGCAGAACACGTAGCATTTCAACGTGCCGGCTATGGACAAGTTTAATTTACTATTTACTGATCTTGGCATTAAAAGTACCCATCCCACGAAAGTTTACTGCATATTTGGCAGCACCTCAACCTAACGAACGACCGTTTTGTGTGTTTTATATGGCAGAAGGAAAAGGTCCTTGTACCGACTTCTATTATCCGTAGACTCTAGAGGAGTAGAAATAATCAAAATTTAGATGTCTTTATAAACATATCAAAATTAATGAAATTAACTCAAAACTCTAATGTATAATTTTTTATTTCTAATCTTGCCGTTTCTCTTCACATTCTTTGAAACACCTACTCTATAAATAGGTCATTTATTTGTACTCGTTCCCGGATATTAAAATTTAATACTGCTTTACTACTAACCTAGTTGATAGCGTGACAGTTTTTAAGGATCTAGACCAAGAATAACTTGTTATTTTTACATCTTTCAACAATTAATCATTGCTAACTTATGATTGTGGACCAGAAAATTGTATTTAAGAAAAGTATGCCAGATTACCAGGTCCATATGAACTTTAAATTTGAAAAAAAGATTATTGTACGTTTCAACGCAATTGAATTACTGCCAACCTCGAAAACGGTCATCTCGTATTTATAAGAAAATATTTCATTATTAAGAAATAACAGCTCATAGTTATGAGAAAATATATATTATATAATGACGAGATGAGCATAAAAACTTAACAATTCAATTACTCACTAAATGACAGTACAACAAATCACTAAAAATTATAGAAAAACATACAACCGAATAAAAACAAAGGCAAAAAAATACCGGTTCCAACGGTCACAGAAATCATTATGTGGCGACATTGAACCGATTAAAGGGATCAAAAGCTCCCATTTATTAAGGTCTTTCCCACTTCCAGTGGGAAGACCTTATTGTTTTTTGTTCGGATTATTTTTTTTTCTTTTTTTTTTCCGCCAACTTTCAAAGCCAAACAGTTTAAAAAGTACACGACATATCTTTTTGGTCTTTCGCGACAAGTTTTGGGCACTGAAAGTCTATTCGGAATTCACCCTGTGAAATCGAAACATTTTTCTTTACGGAGTTATCTGCCTAAACACCGAAAACCTTGTTATCGCGTAATCTCTGGAACTATAACAGACACAAGAAAACTGAAAAGTGACAAATGTTAAGGAACTTTTGAGACAACTTTATGACATATATTGGCTAAACATGTCTGACTAGCGAAGGCGAGCGGTATC
Source organism: Limnoperna fortunei (assembly GCA_944474755.1). Lineage (NCBI taxonomy): Eukaryota > Metazoa > Mollusca > Bivalvia > Mytilida > Modiolidae > Limnoperna > Limnoperna fortunei. The sequence goes on along the minus strand of OX104116.1, from coordinate 44,407,751 downwards.
CCTTGAATGTTTCAAGGACTCCGCTTATCACAAAAACTCACAAACCATAAGTCGAAATCATGAAAGGTCTTCACCATTTGTTGTCCTGTGACATGTCCTTAAAGAAAATCTCAAAGTCAAAGTTCAGAAGTGACCTCGACCTTAGGCCTCCAATCTTGTTATCATTACAACTCAAAACCTATAACAGATAGAAGAAGACAATAATGGGATAATACTCCTTTCATCAAGGCCTTCATTTGATACATTTGGTCCGAAACTGTGCGATGAACCGTTTTCGAGTTCGAGCCCTTGACTCATTTCGGTTAATCAGTTTTTGGCATACAACTTGAAAACCGTCACAGATAATATAGTAAACATATAGGTTTAACATGATTACCAAGTAAAGGCCTTCAATTTGAGCCCAAATTCAACAGGTCACCATTACAAAATGTCCTTAGCAACCATATATTTTTTAAATCAGGATGATCTACTTTACTAAAATATGTCATTTTACAACCGGAAGTTGCATTTTGTCCTTGGCAACGGCCACAAAAGTCCTTGACAACCATATATTTTTTTACTCAGGACAACAGAAATGGTCTATTCTGCCTACAAAATGGTCCAGTAACTTACGTAGTTAAGTTCACAACAAGAGATGAAGAAACATCAATTTCATAAAGGTATCTGGGAAAGACTTTTCTAATTGTTCTTGAACAATTAGCCCTATCTTTGTAATAGTTGTTGGTTCTGCACAATATAGAACCAAAAACAACATTTTTTTCGAAAGACCTACACAACACGTGAATAAAGACACGTGACAAAAAATAAAAAACATGTACAATTAAGAATTTAACTTAACCACCACCCTTGTATTCCGATGCAGGATATCTATCATCCGTCAATTTCGCTGAAAACATTGGAACACAGATATAACACTTAGGAGAAACATTATATATTTTTCTTTCATTATTTACTTTTTATAATCCATAAATTTTAAATATTTATAAAAGAAGGATACATATACTATCAAATCAAGGGTCTCGGTGGCCTAGTTAGTCTACTATTAATCATGTGCCCGTTAACACTGAGGTTGTGGGTTCGAGTTCTCTCTGTGGGGAGGGTGTACTCGACTCCAATCGTAATTGACAAGGATTTCCAATTTTCCTATCGAAGGTTGGGGTTTTCCCCTGGTACTTCTTCTTACCCTAAAAAAAAATGGACGCAATGATATATTGCTTGAAAATTTGTGAAAGTGACGTTAAACACCATGCAAACAAAAAACCCAAATATTAATGGTATACATACAATGTTTTCAGGTAAAACGAGTTAAGTACTTTGGCAAAATAATGAAAACACATGGCCGTAGCTAGGGTCCAATTTTTAGTGAGGCAAAACCTAATCGGCAGGGGGTCTGGGACCGCTAAAGGTCATAGGTTGCAGCCTAATTCATATTTAAATTCACTTAAAGTTCACTTAAAATATTATTTAATCCTTTGATATATTCACCTGCACTTTTTTTACAGCTTCCAGTTTTTAACCAAAGATCCATGCTGCCTGTTTTTTATTTTTTTACGTTCGACATCATGACCTTTATTATAACTATTGGAACGACTGCTGATACTGGACAGTAAAAGTCCGTAAATAGTAACAAATCGACAATTCCATATTAAGACCGTTGTTTGTTTTAAATGTACCGATGTCCGTATTAGTTATAGCGATATACAGTTTTGTAGAAAGTAAAAGACATGATTTCTATATTTTATTTTTAATTCTTAACAAAAATTTCCCGTATATCAAAACCATACTTTGTCAAATTTTTAGTGAGGCAACTGCCTCACGTGCCTCAATGGATGCTACGGCCATGACACATCATTTTATCAAGAGAGGTAGTTCTATTAAGAAAATTCCAATATTAGTACTTGTTGATTTGTAATTTTTCAATAGATAAAAATTTAACTCAGAGATCCAGCTTTTTCTTTCCACAATAAGATGTATACCAATAGTTTGACATAATAACATTATTCAGAAGATTTTCTTGGACAGAATTTTTTTAATCAATAAAATAGTCCATTTTAAAATTGAAAATTGTCGGTTGTCAGTCCATCATAAATAAGCTTATAGAAATCACTGTTTTATGTTATTTGAATTTTGATTACTGGTATACAAAGCTAACTATATGGCAAATTTAAGAAAATTCATTGACAAAAAATAATTTTCAGTGTATTTGTCTTTAATCCTTTAAATAATTTGTTATATCATTCTGCAACCTGTACTGATTTTGTGTTCCTTTTAAAACATTTTCTACGTGTATGTCCAATTACCTTAGCACTATTTACGAAACTAACAATACATGCTATTTTTTTATCGTCTTATTTGTTTAATTTATGATTTTTAATTTAACGTTCTGACTAAATTTTAAATAAATTCTATATGACATTAAAACACATAAACCACATTATATTCATATGACAAAAACAGTAATACTTTGGAGCTACACGTAATATGAAAGCTGTTTTCTAGGAACTACATATTGAGATGGCAACTTTCATCAAATAAACCGTTTAGTACAGGACAATTATCTCATTATTTTAAGATATTATCTCATAATAATGACTTAATATATCAATTGTCAGATGTTATCTCATACTTAGAAGATAAACTAGGCAGCAATAAGGTTTAAAAGGGTATTTAAGGAGATTCTGGACACCATCTGCCATTTTAGTGTGAAAATAGCAAAATAGATACCACATTCATGGTAAAATGTAATACTTATGCCCTTCATTATTAACTTAATTTCCCTAAAATTCAAAATCATAATGAACGACTAAAACCTATACTATAACTTATAAATGGTTTTCCTTTAACTAGATCGGCATAGGTAAAACGTGATTAAAATGAAATTTGTAGCAAGGAAGATATTTTGATAAAAATACAAATTGTAAGTACTTTTTGACCAGTTATTTCTCAAAAATTAATTCGGATACCCTTATTTTTTCCATAGAATATTGTAAATCAAATATTTTAGTGCTTTTTATTCTTTTCTGTGTATAATATATTAATAAATTTGAATTAAATTTAAGTGCTGAACCTCTCGAAAATAAGCTGTGAAACAACTATTTTTTCATTTTGAATTATGATTAATTGTATAAACAACTAACTCTGTGACATGTTTTAAAGAAATTCATTGACAAAGTATTTTCAGTGCAAGTGTTCTGAACTCCATGGTGTTGTTTAAACAGAAAAAAATACACCAATATATCACGATCCCTTGTAATAATAATTAGAAATTATTTTAAATAAAATTTATAATATGTATTTAGTTACCTATTTCATTAAAATACGATTATGTATTATTGTAATGAAATTCAACCGAAATACACTTATAAATAGTTAAATATACTAATCGCGGTAATTTTCTTTGTGTATGTGAAGACAAACGGTAAGAATATATGTTAGTGTGTGTACAGAGTATTTTCATAGTGGAAATAACAATGAAATTGTTAGACATTATACATATAAATAATATATATACGTAGGTAGTGTTTTAATTTAATAGTTTTTAATTAGCTATATCCTAATAGATATATATATTTGAATTGCAGTAATTTAGATAAAAATACATAAAATAAGCTTATATTAAAATTAATCAACTGTTATAAACTAAACAAGTTTGTTATGGAAGTAGCAAATTGAACTGTTCTATATTTTTTCTTGTTTATTATATTTTATGAAAGTTATGGTTACATAAAAGTTGCACTTAATTTACAACTTTATTTTTTTTTATCTCTAACATCTTTGATTAACGTATTAATTTTTTAGACAGAGCCAGCCACCATGTGGAAGTTTCTTTACTTGGCGGGTTTTATTGGAAGCTGTTTTGGTCACGGTTTGTATCACATTTTTTAGCGCTTCCAAGAAACGAAAACAGTGATAGCACAACTAAAATTATTCCATTTCTTTTTTTGTTAATCCAGGATCAGATTGTTAAATGAATGTTAACTGTCTTTGAATGATAGTACTACCGCTTCTTATCCGCTGAAACATAGAGAGAGAGAGAGAGAGAGAGAGAGAGAGAGAGAGAGAGAGAGAGAGAGGTAAACCCCAAGTCGAAAGTATGGTCGCCACTGTGTCTTAGGGTAATCAAACACCGCAAAACATCTTAATATCAATAAACGCCAGAAAAGTTTTCAACCAAATTATTTTTATTTTTGTTTTAGTCTACTTTTAAAAACAAACTCCACAAAACGACATATAATGTGCTTTCATAGTTCCTCTCGGACTACCATGAAGAGTGTTTGAAATTGCAACAAATTCTGCAATTGTTAGTGAAATGCCTTAGATTTAATTAGATTGAATATTTAACATCACAAAATCAATGTTATATATTATCAACTTATTGGTGTTAGGGTACTTCAACAAAGGTTTGGAATCCCTTATATCAGTTTATTTTGCCAAATAATGTTACATGGGGTTTCTCGATTGATTGATTGATTGATTGATTAGTGTTTAACGTCCAGCGAATAATATTTCAGATATATTCAGGACGTGGACCTTTAAATACATGTAACAAATCATAACGTAACTGCACAAATCCTGTATACAGATACAGATGCCATTAAATTTGTACTTTCTTTTATTTGTGTTTCATTTATGTTTTGTGGTTTATTATTCTGTTTTTATGTGATTAATTAAAATTCGACCTGTGTACTTAGTTATTATGTATAATTGAATAGTTCGGAGTAGTGGGACAAGCATTGAATGCTTTAAGTCTTATGTGTGCGTGTATAGCCGTTGTCCAGAATAAGTATCGGAGTTAGGTGCATGTAGCAGACTGCAGAATGTTATATGTCGTTTATACGATAAAATTCCAGGAAAACTGCCAACAAGGAATAACTTGTTTACTTTGTTTGCCTCATACGGTCCTATGCAACGATATTACAGTAAGAGCAGTTACGTTCATTTGTCGTTTGTAAACAATTCCCTAAACAGTATTGGTCTCAATACAATGCTTACCTTTTTTCTTTAAGGTCGGGACAATCAAGGTACAGAATTTATTATCGGTTTTATGAATAACTTGATAATGGCAACACCAAGCAATGACCTTGAAGTGTTCGTCACCACATCCTCTAACGCGCCTGTTGACGTCACTATAACAGCACCTCTATTTTCACCCGGACAAGTTTTAGGCTCCACAACAGTAACTCGAGGGAACATTAAGAAAATCACACTGTCGAACACACTTAGAGGAGTAGACACTGAACGTGGAAACAAAGGAGTTTTAATAACTGCAACACAAGAAATTACCGTATTCGGAGTAAACAAGGAACAATACTCCACGGACGGGTTCGTAGCATTCCCAACAGATACTCTTGGAACCACATATCTCTTAATCACGTGGAAAACCGATGGACAGTTTATGATAGTAGGGGTAACAGATGGTACTAGCGTAGAAATCACACTGCCAACCTTTGTAACTACAACGCTTTCTGTCACCTATAATGGAGTAACTTACACAAAAGGTCAAACATTCACTGTAACTTTAAACAGGTACCAGACATTCCATTGCTACAATGCTGCAGGAGATTTTACCGGAACTAAGATTATTGCCACCAATCCGGTAGCAGTTTTCAGTGGAGCTAAAAAGGTAGCCGTAAAAGACACAATGACTGGTACCAGCGCTGATCATCTTGCGGAGCAAATGATGCCCCTTGATACATGGGGGAAAAGTTTCTTTACGATTAGTACTCCTGACAGAAGTATCGGGGACTACTTCAGAATTGTTGCAAGTGAGGATTCCACGACAGTGTCTTTGGCTGGGTCTGTAGTCGGTACCATAAACGCGCGAGAATATATAGAACTAAATGTCAATACAGGAGACTACAAGACGTTAACTGCAAATAATGCAGTTATGGTTGTAATGTTTGGTAAAACTGTGAGCACCGTAACCGGTGACGCTCCTAATGGAGGTGACCCGCAGATGACCATAATGCCGCCTGTGCCACAATTCCCTTCTGACTATACCTTCAGCACTATTCAAACACCAACTGGCGAGTTTACAAATTATTTTTTCGTGGTAATAGATACATCAAAGAAGGCTAATTTGTTTGTTGATAATGTGGCCGCTAGTGCTACCTGGAAATCTATAACAGGTTCTTCTAATTTAGTAGCAGCTACGTTCAACATCAATCCGGGTTCTCATTCAGTATATAACAGCGACCCTGCGGCAACATTTATGTCCATTGCTTTCGGCAATGCTCAGACTAATTCCTACGCATATGCTTGTGGGATGCGATTGGCAGCCATTAACGGAGTGAGTAAATTATTATTTGTTTCTTTCTATTGCGTTTAACGCCAATTTTAGCAGTTTTTCAGCTATTTAGTGGCTTCAAGTTTTTATAGGGAGAGGAAGCCAGAGAACCTTCGGTAGGAAAACTGACAATCCTTTGTCAATAAAGATTTGAATGGAGAATACCCAGGTCGCAGTGCGACTTTACGACGCAAACTCAGTGTTGGCAGGCATGCGATTAACAAACAAACAAATACAATTATAATAACCAAAAAATAATAATAATCTGATTTGTCTTGTAAATTTAGTTCATGTAAATTTATTAGCCCTAGAATATATGAGAAAACTATTTTCTTTTCAAAACAGCCATGTTCTGCTACGCCAACTGTAGCTGGTGACATAGTAGACAACGATTGTGACGGTTGGATTGACGAAGAAACCAACAACGGAATAGGTGAGTGATCTTTAAAAAATTGCAACCCTTCTTTAAGAGGAACTTATTGTATTGTTTTTGAAAGGAAATACATGATTGATCACTTATTGGTAATTTTGAGAAAGCAAATTTAATTATTTGTACATTTATCATTAAACGATGGAATTCTTTTAACTTTACATATATTTATATCTACATGGCAGATGATGACGGTGATGGTCAAGTCGATGAAGACTTAGCAACACCTCCACGCAGTAAGTAAATTTAAAAGTCCTTCATATTTAAAACGTGTGATACTTTAATTTTTTTACACTCAAGCTTTATCGACATCGTATACATTTCCCGACTCTCCTTATAACTTCCCGAGATATCAGTAAACCAAAAATACAGAAATCTTTTGGTTACTTAGAATTTTTTAGCATGGGAAGGGTGGGAGGTTTTTTTCTACTTTAAATTTTTTTCTTGTCTTCCCAGACACAAAATCTTTTTTTTTTGCTTTTTTGTTAATTTTGGGAGAATTTTAGGTGTTCAACCCACGAAAATAAGTTCTGATTTTTTTTTTAATTTAACTTATGATTACTTGCATAAAAACTTGATGGCGAGTTGGAAGAAAATTCATCGACAAATTATTTTCAGTATAAGTGTCCTGAACCACCTTAAGTAACTATTTATGTGCTATATCTATTACCTTACAGTCAACGGAAACTGGGCTTTATGGGGTAATTGGGGCGCATGTTCGGTGACCTGTGGTTCGGCAACTGGAAGCGCGACTAGAAGCAGGACATGTACCAATCCAGCTCCGGCAAACAACGGTTTGGATTGTTCAGGTTCTGGAACAGAGTCGCAGTCTTGTACAACTACCACGCCATGTCCAAGTAAGATATGTTTATTGGATGTTAATTTGTTCAAATGCAAAGAATGTCGACATGCAAATGTTTCGTGTACTTTCAAAATGCTTAGGTTTGGAATTTTACCGGGAACTCCGGCTTGTTGTCCCAATGAAAACTAAAAAAAATTATAAAGTTGAAAATTGTAACTAGCGTAACACACCAATCAAACAAGCAAAATATCATTATGTTGCCTTTGACTGATATTCCTTTAAAGCGCAGCAACTATTTAATTGAGGTTTCTTACATAAAAATTACATTTCACGCTGTCAAAAATTTATAGAAGGTTTTGAAACAACTATTTTTGTACTTTATCCTTAACCTTACAGTAAACGGAAACTGGGCTGTATGGGGTAATTGGGGTGCATGCTCAGTTACCTGTGGTTCTGGAACTGCAACTAGAAGCAGGACATGTACTAATCCAGCTCCAGCTAACAACGGCTTGGATTGTTCAGGTTCTGGAACGGATTCCCAGTCATGTACTGCTACGCCATGTCCAAGTAAGATGGTTTGGTGTTGTTTGTTGAATGTTAATTGGTTAAAATGATAAACTACCCCCGGCTTGATATCCCAGTGAAAATGAATGTTATTTAAAAGTTGTTTAAGATTTCTGAAAATGGCGTAACACCCTTCAAACACAAAATAGTGTTGCCATAACTGATATATTTTTGACGCACATCAAGAATTGAGGTAATTTCCTGAATTTTAAAAAAAAACATTTTACGCCGTCACAAAAAGATATACATTTTACAAGGCTTTTAAGCAACTTTTTTTAACTATGTCTATTACCTTACAGTAAACGGGAACTGGGCGGTATGGGGTAATTGGGGCGCATGCTCGGTGACCTGTGGTTCAGCAACTGGAACCGCGATTAGAAGCAGAACGTGTACCGATCCAGCTCCAGCTTACAACGGTTTGGATTGTTCAGGTTCTGGAACGGATTCCCAGTCTTGTACAACTCCCACGCCATGTCCAAGTAAGAACTGTTTAGTGATGTTTGTTGAATGTTAGTTTGTAAAAACAAGGTTTACATGCAAATGTTTCAAATGTTCTCTCGAAAATGCTTAGCTTAGGGGCTTTATCTATTCGTATTGCAACAAGTCTGACGTACAGAGATATAACAAAAAATTTGAATCGCACCTGGTTCCCAGGCTTTCTGTGCAAATAAAAACTGATAGATATGATTAAGTTCAAAATATTAAAGCAACCAAAATAGCATTGTAATGCAATGATTGATATTTTTGGCCCACAGCAACAATTTAATTGAGGTTTATCAAAATAAAAATGACTTTTATCTCTGTCACAATATTGAAAGTACTCAGCCTATGCAAGGTTATACAGCAACTATTTTATGAAATATATTATCTATTATCTGTCAGTAAATGGAAACTGGGCTGTATGGGGTAATTGGGGCGCATGCTCTGTGACCTGTGGTTCAGCAACTGGAACCACGATTAGAAGCAGGACATGTACTGATCCAGCTCCAGCTTACAACGGTTTGGATTGTTCAGGTTCTGGAACGGATTCCCAGTCTTGTACAACTCCCACGCCATGTCCAAGTAAGATATTTTTGTTATGTCTTGTTGAATGTTAATTTGTTCAAATGACAAAGAACACTAAAATGCAATATTTTTTTCAAATGTTCGCCCCAAAATGCTTAGGTATTAGTATTGCAACAAATATTAAAGTCACCATATGCAACTATTTCGGTCATAATTAGGTTCGATAACTCTGTTTTTCATTTAACGGCTTGAGTATCCTTAACAGAAAAAAGTAGAATATATCAAGCTGTATTAACAACACTTTTATATTGCTTTACCTTTTATTAATATTGGTCAAATGTTTTTGTTCATAAGTCTATGGGTATTTATTTTAAATAATTAGAAATGGAGGTTCGGATATGTTGTATGGATTGTTTTTGGATTTTTTTGTTTGTTTACGTCATAATTTTTTTCTTTAAAAGTATAACTACCGGTATATTTTATAATTAAAAAGGGAACATATAATTAACAATAAATTATGTTTACCTAATAAACATTTGTGACTTTGGGGCATGGGTTCAGCGATTTTTATCGTGGTTTACATGGCTATCAATGGTCGTTTCATCGGTCAATATAGTCGATCTTAAAATAGATTTTCGTAAAGTTAATTTATCGCAAAAAACCCAAACAAGTTGCACACGATCGTTTAGAAAAACCATTAACTTGTAGTTTACTTTTTGGAAAGGTCCCATTGAAATTTTATAGTCGGTCGAAAAACAATATGACTACATAATTACGTCATTAAAATCAAGTGATGTCCTTTATAGTTGGATATGACTGGAAGAAACAAAAAATATGGGTAAAAATATAGTTGCACCGAAGGGGCTCAGTTCCGTTAATGTCCTAAAAGCCTGGATTACTTATTGATTTCTGGACGGTAAGTGTTTTCCTGTGCGGTTAAAGATGATGTGCGTGTTAATGATAGTTAAAGTAATATGACACTACTTCAATAATTGTCAGGCATCCACGTTTAAAACTATTTAATAAAAATAATACACACTCTCTGTACATCCTGTTATTTGTTTTGTAAAATTTAAGTCGTACTCAAGTTACAAAAATCAAGTATGAATTGTAGAAAAAAATATTTTTTTTAAAAGGTTTTACGAATGTATTTATATAATGTATATTTAAAAAGTATAGGCAAATAAGTAAGAAGAGCATGCCAGCTTATCACTTTTAAAGCTTAGAGACTTTTTTCTAGTCAATGGTAATTGGGGATCTTGGACAACATGGACAGCCTGTATGGTACAGTGCGGCAATGGTCAAGTGAATAGGACTCGCAGCTGTAATAACCCCGCCCCACAATATGGCGGCGCCATTTGTTCGGGAATAGATTTCGATACCGACAATTGTTGGAATGGTACCTGCTATCCATCAGTGATCGGAAATCTTGATAGAGTAAGTTCCAGAATATATATTAGAAAAAACACATTAATCTTCTGCATAAATGTTCTTTAGGTATATCCTATTATATATGTTAATTCAGATATAAAGAAGGGACCATTTCATTCAAGTCTAATTTAAAATACAGTAACTTGTACATTTATCCAATGCCTTTTTCTAAATATATTTTATTTTCTGTTAGAACTGTTCATGGACGTGGTTTGGGTGCAAAGATGGATCCATAACATGTATAGATTTTGCCTTCCGTTGTGATGGCACAAAAGACTGCGCTGACGGAAGTGATGAATCGCCGGAAATTGCTGGGTGTCCAACAGGATGCAGTGGAGCAGGTGTGTAGGGAAAGCCACAATTCCTTCAAGAATATAATAAGAAATAAAACGATTGATTGTAATTATTAACGTTCAATGAGAACAAGTTAACTTACAATACATATTGTAACAGGAGGTCTATCTGCGTTGTAGCAGGTAGTAGGTATATAGCCAGTCAAAATCGACTGCGCTAACGGAGTACTTCTTTAGCTCACTTGGTTAGAGGGTTGGCTGGCAATACTGATATTACGGGTTCGATCCCCGGAGGTGACATGTGATTATTTCATGCTCTACCGTTACAATATATCAGAAGATATCAAAAGTGGGTAATTACATAATGAATAGGCGGATTTAATTTGTGAGAAGAAAATTACCGAGTTTCACTTATAGATTATAGAACAATTGTTGTGAACTTCTCACATGTACGTGTCTCTGGAAAATTTCACAAAACGGGACTTTCGAATTGTGAGATCCCATCGATATACATTTTTATATATCTCTCACAACTACATGTACAGACGGCAAAATACAAAATAATTTTTGAACCAGCGTGGTTTTCAATACTCAATATCACCGTTTTCCATCCCTTACTATTCCTGTTACAATAATTTTTCCCGATTCGTTTGGTGGAAAACAAGAACAATTTTTATAATGACTGTTTGAACAATTTTTATAATGACTGTTTTATATTTGTAGGTTCTGTTGATGTATCCAGAATTTTGATTGGAAGTCTTATTTCAGTTGTGGCAGTAGTCATGTTCGGAAATACTAAGTTATGAAGGAATCAAATCTACAACGACAACAAATCTGTAATTTTTAATAAAATTTCATTTGTTCTATTTAATATTAAATGTAAACGTTACTTTTTACACGTGCTGAGAAATGTAACGAAATTACTAAATGTTGCTATTTCAGTGAATATGTTTGCAACATATCGTAAAGATGTCTGCAATTTTCTAATTAAAAAGTGAAAATTAAGTAAAAGTAGAAGAATGAAACATTTAAAGACGTTTGATCAAACAAAACTGCAACTTTAACAAAACAGTACGGTTCCATGAACTTCTGGAGATTGCAGTTTGGGGCGGAGGTCCAAAGACCTTTAAAATTGATACTTAATGCTCTGCAATCATGCACAAAATAATAATTTCATAATATTTATAACCAGAACTCTCCCTAATATTCTTTTACTGACAAAAAGGTCATATTTAAACGGTTCAACTACTACTGTCTTTACCTAATCCCATTATTTTCACACTAATTTCTTTTTTTTTAAATGCAGTCACGAGACAATTAACAAAATATGCACTTCGCCTGTGGATTATTTTTATCTCACCCGACTGAACGTCAGGGCGAACTACTAGCATTGCTATCAATTTGCCTTCGTCGTCCGACCGACAACTTTGCACATTTTAAATTTTCTCTTCTTAAACAGCTTGGCCAATTGAACAAAAATTTTGCAGGAACGATGATGGGGTAATAATTTGTTACTTGGCTAAAATTATCTATCTGAGAAACTAACAGATTATCATTTTAAATTACCGAACTAAGAGCACGGCCACCATTCGATTTGTTTGAATGTTGTTTAACGCCTCTTTCAGCAATGTTTCAGGTATATCATGGGGTCCAGAGTTTATTTGTGAGGAAGCAGGAGTACCTGGAGAAAATCGACGACCTTCGGTAGAAAAACTGGCAATCCTTGTCAATTAAGATTAGAGTCGAGCGCACCCTGCCGCGCTGAGACTCGAACCCACAATCTCAGTGTTGACAGATCACGTGATCAATAGTAGATGAACTACCCTAACAACTCGGCCACTTAATCCCCGCCACCATTTGATAAAATCTCTGAAAGCACGGCGAATTGTATTGTAATTTGTTAAAAATGATGAAAGTACCGTCCTTTACAAGATTCCTTATTCCTTCTTACTAAATCAAGAAACATGACGGATATGGACAATCGATCTTTGTTTCTGATTTGCTAAAATGGAAAAAAAACTCCTCTGAAAGGGGATATCTAATGATTTATAACTTGGTACTAATGATGTCTACTGACGCATCTACTGCAAAGATGTCTTATGTCGTCCTAGCGATTCCTTGTTTCTACTTTGGTGCCATTTACACTTTTCCTCTGAAACTAGTGTGACTGCAGGATTGCATTTTAATACTTCTTTACATAGATTCCTCTTTTCTTACCTGATCGGACTTCAAGCAAGATTTCCCGCCGGAATTCCCATTACATCTGAAACTACATTGTCTAAATAACAGTAACTCTACAGTATTGTATATTATTTAGTTCTTTCCAACGAACAATTATTAAAATTAAATCATTCACTTGTACGCCCCCTTTTTTATCGCTACGCGGCAACACCAGATAAAGGTAGGATCAACTGAACATTTAATTGATTTAAGATTGTCTACAAAGATTGTTTAGCTTTAAATATAGCCAGAATTTGGAATACTAATTTCTAATTGGGAGAAATTTAACAATCCTTATCTAAAAATAAAAGGCAAAATAAAGTAAAAACAATGTTTGCGAATGATTTTTTTATTTCTGCCAATTAAAATATCAAGATTGCCAGCACGAAAATTTTTTGTTTTATGGACATATATTACCCAAGTTAGTGATAGTGCCTCTAGTTTATATAGCATTCGGTTATACGTTGTCCTCATTTTTAGTAAATATTTGTAAATAACTAAGGCACTTATATGCTTGAGACATTAGATTAAGCGACTGCTACTTTTATCACCATTATGACTGTTTTGGTTACTTTTATCACCATTATGACTGTTTTGGTGATAGTCCCAATCACCATGACTGTTTTGGTGACTTTTATTACCATTATGACTGTTTTGGTGATTGTCCCAATCACCATGACTGTTTTGGTGACTTTTATTACCATTATGACTGTTTTGGTGATTGTCCCAATCACCAAAACAGTCATAATGGTGATAAAAGTAGCAGTGGTTTAATCACCAAAACAGTCATAATGATGAAAGAGGTAGCAGTGGCTTAATCACCAAAACAGTCATAATGGTGGTAAAAGTAGCAGTGGCTTAATCAAAAAAACAGTCATAATGGTGAAAGAAGTAGCATTGGCTTAATCACCAAAACAGTCATAATGGTGAAAGAAGTAGCAGTGGCTTAATCTAATGTTTCTACAACAAAGTACCAATCATGCTTTAGTATTAATAGCTTTAGCAGGTTATTTAGCTCTTTGCTTGATAAACACCATTTCTTATTTTTATAGTCTGTTTTTTCTTTGCTTACAATTGTCTTCAAGTCGCATCTTTCATTCCCAACTATGTGTGTAATTTTTATCAATATCCGTTGGACCTACATAACAATTATTCTCAGAATCCTGTTCGACCTTTTCGTCTGAGTAAAGGTCAAACTGATTAGCTCTGTATGAACATTTAAAGCAGTTGATATCCTTGCGATCTCGCTGCAGAATTGCAATAATTATGTTGGAACTTGAGATATAGGATTCAGTTTTGATCTCTAGTTAAAATGCACAACCACTGTTGCAATTAAGCGAAGTACAGTTCAGTGTCATTACTAGAAAAGTAAATATTCGTGAACAAAATACAGGAAAAATAGTCCTGTTTCAATCAAAGATCTCATATCAGTTTAAATCCATTTTCATCCAACAAAATGTCAAAACATGTTGACAAGGCATGAATTAATGGTTGTGCGCAGTGAATCACACCAATTTTGTGTAATAAGTCTGCCCAATGTAAACATCAGTAGTAAGGAAGTTAATATTCATTTTCACGATGCTCCCCCAGAATCATACCTCCCCTGAATGCATGTGTAAAAAACAGATTTATTCCTGCTTAAAGCTTTCGAAGTAGCAATAATGTTATAAAAATAGTTTATGAAACCCATTTTTTTAAATTTTAATAGAGAAGTACATAACTTTTAGAACATTAAGCTTTTTGGCGGAATCCAGTTTTTATTGGGCGAGCCAGGGTAAGACTCGAACTCCGGTGTTGACAGTCTGCTGATCATAAGTAGATGGTTAACTACCTAGAATACTCCGAAATAATGGATTCCGATTCAAGATTCAATATTTTATTAGTCTCACCACCTGCATATCCAATATACAAGTTATGCATAAAGTAAAGGTCATTTTAGTATTAAAAGATAAACAAATACAAGTGCCATTCTTAAAAGAATTATGAGAGACTATTATTAATAACATATCATGTTTGAGTAAATATTTACAAAAATATACATGTATATACATAAATAAAACTTTTATGAATATATAAAAGAATTTCTCTTACATAAAATATTATAGCAGGTTTAGGCAACCAAACTAAAACACCTTTTATCATTAAACAGAAAAATACATTTCTCAATATCATTTAAAAATTTAAAATTTCCATTAATTTTAAGACCTCACTGAACATGTTAACACGTTAATCTGCATATAATGGACATTTAATTATTACATGTTGTTCATCTTCTACCTCATCATGACATAAAAAACAAATTCTCTCTAGTAACCTTTTATTTTGGTATCTACCTGTTTCTATTTTTAGTGGGGGCAACCCAACATTGAAATTGAGCATTAGCATTTCTATGTCTAATTGACACACTCGAATGACAGAGATATTCTACTGTACCAAAACTATGTTTAAAAAGCTTGTATGTTCTGAGTTTACATCCGATATCTTGTGTGGAAATTCTTTGTTGCCAGTCTATTTTATATTTATCAAATAAAATGCTTTCCAATAGATATATATGACTAGCTGGAAGAATATTATTAAAATCTATAAAATTGTTAAAATTACACTCTCTAAATTAATTTATAACTCTATAACACCAATTATTCTTCTTATTAACAGCATATCTATGACTCCATTTAAATACTTTAATATTGATTCTATCTATTTCCATACACCATAATCTACTCCAATGTATTGTATGGAATATGGAACGCGGTGACTGTCTTATGTTGGTATGCTTTTTTATATGCTGTGGTTCCGTTATTATATGCTGTTGTTCTGTTATTATATGCTGTGGTTTTGTTAATATATGAAGTGGTTTTGTTATTATATGATGTGGTTTCATTATTATATGCTGTGGTTTCATTATTATTTGCTGTGGTTTTGTTTTTATATGCTGTGGTTTTGTTATTATATGCTGTGGTTTCATTATTATTTGCTGTGGTTTTGTTATTATATGCTGTGGTTTTGTTTTTATATGCTGTGGTTTTGTTATTATATGCTCTGGTTTTGTTATTATATGCTGTGGTTTTGTTTTTATATGCTGTGGTTTTGTTATTATATGGTGTGGTTTCATTATTATTTGCTGTGGTTTTGTTATTATATGCTGTGGTTTTGTTATTATATGCTGTGGTTTCATTATTATTTGCTGTGGTTTTGTTTTTATATGCTGTGGTTTTGTTATTATATGCTGTGGTTTCATTATTATTTGCTGTGGTTTTGTTATTATATGTTGTGGCTTCATTATTATTTGCTGTGGTTTTGTTTTTATATGCTGTGGTTTTGTTATTATATGCTGTGGTTTCATTATTATATGCTGTGGTTTTGTTATTATATGCTCTGGTTTCATTTTTATTTGCTGTGGTTTTGTTATTATATGCTGTGGTTTCATTATTATTTGCTGTGGTTTTGTTATTATATGCTGTGGATCTGTTATTTTATCCCGTGGTTCCGTCATTATATGCTGTGGTTACTTTGTTTCATGCTGTGGTTTCGTTATTATATGTTGTGGTTGTGTTCCGCTATTACAAATAAAATGGCGGCAAGTCAGTTGATCCCGATTAGTAAAGTATTGGAAGATTTAAATATGCAAATGTTTGCTGATAGATTCGAAGCTGAAAACATAACCCCAGACATCGTTTGCAAATTGTCAGCACATGAAATAGAAGCTCTAGGCATATCAGGTAGGGCAGACATGATGAGACCTAGAACCGAGTGTGTTAAGTATGGAACTGATAAGCCAGAAAGACTAAACACTGTTTTTAACATGCCAAAATCAGTACTGGAAAATTTGCTTGAACACGATTTTACCGTTTCTGACATTTCGAAACTGCTATCCTTATCTGTAAGCACTGTTTACCGACGAATGACTCAATTTGGTTTAAACAAAATGACTTTTTCACAAATAAGCGACAATAATCTTGATCTGAAACTTGGAGTAATCATGAAAGATTTTCCGTTATGTGGAGAAAATTTCTTAACAGATGCTAATCCGAAAGGAAATTAGAGTGCCAAGATGGAGGTTTCGCGAGAGCATACATAGAATGGACCAACATGGTGTTAGTGAAAGAAAAGCAGGTAGACTGCACAGACGGGTTTATAACGTAGTAGGACCGAATCACCTCTGGCATATAGACTCGAACAACAAACTAATTTGATGGAGATTCATATAATCGTTGGTGGAATCGATGGTTTCAGCAGGATAGTCATATTTTTAAGATTCACGGACAATAATAAGTCCGACACTGTATTGCAGTGTTTTCTGTCCGGAGTAGAAAGATATGGTGTCCCTAATAGAGTAATATCTGATAACGGTCTGGAAAATGTTGGTGTTGCAGACTACATGTTGTCCCTAAAGGGCCTAGGGGGGCATGCTAACAGGAAAAAACACACGCAACCAAAGGATCGATAGACTGGAGATATGTATACGACGGAGAACTTGCATTTTTCTACAACTTATTCCATCACATGGAAGATCAAGGCATACTTGATCCTTTAAATTAAACTCATTTAGCTGCCCTCCACTATGTATTCAATGCAGAAATGAATAGAAGGCTTTCATTTTGGAGCGATGCATGGGCTGGACATAGACTTCGTACTGTAAAATCATCTCCCTTCAATTTGTGGACATCCGGGCAGCTTCAGAACCATGTTGGACTTGACGGTGCTGAAGATCTTCAAAACCACAACACTGAAGGACATCTTGATCAAGGCGATGTTCAAGAGGGAGATCGGCTTATATTTGATTCTCTTTCTAACTTTATTAATGAGAGTGTCGAAAGGTGTTAGTCAAATATTTTATCAGAAATCGTCAAAACTTTGGAAAAGATGATTTTCAGTTTGGTTATTGTTGAAATAAACAACTAGCAATAGTTTGAGCATATTTTGTAATAAATAAAAATGTTTTATACTAATTGGTTCAGATCCTAAAGTTATAGAATGTAGTCTGTTTTCCAATGATTACTTTGTACACATATGCATAAATGTCCTCTTAATGGACATTTGTTCCATTAATCCATTTCTATTACATTTCTCACTTAGCAAGTTAAACAACAAAATTACATAAAAATCTTTTTTGACTGTCATGAGTACTCACTAGAATGCCCTACCAAATAGTTCATACTTAAAATATGAGGTTTGAATAGAAAAATAGATCCAAACTAGAATTGTTTTAGGTTACCCCCTTCGTATTTAAATTGTTAATTTTACATACATACCAAATATATCAGCCCTAGGTGAAAAAACAAAAAAGTTAGAAATTTGACCTTGAAGGTCAAGGTCTGAGGTATGGTATACATTCTCTTGTATTGATCTACATACCAAACATCTAAGCCTTAGACCAAAGGGCAAAAAAGGTTATAGCCTGCACACAAAATTTTCTGTTGTAAATTTGACCTTTAGGTCATCCAAGTTCATATCTTGAGGTATGATATTCATCCTCTTGTGATGACCAAGGTTAAAAAACCAAAAACGTTGGAAATTTGACATTGAAGGTAAGACAAAGATCATCCAAGATCATACCTTGATTGTATGGTATACATCCCCTTGTTCTTACATACTTACATACCAATATCTAAGGCCTATTCCAAAGGGCAAACAATTTGCATGGACACGAATTTGTTTGTAGTAAATTTGACCTTGAGGTCAAGGTCATTCATGTTGATGCATAACACATAAGCTGCACATGATCTAACCAAATACCAAATATCAGAAGCATAGGTTACAACACAAAAATGTTACAGACCAGGCAAGGCTATGCCCCAAAATAACATCAAAAATGACCTTAAGTCCAAAGGTCAAGGTCAAAAGTCAACCATGTTGGTACGCCACACATTGCCTTGTGGTCACCTACCTACATATTAAATATCTTAAGCCTATGTCAAAAGACAAAAAAGTTATGACATGGACAAGGTAATGGTTCAAAATAACATTGAAAATGACCTTGAGGCAAAAGGTCAAGGTCAACTAAAATGGCAGGCAACACTTGTGGTAACCGACTTACATACCAAATATCTAAGGCCTGTCAAAAGACAAAAAAGTTAAGGCCCGGACAAGTTTTCGCTGAGAAGAATATTAAGAATAAAGATGAAGAACTAGGTATAATTATGTTGGGATGCCAACACAAAAGTCGTCCAAAATCGCCTTGGAAAGTATTCTGTTGTAATAAAAAAAAGTTTTTTTTTTTTGGGGGGGGGGGGGGTGGGAGTGTAGTGACAAAATGGCGGCCATCTTGAAAATTACAAAATTGGATTGCACACCCGTGAGTGACCCCCTACCACCTCAGAAAGTTGTATCTTGATGGGTCAAAGCGTTTTTTTTTAAATGCGTCTGACAAGTTTATGATTAAGTAAGGAAAAGAAACGTTGCAAAAACAATAAGTCCCCCAAACTACGTTTTGTGGCGACAATAAGAATAAGATGTAGAACTCATGGTAAAACAATACGTCTCCGTTCATGAAGGGGAGACATATTTAATTGGTTGATTGATTGATTGGATGTTTGCTCTACGTCCAGCGAGCAGTATTTCAGCTATATACAGGACGTGAACAAGTTATAATGGGAGACATTAATAACAAGAATAAGTTTCAAAGACATAATGCCATGTAATCACCAAATCAAAAATTTGATGCCCGGATTATAATTTTATGATGATTTTTTAATGTTCACATCCTTATATATATGGATATATAGTTTCATAAAGATATCATAATTCTTTCATAGAACGTAACTTAAACCTATAAGTAAACCTAAGTATAACAACCCCTTTTTTCTGTGATCAATCAAACATGAAGTTCAGGGGACAAGTGTAATTTTATTACAATTTTTGTTTGTTCATATTCTGATGGATATGTGTGTATAAAGTTTCATTATGATACCATACTTCCTTTATGGTAAAGTAACTTCGACCTGTAGATTAACCTAATTTGGGACAGACAAACAGACCCTAACACTATATGCACTTTCGTAGATGGGGCATACAAATTATTAAATAAACAAGAAAATGTCAAAAAAGACATGATGCCCTTCTCACAGCATGTTCTTATTTCTGCAATTAAAGAACCATGAAGTAGAAGCCAGGGGTATAATTTTATGATGATTTTTGTATGCTCATATCATGATGTATATCTATTTAAAGTTTCTTGATGATATCATACTTCTTAATACCAATTCTCCCTAAGGACCAAAGTGATTCTATTATAGGTGTGGCCACGACATGTCACAGATTTTGCTGAAATTAATTTTATAAGTTGATATTGACCATTGAACCTCAAAAATAACGCTTGTTTGTTAGTATTGACCACCGTTGCCATGGTAACCGTGGCAGCCATTTTTGATCATTTCTTATACCATGAAATACGCAATTTTCAAACCCCTATTTTTCAGGGAAAAACAGAACATATTAAATATGACTTTTTATTGGCTTAATTTAAAGGCTAAATGACAATATAAAAAACAGATTTAACACTTTACATTTATGTGTAGTCAGAACGAGGCTATTGAATATGTCATCAAACTGAGCATTTTTCAGTGCAAATTATTGACAAAGATATTACCATTTTTGCCACTTTTCTGGCTCCATTCTTAGAAAATGCAGATGGGATAAATTCCTATTGTGAATATAATTTTATAGGTATATGAATGATATTCAAAATTTATAAAAAATCTTTTTGGGAAACATACTGTGTTTTGGGAAAACACGGTTAAAGTTGGTTACCATGGTAACTATTTAAAATTTGCCATTTTTTGATATTTTAATGTATCTATGTACATTATAGTAATATGAGCCCACATAGCAATACTTACCATTCTATGTGCCTTAAAGGGTCTGTTTAACATATAATGATCTTAAGAAATTGTTCAAGGTCATTTGTGTTGTTCTCAAGGTTGTCTAAAATTGAAGTTTTAAATGTAGAAAAATAAAAGATATCAATTTTAGGTGACCTTGAGAACAACACAGATGACCTTGAAAATTTCTTAAGGTCATTATATGTTAAAAAGATCCTTTAAGGCACATATTGTGGTAAGTTTGTTATTTTGGCTCAAAGTACTAGTTTGAACAAGATTGCTAGACGTAGCCATTGTCCAAAGACGCCACATGAAAGTTGAAGACAATAAAGTGTCGTTATTATTTTTGTCAAATTCAAAATAGTGTTGTTATACATACAACTACATAATGAAATGAATAAACCTATAAAATTCAACAAAATCTGTTTAGCCGTTTCAGAGGAGCTTTGTCCACACGGTGTTTCTTTGACCTACGTACATGCACCATGCACTAAGCATATAATAACGAAACGACAGCATAGAATAACGGAACCACAGCATATAATGACGGAACCACAACATATATTAATAGATCTACATCATATAATAACAAAACACAGCATATAATAACATAACCACAGCATATAATAACAGAACCACAGCATATAATAACAAAACAACAGCATATATTAACAAAACAACAGCGTATAATAATAAAACCACAGCATATAATAATGAAACCACGGCAAATAATAACAAAACCACAACATATAATAACAAAACCACAGCATATAATAACAAAACCACCGCATATAATAATGAAACCACAGCATATAATAACGGAACCACAGCATATCAAAAAGCATACCAACATAAGACAGTCACGGCGTTCCATATTTGGAGAAATCTTCCCCACTCCCATAAAAAATCTGATCGCCCTGTGCTGGACAGCACTAATGCAAGAAAAATCTCTGGTACCCCAGATTGTGGCACCATATGATATTACTGACCAGACCAAGGAATCAAACAGTTTGGTAAAGATATTGAACCGGAAGCCACCCTGAACTTTGCTCTTAACAATTAGCAGGCTCAGAGCTCTGCTTGCCGACCTAGCTATACAGTGTTAATGGAACATACTGAGCAACATCGTTGGCAATAACAATATAACTTCCTTTTTATTTTAATTTGAATCATTATCGTGGAAGATATCCACTTCCGCGGAATCTCTATGGACGTGATTTTGGACCTGATAACAATTCATGCAATAATTAAAAATGCAATCTCCTCTTAAATATGCAATCGATAGTTTCCTTGCACATTTAGTATAGTTTGTTTATGTATTATTTTTAATTTTCTAACTTTCTAAAAATATTTAAGTAGATATAATCATAATAGACTCAATATTATTTTTATACTTAAAACTTAAAATATTTCTGAAAGTGCTAAACGCTGCTTACTAAGAAATGTTGAAACTGTGTACATTGTTTATGATTCTGCTTTATTTGACACTTTTATTTTTGCTAAATGTTTTTAATGAAAAAAAAACCATATAATTTAAACATAGATTTTTTTATGCAAACTTATTAACAAGTGTAAAAAAATTATTATAAGTTTTAAAACTTCATAAAAAATATACATCTCAAACACAGGTAGCATAATAAAAACCCTTACTTCTAATTATTTTTGTTCCAATCTTTTTTGCCACTGAAAATGTATAATTTTAACTTTTTCTGTAATTTTAATTCCATCTTTTCATATTGAAAGCCATTATCCTAGAACATACCGGTATTACCAGATATTTTGTTCAAAACACCTTATTATGATTAAATAAACACTCCCATCCGGTAAGGCTAATGAAGAAATACACGTTGATGAGTGGTATTTGCTTTAAAAAAATCTGCTTGTGAGGATGGAGACGATTCCATAACGAGTGAAATTTACCAGCCTCAAAAGCAGTATTTTTGGCAAATCCCACTCACTAGCATGAAATATTTCGTTAATTTCACCGGATATTTTAACAGTTATGTAACAAACAGTATAGTTGAGGCTCTGATTTCCAATACTTATTTTTAATCCTAAAACAGGTGTTCCACAATGAAATCCATGACACAGTTGTAATAAACTTTTTGGACATGCAGATACAACTGAATTGAGTTTTAACAACATCCTTTCGACTGGTTGGTATTTGAAATTTTTGTTTTTGCGCCGACAATCTTATTTTTAAACCTGGTACTTCTGGTATTTCTCACCTACCGTTGTATATATTTAAAATATACCACGACGCCGTAAATGGCGAGGAAAATATGCCACTACACAGAGCAAAAAAATTGCAGAAAATAATCATAGATCTTGTCTAATGAAAATCCAGCAGAATTAATATTAAGGTGGAATTGATTGGAATACCTAATTTTCAGAAGATGGATAATGAGAAGACACTGTGATGAACAAAGGGAATTTAAAATTTTGAATAATCGGGAAATGTTTTTACATTATGTTTTTAAAACTTATCGGTATCACAACAATCTATTGATATGTAGGTAATTACGAAAATATAAATTTTAAAAATAATTATTTTAAATTTAATTAATAGATACAAACAAATAAATATGACAGTTAGAACATAATATAATATATATAGTATAAACAAACACTATTTAATCTTAGCAAATAGAACATACATCAATCGAAGTGTAAGATGTAGGTATCTGTATCAGGATACTGGATAACGGTGAGTTCTTGTCTCTGAAGCCGTGTGTGTATTTTCGGAATTTTCACCATCCTCTTTATACTGTTATGCCAGCTAGCCTTCCATGATGGTAGTTCTTGGGCTCTATGTTTCACAGTGATTCAAATGTCGTCTGTTTCAATCCAGTATGTTGTAATATAATCTGTAGTGTAATGGTATCTGTTGTTGTCTCTGCTCGGTCAATATCATCCAAGGCCTGGAACCATACGTCCTTAACAGCATGTTGTGGTATGAGTGGGAGGACTGCTGGTTACCATCCCTGCACCTTACGCCATAGAGAACGGCAATGGTAAAAGGTTCCATCAGCGTTTATTGTATTGTTGGCGTTGTTGGTATGAAGTTGCAAGTTATTGTCTGTGACTTAAACAAATTTATATTAAAAAAATATTCAATAAAGCTTGCATATTATTAATTAAATAATATACTTCTGTTCATGCATTAAAATTAATAAAGTAAGAGTTTATTAAATATTAATTGCTAAAATAAAAATGTTTAATGAATGCATATGATTAGATTCTAAATTAAGTCATTTTTTTAATAAATTTTTGCCATTTTTTTAAATTAACTATTATTTCAATAGTTATAGTCCATTTTGCGCTGTTAGTTTTTTTTAATATAAAATTGTTAAACAAATATTATTTTGTTTGCTTGTTTAACCGTTTTCGACCAGATAAATATGTGGAATAAGAATTCTGACATTTTAAAAGTGGGACAATCATTAATAACACCCCAAGAAGTTCAGAAAATAATTGTCAAAAATTTGGTTTCGTGAGAAACGGTTGCAAATCTAATTGGATTTCATCGTATATCCATGAATCCCAAGTCTGCTCGTCGTACGGGAATTATGTTGCGTCAAATTTACAAGAATTTTGTATCTTTAAGAGTACAAACCAATAATGTTATTTAAATGAACTACATTTGAAAAATGTGTTAAAATACGCCACAAAAGCAAAATAATCCCTTTGAATATTTGACACCAATATTTTACGATCCCTTGTGAAAATAATTAGTGATATTTGTGCTAATATTTATAGAATGAATTAAGACAGCTATTTCATTAAAATACGATTAAAAATTATCGAGGTAAAAGTCAAGTTTAATACACTAATAAATAGTTAAGTATACTAAACGTTGTCATTTTCTCTGTGCATCTGAAAGCAACTGGTAAGAATATATTTATATTTTTTTTATAAATTATAAAAAATATAATATTTCCAATACAGTGTCAGTTGTTTTTAATGCATTATTTTCAGTTTATTAAATATCAATCGCTATGTATTTGAAATCTCAGAAATTGAGAAAATTTGCACGGCATAATATATATATATCAAATATTATAATTAAGAATCTTGGTTGAGAAATGCCGAATTGAAGTGTGGTTCCTTGTTTGTTCGTTACTAAATTTTACCGGTCTCCGGATTGGTAAAATTAAATAAAATTTGCAGTCAATTTCAACACTTATTTATCTTAGCTTTCTGGTGACCATTTTTCTTAATTTATTTCTTACATTTCTACTGTTAACTGTTACTAATTTGATTTAGTTTATTAGACTTTAGCGCCACATTCAGCAATTTTCAGGTATACAATGACGCCCAGTTTTAACAAACGAGGAAGTCGTTATACCCACACGATATGGCTTCCCATGGGCAAAACGGGTAACAAAATTATTATATATCAGTTATGTATTATTTTCATCAAAGATATTTCATAAGCAAAAACGTGAAATTCTCCGATCTTTTTCAACATAGATTTCATTATTTATTAAATTTTGTATATAACGTATTTTGATTAAAGTATTTTTTCTGTTCATAGACAGGTCAGGCCACCATGTGGAAGTTTCTTTACTTGGCGGTATTAATTGGAATCTGTTTTGGTCAAGGTTTGTAGCGCCTCACAAAAACAGAGTCGACCAATTGTCTATAACGTCATAAAACACTCATATACATCTCAATATCACTAAACATGATAAGAATATTCTAAACCTATGGAGACCTAAATAGTTTTAAATTTTCTGTATTTGTCAAACTTCGCTAAACGACAGGAAGTGTACACTACATGTATACGTTTCTACATTAACTGCCTACTAATCGCATTTAGTGTCCACTTTTCTAAAGTGTAATTTTATTATAATACTTTACACATTTTCTTTATCTATTTATTTTCCGGGCAATATTAATACATGTATATTTCCCCATATACGTTAACAATGTTTTGTTTTGTTGGTAGTAAAGCTTTATTTTATAAAACACATAAAACTCAAAAATATATTCCTTATATCATGGACATGAAAAGATTTGAAATTACAATGTACATGTGTTTATGAAAATCTACTTTTCAAGAAAACCATAATCATACATGGTTATGTGTATATTTGGATACATATTCTATAGATTAAAGCGGTTGAAAGTAAAATATATCAAATGATTTATGATACTCAGGGTCATATAACACCAAATTTCCTGCAGAATTATGAATTATTTAATAGATAATCGTACAGGTATATTAATTGCAAAAGTAATATGGTTGACACCTGTTTGAGAAAGCTCATGGTGTAGTATTATGATGGAACACTTGTTCATGCATTGATAAGTTAGTAGGAATTGCATCATCGTCTGTAACCATGTGTGAAATGCAACCGTTTTAATAACATTTGTCTATTTTTAGTACGTTTAACCTCGCTAATTAAATATTATCAAAGCTGGAGGTTTTGAGGTCACTTTGACCAGCTCAATCAAGCCACATATTTGATGGGACTGCTCCAAGCCAGTAGTTGAAGCTCTCTGTTATTTATGTTTCATTAATTTTTGGCGATTCGTAATTCTTTCTTTTCGTGATTAATTTAAATGTGAGGTTGCTGTTTGGTTTATTTGCTCTTTATATATGTTTAAATGGACATGTTATGGAAGTAGGACATGAATGTGTTGCAACGAGTCCATGGGTAGCAGTTGTTTCGGAAAGTATATGTATCGAATATATGTTTGTTTGTTTGTTTGAATATTGTTTAACGCCGTTTTCAGCAATTTGTCAGCTATATCATGGCGTGTAATTTTTATTGGGGGAATAAGCCGTAGTACCCGGAGAAAACCCCCGACCTTCGGTAGTAAAACTGGCAATCTTTGTCAATTAAGATTGGAGTCGAGTACACCTTTCTGCAGTGAGAATCGAACCTGCTATCTCAGTCTTGACAGACCACGCTTCCAATAGTAGATGAACTACCTTTACCAATCGGCCACCGAGGCCCCATCGAAATACGAATCGGAGTTGGGTAACAAACTGCAGATGTCTTTTTATCAATACGTATACAAATCCTGCCGCTGAATTGTCTTCAAGCAAACACTTATTTTATTTGTTTACCACAAATGTTTCTAGGGCAAACGTTTTTATAATAAATGCAGTTTTGTTAATTAGCTGAATTAAATAAATATTTTTTCTCTACAATTTGCCTCATTCACGTGCTTACATTGTTTTCTTTTAGGTCGGGACAATCAAGGTACAGAATTTATTATCGGTTTTATGAACAATTTGATATCGACAACTCCAAGCAATGACCTTGAAGTTTTCGTCACTACATCCTCTAATACGCCTGCTGACGTCACTATAACAGCACCTCTATTTTCACCCGGACAAGTTTTAGGCTCCACAACAGTTACTCGCGGGAACATTCAGAAAATAACACTGTCGAACACACTTAGAGGAGTAGACATCGAACGTGGAAACAAAGGAGTTTTAATAACTGCAACACAGGAAATTACCGTATTCGGAGTTAACAAGGAACAATTCTCCACTGACGGGTTTGTAGCATTCCCAACAGATACTCTTGGAACCACATATCTCTTGATCACGTGGAAAACCGATGGACAGTTTATGATAGTAGGGGTAACAGATGGTACTAGCGTAGAAATCACACTGCCCACCTTTGTAAAAACAGCGCTTTCTGTCTCCTATAATGGAGTAACTTACACAAAAGGTCAAACATTCACAGTTATTTTAAACAGGTACCAGACATTCCATTGCTACAATGCTGCAGGAGATTTTACGGGAACCAAGATAATAGCTACCAATCCTGTATCAGTTTTTAGTGGAGCTAAAAAGGTAGCTGTTACCGATACAATGACTGGTACCAGTTCTGACCATCTTGCGGAGCAAATGATGCCCCTTGATACATGGGGGAAAAGTTTCTTTACGATTAGTACGCCTGAAAGAAGTGTTGGGGACTACTTTAGAATTGTAGCAAGCGAGGATTCCACGACAGTGTCTTTGGCTGGGTCTGTAGTCGGTACCATAAACGCGCGGGAATATATAGAACTAAATGTCAATACAGGAGACTACAAGACGTTAACTGCAAATAAAGCAGTTATGGTTGTAATGTTTGGTAAAACTGTGAGCACCGTAGCTGGTGACGCCCCTAATGGAGGTGACCCGCAGATGACCATAATGCCGCCTGTGCCACAATTCCCTTCTGACTATACCTTCAGCACAATTCAGACACCAACTGGCGAGTTTACAAATTATTTTTTCGTGGTAATTGATACATCAAAGAAGGCTAATTTGTTTGTTGATAATGTGGCCGCCAGTGCTACCTGGAAAACGATAACAGGTTCTTCCAATTTAGTAGCAGCTACATTCGACATCAATCCGGGTTCTCATTCAGTATATAATAGCGATCCTGCCGCAACATTTATGTCCATTGCTTTCGGCAATGCTCAGACTAATTCCTACGCATATGCTTGTGGGATGCGATTGGCAGCCATTAACGGAGTGAGTAAATAAATAAAAAAATGAATGAATGAATGAAAATAAATAAATAAATAAATAAATAAATAAATAAATAAATAAATAAATAAATAAATAAATAAATAAATAAATAAATAAATAAATAAATAAATAAATAAATAAATAAATAAAATTTTACCTGTTTTAAAACAAAACAGTTTTGCCATTATTAATGTACTAGACTCGGCTGATACCTCGGATCTCCATTATCGGTCAAAGTCAGCCGTGGCTTCTCACGTTTTAAACAGATAAAAAGTTTTCTTTTCTTATTATTTCATAGCCATGCTCTGTCACGACGACTAAAGCTGGTGACATAGTAGACAACGACTGCGACGGATGGATAGACGAAGAAACCAACAACGGAATAGGTATGTCATGTTTTTAAATTCTGGAGTAAAATATATATAGTTTAACTTTTTATGAACTTCGTTTAAAAATTCAATTCTTTATTTTTTATCATTAAAACATATATAACTGCTTTTTACTTGTTTAATTATAATGTATTATGTACCTTGCAGACGATGACGGTGATGGTCAAGTCGATGAAGATCTAGCAACACCCCCACGCAGTAAGTAAAACCCCTTTATGACTCCTTTGGAGGCCTGAGCTGGTAATATCTTTGATATCTTGATATCACTCGTTTCGAGGGAAGCACAAGGAACTAATAAACAAACGTTATTAAATGGCGAGCCTTAAATCACAATCTGTAGAAATGAAAACATGATCTCTATCCAATAAAAAAGACAGCGTTTGTGCATGAAGTATAATAAAGTCCATTAACAAAGTCAAAGAAATCATATCGAAGTAGTATACCATTAAAACTCATACCCATATACATTTTTCAAATTAACTATTAATTTATCTTTTGCAGTAAACGGAAACTGGGCTGATTGGGGTAATTGGGGCGCATGCTCGGTGACTTGTGGTTCAGCAACCGGAACAGAAACAAGAAACAGGACTTGTACCAATCCAGCGCCAGCTAACAACGGTTTGGGTTGTGCAGGTTCTGGAACAAATTCCCAGTCTTGTACAACTACTACGCCATGTCCAAGTAAGATAGTTTGGTAGTAATTTGTTGAAATGTAAAAACAAATATAAATATTTCAAATGGTTGGGTTTAAAGTACTAAACAATACAAATTTGGTAAACAGATAGAAGTAAATTGTCTAGTTTCAGCAATGCTATAAAAGACTGGAGTATTCTATGGCGTCTGATGGGTAGTGGTTTCAGAATGTACATGTAATTGATGATGAAAGTAACATGACATTCCTCCTTCAGTAATTTTATATATTATAGTATTTAAAGTGTTTAAATGATAATGAATAATTATTTCATAAAAAACCTATGCCGTTTGCACCCCATATTTTTTGAAAAATTTCAGATGTACTCATGAATGAAATAAATATGTTTACATTTAACATAGGAATGTATTAATATAATGTAAATTTATGAAAGTGCAAGAAATGCGTATGCCGAGAAAGCCAGCTTATTAATTTTAAAGCTTGGAGTATTTTTTTCCATAGTCGATGGCAACTGGGGATCTTGGACGACATGGACGGCCTGTATGGTAGCCTGTGGTCATGGTCAAGTGAACAGGACTCGAATCTGTAATAATCCTGCACCACAATATGGTGGCGCCAACTGCACAGGAATAGATTTCGATACCGACAATTGTTGGAATGGCACCTGCTATCCATCAGTGATTGGAAATATCGATAGAGTAAGTTCTAAAATACCAATGCATTACCCAAAAAAATCAGAAATTAATAAATACTTCGTACGCAATTTATTTAAAAAAAATAATTTAACGGACGAGGGGTGAGAATCTAGAATTGTTTAGATAATGCATTGATTTGGAATATTTATTGCGTCTCTTTTTTAGAACTGTTCATGGACGTGGTTTGGGTGTAAAGATGGATCCATAACATGCATAGATTTTGCCTTCCGATGCGATGGCACGAAAGACTGTGCTGACGGAAGCGATGAATCACCGGAAATTGCTGGTTGCCCAACAGGATGCAGTGGAGCAGGTGTGTAGGAAAAAATATATAATTTTTAAGTATATAAAAATATGCAATGATTAATTGATAATAAGAACAGTTCAGGACAATAACACGTTAACTAACAACACATTAATTGGCATGCATGTATCTAAATAAGAGAAAATATAATAATATGAATAAAATGTTGCACCATAAATATGAGGGTGTAATTGGTAAAAAAGGTAAACAAACACAATCTGTCACTTATAGACCAATTGTAACGAGCTTACTACATGTGTACATAATAATAACACAACACGGGACTTCTTAGTTTTAAGCATCTTCGCTAGCCAAGGGTTACGATCCGATACTCTTATCTGAAGAGAGGGGGGACCTGATCGTAACACTTGGCTAGCGAAGATGAGTTTCAAGATCCTATAGAGATGAGTTTGTTAATCTCGGCGTGCACGGCCGAATATGAGGGTTTAAGTAAATAATGATAAACATAGGTGTATACAATGCTTACATTTTCAGTTAATATTGACTAAAGTGGGAACAAAATTCTAAAAACAAACGAAACATAAACTTAATATTTACAATTATATTAACCTTCAAACATTTTTATCTAATTGTTTTGTTATAAGAAAAAGAAAAAATGTTTTTATTAATGTTTTATTTTTGTTTTTAGGTTCCATTGATGTATCCCGAATTTTGGTTGGAACCCTTTTTTCTGTTGTGGCAGTTGTAATGTTCGGCAATACTAAGATATAGAGCAAACCAATCTACGAACGCCAACAAATTTGTATACTGTTACAAAAGTTATTTTCTCTGTTTAATATTAAATACGATCGTTACTTTTAACTGATAAGTGCTGACAAATATTATTCATTGACTTATTTTTGTAATAAAATTTAAGAAATGTAATTGCTTTTACTAGATGTTGCTATTTCATTGTATATGTGGATGTGGTAAAGTTACTTTCTGTTATTTTTTACTTAAAAAATTCTTTATATGCGTCAAAATTTAAATAGTCAAAAGACCACAAGATAAAACCTTTTTTAAAAACACACCAATTAAAAGGAATTCAATCCACCATCTTTAATACAGCAGCATGTTGCCATAACCTTTTTGAGATTTCAGATTTGGACAGAGAACCAAAGACTTTTAACATTGATACTCGATGCTCTGCTAGTATGTACTAGTCATAAAGCGATTCACAATAATTTGAACCAAAACACTATTCTTTGATTGACTTTGCTTTAAAAAAAGCAGAATTTAAAGGATTCTGCTATATGCTATCATGTCCTTATCTGCTTGTTTTTCGACCGCTTTCTTTTTTTTAAAGGAGACGCGCAAAATTTTACCAAAATATGCTCTTCACTATCTAATCATTTTATCTCACCCGGTTGAAATTCAAAGTGAACTATTGTTATTACTTTACCTGCGTGATCCGTCCCACAACTTTTAATTTTTTCGATTTTCTTCTCTGAAACCACTTGAAGTAAAACTATGAATTTATGCTTCGGGTTTGGGGATATAATCGTCATTTCGTCTTCTTTGTACAAATAAAAGTATGCCGCGAAGGTCAATTCTTTTATTTGAATAACTGAAAATTAAAACAATCTCATCGTCTGATATTAACGGTCTAAACGTTCTGTTATTTTTTAAAATGATATATTTGATTTTTTTCTACATAGAGTCTTCATTTTAACTTTATCGAACAAAGAACATGGCCGTTAGTTGAAAAAAACTTCTCTGACACTACGTAGTATGGTATTATAACTTGTTACATATGATGACAGTACGGTCCACTTTACAGAGCCCTCATAATAACTTAATCGGACTACGAACACGATCACCATTTTTTAATACCTTTTTCTACACACCTGGATTAAGAAAGTACGTCGCATTGTATAGTAACTTGGTACAAATGACGTAAAATGACGCGTCTGATTAAAAAATGTCTCAGTTCATCTCGATCCCTTTAAAGACATTACCACTATAGTCAATCTTTGTTTCTGATTGGCTGACATAAATTAAGTGTCCATCGGAAGTTGAGAGTTGTTCATATTAATCTTTTATTATGTCCATGAGAAGCCGAGTTGCAGAGAGTATAGCTTTATTTGTCAATGATAAAATGGTACTAAAAATAAAATGAACTGGTTTTAATAAAAGTGTCATTAAATGTGTGTTTTCATATTCGACATGTATTAAGGAAGCGGCATTGGGCCTCAAGTAAATATATTAGCATTTGGCGTTGCCTCGGGCTAATACAGCTATCCTCGACCCAATACAGCTTCCCTTGGACATAATACAGGTCAAATATAAAAACACCCATTTAATAACACTATATTAATATTAACAATAAATGTCGATAGAGATAGTTTCTGTTAACATTGCATGCGTTAACACTTCGTCCTGTCATTGTCCACAATCAGATTATGTCGAGTTTTTCCATTAATGCGTTTCATTAATTGGTCAACATACAATAAAGGAACAACCAGCAACAGTCACAACGCTCAAATGCATGACGGGACAATTACCAAAACAGTCATAATAGTGATGATCGTAGCAGTCACGTATACTATAAAGGAGGCTTGATCCAATGTTTCTGCAACAAAGTACCAATCATGCTTTCGTATCATTTGCTTTTGTAAGTCATTTAGTTCGTTGCCTGACAGTACAACACTGTTCATTCCGACATCATCTATAGTGCCAATTTGGTTTTCATTGCTTAAATTTGCACTTGCAATTGTGTCGTTGTTAAGTCGTTTAATTCCTTCGCAACTTTGCTTTCTTAGGCGCGTAAGTCCATTGACCAGGGCAAGCTTGTATGATCGTCTAAAATTTTGCCTGTTCGTGCGAAATTTGTCCTTTTCTTCATTGTTTGCATACTCAATTAACGGACACGATGAATTATTTTTGACAAGGCTTGTTTCTGAATACACAATACCGCTGTCGTCCAAAATGTCGGCTAATTCAAGATCGTCATGTTGAATATTCTGAACATTTTTATCAATGTCCGTGGGACCTATAGAAAAATTGTCTGTTTTCTGTATGTTTTTATTTTTAGTATCGTGTTCCATCTTTTCGTCTGTGCAAAGATCAAAATGGTTAGCTCTGTATGAAAATTTAAAGCACTTTATTATCCTTGCGATTTCGTTGCAGAATTTTAAAAGTAATGGTGGAACTTCCGGTATAGGATTTAGTTTTGCTCTCGAGTTAACATTCATGACCACTGTTGCTATTATAAGCGAAGTACAATTCAGAGTCATCACCAGAAAAGTAAATATTCCTGAAATAATAAGAAAATATATCATGTTTCAATCCAAAATGCTATATTTAGATGTTTGTATTGATCAAAAATCACATTTGACCCGAACAAATGTCAAAACCTATTGCAACTTCGATCGGCGTATTTTTGGAATAAAATCTGCAGAAAGTACCCAGCGTCTATTGTATATTTTTTAAAAATTTTCTCTACTCAGTTTATATTGTTTAAGAAAGGTGTGTTGCATCAACCAAAATAAAAACTCCCAAATGGATGCGTGAAAAACAGATTGTATTTCTGCATAAAACTGCCAAAAGCACATAATTATGTAGCATATGTTAAAAATAGTTTATGGCCTTATTCTACAACCCAAATTAACTTCTTATTTTTCTTAAATATTGTTTACATCTCTTTTTTTTTCAAATATTCAGCTAGCTACAATAATGTAGCTCCTTTTTTATGGACGGTCCATAAAAAAGAGCTACATTATTGTAGCTTATATTCAGCTTGATAATGTAATCCAGATTTTATTGGTAAAAACTCCCGACGTATTCCGAAAAAAATAGGTATATGAATTATTTTAAGTTCTGAAAATATGTTATTGACTGTAAATGTCAGTGCGCAGTTTTCATCATATATGCATGTGCTATGCCGGTTTGTAGCAGGTAATTTCTTGAATCGATACCGTACCTAGTATAGGAGTTGTATTGGTATCCGGAACATTTTCGGAAATCAGCAACTGCAGAACATACAAAGTCAAGAAAACAGTCAATCCGATCGATATTCTGTTTCCATGATATGAAGGAAGGAAAAATGAGAAAAGAGAAAGAATACTGAGCAACATTGTTGGCGCAATAACAATATAATCGTAATAAATTGACTTCCGTTTCATTTTAATTTGAATCATTATCATTGGATGTTTTCCGCTTCCGGGACAGCACTTCTCGTCTCCAATTTCTCGTTTCATTGTTACTCCAAGTAAATCAAACTCGCTGTTCACAACATAGTTGTCCAAATTTGGTTTCGGAGGAAACGGCTGCAAATCTAATTGGGTTTCATCGTAAATCCATGATCCAAAATGAATATCGCACGCCTGCTCGTCGTACGGGAAGTATGTTGCGTCAACTTTACAGGAACTTTTTATCATTAAGGGTACCAACCACGTCACTTGTCCGTTATTTGTTATTTCAAGCCGTCCACCAGTAACATTCACAAAATCGCCATGCTTTCCACCAGCACTTAAATTTGAAAATTGTAATGAGAAAATTTGATTATGAATTATTTTTCATACAACTGATTGTTGTCAATGACATATATGTGTGATAAATACGCAAGTACACCTGGTAATCATTGAGTTGTTGGGACTACTTTTTAAAAATCAATTCAATTAATATTAAATTATTATTTTAGCCACCCCTATAAGTGGGGCGGGGAGAAAGTGTAAAATTTATTGTTATTAGATTTGTTCAAATCAATCAATCAATCAATCAATCAATCAATCAATCAATCAATCAATTCATTCATCAATCTATTTTTTTTGCAATCGTAAAGGAATTCTTGGTTTGTTCATTGCCCCTTATCTGTAATTTTATGGAATAAAAATAATTTGATGTGATCGTACTGAAAAGTTTTCGTGTACTGGATCAAACCGACAGAGCTTCCAGAGTTTTTTTGGATGTCAGAAATGGGATGTGCTCTCGTTTTCATTAGCTATACATGTATTATATATATGCACTGGCAGAATTTACATGTAAGTACTTACGCATTGAAAATAAAAATATCAGGATTCCAAAGAAATGAAGAAGCTACAATGAGTGTATCTAGGCCATCATATTCTGTTGTTGACCACATTAAATTATAATCTGTCCAAGACTGCAGCAAAGACATTTCAACAAAATTATTACTTTTATGAAGAAACAATGCTACTTAATATGTTACAACTACTTCGTGGTAGAATCTAATTTATTATCAACTTCCGGAATACTTTCTAATACTAGCTTTTATCGTTTTCGTTATGTGTTGCACCGGATTTGAACTCGACTTTGATCAGGTAGATGCTTAAATAATTTTTAAAAACATAAACACTGTTCAGAATGCATCAAGAGCATTCGTTTCTGTCATCAGATCTTATAAGTTTGTAAGAAACTTGGTGGTGGAAGAAAATTAATTGGAAAAAATAAAACTTGTTAACAATCCTTTAGGCAACGCTGTAGATTATAGAAGATATTTTATTGTCAGACAATTTGTACAGACAAGGGAGTAGACACAAGTAAGAAATTTACCAGGTATTTCTGTGAAACATGCAACGAGATGTAAGATACATGTAGTTTCTATATGATTGGTTAAACCCATACCTCTGTGATCCAAACAGAAGAAATCAACGTCTGCTTCTTTTCGTCCTGTTAACAAAAAAAACAAAAAAATAATAATAAATTTCTCTTTATTATATACAACATTTTAGAACTTGGATAAAATTCATGCTTTGTTGCATGCCTTGTTGTAATACAATAAAGAGAAATTTATTATTTTTCTGGGGTCAATATTTCACAATGAGTCATGTCAGACTAGTTACCACACTGTAAACTCATTTATTGGAATTTTATTCCATAAAACAATTATCCTGACCTCAAGTGCCTTTGGTTATAACGTCTAGTTGTAATGGGGAAAAAAGTCGGAGTACTCCGCGAAAACACACGACCTTCGGCAGGATAACTGGCAATTCTGGAAACTGGAACACAATGCCAGCAGTAAGGATCGAACCCACAATCCCAGTGTTGACAGGTATTTTATGGTCATAACGGACGAACAAGAATGGAACTTATATTTTTTGTCCGTCAGTGGAAACAATCTTAGATCAAGATTGGTCGATATTATATTGTCTCAAATAGCAAAAATGGGAAAATGGATTTTGCTATCACATACAGTGATTGAAAGTGGAGCCCGATTCATCTGATGTTAATTCGTCGGGGTTAATGAAACCTACTTTGAACCATGCGTTGTAAGCAACACAACTCGGATATAATATAATTTTTAGAAATTTGATATAGATCGGACAAAACACACGACCCCACAAAATAGTCCTATTTATGCTTTACACAAGTAAATGCGAAAATTTAATAATGAGATGACATGACTAGTATTGTACTATACATTTCAGAAGATTGATTGATTGATTGATTGATTGATTGATTGATGTTTAATGTCCAGCAAGCATAATATGTTATAAAACTTATTAAACGATGCGTCCTAGATTCCTTTATAGAAGAGCGTTCTCTTTTTCTCACTTCTCTCTGTTATTAAAATAAACAAGTAAAACCAGCTAATATTATTGTTTGCTTATAAATGCCTATTTAACTTAAAAGCCGAATCATGTGTATGCGATTTATTTCTCCGGGATTGTTTTGCAATTATTTAGATTGGTCCCAGCTAATTGAACAAATCAAACATATACATTTCTTTCCATATACCGCGGTACGTATCGTCGACGATAATTTACAATGGATCAACGGACACAAATAGGCGGGATTTATTTCATATTCTGCAATCATTTGATTTAACACGGAGGTTGAGGTATTTGAACCCATGTTTATTATTTATTATTTTTCGCATGAAAGTCTTTACATATAAATGGAAGCATTTATAAAAGCTGTTTTTCGACCTTCGATATTCTTATAAATATTACTAAATGCCAAAATAAAAAACCTCCGAAAAAACTATTCGTTTCCAGTTCCGGTTGGAAAACAGAATGTTAAAATGGGAACATAAGCTCTATTTGTAATGGGTGACAACTTTATTTTGTGTGAGTGTTTTCGCGCTCAAAATTACACTGAAATATCAGTAATGCTAGATACTTTTCCTTATAATTTGCTTGCTCGCTTTGCCAAATGTAAAGTTGGCTGCTGATATCTTATAACTAAAGAGTAAAAGCTCTCAAAGGTATCGCATTACGCAATTGCACATTCAATCATTGGAAGAACATTACTCACCAGGTCAAGAATTTGATTCAGAGCCACTCCAAATTTGACAATAACTGGAACACCTGCAGATTTCGTTGGTCTTGGTGATGGACTGTAATCCCTGAATAATTTTCGAAACAACATTTTTTCTGTTCCTTCTAGTTTCTCTAAAAATAAGAAAAAGGAAGTGATGCATTTAGGAATTAGGGGCCTCGGTGGCCGAGCGGTTAATGTAGTTCGTCTACTATTGATCACGTGGTCTGTCAACACTGAGATTGCGGGTTCGATTCTCACTGCAGGCAGGGTGTATTCGACTATAATCTTAATTGACAAGGATTGCCAGTTTTCCTACTGCAGATCGGGGGTTCTCTCCGGGTACTCCGGCTTCCTCCACCAATAAAAACTGGACGCTATGATATAGCTGAAAAATTGCTGAAGGTGGTGTTAAACATCATTCAACAAACAATCTAATGGAATTAAACGTCATATTTCTTGACTTTTTGACCAACAGTAATAAAAAAAACCTTTACTTGTTACAGCCTATGCTAGACATTTTTCGAAATATACGAAAGTCGACAAAATATCAATTTTATGGTATTAGCATTGACCGGAGCCCATTTTCGCACTAATGAACATTAAGACCAATGACCTGGGGGTGGGGGCAAGTAAACCTTAGGACTAAAGAACACCCGGAATAAAGTACCTAAAGTACCTGACAACTCAGGAGCATTTTTCCAGACACCAACTATAACAATAAATTAACAGAAATAATAAATGTGCATTTAACGTAGAAATCTTAATTTTAACATATTATAATAGACGTACAAATGTACATCTGAATATAGACGTGCCACAAAATTCCTTTAATGTCTATTTGCTTTAGGAGTGTTACATATTTCCTATACTATCCATGTGTTTACACAGGGTAACAGCCTCGGCCATTTATATGTCCCTCTGTACACACGTGGATAGAAAAGAAAATGTTGATAATAACATTATAAACAGTATTAACAACATGGGCTAATTTAAATT
The DNA here is from genome assembly GCA_944474755.1 of Limnoperna fortunei. Lineage (NCBI taxonomy): Eukaryota > Metazoa > Mollusca > Bivalvia > Mytilida > Modiolidae > Limnoperna > Limnoperna fortunei. The sequence continues at coordinate 44,369,160 of OX104116.1, read as the reverse complement.
GTTAATACAAATTTGAACAAATTTGTGCCTGGTTTCTGCCAAGCCCAAGGTATTAACGGGTGTTACTAAAACGCGAAAACGGAACGCAGAACGGAAACGGAAAACGGAACGGAAAACGGAATAAGTGTTTTATGAGGCTTGTTTAGGGCATATTGGAATATGGGATATTCACTTTATTCATGGTATACAGGATATTTGAGGCTAAACTTACTGGGATATGGGATATTTAAATCCATTTTATTTACAGGGATATTGGAAATTGGAAAACACTTTTTCGGATACGGGATATCCCCCCCCCCCCCCAAAAAAAAAACCCAAACCCCTTTTATGGATCTGCTATTGGTCAGAACTTATCAACATCATGTTTAATGTAAACATTTAACGTAGGTGTATTAAAATAGACGGTTAAATGCACATTTCCTTGTTTCCATCAAAACGGCAAATCTTGATTTTTAAATTATAAAATGTTTTTGGCGTATTGTAAATTGCAGTGCAAATAAGATATAGCTGTAATGTTTTCTCGGACTTCATTTTTGCAGATATAATTAGCTCGATCCGTTACGTCTTTTTGCATATTTACATTAAGTGCAACCCTTAGCTGCATTCAAAAATAGGCTTTAATTATTTGTGATCATTTTCAAAAGCCTGATTAAAGAAAATTTGAAAACATGTACTGCTTCTTTGTATTTTCATTTTGATAACTAATAAGTGACTTAAAATAGATGCCTTCAAAATGAAGTAGAGAAAAAACTGAAAAAGGGAGGCACGCGAGAGTTGACACACCGAATGACTAAGAATTGAAAAGAAAGCTCAGAAGAATTGGAAAATTATGAAGACAGCTGAAAACTTGGGTTCAGTTTTCATAGACATTTATAAAAACGCAAATAATTTTACATTTTGGTAGGCGTAGACATAAGGTGCATTTGATGGAATTCATTGTACCAGAGTCAACAAAAAAAATGACAATTTATCTCCAAATTTATGACATTGTCACAAAATGTAACTTTACTTTTAGTAGGTGCCCCTGCAAATATCAATATGAATATACAATAGACTACGAAAAGGAGTTTAAACGTAAAAAAGAAGATTTTTGGTAGTGTTAGATATTAATATATAGCGTTATTAAGATATTCTTAATTCCTATTGGCCTTTATAGGGCATAACAAACATGTATATGACACTCAATTGCACACAACATTACAATGCAAAACAAATACTGTATTTTATCGGGGTTTCGGTTTCGTTTAAACAAAGCACCACTAAAACCAGGCCCTTAATCGATAGAAACTATATGATTTTGAGGATTTCTTTTTCAAAGAAAATTAATTTCAAATTAAACAGATACAATTTTTATAATAAAAATAAATTGTTCATGTTCATGGCTTCTTTTGCAATCGACCATACATAACCCATATATTGTCGCTAGGCGTAAAACACCACACCCACTCACTCCTTTTCAAGAAAAAAAACCAGTTGAATAAAAAAAGTTTTCATTTGCTTTTGAATAAAAAACATGCCAAAACAGTGGTGGATCTAAAAGGGGATGTTGTTCGTGGAAAGAATCCTTTTTCCTGATTCAATTTGAAATATTCGTACAGATTTTCCGCAATAAATGAATTAGCTTTCACCCCCTCAACTTTTTCCGAAATTCTAACCCCCTTACAATCTCGCGTCATCCCATTTTTAGGTGCGTCGACAAGGGCGTTAAAAACACTCACACACACAACTCTCTATATATTGATCGATTTAATTATTTAATTTCATAATAGAGGGCGGGATTAAACAATAAAGTTTGGAAGAAAACCTTGGCTCAGAGGCGGAGCTTGTTTTAAAATGATACCCAAAAACCCCAGTTCGACCTATGGCATCGCAGGCAATAAGGAAGATAATTATTCTTTAAAAGATTTAAAGACTCAGATGGTGTTAATCAAGTACGATTTTAACCTAGTCGGTAACGTTTGTTCCTGATAATCCTTTCAGCAAAAATCGTTCAGTAAAATTAAGATTTATGACATGTCAGATTAACTTTTGGTATATAAACTTATATATTGGACATCGGTATTAATTTCACTCAGCCTTGAAGATGTGGCAAGACAAGTTCAAAGAGTTTGTAAGGTATAACATACATGATAGTATTTTACAGAATATCTGTATAAATTTTGTATAAAATATCCCTTCTAAAGAAATACACCTTTAGGAATTGAACTCTCTAAACTACATATAATTCAAATTGTGTGTTGCAACAAGCATTAAGTGGTCACCTATCTATTGCACCTCAGTTCACTCTCCATTTGCTCCAGTTGCGTTGCGGATTGCAATTATTCTTTAATTTTTTATGCGTTTCTTTGTATGCCCGTTGTCTTGACTCCATTGCTTTTTTCAACGTCAGTAATCAATAACAATTGATATGAGAGAAAACAGTTAACGTATGATGTGATGCATTTATGTACTAGTTGCTTAACCTGTCCCATGCATGGCTGTATCATTCTGCCCAAAAGTTAATTTTATGCTGTGCTATCAAGCGGTTACAGTAAGTACTGGTATATTCATACATACATGTACATTATTTCATTCTAAGACCAATTGTACACGTTGTACAAGTTCCTATCCTTAAACTTTATCTGTATGTCTGTCTGTCCGCTCTTCCTTCTTACCGTCCGTTCGCCAGTCCGTCCAAAATTTTTTGTAAACGCTTTAACTTGAAAACTATAAAGGTTACCAATGATTTGAAGTTTTAGATAATGATTTTGTATTATGCCAATTTATCAAACGATTTAAAATCTGCAAAAGGAAGCAAACAAAAACAAACAAACAAACGAACAAAAACAAACTAAAAAACAACAAAAACAATAAAAATCATTACTATCCTTCGTCAGAGGGGCAATGCATTATCGCTGCTTAAATGGGGAGTATAGAAATTGGTTTCCGGGTCGTAACTTGTGATATCGGGATCAATACATTTAAGTCAAAGTTCAAAACAACAACGAAACATGCCCTGGTTTAATTTGCATCAAATGAAAATACACTATTTATTTTAATAATATATATGATTACTAACTTACTATGCTTTCCAGTCATGAACAAGTCATACGTTTACGCATGCATAAACATGGCACCAAACTTGTTTGATGATGTTACCTAGCGGTTTTATTGAAATGACAATTAATATCACATACCTATATAAAAATATTAGTCATGTTTATTAGGTCGAAATATCTTTTTATTCATTTTTCCGTTTCAGTTCCGTTTTCCGTTTCCGTTCCGCATTCCGTTTCCGCGTTTTAGTAACACCCAGGTATTTAACAGATTATTACACATTTCCTGTCAGCTTCTCTGGGAGGTGAATTTGTTAGTTTTTGGTTTATAGGGTAGACCTTGTTAAATTATGTTATTTGCTTTGGCTCCTAGGGTTGACCCACTGGAGTTTTGGCTTTCAATGTAGGCCTGAAACATGCTTTATCTTGGACTCTGTTGTAGGCCTGCAAAATGGTTTGTCTTGGCTTGTAAGGTAATCTTTCTTAGCCTCTATAGTCGGCTTTCTAAATAAAATTTTTGCACTAAAGACCTCCAAGATAATGTCAGCTCATGGTTTCTTTAGAATTTCTTTAACAATCACACTCGGTCTTGGTTTTGTCCCGTGAAGTGTGTAGTTTTATTCCTTAAGGCATTGCTATTTGTTTTACATTTTAAAATGCTCAATTCCTGTCCAGTTACTTGCAGTAGCCATTCCTTTGCAAATGTATTAATTGCTTATGTAATATTTCTTAAAATGTTAACCCATATTATATGTTCCTCTTAATTTAACGAAAAACAATAAAATACTTAGTTTTAATTGCAAGTTGTTTTTGGTTTGGACCTAACCTAGATCAAGCTGTTCCACACAAAAGGGAATTTAGGCTATTCAGCTGGAATCTCAGTTCAGCTTCATTAATTAAATAATTTTCAATCAAATTATTAAATTAAAGCTTTAAGTCACAATTAAGCAGTAAAAAAAATCAAGAGACTTGTGCCAAGTTAAGTCTGAATATTGCACGGTCTCTACCAAAAGGACTGCCAAACAGAACCTAGTGGCATGTGGTTAAACATTAAAATTAGGGAATTGTTGAAACCCGAAAAAGAAATTTAATAGTTCTAATGAAATTTTTTTGTTCTTTAACCTAGATTATAAACGATCTATTCATGAGGGTTTATTAATAGATGAAAATACAGTGCAATATTTTAGTAAATTACTTACATTATTAAGTGTAATTATCAGAGGTTATTATATGGCAATATCCATATCACATCCCCTATCAATCTCTAGCTTTGTAAAATAGCAAGTTTCAAATAAATCCATATCTCGCCCTGCAGGACAGATAGGATATCTTTTTCTGCCATGGAAAGTGGGGGGTGATACGGCATCCGAATTACCCCTTTGGTTCTACAACCTCTATCAGTATTATCATTGCAAAAACAAACTTATATTAACTAAATAATATTAATAAGAACGTAAATATTAAATATTAATAGTAATATTAATAGTAAATATTTTGTGTGGTTTTTTTAACAACAAACCAAACAAGTTGATAACGCAGTAAATCTGCATTTTAATCGTGGAAAAACAATTCAAACTATGTATCATACAATTGTTTAAAATATATAAAAATTAAATAAATAAACAAACAAAAAACTACAATAAAACATAATAAACTTACCGCATAAAATAAATCGCTGAACAGTAATTTCAAACGCCATAAACATAACAAGAAAATTTGCCTCCATGTTGAACTGATAATCGTCTGCGGAATTTATTTTGGTAGAAGTTTAATATTTAACAGCTGACGGAATGATATAGAGAGATATTGATGGAAAGAAATACTTGTGGGGCACTAAGTAGGGGCGAATACCAGGAGATAATTTTGTGTGTAAAAAGGGGGCATGAAAAGACAGTTGTCTCTGATAATGTAAAACTATATTCAGTTTGATGTGATATCATTTCTTAACATGTACTCTTTACTTTTAAACGTGGGGAGAGAAAGATTTGTAACACGATTCGTTAAATCAGCCAAGATTATGTTTGATGTATAGAGAATTTTTGTTAATATTATATTTATTCAATGCTCAATCGTCTCAAAAATATATTTAAATTTATACATTACAATACTTCTTCCTCCGACGCACTATTAAGAAAATATATCTACCACATGTGTGTTCTGAATTAGACATGTGTCAATTATAGCCTGCTAACGCTTACTCCTACGCAAAAATATATCTACCACATGTGTCTTCAGATTCAAAGATACGTTTCTTCGTATATTAAGCAAATGGTTACTCCTACGCAATATTTAGAAAGTATATCTACGACATATATAGATATATAGATATTTTTTGAACTTGTGTGGATTACATCAATATGCTAAAAATGATTAAAAAAATAATCTCACAATGATGTTAGTACCAATAGACAACAATACAATGTATAATTGCCTCTAAACATACATACGCGAAGGTGCTTAATTGCTGTGCAATATCACTTCGCCAAAATTACGCGTCGAACTGTAGAAATGAACTTAATCTAAAATTTAGTTTTGACAGTAAAACAAAGAAAGATTAGAACCTTTGTACCCCACTGCAACATTTTAATAAAGCGTCACTACTGTCTTTAAAGAGAAGCATAACAATTTGAAAATGTTTGATTGATAATGCATCATGAATTCTAAAGTCATATTTCTTTCAAACATCTTCAAATTTTGTCACTCGATTGCTAGGGCATAATCTCGTGCTCTTGAGATCACCGGAGATGAGTTTGCTCCTAATATTATTGTGTTGATATTCCGAGATTATGTGCTCTCGAGATATACCCAATAAGAGTTGACATCTAGATGATCAAGATATTATGTCGATTGACAGAAATTATATATCCTTTGCACGAGATGTTGTGCCTATTGACCGAGATCGTATATTCTGTCCTTGAGATGTCATTTCGATTGGCCGAAATACTACGTTCTGCGCTCGAGATGCCATGTTGCTTGACAGGGATACTATGTCTTGCTCTCATGATGTAATGTCTTTGACGGAGATAATATGTATCACGTTTTGTACATAATCTATTATTACGACTCAAAATCTTGGCCGAGTATCAGTTTAAACCCCGGTCTTAGTGCAACACTTGGGACTATTGAAGTTGAGATAAACTCAAGTCCGAGACTTAAGATGGTTTTCGAAATCCAGTCCAGGCAGGCTAACCATATGAACTGTGAATATTAATAAGAAATAAAAAAACGTTAATAAGTTGACTTACTATACGTTATAATACTCAAATTATCGTTTACGACTTCTAATTTCAAACCTGTACAGGAAAATTGATGAAGTATGAAATTGAATTCTTGTTAATCTAAGATTATGGGTTATAATTCTACATTATGCATCAAACGCTTTTGAAACGCAAAACTCACCTTTCACTGATCTAAGGTGTATGCCAAGCTAATAATCATAATCGATACCCATGATTGTGACTCGTGAACATAATTTATAGTAAGCAGGCTTACTATAAGTTTATAGATTCGAATATATGGTATGCGTGATAATCATAGTTGTATCTTTTGAACCTAAATAGAGTCGGTGTACTATGAATTTATAACTCGAATTAACGCGAATAAACAATAATCATAAATTGGACTTAAACAACATATATTTGAAGCCGATGTCGTGTAATTATAGGTTCGCCCAAATTCCTAGATACGTAAATTTAACATTTTGGGACCGGGTCTCTATAACCTAAGGGACGTCCGTATAAGAACTGGTCCGCCCAATTTACCTATCCGTTCTTTATTTTGAAATGTAACATATGAATACAATAATAATACTATTTTGTCAATTCTGAGTAGATAGTTTAGTTTTCATGTTCCCCAAGCGATGTTTCAAAGTGAGGACCTTAAAAATGGAAAAAAAAATCGTAGATAAGTTTTAATGGAACTTATTTTGTTATCTATATTATCAAACACATGTATGCGCTTATGATAAGGGAGTCCAAGAGGACCAGCGGCTCCAATATGAAACTCTTATAGTTAACAAGTTCTTCAAGCGATGTTTCAAAGTGAGGACATTAAAAATGGAAAACAAAATATCGTAGATAAGAGAAAATGGGGACTTCATATATCCATTTTATCAAACACCATATACAATATGGAAGCTTTCAGTGGCTTAAACTCGGTCACCATAATTAGTAAGGAATCAGGAAAGGAACGTGATCTTTATAAATATGCCTGGAAACTTATACATGTACGCTCAAGTCTAAAATCGTTGACATTTAAAGTCTATACCTCAGATCAATGTGTGTATTATCTAATAGTCCAACGAGTATCATTATCGCTTGAAAAACTATTTCAGCTTATATATAGATCACTTCGAAGTTATATATGTTTATATGTGTTCCTAAGCTTTTAAAAGACTTAAAAATTAATATGAAAAGCGGGCCTATAAACCGACAATTTTAGGGCTCCGGGCTATGCAAAAAGGTTAATAAAAATACAGACCCACAGTAATTTTCATAGTTCAGTAGCTTTAACGTAATTTGGAAAGTCGGGCCTGAAAACTGTCAGGGTCTTTTATAATAAAACACTAAACCTGCTTGGAGCTTTCGGTCGTGATCCTGACGTTCATCTGAAACCATTAATGAAAACACTAAAACATCATAGAGTTATAACAAATAGGGGTGTGATAATTATCTAGAAGTGAATCTGATAAAGGTAATCCAATACACAGCTGCAAAAAATATAAACGAATTTCTTATCACAGAAACAGACAAATCGAACCGTATAATTATTATCACTTGTATATTTGCAAATAAAGTCAGCAGCGAAATTAATAAAATATTTACGAAGCTTTTGAAATGTGTACCCGTATCTTATTTCCAAGTTTAATATTTGTCATGTTTAACCACATGTGATACGATGCTTTATGTCCGATATTTTCTTTTTGTCCGACGTCGCTTTTTGTTCGATAAATTTGCTTTTTGTCCGAACTTTTGCTTTTTGTCCGCCAACCCTTTATCCGATTAGCTTTTTGTCCGATATTTTTACTTTTTGTCCGATTTTTTGCTATTTGTCCGAAATTTTGTATCGCATTAGCTTTTTGTCCGATTGCTTTGCTTTTTGTCCGATATCAGTTGTATTTGGTGACCATATGATATTTTTGTTCACTTATTGCGTTTGACTGTTATAATACTCTTCAAAAGTAATGTCTATTCTTTTTTAAGCTTATAACCTGGGAGTATCTGGGAATAAGGTAATCATTCAGTTTTTGCTTTGGTAATCATTAATCATTTTCAGAATATTACGTCATTTTAAAAAAATCTTCAACAAGTGGTAATCGAGTAATAAAGAAGGAGGTGTTTAAAATCAAGTAATCACTAAAAATGACCCTTGTAATCAAGAAACATATGACGAGGCTCATCAATAACTCTTATTTTCAAAATTATAACTCGTAATTGGCTAACTAGTTCCCTACCACAAAATGTGGCTGTCTCTTTATAGTTGTCCGTCTGTAACCAATTCTTGTCCGGGCTATACGTGCGGCTGGAGTTTGGGAAAACCCACCCATTCATGTACCTGCAATTTTATTGTATAAACAATACTTAAATTGAATAAATGACTGTCAGTATGCTTAGATAATCAAGGAATACTTACACCAGCATCAATTCTGTGGAAATGTACCTATGCAAATACAATATTCTCATCTTTAACTTTCTACCCAAAAATATACTTAATATTACCTAAAAAAGTATAACTAATCATATACCTTTAGACCCGAAAAAGAAGACCCATTCCAGCCGCATGTCTTTACATACCAATATAAAGGTAGTGACCCCACCCCGGAACATTTTTCATGTTAAATGTTAGCAGGGGATCATTGTTTGACATTTTTGGATCGGATTTGAGTAGTATGCATGATATTTTGTTCCAGCAAGCAGCGCCATTGAGTGACATTAAAGGCTACTGTCTCTTTCCCGTTGTGGAGTTTCTTTGTTTATGTGGGTTAAGTCGCGTACATTTTCTTCCACACTCCTATTTGTTAACATTATCTATAATACATCACATAATCATACGCTTAGTGACAATTAAGGCTGCTGGCTCTTTTCCGTTGAGTTGTACCAGAATCATCTTTTTGCAGTCCTTGTGATAAAGGCAATATACGATGAATGCTAAATGATAGGGATCAAATTAAAGATAATACCATTGTAACAACCCGTTTTGCAATAAAATTTTTAAAGATGTACAAATTGTTTGTTATGATGTTGTTAGTTTTCTAAGCTCAAGTACAAATATAACGATACACTATTATAAGTACATATCTTTTTTTATCATATTTTTCTACTTTAGCAGTTTATTTTGCAATAACCCGTTTTGCAATAAAAATTTCAAACATGTACAAATCGTTCTTCATGATGTTGTGAATATTTAGAGGATTATCTACACACAATTACAAATATAACGATATACTATTATAAATATATATTATGTTTCATCTTTTTAGCTCACCTGACCCATAGGGTCAGTGTGAGCTATTCCCATCTCTTTGCGTCCGTCTTCGTCGTCGTTGTCGTCGCCGTCCGTAAATTTTTCACATTTCAATCTTCTTCTCCAAAACCCCTTGGCCAAAAGGAACCAAACTTAGCAGGAATGTTTATTAACAAAGTTTGAGTTTTTGGTGCTGATCAAATATTAAACATCGCTGCCAGAGCCTTAAATGCGTTCTGATTGGCTGAATTTCAAAAAATCTTCTCCTCATAAACCGCTTGTCAGATTGATTTGCAATATTGCAGGAATGTACCTTAGATGGTCCTCTACAAAGGTTGGGTTTTTGTGCCAATCCAAAATCCAAGATGGCCGCCATCGCAGGACATATTTTAACATAGGACCCTATTGGAAAAACAAACAAACAACTTTTTTCAGAAACTGTTCCACATAATGAAGCCAAATTATAAAGAAATGAAGGTTGGATAGTTATCTTAATAATTTGTGTTTTTCGAGGCAATTACAAATTGAACATTGCTTCCAGGACCAATAATGCGTTCTGATTTGGCTGAATTTCAAAATTCTTCTTCTCATAAACCACTTGGATGATTGATTTGAAATATCGCAGATATGGACCTTAGATGGTCCTCTACAAAGTTTGACTTCTTAGTGCCGATCCAAATTCAAAGATGGCCACCATCTCAGGACTTTGTTTAACATAGGACCCTATGGGAAAAACATACAAACAACTTCTTTTTTTGGAAATAGTTCCACACAATGATGCCAAATTATGCAGAAATGAAGGTTGTATTGTTATCTAAATATTTTGATTTTTTCGAAACAATTGCAAATTCAACATGGCTTTCAGGGCCACTATTAGGTTCTGATTGGCTGAAATTTCAAAAATCTTTTTACAAACCGCATGTAGATTGATTTGAAACATGGCAACATTCACAGAAACAGCATCATCATGTAAACTCTTTAATATCAAAATTAATAGGAAAGTAATGACTCTTAAATTTTTTTTGTAAGTCAGGTGAGCGATACAGGCTCTTAAGAGCCTCTAGTTTATTTCAGCATTAGAAGTTTATTGCCAAACGGGTTGGAGTAGTCAACCCGTTTTGCAATAAGAACGCATTTTACAATAAAATTGTCAAACATGTACAAGTCGTTCTTTATGATGTTGTGGATAGTTCGTGGATTATCTATTCACCAGTACAAATATAACGATATACTATTATAAGTATATATTATGTTTCATTATATTTTTTTCAACATCAGAAGTTTATTGCCAAACCGGTTGGAGAAGCCAATCCGTTTTGCAAAAAAATTGTCAAACATGTTTAAATCGTTCCTTTTTATGTTGTGGATAGATTGTGGATTATCTATCCACAAGTACAAATATAACGATGTACTATTATAAGTATATATCCTGTTTCATCATATTTTTCAACTTCAGAAATTTATTGCCAAACGGGTTGGAGTAGTCTACCCGTTTTGCAATAAAAACGCATTTTGCAATAACCCGTTTTAAAATAAAACCTGTCAAACATTTACAAATCGTACTTTATTATGTTGCGGATTATCTATCCACAAGTACAAATATAACGATATACTTTAAGTATATATTATGTTTCATCATATTTTTTTTCAACATCAGAAGTTTATTGCCAAACAGATTGGAGTAGTCAACACGTTTTGCAATAAGAACGCATTTTTGCAATAACCCGTTTTGCAATTAAATTGCAAACATGTTTAAATCGTTCTTTATGATGTTGTGGATAGATTGTGGATTATCTATATACAAGTACAAATATAACGATGTACTATTATAATATTATTTTTTGGGTGTTACTTTCTTTGTTAACAACCAGAATAAGAAATAAAAAAGAAAAAAGAAAATTTAATACTTATTATTGAAAACTAAAAACAAACAAAAAACCCTAACCACGGTTACATTCAAAAAATATTTTTTAAATATTTAATTCATTTATTATATTTATTTTTTAAGTATATTTTTGCATTAGTCTGTACTTTTATAAAGTTTATCTTTAAAGTTTTTGCGTAAAACGTGTGTACTTTATAAAATACGAGTCGGGCTTGATGGTATTTTGAACAAATTATCAAATTAGTGCTTTGTTCACAAGTTTTAATTATACTCTACTTGATAAAAATAACGTCAACCAGCGATCATGGTAGGTTGGTTAATGTATGAACAGTGATTTTGCCATATTTAATGAGAGTGTTCGTCCAATGATTCAATTGATCGACAAATAATGTCACTCACTTTGGTCATATATTCTAGTGTTAATGATATAAATTTGTCCCATTTAGTAATGTAAACAATTAGACAAAGCAGATCCGGGTGGCGGATAGGGGAGACCCTGTCGTTGGAGGTTGTCTGGTCATAATACGGAAAGCCTGGTCGCGGACCGTGGTAGGTGGTGTATTTGGAGAGTGCCACGCTCCTTGAACGATAAAGACCCCTTTTATAGATTTGAAAAAGAGTATGCTTCATTGTAGCCGCTGCAAAAGGTTAATTCTCCGTCCCAACCCATACTCAATTGTTTTACAGTCAAACATTTTCCATCCCTTTTTCACACTGATTTAATTTTTAACTCGTCCTGGATATAGCTAAAATATTGCTCGCTGGACATAGAGCAAACATCCAACCAATCGATATAATTGTGTTAACTCTGAAAATAGTAACATGCTTTTGTTTATCTGAGGCTGCAGGTGCAGAGCCAGACATCGTGGCTCGATGACCGTAACATCGCACGACCTCGCTGCAAGTGATGGAAATTGAGTCGTATTTTTTTTAAGAAGTGCAGCTTTCAGCTCTTTTCAGCCTAATCTTAAACCCTGTCAAGAATGCTTCTGACATTATACTTAGGTTTGGCAACCTTTTATAGTTAATTTCCTGTATTGTATTGACGCTTTGCTGCTGATACATTTTGTGAAACGAACTGAGTTAGTCATTATGGCCTGTATAGTATATTACTATGACAGTTACATTGTGCCTATATCTATAAGAAACACACACAATTGCGAAGTCATTGAAAGGCCAGTCCTGTTCTTTACCGTAGGTCAACAAAAGTTGAAAGTAAGTAGTATAAGAGCATATGATAAATGAAGCGATTTTTTTCCTTTTACTTTTTTTCCCTTTCGATCCAATATTTCCGTATTTAGTGTAATCCTTCAGATTTTAATACTTAAACCTTATTCTGGAAATAGAGACAGAACTATAAAATGGACTGTAGACAAACGTGATGACTTCAACTTTCCAAATGCTAACTTGAAATATTCCAGCAGTCCGGTATGGTAATTAGATTTCACAACTTATACGTTATACTAGATTTTGCTATGTGCTAAACCGGAGTGCTAAGTTGACTATTGAACCTCTCAAACAGGCACTTGTAAATAGGTTGATGGTATTCCTTCAGTTTTATATCCGTTGCCTTGAATAAATTGATACTTGCATGTGGTAAATCCATCTCTACTTGGACAAGACCATGCTTAATTTTACTGGCGCGTAATTATTCCCTTTCCGTTAATGTGTTCTTGGTTTTGGTTTCCTTTATTGCAAAACTGGTTATTGCCAAATGCGATTTTATTTCAAAACGGGTTGACTGCGCCAACCCATTTTGCAATTAACTTCTATCTCGGGATGTATCAGTAATCCGATGGTATCTGTTTGTGCTGATATATATTTATATTCACAATAGTTCATAGATAAACCAAAACATTATTAGGAACATTCTGTAGATTCATCAGTTTAATTTCCGTCCAAAAAAAAAGCGTTATTGCAAAACGGGTTGACTACTAAAGCCCGTTTTGCAATAAACTGTTCATGTCGCCACGAATCAGTAATTCGAAGGAATAGGCACCTCAAATTCCCCGTGTTGCAAAGCACGCAACTCTAAAGGAGATACACACCTGAAAGTCAAATAATTGAATCTTCGTGAAAATTTGTATATTTATATTTGGATCACTAAAATACGGAAGCCAATAAGGGTCATTTGAAAAAAAAATTATGTCGTAATAACGACATTGCTATGTCGTAATAACGACATAGATATGTCGAAATAACGACATAGCATGTCGTAATAACGACATAGCATGTAAAAACGTACGGGACAAATCAAGCTACAACTAGTAAAAGGCTTTATTCTGTAGTTTATGCACACGGTGAAAACCCTAACTAGATATAAGGCTACACAGGTGACAAAAGCCGAACTAGATATAAATTGCATTTCACAGAATGAACAATAAAAATTTGCATTGGATTTTTTTGTAATTACTTATAATCAAGGTATCACTGTCCCGTATTTATTGTTTCGACAGCGACAGGAAAGTCCAGATTTAGTTATTTCGTTCCGTTGATATAAGTATTAATCGTTATTTCAAACTGCTATGTCGTTATTTCGACCTAGCTATGTTGTTGTTACGACATGCTATGTTGTTGTAACGACATGCTATGTCGTTATTTCGACATAGCTATGTTGTTGTTACGACATGCTATGTCGTTATTTCGACATAGCTATTTTGTTATTACGACATTACGACATACTATGTCGTTATTTCGACATGCTATGTCGTTATTACGACATGTTATGTTGTTATTACGACATTTTTTTTTCAATATGACCCTTATCGGCCTCCGTACTAAAATAAATACATAAAGCGAAAAAAATATCTATAGGTACATGAGTATATATAAGCAGTTGAAGTTTTGGCAGGAAATGAAGTTTCTCATAGGTTTATCATTACTTTCATTTTTCTTTCCAAAAACACAGCAATAATAATTAAACTTTGACTAAAATTTGTATATGGTCTTCTTTTGACATGTTATACGAAATTTTGAAAAGAAAATAGGGGGTACATGATATTAGAGTATCATGGGTTTGAATGGATAAAGGAAGATAAACCCGAAAGTTCTGTTTAAATCTCAAACCTCTTAAGTGAATTTGCGATCAACTTAGTGATAGAAATGGTATTGAAAAAAATTAATGACGTAAACTTAACGACTGTATGCTATTTTTCATCTAATTTGTCATTGGATTTTTTTTATTTATGGCATAATTATGCGACAGGAAATTTGAGTAGACCCATTTTTACGTATAATCTCTGGGTTTTCTTTTTTTAAATTACGTTTTTACTGATATTTAATAAGATATTTCAGCCTTCGGCATTTCATTCACTTTGTAAGATCCGAGATATTCGTTCATACATCCATGAACGATCAAGTTTTGTGATTAATTCCAAAATGAATACTCAAAATTGAATTAATAAGTCAAAATTAATGAAAAACGCCTAATATTCACATATCTGGGGCTGATTTAGCAGTGGCAACACGCTTGTTGAATTTTTGAAATCTGCATATTTAGATGGTGTAATTTGTGGATTATATGCAGACATGTTAAAACGGGCTTCAATGCAACCATTTTGGTTTCATGTTAAAATACATAATCTTCAACTCAGTCTTATTTTTAAAAAAAACGAAATATTTTTAGGCTAATATGTGCCCATACCGGAACTACTCATTTGAATTAGGAATTTACACGTATTTTGTTGTTTTGTTTCACAGCGCATTTAAGGTGGTTCAGGGATATAAGCAAATTCCATCATATTTTAAAAAAAAATGTTCAGAATTAAAATTTCATAAATGAACATTGAAAAAATGCCTAAAAAATTGGGGGTCACACACATACACAATTTCGACAGACTTGGCCCATTCCTGTGGACCACAGGCCCCGTGATGCTAGGTATTTTTTCTTTCTTACACGTAAAAATAAATTCGGTGTAAGAAAATCTGACGAATGATAGTACTTGTATCGGACAAAAAGCAAAGAAGTCGGACAAAAAGCTAATCGAATACAAAATTTCGGACAAAAGGCAAAAAATCGGATAAAAAGCAAAAATATTGGACAAAAAGCTAATCGGATAAAAAGTTGACGGACAAAAAGCAAAAGTTCGGACGAAAAGCAAAATTATCGGACAAAAAGCGACGTCGGACAAAAAGAAAATGTCGGACATAAAGCATCGTATCACACGTGTCCCGTACATGTAGCCTCAAAAGAAAACCAAGACAAATATATTGCTAAAACCTGAAAAATGCGCGTTTAATTGCTAATTTTGAATTAAATTAGTAGTTTGTATATTAAACAAAAAGTAGTCTACACGGAAGTTTACAATGGAATTATCAATATTAGGTTTCAGCCCGGACCTTTAATTATCGACAAACATGCTAACATTATAGGTCCGGGTAGACGTGCACGCGTTACTCATAGATAGCTTCCGACATCCTATGCTTAGCTAGCCATAATATTGTATTGTGATTTTACGTCATGGTTTTAGAATATGGATAAAATGTTATCTTTGCTCACCATACAGATGTCTTGCGCAAGAAATTTCATTTTGATTGACCGAAATAATATGTTCTTTCTCAATCTTCGAAAATAATGAAAAATAAGTTTATGCCCAAAAAACTACCTACTGTAATTACTGATCAGACATATATTGAAACAGTATGCACATATTGTTTGTTAACAATTCAAATAGTAAAAACGAAAACCAGTTTCAGATTTCCCAACAGAAATTGTTTGGTTGAATCATTGAAAACCTTTTTTAATATTTCGATCGTGTGACTTAACTGCTTTATTTTTGTGCAACTGGATGTGAACAAACATTAACGAGTCACTGATTACCTTCTATTAGCACTCTAATTGTTGACATTTAACTTGATTGCTGGTAACAATAAGTCACACACTGTTTACGGTAAATATTTTATTCTTTGAATTTTAATGTAATTTATGTAAAATACTTTATTAAATATTATATAGTTCGTATTGCGGTGTTTTGCACAAAATAAATTGACAAAAAACTGTTTCATTATCTTTATGACGCCACGTTTAATAACATTTCAAATTTCTTTGAGAAGCACTCTAAGTAGCAATTATCTTTAAATATTGCATTTGTTGAGCATATCTGGCCAAATTACATGGATTCAATCGATGTTTCGTGTTCAAATGGTGATTACTTTATTGATTAAAAGTATTTGACGAACTTTATTAGTTTTTCAAACTACATGTATGTTAAATAATGTATTCAGTACTAGAGAGAGGCTAACTAATAATTTTTAGACTTATTGTTTTCAACAAATACATGTTGCACATTATGTGGAAATGTGTCAAGCGGGAGAACGTTTTAATGGAACATTAGTCGGCTGGCGCGGATCCAGGGCTTTCCTCTGGGAAAGGGAGGGGGAAGGGTTCTTCCAAACTATGGCTTGTAAAATATTCTTCATTTTCGTTTAAATATTATATTTTATACAAGAACACAGGACAATAAAAAAAGATTTATGTGCGTATTTTATTGAACAGTAAGGTTTATAGAACCGAGTTTCTTGGCATTAATAATATTAAAATTTAATCAAGTTTTTTTAATACATATTAAGTATAGATAAGTTTATAATTATATCTTAAACAACATTACAAGAAAAATGTATGCCAAAATGAGATCAAGTTTAACAGAATCTTAAATGCGTTTCAGGGAATGACCGGGTCAAAAATTTCTTTTACCAGTGGAAGATCACACGGGCTTCCATTGAAACGCATGAAAGCACCTATTTCTTCCGTAAAACAACACCTTTCACATCGCGATATTCTATAGATTATAGACAATTCTTCAGCATCCGAAATGCAATTGGAACGCCCAAACCAAGAAAGTAAAACAATAAAGTATGTTTTTAGGCGTTTTGATTGTAGGATGCAACAAGTAGAGATGACTGCGCGTGTGTTCATCTGTTCCAAAAATCGGTTATTTACAAATTACGACTTAATTCATTGTTGATTTACATATGTACAGTAAACACAGAGTATAAAACAAAAAATATTAAAAAAACACTGCCATTCTTAGATGAATTGTAAGAGAAAATTATTAATAACATTTGAAGTTGAACTGTTGAATCATGCTACAATAATATAGCTCCATTTCATGGACGGAGCTGCAAAGAGGTCCCTTTACTCGTAATGGAGCAAATACACTCATGGGATTTATACATATTTTCCACTCCGCTATTAAACTACTATCTTTGTTTAATTAATAATTTTACCTTTCTCTGTGTTCAGCTGACATTTCTACAATGTCTGATTAAATAATTTTAACACTGTTTCGTAATCATGGCATCGTTGACAAGACTGAACTTGTGGAGTGTAGAATTGTGGAATAGTATGGGTACAAATTTGATCCCAGCTAATTCAATAAATCCAGAAAAATTGATCCGAGTGAACATTTTTTAATCGAACCAGAAATTATGCACTTCCGGAATTCAAATTTGGACAACAATGCCATGATTACGAATAAAGTGTACATGTTAAAGCAAAGAATAATGTGTTATAGAAATATCGGTTTAACTTCAAAAACATTAAAAGGTATGTATAAATTCAGGAAAACAGTTTAATAGCTGATTACATGCATATAACCCTAGGGTGCGAATCACTCCCGGCTTGCTGCATTAGGAGTATAGGACTTCTTTGTAGTTCCGTCAATAGAAAATGAGCTATATTTTTGTAGCTATTCAATCGTTTCCAATTCAATGGAAATAAAATAAATAAATAAATAAATAAATAAATAAATAAATAAATAAATAAATAAATAAATAAATAAATAAATAAATAAATAAATAAATAAATAAATAAATAAATAAATAAATAAATAAATAAATAAATAAATAAATAAATAAATAAATAAATAAATTTAGGGATTCATCATAATTCAAATTATATTTTTTTATAGAAAACATAATGGATTCCAAAATACACTGCGCCTCATGCCTGCGTGACGGAGATGTTGTTACGTCATCTTATTGGTGTGTGGATTGTTCAGAAACTTTATGCCATGGTTGTAACAAATACCACAAGAAATCAAAGATGACTTCCAAACACAAAATGGTTCCAGTCGAAAAATTATCTGACCTTAGTCCTGGTTTATTGAATTTATCGTACAAATGTAAGATTCACACTGACCAAGCACTGGCATTCTTTTGTGTGTCGCATGATTCGATGTGTTGTGCGATATGTATTCCTGCGAACCACCAGCAATGCAACGAGCTAATTACCATGGACAACGGTGCAGAAAATGTCAAAAAGAGCAAATTTTTTGAAAAGTTAGAAAAAAGAATACAAGAAACACAAACCAAGTTGGCTGAGTTTATTAAAAAGAAAGACGAAAATATCACCCAACTAAACGAACAGAAAGTCCATCACCACGAAAATATTTCAAACATTAGAAAAAAGATCAATGAACATTTTGACAGAATAGAAGAACAACTTTATAATGCTTTAAATAAAGCTCACGATTCGTGCATCCGAACTTTAAGTGAAGGCATAAAACAGATTGAACAACGAATGAAGAAAATGGACGTTTGGTATAAAGATCTGGAAACGCTCAAGAAACATGGGTCTGATATACATGTCTTTACGGTAGTAAAAACAATTCACCCCCTTCAAAACAAACAAGAGGCGTACTTGAACAATTTACAGGTAAATTTGATTTACTCTGCATTTTTATTAGAACGAAATAGTATTTAGATTATGTTGTATTTTTTGCAGTTAGATTTAAGATCATTTGTTTATTTATATATCGTTTAGCGGTAAATGTTGTTATTAAAAATCGCCAATCTGGCCCAACCTAAGAATCTGCTGATTGCTTTCATAGTAAATGTTACACAATCACGTGAGAGATTTTCATCTACTCAGAAGTTCAATACTGATCAATATAGAATCTTAAACATTTACCTTGCAGGACGAATATACAAAGTTGAACATTGAATTCATTGAAGAGGAAGTATGGCGCCATCTTTTGTCGGAAGTACCATCTGTAGGTGAAATAAGTATTACTGAAACAAATCCTTCAAAGGCCAAAGAATACATTCGCTTTAAACGTGCAAATTTTAATGAAACCATGGAAGAGAGAAAAATTAAGACTCCCGCAATTAGAAAGTTTATGTTTCCAACTTCAAAACTTGACAAAACAGCAAAAATACGAAATGGATGTTTTTTACCTGACAACAGACTTGTTTTGGCCAGTTTTCAAGACAACTGTGTATATGTATGCAACAAAGATGGCGAAAAGAAAAAGAGAATACCTTTACCTTTTAAACCTTCAGATATGACAATGTTCGATAAACAAAAAATCATTGTAGCTAATGGAAAAAATATACAGTCATTAAATTTAGACTCATTTACATTAGGACAAAACGTTTCAGATGCTTCACAAAATGACGTAATAGCAAGCGGTAATAATCAAATTGCTGTTCGGTCAGCCTCTGGATTTATTGCCGTCTATGATATAAGTGGGAAATTGTTTAGACAATTTCAAACTCAGTCTTATGGATCTGTTGCCATGGACAGATTCGGTCGTGTCTATTACTCAAACAATGCTAAAAACGAAGTGCATTGTTTGTATCCTGACGGTTCTCATTGTATGATTTACAATCACGAGGACCTAAAGGATCCATCGGGAATGACAACCGACGATTTAGGAAATGTTTACGTAGCTGGACACTTGTCTCATAATATTCATAAAATTTCTGGTCAAGGAAAACAACAGGAAATAATACTGACAAGAAAGCACGGTATAAACAACCCTCAACGGATTTCATATAACGAAAAAACCCGAGAGCTATTAGTTATTAATAGCGAATGGAGATCGGTTGAAATTTTCCAACTTTAAATATACCTTCATAAAAAATTACATGTGATTACTTTCTAGTATATTAGTAGTTATTATTCGACTTACGTTGAATGTTTAACTTGTTTTATTACCTTCAAGATAAAATATTGAAATTCGAGACAATATGCTGAAATGTTGTTTGTCATCATATTATTCATCGTCTGACACTCGTTTGCACAAGAATTTTGCGTTCTCTTTATAATATAAATGTCGAATAGTTTTTTCTTATTGATAAGACGTTTTTATCTTTACTTTATTGCATAATAAACCCCAAGAGTTTAAGCATACATACAAAAACAATGAACATGTTACTGTACATATACAACCTAAGATAATATAGTATTTACAAATATGTATGAATTTGACCAATGTGGATCTCATTGTCGCAACTCAAATGATTGCTTTACAAAACCAACAACCATGGGCAAAACATCCATATTTGGGTTAAGAACAAAAATTAAGTAATAAGTAATTTTATCGGACGCCAGACCCTTATAAATGAAAAAAAAGGAAAAAAACCGAGCGTTTGGCATTCATTGTGGACAGTTACAATGCAGTGGATAATACTGGTCGAACAACAGACGTCATTGCTGCATGCTCCAAATTAGAGTGAATTAACCGTAATAGAAAATGTTACCAAAACCCTAAATTGTTGTACTGAAAGTAATATCGACCGTAGCATATTCGAGTTATCTTTCTTTAAACAGCGAATTAAATAGTGTCAAAAGAAGAAAAACAGTTGCATTTATGAGCGGTTTGACGCAATATGACTTTTTAAAAATCTGCTTATACGTCAGAAAACGTCACAGCAATTAAATCTCCATTACTCAAAAATTAGGAACTAATTATGTCTACTTACATAGCATAATGGTGGTACCAAAAGGGAAAGTTACGGATGAAATACATCATCTCACGAAATCTCTCTGACAGTTTAATTTGAAAATTGGTCATTAATTTCATGCATTTGTCAATAAAGCATTATATTTCTCTTTTTTTAGTATGCGATTCCACAAGGTATCACAGCAATTATTTCCAGAAATGTTAAATAATAATGAAATATATAAAGTTTCTAAAATATGAGTAATTTTATTCATTTACAGATCCGGAAAGTTGTAAAATTTAAAATATTAACAAGAAATCTAAATACAAAATGACTTTTATGGACGATCGTATTTCGTGTGTTTCAGTATTCAGTTGTTCTATTGTAAATTAAAACGTGAATGTTTTTCTGAATTAACGGTTAACATTTGATACAAAAATTATTATTATTTATTAACAGGATTTTCCCCCACACTTCTTTGTTTATAAATTAGTTAATTTATTCTTTTTTTTGTGGGGGGAAGGTGACTCTCAGTCTCGTTTTCGTGCATATAAACAATAAAATATTACTTCAAAACAAAAATAATTACTCCAGCAAACATTGTTGGAAGTATGTTTTTTATGTTTTTAATTTTTAACGCCACTTACAGAATTGTTTTCAGTTATAGAGTGGTGACGCGTTTTAATTGGGGGGGGGGGGGGGGGTGTACAACAGAGAATTCACACGACCATGGACTATCGGTAGAAATAAAATGGCAATCCTTGTTTATGGACTTGAGTCGGGCACACCCTATTCTCAGTGAGCCTCGAACCCACAACCTCAGTGTTGATCGGGATGTGATCAATAGAAGAATGTTACGTTAAATCTATTCATACAATACTACGTATTATACGCCTGTAACAGTTTTGGCATTCGCGAGTAGAACATAAACCTTTAAAATCTGACAACCCTTCATCTACTTAACAATAGGGAAAAAGGCATATTTTTGGACTATAACGGGAGAATCCGGACACAAATTTGGCCAAGAAATATTTTTTTTTAAAAGCAGAAATTTCTCTTTTAAATTTGTCCCATAATATTTGAAAGGAATGTGAACACTTGTTAACATCAATACCTTTTTTCACACATTAATTATAAAACTAATACATAGAAATACCACATGCGACATTTTAAATAAGATTTCCTCATTAAAAGAACATAAAGGAAAAAAGGTAAAAAATGTAACCATATTTAGTATAAAATTTATTTTAAAATTAAATTAAGAAATGAATGACAGCTGAATCACGTTACTAAAGATAAAAATTTAAATATAACAATTTAAGAATTGTACTCGAGTGACTAAGCCAATTTTGAAGACGAAAATAATTTTCCAGCGGTAATAAATACACAAAATGATTACGTCATTAAACATAATTCAAGAATCAAGATTCAATATTTATTTAATACTCAGTCATATATAACCTATGTAAAATGAGCAGTAAACCACAAAATGAATTACATAAATAGTAAGCATACAATGTATAAAGTTTACACGAAAAATAGTTAAGTAGTAGTATCGACAATAATAACAGTGATGAACGTAATCTGATGTACTATACAAGCAACATAATAAAATGTTGCTCAGTTATTAATAACTTAAAACAATGATGCAATATAACATAATGATGCAATATGCTTAATGAAAATAGACAACCGTTTATAAATCTCTACATTACAAACTGATTGATTGATTGATTGATTGCATGTTTGCTTTACGTTCAGCGAGCAGTATTTCAGCTATATTCAGGACGAGAACAAGTTAACAAACAATAAATAAATGGAAAAGGGGGTGGATTGGACACAGGGAACATAATATTGACTGCCACTGGACAAGTATAGAGTATTTGATGGGTCGGAGAATTTAGCCTTTTGTAGCGGCTACAGTGAGCATACCCCCATCTGCGAAAGGGGTCTTTATCGTGCAAGGATAACACCCTCCCCCCCCCCAAAAAAAAAAACCCAAAACAACAAACCGGATGCTGCATTGTGGGTCGAGCACTGTAAACCCTCCTAGTATTACGAATTAAAGGTAACCCTTCCATTTTAAAACTGTTTGGATTTTAACAAATAATATTCTGACAGAGGTTTGCTTCTTTTTAACGAATAATCATTTAATCAAATAATCATTTAAATTAAAGTTTAAATTGCAAACGCTGATTTTTGTTAACATGACATCATTTGGAATATCTCATACTAGTTAAAAAAACATCCACTGTGGGATAACTATTGTCATCTCGTGTATCTGTGTTTCTATGGCACACGTCGTAACTACATTAAAAGTTAAAGTGGTATATCATACCTTAACGGTTGTTTAACCAAGATAAACGCCATAAATTATTAACGTCCATAAAATAATCTAATTAAATGGTGTTAGGACGAAGTGTAAGTAAGAGTAATTTAGTTTGCTCTGTAAGCTGAAATCTGATTGGCCAATTCAAGTGGAGGAACCAAGTTTATACTATGTAACTTGGTCACAGGACATATTCTTACGCTGTTAAATCCAAAAGTTTCATGACTTTTTTTACTGTTTAAGTTGAAAACTCTAATTGTCAAAATTAAGTTTCAAAATTTATGAACAGTTTAGTTATACTGTATAACCTGTTAAAAATTAAAATACTGTTAATAAATTTTCAACAATTCAGGACATTGCATTAATTGTACCGTAGAAGAATTTAAAACCCAGTTGTTTATATAAAATATTTCACTTCATTAATGTCTTTGACATAAAAATTTCAAATGTCGTATACAAACGAGATTATTGAAATAATGTTGCGAGGTTACCCAAGCTCCATACATATCGAGACAAGATATGATGAATGGGAACGCGCTCTACAATAAGCATTGTTATAATGAATCCTCTCCACCTCGCAGAGGTGGTTTTACAGCACGGGGTTCGGGGGCCGCTGAAGGCCCCCCGAAAGCTCTGGGGGTAAATGGTGCAAAATCCTGCATTATGGCGATTTCCTAGCACTTAATCTCAGATCTTAAAAGATGGGTTTCCTGAGCAATATTTTATTTTTTTTATTTCTGAAAATTTATGGTACGGCATGCCGTACCTGCAAAAGGTTATTGGTACGGCGGAAGCTGTACCTCCTGTACCGGCTGCTACGCCTATGTAAATGTACATGTAGGTCACACAAATGTACAGTACAACAGTACTGAATTATCTAACAGTAGAATGCCCATTAGAATTTTGTATAGAAATCCCATTTCTAAAATGCCCTTTTTACCTTGACACGTTTTATGTACCTCTTTTGTAACATAATGGTGCTGTTGTGTTTATTCGTTTTAAAGTTATATAAATAACCAGACAAATTTGTTTACAGTAAGTTAATTTCAATCGTTAAATATATATCCACTGTTTACATTCTTCGTAATCCTGCAGATAGGGTAAATATACTTTTCTCTCCATTACCTGCTTTTAAGTATATTATAACGGGTAGCCTTTAATTTCAGAATTTTAGATCTGTAAAAAATACGGTCCAATCGTTGTTACTAATTTACGTAATAATGAGACCACCGGGAAAATAAAAAGCATATTACAAAGAGAATTGATTATATCTGTTGACAAAAAGTTCTTTGATGTCGAAAAACTGTAGCAGGTTTGCTGTGAAATATACATTGCTTATCGCACGTCGGAATATGATATGTTTATGAAACTGCACCGAATATTGAACTTTTAATTAATCAGCACCTTTCCCATGTCAATAACGTATGGGAAAATTAAATGGTTTTTAACACTTTTCCAGTTACAGTGAAGCGACACAGGTTTCTTACCAATCTCGGGGTCTCGATGGCAGAGTGGTTAAAGTAGTTCGTCTACTATTGATTGAACACTGAGATTGCGGGTTCGAGTCTCAACTGCGGGAAAGGTGCGCTCGACTCAATCTTAATTGACAAGAAATGCCAGTCTTCCTACCGAAAGTCGGAGTTTTCACCGATTACTCCAAACAAACAAACAAACAAACAAACAATCCTAGCAATCTCTGTATGGTCATATTGCAGATAGTCACAGAAGAGATAAAGCAGCAATTATTTTAAGAGCAAAAGCATCCTCTTCAGTTTGCTTAGAAATGTTGAAGCTTATGATAAAACAACTAGTACGGAATGCCGTAGCTGTGTTTACATAGGGATTTTATCTATATTCGGTGGTATCGACATTATATTGGGTAGAAACCAGTTTATATTGATTGCTTATGTCTTTATATTGAGTGCGTATGTCTTTATATTGAGTGCCTATGTCTTTATATTGGATGCTTATGTCTTTATATCGAGTACCTATATGTCTTTATATTGCGTTGCTTATGTCGTTATATTGAGTGTATATGTCTTTATATTAAGTGCATATGTCTTTATATTGAGCGCATATGTCTTTATATTGAGCGCATATGTCTTTATATTGGGTGCTTATATTATGTCTTTATATTGAGTGCTCATGTCTTAATATTGCGTCCTAAAGTCTTTATATAGAGTGCATATGTCTTTATATTAAGTGCATATGTTCTATCTATATTAAATTAAGTGCTTATGTCTTTATATTGAGTGCTTATGTCTTTATATTGAGTGCTTATGTCTTTATATTGAGTGCATATGTCTTTATGTTGGGTGTAATTGTCATTATATTGAGTGGTTTTGACTGTATAGTCAGTACTCTTAACTCAATGTTAAGTGGGTTGGGTGGGTTTTCCATTTTATTCGGTGGTATTATCATTATATTATGTTGTATCTATATTAAATTGAGTGCTTTGGTCTAAATGGTAAGCTCTTTAATTATTATATTCAGTAGTCGTGTCTATTTATTATGTGTCTTCTTCAAATATATTGTGTCGATTGCTGGATTATTGAGGCTTGTTTAGGGTATATTGGGATATGGGATATTCACATATATTGTTCATGGGATACGGGATATTTAAGGCAAAACTTACTGGGACAGACCATTTAACTTGAAAAGGGGAGGGGGTGCCTTGGTTTTTTGTTTTGGTCATAAAATATTTAGTTTTTGAAGGTGTCGCGACAGAATTTGTTTTTTCATTATTAGCATTATTTTATACAGCAGAAATCCTTCGTCAGAATATTTTTTTAAAAACCCTCTGCTTCCAAAATATTTTTTTCATCAAAAATCATTTTTAAAATATTTTTTTTAGGAAAAACACCAAGCCCCCCCCCCCCCTTTGCAAGCTAAATATTTCGTCCCTTAGTTTGACTTTGCATTATATTTATATTAGGCTGAAATGTCATTATATATTCGATTGATTTACCATAATGCTTTTCATTATTAGCATTATTTAATATAGCAGAAATCCTTCTTCAGAATATTTTTTTTAATACCCTCTGCTTCCAAAATATTTTTTCCTCAAAAATCATTTTCTCCCCGTGCGGGATCCGGGTGGCTAAAAGATTAGACCGCAGTCGCACTAGCTTGTCGTAAAAGGCGACTAAATAGCGCCCAGAACCCTGACCGGCGTGTCAGGTCGGTTTGCCTAAAGACCGACTGGGATGTGTGCCCCAGGTGGTTGAATGGGGTACCCCTGGCAAGCTGGGGTTGTCAGGCCATAATACGGAAAACCTGACCGCAAACCATATTAGTGCACCGTGTTTGGAAAAATGCCACGTTCCTCGCACGTTAAAGAACGATGCTGTAGTATTCGCTATGAGTAGGGATTTCGATCCCGCTACAAGAGGCTAAATTGCCCGACCCTATCCATCCTTCCGTTTGCCAGTGGCAATCTAAAATCCGTTACCCCTATTTTTCCTTGTGTCCCATCCCATTTTCATTCATCATCGTTTCATGTTCATTTTATCATTCATTTCATGTTCATCGCCTGAATATAGCTGAAATATTGCTGCTCGGGCGTTAAACACCATTAATCAATCAATCAATCAATCAAAAATCATTTTCAAAATATTTTTTTAGGAAAAACACCAAGCCCCCCCCCCCCTTTGCAAGCTAAATATTTCGTCCCTTAGTTTGACTTTGCATTATATTTATATAAGGCTTAAATGTCATTATATATTCGATTGATTTACCATAATGCTAGGTGTGTTTTTTTGTGGTAATTGATTTATATTCGCTTGAAAAGGTTGAGTTAGTAGCATCGACTGATCGGACGGAAAAAATATTGGCGGGCTTTTTTACTAGAAACACCGGTCCACCAGGTGCACTAGATCCCGCCTGGGCGTTTTCCCACTGGCCCTAAGAAAGCTCTTATTTTTTCTAAATATTCCAAATTTTAGCCCAACCAGAACGTCACTTTTTTATAATCAAACCAACAACCTAAAATTTTTTACGCCTCGCTTTGCTCGGCATTTGTCCTCATCTTACAAACTTGAAATTGGAGCTTTCATCAATAAGAAACCGAGATTTATCTTTTAATATTCAGTATAAGTGTGATATAAAGTAATTGTAAAAGACCAAAAATACTGAAAACTTATTGTTTCAAGTTAAATGTACATGTATGTCATGTGTAAGGGTTTTTAAAAAGTAGCATAGCATGTCTTTTTTCATATCCGCTCTGAGATTAGTTCTTGCCCCCATCGTTGCAACTCACTGTCTGCTAAGATCTGCATTAGAAAGGTAATTTAAATTTTCATCACCTATGCTTTCTTCAGTGAACTCTTGTATGAGTATCCCAAATCCGACTCGCATTAAAGCGATCTGTAATCTAGCATTCCCTGCATTCCTATTCGTCTCCACCATGATTCTTTGCTGCAGACGACAGGCGGGATCTCGTGCACGTGGTGGACCGGTGTTTCTAGTAAAAAAAGCCCGCCAATATTTTTTCCGTCCAATCAGACGATGCCACTAACTCAAGCGAATATAAATCAATTACCACAAAAAACACACCTATACTTATTCGTTCCAAACAACAAACAGAAAACAAAATTCTTATTTCGTTTGAACAGTTTATTAAATCGTTTAAACGATTTATTGATTCGTTTGAACGGTTTATTAAATAGTTTCAACGATTTATTAATTAGTTTGAACGGTTTATTCATGTGGTCTCTATGGTCCCTGATAATTTATACATGTAGTATATTACAAATTACCTAGACCATGTGGTCTTTTTGGTCCCCGATAATCAATAGTAGATGGCCAACTACTTAGAAGATGTGGTCCATATGGTCCCTGATAATAAACGTACAAACGATTTAATAAACCGTTCAAACGAATTAAATAAACTGTTCAAACGATTTAATAAACCGTTCAAACGAAGGGATAAATCGTTGAAACGATTTGATAAACCGTTCAAACGAATTAATAAATCGTTGAAACGATGTAATAAACCTTTCAATTGATTTAATAAACCGTTCAAACAAATTAATAAATCGTAAATGAAAGAGCTTGACATATAGACAAAAGCACTCAAAATAATATAGATACATTTAAATGTTGTTGATTTTGTTCTCCTGTAAATTTCTGTTATCGTGAATGTCATTATCATTTCTAATTAAATCTCCTTCCGGAGATTTATTTCATAATACCACGGCAGGTAATCGCGCTCTTGCACCACACATCGCCGGTTTGTCAATAAAATAAAATAATATCATGACTAAAGCGAGATTTCTTATCTTGTCGTGTCAAAACTAATTTTTTTATCACTCTCTTGCGAAATAGGAAATCGTTCTCACGATTTTTTATGCAACAATCAACTCTAAGCTATGTCTTAAGGTTTAGTTCGCGCTTTGCTTTGTATATACGACCACAAAAGGGAGCCTCTAGCACCTGAACACCAGTTCCATGTTCAACGCTGCTGGTTAAATGCGCAAACTCTGGTACCATTTAGCATTTAACATGTAGCTGCAATATACCTTAAATGTTTTGTTCAAGTAATGTTAAAAAACGGCTGAATCCAGTTGTTTTATATTATGGGATGCAAAACTGAAGCAATGAGTGTTGTCTTACTGTGTATGTAATTTTGCTTCGTTTTTGTGTTACGAGAATACATGTAGTTTTTATCATCCGTAACTGAACCGCGTTCTGCATGTCCCCAACATTTAGAGTGATAAAAGTGGTATGGCAGACGAATAATATTGATACATAATTACACAATTTCTAGAGGATTGGTTTTTTCGTTATAGTTCGAAAGGCATTTAACGCCATTTTCAGCAACTTTTCAGCCATATCGTTTTTTATTGAGGAGGAAGCCGTAGCATACGGAGAAAATGGAGAAAACGCCTGACCTTAAATAGGAAAACTGGCAATCCTTGTCAATTTAGAGTCGGGAACACAGAACCCTCAACGGCAAACTCAGTGTTTACAAGAACGTGATCAATAGTAGATGACTAACTACCTTAACCACTAGGCTACTGAGGTCCATCGATTTAGACAAAAACATGTTTGTAAACACAAAAACAGATTTATGTAACTATATGATAAAACATATGGTGTGATATCTAATCGCAAATAAAAGATGATATATAGACTTCTTTAGGTATCATTTATGTCAAATATTTGAAAATGATTTCACGATAGTCTTATCCTTTATAACACACCTGCATTGGATGTAAGATAACAAATAATTGGGGAAAATCAGACAGTTCCAGCTAAGTAAGTATCCAATGGGAAATGTTTCAGTTGTATTGTGACGAGTAAAATTGCAGGCTTTCACATTTCAGCTTTGTCGCAAAAATAACACATTGACTGAATTTTTTTATAATGTCGCACTTTCATATTTAAATTTACTTAAATTTTTTAAAAGCATCGTCTATGCGACAAACAGTAAACATGTTAGCAATATTTCGATTTTTTTTCAGAAGAAGAATGTTCAGCTTTGATCTAGATTTTAAATTAGCAGCATACGTACTGTTTAATGAATTAATTATTGAAAAAGATAGTTGAGCATTATAGACGGATTACGTGGGAAAGAATCTGACCTTACAGTGCTTTTGCCCTTTTCGATCCGCGAAATATTAAAACCATCATATTAAACTATAACGTGCTAGTTTTCATGAACCGTAATTTTAGGCACGTGTAACTACAAGAAAATATGACGTCATTATGGACATAAATATACTGACATACGCCCTTGTATATAACGTACTTTTCCACTTTGTCGCGCATTGATTTGTCTGATTAAATCATGATGCACTCATCAACATTAGTTTTTGACGATTGGGTAACAGGTGGAGAGACAAATATAAAGTTCAACTAGTTCACGTTTATTGATGATCAGGGGATATTTTCTTTACGAATTGAAATGAGCAATTTGTTTCATATATATTGGATGAAGCGATTTTATTCTCAATTTCAAATAAATCAACGAGTGCAAAAATGCAGACATTTCATATTTCGAAAGATTAATCAAAGGAAAGCGTTGACATACTCGGTACGAATGAGTTCAAACGTTTTGCTGTCAATTTTGTTAAGTGCAAGACAAATAAACATTATTCTACAGGAAATGCGCATTAAAATGTCGGTCAATCTGTTTCTAAGCACAAATGATAGATTCTGCAGACAGACGAAGAAATCTCTGAATGAAAAGAAGATACACAGACTAAAATAATAAAGCGGAAACAAATTATCTTTCACGTCAAAAATCTATACAATTTTATTCCTTTATTCTAGATGTTCATTAACAAGATGTAATGAGCAAGGTAGCAATATAGACTCATTTCATAGTAATTGTTTGTTCTTGATTACATGATGTATTGATAAAGTTCTTCATTCTCGATTGAAACGAAACACGAATGTTTACTTCACATTAGATTAAAGTACAATCTAAACATTTTTGTCTCAGTAAACAACAACAAAAGCAAGAACAACAACAACAATAATTATCATAATCATAATCATAATCATAATCATAATCATAATAGCACCAATATAAAACATAAAGGAAAAGTTTTTACACATTGAATATGGAACGCCGTGACTGTCTTATGTTGGTTTGCTTCTTTATATGCTGTGGTTCTGTTATTATATGCTGTGGTTTTGTTATTATATGCTGTGGTTTTGTTATTATATGCTGTGGTTCCGTTATTATATGCTGTGGTTCCGTTATTATATGCTGTGGTTTTGTTATTATATGCTGTGGTTTTGTTATTATATGCTGTGGTTCCGTTATTATATGCTGTGGTTGTGTTATTATATGCTGTGGTTCCGTTATTATATGCTGTGGTTTTGTTATTATATGCTGTGGTTCTGTTATTATATGCTGTGGTTTCATTATTATATGCTGTGGTTGTGTTATTATATGCTGTGGTTTTGTTATTATATGCTGTGGTTTTGTTATTATATGCTGTGGATCTGTTATAATATGCTGTGGTTCGTAATTATATGCGATTCCGGATTTTAAATAATCGGAAGTTATTTTTGTTTTACACTTATCGACTGAAAAAATAGCGGGTTCGATTGGAGATTTGTTGAAAGAGCTTAATCCTTTGTTCTATTAGGAAAATTCCTAATTTATCCCTAAAAACCCTTCCTTAAAAAAATACTCTTTAAAAATGCCCTTATTTTTTCACTGAAAGTCAATTGAAAGCCTGTACATGCAGGAAAATCATGTCAATAACATTTTACTGTATTTTCTTGTTCAGTTAAAGTTCATTAAAATACTTTAATTTACATTGTAACATTTATTACATGACTGTAAGTTTAAAAACTAATTATACACCTGCATAAGAGAGGGGAAATATTGGTTTAACTCTGTCCTTCAATCCGTCTGCAACTTGATTTTCATTACAGTTTCTGCAATATGCAAGTTCTCTATTTAAAGTTTGAATCTGTGACTGTATCCCCATCAATCAACGTTTGCCTTGACTGTATTTTAGGTTGAGCGAATGCGAACAGGTTTTTGTTGGGTTTTTATGTCCCGTCTACGAAAGTAGAGGGTAATATAGTGTTTGTCCGTCCCACCAGATTTACCTTTAGGTTTAAGTTATTTTACCACGAAGGAAGCTGTGTGGTATCATCATGAGGAAACTTAATACACATACACCTTAGGGTATGAACAAACAAAAACCATCCTTAATTTGCACCTGTTTCATCAACTTCATGGTTTATTGATCACAGTAACAAAAAAAGGGGGGGGTGTTATACTTAGGTTTACTTATAGGTTTAGGTGACTTTTCTATTTAATAGCCATTCTCCCTAAGCATCAAAGTGACCGCGCCACGGTATGTCACAGATTTTGCTAATTCTCAGTTAATAATTTGATATTGACTATTGAACCTCAAAAGTTCTTCATCTTATTCTTATTAAGTCGCCCCAAAACGTAGTTTGGGTGACTTATTGTTTTTGCACCGTTTCTTTTCCTTACTTAACCATGAACTTATCAAGATACAACTTTCTGAGGTGGTAGGGGGTCACTCAGAGGTGTGCAATCCATTTTTAAAATTTTCAAGATGGCCGCCATTTTGTCAAAACACTCCTCCCCAAACATTGAACTTTGTCTGAATTCAATGAAATTTTATTTCTAGGCATATTTTGAGGTACTGATTACAATGGTATACTATCCAAGGCGATTTTGGGTGGCTTCTGTGTTGGCATCCCAACAGAATTATACCTAGTTCTTCTTCTTTATTCTTAATATTCTTCTCAGAGAAACCTTGTCCGGGCCATAACTTTTTTGTCTTTTGACAAAGGCCTTAGATATTTGGTATGTCGGTAGGTCTCTACAAAACAATGTGTCGCGTACCAACATGGTTGATGTTTGACCTTGATCTTTGACCTCAAGGTCATTTTTGATGATATTTTGGACCATAGTCTTGTCCGGACCATAACTTTTTTGCCCTTTGGTATAGGCCTTAGATATTTGGTACGTAAGTAGGTAAGAACAAGGGGTTGTATACCATGTATCAAGGTATAACCTTGGATGACCTTTGACTGAACTTCAAGGTCAAATTTCCAACGTTTTGGTTTTTTAACATTGGACTTAGATATTTAGTATGTAAGTACGTCGGCACAAGACGATGTATATCATACCTCAAGATATGAACTTGGATGACCTCATACAACAGAAAATTTTGTGTGCAGGCTATAACATTTTTTGCCCTTTGGTCTAGTTGGTCTATGGCTTAGATGTTTGGTATGTAGATCAGTACAAGAGAATGTATACCATACCTCGAGGTATGACCTCAGATAACCTTTGACCTTGACATTCAAGGTCAAATTTCCAACTTTTTTGTCTTTTTCACATAGGACTGAGATATTTAGTATATATGTAAAATTAACAAATTAAATAAGAAGGGGGTAACCAAAAACAATTCTAGTTTGGATCTATTTTTCTATTCAAACCTCATATTTTAAGTATGAACTATTTGGTAGGGCATTCTGGTGAGTACACATAACAGTCAAAAAGATTTTTTATGTAATTTTGTTGTTTAACTTGTTAGGTGAGAAATGTAATAGAAATTGGCTAATGGAACAAATGTCCATAAAGAGGACATTTGTGCATATGTGTACAAAGTAATCATTGGAAAACAGACTACATTCTATAACTTTAAGATCTGAACCAATTAGTATAAAAAATTTTATTTATTACAAAATATGCTCAAAACTTGGCTAGTTGTTTCTTTTAACAATATCCAAACATCTCTGAAAATCATCTATTCCAAAGTTTTGACGATTTCTGATAAATTCTTGGTCTAACACCTCTCGACACTCATCATTAACAAAGTTAGATAGAGAATCAAATATAGGCCGATCTCCCTGTTGAACATCGCCCTAATCAAGAAGTCCTTCAGTGTCATAGTTTTGAAGATATTCAGCACCTTCAAGTCCAACAGGGTTCTGAAGCTGCCCTGATGTCCACAAATTGAAGGGAGATGATTTTACAGTACGAAGTATATGTCCAGCCCATGCATCGCTCCAAAATGAAAGCCTTCTGTTCATTTCTGCAATGAATACATAGTGGAGGGCAGCTAAATGAGTTTGATTGAAAGGTTCAAGTATGCCTTGATCTTCCATGTGATGGAATAAGTTGTAGAAAAATGCAAGTACTCCGTCGTTTACATCTCTCAAGAGTCTGTTGATCCTTTGGTTGTGTGTGCTTTTTCCTGTTAGCATGCCCCCCTAGGCTCTTTTTAGACAACATGTAGTGTGCAACACCAACATTTTCCAGACCTTTATCAGATCTTACCCTATTAGGGACACCATATCTTTCTACTCCGGACAGAAAACACTGCAATACAGTGTCGGACTTATTATTGTCCGTTCATCTTAAAAAAACATGACCATTCTGAAACCATCGATTCCACACACGAATATGAATCTCCATCGAATAAGTTTGTGGTTTGTGTCTATATGCCAGAGGTGATTCGGTCCCAAAACGTTATAAACCCGTCTGTGCAGTCTACCGTCTTTTCTTTCACTGACACCATGTTGGTCCACTCTATGTATGCTCTCGCGAACCTCCATCTTGGCAATCTAATTTCCTTTAGGATTATCATCTGCCTTAAAAGATTTGCTCCACATAACGGAAAATCGTTTCAGAGATCATTGTCGCTTATTTGTGAAAAAGTCATTTTTGCTCAAACCAAATTAAGTCCGGTAAATAGTGCTTTCAAATACCGATAGCATTTTCGAAATGTCAGAAACGGTAAAATCGTGTTCAAGCAAATTTTCCAGTTCTGATTTTGGAATGTTATAAACAGAGTTTACTCTTTCTGGCTTATCAGTTCCATACTTAACACATTCGGTTCTAAGTCTCATCGTGTCTGCCCTACCTGAAATGACTAGAGATTCTATTTCACGTGCTGACAATTTGCAAACGATGTATGGGGTTATTTTTTTCAGCTTCGAATCTATCAGCAAACATTTGCATATTTAAATCTTCCAATACTTTACTAATCGGGATCAACTGACTTGCCGCCATTTTGGTTGTAATGGCGGAACACAACCACAGCATATAATGACGGAACCACAGCATATAATGGCGAAACCACAGCATATAATGACGGAATCACAGCATATAATAACAGATCCACAGCATATAATAACAAAACCACAGCATATAATAACACAACCACAGCATATAATAACGGAACCACAGCATATAATAACAAAACCACAGCATATAATAACAAAACCACAGCATATAATAACGGAACCACAGCATATAATAACGGAACCACAGCATATAATAACAAAACCACAGCATATAATAACAAAACCACAGCATATAATAACAGAACCACAGCATATAAAGAAGCAAACCAACATAAGACAGTCACGGCGTTCCATAATTGAAGGTTAACACACAAATTTCTGTGTGGTATAGGAATTTAAATGTTCTTCTCGTGACTCAATTAAAAGATAAGTAGCCATTTTTGCAGCAATATTAAAATTCATTAGACCTCGTCAGTTGTCAGGTGTCAGCTTTCTAAATCCACGCCTAAATAATCATACACTGATTCATTACCAATACCCGGATTTAAGAAGACGGAAAAAAATTTCAAGGGTATTATTCACCATAGAGGATGATGCGTTGATGTAGAACGGTAGTATATGTTTTGGCCATATGAATACCTGTCTACCATTGATAAGCATTTACCTGTTCTAGGAAATTAATAAATTTTAATATATGCTATATATATCCGCGACCAATTCCTTTTTTCGCTAGTTAAAACATTTTAAGACGCTCACACTTTACGTTCCATTTCTAATGCAGTGAAGGTAAACATTCTGAATAGTTAAACAATTTACACAAATTTTCTCTTGCGAGATCTTCAAAAATTTCTTGCAAAAAAAAGTAAAACTTAATTCATGCAGGAGTCTATGGACAAAATATTGTACAGATGTAACCAATATTGACCAAATCAGAGCAGGTATTAATATAAAGTACAGAATCTGGTAACCTGTTACTGGTACATATTTGATTATTTTTCAGGTGAAAAACAGTATGTTTTGTATTGCGAAATGTTATAATTTTGTTCTTAGCATTTGAATAAAAGTATAATTCTGTTCATATATTCTTACGCGATCAAGCTGGCTAGGTGTATGATCATATAAATGCACATTCAATCTGCTTTCATCTGAATTGTTAATTATATAATTAACGCATAAAAAGTATGTCCAACAATAATGATCTTCTTGCTACTGTTTTTAATGGTTAATTAAACAATTTTCGTGATGTAAACAGTTAATATTCAATTGCTGCCTGTGCTTCTGCAGCTGATCATCGTGATGAATATATATATACTGGTATACCAGTAAACAAGATTTGCACATGTAGATCTATGATCATCTTTGCAAAATAAAAATAAAACATAAGTCAATGTATTAAGAATTTCGAATATTTTTAAAACAATTAAGCGATAACCAGTCCTTTATCTCAGTTGGGATTGCAGATTTAACAAATGGTAAATGTAAATAATTTGGGAGGATGGGACACCGACTTGATGAGGGAAGTATTACGAATCTGTAATTCCTCGAAAATAAAATGATGAAAACGTTTCTACTTTAGCATTTTCTTATTATTGGTTTTATGCACTTTTTAATTTTCCAGTTATTTTGTTGTTGTCGCATCAAACATAAATAAATGGTTTTTTTTTAAATACAGGTCTCAAGTTCAATTTCCTGCATATTTCTTTTACTTTCAATAATTCAAATGTCCAAAAATGTTAACTGGTTTATTTACTATGCATGCCTACTATTTTTATACGACCGCAAAAAAATTGCAGGCGTATAATAGTCATCCTCACAAGTCAGGGTTCCTGTGTCCACGAAACCCTGACAAACTCAGCTAGGAAATTCCCGGGGTAGAAGTCATTATTTTGATTGGCTACATCAAACCTTAATGTAGCCAATCAAAAGCTCGCTTTCATTCACGACTTGGTTAGGAGATATTCCGATGTAGATTCTAAATAAACCAAACGGATGTGTTGAATAGACCATGTGAAAATCAGTGTATTTTGTACAGTAGTGTTAATAGTTTGTTATTACCGCGTTATTTATTAGTTGCGTTACGTTTTCTTCACACTCAAGAATGAGTAAGAATGACTACTGCCAAACACTTGCTTCTTTCAAGCAATTTTATTAATTGATATTTTGAAGAATTGACGTCATACGAAAATCTTCTAGGAATTTCCTAGCTAAGTTTGTCAGGGTTTCGTGGACATATGTGGACACGGAAACCCTGACTTGTGAGGATGTATAATAGTATGATGCTGTCGATCGTCTGTGTCGTCGCCGTCGTCGTCTGCGTCGTTGTCTGTTGTTCCCACAATAACTTTTGTTGTAGTTATCCAATTGCCTTGAAACTTTACAGTGATGTTTCTTACCGTAAAGGGATGGATGGGATTGATTTTTAGGGTCCCCACATTTTTTGTTTAGAAATTAGGGACCCAAAAGGGGCCAAAAAATGCCACTATTTTGTTTTTTCCCACAATAACTTTTGTTCTAGTCATCCAAATGCTATGAAAATTTACAATGATTTTCCATACCATTAATAGATGAATGGGATTGATTTTTGGGGTCCCACCTTTTCTAGTTTAAAAATTAGGGGCCCAACAGGGGCAAAAAAATGGTACTTTTTTAATTGTTTCCACAATAACTTTGGTTCTGGTTTACAGATTGCTTTGAAATTTTACAATAATTTTTCTTATCATAAATTGATGAATGAGATTGAGTTTGGGGCTATTCCTTTTCCGTTTAGGAATTAGGGGCAAACATGAAACAGGGTTTAAAATATGTTTTAACAGATATGCCAAAACATAAATATTAATATAAACATATTTTACACGATAACACTAAAAATACATTTAACACACATTTTTCTGTATTTTATTTTACTTTGTATGTCTTGTATTGTATCTTATTTAACTCGTTTCCTTAATATCTATATGCATTATTATATAAAGAACCAAATGTTTAGAACTTTGATGTCTCAGATGATCATTCTCTTATATCAAAGAAGTAAAAGCAACACATGGCAAAGACAAATCATAAAAATTTGATTGTATTAAATGATCCTGACTTGGTTAAAGCATATTATAGAATATCATAAGTACATTATATCTTCACAAGCTGTAAACAACAATTAATCTCTCATATTACATAACAAAATGGGTTCCTGTTTAAATCCTCCAATTACTTTAATTGAGTTTCCCCGATATGGTTACAACCATATCTTTTCTTGTTACTACTGTTATATACCTTTTGAAAATATTGCGTCTGGTCGTTTTAATTCGAATTACGAAAAATATATGAAAATCTGATTATTTGTATGAATGTGGTCGTACTTAACGTATTTATCAGCTATATCAAGGCGTCCCGCTTTTATTGAAGAAGCCGGAG
Source organism: Limnoperna fortunei (assembly GCA_944474755.1). Taxonomy (NCBI): domain Eukaryota; kingdom Metazoa; phylum Mollusca; class Bivalvia; order Mytilida; family Modiolidae; genus Limnoperna; species Limnoperna fortunei. The sequence continues at coordinate 44,330,837 of OX104116.1, read as the reverse complement.
CATCCTGTGATACACCTGACCGTCGGGAGGAACACCTGAGAATCCTTGTAAATAAAGGTTAGGGCTTAGGTCGAGTAGTAGAAGTAGTTGGTCATCTACTATTGATCACGTGCCTGTCGGTACTGATGTTCTCTGTTCGACTCTTACTGCGGTCAGAGTGTGTTCGACTCCAATTTTGACAATGATTGCCAATTTTCCTATCGAAGGTTTGGAGCTTTCTCCGGGTACTCCAGCTTCCTCCTAGAGGTGTAGCTGACCCTATAAACAGAGTGCACGCACAAATTTGAGAAAGAGTTCGATAGTGGTCACCCAACGACCGCTAACCCCATAAAGCGAGGTGGCTATAAGGCATGATAGTCTAGGTAGCTTTGAGAAAAAAATAGATCAAAATCCTGCATTCCGGCAGTTCCTGCTACTTTTAACGTGCCTTTAAAGCCTTGCCATTTTTTTTATATCAAGAATTCCCTAAAAACTTACAGCGGTCAGGTTTGGAGATGTGTTTGGACGAAATTTAGGTAGTTATAGTTTAAAGCTGCATACCAAATACCACTTAAACAATAACTGACAGGTAATGAATGATACATGAATGGTCTCATTTTTAGTTGCAAGCGAGATCAACCGATTGATAATTCGTACTCTGGTATTTTACAGTTGAGACCAGTACAGACTGCTGTACTGGGCCATCGCGATATTCCGCCGAGCTACGAATAATAAATTGTCAAGCAGAATCTCGCCTTAATGCGGATTAATACTTAAGAAATTTGTTATATACTGATTGCCAATAAAAACGCAACACTAAAATGTACATAAATAAAATTTTATATAAAAACAACATCAATATAAACAACTGGTATATTTAAAAGTTCTGAACAATTGCAACAAATCGACGCAAGTGTTTAAAAATTCAAGTATATATTTTTTTCTGTTCAACGAATAACTCACAATCAATTCTGAAATTCCCATAGCCAATAACGAATGTACTAGTATTCACCATTTGCTGCAACGCATGCGCGACATCTCCGTGGCATTAATCGGATAAGACGATGAATTCGTTCTTGTGGAATATTGTTCCATTCATCTTGCAGCGCATTTTCAAGCTGACGTAGAATGATCGACGGTGGTTGGCGTCTTCTTTCTGCTTGTCCAAGTTGATCCTATAGGTGTTTTATGGGACTCAAGTCAGGTAAAAAAGATGGCCATGGAAGAGTGCGCACATTGTTTGCGTTAAAGAAGGCACCTGTGAATGAGCGGAATGAGCGCGGGAATTGTCTTGTTGCAAAAACGTCATCATCCTGATGTCCACGAAGAAACGGGATAACACCTCATCAATGTGGCGTGGTGCCGGGATTTTTGTAGCCGTAAGTAAAGTTTAACAAATGGACTTGTTTTGACGTTATTCATGCATGTCCACATGCCAAAACCAAAATTTCATGCTTTTATACCGATTACTGTAGTAGAGAAAGTTTAAAAAATCAGTGGACCATTAATGTATCGATTGGTTACTTATTGATTTTAAAACATCTACCTTTGCCAATTTATTAAACTTCTACACACATAAAAATATTCTAAAAATTTAAATGTTGCATTTTCATAGCTATATAGGTAGTTAGTATAAAACCTCTAATAGTATTGATGACGTAAAGGCTCATTTACAGTTAGTTGCACAACTGCAGCACGATTGCAGTTATTAAAAAGTTTATTTCAAAAGATTCCCCAAAACATTTAAACACGAAACTGTCGTACGATGGTGGTGCAACAATCGCGCGACCGTCTTGTGACAAAAAAGAGACCATAAGGGTTAACCATGACCGGCAATCGCACTAACACACCACCTAGGTGATGAAAATAAAACCGTGAGAGAGGTTTCCGTTTATGCAAGAGAGGGATCTAAAGTTGGAGTCTGTACTCGACTAAGTAAGGATTTTCGCTATATTCATGCTATCTTTTATATGATTATGTGCAAAATACATTTTAGTGTATTTTTATAAGATTAACTTTGAAACTTTTCCACATAATGTTTTCTTTAAAACAATTTGTGCCACGGACATAAGATAAAAAAAACCAAGTATTTAACAAATTCTCGTTCTTCTCAACATTTTAAAGGGAAATTGACGGTGTGAGTAGCTGTGGCTTTAATTATTTCCCTTTTGACGCAAATTTAGCAGTGCAAACCCTCGCCGATGTAACAAAAAAATGTTATACAAGGATGGTGCATGATACTGCAGACTTTATTTTAACTTGGTTGGCACAAGGCAATATTTGGTCTTACTTTGCATTCAAAAAAGATCGAATATATTGATATTTTGTAAAAGCAACATGCCAAATAGCTCATAAAGATTAAGAAATTGAAATTTATTTCTGAAGCAAACTTGATAAAGGAAAGTAATATATATATATTAAAGTTTGTCACAGAAAAAGTTAATATCTAAATATGTTTTTGTATAATTGGAGTATTTCGTTCACATCAATATACTTTTGTTCTATCTAAAGTACGACAAATATCGATGACATGGAACACTTGACAAAAAGGTCTACGACTATGGAACAGCGTTACATACAAGCATTGAGTTTATAACTTTTCTGTTATAATCAGGTTGCAAAATACGAACGAACGCAACTACTCTCAAACCAACATTAAAAAGGAATAACATTCAGTCGTGTTCACGTACATGATCGTTCAGGGTGTTAACTTCCGGTATATTGTTTTTCAAAAAGCTATTTTTGAAGTACGTTATAAAATTTAGTATATTAGTACAAAAACGCTTAAAATTGTAGTTATTACACCAATTGATATGTATTAGCTATTATGTATTCTAGGAAACACCCCGCGTTAGAAATATGGTTTACAGACGGTTTTTTTTTGAGGAGGTCAATTTATTTAAAGAGCATCCGCTTTACACTCCTTTCATCTGATCTTCAATTTTGAAAACAAACAGATTTGCTTGCTATTTCTTTGTGTTTTAGAACCTCCAAATTGATCGTTTTATTTTCAAGAATTAGTTTCACAATCAATCAACAATAACATGCAATTGTGGAAGCATTCAATGCAGATGTGCATAATTGAGATTGACTACATAATGGGCGTTAATAGAGATAAACTAGTTGTCATATTAACCGATTAAAAGTACCTCTTGACTTAATATGCCTTACGTGGTAGGAAGGATATTGCCCTGCAAGTGAATTGTAACAAACCACTCAAGGCCCAACCCGGATAATAAAAACTGACTTACTTGACAGTTTCTAGGTCAACGTGATTCTTTTACGGTATTATAAAGGTTTATATTAATCGATTAACAGAACTTCTTGACTGGATATGCCTTTCGTGGTAGGTATGACATTGCCCTGCAAGAGAATTGTAACAAACCACTCAAGACCCAACCCGATGTTGAAAAATTGACCTATTTGACAGTTTCTAGGTCAACGTGATTCTTTTACGGTATTATAAAGGTTTATATTAATCGATTAACAGAACTTCTTGACTGGATATGCCTTTCGTGGTAGGTATGACATTGCCCTGCAAGAGAATTGTAACAAACCACTCAAGACCCAACCCGGATGTTGAAAAATTGACCTATTTGACAGTGTCTAGGTCAATGTGATTTTGTTTACAGTATTATAAAGGTTTATATTAACCGATTAAAAGAACTTCTTGACTTAATAGCCTTACATTGTAGGTATGATATGTCCTGAAATAGAATTCTAAGAAACCACTCAAAGCCTAACCCTTGATGTTAAAAAATTGACCTAATTGACCGTTTCTAGATCAACGTGGTGATCTTACGGTGTTAAAAAGATTTATAACTGATCATAAACTGTGTTCACCAAAGGATGCATTAATCTCGGGAAATTTTTTTTGCCTTTAACTAAAACTGATAGGAAAAAGCAGTTTTAACAAAGGTCTCGTATTCTGTGTGTGTACGCCATCTTACTAAGACCGAATTTTACTGTTGCGATAATCTAATTTTAGTTTTGTGAGTTGTCGGATTAACGACAGAATTTAGTGCCATTTCTCGTACTGCATCAATAAAAAAATTCTAACTTCGGTCTATTGATAAAAAAAATACAAACAAATGATATACATCTCTTTTACGTTATTTCAGCCCAGACATTACGCAGAAAACAGGAAACCAGCTTTACTAAAGTAGTTTCATTTTCGTCTTTCAAAATGCTGTTTGTTGTCGCCATGATAAAACGAGTCTTTGGTCATTTCATCATATATGCATAACTGACCTAATTGGAGAAAAATCGTGCTAATTAAAAATTTCACAACAAACATTCCATAGTAAGAATGACCATATATGAATTAAGGGTAATAACAAAACACCGAACACTAGGAAACTGTCAAAAAAGACAACAAACCACAGTTCAAGAAACCGGCAAATTATTAACAACCAAAACCAACAACCAACATAATAGCAACTACATAAATGGTCCTGACTACAGCAATGGCCTGGACTTGGTACAGGCATTTCAAAGGAAATGGTGGGTAAAATAAGGTTTTATTGCATGCAAAACCAACAGCTTCCATTACTGTAGTGTGTGAGGTGGTGTGTTGACGAAAATGGTTATGTATCATACACCACTTGTCAGTAATAGGTGTATCCAATAGTTATTGCTTCACAATCACCATGTACGGAATTCAAAAATTAGGAAAACTATCTGCAATCATATTATCAAACGAGATATTTTTCAACAAGGAAGTGATATCTGATGGAATACTTATTAATGGCGTGGATGAACGCGAACGTACTTTACACATACGACGCAACACACCATTCGAGGTTCTCGATGATTTTCAGTTATTAAACCTAACTAAACAGATACACGAATGTCACTTATGACATGACGCATGCACAGCGAGAACTAGAGGCTCCCAGGAGCCTGTATCGCTCACCTGAACCTGAAACCAAACAACCCTTTTTTATCCAGCTTTTCTTTGCTATAACGAATTGCCCAAAACTTCTGCAAAAATCATTAATTTTTACCTTTTAAGAGAAATAACTCCTATAAGGAGGATCTTTTGATGGTTAGAGGGAGAAGGGAGGTTCACTTCAAATTTGCTGTACCTGTTATACTTTTTTTAACTATCAGTCGAAAACTCTCTCACCCCCCCCCCCCCTTTTTTCATTTTTTCTATTTTAATCCAATGTAGCTATGTAGGTAGTCAGGTGTCATGATTTGCACAATTTTGGTAGAGGACATTCTAAAGATGATGTGTGCAATGTTGCAAAGCAGTCCTTTCATTGGTTTAAGAGGAGAAGATTTTTTAGAATCAAGTAAAATTGATTAAAAAAATGTTCAAGGAGAATAATTCCTAAACGGTTCATCAGACAATCTTGACCCTAAAGTCATTTTTGTAGCCCTCATAGAGCAGAACAATTAAGCAATGCTAACTTTTTCTCTAGTTCTAATTAATTATCAAGATTTTGAGGCAAAAATGTCAAAAATAATCAATTTCGACAATTAAAGGGCAATAACTCCTATATGGAGTCATCATACAACTTCAACCCAATGGAGTGTTTCGTAGAGCTGTTGATGCAGATGAAGGCATGTCTCTTCGGTCTACCTGTATCTGTTACACTTTTTTAAATATAAGCCAAAAACTGTATTTTACCGCCCCCATCCTATTTTTAGCCATGGTGGCCATGTTGGTTAATCTGCAGCCATGGTTGGTGCAAACTTGGTTGAGGACATTTGTCGGATGACGTGTACAAAGTTTCAAAGCAGTACTTTCAGTTGTTTCAGAAGAGAAGATTTTAAAAAATCAATTAAAACCGATTAAAAAAAACAGTTCAAGGGGAATAACTCTTAAACGGTTAATCAGACAATCTTGACCCTTAAGTCATATTTGTAGCCTTCATAGAGCAGAACAATTAAGCAATGCTAACTTTTTTTCTAGTTCTAATAGTTTTCAAGATTTTGAGGCAAAAATGGCAAAAATCATCAATTTTGACAATTAAAGGGCAATAACTCCTACAAGGAGTCATCATACAACTTTGACCCTATGGAATGTTTTGTAGAGCTTTAGATGCTGAAGAAGGAAGGTCTCTTCGGTTTTCCTGTATCTGTTATACTTTCTGAACAATAAGCAAAAACTGTATTTTGACCCCTCTGTTCTATTTTTAGCCATGTTGGCTGGTCTGAGCCCATGATTTGGGCAAACTTGGTAGAGGGCATTTTACTGATGATGTATGCAAAGTTTCAAAGCAATCCCTTCAGTGGTTTTGGAGGAGAAGATTTTTGAAGAAAAGTTAACGACGACGGACGACGACGGACGCCAAGTGATGGCAATAGCTCTAAAAAAAAACGAAAATAATTGTAATCACGTATCCATGTATCAATAATGTGCGATCTTAAACGCGAAATTGACAAAATAAATGGTCGAACTGTCGCATGATATCTAGACTGTATATACATGTAGCTATAAATGCAACTGCTTTTTGATATTAGAGTGTAGGGTGTGATTTACTTCCGTTCTGCTACATCGTGAGTAAAGGGACTTTATTCCTGCTATCTCCGAAGTGAGGGTTCGATTATTCGTTCTACGTCCTCCTGGACGCATTACTATAAGTGAAAAATTGAGAGCCTAAGTGGCGCTTAGTCATCTACTTTTGCTCAGTAACATGTTGACACTGAGGTTGCGAGTGCGAGTCTGACTTTCGCAAAGTGTGCGCGACTCCAACCTTGCTTATCAAGAAATGTAAGCGGTTTCCTGCCAGATGATCAGTTATTATCAGCGGTATTCGTCTTTTTCCTCAAGCAAAAACTGGACGCCATGATGTATCTGAAAAATTTCTGGAAGTCGCTTAAAACTCCATTTAAACACATAGAGTATAATATAATACGGAGAATTGCTGAAAGTAGCGTAGAACCTTTTTTAAAACGAAACATTAAAACTACGTACAGATGCCAAAAAATTAAAGCTTAACTAAATTAACGTTTTTAGCTTTTTTAGTTTTAATTTGATACGGAGGCGGAGTGTTAGTGAAATAAAACGTCTGTTATAAATTGGTTCTTTCAACGAAAGTTGCTATACAAATATGCCCCTAAATATTGACTATATTTAACCTGTACTATGGTCTAACAGTTAGATTGATTTCAAACTCATCTTGTTAATACAAGTAAGTCGAGTTAGAGACAACAATTAAAAATAAAATCTAACCACTTGATTTCAATTCAAACGTTTTGATCTGATTTTCCTTTATCAGATACAATATAGGAAATAAAAGAGTGAAACATAATTCAATCCATCAGAAACCAGAAAAAAAACTGCTGCACTTTTATCATAAAAGAGTTTTAATGCATATCCTTGTTTCTTTTTGTAAGTGTTTTTCCTGTATTTACTTTGACAAGCCGTCGATATACTTTTTCCTATTTTATAAAATACTGGATAATTATACAGAGTGTACAAAAGTTATATAATTTTACAAAAAATTGCAAGTTCTGTTAGAATGCGTAAAACATTGATTAAATTTCCTTTGTATAAAATTCGCTCTCGCGAATGATTTTCTCACAAATTTATTGTAACCCTTGTCTAATAATATGCACTTCGTAAAATAACAATTATTCAACTGAAACGTTCGGTTACACAAAGGCCGTATTGTGTCTCGTTACATAAACGTTGTATGTTTCACGTCTAAGAATAACCTGCCTCGTATTTTTCTCACGTATGTCTGGTGGTGTTTAGTCTGAACGATATGTTATTATTATTCAATTCAGTGATTGGCAAATTTCCCAATACTTTGATATATGTTATAGTAAATACGATTTTAGGTCACAATTCGTAGTAAAACACTGCATAACACCGTACAGTCGAAAAAAATTGTATTTATACAATGCGGTGAGCGATGTTACATGAAATTTCTAAAATATGAGAAATTAAAAAAATAAAAGTATCTAAAAAAATTAAAGACCAAGTAGAACAGTCATCGTCTCACTGACGGACTGCAAACGATTATGAGGAAAATCGTTCATATAAAGCTAGAAAATGGAATAGATTGATTGTTTGATTGAATGATTGTTTAAAATCCAGCGAGCAATGGTTTAGCTATATTCAGGACGAAAACAAGTTAACAAACAAATACTCAACGGATAAAAGGGGATTGGACATCAGAAAAAACTGTCACTGGAAAAGAGTGGGGCGGATAAATGATCTTTTTGTAGCGCCTACTATTAGCTTACTCTTTTTCAAAACTTAAAGGTTTGCATAGTATAAAGGGAGTTCCCCAAACACACTACGGTCCACAGTCAGGCTTTCGCTATTATAATCTAGAATCCCACAACAAAGGGGCATTTTCTATCCTCCACCTTCGGACGCGCTGGGCAGCTCTTTGGGTCTAACACAGGGCATCATTCTAGCATGGTCCCAGAGAATTTTGTTTATACTAAATGTCTCATATATATTTAATAGTCTACTCTTAGTTTATTCAAGAATATTCTGCCTTCCAACCTTTTTTTTGTGTGGGATGTCAGAGAGCTCTCCATAGACAAAACAGCGGATTTTTCGACACGGGTCTAGGTCGGCACATTTCACAATCTTCCGCTATTATAAACATGTTCATGTGGTTTAGCTATATATAAACCGCTTCCTTAGATATTTTTCTTCGTGGATTAATCATTTTAACTTTAATCAAGCTAATTTTACTCCCTCTCTAAGCTTGTTTTCATCACAACTGCCTCTTTCATACATTTCACCTTCATTTTAAACAAATATCACGTGATATTACGCGATTTTTCTTCTGCCGCAATTAATCCTGATAGCTAATGTATTCATTGATCAACCAAAAGCAGTGTTGACGAATGGGTAAACATGAATTGTTTGTTTGTTTGATGTTTAACGCCACTTTCAGATATTTCATAGCGTCCAGTTTTTATTGGGAGAGGAAGCCGGACTGAGTACCCGGATAAAACCCCCGACCTGCGTCAGGAAAACTTGCAATCCTTGTCAATTAAGATTGGAGTCGAGTACATACTGCCCGCAGTGAGACTCGAACCAACAATCTCAGTGTTGACAGACCACGTGATCAATAGTAGACGAACTGCCTTAACCACTCAGCCACCGAGGCCCCTTAACATGAATTACATTTCATTTGCATTAATCAGGTCCCATAATGCGGTATCAATTCAACTGTTAACAATGAAAACAAAATGTCGGATAGTAGGGATAGTGATGAAAATGAACTGAGAACAATTAAAATTATATAAAAAGGTGCAAATAGTTTCAAGTCTTTCTTTTTGCGAAAATTATTTCCCTTTAAATTGAACATTTCCGGTTCCTTTTCTAGCCAATCGTAATGAAAAAAGTTCGTGATTTTTTTTTACACAAAAAGTCTGAACTCTTTGGGTACAATTTTCCAGTTATTTTTTTTTAATTTATAAAAAAGATCTCTTTAACAATCTCACATTTTAAGTGTGTGACATGCAGTTGATGGGAAAGGAAAGGCTAAATTATGAAATTTTTAACTTGTGTGCAGAACATCCAGCCTTAATACAATCTAATTAAAATTATATCTTTCACGTGCTTCCCCCTTTTGCTTATATCTACACGCAGCGACCATAGCAAAAAAGGGTGGGGAGCAAGTGAAAGATTTATTTTAATTAGACTGGCCATAATATTGCATACTGCATACACTTACAGTTGACATAAGAAGTTACTTGCTGCGCGCGCATTCCTAAATGCGAATACATTTAAAATGTGCACACTAATACAGATGCAAAGCAGAAATAGATGCACGAACATATAATGAAACCAATACGTTATCAGACAAACATTTATATTCGTCATTGAGGACCTGTGTTGGTTCTTTGGGACCTAGGCTATTTCACAAGGCTACTAGAACTGCCCCGCGCATCCTACAAGAGTGATGGAAAGGTGGTCACACAGCAATGTGGATACACTGTTTTTGGGTTGTGAAGGGACTCTGCACACATAAGACTAGCTCTGTAGATCTTAAGAAAAGTAGGTTTATAGTAGCTGTTACGAAGGTCATATATCCAATACTACTAAACGCTACATGTTTTTCGAGAGGCAGTCGAAATTCCCTTCCATTTGATTATTCCATTAAAATCCGCAATTTAAATATAGCTGAAATACGGTTCGTCAGACAGTATGAGATCAATCAATCAAAGCTTCTGGTATTTGATTTTTTACAGGTTCAATTTTTTATTTTATTCAAAAGAGTGATTAGGTCTTGCTGCCATCATTAATGAGCACTTACTATGATTTGATTGAACAAATAGCAAAGAGAAAGAAAAAAAGGCGCTTTGTTTTTGCGAACACGGGTTGAAAAAAGTATTCTTACTATACTTAAAACCAGCAGAGCAAATAAGTTGAACCAATTTATCGAGAACGCTTATTTACGCGGTCTCTTTGATATTTTTGTCATTAACCTTGTTCAAGACGAATAAATGTGTTCTTACCAGAACTTTCGAATTTACTGACTGATTCTTTCCTCTAATAAATGTTGTTTTCGTTTGTTTTGTTTAACGAAGGTTTTAGGCCACTTTTTGATATTTTATGGCGTCATCTTTGTATTTGAGGAGGAAAACAGCGTACCGGTCATAATTAGTGGCGGAACCAAGGGGGGAGCATTTGAGAGCAGAATATAATGCCCGTGATCTAGTAAAAATGTGTCCAGATCCCATGTAGAGCAGACCCCATTTAGAAATGATTGTTATGAAAAATGATAAAAACCTATAAATATGGCCGTAAAACACTTGCAATCCATTCATTTTAATATTAGAATCGAGCACACCCTGACCAAAGTCACGGTCGTACTTGCAACCTTAGTGTTGACATCCCATATATCAATAGTAGATGACAAGCAACTACTCGTCCACACTTATGATGGAAACAATGGCGGATTTGCGGATAAAATTGTAAGAATTGTTTTTAATTATACAGAGGCGTAGCACCCAGGGAAATAGTGGTGCGGTCCGAGATGTGACCAGTTGGGACACTAAGTGTCCCTCCCATCCCGCGAAGCGTGTGGCCTTTACGGCAGGAGCTCTGGGATAAATGGTGCGTAATCCTGCATTTTGAGAGTTTCCTGACACCAAAGTTGAATGACTAACAATGGCAATTTATGTTGCAAGTTTCACAATTAAAGGGTATCGTGCCGTAACCTGTTCTCGATAGTAACCTATTCTCGATAGTCATGCAAAAATTCATTTTGTCATAAAACGAGGATTCGCACATATCTTCTGTTTGTCGGCAATTTTCCTTTAGGATACCACTTTGCTCCTCGGGAATGAAAAAATAAACAGGTTCCATGTTTAGAGGTTTAAAATTCTCCCAAATACAGAGTACCATATATTTCGATACCTTTCCGTAATCCCAAAATTTCTTCAACTTATAGTACAATAGACGGGTCCTATCTTTTAAACAAATGCTTCAATTTAAACAAATTTTATATGAATAACATTTTTAATTACATTTTATGGTATTTTATTGTCAGAATAGCCCTGCATAGCTATATTACGCATACATTATCGAGAACTGGTGACGTAGTATACCATATGTCAAAAATTAGGTCGTTCGAATAATTCGAAGATCTTGGCAATAACCGGACGATTCCTTGTAATTTTTTGCAAGTGTGTAGTAGTTTATCTATGAAACAAATGGGTAAATAAATAAATATATCTATAAGATAAGAACAAAGTTTTATCCAATAATCTCTTAAGCTGTCGAGAACCGGCAAAGCCAGGATATATTTAATGATATTCTATCATTTTTTAAATAAATTTACAAAAAAAATAGTGCGGTTTTCTGTACTCTCAATTGCCGTACCGCTTGGTACGAACGTGTTATACCTCAAAAAAATATCACAAATTCAAAGCAACTGTTCAATAGATTTCATGTACACATCGTTGAAGATCTATATAGTTTACGATCAATCCACAGGGGCACGTAAAAATTGATTTACTTGCGCTTTCGATTGATACTGGATTAGTTTTGTTATAGTGTGGGAGAAGGGAAGAAACAGAGTCTATACCCGCCAACTTTCAAAAAATAAAAAAAATATTCCTTCACCCCTATCTACACGGGTTTGTAATTATTTCTGTTCCGAATTGAATTATCTTCATGAAAAACCCTACCTTTATGTTTCTAATGTCATTTAACTCTCAAATTTTAATAATTTCCACCAGTTTTAAACGAAACGGACAATAACCCTGGCCGGAAGTGGACTTAATCGTTACTGAGAAAGTGAGTACCGAAAGGCATCAATGACGACAAACGATAAAGTCACCACTTCCGGCCAGGGTTATTGTCCGTTTCGTTTAAAACTGGTGGAAATTATTAAAATTTGAGAGTTAAATGACATTAGAAACATAAAGGTAGGGTTTTTCATGAAGATAATTCAATTCGGAACAGAAATAATTACAAACCCGTGTAGATAGGGGTGAAGGAATATTTTTTTTTATTTTTTGAAAGTTGGCGGGTATAGACTCTGTTTCTTCCCTTCTCCTACACTATAACAAAACCGACACAGTATCAATCGAAAGCGCAAGTAAATCAATTTTTACGTGCCCCTGTGATCAATCACATGTAACTGCAAATATTTCCGTTGGATTACTTTCAATCGATTGTCAGATATTACTCCGTGTAAAAATAGTTGACTAATTAATGGCGCAATCGATACAACGGTTCAGTTCATCGAGTTACTTATGCAAATGTTGATTGTAAATGTAATACTTCCTTGAGTATCTACAGGTGCGATGCCCCACCCCTTCACCCCGCCCCATCATGTGATTAGCATACAACATAAATATCCGGCTACTTGTGTTGAAGTGTAGTAGAAATTCTTCTGATGACAAAATTGTGGAAACTTGTAAAATATGAATGAATGAAAGAAGAAATGAGAGAAAAAATAACGGAATTCCTTTTTATGTGGATATTTATTTTACCGTCTTTTGTTGAAGGTAAGTTTTAATTTATTTTATACTATTTATTAATATTTTTACACAATAAATATTTTTCAACGAAAACATTAAAATCAAATTAGTTCTTATTATTTCGGAATAATGTCGTGCATGTACAAGTAATTTATAAATATAATATTTGTTAAACATTATGTTTCTATAATAAAATTTATTACGTTTTATATTTTTAAATATGCGATACAGACATAATAGATTTCAAATTTATAGGCGAGGAGTCAAACTGATTCATTTGTATGTGTAAACATAGACACGCTATTCTTAAACAATCTTTTCGTTGTTGTACTAATATGTCTCCGTTATATTACCTCTTAAGTAAAAAAGTAACATTAAGCACTAATCATTTGATAGAAACAAAACTTTTTCATGCAGAGAAACAAGTTCATCGTAAATGAGTGATGGTATTTTTAAACTTAAAATATTAAAAGTTAATACTACTACTATATTTAGGTACAAATTTGAATACTTTCGCAAAAGTACACTCTCTAAGGCAAATTATCAAGATATCCGATTTAATGCGTACAACACCTACATGTGGGGTGAAATGTTAATAAGAACATTAGGAAATGTCATTTTTTTTCAGAATTTCCTCTCACGAGGCGTTTGTCTTTAAATTGGGTTTCCCGACCTTCCTTACCAGACTTCTATGAATCGTAAACAAAGAAAACAATTAAATTAAACGTATGCATTTTACAGACCTTTCATATGTCGCTTTTTACCAAAATCGTTGGAAGGGTTTTTAGTTGGATATGAGAAATACCGAATACATTAACCGCCTTTCCCTCCAAAGAAAAAAATATATAAATCTAGCGGGTTTGCTTAGTTAAGTTGTCATAATCTTTTTCTCTTTAGAGAAAAAAACTATATTCGTTGATTTGTCATCTTCGTAATAATTTACTTGTATTTTCAACTTTCACTCGTAAGCAGACAGGGAGGGATAATTGTATAACAATAAGAAGACAAAACAAAGTCTGTACATTTTATGCCTCTGCATGATATACTTTAGTTAATATTATGTAGTGGTTCGACATTTATTTCGAAACGAAAGAAGCGAATCTAAAACTGACCAACCAAACTTAAATTGCAAGAACGCTTAAAAAAATCGTGTAAAATAGCCTTAACTATAACAAGCCGCTAAATATTATATATTTTGTTATCTTTTTTAATTTGTTATATCATTGTTTACTTGCGTGGATTTTTAAAGAAGGGGGGGGGGTGTATGTGATACTTAAATCGCATATAGTTTTTTTGTGCCAAATCACGTTTTCTTAGAGCCAGAACAATGTGGCGGAATAATGTATGCGTATTATGTATAACTTTAAAATATTAAAAGCAATTTATATTTGATTTCAATATTACTAAAAATTCAACTAAGCATGTAATCCTGGCACAAAGTCGGATATTCGAAATACGCATCATCATAGTCTTGCTTACTTGATATACAGTCTAAAAGTTAAAGATGTCTTAAAGATAACAATCCATGACTAAGACAAGGAAACAGTTAGAATCATTCGCTAATTCAACCTTCAATAACAAGGAAACGAGTTGATATTGTGGCAAAGTAGATGAAATTTACATGCATTTTAATAACATGAATGCCCTTTCAGGTAAAAATAAATGCTTTCATTGTGAGATTTCGAAACTATGTTTGTACGTAAAAGTAACAAACCGATATTTTTCAGTCTTTATTTCACGAAAATTCAAAACCGTTCTTGACAAGTTGATGGTCATACCGAATATATGTACAGTAGATATGTACACATTTCTCAAACGTATCAAAAGGAACATGTACCAACTGTTTACTCTAAAATATTTATTGTTGTGTTTTATGGGTTGCCTTTTGTAAGAATGTCTTTATATTTTATTTAACTAATGTCTACATAGCACGAAAATTTATAGACTAATGTTCCAAATTTAAACCAAGGTATCGCTCAACTACGATATTAACATATATACGGAAGGTTTCTTATTAAACATTAAATAATTTATTTTAAAAAAATTCCATCAAGAACATACATTCACATTTTAAATATATTTGTATATTTTTATATCGACTCCATTTTAAATTTATTTTCATCTTGATACTTCCAAAAGTCAACATACAATGCTAGGTTTTGTGGATAGAACTAGCCTCTCTGATAAAGCAGCACAGCCAAGTTTCCTCCGATAAACCGTCAGTCTATATTATCTGTTCTGTTTGCGTATTATATGACTAAATATTACTTCAAAAATTCTGCATACATGTATTACAAAGCGGCGACAGGCTACTTTACTCATTTGTTTGTTTGATTGGGCGTTTACGCCACTTTCAGTAATTTTTTAGCTATATCATAATTGCATTCAGTTTAATTAGGGAGAAATGTAGTTAACAGGGTGACAGCACTGACCCTTCGCGAGAAAACAGTCGGGCACACCCTGCCTTATAATGAGTTCTTGGACTTACTACCTTAGTGACAAATAATAGATGACAAACTACTTAACGACTTGGCCACCAATGCCCCCTTTTATTGGAAAAAAACAAGCAAGGTGGGGGGGGGGGTAAACAACCAATTCACTGAAAATAGCATAAATCAACTAATTTTTTTAACAAACTTCTGCTTAGGGTAAATATTTAAATTCATTTAGTAAAACTTTGTTTATTTACACAAATATAGTTCGTCTGTCTTTTAATTTGCCCCAAGGAAACAATTGGTCCGACCGTCTTGCAAAACGTTTCCTATTGGCTTCCAAATCTACAGTCGTGACGTACAAAATAGACGTTGCTTCCGTTCTGGTTAACAAAAAAAAAACCTAACAAATTTTTAATGCTTAAATGTTTAAAAAATATGTTTAAAGTGCGACACATTTCCTCCAGTTAGCTATTCGTGGGAATGCTAATGGGTCGATATCTAAATATCTTGCAAAAAATAAGTGATGATTTTGTTGTAAGAGTATATCTCAACCTGTAAATACGATTTAATTGTAAATATTTTCCATTGGTAATATGGGTAGTGGGAGTAAGGATCAAAAGATTACTACACTTTAAGTGTCTTTTCATCACGTTTATTCAGCCCGAGTTAAACAGGATTTTATTTATAAATATACTAGTATTTCATTCTTTATGCTTCAATAATTGGGTCTTAAAAGTTAATCATGTCTACAATCAGGAACAGAAGTAATTTTGTAACCAAACTTTATTGAAAAAAAAGGCCAAGAAATCAAATAGCCAAGTCTCATTGATAATAAGTATCCTTTTGTCTGAATGTGTTTTTAATGGTGCATTTTCGAAATTTGTAGACCGAAAAAAGTCTATAAAATGAATTATGGACTTTTCGACAAAAGGCTCACATTATAATTTTGTTAGCGTTCGATCTATTAAACCTTCTTCGAACCAAATAAGGAGAAAAAACACGCCGGCGACCGACAATTTCTCGATCTATATGTTTAATACACCATTGCGTTTGTTGTCAGTTAGTATAATAGAAACATTAATTGCTGCAACTCTGAAAGTCTGCAAAAATGTCAGAAATAGTGATCCCATAATAAATGTATTGACAAACATTTAAGAATCTTGCTTAAAACTTGCAATGTTTCATACACACATAAATAAAATAAACTGGATTACAATACCTACAAGTCATCCAAATGGCCTTAACAAGTATAGCAATTCGCATAAAATTAACTTAAAATTAACATAAAATTAAAGTATAATAATTACTTTATTGCAATATTATAGCCAGTAAAAATATTAAAGCCGATGTTCGGAACACATCTGGACTTTTACCGAAAAATTACATAAAAGACCGAGACGCAGTGTAAAATATGAAAATATACTGCACTTTATTTCTATATGAAATCAAATGGGGAAAAATTATTACTATATAAAAATAACATAAACACAACTTTAAAACATAATACAGAATACAACTGAGTAAACACAGGACATATTGTAAAGATAATAAGTGTACAAATGGAGTGGCTCCAAGCGGACCTGTTTCTCAGCTATAATGATTGTTGTATAAAATCGCACAAATCAGTCAAAAAATCATTTTTGGGCTTAAGCAGATACTTTATTTTGTCAACTGCTAGTAAATTTATAGAGTTAATTATAATTATTTTTAATTTTATTAATTAAAAATTTTGCAAGACACAAATCGGTACATGTGTATTTATTTAAAGGAAACCATTGATGGAGATCTGTTTGAAAGACACCTTTTGACAAATATCTGTCTTAAGAGACACCGCTGCTAAGATACAACATGTTTTACGTCGTGATCTGAAACGCCATTTGTAACATTTAACACTACTAAAATAACTCAAATAACAAGAAACATAACTATCAAAGATCATACATTTTGCTGTAACAATAATCGAATACGTCTCTTTGAATGCCGGAAATGAAAAAAAATCTTCATATTCATTAAAATCAATTATTAATTTTTGTATTTCTGCGATAAAATATTTTTGACGAGTAATGTTTACAGTGCAACTGTTCTTAAATATTCTGATGAGCGCGGCCAGCCTATTTTATGGTTCAATATTGGAATACCTTACAATCGATGTCAGACCATATTCTCATGTTGATGATAATATTGCTTGTTTGTTTCGTGGTGTTTAACGCCTCTTTCTTAATTTTGTTCATCTATAACGTAGCGTTCGGTTATATTTAGACGAGGCAGTAGTAGTACCCTGAGAATACACCCTATCTTTGGTAGGACATCTTGCCCGCTATGAGACTCGAACCCGATATCTCATTGTTTACAGGCGCGTAATCAATAGACCTTAATCACACAACCACTGTGGTACCTTGTCGATAAAAAAAGCTAAACATACGAATAAATACAAAAACATGTTATATTTAACACTGCAAAAGAATGAACTTGTTGCACTTACTTTTAACATAAATATATAAAAATTTTAATGTCTAATTTACTCTTGAACTTTTTGCACTACCGATAAACGAAACGCTAGGATTTGATACACAGGTGTTTTCACCTTCCAATACGTATTTTTAGATAGGGTTATAATATACAGGTTATCAAGGTAACAAAAAATCGATTACCTTCGGAAGCCATATATATCAATATTTTAGTAACTGTTTGCAATGCAGATGCACCGAGGCTCTGGAGGCGCGTTTAAAAGGTATGTACATCTATAAACTTCGGTTCCTTACGGAAACAAATCGTGGGGCTTTGTTTATGGTAAATGGGAAAATACTGTAAAGAAAAGACGTAATTAAAAGAACACTAACAGACAACTCAAAAATAGAACATGCAACGACCACTCAAAAACAAACAACAACACAATCAACACGAAAATCCTCCAAACAAAAGGTGATAGAAATATTCTTTTTAATATAAAACTGTTTGCGACATTTAATTAAGTTATGTATGTAGTGACCTTATAAATCTTGTGTAATTTTTTGCGACAAGAACTAAAGATCTGTCACCATGTAAACAATTAAAATGTTAATTTCTTACATACATTTGTCTTATCGACAATGACAGTAAAAAGGTTATCCAAACTGCGTAGATCTTGTATTCAAATATACTTTTAAATTACAATCTCATAGAGGGCCTCAGTAGCTAAATAATCTATGTAGTTAGCCGTCTACCGATAATCACATGGGTCTCAACGCCGAAGTAATGAGTTCGAGCCCGGCTTTGAGCAATGTAATAAACTCCAAAAACTTACATGGCAAGAATTGTAAATTTGTCCTACCTGAGTACTAGGTAGGACTGCCAGCTCTTGACTGGGAAGTACTGCAAGATGTTTGACTCATTGAGCTGCTCACTGGGCGTCTGTGAGTCACGGAAAAGGGAGGTTCAGTTTATGTAAGGGTTGTGAGGTTATAATACAAAAAAACCTGACCCGCAGATTATAGTGCTACGTATTTGAAGAGTACCACTCTCCTCCTTGCACTATTAAAATTCCCCCTTTTTTATTTAAAAATGATTGGCACATTGTAACCGCAAGAAGCATCCGAAGCCTATAATGTTCCGTGGTAGTCAAAAATTTGTCTTAAGTCCATTCTGTTTCCCGAATTAATTTTATTTATTGTCTATTTGTCCAATCCAGGTGGGGGGGGGGGGGCGGTCATATCGGGAACTCTGCCTTTCTCCCTCAATAAAATATTGACTGCATGTAATAGCTGAATATTTCCTTAAATCACAATCAAACACATTAGGCACAATCTGAATACTAATGGAAATGAAAATAAAAACCCACACACTTTTACTTACAGGAAACGAACGTGTAGATGTTCTTAAGTATAGCGGTAAGAAAGTGTAATCATTGCTAGTATTTAATGGAAGGAAACGGCACTTTACACCCCCGTATTCTCGCGTGCAGTGCAATTTGTGCATCAACGACCTTGAAAAAGAAGTAGTTCATAAACTTTATAATGCCAAACGCTAATTGTTTTCTCCACCCTTCATTACGTTGCGGATGCCAAAGTGATTTTTAGTGTAACTCCGCAGAACAATTAAAATAGAGGTACTTTAAGGGCTTGAATGTATAAATTCAAATAGTCCGCGAAAGGAACTTATATTAACATGTAAGTTCTAAATGAATATTTGTTTGAATTCATTAGTCAAAAACCTACCATCATTTGCCATTATCGAGAGCTCGTAATCTACTACTTTTTAGATTTGTTAATTTGATGGAAATATGCATGTTCTTTTGGAGACGCGAAAGAAATGTAGCTTTTTCAAGTTTTCATGGATGTTCATTTTGTTATCAATCGTTTAAGACAGTGTCGAATGTATATATTTTGCTTAGTTTGAGCCAGAGTAGTTAAGATGTCATAGAAAACAAGAAAAATTCGCTGAATATCTTTACATATTTATGCTTTAAGCTATGCTCCATCAGGAATTCTTATATTTTTGTAGTACTTTAGTATCAGTTGGTAGTTAGATGTGTCAACCCCACGCGAACACTCTACGATGAAACTGGGTTGAACAATGCTTGCTCTTCCTCGGTAATACTATATGTCTTTAGCGGAGAAGCAGCGATTAAAAAACAAGTGGTTTTGATTTACACGTCTAAGACCAAGCCCGAAGATCTTCTACACTTCATGCGAGCAAGTTTTCAATTTCGGCACACACACTTGATTAATTAATATATTTAAGTAGGGTCCAAAAATTTAAATCGCTTCCGGGTATTAATACAACCAGGGAACTGTCAAATGGTTGTATTGTTTGTATACATCAATTCTCCATATATTTATTTTAAAGAAATGTGAAAAAGACTTGTTTCGACATTACATTATTTTTTTTGGTTATTTTCTGAGACTACTATATTTTCATACGCAATTAATTTTCACTATTTACGACTCATTACGTTACATCTAGACAGTGCTTCCTTCAATAGTCAGTTAATAAATGCGGCTTAAGAATTCATTGATAAATTTATAGCTGACTGGGATTGTACCAATACAACGTGCCAACTCGTACGATTACAAGATACATAAAAGTCTTAATACGTGCAATGTCTCAAGCTTAACTTTACCAACTTGTAGAAAACCAATTAAACGCATGCTTAAAGTACTAAAATTGGGAATTTGCGTTGCAGACCAATTATTTTCTAAGACAGATTCATGTATTTGAGGAGAAATAAATTGCTATTCCAAGACACAATTTTGATCGTATTTAGTTGCAGACGTATGCGTTTATTCAACTTTTATTTGATTACTTAGGGAAAAGGGTAATTGTTTTTCATAAATCGTCTGTCTGAAGTATTTTTTTTCTAAACCACAAGTGTTTATTGATAGCGAAGCAATCAATCCAAACATGCAGTTGCATTTAACGTGTAAACCTGGCCTTGGCGGTAGGATGAAGGACGGGTTACGCGATCAAAGCAATTAGGTTTAACTGAATTGTCTGTCTGGTTATTGTTTTTTCCCATGATTCGTGAAGAAGTTTATTATTTCCAATATTAATCAACACTTCTCAGAGAAGCTATTAATGCAAGCTTTAAATACAAGCAAACAGTTCCTAGATACAGACGCAGTAATGTTTTTGTTAACAAATTTCGAATGATCACATGCAAATATGCTGATCAGTAGAAAACATGGATCTTTTACATATTGTTTTATAACGGACACAAGGTCTTCTCTATGTTGAGGTGCAGGCGAATATGTTCTTTATGTTTTCCAAATATACAAATACAAAACGAAAATAAACTGCAGCTAGACATTTTCCCGAACTTTTCTGTACAAGTCTATCTGTTGCTAGGCTATCACTGCCTTCTTTATTTATTGTTGCAGCAACGTCGGGGGTATATTTGAAGACTAGTAAGCTGACTCCGTTATGTGTAGCTTTTAAACTAGATTGACTATAAATACTGCAACACTATAAATGCTTCACAACAAAACATATTTTGGTGCAAAAATAGTGAACGAAATGGGCTTTCATGACATTAATTTCAAAAATGCAAAACGTTAGTGTGCCGTTTCGCAAAATGCCGTACGAATTACGTCAAGTCGTAATCTTACGTGGGCCATCGAGTTAGAGATGGATTCGATTTTTATTTCAAGTTCGGTTTGGAATTCTATGGTAAACGTTACCGTGTCTGTTTTAACCTGAAAAATGGAAAACTGCTTACCGCGTTTGGTCGACTTTATGGTCCTTTTGTAGATCTCAGATTACAGTTTTTGAAATAAACAATTATTTTCCACAGTTAAACGGCGTTTTGAAATGCGGCTGAATTTTTCATTTTGATAAAGCGATTTTCCATACTTAATTTTGACCTTGTTTTGAACGGATGTGTACGTTAGGAAAATTCCTTTGTTGTCTATTTGAAATCCTCCGGATAATGTCGTCTGAAGTTGAGGCGGGAAAAGTGTCGCGGTTTGTCCGAATACCATTGTACGTTACGAAAGCAGACGAATGTTCGTAAACAACATTAGACCCCATTAGATCTATTAAAATGAAACTTTTGCAGCATTTCCAAACGCCGTTTAACTGTGGAAAATAATTAATTATTTAAAAAACTGTAATCTGAGATTTACAAAAGGACCATAAACTCGACCAAACGCGGAAAGCAGTTTTCCATTATCAGGCAAAAACCCATCAGACAGACAATACCAGACACGGTAACGTTTACTTTACACTTCATGTTGATCATCCGAGTTAAACTTCGAGTAAACAAAGAATTCGCTAGTTTTTTGTGTTTAAATCCAATTAAAAATCGTGACAATTCAGCAACTATTAATTAAGATTATTTTGGCTTGGATTGTATTGTAATTGTTGTCTTACATAGGCTCTGACAATTTTTTGAAGGGTGATGGGTCAAAAGTTGGAATTTCGGTATTTGTTAGGTCCTCAAAGATATTCTTATTGGGGTGGGGGGGGGGGGGGGTAACAAATATTTGAGATACTGGTTGGTGCATACTCTCCAAAAATAATTATTTGTTTTTTAGGGTATGTATTTTTTGTTTTTACCAGGCACTATTTGGATACATTTCAAAAGTGATATTTTTAGGGTATTTTCAACCTCGTGACGAGGCTACGTAAGATAGAAATTTACGAGTCCCAGCCACATCCACACCCCGAGGGCTGCCAGGCTCCTATTGTTTGTTTGCAGGAGTTAAGCATAAACTGCAATCTATTTTGCTATTTTGTTTTCTTTTTTCAAGGGCTAGATACAGTTTGCCCCCCCCCCAATCGACCGTCTAATACTCTTGCAATCTCACCTTCTTCGAGTTTGATTGAATATTTGTAGTGATGGTTATTGAAATGTTAATGTATATATTAAAATGACATGAACACACAAAATTAAAAAGAAAATAGATATAAATCAAATCAAATCAATTTTATCGCAAGTTACGCCTATATGGGTAAAAAACAATACAGTTCACTATATCTCAGATCAAAGTTAGTACGTGTTTCATACCATAGAATATTATTCGTTAGATTTAAAAGATGAAAATCTTCGTAGTTTCAATGACTGTAGAAAATCACCAACATGTCAAACATTCTTCATTAGGACAGAGAATGCATTTTACATTTTTTAATCCCTATTTAAATTAATAGTTATTATCATAAATTAGAACAACTAATCGTACCCTCCCCTTTTTTGGTTAATCCGACAAATCACAAAACTAAAGATTATGACAGCGGTAGAATTCGGCCTAATCATAAATAGTTATTTGACTACACAGAGTTTCTCGTTTTTGTTTATTGATTTGACAATCCTAAAGGAAGTGTTGCTTATCTTCTAGGGATATTATGATACATTTATTAGGTTGTAAAAATATTCAACAAAGCATCTTCTTTCAACGAGTTTTATTTACAAACTATCCTTTTATCGTTTAAAATCCCCACTAACGATATTTTAAAAAGGAGTATCTGTTAAGCATAATAACTATAACTTTAAACGTAAATTGACTTTTAACTCGAAATCTAAATCAACTCGAAATCCAACTCGAACAAGAAACTCTTCTAACTCGATAATCCACCACACCCTTATCATACAAACCATACAACCGACCTTAGGTTGTAAATAATACATTTGTGTGAAACCAAGACCTGTTGTTTTTATTCGATCAATCAATCAATCAAATCAATCAATCAATCAATCAATCAATCAATCAATCAATCAATCAATCAATCAATCAATCAATCAATCTTATATGATTTGCAAAAATAGAAATAAGTTTATTTAATTGGTCGTATTACTTCCGTTCCGGGAGAGGTTTTCAACGGAATTTAACTATTTAACTATTTTTAGCGTAACAAAGATGGCGCTTTTCAATATCGACGACGATCAACTTAGAAATTATTTGTTTTGATGAATTGTCGTTATTGATTTGTTATATTTAAAACTTTTCTTGTGTTCAATAAAGACAATAAAGTTATAATTTGTAGGCAAAACTTATTATAGTTGTGTTTATTAAAATCAGAAGATTGTTTATGGAATAATGGTACATAAACATCAACAAAATATTCACACGTTGGGTCAATTCCGTTGGTATTGTTGTTATACCAATAAATCCATTGAAAACGGTGTTTAATCTTATAATCCATCCATCCATTCATCCATCCACCCACTCATTCATTGTTCCATCCATCTATCAAGGTCATTCTTATAAAAGCAGCAGGTGTGTGTCTTATTCCGTTTAAATAAAAGTGTTGCCGTTTAATCTCTAACCTGACACTACAAAAGGACTTTGGTTCTGATGACATATTATACAATATCCGTTGTGTTAACGCTGTTTAGTAACTCATGTAATTTGTAAAATTGTAATGAAGAAACAGAAAACACTATTCAGAATTTTGCAACAATTTATAAATTTAACAAGCAAAGATTGTCTATATTTTTACGCATGTTTGATAAAAACAGACATAAAAAATTCTAACTGTCTTATAGCTAATTGACTAATACAATTAGTTTCTCATTTATCTCTCAAATCATTTATTTCTTTTTTATTACCTCCCATATAGAAAATTCTTGTACCATAAAAAACAAAAACAAAACGTCTCATTGATATCAATAAATTTCCAAACTACAAGACATTCTCTAAATACATGTACGACCCATTTGACATTTCACGTCAGAACATTGTGTAGTGTATATGAGCGAGCGATGCAATTTCGCCTCAGGGAGTGTGAGGTCTTCATAAATCAATAGACTTGAATAATTTGCAGTAAAAGTCTTGTTTTGCAACCTCTAACTTATTATGTACTTTAAGAGTATGGAAATGATCTATATTCTTCAAATGATGGAGGATCTGTCAACGTTTTCCATATAAGGCCTTCAAATCCATGTGCACATTTGTCCATTGTATACAATTTTATCGAAATCAATCAGACAGAAATAAAGTTTGATTAAAGTTCCCAGACGATCCTAACCTACTCCATAACAAAAAGTAAAAAAAAATTTAAAAATAGTGTGATTTAATTTCAATATACTTGTTTTTGTTGATTTAAAAAGTTGTAAAAAAAACCACGTCTTTCGCAGGAAACGGTCACGACGCGCGTGTCTGTTTACAGACCACAAACCCTAGCAGATGAAGATAATTTAATATCATAAGAGTTACATTATATCTAAACAGGATATGATTAATTCTTTCCTTTATCCATCCCTCTCAATAGGTTCTATATGGAGGTAATCAAAATGTTTACGTGTACCCGTTGTGCCGATCACAGGAAATCCGCGGTATTCACTGCGAGTCTACGGCGAGCCACTAGACACACCTGAAGATATGTAGTTAATTACTTGGGTTGTTTACCCTTCTCACCCAAGTTATTCGAGACAGGGTATTTGCACCGAATAAATGCATAATAATGTGCAGTAATTAATCATTTTCCGATTACTGTCTCAGTTAACAAGGGTATTGCATTTTAACAATCTACTGGGGCCAAACAGACAAACTGGGGTCACTGATGTTAGCGTGAAAGAACACATTTTTTGCATTTAATCAGTTAATCACCATTGTGCGATTACCGATAAAATTACAGACATAGACACATTGGTCTAGTTTTCAACTAATATTTCATATTTGGTCTTTGCCACATGAATTTAATACATACAGTGTACATACCAGCTAAGTTAAATAGCATTACCCCTTCTAAGATAAACATGTAAAAGTAATCATACATTTGTTCTGATGTCAAAGGAACTGATAAAAAAAAAGAATTTGAATCTTTTGAATTTGAACATAATTTAAAACTTTTAACATTAAATTAGTATGTTTAACTTACGAATACTGTATGCTTAATGATATTTACGTACAAATGTAATTGGGATTTAAATCTGTTCTTTTTATTTTTATCTCAATGTCAATGAAAAGTGAAAACAAGTAAAGAAAAATCCGAATATCAGATAAAATCGCTAAACATATACCTAAAATAGATTAAGACATTTGAGAAAAATATTGACGTTTAATTTAATATTAACATAAAAAAATCATGTTAGAATTCCAAAAAATCTTTAAATATTTTTTAAATAAAAAATAATAGACGTAATTATGACCGTGTTCGTCACTCCGGATCCACAAAGAAGCTGCATGTAATAAATATGATACTGCATGATGTACTGGCCTAGTTTGTCAGTCTATTTATATAAATCATAAGAGACAATATCTCCTCTTATATCTTTCAATTTCGTATTAATCATCTTTTTCAATGGGTGTGGGTGATATATTTTACGATAAAATCATACAATGATTAAAGGATTTCGGGCCCGATTATCTCGTATTCTTATTAGATATTAAATAACGTTTTTAACAAGTTCGAAGAGTACCTATTGCGAGAAAATTTAGGTTAAGTTAAAGACAAACAAAAATGATACTTCTGGTAATGATTTAAAAGATCCTACTAGTCTAGTCAAAGAAGTAAACAACTTTATCACACAAGCTAAGTCTTACTTACTTTGACAACTGCATCATTTAAGATACTTGCATCTTTGCACAAAGTCATTTTTATCGCAACTTATTTCAGAAGCACGAAAAATAAGTACTGGAGGTCATCCTCTATCCACTCGATACGATTCATAAATGTCATACTATTAAATAAAGTTTGAAAATTAAATGAAAATCAAACTAAATTCTTTGGTGGACGTGTTGAAACATTATTAGATAACCAGGTTTGAACATACAAAATCTTAACTTAATTACAATTGAGAGCTAATATTTAAGAAGCAATACTTCAGCAGGCTTCTACTCTTCTCCAGAGTTTACACATTTCACCATCGTTTTATTCTCATCGTACTTAATTTGACTGTATTGCATTTTGCATTATATTTTTTTGTGCTTGACTCCAATCTTAATTGACAAGAATTGTAATTTTCCTACCGAAGATCGCCGTGTTTTCTCTGGACAATCCGGCTTCCTCTCCGAATAAAAAACTGGAACCACGATATAGCTGAGACATTATTAAAGCGGAGTTTCAGACAATTAAAACGAACAAATAAACAAAGACTATAATAGACTTTTGAATTGTGACGAAAAAAATCTCAAGGCAAATAAGCTCGCAGCAGTAATATAATTCACCGTAATTTTACACTTCTATTGTCAATACCAAAGACTATTTTATTCTGTGATTGCAGGAGGAATATGTTGGAATTCCATCTCTGAATCTGGAAATTGTCAAAATATATTAAAGATGAATGTTACTAAAGAACAATGTTGCTCCACGACGAATCAACCAAATGTTGGATGGACACCATCGCCTATTCCTACTTCCGGTTTGATCTTTTTCTGGGAGTATCTTTCAAATGGTGCTCCAATGTGCAGGAGGTGTCATAGTAGGTAGACCTTCATTTTGAATCTGGTTTGATTTATAATTAATGCGTTATTCATCCGGAACGTTTATAATGCATTATTTATCTGGGACCTTTCTCTTTTCGTTTCAAAAAGAAATAAATTTCATCGAAATGCAATCTTAAAATAAATAAAATCTTTTACTTGCTTCCCTTTTTTGTGAGTGTCGCGCGGTGGAAGATCTGACAACCACATGATCCCGTAATTGATCTTTTGATTTAAGTATTTTTCTATGAAACATTTAGGCATCTACAAAAGAGTAACCAGTCAAACTGTTTTTATCTGCGCCACTACAATGATTCATTTTGTTACATCCAAGAGAGATGCCGAATTGACACTAAGGTTTTGGTACTGCTAATTTTTGATTGGTCAATAAAAAGTATCTATCTGAGATGACCGGCGCGACAATAACGAAAAAAGGGGAAAGTAAAAGAGTAAATTGTAGGCCTAGTAAGATTAAACGAATTGTTTGCCAGAGGGATTATAGCGACCAACAACACTATACATCAATCTTAATAAAAAATAAATTGTTCATTTGCTCACACTTTTAGCTACGTCGCTGCGTGTAGCGAAATAGAAAGGGGGTGCACAATTTTATTGTCTCGCCTGCGACGAAAGTCGCTGGAGGCGAGACATATGTATGGGAATCCGGCGGCGGCGGCGTAAACACTTGACATCTTGCTTCATATCTTTGTAAGCCCAAGCCCTAGGTCCATCAAATTTGGTCCAGAGGTAGCTTATGATGAGTACTTGCCAGTCAGTCACCTGTCACCTGACCTTGACCTCAATTTCACGGTCCAGCGACTACGTTAAAGTTTTTGGGTTACGACAGTTCCTCTGTAACTACGCATGGTAGGATGACAATATTTGGTGTATAGGTTGCTGATGACTAGTACATGACTGTCTGGTAGGTGTCACCTGACCTTGACCTCAATTTCACGGTCCAGCGACTACGTTAAAGTTTTTGGGTTACGACAGTTCCTCTGTAACTACGCATGGTAGGATGACAATATTTGGTGTGTAGGTTGCTGATGACTAGTACATGACTGTCTGGTAGGTGTCACCTGACCTTGACCTCAATTTCACGGTCCAGCGACTACGTTAAAGTTTTTGGGTTACGACAGTTCCTCTGTAACTACGCATGGTAGGGTGACAATATTTGGTGTATAGGTTGCTGATGACTAGTACATGACTGTCTGGTAGGTGTCACCTGACCTTGACCTCAATTTCACGGTCCAGCAACTACGTTAAAGTTTTTGGGTTATGACAGTTCCTCTGTAACTACACATGGTAGGATGACAATATTTGGTGTATAGGTTGCTGATGACTAGTACATGACTGTCTGGTAGGTGTCACCTGACCTTGACCTCAATTTCACGGTCCAGCGACTACGTTCAAGTTTTTGGGTTACGACAGTTCCTCTGTAACTACACATGGTAGGATGACAATATTTGGTATATAGGTTGCTGATGAATAGTACATGACTGTCCGGAAGGTGCCATTTGAGCTTGACCTCAATTTCACGGTCCAGTGACTACGTTAAAGTTTTTAGGTTACTGCTGTTCCCCTGTAACCAAGCATGGTAGGATGACAATATTTGGTATATAGGTTGCTGATGAATAGTAAATGATTGTCTGGTAGGTGTCACCTGACCTTGACCTCAATTTAACGGTTCAGCGACTTCGTTAAAGTTTTTGTATTAGGACAGTTCCTCTGTAACTATGCATAGTATGGTGACAATAATTGGTATACAGGCCGCTGCTCATAATTAATGCTATTTACTTAATGCTTATGACGAAATTTATTTTCGTTACTAATGCGGAATTCAGGCGAGACGTTTTTCTGTGTCCACACTTGTTTTTTTTTGGAGTGGGGGGAGTGGGGGTTGAGCAGGTGAGAGATTTAATTTTAATTAGAATGCACCATAACTTTATAGGAGTCAGTCGAAGTATACATTTGCATGAAAGCCTACTAGTCTTACAACTTAAAAAAAAATATATATCGTAATGACCAGATAACTTTGTCATAAGAACGAAATAAGTATCTCATAATAACAAGAAAACCTTCTAGTATTTAAGAGATAATACCGAGACATTAATTGCAAGTTTTAAGGTTTTAAACATGTTTAACGTATAAAACTTGTCCTATTATTTTTTAGACATTAATTAAAAATTTTTCGTTGTCGTTTCGTTACAGACGATATATAAAAAAGGAGATGGTGAGTTTAGAAAGTTTACCTGTTAATATTTTAACTTCTTATGCAAAGTTATTGATTGGTAGTCTTTCTTTATAATACATGCGTCAAAAGATATTTATATTGCCCCGGAAATCATCCCCCTCTAAAGTCTCGGACTGATATGCAGGGGCGATCCAGGAAATTGTGCTAGGGGAGGCGTAAAAGTTCGGCGAGGGGTCCTGGCAGCGCCCTGGTAGGGGGTATTCGGAAGCTCAGGGAATCTAAGCATTTGGTAGCCATCCAGACAAAGTTTTCTAGACTCGTTTTTTTACTTTTAATATGCGTATTAACATGAAATAATAGCATTATAAAACTCACTTTTTTGCTACATACTAATAAGTTGAAAACCATAAACTCTCGATTATTTATCTCCTTACAATTACTATATAGTTATTTCGCTATTATATCGTTATGACAAGATAGTTATCTTATAGTTACGACAGAAATGAGATTATTGTCTTGTAGTTACGACAGTGATGAGATTTTCATCTTGTAGTAACGACAGTGATGAGATTTTTATCTTGTAACTTGTTACCTTTTTATATGCAAGTCTCAAAGTATTTGGTACTAATCCATAAACTATCCTCGTCCGCTGGACTGCATTACGATTGTTGGTTACATTAAAACGACGTTTAAAAGCATATACTTGGGCCATATTTGACAAGGATGATCAAGGATTGTCAGTCTTCCTGCCGAAAGTTGGGGGTTTACACTTGGAAGTCCGGCTTCCTCTACCTGATAAAACTGGATGTTGTGAAGTAGCTGGAAATTGGCTGAAAGTGGCGTTAAATCATATTTATATATAAATATCGCACTAATATCCTGATGATCTTACACATGTAAAACAAAATATTACCTAGCCTTTATGACAAAGCTTTATTATTTCATAGATAGCTGTGACGACATAACCTGTCCCGAAAACATGAAGTGTCTGCTGAAAAAGAACATCCCAAAGTGTGTGTGCAAACCTAAATGCAGCAGTGCTGAAAGAAAGAGCGGTCCATTGTGTGGAACAGACATGATAAAATACAAAAACTATTGTAACTTACTTAGACACAATTGTAAATATCGTACAGAAATCACAGTAGATTATTATGGAAAGTGCAAAGGTAATGTTAAAGCTGCTTTTCAGGTGCTTAGGGACTACTTTTACTATGGCATTGGTAGGTTACTGCAGACAGAATTTGTGTCGTAAATAAATAAATGAAAGATATAAGGGGATTAGAAACAAATTATTGGTAGACTTATTACAAAATAGTTTTACCCACCCCACAAACAAATTCAATGTTTGATTTAAAATAAGCGGGGATAATGACAATCTCTGAAACAGAGGCAACATATCTTTCGCCGTAAGAATTCATCTATGCCACACAAGGAATTAAGCTCCTCACATATTTAATGATGTGTTAGCCTCTATAAAATAGAATTAAACAAAATAAATTTATTGATCAATTGATTTAACATTTTCCATAATATTTCATTCTTATTAAATACACTGATATGGGTTAAAAAAACAATATACAAAGAAAATTGTTTTCATGTTCATTTCGAGATTATATATAAGTGTATCGTCTGTCTGCAGTGTACAGAGTAAACACATTTTTCTATCTAATTTACTTTCAAATTCAAATTTAAATTTCGTTTAACTGTGTTGTGTTTAAAAAAAGTGAGCATCGTGCAAGACCGAATTTTCTTGGAACTAATTTTATAGAGGAAAGCTCAAGCTTGTCTGTGACATCCTTAGAGTAGTGTTACGGAGTATGGAACGGAGCGAATATCACCTCGGCTCCGTAGATTGTGTAAATTGGCGCGAGAAAGACCCTGAGGTCTGAATGATGTTATTCATAAAATTGAGTTTAATACTTTCGTTTGAAGTGGGACATCACTTATAAACATAAAAGGGGGCTGAAATTAATAAAATTGTTGATTAGCTCAAACGAAAAAGTTTCATGCAGTACAAATATACCACGCGACTCATTCCGGTATGAAACGTCTCAATATACTGTACTACATGTACAATACAACAAGATGGCCGACACCGGCACACTATCCAGACTCGCGAGTTGTTCCGTTTGCTCCTTTATTGCCTAAATTTGATGATTCTACCAATAACAAGTTAAAAACTGAGTTATAGCTAAACCTTTTGGAGTAAAAATTTGATTGATTGATATATAGAGTGTTTTTTACATCAAGTGAGCGATATTTCGTCCATATTCAGGACTAGAACAAGATGTTATTTCACAAAGTACACCAACGAAAAAACGGGAGGACTAGAGGGAACTGTACAAGTGTAGAGTATTGGGTAGGGATAGAGAATTAAGTCCTTTGAAGCGGCCATAGTAAGCCTCATTTTTTTTCGGATCTATAGCGGATCTTTATCTGCAAGGAGCGTGGAACTCTCCAAGCACTATAGTTCGCGTCGCGGCTTCCCGTATTGTAACTAACAAAGCCCAACAGAACTGTCTCCCCTATGCCCCACCCGGGGACGCGCTGAACAGATCTGTGTGACCATACAGAGAAAGATTGATCACCTTTGAATTTTTTATATATATTGGAACAACACATAATATTAGTAAAATAAATATCATTAAAAAAACGTTTTTTGTTTTATTTTTATCGAATAACATGAACCTCTCTTTTGCTTCCAGATTCTTGTCGAAACCTTAAATGCCCACCAGGTCGGTTTTGTGTTGAAGATCAAAATGGTCTTCCACATTGTATAAACTGTAGTTCAGATTGTCCTTCAGGTGTCCAGGAACCCGTATGTGGCGACAATTTACAGACATATCAGAGTCCATGCCAGCTGAAGGCTGAACTGTGCAAAAATGGAATTCCCTTACAAATTGCATATCCAGGACCATGTAGGAGTAAGTTTTAAAATTAATTAAGTATATACACCCTACTTTTGAGATTTTTTTTTTACTTTAAAGAAATATTCAAACAGGAAAAAAGATAGATTCAGAAATCAATGTTAGTTAACCTTATTTGTTATATATCCGCGCGTTAGTTGTGGTGAGCATTAAATTGAAATGCTGAAAGTAATTTAACATGTAGATAAAAATAACATAGAATTGATCGATTCTCGGTTAATGAATATAAGGAATCATGGGCTAATACGAGGTCATCTAGCTTAAGTACGAGATTTAATGCAATTATCATGAATGGTTTTCAATATCTGCAGCTTCCGTGGCAAAGATAAACGAGCAGAAAAAACACAATCCTGCTAAACGAAAGTAAAACGATAAACAAGCAGAAAAACACAATCCTGCTAATGCCTTTAAACTCAAAGGCACTTTATAAACATTTTCTTTAATAAATGTTATGCAACACAGTCTAACAATCAAATCAATTTTGACATATAGAAACATAAATAATAATTATACTAATAATTAGATGTAAATGTCAAAAAGTGATATTTTTAGCACGGAAGCATAATAGTAATGACGTAGAGTGAAGATTACATAATATAAAAACTTAACAGTATGATATTTTTGGACGGCAATGGGCGTAAATGCAAGAAAAGTGTCATCAAAGACACCAAGGTTAATAGAATTTACTACGCCAGACGCGCGTCTCGTCTTATCAATTTGGTACTCGAGCCCGAACAATATTGAAAATCCAAATGAATGAGATGTAGAGCTTTTATATACAAAATTCCAAAACGTTATACAAATTAAGGCTAAGGCTATATTTACGCCTTGAAAGTAGAAAAAACCTTAGAATCAAAATATTTTTCGAAATTTCATGGCAGTAAATTTAGACAATGACTATTTCAATGAAAAGATCAATGATATTCATGAGGTTAACAAATAATAACAAAAATATCATAGCGTGCTTACCCTTTTGAAAAACGTCATTTTTAGGTCATGTAGGACACTCAAAAAGCAATTATTACAAGAACTTTTTGCTTGGTCATAATAGCAACTGACCGCGTAATCATACATACAAATTTTTGATTTGTTCTTTAGCGTTTTTATTTTTTTCACCACTTTATAATTGACTTGTGTTCAACGTCGAGCGTGTAAAATTTAGGACGAAATTGGTGTAGACACAAGCTATAAAACGGCCAAAATAAGTACAAGCAAAATGTTCTTACAGACATATCCCAACTTGCAAATAAAAATCGTTAGTCGATTTTGAACAAAACGTACATAATACTTAAATAATTTGTTTGTTTCTTGAATGGTGTTTAACGCCACTTTCAGCAAATTTTTTAGCTATATCGTGCGTCCAGTTTTTATAGGGGAATGACGCCAGAGTACCCGAAGAAAACTCCCGACCTGCAGTAGGAAAACTGGCACTCCTCGCATTTAAGATTGGAATCGAGAACACCCTACCTGCAGTGAGAATCGAACCCGCAATCTCAATGTTGACAGACCACGTGATCAATAGTAGCACTTAAATAATACCTCTGTCTAACATTCTATTATATTTTTTTAGATAATGCTACTTGTCCTACTGTAAATTGTCCACACTTCATGGACTGCCTTGTGAATCCAGTTACTAAGCAACCATTTTGCGCGAACTGCAGAAAACAGTGTTCTCCATTGTCAGTTGTACCCGTATGTGGGACGGATAGTGTAACTTATAAAAACTTTTGTGAAATGAGAAGAGTTTCTTGTAATATTAGAGTACTTATACAGACAAAGCATAGTGGGCGTTGCCATAGTGAGTATTTGTTTAAATTTTAAATAGCTTTTTAAAGGACCGTGAGAGTCATTGTCGTTTGTTGGTATTGTCATTAACTCATTATGCAAATTTCTATCTGTATTTACCAACAGAAGTAGTTTTCTTGCATCATAATAACAAAACAAAGTTTTGGGTAATAATATGCCTTTATAATAACGACTTATTTACTTGCTAGGTAGGACTCGACAATATTTGCACATACCACAATTCTCTCGCACTGCTTACTTAAGTCATATTAGCGTTTATAGGATCGGATTAGGCAATGGGTTTAGGAAAGACACTACACTTTTCACCAACATTCTCTTCTTACAACCAGTGCGTACGGTTTGTTTTACTTCCAGACATGAGTCGCACTACTTTTTTGAGAAACGGTGCTCAGTTGTTCGTTTTGCATTTAAAATGGGTTTTTGGTGTAATTCGGAATGTATACATACGCAACTCCCATGTTTTGTAGATGAAAATAGTGCCTATGTGCGAGAATGTCACATTTTTTTCCAGATTTAAGAATATGCTAGGCCTAAGTTATGAAGGTCGTAAAAACGATTTGTTGTTTACCAATCTAACTAATTACGACATTGCTTTATAGTAAATTTTGTTATCTAAAAACAAATTTCAACATTCACTATTGGAGTCGGGCTTACCGACTATTACTTGATTATTTTACAAAAAAGTTGATTCTGTTCAATGAATTAAATTCATTTATTGTTTAATGTTATTCCTAAATACCAGTATATATAGATGAGTATATTTTGAATTTACAAATACCATGAAGTTTACCAGTTATTCAAGTCAAACAACATGTAGATAGATATCTCTTTCATTTCATAATATATTTCATTCTGTCCCCTTTTAGAGAAAAAACATGGATGTCGAGGATGCAAAGGACCTCTTAAAAGCATTCTCCGGCGACGCAAAATACGGCGTCGAAGAAAATGGAAGATAAAGCTGGCAGCGCAATATAGTGAATTTAAATGTAAGATTTTAAACAAGTCGTAAGCCACTTTGTAGGCAAAACAATTTTAAAATAAATTTACTTTTTTCAGAGTTGTACACAGGACAACCAAAGAACGAGGCATCACGAACAGTTCCTAAAATATCACTTTCCCCGTGTTTGCATTATTTAGTTGTTTTGAAATGCAACAGAGTAACCGTTAATTTAGTAAAGAAAATAAAGGCCTTGTGCCGTATAATGTTATATTTTCCCAACGGAATCTAACAATTTATCCATGTGATAGGTTTGTTTCAAACAATATATTATTTTTTTTCCTTTGCAGCAAACGTGTACAGAGGATATACAATTTTTCCACAAAATAAATCAAGGGTAGAAACTAGCAAAATGGACAATTATAAAGAAAACGGATGAAACTAAATTCTTCATAAAATGTCGTTTTGTTCGATCGCGGAAGAACAGATGCGGGTGTGATTCGGTTATCTGTGATAACAAACTTGTACTTGTATTAACGATTCCTGTTTCACAAGTCTGAAAGCCAACAGGAAATGCTTCTAAACGTGTCGAGGATTAAAACAGAGAGATGAACATCATGACGGAAAATTGTGATTGTTGTTTTATGTCAGTGCGTTTTTTTATTTATTCCATTTATATTGAGATTATATCTCGTTATTTTTTTTTATTAAAATCTTAAATATATTTTATATTTTGCTTGTATTCATGTAGAAATATCAGTCTCCGGTAGGAAAAGGATTCTTTTTCTTTCGTAAAGAAACATGACAGCCGCCCACAGCAAAAAAACTTCCTGCAGAGGAAATTAAAAAAGATGTGTAATTACGCAGGGCCTATATTTCTTTTTATGCTATCTTTTTAAAACCACCTACAACTATCATATATACAGAAAAACATTTTAAATTGGTTTAACCCAAAGTAAAAGATTACAAAAGATTTCTTTTCTCTGTTAAAGCTTAAAAGTGCTGTATTACTGGTTTGGAAACAAACTCCTCTGCACAGTACTTGGATTAGATTGATAAAGGTTCAACGAACTATTTAGTGCATGTTTAAAGATATTATTGCGCCTCTTCCAAACTAGAATATGTTTTTCTATTTTAAATATTTTTTGGGGGGTTGATCTCCTCTGATAAGTCATGATTAGAAGAAACGTGAGTCCGGCTTGGAATCTTTGACTTGTATTGTCTATTGAGTAGTGAGTCTGCATTTCGACGGCTACTTGTCTGGAATGTAGGGGAATAAATAGCGTTTTTTAAATCCCATTAACCGGGCTAACAATACCACTCATACCACATTGACGTAACCGTTGGTTTATGCCCTTTTTTTTATTTTGTGTTTTTTTCAAGCGATTATTTGAATTGTGAGGTTTTTGATATCTACTCTCCTTATAGCTTTAAAAGAAGCTATGTTGTACACGAATGTGCATGAGTTTCTTTTTTTTCAAAATGTTATAACATTAAAGCGGGGGGGGGGGGGGGGTTGGCGATGAGGTCTAGGTTCAAGGCGTTTTTCTATCATATGGTACAATTAACGAACAAAACTTTAATTCATGTTCGGTATATCCCTTTAAATTCTGGTTAGCATAGGTCGATATTTTAGTACTCATTTTAGCAGATCCGACATTTCAATCAAAGTCTGATCTTTATCAGAGGTAAAATTGTGATTTCTGAAGTTTGTGTCTTTTTAATAAGTACTGTTTCTTTGCTACGCACGCGGATATTTAAATGTATCTTCCAGATAAAGACGACAGCAGCAAAGTGATGACAAATTTTAAACTGATCCTTCAAGTTAAAAACGCTAAAAAGGTCAAAGATCATAGGTCTTTAAAAACATAAAAAAAGTCTGAATTTAAATCGGATGAAACAATGATTTCCACGAAAACACAAACAATACCACACAAAAATCATAGAACATATATAAATGTATTTAGAATTGGTACTATCAAGTCAACAGCTCAATCAATATGTAGTAGATGTTATGCGGCATCAGCATACTGTATTGGCTCATTGTTCTGTAAACGTGTCTTTAAAAATGCAAGTCTGTTGTCCATCTCCCTCTATTTTCTCTTCTTTAGAACACGAATTCCACCAGCTCGGTATTGTAATGTACAAGCATGAACATCTTCTTCCTTCTTTAGTAGCTTGATTATATTGAAATATATGGGTGGGGTACCTTGACCAATTTTATAAGCTTGTCATGCCACCCTGTACTATGATTTGTAGTCCTGGGCCCTTCTGTGGTATAACTGTTCTAAAGATTTCGGTTGGTCTATACTCGGTAGCAGGAAGTTTTGGAATGTTGGTATCCGCGTCGCGATTTCTTCAAGTGCAGGGTGACAGTAGTGTTCAATGCTTAACAGATTGAAGACATGCATAGCTTGTACATTCTGCCAAAGTAAGACTTATTGATGCTAATTTTATTAAATTATAATTTAAACTACGATTTTCAAACGATTTGGTCATGCTTAAAAAAAATTCCTTTGGAAGGCAAATTCTGGACGGAGGCACGGGGTCTAATTGGAATAATTTTAAATCGTATTCCAATATAATCGGTGTTTAACAAGCTTCTCCGGTTCTGGTCACGTTAACATTTAATATAGATAGAACATGTGGTGACACGTTTCGAGGTTTTTATTTGTTTTTGTTTTTCAAATACAAAAATCAACATTATTTCATTTTTGAGTCTATTAGTAGTGGGCTGGCCATATATTTTAACATAAAGCGTACATTAAACTCATAGGGTCATTACAAAAAAATTATTATTTGAACAATCTTTATCTTGTCAACAAATTGATAAAAAATCTTTGCCGTTAGCATCAGTTCTTGGCGTTGTTATGAGCAAAACGAATAAGCGGCAATACAGAATAATTTTGAAATCAAACGTCCAATAAGATTCAATTTGTTTGCAGTCATCTGAAATCAAGAGAAAAATATTAAAATTGATACTTAGAAAAGATACCAAAGCGAAAATTTAAAACAAAGTATTGAGTAATTTGATGACATCTGTGATAGAAGAGATTTCAGAACCACTTGAAAGACAGCCAGTCTTTTCTCTTTAATTTCATTTTCTTTTAGATCTCATTTTGCAGACATAAGCTGAAATTTAACACTCGTCTATCACAATAACCAGAGGTTTTTTTTATCAGACATAGAAAATCAAATATTTAATAAAACTACCATATATACGTATTTTGTATACCGAGTCCAAATGTTCTGTATTTTATGATTTCTCGATTTTCAAAGTTCTCGTTCGATAAAGCTTGTGTATATATTGCCTAGCGCAGCGGAAGTCTAAACCACAATTTAGTTTGACTAAACTCGTGAATAATACGATCTTAACATTGTTTAAACACATGCTTAATATGCGTACTTTTGTATCTCTAATTTATGACATCTTACTGCAGCGTCGGTAGCCGTCGACACCGACTCGGAATAGGTGGTTAAGGTAGTAGGTCCTCTACTATTGATCACGTGCCCGTAAACACCGAAGTTTCAGGTTCGAGTCTCACTGCGGGCATTAACGCCACTCTTAGCAATTTTTCAGCTATATCGCGGGTTCCAGTTTTTACTGGCGAGAATAAAATCCCAGACCTGTTGCAGAAAAACCGGCAATCACTGTCAATTAAACACACACTGCCGCAGTGAGACTATAGAACACGCAAGCTCAGTATTGACTGGTACGTGTTGCTAACGAAGTTTTAGATAGCGATATTGATATGTACATGTTATAACAATATCAAGTTTAATAGAGACTACCCGTCCTGAATATAGCTGAAATACTGCTCGCTGGACGTAAAGGAAACATGCAATCAATCAATCAATCAATCAATCAATCAATCAATCAATCAATCAATCAATAGAGAATATCATTATATGTGTAAATAAAAATTCTACACTATAAAATTCTCAAATAAGAGACACCAAGCGATGAATAATGCAAAAAGAAAAAAAACGTCTTAGAATACGTTCTTTTAAATGTACGTTCACTCGAAAAGATGAAATTAATAGTTTAATATATGTTATATTAAAGTATGTCCCACATATATTAAAATGATTAAAATAAGTTGTGTACATAAAAAAATAAGACTTAATTTTAAAATGTAGCAAAAATTTAAAGTTTGTTTTCTAGTTCTGTACGTTATCACAATATATATATATATAATGAAAAGGGCTACATGACAGTGGCTTAAATAGGTATTCATTTTACTACACCGGCGTGGCATCACTGGTGTTATGAGTTTGCATTGAGCGCGACTTCGGACAGATCGAAAACAGTTTACCACCTATCCTTTATGGGGAATGGAGGTATTATAAATCACACAATGGAATGATCCTACATAGTTATTGAAAATATTTCAGTATTGAATCAATTATCAGTGCTAACAAGCATATTTTCAATACTATATTACTTACTTTTGCTAAAAAAATTATGACGGAAAATGGTTACGGACTGATGCTCATACTAAGACATATACACTGATGCATTAGCACAGACTGAATACAATATACCCATATTCTCCATAACGCTGAAAACTTAATCCGTCTAAGGAAATTAACAACACTGGACGAAATCGTATTACATTGTGTAGTAGAAAAGATCTGTTCAGTTTGTCGTATGAAACCAATGTTTATGAATCTCCTGTGGAGTAAACACGACTGAATCCGAGCTTTTTAGTTGAACGAAACGAAGTATTTTGTTAAGTAAAAAATTAATGAAAAAAAACAGCTGAAAGAAGAACTTTTAGAACACCATGCGTGCTGCCAAAAAACCCCCAATCCAGCTGTTAGCAAATATTACAGGCGGAGAACCCGTCCTTAAACTCTGGTGAATTTCTATCTATCAAGGAACTGATCATCAATTTTAAGTGTCACAGAGTACAAACACTTGAAGCACTTTTTGTTTCCGTATATTTCAGCTTTTACAACCCTAAAATCATAACATGGTGCGACAAAAATATATTTCAAACTGAAGAGTAGATTTCTTTCTTATGTCGTTAAACGGAAAATATAGTTTTCTCAAACTAAAGACAGCATGAACGAAAACAAAAGTGAAATTACTCTAATACATATAGAATAAGTTGTTGCAGAGGTTTGAATAGGAGAAGATTTTGAAAAACGTCGTTTTCAGGGTATAATCGCTCTCTTTAAAGGTGATGGGAATTGTAATGCTGAATACCGTGATTTCATAAAAATTTAGGGCACTTTTAGTGGAAAGCGGCAACATTTCAAACGAAATCTGTGCTACGTTGTGCCGGGGTGCACTGCCTACACTAAACATACATTTATGGAAGGGATTCGAGATTTATGCCGTTTTACGCCGTTCATACGATGTGTGTTTGGGAAAACGCCCTAAAAAATCAGGTGATACCATAAATTACGTGATACATCCGACTAGCTATCTTGAAAACGGCGTATTGGGCGTCATCATTTCTTTCAACAACAGACGTCTTTAACGAGCACGGAATGTTGCACTCTCCAAACACAAGACTAATCGGTATTAAAACTAAAAAACATCGTTTCTGACCGCCTGCAGTACCCAGGTTATCAATTGTGAAAATTGCCAAAAACTGAATATCCTACTTTGCAGTGGACTGTGAGATTAGAATAGGTTGTAACTTAGCACATACCTAAAGGTCGCCCCCAAGTACGTTTTTGTACATACATAGTTGACCTACGGTTTCAGATATACGTTTGCTAAATTTGTTTTAAAGTTTTACAAAAGCAGCGATGGAAACCATTAAACCATTCTAAATGCTGAAACAGCATAGAATATAGAAGTGTCCTAGGATCATTGGGTTCGCACTGCTCTGCTGAGAATGAGCTTATCCAAATCAATTTAGCGCCACCAGGAGAGTTAACAACTTTCTAATTAGTTTATATCTGCTTCTGATTATTGCTCTTGAAGACTTCTGCTGGGTGCGGCGTTACTAAAACAAAAATGTACGATATTTGTCAAGATGAATTTTGACAACATATTCAATTGTAACCGAGACTTTATCGAGTTCATCACTAGTTAAACGTCAGTGAATTAGGAGTATATTATTTTCACCGGAGATAAATTGTTTGCATTTCTTTTTGTTTTAAATAAGTTAAATAGCCTTAAAGCTTGCAAATTTTTTACATTAGATTCCGTTAACCTTGTTAAAAAGTACACATTTGATCCGTTTCTATATGCCCAACGAAGACGGGTCGTATTATGGAAACACCTATAGCGTGTGGGCGGCGTCCACAGCCATCTCAAACAGTTGTTGTCTGATATTCATGAAACTTGTGAAAAATGTTTATGGGCATAATATCTCGTCAAGATTGATAACCAGCCAAATTGCTTCAGGCACTTCAGAGTTATTGCCCGTTATTTACCGGTATGCAAAACATGGCAAATTCATCTTGTCCGCTCTCCAAATCGAATAGTTGTTGTCCGATCTTCGTGAATCTTGAGGGAAATGTTTATGGGGATGTTAATAGTATAAATTTAATATTAAAACAATTGTTGTTCATAACTGAGTTCATAACTGAACCTATCTGTTCTCTATGTATTCCGATTTATATGTTTTAATCACTTATTCAAGAACTTAAAAATGTCCCGTAAAAGATATTAAATTGGCTGGTTATCAATTTCATTATGGTAATAAGTGTTCCCATGATTTAAATGCCCTGTAACTTACTATTAATGTGGCTGGTTATCTAATCCAAAATAGTAGCACATGGTTCCTGTAATATAATTGACACCTTTGCAAATACCCCTTAAATTCTTTTGTATTAAATTGGCTGGTTATCAAATTTCATTTGGGTTATAAGGATTCATGAATCTCAATACCTATACACATATCTTTGTCAAATTTTTTAACCAGTTACCGAAATTTTCGACCAGCGTATTTTGGGGCACTTTGGCGCTTGTTTAAAATAAATGTTCTGTATTTTGAAAATTGCCTCGGTGGCCAAGGTTCTTTAGTGCGGTCCGGAGTGGCGGATAGGCAACTTGGTGTTCGCAGTTACAAAACGAGAGAAGCTTGGCCTTAGACATATTGTGTTTGGATATTGCATAGGAAG
Organism: Limnoperna fortunei; assembly: GCA_944474755.1. Classification (NCBI taxonomy): domain Eukaryota; kingdom Metazoa; phylum Mollusca; class Bivalvia; order Mytilida; family Modiolidae; genus Limnoperna; species Limnoperna fortunei. Next base: position 44,288,721 of record OX104116.1, on the reverse strand, counting down.
TTGCACGTAACAGATCACTACAAGGTTATGTACAAAGTAGCCAAAACAACAGGCAAATGTCTCTGTACCAAACTTTTAAAACTAACATTTTAACTTGCTTCCGTTATGAACATATCTGAAGCACTGCTGGCCACGCGTTAATATCCATTCATCGAATTAATCCACCGTATAATATGGCTGTGTAACATGGGACTCCTATAATCAAACCGACATAAACACACCTGAAAGTATCCAACATCGGGCCGAGAGGTTCATAACAGGAGACTATCGTTCAAACACCTAATATGCTCAAAGACCTCAAACTTGAAAATCTTTCTGACAGAAGGAATTACACCCGTCTAACATTCTTTTATAAAGTTGTTAAGCGGCTGGTACCAGCAATTTCGCCCCATAATTATCCGACTCCTAGGAAATCAAGGCAACCACCTGGACAGTGATATTGTCAATACCGCCAGTGTTTAGGCAATGTAATCTGCCTTGACTACGCACAACTAATACAACACATCTATCTCCTGCTGCAGCTTCCCCGTTATTGTGATCTAGCAGTGTACCGCACACAGATACAGATAAATGGTTGTATTCGGGTTTAATTCAATAAAACAGTAATTAAAAAATCAATTAATTAATAATTGATAAATAAAAAATAAATATAAATTATGAAATATATTTATAAATTATATATAATAAATAATTTATTAATTAAATAGTTCTTAACGGAATATTTTAATGCTGCACAGATCTCTTGAATGGACAGTGTATTAGTTATTTGGAGGAATTTAGGTAAAGAAGATGTTTGAAGAAGTTCAGTTCTCGTATTTGTTAAGGGGACCTTCAGGTTTCTTAATTTACGAAACCATTACCTCACATGACATGCCAAAATTTTAAATTTAATACAGGCAGATTGATTCCTCTTGTTTTGATTGTTAGTTGGATACCCAACTAAAAGGAAAAATTCAAATAGGATACCTTTTGACACTTAAAAATGTATTTAAATGTGGTCAAATTAACTAGGGGGAGGCTAGAAGGGGTCTATAAACAGGTTAACAATTTTTTTATTTTTCCCAAAACAGATAACAGTAAATTTTAAAAAATGATAACAGATAACAGCAATTTCATAAGAAAACAGAAAACAGTGAGTTAAAAAATCTATAAAAAAAACAGATAACAGCAGATTCTTATCGAAAGGCAATGCAGCGAGAAAAGGTATACATTAATCAGTTTTTCCACAGTAACTTGTATGGGATCCTATGTATATTCCTCCCTTTATTGGAAAACTCAATTACATTTAAAAAGTTTTGAATAAAGTGAATAAACTGATAACAGAGGAAAAAAAATTGTAAAACAGTAAACACTGTTCTGATTATTAACAGCAAACAGGGTTTTTATTTTTTCATTATAACCGTTAACAACAATGTCAATTTTTAAGTAAACAGATAACAGCTAATGGTTGACAAAGAGTTAACAGTTGCTTTATAAAAAACCGTTAAAAGACGTGTAAAAATGCCCAAAACCGAAAAGACCTTGCCGCTTCATTAACCAAGACCATGTTATTCTGCATTAAACATGAACACACATAGTCTAGTAATCCTAACCAATCAGATTACCCGAATGATCGAGTCTATTTAAGCTGCATTTAAGAAAAAAACTTTTTATTGATATAAATCAAAGGATATTGGGTAACTAGCATAGCCTATATAAATCCTATCCCAACAATTACAAGATGGAATGTAGTCGAATAGCAGATAATAAATATTCTACAGGCAACAATAAGTCATGTTTCAGTCAATTCACAGAAGACTCATCTATACTATAGTTATAAGGATATGTAACTTTTGTAAAGACAAATGCAAGTTAATTTTAAGCAAAGTAAATCAATAGGAAATGTGACGCCCAATCGACAGGAAACATTTGTTGCCAAAAAGATATATAGAGTAATGTACGGAAGGAGATTTCGTTTATTAATTTGTGGCATTACTATTAATATAGAATGCAAAATGAAACATTTTTGCGCAATTCCAATAGTGCTTATACTGAAGTACACATAATACGAATTTAAAAGCTAAAATCACAACTCTAGGAGGCACGCCTTGACATTTAAATTAAGATGGATGTTTCTAGATGCAAATTTCAAAACAGTTCACAATCAAAAAGGCGGAGTAGAGTGCGACATACAATCTGTTCATGTCAAGCAAACAACACAACTGCAGGTTACATGTAACAACAGGCAGGTCGACGTAATAATGTATACTTAAATTGATGGGTGGGTCGACACCTGTAAAACACCTTTTGTATTATTAAGTTCGTTTAATACGGAAATACGGTTTATACCAATGGTTGCAATAAAATACGAACTTCAAAGTGTCATAAACAAATTAAGTTACTAGACTATCTTCAAATTACTCTAAGATGAAATATATTTTATGGCATTGTTGTTTCTAACTATGCAGGTATTTTTTGCATTATTGTATTAAAATCTAATATTTCAACGCCCGTGACGTAAACAAGCATGCCTAATTAACTTTTTCTACTTAATTTAACTTTTCAAAGAGTACTTACTGATGAATGCATTTTCAACTTAATTAAAAAGAGATGCGATACTTGCAATATACAATACAGACATCTTAATTTATCTGTCCAAATCACAATTACTAGTAAACTCGGCTATTTTCAATGTTAATCGCCGTCTAATCTGTTGTTTACGAAAATAAGCTTTGTTTAATGAAATAAGCAACTACTGAAATTGTATAAGTGTAAACCATTATTGCACTCAAAAGATGTGCAATTTTGCATGCTGAACTGCTTTACTTCACCGAGTTCTTAAAAAAGATTATAATACATGTTCAATCCAGGATAAGCGCTTGTGCTGTTATACATGTAAAAGTCCTGGTTACTTGGGTGCCGTGGCTAGATCGAACTACATTGCTGCCCCAGGTGGTGGACTGAAAAGGCCATCTAGTTGTGGGGGGAGTGGGGCATGACAGGCTATAATACGAAAAGCCTGATCGCGGACCATAGAAGATAACACCTCTTACAATGCCACGCTTATAGCACGATACAGACCTCTTTTGTACTTCCAACAAAATTGTGGGCATTGTAGCGCTACAATTTCCCTTGGCTACCCAATAATCAATAATTCCAGTTGTCTAAATTTATGTTCTCGTCCTGAACATAACCGTAATTCAGCTCACTAGCTCATGCTCTTTAGGTGTGTGCATATTTATAGAAAATAAATTAATATTTGTTATACACAAAGATTTTTCATCAAATATAGGAAATGTATTATTCGCTCAAAAACAATATGGGAAAATAGGATAGTAGGGAATACTGTCGTAAAAACCAACAAGTTAATGACCTTTTAATTTCTGCTATAAACAATTGTCTTTTCTAACAGTCCTCATAATCAGACTAAGGCAAAAAATAAGTCTATAATTAAAACCTGCTAATTACTTTTTTTTAATAATTTGAGCTTAGTACAAGGAGATTTACTATGCAGATCGGCTGAGCGATACCATATAGTCTTTATATTGGTGCAATGTGGCAGACACGATCATCTTACAGCGCAAGTGACAACTTCGAACTATGGGAAGAATATCGTTGACAACATGGCGAAATATTTCTTAAGATCGTATGGCAAAATAAAACAAGTCGGTAATTTTAATCTCAAGCATATATCAAAACTGGTTACAATCGAGTAAGTTTCAACACATTAAAAAGATTTAATGACTGAATTGTCGCTTATTTTAAACTTTGAATTGACACAAAACACATAGATAAGATTAATTAAATTAATGAGTAAAGAACAATATAAATAACTCGCGTCTATATGTTAAAAAAATGACCCTTTTCAAAAGTTGAACTAAAATTAAATATTATGTTAAACAAGACTTTGGAAACAATCATGAATAGGAAAATTTCATTAACTGAACGGAAATGTTTACAAAGGGTACAATTCTAAAGAGTTGTTGTATCTCTTTGCAATAAGAGATTAAAATGGACGATTTTCATACATAAAAGCCCTAAATAGCTGTACAGATACACGTAATATGTCTGTCCGACGAGGCCCGATCAAATCTTTCTTCGCGTAAAAGATCTTTTTTGTAACAAACATTGGGTGGTTGCAGGCGGGAATAAATTTCCTACCATATCCGCTATTCCTTCCTTTTTATAGAAGGAATCTAAATATCCCCTCCATATATCATTCTAACCTTCACCATCGGACGGGTCTAGGACAACTGCCCCCCCCCCACACCTATCGTCCCATAGAAATATGTATTAAAAAATAATAATAAGTTAGGAATATGGAATTTTCTTGGATACGAGTGGTCAAGGTACTCCGTCTACTATTGATCACGTGGTCTGTCAACACTGAGATTGCGGGTTCGATTCTCACTGCAGGCAGGGTGTACTCGACTCCAATCTTAATTGACAAGGATTGCCAGTTTTCCTACCACAGGTCGGGGGTTCTCTCCGGGTACTCCGGCTTCCTCCCCCAATAAAAACTGGACGCCATGAAATAGCTGAAAAATTACTGAAAGTGGCGTTAAACCACCATTCAAACAAACAAACAAACTTCAATTTTCTTTGATGGTCAACTATTTATTTAAGAATTAAATAAATTTTATTTGAAATTGATAACTTTTTTACAGCTAAATATAATTATTACAAACCCTTTTTGTTATTGGTCGCTGCGTTGTAAGATCGATCTACACGCAGCAACCATAACAAAAAGGGGGGAGCAAGTGAAAGATTTAATTTTAATTAGATTGTAATTATTATAACAATTTATTTTAAACTTTTTACAAGCTTATAGTACAAGCCTTAATAATATCTTCAAATGAAGAAAATCAAGGCGAGCATATTTAAAAGGACGAATTCTTCGAGTCAGAGTGAGGTCATCAGAAGCTCAGTTTAGTGCTTAAGCGACATTAGTGCTGAATAAATATACTCCCCCTCAGACAATATGTACTTACTAGTTACAAAAATAACCGAAGTCTTAAATTGAAAACCGTCTCTTTTAAAAATTAAATCCACAATTATCAAGTCATCATGGTTTAGTAACTAGTTCAAATAAGCCATTCTATGCTTAAATCGTTTCTAAATTTGCACACAAAGCGTTCTGCATCAATATTTTCCTTATCGAATATTTCTGTAATATTTTTATTTAATTTTGTGTTATAACATTTCTTGACGTTAAAGGAAAAGGTAAAAACATGTGGCGGTTACGAAAATGACTAGACATTAAAAAATTCGTGTAAATCGGACACAAATCTATGTTGTACTATAAAATTCTTTGGAAAAATTATTAAGAAAAAGCGCATTAAATTATTTTGTCAAAGTGTGAACTAAAAGTGCGGCAAATACGTAAAAAGTTGTAATAAAACGGAGGGGGGGGGGGAGTGTAAAAATTTGTTCTTAACAAAAGTGACTAGACATGGTTGATGTGTATAGCTTTTACAATACAACAAAAAATATATATAAAAAATGCAAAAAAAACCCACCCCAAATCGCAAAAACTTAAAGGGACTGCAGGAAACCAACATCCAGTTTTGTGAACATTTCAAAATAGATAGAAAATTTATGGTAAATTTAATAAGAATTTCTTTCATTATTAACTCTTAATATCCATAAAATTAAAAATAATAATGAAAGTCTTATACCTTATATCTTCAATTTTGACCCCCCCCCATTTTTAGCACTTTATGACCAGTTATTTTCCAATGGACAAAAAGTTATCTCCCAGACTCTATTTTTCTTTCCATCATTAAAACGTATAACCAATTGCTTGACATTATATACAAAAAAATTTCAATGGACAGAATTTTTGTAATCCTTCATTTCAGTGCTTTTTTAAATTCTCTTCTCATAATAATCTTTTAGAAAATTTAAATTTACATGGCACACTCCCTCGAATAGAAACTCTGAAACCCATATTTTTTATTTAGAATTATGATAACTTGTATAAACTAGTTGCTCCCAGGAGCCTGCAATCCCTCACCTGGAACCCAAATGACTTCAACTAGATTTAAATTTTTTAAATTTACAGTTTCAGTCTAGTTGTTATAGCTTTTAAGTTACTGTGCAAAAACTAAACATTTCTTCAAAAATTTTAGTTAAGTACAATAACTCCTATAAGGTGCCATCAGACAATTTCTGAAAATTAAATGGTGTGTAGGCCTTGTCCTTAAAGGTATTTAGAAATTTACAGTTTTACTCTGGGTGTGTTATAGACTAATTTATAATACAAAAACTGATCATTTGTCCAAATTCATAATTAAAGGGCAATAACAGCTGTAAAGAGTCATCTTGCAATTTTGGACTAAGCAATCATTTGTAGGCCTTGCTTTTCTGATCATTTGTGCAATTTACAGTTTCAATCTAGCTGTTACAGTTTTAAGTTACAGGACAAAAACAGAAAATTTCATAAAAAATTGCCATTTAAGGGCAATAACTGCTATAAGGAGTCATCTGACAACTTCAGACCAATGCAGTGAATTGTAGAGCTTGTATTGCTGATCATTTTTGCTATTTACAGTTTTACTCTAGCTGCTATAATTTTTAAGTTACAGACAAGAACGGAAAATTTCATACAAAAATTGCAATTTAAGGGCAATAACTCCTATAAGGAGTCATCTGACAATTTCAAACCAAGCATTGAATTGTAGAGCTTGTATTGCTAATCATTTTTGCTATTTACAGTTTTACTCTAGCTGTTATAGTTTTTTAGTTACAGGACAATTTGCCATTTACAGTTTCATTCTAGATGTTGTAGTTTTACGTAACAGGACAAACCCGGCTGATAATTTTAAACCAACAAATTGTTTGTAGGCATTGTCTTGCTGAAAGCTATTTACAATTTCCATCTACGTCTTATAGTTTCAAAGTAATATTATAAACACTCTAAATAGTGTAAAATTCGTCATTTTTAGTAACAGCGGCCATCTTTATCCGTTGATCAACACCCTGGGAAAATTAAAAAAAAACTAGAAACCCTAAGGATGGTTGTGGCCAATTATGAAAAAATTGGCCCATTGGTTTCAGAGAAGATTTTGGAATTGTTTGCCTGCAGCGAGACTCGAACCCGCAATCGCAGTGTTGATATAACTCGTGATTAATTGCAGACGAACTACCTTAACCACTAGGCCACGGAGTGCTTTCTTGTTGTCTAAAAAGAACAGCTTGAGAGAAAACGTTTACATCACCATTAACACTGAAATTAGCGACGCCCTCTATAGCAGGAGTAGCGCGAGATGCTCTTTGTTGTAAAAGGTTTTTTTTTTAAATTAAAGTTTGACATCAAGCTATTTTTTTTTTGGTCCACAATAGCGAAATTCTTTGTGCATACTCCAGTTAAACTTGTTCTGTGACATAAAAAAAACACCTGCTGCTTGAAGAAAACCTATTAACGGTTAGTAATTGGAAATTCTTTAGCATAGATACAAATCCTATGCTGTAAATTCACGATTCAACATACGTTGTTCCTGTCGCTTGAAAGTACTGCTTTACTGATAGTCATAAATATTGATATTCAATGACAGAAAAAATATTTTTGGCAACCTGCATAAACAATAAATTTAACACAGTTTTGTATCACCAACTAAACAAAACACAACACAATAAAAATAAAACACAAAATTAAAACACAAACAAAGCAAAATTGAACTCAAAATAACCCATCCAACATTTTTTTACGTACCACGAAAAGTATAAACAATACTGAATGTACAAAAAAAGCTACCACAAGTAATAGAAATACAAGAAAAGACAACCATGTTTCTCAGTGCATTAAAATTAAAAGTTTAAATAAAATTTCTTACAAAATAATTTCTTTTAAAGAAATAAAAAAGCTGGTGCACACAAACATCAAAAGTTCATAATAACGATTTTTTGCTTATTCCTTCAGAGACATAATTACCATTATATGTCCCAGGTTTATTACAAGAGATGATATACCCCCTTCTTAAGTTGAATAACATTATTCTTGTTATTAAGTAGAAATCTTCAAAGCAAACTATCACGTCCTGAATATAGCTGAAATATTGCTAGCTGGACGTTAAACAATAATCAATCAATCAATAAATCAAAGCAAAATAAAACAGTAGGTTCACTTTTCGAGTTCACACATACAAATTCGTGCAAGTAAACAGGTACGAGGTAGATGCGGATAAGAGAAACCAGCCCGATCATTATTCAGTTAAAATGGCTATTTTAAACAAGTTAAATTCTTCAACAGCCTCCCAGGATGCCTGAAATGACAAAAACTTGGGTGCTGAAATGTGAATTTCTCAAGTTTGAAAAGAAGATATATTCAACATATTTAACAGAGAACTGGCCAATATTTACAAAATCATAATGAATAAAACTCAGAAATGAATGAAAGCTGGTAATGAATAGAAAACTATTTGAAGTGCTAGAATTTCTTAAAGTCACGTGAGCACTTAGTTTGGGAAAATGGGTTTGATTTTTTTGCTAATTCTGAGTCTTGGATGAAACATGCTTTTGAATTCACAATTGATTCTGTTTTTATTTCTTTAATAATCGCCCCATTTAAAAATTGTTGTACCAATACAAACAAATTTAACAGTCTACAATAACTGTTAGTGTTGTACAGAAAATTATTCTTTGATTAGTCAAAAGATAGTTAATAGTGTACTTTACAATATAAAGAAAATGACCCCGACCTGGCGGAACATAAATTTGCCGAAAATAAGAAAGTAAAATGAAGTATATATGATTGTGTTAGGATGCCAACACAGAATGTCTCCCGCCCCGTGCGGGATCCGGGTGGCTAAAAGAATAGACCGCAGTCGCGCTAGCTTGTCGTAAAAGGCGACTAAATAGCGCCCAGTACCCTGACCGGCGTGTCAAGTCGGTTTGCCTAAAGACCGACTGGGATGTGTGCCCCAGGTGGTTGAATGGGGTACCCCTGGCAAGCTGGGGTTGTCAGGCCATAATACGGAAAACCTGACCGCAAACCATATTAGTGCACCGTGTTGGGAAAAATGCCACGTTCCTCGCACGTTAAAGAACGCTGCTGTAGTATTCGCTATGAGAAGGGATTTCGATCCCGCTACAGGAGGCTAAATTGCCCGACCCTATCCATCCTCCCATTTGCCAGTGGCAATCTAAAATCCGTTACCCCTATTTTTCCTTGTGTCCCATCCCATTTTCATTCATCATCATTTCATGTTCATCGCCTGAATATAGCTGAAATATTGCTGCTTGGGCGTTAAACACCATTAATCAATCAATCAGAATGTCTCCCAAACAAACCCCCCATTGCCACTATACTTGCCCAAAATAGACATGATTTTCTTAGTTTGTGCATTTAAATCCATCTACATATCAAATATCGTTGCAATCGGACTAAGTTAACTTTGAGGGGGCGGGGGGGGGGGGAGGGTGTGGTGAAACGGCTGCCATCACAAAACGGGTGTCGTTCGCCTCCAATTTTTTTTTGGCAAAATGCTCAGAATATTTAGCTGTATCAGCTTACCAATTTTCATTGAAATTGCTCTGGCCATTACTGAGATCTTACAACAGCCAGCCAATTAAATGGTGGCCATTTTGACAATTCCAAAAGTGGATTGCAAAACTTCCCATAGTTTCATCTTGTTTTGACATTGCTTCTCAGAGAAAATGTGAGAACAAGATTGAATGGAGAGAAAAAAGAAAAAAGAAGAATAATTATAATAAACCCAACAAAAACAATGTCTCCCAAAACTTTGTTTGGGAGACATTCGTTTGGGAGACATAATAAAAACACACTATTAACTATCTTTTGGCTAAATAAAAAAAAAAATTCTTGCACAACAATTAGTAGCACTAATATAGAGCTAAAACAAGTTTACTGGGTGGATATGGTGGGATCAAAATCTTGCAGGCAATGTTTTACCAGAGATGGCAGATTCCATTATGGTTTTTATTTTCACAATTTCAGGTCTTTCTCCTTTACTTAAAATCCCAACAATGTAGCAAGATCAAACCTTTAAGTCGTAATTAAACACAGGAAAACTTTATATTGTAAGATGGTGAGAGGGATACAGTTACTTGTGAAGTTTAATTCCATCATAATCTAAACACTGGAAAACAAAGTCAACATAATGAGTACTAGTAGTTGATTTCAAATCACTGTATAGACCAGTCCACTCATAGTGGCATTGTTTGATTGGTTCTCATTCCAGAATAAGTGAAGCAAATCTGTAATTTATAGTGCCCAAGAGGTCCAATACGTTTTTTGTCAGTCAAAAATTGATCACCATTAGGAATATGTCAATCATTCAACATTATTTGAAAGAAAGAATACCCATATTTATTGAGACAGGCAATTGGGCAAAACTGAAATGTAATATTATAATTCTAATGCTGAATAAAACATTAGTTCTGATTGGACAATTTATATCCACCATTGCAAATATTGGACATAAATGCAAGAGCAGATGTTGTTCCTGTAAAAAATGTTTAAGTTAGTCAATTATGTCAGTTTTTTTATTGCCCCAGTATAAGAATGTGATGAACATAAATGCATTTTAAGATTTGCATACATCAATTCGTGATGTAATAGTGCCAATTTCTGTTTATTTGCTATGCTAACATGTCACTAGTTCAACCAATTTAAAACCTAATGATAAATCATTAAACTTTGATGAAAACAACAACAACATTATGGATAACATTGACTATTGTATCTTTTATTTACACAATCTTAATGTTTTTCCTTTATTTATTAATAGTTTACAATTTTACAATCAAATAACAAGAAAAAAACATAAACAAATTTAATAAAAGAAATGAAAATAAACAAGAACAAATCAATTTCATTTTATTCATTTTTATTAGTATCGTTATTTATTAGATCAGAGCTTTGTTGCGTGGGTCCTGGAACCCACATTTTTGGTTCAAATGATTGTTTTTCAACAGGTTTATGTCCTGTTGATGAATGTGTATATCTTAATTGAGACTGTACAAATCTTCGTCTGGCATTCAAGATACCGATATTGCCGATGCATATTTCATTCGATTTTCCGTGAGCTCCAAGTCCAGCTGCTTTATCAACACGAACAGTGACGTTAATCTGAAAAATGTGTAGTCATGGTTACAGTATGGCCTAGAACTAGTTGTATGACGACCTCATTAATTGCAGAAATTGATGCTTTGATATTAACTTGTAACATACTTCTAAAATTTCTCCATCTGTCTCTACTTTAAAAACAGATTTTTTTTCTGCCAAAACACTTCACAAGTAAACAAATATATTAAAGAAAAGAAATCAAAGGACTTTAAATTATAACTGAACAAAAAATGAAAACTTTGATAAAAAAGATAAGAAAATTACTACCAAAAAGAGAAAACCAAAGTAAAAAATGACAAACAAAAAATGGACAGCACAGAAGGGATACAACTCCAACTTGTGTTTGATCAATTTACACAAATTTGTTAACCGACTTCATTTCTTTGATTATTTTAAATGTATGTAGTGCAAGAAGAAATTTTAAAAACTTGTAACTGGAATCAATTAGTAATTTTGGTAATATTGGTTATTTAAAGACATGGAAGGCTAACCAAGCTGGATTGTGCTGTTATTAGTCCAGTGAAACAGCATGTTTTTAACACATATTGTTCCACTTTAACATGTGGTTAATTAGTTGAGTAAAATACTAACTTTTTTATGGTGAAATATCTTCCAATTAGCAGGGAGGGTATTATACACAAAAAGTCAATGAAGTTGGATGAGGTATTTAACAAGCCAATTATAGTCATTACAAATGCTAAAATATAGTTTTTTTATCAAGCACAGGAAACATCTGTATGGACATAATGAATACAACACTCCTATTAAAAAATACTGCTTTAAAAAATAACTATAAAAGCTATTTTTAAACATATCTCTTTCATTCCCAACTCACCAAAAATAAAAAATAAAAAAAAAATGGGCAAACCATTGATGGATATGGTTTGAATAAACATTGACAATCCACAGAATTGATAGCTTTATTGTCGATATAACTCACTGGCTCCTGAATTCCTGCATTATCTTTGCCAAGACTTTCTCCCTCTGACCAGCCCATCTTTTTCAGTAACCTATGACCTTTATTTTCCTCACTTATAGGTCTAAAAAGAGATTAAATAAGTATTTTATTTAACTACTAAAGCAATGGTTGTGTTAAATAGTTTCCTTAAATTACTCTTCAACATAACTTGACAAAAGCATGTTCACTATGTTAAAAGTAATCAATTTCTATTAATAGTATAAATACATTTTCTCTGGGTACTCATGCTTCAACCCCCCACCCCTAATAAAACTGGACGCCATGATATACCAGTAGCTAAAAAACAATGAACAAATCTAAGTTTTCTTTGATTTTTTTTATTAAAACAGATAAAAAAGCATGATTAATCCAAAATGTTGTGTTTTTTTAATTCAAACATTTCTCTACTCCCAAGGTTTAGATGACCTTGTCCAGCTTTTTACCAAATTTTGATAATAAAAGCTCTTCATCTTTTGTTATTTGGCCCTCTTAAATATATTTTTGATTTGAGCACCACTGATAAGTCTCAAAACACACATGTCTGGCAGAATCAATTTTAAGCCTATCTCTGATGACATTTTATTTGCTTGTGTCTGTAAGACACATGATATATCCTATACAACAAAGAAAACAGCAATTAAAAATATGAGACTTGAATAAATGATGACAATAAAATTAAATTCTAATAAAACAAGATTTACTGATAGAATGTTGCTGAACATCCAGTGCTAAATTCACGAAGAGAAAATGTGCTTGTTTGTTTGAATGGTGTTTTAACGCCACTTTCAGCAATTTTTCAGCTATATCGTGGCATCCAGTTTTTATTGGGGGAGGAAGCCGGAGTACCTGGAGAGAACCCCGAAATGCGGTTGAAAAACTGGCAATCCTTGTCAATTAAGATTGGAGTCGAGTACACCCTGCCTGCAGTGAGAATTGAACCCGCAATCTGTGTTGACAGACCACGTGATCAATAGTAGACGAACTACCTTAACCACTCGGCCACAGAGGCCCCGAGAAAATGTGAAAAGAAATTAAATCAACAGAGACAAGGGATGGCATAATAGGAACACAATTTTTACTTCCGATGAATACGTGGAGAACTGGGTGAGGACAGACAATTTAGCTCTAACTCAATATTTTAACAGTTGAATACTCATTTGTCCTCTAAATAATCACAGGTCTAGGTGGCTGATTGGTTAATGTATTGATCATGTGGTCTGTCAACACTGAGGTTGCAGGTTTGTGTCTCACTGTGGGCAGGGTATACTCGACTCCAATCTTAACTGACCAAGTTTGCCAGTTTTCCTTCTACGGGTACTCTGTCTTCCTCCCCAATAAAAACTGAATGCCATGATATAGCTGAAAAATTGCTGAAAGTGGCATTAAACATCATTCAAACAAACAAACCCAATCTAAATAATCAAACACTCCTCTGGTTAAATACTAAATAAATTACAATAACCTGTTAACAGAGGACGGGAAATCATCTCTAGTGTAAGGATTATCTGTGCCAATCAGTTGACGTCTTTCTGCAGCTTTATCCTGATAATTTGGGTTATTTATGGCTGAAGGATTGTCATTGTAGGAACTCTGAAAATAGATGAAGTGGACCACTTAACATTTTATCTCGTACATTCAAGTCAACAACAGTTGGCAAACCCATATAGATATACTTTATAATATTTCTGCATTTATATCATGGCTGTAATTACATGGGGCAAATGTGGCAAATGCATTTTAGTAAAAATTCTCGATTTTTAATGAAAACAAAAGGTTTTTTTGTTGTTGAAAGTGAATCAGAAAATGTTTTCTGCATTCAATTTTTTTAATTTGTAGGTTTGCTGGAATGTAGTCTCATGTCCATTTATTTAACATATTGTAACATTTTACATAAATCCCCCTATCCCTACTAAATTAGAAAAGAAAGAAAGAAATGTCTTAAAAATGGCATTAATGTATTGCCAGGAAATTGCTAAAATCTAGGAATGCTTTAAACAAAAATCAGAAAGATTCCGGCATAATCAGAATTGTAAAAAGTAAAAGTATAAAAGCAAATTAGAATATGGTTTTAAAATTTTAAACTGCAACAAATTTATTATCCCTTTTGATAGCTAACTTCTTTAAATATCTTTTAAGATGTGCATGTAAATTTTTTTTTTAGGGAAGAGGGGGGGGGGGGTACAAGTTATCAGCATAATGAAGTTTTCAGAATGATTTCATAATAATCTTGCATTGCACACAAAGTTCCATTTTCAACTGTTTTGCTTATATACCAAATTACAATCTCATCAGAAATAAATTTTAAAAAGTTGATCTACTGATTGCTGATATCCCAGCTTAAATTTTTACAGACAACTTGCAAAAGGGCATCATTTTCATAACATTTGTCAGTTTGAAATTCTTATAATATGCACACAAATATTTTTTGATTGCATACTTACTGCATACAAATTTGTGGAGCAGTTTAAGAGGATTTGCACAGACAAATTGTTCAGCAGTATATTTATTGAAATTTATAACTATTACTTATAACTCTTTAAAATTCACCAGATACATAAATGCAGCACACTTAAAATTCCATCATAACGACCATCTCATAGTCATAATGTATCAGAAATAGAGAAGACAAACAGAACACCTAACCATTTGACTGCGATTTATTGTCTGGTAAGGTCATTTTATGTGAAAATTTCAATGTTTTTTTGTTACTTTGATTTTGACCTTTGACAGAATATCTCCAAATCAAACAGCTTCTTGCCCAACTGATATGTAACAATATCTTCAAGTTTCATTGAAATCAGATACAAACTGTCATCTGGAAACATTTTCTTCGTGAAAATATCGAATGTTTAATGGTTCTTTGGTGACTGAAATTTAATGCAATATTTCCCTGAAAATCCATAGGATGCTGATCCAACTGATATGAAACTATATCCCAAAGTTTCATTGAAATAAAATGCACTCTTTTTGAGTTACATGTGTTGTCACAAAAATGTTTTTTGTGGAAATTTTCAGCACATTTATTTTTACTGTAACCTTGACCTTTGACAGAATTACTCCATCATCAATATTCTTCTTCACCACTTGATATGAAACAACATTACATTGTTTCATTGAAATTAGATGCAAGCTTTTTGCAATATCATCCAGAAACCAAATTCGGATGGATGAATGGATTGACAGATATTCGGATGGATGGAAGGATGGACAGAGGTGTCCCTATATAACCCTGACTCTTGTAGAGCGGGGATAAAAAAAACTGTATCACTGACATATATTTCCTTATATGTGCTATATAATACCCTACCACCCATACCCCCAATAAGATGTTTACCACTATTCCATATTTCTTCTTTATATTTTTTAACTGTTCTCTGTGTTGGGACTTGATGTCTTGAGTAACTGTTGTCACCTTCTTCTCTGTAAATAAAACAAATATGGTTTTAAAAATTTCACAAAACTTCAGACATCTTTGGATTATTTAAATTGTACCTTCTGCAATATTTTGGTCAAGTATAATTCAAAATTCAGACAAAGAATTGTTTTGGCTTTATGCCAAAATGTAGCAATAACTCTAATAGGTTTAATCAGAAAAATATAATTGCATGTCTCTGGTTTAGAGGTATATTTATAAATGAACAGTATTCAGATGTTGCCCATCAAAGCACATATTGTATCTTTGCAGAGGCAACCCAGTAATTTTTAATGGTTCAATGATTGACAGACAGAAGTGTTTGATATAACTGAGCTGTTCGTTTACCTTATCTCATTGATATTGTTGATATACACCTTAAATAAAAATTTATGTAGCAATATAATGTTCAATATATTCTTTAAAGCATAACTCCAATAAAAATGATCTGAAAAGGTTAAAAAATGTAGGCTTGAGAGCACTTACACAACAATAAGATTAAAAGGGACATAACTTTCACAAAAAAACATCGCTAAGTGCTGATTTTCAAACTTGTCCCAGATGAATTGAGATTTATATTAAATCAACATCAAATAAGAAATGCTGAAGTGAGAGCACTAACAAGACAATTTTCCATATAATTTACATTTCCAGCGACATAACTCCCACAAGATATTGTTGATATAAACATTTGATTTAAATTTCATAAAAATCTGACAAGCAATATATGCTTGACAGCACTTAAAAGCCACCAGCATATTTATTTCTCCTGCTGCACATTGTGGAGGGACAAAAAATAAATACATATGATATGCAACATTAAGCAATAACCTTAAGTCAAGTTTAGCAATAAATTGGACATGCTTAATGCGAATTTATAACAGTATATTAAAATGCTTACCGTAATTCCATTTTTTAGCAATAACAGCACTTCCATACGATATTGGTTCAGACTAGAATTTCTTTTATAATAAACATTCATAATATGCAGTATGGGTAGTTAACAATTTGGATTCAGGGCCTCGGTGAACATGTGGTTAATGTATTAGTTGTAACTGTCAACACTGAGGTTGTGGATTCAAGTCTCAGCGCAGGCAGCATATACTCGAATCCAATCTTAATGGACAAGGATTACCAGTTTTCTACCGAAAGATGGGGGTTTTCTCCTGCTTTCTTCCCCACCCTTCACCTAAACCACCGTACCCGTCATTTTATGCTAATGTATACCAATTCATGTATTAACATGAATGGTGAATACTGATGCAATTAACAATAACTGAACCTGGATTTACAAAATCATGTATTGTCTTGATTGATTGACAAGTGTTTTTCACCTTTTCCTACGGTAAATCTATACGGTATGAAAGCATATAGAAATGGTCATATTAACTTTCGTAAGATATTGGATTGGACTAGTCTTTCTTTCTTTTAAAATAAACATGTTAGAAATTTTACATCTGAAAAAAAAACCCCTAGGCATTACCTGTTTGCTTAAGAGCCACGACCTGACCAGGTTCACATTTGTCACATGTGTCTGTGCCGGGATGGATGTGAATATCAAATCTTGTACAGCTAAGTTGTAATGTATCTCCATGCTTCAATGGCACCCATTTGCTGACATGTTTAGACTGTAAAGAAACATGTAGATTTTGTCACTAACAGAGGCATATATAAACGAGGGTAAGCAATATCATTCAATTACATTCCCAACAGCAAATATTTGATATTAATTTAAGATAATTTCATGAAAATTGTTCACAATGCATTCTTTGTTGATATAAACTACTCTTTGTCAAGAAAGATTGTGCTCATCGACAGATAAAACCTTTGAAAATTTTTCATTGACTGGAAAAATTCTTAAAGCAATGAATTGGATACAAAACAAACGGAATGTAATTACAATGTATTTGTTATTTATATTATTGGGTTTCGGGTTACTCTCTTTCTGTGTTTTATGTTTTTGATCCTTGTGTTGTGTTTGTCTATAATTGCATTTGTAACTGTCCCTTGGCTTTTGGCTAATGTTGTTTCGTCGGTTTTCTTTGCTATTTTCTTATTAAAACTGATAAAACTTCCAGAAAAAACCATACAATTTTGCTTATTGGACTCTTTAAAAAACAATTAATTTAAAAGAAATTATCTCCACAAATCCTGTATACTAATACAGAAGTTATTCAATGTTTATTTTTATAATGCATTTTGCAGGATCAGATCAAAGCAGCATACATCAAAATGGTTATAAACTAACCAATAGGAGAAAAATATTAAAACCTTTGTCCAGAAATTTGGGTATTACCCAACCTAACCTTGTGGTAACATTTTTTCCCATTTTGATGGAAAATGAATCACAGGTAAAACAACCTTGAACCAAGTTCGTGACCTTGAACTCTGATGCAGTGATGGTGTACCACTGTATTATTATTTACACCATTCAAATCATTCCTGCGATACCTACTGACACCCTGAATGACCTTTACTGACACCTTGGATGACATTTATCCAATAGAAGAATGTTTTTGTTTGGTTTGGGCTTAGTGCCACTCTCATCAATTTATTTTCAAACAAATAACTAGTTATTTTGTCGATGTAAAAATTCCCAGAGAGTTATTTTAAGTCAGAAAAAACTTTTATTACTGATAATATCTATTTTATTCCAGTACTGGTTTAACAGTAAAGTATAATAAAATTATTATGTTGGATTTAACACAGCTTTAGATAATATATGAAACAAATAATGGCGATGCTATAGTGCATGCAATTTTTTTCATGAAGAAATACAGTGGGCAGTTACCATCTAAAACAAATATTGATAACTTGAGGATTAAATGTGTTTAGTTTTACCAGAAACTTTCCATTACATTTGGACATGTGAAATGGTGAACTTTTTAAAGTAAAAGTTGTCCAAGAAACATTTTAAACTAGCACACATCAAATTAAGTTAGTAACAGTTTCATTTTATTCTTTTGGATGGTTAAGAAGGAGCAGCAGATAAAAGAATCCACCCAATGATGCCGCTCTATATTAATATAATAAAAATGAACAGGAAGACTATATATAAAGTACAACACATCAAGAGTATATGAAATAGATGGCACACAAAATTCAAAACTAGCAGACGGTTATAATAGAACTAGAGTAAAAACACCTGTGAGCAATGCTCACCATTGATACCCCCCGCTTCACAATTACTTTGAAAATTCAGGTGTTCTTAATTATGAAATTGAAACTTTATCTAGTTAAACGTGAAGGCAAAATTGCAGATAATACATGTACATGTAACCCTCCCCAATCCCCCAAAGAATGGCATCCCCTATGTCAATGACAAAGTCCATGTTTTTCTATGGCAAACCTCCAATAATATTCTGATCAAAATGTTTAATATCCAATGCACAATGGCAATATGTGACCAAGATTCTGTATAAGTTTCAACAAATTCCATTCAGTGGTGTAGGAGGAATTGTAAATAAAAGATGGGTATCCCATTATGTCCATTACAAACTCCATGTTTTTCTATGGGAAACCCCAAATATCATTCCGATCAAAATGTTAAATATCTCCTGCACAATGGCACTATGTGACATGGATTCTGTGTAAGTTTCAACAAATTCCATTCAGTGGTGTAGGAATGAGTTGCACATAAGAGATGGGTATCCCTTATGTCCATGACAAAGTCCATGTTTTTCTATGGGAAACCCCAAATATCATTCCAATCGAAATGTTATATATCTAGTGCACAATGGCAATATGTGACAACATTCTGTGTAAGTTTCATCAAATTCCATTTAGTGGTGTAGGAGGTGTCGCACATAAGAAATGGGTATCCCCTTATGTCAATGACAGTCTGTGTTGTTCTATGGGAAACCCCAAATATCATTCCGATCAAAATAATAAATATCTCCTGCACAATGGCACTATGTGACAAGGATTCTGTGTAAGTTTCAACAAATTCCATTCAGTGGTGTAGGAGGAGTTGCACATAAGACATGAGGACCCCCTTAGGTCAATGACAATGTCCATGTTTTTCTATGGGAAACCCCAAATATCGATCCGATCAAAATGTTTAATATCTCCTGCACAATGGCACTATGTGACAAGGATGCTGTGTAAGTTTCTTTAAATTCCATTCAGTGGTGTAGGAGGAGTTGCACATAAGAGATGAGGACCCCCTTAGGTCAATGACAATGTCCATGTTTTTCTATGGGAAACCCCAAATATCGATCCGATCAAAATGTTTAATATCTCCTGCACAATGGCACTATGTGACAAGCATTCTGTGTAAGTTTCATTAAATTCCATTCAGTGGTGTAGGAGGAGTTGCACATAAGAGATAGGGACCCCCTTAGGTCAATGACAAAGTCCATGTTTTTCTATGGGAAACCCCAAATATCATTCCGATCAAAATGTTAAATATCTCCTGCACAATGGCACTATGAGACAAAGATTCTGTGTAAGTTTCATCAAATTCCTTTTAGTGGTGTAGGAGGAGTTGCAAATAATAGAAAGTGTAACGGACGGACGGACGGACGGACGGACGGACGGACGGACGGACGGAAGGACGGACGGACACCATGAACACTATATACCCCCCGCTTTTCAAGCGGGGGGTATAATAAAGATGCAGACAGAATAGCATGAATATCGCTATATTTCATCTCAACAATGCAGGTGACAAGTATATATGAGAATCTTTATATAAATATAAAATGGAAAAAAACTGTCTTCTGCAAATTTTACCTCAGATATTCTTTCTTCATTGACAAACGTTCCATTCATGCTGCCTTTGTCCTGCAATGTATACATCTGCTGTTTTCTGTTGAATCTAATTTCAGCATGGACCTATAAAAAGAAATAACAAAACTGCAACAAAATACTTTCAACCACTTTAAGTAAGTTTTTAGCAATTCTTTCTTAACTTTCAAGAGCCTAATTACATGTATGAAGTATTTAATAAAATTCTTTCAAAATATGTAAGTCAGTGCAATGCATATGTAAGGAACAAGCAAATACCTAAATTTAAAAGTTTTTGTAAAGGCCAATATAAAAAGCATTAGAAAAGATACTAGTGAACATTGAAATGAGAAAATGTCGTGAAGAATAATGCAAGCGGTCTGAATTGCACAAAGTAATGTTAACTTTTCTTTCTACTAACAATTAAATAGAAAACTGAAACAAATAAACTTGACGGGAACCTAATGGAGAAGTTCTCTAGTTAGACATATTTAATATTGAAAATTAAACAAATTGGACAGTTATCAGCCCAACTTGGCAGAGGATGTGTTAGAATATAACATACATGTCATACATGCTGAATTAGGTAATTGTTTTCTGACATCCATTCTAATGTAAGAATTCAAAATCTTCAACAAAAAATAATTGTCATAATTTGTGTACACTAGAGACAATGAACAATTCCGTGGACTACAAAAATCCCTAACTTGCTGTTGTTTCAGATTTTGTTTATCTGCTTTACAATCTCATGAAATTATGTTAACACATCAATAAATACCAGGTTAATTAGTGTTATTTTAGCAGAAAGAGTGTGTTACATTGGGTAATACACACATTCGGCCTGTAGTTGAGGGTAGTATTATACATTATCACACAAAAGGATGAAGCCCAAGACAAAGTTAAGGGCAATATTCTTATCTGAGATTGGTGATCTTGTATACCACTGTCAACAGAAGGCTGTATGTGTTTTATTGAATACTCCATAAACTACACGTATATCACTCCTCATTGGGACAAAAAGTTGACAATATCCGTGTCAACAATTGGTAATGACATTTTTGATGTTAACAAATGTTGTATGATAAAATTTGTACTGTGCAAAGTTAGGTTAAATGAAAATTGGTCTGCTCAATGGAAAGGATATGATGCATTTCTGGTATGTGTATATCTTATTTTATCTATACCTTACTAATGTTGATATCAGGAACACAAATAACAGTATCAGATGAGGTTTCCCTCCCTATAAACCCTCCTTTGATTGTTATTATGAACAGTAGCCCTTCATCCAGCAAGTCTGAGAATGACACCATGGCTCTAATACACGGAGCATTCTGTAATGTTGATTCTGTAAAAACAAAAGGTACAACATGAATTAAAAGGTTATAACTCTGAAAATTTTTATTATATTGGTTAAACCTTGTTATATTATAATGTCACTTAACATACCAAACAAGGCTTTTGCTGTTTGGGCATGATAATAGTTAATACAAATAAACTTTCATTTCCAAACTACATGTGTAACTAAAAGTTATAAAAATTCATGTCAATTTGAAAAAAAAGATTGATTACACAGGAAAAATGTAAATAAAATATCTGAAGAAAATTTAAAAGCTTAAATAATATAGTTTGTTTATTTTGTTTGATTGATTGACTGATTGATTTCATGGTAACTTAACATCCAGCAAGCAGTATTGCAGTATATTCTGTTGAAATAATGTATCTAGTGAATCCCTACAATTTGATTGGTTAATCAAGACAGGGATATCATACTGTATTCCCTGTGAAACCCCGGGGATATTGAAACCAGTTTCTATTCATTGAATAATTTATTTGTTTTATATAATATAAATAGGTAAATATAATATAAAGATATCAAATATAGATTTTAAATACATGCATTTAACGGAATCTATCATCTCCGTCTGCGATTTGGCTTGAATTAACAAGGGAGATAACCGATAACTTGAAGTCTTCTAAAATAGCAAACAAAAGCATACGCACTTCGAAAGTGAAATTTATCATTAAAAGTTTTGCTGGGAATAAAAAGGTTATAAAATTTAAAATGTCATAAAAAGCTTTGTTGGAAGCTTAAATGTGTTGAATGGTAGGTTCTCCAATAGTGGTGGTCCAAACTAACTTTTTTCTTCAAGCATGAGAAATGTCTAATCTAATTATATACTCTAGAATATTAGTACAAGAAGACTTCAACAGAATATAATAGTTATTCGGGCTTCACGGGGGATACGGGTTCATATTCCCTGTCTGTATTCTATATTCCCTGAGCCAAAACACAGACAGGGAATATGAACCTTTATCCCTGTGAAGATCCCGAATAACATATATTATTCAGGACAAGAACAAGTTGACAAACAATGAATGTAATCTGGAAATGGGGGATATTTTTTTTTTACTGCCACTTTACTCTTTTCAAATAACTACAGAAGAAGTGTTCATCATGCAAAGACTGAGGTAATCTCCAAAATGTAACCCATTCAGGTCAGTAGTCAGGTTTTTTGTATTAAAACCTGACAACCTCAGAATATGAGGGCCTCCCATATCTGCCACTGTGAATATTCCGATCAGTCCTGCAGACTGAGACATGGGGAACTATTTTGTTTGAGAATTGAGAATTGTCCCTTCATGTTAAATTTGTCAGCATAATAAGCAGCATTTCCTCTATTATTGTTTTTTTATAAATAATGAAAAAAAAACCAAATTACTTCTAGTAATATAACAGAGTTCAACAACTGAAAATTTATATTGGAATTGTTTAACTGTTTCTTTAAAAATTTTTAAATTTAGAAAAATTCACTAAAAATTTGTCAAAGACAACAAACATTTCTTTGTAATATGCACCTTCTGTTGCTGG
The DNA here is from genome assembly GCA_944474755.1 of Limnoperna fortunei. Lineage (NCBI taxonomy): Eukaryota > Metazoa > Mollusca > Bivalvia > Mytilida > Modiolidae > Limnoperna > Limnoperna fortunei. The sequence continues at coordinate 44,265,686 of OX104116.1, read as the reverse complement.
AGCTGGCTGACGTACAATTTCAACCCATGTTGGTTGAGAATTTGAATCTTGTGAACTTGATGAAGTGCTTGTATAGGAATCATAAGAAGAACTGTCAGTTATCTCCCCTGGTTCAAGATTCCATCTACTTTTTTTATCTGTATTATCAGATTTGTTTTGAAGTTCATTTATTTCTTTTTCTTCATCAGAATCATCACTATTCAATTCTATCATAATTTTTTCCTCATCCTTTTCAACAATCATTATGTCATCGTCATCACTATAAAGATTTTCTTCTCCACCTTCACTGGATTTGACAGGTATAATTTTTATAATTTTTTCACTAGAGTCATTCACACTGCTTTCACCGTTGTGTTTTTCTATACCTAGCATTGCATTTGTTACTGTATCAACACTTTTGTTGTCAGTCTGGTTCTCTGCTAAACTATCTGATTCCTTTTCATTTAAATTCATGTATGTTGCAACAACTTTCTGGCTGTCCATGTTATTATCTAATTGTTGGTTTGTGGACATTTTTTCTGCGTCCATTGCATCAGTTGACAGATTACATTCCTCTGGTGATTTCTCACTATTTAATTTCGAACAAATTCTTAGAATTTCCTCATTGTTGACGATACCAACATTGTCATAACGTAGCATCTCGTCATCGCCTTCTAGTCCAGCTATGTAAAAAGGATTTCTTGATGGGTCTTCCTTATCCTCCAATTCCTGCTCAGAAACTACATTCTGCAATTCATTACTGTGTTCCTGATCAGTAATCTCTGCTGGTGTTTCCACAGCAGGTTCTGTATCAATTTTTTCAGGCATAGGATTTTTGCTAACAGTTTCTACCGGTTCATTCTCTTGAATTGTGCTAGTTTTCATGCTTTTTTTGTACAACATTTTCGTTTTCTGATTCAAGCTTTCTGCTTCATTTTTCTTTGGATCTGACTCCATATCCTCCATCTTTTCTAAATTCTCAATGGCATTAGATGTATTACTTTTGTCTAGATCTAAATTTTTTACTTTTTCTTTTTCATTTTCACTACTTTCATCACTTCTTTTTTCATTAATAGTTGTGTCATCTGTTGTCTTACAACCGTCACCATCTGTATCTTTAGAATCATTATTTTCATCTGTCTTTTCTTCTTCTTTTTCTTTTTTCTTCAAAACAAGTTTAATCTTTTTGCTGCCTAAACCCATACCGCTACCTTGCCGATTCTCCTCATCTTTTATGACATCATCACAAATACTCACATTAGCTTGATTTTCATTCAACAGTTTTGGCTTTTTCTTTGAATCTTGCATTAACTTATCACTCTGCTTCAGTTTTTTGTAATTCAATTCACCCATTACTATATTTGAGCGATCTTTAATTTTTTTATTTATATCGTCTATTATATTACTCGTAGGCTGATTTTCATTTTCCATGGATTTCCTTCTTTTTTTAGAGTTCGTCTTTTCATTGTCCTCATCGCTATCCACTGAACTTTCCTTGTTTTTGTCTTTCTTTCTCTTTTTCTTTTTGTGTTCCTGAAGGCAAAATGGGAAAACTGTATTAACGGCAGATAACTCAAAAAGAAAGTATAATACCTGGTCTAACACTCAGGCTGCTGAATGCTGATAACACTTCTTCATAACCTGCATCAACCTACAAAAAAGAAACACAAACAAAATTGGCAGTTATGATTCAGAATGGTATGCATTTCACAAACCAATAAATCCATTTAAAAAAAACCAACACCATTTTAATTTTATCCTTAAACTGATAAAGTGTATGTTTAATTTGATTGCAATTTTCTTATAAGTTTAATCATGAATATAAAAAATTAAAAGGACACATACCAAAACATTGTCAGAACTGCCTTTAAAACACACACTTATCTAGTAAACGAAGAAAACAGAAACAGGGTCTCCTCCGACAACAAGAGTACAATAAACTGAGTCTCCTCCGACAACAAGAGTACAATCTTTTCTACAAAGTAACTTAATGAACATTAGACAGTTAAGAAATATTTAAGATGCATGAATTAACTAAATAAAGATTTTTTCTTTAAAAATTCGAAACTGTTGAGATTTAAACTACCATATATTTTCAAACATTATCATTTACAAGTCTTGAAACTAAAATGGAAACTTCGCGAAAAAATGAAAATTTGATATGTTATTCTTTAAATAAAAAGAAATATAACTGCCTTTTAATGTTTTATTGTATTTTTTACCGTTACGCTTCTAGAGTGGATTAAAGGTGGTAAAATTTTGTGTATGGGGGCCGCCATATTGACAGTATTTTATCACGTGACTGCGTTTGTGACGTGATAAATGTAATTATCCAGTAAATATAATAAATAATCCAGTTTAAATATATGTTTTTCTGCCTTAGCTCTTTGAAAAATATATAAACTGTGGAGATGACTAATAACCGGCTGACAACATAGGATTACCAAATAAGTCTTAATGTTTTAATGATCTTTGTTTTAATAAAAGTATTTTTAGACACAAATTTTAACCTGTCTTTATTTAACTCAGATATAATTTACCTAAATAATAATTGTAATATAAGATATAATTATAGGATTATTTTTATATATAAAATAAAATTCCGTGGATAATTTTGCACGTCTTGAAATGGCAGTTGTACTTGGACGTGAAAATGTTACAGGTAAATCATTACTCGTTTATGAAGGGTAATTAACAGAATTAGCAGGTAAACAAACAGGATGTTTATTGCAACTACTAGATCATTTGACGCCGACTTTGAAGTATGAATATTCGGACTTTTTCAAAAGCTAACCAGATTAAAGGTTAATCATGTTATTCGAAATTAGAAAGGCACACCCCCTCCTGCCAAGGACAAGTATGATTTGAATACACCGACGTGTCAGAACACAGGATGTATATAAGATTTCGATGCTAAGTCAAAGGAAACGTAAAACTTACATGTTAACTCAAATATACACAACATGTAAAATTTTGGAAACTGTGTTACGCACACGCACAATAAATGTTACCAGTAATAATAATTATAATAATAACAATAATAATAATTATAAATGTAATAAACGTGAAGTGAAATTTTGATGCGCGAAAACCAGAGTATTTAAAAATATTTCATTTAATGACCGTTATTTCTTAAATAGTCAACTTCGCAAATATTTTGTATAAAAAAGTTTCGTTCAATAAGTTGCTTAATCTTATTAAGTTGAAAATAATAATACAAATAATTTTCTATTTAATTAATATTTATAGACTTTTTTCCTATCAAAAATGACTGTTTTCCTGTGACTTTCTTTCCGTTTACTGTTGTTGCTGCTTTGGAAATAGTCTTAAGTAGAAGTCTTTAAATTGGTTATCTACTTGTTACACAAGTCGTTTTTTTTTGCTTATATATAGATCAAGAATACGAAACGTAATCTTTCCACAACCATGTCTTATAGTACAACCTTCTGTTATTGACCGTTTCGCGTTATTACAATACGACGACTTTTAAGGTAATTGGATGTCAAGTATTGCCATCTAGTGACGAGATAGTGACAATATGGCGGACCTCCATAAGTGCATTTTTTACACGGTAAATTCCATGCAGAAACTTAACCACTGAAAATATAATAAAACATCAAGGGTCAAATGTGTTTCTTTTTAGTTGAAGAATAACATATCAAATTTTTATTTTTTCGCGAAGTTTCCCTTTAAAGTCTTCAAAATATTTTTTTTCCACTCTATATACATCTAAAAGGAAAATAAAATCACAAAAGTCACACAAAATAGGAACAAGAAGTGCATTTTGGAATCTCTACCTGAAATTACATTTGTTAAATACTTGTCTCTGATAAACCACTTTGAGATCTTATAATGTCATATTACAGTATCCAGTTTCTTATATACAGGAAGCTGGAGAGAACCCCAAGGGCTTCATCCAAAGGGAAGACAACCTATCAAAGGTAAACAACTTCAAATATTCACCTTGAAGGGAGGCAAAACTGATTTATTGTACTGAAACTAAGAATACATATTTTAACAAAAGACCTATGATTAATGGATCTGTAAGCTGACCAATCGGGTCTTTCTTTACATTTTTCTCTAAATTGGCTAGCAGAAGAGAACTTAATTTTCAGTTTGAAAAGTCCAAATGGTTCTAACAGGTTTCTGGTAAGATATGAGACAATAGGTTTTCGACCAGTCAATAATTGTATTGTCCCACCTCTAACAGGAAGTTGTATTCTTTCATAAAAAGCTTTTGAAGAACAACCTGTGTTATTAAAGAATATATATATGTAAACTATAATAATATACAATTATGGATAATACCTGAAGTCGATAAAAGGGCAAAAGGTTAGTTTGTCTTTCTGCAAATTTCCACAGTTATTTTATCTTTGTGCAGCTCTCAGTGAGGAAAGACAGTAATAACAAAATATCGTACACAGAGGAAACTGTCAATTAAGACAATCCAAAGTCTGAGAAACCGGCAAACTCCAGAACCAACAGCCAAATATATAGTGACTACATCAATGGTCCTGACTTGGTACGGGCATTTCAAAAGAAATGGTGGGTTAAACCAGGTTTTATAGCATGCCAAACATCCCGCTTCATTTACTGTAGTATGTGAGTGGTTTGTTGATTAAAACGATGGTTATCATATACCACTAGTCAGTAATATGTGTATCCAAAAATCATAGGGTAAGCACTGTACACTGAATTAAAATATTAGAAAAACTATGTGTAACCATATTTTCAAACGAGATAAAATAGTTTTCAACAAGGAAATGGTATCTATAGCAAAAGTTATTAAAGACATGAACGAGTGGTTCTTTTCTTGTAACCTTGGTTTAGAAGATTATCCCGAAGAAATTGGTGACGTTTGCAAAAATCAGTATACTCACTGCAAGCTCTTGCACACCTGATCAATAAAGAAATAAAAACATTATCTGAAGGAGAAGCTGAAATATTGCTGCACAAGTAAGAAAAATTTAGAAGTTTGAAATTAAAATTGTCTTGATTGTGGTAAATTCTTGTGGTAAGATGACCATTGGTGTAATATTCGAGGTGTAAGTCTAAAAATGATGCAGATGAAGCTGTTTCTGTTATTTCTTTAATTTCCAGTTCTGAAGGCAGGAAAGATAGAAATTCAAAAATGACCCTGGCACTAACAACCATATATCTTAACTAGCTTAGATGACAAAAATGACCCTGGCACCCACAACCATACATCTTAACTAGCTTAGATGACAAAAATGACCCTGGCACCCACAACCATACATCTTAACTAGCTTAGATGACAAAAATGACCCTGGCACCCACAACCATACATCTTAACTACCTTAGATGACAAAAATGACCCTGGCACCCACAACCATACATCTTAACTAGCTTAGATGACAAAAATGACCCTGGCACCCACAACCATACATCTTAACTAGCTTAGATGACAAAAATGAACCTTGCACCCACAACCATACATCTTAACTAGCTTAGATGACAAAAATGACCCTGGCACCCACAACCATACATCTTTTAACTAGCTTAGATGACAAAAATGACCCTGGCACCCACAACCATACATCTTAACTAGCTTAGATGACAAAAATGACCCTAGCACCAACAACCATACATCTTAACTAGCTTAGATGACAAAAATGACCCTGGCACCCACAACCATACATCTTAACTAGCTTAGATGACAATCATGATACTTTTTTAAATACATTTTAAATTTTTGAATGGATTTCGACTATTAACCCCATATCCCGACATTAAACAACTAATTCCTAACAAAACCCAGCTTATAAATAAATAGCCATACACAAAATCTGGACGAGATAGCTTGAAAATTGCTGAAAGTGGCGTTAAACATCATTCAAACAAAAAAAAAACCAAAACCAAAAATACACAAAATCATAATCTTTAAGAGAAAAGATGAACAACACTATGTAACATACTAGATATTTAATTTGATTACAATGATTTGAAATTACATTTGACTCAACATGAACTGAATTATACATATATGAAAAAAGAATTACACACAATACATCAGAGCTTATTTCTAATAACTCCATAATTACTTTGGACCTGGTTTCATAAAACTTCTCAAATTTGAGAATTCCTTTAGCTTTTTCTCAGTCAAATATTGGTCAATCAATCAGATGGCTGGAAAAGTTGCAGACTCAATAGTTTGGGAAAATCTTCGTTTGAGTATTTTATAAAAATATGGCCTGTTGTCAAATTTCAATCAACTGAACACTTGTATAATATGTCAGAATTTAACCTGACAACAAACAAAAAACCAACAAAAAGATAACAGACAAATATGAATAACAAAGGGAAGCACATCCACTGAATATTATGGATTTAACTTATCCCCCGGCTTTAATTTGTTAAAATACTGAGCATAATTTATTATACCACTAGGTTTTGTGATAAATAAAAACATATCCAGCTTATGTGGATGAGTGGACAAACATAACTTCATCAGAGCTGTTCTGTATGTCAATGTACTCTTACACTGTACAATAAATTATCTGCTCTGAATTGTTTTGTAAAACCTTAGTTAGCCTTTGACCTAGGATAAACATTATATAATGGTTTTTGGTGATGGCTTTCTCAAAGGTTACATGTACTATTATCTTGAGTGAACTTGTTAATCCAAGCCAGAGATATTAGTCCCAAAAACCAATAGCCTTTTATTTATCTCTATTTTATAAAATAGCAAGTATAACATATTTGTAAAAACCCTAAAAGTACTAACAAAAGTCTAACTCAATCTGTTAAAACAAGGAATCTATGAGGTGAGCTACTGCTCACTCAGTATACCACGGCTATTCACATCATTAAATTGACTAAGTTGGTAAACAGGAAGTAGATATGCGACAAACTTGAAATCGGTACCTGCAAATTGTAGGACCACATGGTAAGGTCACACATAAAATTTCAAGTGGTTGTGAACAGTTGCTAAGAAAACTGTTACGAAAATTTTTATCCATTGACTATTAATCCTGAAAATTAACTAAGTCAGTAAACAGGAAGTACATGTAGATATTGAAAGACTGAAATTGGTACTCGAAATATAGGACCACATGGTAAGGTCACATATAAAATTTCAAGTGGTATCAAGACAGATAAGTAGTTGAAAACTGTTATGAAAGTTATGTTGCAGACAGAGGGACAGACAAAGGCAAACCAGTATACCCCCTCTTTTCCTCGAAGCAGGGGTATATTAACAATTTGACAATGACTATTTTCTCCGGGTGAGCTGACTTGTTATTCATTTGATCAGGGTCAGTATGCTGTCAATAGTAGTAACCATGTTGGTTTAGAACAGTCATATTTATACTATGGACCACACTAAAATCCACCCTGCTTAAGTTGTTTGAACTGGCACTATGAACCACAATAGACACAATCTGGAGTTACTGGTTCAAACTGTCACTATGGACCACACTAGACACAACCTGGAGTAACTGGTTAAACATGTACTATGGACCACACTAGAACAACCTGCTAAAGCTACTTTGCACTGGCACAATTATTTTTCAGGAGGGGATAAAAATGTAAGGCCTCATTATTACAAATGCCCATTTTCGTTTTTATAACTGACCTGTGAGAAATCATAATGAAACAAATAAACAAAGTACAGAAATCAAACAACCAAAAGCACCTAGGAGCCTGTAATCACTCACCTGAAGACTTTTTCAGAAGATGTCAGATCAACCTATGTACTTCAAGCTTGTCTTACTTTACTTATTTGCTGTTTCTATTTATCTGTTAGTTTTTAAGACAATAGAGATCTTTAGCAAAAGTGTACATGTACTTTTATTTATAAACAGAAATTCCCTAGTTTTACATGCATAATAATTTAGTTCTCACATCATCAGTCTTTGCGTCTTTCAGTACAGTACATGTCAGAGGATACTTGTAAAGCCAGAGCTATGTGTTAGTAATTACCAGTACTTCTTTTTAATTTTGTTTAATTTAAAACGATCAAAGATGAAAAATATTCATGAGCTCTTTGGCATTTTTTTTTAAACTGAAAAATGACTTATTTTGCCAAAAAGATTAAATATAACAAAAAAGCATGTAGTATTTAAGACAATATATACACATAAATCATTAGTTTCTTTACTCAGTTACTTAGTTACTTAATAATTGTGTATGTGTACTTCCACATGGAATTACTGGTACATGGTCATGCAAATTTACATGTTAGGTGCTAAACCTCTCCAATAGCTAAAAGCAAAAATTAACATACAAGGACAAAAACTCCTATAAGGAGTCAACTGAAAAATTTCAGTCATATGACTTTTTTGTATGTCTTGTCTTGCTGATCATTTGTTGCTGTTTACAGTTTTTCTCCATTACAATTTTCAAGAAAAAAGCCAAAATTGCAAAAAAATTGGGGAAGCATAAGAAAGTCTGACCTCCATTCCACATCAGTAGTGAATTCACGAACAACTTGCATTAACCATAAATTGCATTTTATTGTCATTAAACAAGGAACCTGTGAGCTACTGCTCACTCAGTAATTCTGAGACAGTCACGGTTGTGAAGGTAAGTCAAGTGACACCTACCAGACTGCCAGGTGCTGCAACCTATATACCAAACCGTCATGTACATGTACTACATGTAGGTATCAGCAACCTTCATACCAAATAATATTTATAGGTTATTTACGTTTTTTGAAATGAGATGCGTTTTCTCGTCCATATCTCATCGAAGGGCAACAGCCCTGAGATGAGATGACGAGAAAATGCATCGAGTTTCATAAAACGTAAATAATCTGTTTATCGCTGTTTTGTATCATTGTGACGTCACAGTGTTTACTTAACGACATCTTGACAGCGAGCTGAGATGGGCCCATCTCAAGCTAGTAGAGTGAGATGGAATAATATCGCACACAAAGATCAAAGTAAAATACTGCAAAATAGCGATAACATCCCTTACTGAGGAAATTTACCTAATCTCAAAACTTTTTAAATAGCTACTGGACAGTATTATTGGGGGAGGGTGCGAGGTCAAGGTCAGGTACGATTTCATTGCTTCATGCAAAACACTAATGTTATAACAGACACTCTTTGGCTGATTTTGTCAACTTTAGCTTAAACTGGCTCAGCATTTTTAGAAGACAATTTTAAGATGTCAAAGCTGCTGATGAATATGATAAATGCAATGTGATGGCAATATCTCATCTGGACCTCTAGACTCATTAGCACTCTGCTAACTGGTAAATACTAAGCATTTTAATTTATAGACAACCACTTAAAAATGACAAAGTTAAAGCAAATAAAACAAATGGCACCAAAAAAGACATTCAGTAGCACCATCCACCATGAATAAGAGAGTTAACAGGATAATTTGACAAATAATGCTGTATATATAATATTTTTAAAGGTGGGAAATGGATTTGTCATGACAGTCACCAAGAACACCATCTATCTGGAACGACCATGAATCTGAAAATAAATATTGGGGAAATCCTATTTAGAAAAGTGTGTTAATTGTTCATTTTGTTATGTTAAATAATCAAAAAGGGGATATAACTCTGTAAAATTATTCTGAATTAGATGTACAAAACAATGTTACAACCAACAAATATTAAAGAAGAGGAGTAAAGCACATAATTAGTCCTCCTCACAAGTCAGGGTTTCTGTTTCCACATGCATATATGTGTCTTCGAAACCCTGACAAACTTAGCTAGGAAATTCCTGGGCTAGAAAATTTTCATATGACGTCAAATCTTCAAAATATCAACCAATGAAATTGATTGAAATAAGCAACTGTTTGGCAGTAGTCATTCTTACTCATTCTTGAGTAGGAAGAAAACGTAACGCAACTAATAAATAACGCAGTACTAACAAACTATTAACACTACTGTACAAAAAAGACGATTTTCACATGATCTATGCAACACATCCGTTTGGTTTACTTAGAATAGAAATCGGGATATTCCCTTTCCAAGTCGTGAATGAAAGCGAGCTTTTGATTGGCTACAGGTATGATGTAGCCAATCAAAATAGTGACTTCTTGCCCGGAAATTTCCTAGCTAAGTTTGTCAGGGTTTCGTGGACACAGAAATCCTGACTTGTGAGGATGATAATTAGTAAAAATACATGATAGGGAAAGAAAGTACATTGTGGGTCATGATAGGTCAAGAGCACAAGAGATAAAACAAACATGAAATGAAATGTTAATTTGTTTTTTTTAAATAGGGTTATTCAACTAAATCATGGCTAAAAATGTTATTAGAAAAGAATTACCTGGTGAAAACCCTCATTTATGTCTTAACATTAATCCCCTAAATACCTTTTACAGGAATAGCCCTTAGGTGGAAGAAATTAGGAAAAGCCCTTAGTCAAGTTAATTGAAATATCATATAATTATTCTGGTGAAAATGAATTTATATACATGTAGATTTAAAAAAAATCAGTTATGATGATGGATTCCTTACAAAGTCCATACAAAATCAACTGTTTCTGCTATAACATCTGATGTTTTTGGGAAATAAAAGGCAAACAACAACTTAATAAAGTATTTGTATAATATATATTTCAACAGTAACCAGTTTCATTATCTTCTTTAACTAGAAAAAAAAAAACAAACTGCACATTGGCATAACAGAAAACCCCTCATCACTCTGGTGCAAACACATACATGTATGTAATTATGAATACAACAAATGAATAATTGACAACATCTGAATACAAAATATCCTGATATCCACTAATATTTGTATGGGTCATTCCTTTAAACATACAAAACACCAGTGAAAAGAACTTTCAACTTGCTGCTATGGGTGGTTAGTTTATTATCATAAAACTGCAACATGCAAATCATGAATTCCTACTTTCAATTATAAAGTGCTTTCCCAAAGTACCATGCATGTTTTAATGGAACAGTCATGAAGGTTTTTCAAATTTTATATTTCTATAAGCCTTCTTTACATTTTTAGAATTAAATTTGTTAGTAGTAAGTAGGATTGATTTACAATTTTGATTTTTGTTTCCAATAATCGGTTAATTGAGAGTTAAACTACTGCTTTGTTAAGCTTTAAACTGGTAAAACATCAAACTGCAGGTTAAACTGATAATTTAGACTGGCAATTGATTGGAAAAGTACACAGTTGACTCTTCTTGTCTCGTTAATAATTAAATGCAAATTATGCATCTATAGAATTTTTTGTAGAAAATGATACATGTCTTGAATGTCTTAAATATTTACACAAGTTTACTCCTGAAAAGTTTTATTTCAATGTGTCAAAACAATGTGCACAACCCCAAGAAACAAAGCATACATAATTAATGGTCATTATCTTGTATAAAACAAAATGTAAATAAACAAGTGTCTTAAATTGTTTTCTTGTTTACTACATGTATGAGATAACCAGACTCAACTGTATACCATTTTTACTACAGACTCTTGTAAAAAATTATTTATTACTACAACACTGCCAACATAATGAACTACTTACTTTTTCTTCTGAAGATCTCCTTCTGGATTCCTTTTTCTTCTTTTTCTTTCCAGATGATGTTTCTCCATGATCAGGCGAGTGCATAGGATATTTATCAGAATAACTATGACGATGTGACGAATAAGATCTGTCTGAATACCCAATTGTTTTGGGTGTGTAATATGAAAGGTCTACTTGTGAATGGAATTCATATTTGCCAGTGGACTTGTTGTAGTAGAAATATGTGCCAGACTTGGGATCATAATACAGGCCTTTCTCCTGTTAATATAGAAGGAAACAAAGCATGAACTTTATTTTAATTTTACTGTATTTTTGTGCTTACCTGTTTGAGTGCTTTTTATTAAATTGATATATCTCAATCATGCATGGTTTGACCATAACACATGTATATGATAGCTTTAGTTACTGAGATAATGTGTCTTGTTGATTTATGTAGTTATGCTCCTTAACCTTGAATGTTTGGGAAAATTTTTTCAACAGTCCAGGACATTAAAACACTGTTGAAGAACATTTATAAATATCGTTTTGTGATACATGTTCTTAACAAGACCCCCATGCATCTATCCCGTTGACAGGTGTGTCAGGTATTCTGTACTACTAAGGAAATATTTAGCATTTTGAAAGGCCTATCTATATATTCCACCTTCTTGAACAACTGCATTTAAATCAAAGATGAATTTGTTTCAAAGAGATTTATTAACTAGGTTACCTGTGTGAAGTTTTGTATCATAAGGAGCATTACATTTTATTAATTACCGTAGTTTAATTAAATTCTACTTTAAAATTTTTTTGAGACTCCTACATGTTCTGTCTAGAATACTAAAGTAAACCACTAACAATACAGTTTTTTTAATAAGACAACACTGCATTATCCACGAGTAGCACACAGTCAATAAAAATAAACCTACAGCATTATAATAATATCCTGTATTATAGTCATAATAAAGGCCCGACTGTTCATCAAACACAAATCCTGTCTGGTTCATAGCTGCCTCAGCTGTAGCCTTAAGACTGTCTGCTATTGACATCCCTGATGCCTCGACACCATCTTTAATCACAGAATCACCAGATCCACCCTGCAATTATATAGACAGTATTAATAAGACATTTTTGTTATGTTCATGTACACCATATTTAGGTAATAAACATGTACCTTCTTTTTGGAGACACAGGTCGAACTGCCATTTTATCTCTAGGTTTATATTATAAAAAAGGAAATGCATTAATTTAAAAACTATCTCTCAAATTCAGGCCAATAAAGTCAATTGTAGGTTGACCAAAAACCTATGTTGACACCTATGTTCTATTTTTAATAACAGTGTCCATCTTTGACCATTGATCAACACCCCAAGGAAATCATGATCACCGCCAAGTTTGAAAAACATAGGCCCAGTGGTTTCATGGGCGATGATTTTTGAAAAAGTTTACGACTGATGCCAAATGATGGCAAAAGCACACAGTGACCTTTTGTCCGCTTAAAACACGCATAATATTCAGTTTTTTAATCTAGATTTATTAACTAATGTACATAACCCCATATTAAGGTTGTTTGTCAATTTTTACTGACTCATCCCGTCTGATGTTTGCTTTTTGTTACATGTATATCAAATTCCAATTAATATAATTTTACTAAAGAATAAGAGATATATGATTAATATATAATAGCATTATTATCAGCATATGTAATGTTCGTTCTTTTAATTGTGCAGATAACAACAACATAATACATTTGATAATTAGGGCATAAAAATATTCCTTAATGTTTTGACATTAATGTTTAAATAGCAAATGCATTAATTATTTGATACCCACATCTACATTTTGCCAAAATAATTGTATTCAATATTAACTTTTTGACCAAATTTGTTTAATGTCCTTGATTAGTCTTCAGTGGACACATATATGAACTCAGTCTAAATGAAATGTTGATTACCTGGCCTTCATCTAAACCTGCCTTCCAATCAAATGTCATGTCACATTCTGGTTTCAGTCCAGGTAAGTTGACATCATACAAGGTATCGTCTGAAAACAGGATATCAATATTAATGAAGTTTTTTAGCTGCTTTAAAATTTTGTCAAAATACATTTAATTTTAATTTGATAATATTAACTCCCTTCCTGAGTCCAGTGGTTTTTTTTATAGATTAGGAATTCTTTCTAATCAAACAATCATCATTTTTCATATAGCAATAAAAATAGAAATGGAAGGTTATTGCATGTACATGTACAATACTACAATCCAAACATTTATCTGCATCTACCTTATCTATTGTTCAGTATGCAGTTCAATTGTAAATTTTTACCTTCAACATCCATTAAATCCTCAGAAGAGGTCTGTGTATCTGCATGTACAAACAACTGATGTTTTTCCCTACGGTATTCATGGATTTCACTGCTGAGTTTTTCAACTTGAACCCTGAGGTCATTGTTGTAGCTATTTGCTTTATCTAATTTTCTCTCGAGAGCAGCAAGTTTTCTTCCATATTTTTCTAATTCACATCTACACTTTATCACATCTTCTTTAAGTAGCTGATTTTCTGATGCAAGATCAATGTCTAAACCTGTATACTTTTTCAAAACACTTTCCTCTATATGTTCAAGTTCTTTTTCTGTCAAGATTGTTTCACCCAAACTTTCGTTTGTGCTGACCATCCCTTCTTCTGTTTCAACATTTTTCAAGTCTAATTTTTCCCAAGTCATGTGACCATTATCAATTTTTTTTTCCTTAGATGTCTCTGTATCATTAACAATTGCAACATTTAAAGTTTCTGTACTTAACTTTTCAATATCATCACTGACAGTTGAAGAACTAAGTACATTACTAACAGTTTTATCTTCACAACTTGATACTTGTGAATTCTGTACAACTTCATCTATACTAGAAGATTCCGACACTCTGTCATCAATGAAGTTTTCTGAACCAGTACTGTCAGCTTCCATCATTTTTTTTACCACTGATAAAGTTTTTCTTCAAAACAGAGAAATGAAAACATTAATAACATTATTGTTTATGCAGACCTATAGAGGCATCATAACATTAGTGTAAGCAGTAAGCAATGCTGAGGATCAGTGTTATTGGCATTCTGAAATTTTCACAAACTATTAAAACAGTAAAAGTTTTTATCATTAGTTGAATATGTGAACTATAAATAAACTTATTTTACAAGTTACTGGTGTAATTTACTTAAATAAGATCCCATACAAGACATTGTAAATATACATGTAATACAATAGTTGTATTCCACTGAAATGGATATATGTTAATTGCATATTTCTCTTAATTGCAGATTTTCAAACGCCAAACCATTTCCTATACTCTTCATGATAAAAATTTTGGTTGTCAAAAACTGACATTTTCCTAACAAGGTAACAACCCAGTCTTGCACTGGAACTATAAAAACATGTTTTAACCACTGCAGGGATGATTTTAGACTTTTTCAAATGGGTCCACCACCGCACAAATTGGGAAAATTTTTGCGTAAAATCAGTGTATTGGGAAAATATAATCTTGCATGATTTAAAGTTCAAACTTTAAGAAACCCTTGGTTTTGTTTACTTATTTTCTGACACTAATATGTACAACTACTCAGCTGCATTGTAAAGATCATAAGTCTGACAAAAGAAATACTCAGCCATAATATTACATGATATAAAACTTACTGGAACTATATGGCATAGGATAATCCCATGAAATTTCCATAAAAGTCTAAGCCCAACAACTTTCCGTATCAAACCTAACAAATCAAAATATCAAATTCAAAATACATATTACTTTTATTTCTAAATAACTCAATTTTATTTAGAAAACAAACAACATGTAATACTGGCTCTCTGCAATTGATGTTTTTCTGTTTTGCTGTGATGATAAAAATGTAACTATCTAATTAACATGCTCTGATGGGCCCTATGATTAGGAAATAAAGATATTTGTATTTGTATAATAGTATTCAAATCACACAGCATGAAACTTGACAGCATCAGACTTAAAGAACCCATGCTGTGCGAAACGGAAGTAAATCTTCCTTAGAACTTCCGGTAATAAATCGGAAAAACGTTACTGGAAACGGACCCGAAAAAATCAGGATTTTTAATTTACAATTTCCGTAATTGGGATTTTCAACCATTGGGGAATTGGACTGCCAGAAGGGGAATGAGGCCACCTGGTGGCCCCAAATACTATAGTAGCGTCATCCCTGACCACATTCTTTTATATTACATGTATAATAGTTGTTACAAGAATTAGGGCATTAGAAAAGAGTCACCTGAATTTTTAATGTATCAACACAGCTTTTAATAAGACAAATAAAGTGAAAACTTTATTGCCCTTTCTGTTATTTGCATATTTCTGTTGATTGCATATTTTTCTCTGACAAATTGGTAATGCAATTAAGAGAAATCTTCTGCAGTAGGATATTTCTGGGCCATGAAATTTACTGTATCCATTACTATTCTCTTCCATACCCCCACTTGTAGGTGTCTAGTCGTTTCGTACCATGTCCATTTCATATCATGACCATTTCGTACCCAAATTTACCATTTCATACCAAGATTTTGCCAATTTGTACCATATGCTATTTCGACATTTGCCGTTTCGTACCATAAAGTAAAGCTGTATGAGCTGACAAGCTACGTCAGGAATACCTGGATGAACAGCACAGTCTGGCTGATACAGTCCTAGAGTGTATTTATGTGACCTACCAGAACTAATAACGATGTAGAAGGTTGGTACCACCGCCTAAACACCGATCGTAAAGCTGGCTGGGGTAACAAAGGCTTATACACATTGGCTCCACTACTCTTCTCCGAAGCATCGCATATACCTCTGAACGCACAGTTTATTTTGGAAGGAAAACTTAAGAAAATACAGAGAAAGCAGACCAAGACACACAGAAAATACTCTTTGACATTTGGGCCCAGTATATACAGAATGAAATCTCCATCAGAAGTTTGCTCCGACTCAGCGTCCACAATGTTTATGTGTCGGACAATTAGACTTTTTCTATTATAAGATAAGAACATTATCTGTCTTGTATATATAACACTTTGTGATAATTGATATGTAGTTAAACAAGTTTAAAATTCATATATTTAATTTTATGTATCATTCATTATCTATCTTGTATATATTGTTGTTGTGCAACATTTTAATTGTAGCTATGATAACTAATAAAAAATAAAAATAACCTTTATGTCTATCATTCTATTAAAAATTAATATTGGATCCAAACCTACAAATAGTACATAACATCAACCATAGACAATTTACACATGGTACGAAACAGACATGGTACGAAATGGTTTTTTTATGGTACGAAATGGCAGGTATGAAACGACTATAAACCCACTTGTACATGCCATCAGATCATCATCCTTTGTGTTATTCCAGTCAACCTTGATTTTTTTAAATTAAAATTTACAGGTAATCTTGTGAACAAGACGACGTAAACGTGGATTTACTAGTACATTTTATTTTCATTAATTTATGAAGATCTATCATCTGATGTTCCGGAGATCCATACACAACATGATTCCACTTTACACAAAATACAAAACTAATGCTGGCCTGCTATGATTAAATTTAAATATTTATTTTATGTTGTAGTTCTATTTTATTTTAACTGCAATATCTGTGTAATGCCTATTAACATGATTAATGGTTTTAATTATTGATTATCATTATGCAGCTCTTCTTTGGCACACAGATCGTCAAAAAGTTATTTCTTAAATTCGTAAGTTAGCGACCCAAGTGTTATCTCTGCCATGGTGTCTAGTTATTTGGCCTTGGTCAGTGTCATGTGCTATGTAGTACATAATATGTCCCTGGTGTTACTATCACACTCAATATACTCTGTATTAGCGATAACCCATTTCATGTATTCATCTTTATAAATGAATTTGCACATGCATATGTCGCATAAAACAACAAATTTTTAATTTTTATTTGTTCTCTTTGTGAATGCATACCTATAAATTCGCCATTAAACTTTAAAAGAAAAGCATATGGTCTACTCAGGGTCCACTCTCACGTTTTCGTCTGCACTTCCGGTAAAATGGCACTAAGAACTTCCTAATTTCAGGAAAAGTTATTATTTGCAAATAAAACTTTGTACTTTTTAACAGTCTTAATAAATGTCTATTTATGTATTTGCCTTCATTCGTCGTCTGTTTTAAAGCCGTTTAAATAAATATTGTGGCAATATTTAAAAGCCATAGTAAATATTTCTCTGATCTAACTGTACGCTGGTCACATGACTTAAAAATGGCAGACGGTCATATGGTTAATGATTCGAGTTTGAAATGTTATATTCACCGATTTGAAGTTTCTTTGGAATTGAAAGACATTAAAAGAATACAGATATGTTATGGTCAAAGATTTTTATCAATAGAAAATAAGGATTCATCGCTTGACGTGATAAAAATTGACAATAAGAACAACACCTTGAAAAAAGTGCATGAAATAGCTCAGTAGGTTTTCATCAAAATTTAATAATTGGATTTTAAGTGACACTTGAAAATTTTTTAAAGTGACCTTTGACACTCGTTGAATTCTACTGTATTTATAGAAGCATGGTGTGTTACATCAATGCCCATACTTGCCAACAGATGTTTGGTGGAATTCCTGATAATTTCTGCAAGGGGTCTGGGGACTGCTTAAGGTCCATGTGGGTGAATACAAGTCAGATCGGCACTTGGTCAAAACGGCACCTTTTTAAATCGGCACTTAGTATAGTCAATTCGGCACTCAGTATGGTTAATTCGGCACCTGATATAGTCAATTCGGCACCTATGTTTTTTCTGAATTTATTATAATATGTTCAGTTTTAAACAAAAACGACTGAAGATAACAATGTTTATTTTATTTCATTAAAAATCTAGCACATATAAACGCAACCAGCACTATAAAATCAAAGAACAGTTCAAAATGATAAAGTAACATATTAAGTGATTTAAAAATCATTTCAATTCATCATATTAAAGTTACAGTTAATGTCAGCATTATGATCGTTACTGTGCAGGAGGTCCGTAAACCTATGCGCATTTCCTTAGTAAATAGCTGGCACTGATGGTGTTGTTCTTATATTGCTGCCACAAACTGAAAATCATTTGCTTAACCTGACGGTTCTGTTTTCTTTGATGGCGTCTTCCTTTTCCCTCTGCAACAAGCCATAGCTGTAAGGGAATATCTTCTGCTTCTGCAAACACTACAGAGCTTCCTGTCTTGGACGAACTATTTTGACTGCACTTGATTCAACTGTCGTCTGACATTTGGGAATGATAGTATCTCATTTAATATTTTCCATTTTTCTCAAATTTCTCACTTATTAAACAGCTTGGGCTTTCGGCCTTTTAATCTTAATTTAAACATCATTTAGTTAACAATCATGAAACACTTTCAGGGTCATTATTACACCAACAAACCATATAATTATACAAACAAAAAATTAATTTGTTACTTTTTCAAAGGAATTTAAATGTCTAATCATCGATGTTATTATAACAGTAATATATACTATTTATCAAACTTAACAGTTGTAAATTTCAAAGAATCCCCCAATCAACATAAATAATTAGTAATTATTTTATTTTAAATTATAATTTTCAACATTTCATGTATTAAAATTTGCCTTTTAAACAATCTTATTGTAATAAGTATAAATCATTTATCAGGTGCCGAAATCCAATGCCGATTTGACTATACATAAGTGCCGAAATAGCTACTTTACGGTGCCGATAAGACTTTTTCTTTAGGTGCCGATCCGACTTAGTGCCGATTTGACTTGCACCCATGTGGGTGCAGGGAAAAAGCCCTGGTGGGGGCCATGGGGGCTCCAAAAACGATATAAGAGTATTTCTAGGTTATTTGAAGGATCTCCAGAGTGCAAATATTTACTGATTAAGTTTTTTAGAGCTGACATACATATTTATTTGGTTAATCGTTGATTAGAAAAAGTTGTTTTAACACAATTTAACAAAAAATAATGTAGACTTTTAATTTTGTTCTTTAAAAAAAGGAGAAACCCGGAGATTCCAATGACTTTTTCGGTAGCCTGGACATGCATGGATAAAAAAATTTGGCAACCTCCGGGCAAAATCCGGAGCATTGGCATGTATCATGCCTACGATCAATCTCATTTTAAATAATATTGTCTGCAATTTCCAGCACAGAATTCATATCCACTCCATTCCATACCCAATATAACGAATATGGTATCTGCCACCCCTTAATTTGGTGTCATACTACCTTTTAATCTCCAATTAAAGAAACATAAATGATAAAATCTGTATGCAAGTGTTACATTATACAGTTATCTATATACTTTTTTCTGCTCACAAATAAAATATAGTACCTAAAGAGAACATCTAAGTTCTTCAGCAGTTGACACATGCAAAATATTTTTATTTTTATTGTTTTCACTAATTGGATTGACCTCAATTTCAGTTGCTGATCCTGAAAGTTTCTTATCAAGTTTTTATTTTTTAATGTGGAATGTACTGTATTTTCTGTCACTGGATCACATCTCTAAAAACCTAACCTATATAATATGCTAAACAAAACATGGCATGGGCTTTGGCCATAAAACAAAATAAATTTAGCCACAAGGAACAGAAAAAAACTTGTTAGAACAATGGCTTAGTGTGGCACAATGCACTAACTGTTAGAAGAAGTGCATGGACCCATGGAATTCAAAATCATAATAGTAACTTTGCTGCTAGCAAAAATGTGGATGGTGCATTAATATGAAATGGAGTTATTGACCATTTGTGTACCTTAAATTTTTACTAGCTGTTTGACATAAAATATATCAAGATTACTTTCAGTTGCTGTTGCTGAACTATATAATAAACAGTTACAAAACTGGTTATTTTCCAGTAGTCAAAATATCTCAGAGCAGCTTTTCTCATTCTTCAAATTAAATTGAACTTATTGATTAATAATATTAAATCTTAATTTAAAAAAAAACTATGGAACATAATTATAAATTTGATATTCATTTTATTCTACATGAGAATCCTTTTTTAAAAATTTGAATTATAAATCCTTAAAATGACGTATATGACAAATTAAACAAAATGTCATTGACAAATTTAGTTTGGTACATGTATTTATGTCCTTATTAGGTTTAGATTTCAGTTATTGCAAAAGTACTACAAAGTATGCAGAGAAAATTGGCCTTTGAGCACACTGTTGTATATTTACATTATTTTATTTTATATACATTTTTTTATATTTAACTATGCATTATACACATTGATATATAATACACACTGATGTATAACAAAAAGTGATGTATAATACACACTGATGTATAATACACACAGATGTATATTCACACAGATGTATAATACACACAGATGCATTATACACATGGATGTATAATGCACACCCAATCCATTGTTCTTACAACTAGTGATTCAGTTTATTTGACCGGGTCCATAGAAATACCCAAGAATACCCAAAAATACCCAAGAACACCCAAGAATACCTTATAAATCTACAAAATTGACAAGAAAACAATATTTTTGTGTAAAAAATACATATTGCAAGATGTGAAATATTTTTTATGAGCAACTATATTATTTTAATATAGAAAAACTCGAAATTGTTGTCATAGATTCTGGTTAAAATGACAGTGTTTGGCAGTCTTAGCCTGTTTAAATAAAAGTTGTATGTCCACTATTTATGGTGGAAAATGTTACAACTAAAGTCCGCAACAAAATACTGTAACTAAGAAACATATTTTGGAGACATTTTATATTACCCTTTAATATGTTCGATTTTTAATTATTTTGGGATTATTTTGTTTTAAAATTGTGATGTCTAATAAATAATCCCTTTTAGTGAATTTTGGTAATTTACTATATGTTGTTTATTAAAAAAAAAATGTTATTTTAACAAGTGTTTGGGTACAGTTTGGGTTTTACACGATCGATCATAAGGGGCTTCATAAGATCGACATATGGTAAACACATAGGCACCTTTTTTAAACAAATTTAATGGTTTAAATGTATATAACACATTTTGGTATTGAAAAATTTTCGTTTTATGTCCATTTTGTAGCTTTATGAGGTATTCTTGGGTATTCTGGGGTATTTTGGGGTATTTCTATGGCCCGATTTAACCTTCTTTGTCTTCTTGTATGTAATACTACCTTGACTGATCAGATTTCAGTTATTGCAAAAGTACTATACAGCCTGGAGAGCAAATTTGCCTTTGAGCACACTGTTGTTATATATTTACATTATTTTATTTTATATACATTGTTTTATATTTAACTATGCATAATACACATTGATATATAATACACATTGATATATAATACACACTGATATATAATACACACTGATGTATAATACACACTGATGTATAATACACACTGATATATAATACACATTGATATATAATACACACTGATATATAATACACACTGATGTATAATAAAAAGTGATGTATAATACACACTGATATAACACACAGATGTATAATACACACTAATGTATACTACACACTGATGTATAATACACACTAATGTATAATACACACAGATGCATTATACACATGGATGTATAATGCACACTCAATCCATTGTTCCTACAACAAGTGATTCAGTTTATTTAACCTTCTTTGTCCTCTTGTATGTAATACTACCTTGACTGATCAGATGGTCTTTTAAGGAAGAAGATGAGTATTATAAACAAGTAGCTACAGTAAAAGAGTAGTTACTGAGCTCTTTGTTTTCTTTTTAGAATTATTTGGTGTCAAGACTATAAAAAATTTTCTACAGATTCAGTGTGTGGTAGTTATATTTGTCTGAGACAAGATGGATGCTTGCAGTGCTATAATCAGCTTTCCGAAATTGTTCTTGAACAGAATTTTAATGACATTTCAAACATGGAATGGAAAGGTAATGGCAATACAACTTGTCGTAAAAGTCGTAAATAAAGAAGTTAAAACAGATTTTTTCAAAATACTTTAGTGGTCATAAAGCTTATATATTGCTGAAAGTACAATTAAACACCATTCAAACAAACACTTTTCCACAAAAATAAACATTAATTATCTCCATTGCAAACATACAATATATATACACAACATAATTATCTTCTTTGCAAATATACAATATATATAAAACATAATTATCTCCCTTTCAAACATACACAACAGACAACATGCAGAATTATTGAGAGAATACTGTATTTTGATACAATATGTCTATTAGTCCCTCTAAAACAAAACAGATATTAACATTTTTGCATTTGTTATTAATTTTAAAACAAAATGGTTTTTGTCAGACTTATTACATTTGAATGACTTATTTTTTATATGACTTTCAACATTAGAGGAAGAATGTAACATCAAGGATTTTGAATTACTTAATTACTTGGGAAATCACCTGATCACAAGGGTAAAGGATAAACTGCTTGTTGTTGAGATTCAGAAAACTGGTTTCAAAGTGGTGGCCTCCATACCTTTAACAACTAGTGCCGTACCATACAACAGATTTAACATCCTAAGAGAATTTGTGGCAACATTTGATGGAGGCACATCTGTAATTAATATCCTTATTGTTGCTAGTTTTGGCATGAAATACTGATTAAATGCTTTCATTAGAGGAAAAGTTTCCTGCCAATTTGTTGTGATTTGTTTAAATAAATTGCAGATGAACATATACATGTATTTTTTTTTAAAAGTTTATAGCTTTGAAACCTTTCATAATTTTGGACTAATACATGTATTTCTTTTGAAATAGTCTTAATATATTGGGTTGGGCTTTTTTGACTTGACACAATCAATATTTGGTAGGTTGGGTATTCATGATATTTCATGAGTTACACTATGTTTAATAAGGGTATTCAGTGCATCTTAATCAGCCATATTTTTAGCTCACCTGACCCAAAGGGTCATGTGAGCTATTGTTATCACTTTGCGTCCGTCGGCGTCGTCGTCGTCGTTGTCGTCGTCGGCGTCTGTAAACTTTTTACATTTTAATCTTCTTCTCTGAAACCACTTGGCCAATTGAAACCAAACTTGGCCATAATGTTCATTGGATGGACCTTTACAAAGTTTGTGTTTTTTATTTTGATTGGTAAACCAATATGGCCGCCACCTCAAGACTTAGTTTAACATAGGACCCTATGGGAAAAAAGTTAAAAAGGGCTTCTTCTCTGAAACCGTTTAACCAATCAAAACAAAACTTACTAGCAATATTGTTTAGATGGTCCTCTATAAAGTTTGTGTTTTAGATGGGAATTGGAAATTCAAAATGGCCGCTACTGCAGGACTTAGTTTAACATAGAACCCTATGGGAAAAAGTTTTAAAAGGCTTCTTCTCTGAAACCGGTTAATCAATGGAAACAAAAACTTACTAGCAATATTGTTTGGATGGTCCTCTATAAAGTTAGTGTTTTTTATGGCAATTGGAAATTCAAAATGGCTGCCACCGGAGGACTTAATTTAACATAGGACCCTATGGGAAAAAGTTTGAAAGGCTTCTTTTCTGAAACCGGCCAACCAATGGAAACAAAACTTACTAGCAATATTGTTTGGATGGTCCTCTATAAAGTTAATGTTTTTTATCCCAATCTGATATTCAAAATGGCCGCCACCGCAGGACTTAGTTTAACATTGGACCCTATGGGAAAAATGTTAAAAAGGGCTTCTTCTCTGAAACCGGTTAACCAATCAAAACAAAACTTACTAGCAATATTGTTTGGATGGTCCTCTATAAAATTTGTGTTTTTTATGGCAATTGGAAATTCAAAATGGCTGCCACCGCAGGACTTAATTTAACATAGGACCCTATGGGAAAAAGTTTGAAAGGCTTCTTTTCTGAAACCGGCCAACCAATGGAAACAAAACTTACTAGCAATATTGTTTGGATGGTCCTCTATAAAGTTAACGTTTTTTTATCCCAATCTGATATTCAAAATGGCCACCACCGCAGGACTTAGTTTAACATTGGACCCTATGGGAAAAATGTTAAAAAGGGCTTCTCTGAAACCGGTTAACCAATCAAAACAAAACTTACTAGCAATATTGTTTGGGTGGTCCTTTATAAAGTTTATGATTTTGATGCCAACTAGAAATTCAAAATGGCCACTACCGCAGGACTTAGTTTAACATAGGACCCTATGGGAAAAAGTTTTTAAAGGCTTCTTCTCTGAAACCGGTTAATCAATGGAAACAAAAACTTACTAGCAATATTGTTTGGATGGTCCTCTATAAAGTTTATGTTTTTTATGGCAATTGGAAATTCAAAATGGCCGCTACCGCAGGACTTTGTTTAACATACCACCCTATGGGAAAAAGTTTTTAAAGGCTTCTTCTCCGAAACCGGTTAATCAATGGAAACAAAAACTTACTAGCAATATTGTTTGGATGGTCCTTTATAAAGTTTATGTTTTTTATGGCAATTGGAAATTCAAAATGGCCAACTCCCCCGCAGGACTTAGTTTAACATAGGATTCTATGGGCAAATAAAAAAAATCTCTATACAACTGGTTAACCAATGAAACAAAGCTTTCTAGTAATATTGTTTGGATGGTCCTATTTAAAGTTTATTGAAAATTACAGGACTTACTTTAACATCAGGGAAATGCCATCTTCATTGCCTATAAAATCAGGTGAGCGATACAGGCTCTTAAGAGCCTCTGGTTTCTTTATGTTCCCCCCCCCCCCCCCCCCAGAAAATAGGTATAGTTTATCAGTTACCAGTCCAAAAATCTGTTTTCCTACTGAAGGTCGGGGATTTCTCTGGGTACTATGGTTTCCAATATCCGAAACAGAGGTAACATATCTTCCTATGTCAGAATTCACCTCTGCCACACACAAAATTAAGCTCCTCCCATATTTAAAACAAACAAAATTATCAATTGATTTCACATTTGAAAAAGTATTTAACCCTTTTCGAGAATACTGATATAGGTTAACCATACTATAACTATAAAATGAGACAATTGTTTTTATGTTTATTTTGAGGTTATAAAAGTTGTAAATTGTCTGCAAATTTCTGGAATAAACAAATCTCTCCATAGTGTTACAGAGTATGAAATGGAGCATATATGGCATCTGCTTATATGGAGGCCACAATATAGCTGAAAAATTTAGTAAAGTGGCATTAAAAGCCATTCCAACAAACAAACAATCCCTTAATATATGTATATACACGTATATGATGAATATGATGACACAGGTAAAAAAATATGTACATTATTGTTTCTTAACTTACATAGCTTTATTCAGTATTTTCAATGGTGAAATTGTCGCTACTTTAAACTTGTCAAGAACAAATATTGAAGCAGACCGAATGTTGGCATGGAGATTTACCCCAGACCTGAAATATTTAGTTGTCATGGAAAATACTTCAGCAGTTACATCCATTAACATTGAAAATTATGTGGAGCAATATTCAACATGTGTTACAAGAAGTACATTATATGTGAATAAATATTCCAACAGTAAAGTTCTTAACACTGTTAATGTCGGAGACAATTTGTGGAGAAAGAAACTCCTAAAAGTTCACAATGAAAACACTATAACACCTACACATCCATGGTATATAGAACAAAAAATGGCTGCTGTTAAACCTAAATCTAACAATGGAGCTAAATGGAGGATGTCTGGATTTTGGAAAAAGAGTAGGACAAATTTGACAAGTGATGAGTTTAATTGTGATGCTGATAAGAAGATTTACCTCCCTTCCACATTACAGGGCATGAAGCTTATTGATATTATTGTGGGAAAATTTTCGACTTCGTTGCATCTGCAGTCTCCTAAGGAGAATGTGATATGTGTTTGTGACATCCAGCATCAGACTTACAACATTCAAAGGTATATTATTTGACTACCTTTTTGGTAGTATTTTAAAAATAAAAATGAATATTTTTTTTCAATTCTTTTTTTTGGCTGGGAGTAGTCAAATTAGAAAGGATCCTATCACATTCAAGTAACAACAAATATTATTATTATAATATTACCCTCAGTTTTTTGGCAATTATGCATTTGTAACTGTTAATTTCTGATTACCAAAAAGTGGTGGGCAATAGATATACATGTATATATAGGTAATGACCATTTTAAAGCACAACTTTGTAAATTCTGTATTAATAAAACACATTTTTTAAAATAGTAGAAATAAATTGTAAACCACCATTTAAATGTGACTTAACCTTTTTCTCTCAGGACATTTTTACATAAATGTTGCATTGCATTATTATTCCTTTCAGTGTCATTACAAATGCTGCTGGCCTTGGTGGCCGAGTGGTTAAAGTTGTTTGTCTACTAATGATCACATGGTCTGTCAACGCTGAGGTTGTGGGTTCTAGTCTCACTGAGGTCAGGATGTACTCAACTCCAATCTTAATTGACAAGGATTGCCAGTTTTCCTACCACAGGTCGGGTGTTTTCTCCGGGTACTCCGGCTTCCTCCCCCAATAAAAACTGGACGCCATGATATAGCTGAAAAATTGCTGAAAGTGGTGGTAAACACCAAACAACCAACCAACCAACTAAATGCTGCGAGCTCTGTGCAGTGAGAATTCAAGAATTTTCAGTGGTCATACAAATCTTTGGTATAGTTTTGTCATGCTTTAAGTTTGATGGATGCCAGCTGTTTTTCTAAACTTAAATTGTTACATTTTACAAACCAGGATAAAAGTAGATCTAAATAGAAAAATATGTGCTTCCAATATTTTCTGTGGTATTATAATGTTATTGTTATAATGTTCTAATATTGTTTATTTAGAATTCCTATAAATTGTTTTGTGATGTTGTCAACACAGCCACAGTTCCCACATTTGGTTGCCATGGAGACACATCTTGCTTGTGTAATACCATGTATAAAACAAGAAGATTTTGTTAGTATGGTATGTATGATTATCATAAAAAGTGTTTATATCAGGATATTAAAAAGTAAGTTAGTATAGATTCAGTCTGCTGGAAACATACTTGGAGGGTTCCCAGTGCTTGGCATTCAGAACTTTCCAGTACTTTTTCTGGTGAGGGATAGGGGAGGCCCTCCTGTTGGAGGGTTGTCAGGTCATAATACGAAAAGCCTCGCCGTGGACTGTAGTGGGTTACATGTTTGGAGAGTGCCACGCTCCTTGCACAATAATGACCCTTTTTGAAGATTTGGTAAAATAGTAGGCTCATACAAAAGACTAAATTGTCAGCCCCTACCCAAATACTCCATATTTTTCCAGTGGCAGTCAAAACTTTGCTCCAATTGCTCCATCCACTGACTTTCACCATTGATTTTTGTATGTTAACTTCCTCGACTTACGTGAGCAAAATCATTTTTCCTGTTTTTTTTCCTGAAACTGAAAATACATGTACTATTAATTATAAGAAGATTCAGAGACTTTCAGTCGTCCATTTATGGTTGTTGGAAAAATTATTTAAAGTATGTGTTATGATGACATTAAAATTGGAAACTAAATTTGACTGCAATGTATTTTTTCTGAAGAAGTAGACTATTCTTCATTTTTATGTTAAATTTGTTAGTACAAGATATGTTTCCTTAACTTACCTCATATAGGCTAGTTTTTGTATCAATGGTCATTCTTTTGTTTTTGACCTCACCTTTAAGGCAATTAGTAAAACATTTTGACCAAAGACCTATATACTTTATTCCTTTATTTAACATTTTGGCCAAAGACTTGTGTACATATTTTATTCCTTTATTTAACATTTTGGCCAAAGACCTATGTATTTTATTTCTTTATTTAACATTTTGGCAAAAGACCTATGTATTTTATTCCTTTATTTAACATTTTGGCCAAACACCTATATATTTTATTCCTTTATTAGTGTAATTTGGTTTTTGATATATAGCTGTTGTGGATTGAAACCTTAGTTAAGTCGTTATTTTTATGTTGATAATAGAAGATATGACTTAATATTTGGTAATGTTTATATACAACTAGGAAACATGAAAAACATTTTGTTTTATGGAAATGGAATTAATAGGTATTAATGTATTAGGGCAAATGGATTATAGACATATATACATGTATTGGGTTGTTGAAGATAACCATGCACAGTTTAGCAGTGCATGGATGCATGCTCGACTTATTTTGTGGATGTATCTTAAATTTTTTAACATAAAAAGTACTGATTGGTGTCTACTACTTTATCTAAAATATTGACACAAATATTTTGGTGATTCATTTCTGCTATGTTCATATGTGTTAACTAAGTGCTTACTAAATAAGTTAAAGTCTGCATATAAATAGTTATTATCTTTTCTCTAAATTCCTTATTGTAATTGTAGTTTCTATAGTGTTAAGAGAATTTATACATCTCCTAGGATTATATACATGTAGACTTAAATAGAGTGACACAATATTCTGATTTAAAATGTTGTGGTGGCCTTTATAAATATCTGTCAAACATAGATCCAATCTGTAAAACCACTTTGTGACATAGATCCAATCAGTTGTGACATAGATCCGAACTGTCTTACCATTTTACTAAGTAAAGTAATTAAATAGTAATATGTTCAAGCACTGATTACATAATAATAATTCACAAATGTCTCAGTAGAATATATCAACAAAGGTTAAACCAAACACAAACATCACAATTCAATGTCAACACTGAGGTCGTGGGTTCAAGTCTCTCTGCAGGCAGGGTGTGCTTGACTCCAATATTAATTGTCGATGATTGCCAGTTTTCCTGAAAATTCAGGGTTTTTCCCAATACTTCTGCTTCCTCCTCCAATAAAAACTGGACACCAGATGGAGTTAAGAAATATATGAAAGTGGCATTAAACACCATTCAAGCAAAAAAAAATCACAATTCATTTAGTCAATGAAAGACACAACAAGAAATCATCAAAAATTAACAAAAAAAAAGACATGCAACAGAAAAGACTGATACGAGGGCAAAAACTGGCTTTGAACGTATATTAGTGTAGTGACGTGACATCATCACAATATAAGGACAAGGCTTAGAAATTGGGAAAAGGCAAGGCTCTGTGTCACATTTTCCCAGTTTTGTGCTAAGTCCTTATATCGAGTTGGTCAATTCAATACAATAATACTATGTTTATCCTGCAATCTTTTGTACACTATTGTCTTCCATAGTAAATAGTGTTACACGTATGAACACAGCAGTATTTTGTGTGTTCCTTATAAATTCACTTTAAAGTTATGTGTGTATTATGCCTCACACATTGTGCACAGTATTTGGTAATTTAAATTATTTTTGTAATTAAAATGAATGACGTAAAATTGAGTGATTTGTGACAAAGATCAAGTCAACACATTTAAGCTGCTTTGATATGACTATTGCACTATAAAGAATTAGATTATTTTGTGGAGTTAAACCAGATAAAGGGATCCCCATTTATTGTAATACTACAGTAATTTTCTACAAAAGTTATATTATGATTGTGGTATTCCAAATGTCAGATACATTTCTTATGGACAGATGATGTCGTATGCTGGAGCGTCAGTTGCTGATGTTCTTTGCCACATCAACAATTGGGGAAGATGTTCATTACCTTTACACACACTGGAAGTTGGAGTCAAACATAGACAGCTAGATACAGTCGCCTTCTTCCTGAAAAGTAAAGAGCACTGTAAGTCATACCTAATATACTAGATTTGTATAGGGTAAACACCAGTGGAAACAAGTTTATACTTATTTTTGAATATGGTAAATAACAGTTTTTTAGCAAGTTGATTGTATAGGGTAAATATGTGAAGACCAACACATGGCTAGATTAAAGTAAGAAATAAACAAATACATGAAGTATTTATTGGAAACAAAACTTCAGAGGATAACCACTAAAATCTGGATCTGAACTGCTCCGAAACGGTAAACAGTTATTATTTACTTTGCTCAATGAATTCATTAGTTGAGCAATTACAGACTGGATTCTTAATTTAATATCTTGGAAGAATTACCATGAAAAAGTAAGAAAGCATTCAACTATCATGAATAGATACTTTTAACTTTTATGTTAATAATAATATGTTCATTTCAGTATTTTCATCCATGAAGTCTTCAATGTCATCACCAGCTTCCCCACCAATGGCCTCACCATCCTGGTCTTTTTCATCCTGTTACTATGACAACTTGATCCAGTTACAACCAGCATTAGAGCTCCTGATACAGGCTATATCTGACAATATGTCAGATTGTCAGTCTGAGGTAGAAATCATGTTGTAGAAATATATAGATCCCATTTAAAAAAAAAATTGAATTAAATTGTGGTGAAATATCATAATGCTAATACACATAAAGAAACACACTGTAAGACTTTAATTTTAGGCTTAAATTCATGGATTGGATGTCTAGTGAAATATAGGAAAACCTATTCTGACCAATAATAAGTAAACAGACTTTGTAAAGAATTTTTTCATTGGGACCTGTTAAATTAAACATACCCTTTGCTTTAATAATTAATGTTTTGATTTGTTAATTATTACAACTGTAATTGGTTTATTTGTTAAAATTTCTGCCATATTACTTGTTACTTTGTTTATCTTAATGCATACATAATTAACAAAATTATTATTCCGAAGATATTGTTTTTAATAAGTGTAATTCAATAAATTTTATTAGTATAAACTGTTTAAGCCAATGTTACATTCTATCTGTGTTTTAACAGTATTGTTTTTTCCACTTTGTTAAGCTTAAAACTGTAAGGAAATAGAATAACATAATGCTGTGAGCTTGATATATTATGTACATTATCTGAGGGTTCTTAGATTATTAGAACAAAAAAGTACTATTTAAATAAGGAATCAACACCTAGAGTTATTTCATGAAATTTCCGTGTTGCAGTGTTTAACACAGAGAATTGGAGAATTTAACTGTCTCCTTTGCATTTGGTGCCTCATGTTTTGTTTGGAACAACCCTTGGTTTAATTAATACAAAAAAAACCCAACATTATAGCATTGTAAATTTGTAATTTTTGTATATTTATAATATAATAATTAAAATTAATAATTGATAAATGTGATGCGTTTTAGGGTTTTGTACAGAAACTGTCTGATATCATCCTGGAGTTCCTGTATGGAATTCTCAGTGATGCTCTAGATGTCCAGGAATCTATAAAAGTGAAAATAAACAGTGATACAGAAATGGAAGATATTAAGAAAAGTATTGATGTAATGTTGAAGCATATTGCTGATGTTAGACAGTGTGTAAGACAGATTGAAAGACAAAAGGAACTGAAGGAAAGCAGGTCACTCGAAGACGTGAAGAAGGTTCCAGATACAAGCCAAGTATTCACTGAATCAGATAATAAGTCGAAGGAAGTAAGAATTTCACTAGATTTTGTTTCAAAAAGATAGTTGATAAATGTAAAATAAAGACTTTCTTATTATTAATAATAAATGTTTGTTAGACTTGGACAATGTATAGACCTGCTGAATTTTTGAAGATTAAATAAAATCTGTTTTGGTAGTGATAGTACTACTGCTTATTATCTTGGATAAGAGTTTTTTTAAACCAACAAAGATTAAAATGCACCAATTGATTGAATGTATGTTATTTTACCTAAAATTTGACTGTTACACATATATGTCTCTTGTTAGAACAAAAAAAAGGATTTAGGACAAGGACAACACTGGGTTATTGTTTTGAACTATTTAAAATTGTTTAAGAAATATTTGAACAGTTTTGTTATTGACTTTATAGTAGGTGTACCTTTGTACATAAATGTAGTACAACACTATCCTAGAAATCTGATTGGCTAGCATGATTTGTTAAATTGAAATCTGATCTTGAAACTGTATGGTTGGAGGTGAAACCAGATCACAGAAAATCTTTTCTCGTTTGTTTTGTGTATCACCCCCCACAGTCATTAAAGGGAAACTTCGCAAAAAAATGAAAATTTGATATGTTATTCTTCAAATAAAAAGAAATATAATTGCCTTTTGATGTTTTATTGTATTCTTTACCGTTACGCTTCTACAGTGGATTAAAGGTGGTAAAATTTTGTGTATAGGGCCACCATATTGACAGTATTTTATCACGTGACTGCGTTTGTGACGGGATAAATGTAATTATCCAGTAAATATGACAAATATTCCAGTTAAAAAATATGTTTTGTTTTAATAAAAGTATTTTTAGACACAAATTTTAACCTGTCTTTATTTAACTCAGATATAATTAACCTAAATAATAATTGTAATAAAAGATATATTTATATGATTATTTTGATATATAAAAAAAATTCATATATAAAAAAATTCCGTGGATAATTTTGCACGTCTTGAAACGGCATTTGTACCTGACGTGCAAATGTTACAGGTAAATCATTACTCGTTTATGAAGGGTAATTAACAGAATTAGCAGGTAAACAAACAGGATGTTTATTGCAATTACTAGATCATTTGACGCCGACTTTGAAGTATGAATATTCGGACTTTTTCAAAAGCTAACCAGATAAAAGGTTAATCATGTAATTCGAAATTAGAAAGGCACACCACCTCCTGCCAAGGACAGGTATGATTTGAATACACCGAAGTGTCAGAACACAGGATGTATATAAGATTTCGAATACCTTTAGATGCCAAGTCAGAGGAAACGTAAAACTTACACGTTAACTCAAATATACACAACATGTAAAAGTTTGGATACTGCGTTACGCACACGCACAATAAATGTTACCAGTAATAATAATTATAATTATAACAATAATAATAATTATAAATGTACTAGACGTGAAGTGAAATTTTGATGCGCGATATAGAGTATTTAAAAATATTTCATTTACCGGTAATGACCGTTATTTCTTAAATAGTCAACTTCGCAAATATTTTGTATAAAAAAGTTTCGTTCAATAAGTTGCTTAATCTTATTAAGTTGAAAATAATAATACGAATAATTTTCAATTTAATTAATATTTATGGACTTTTTTTCCTATCAAAACTGGGACTTTTTTCCTGTGACTTTCTTTCTGTTTACCGTTGTTGCAGCTGTGGAAATAGTCTTAAGTAGAAGTCTTTAAATTGGTTAACTACTTGTTACACAAGTCGGGTTTTTTTGCTTCTATATAGATCAGGAATACGAAACGTAATCTTTCCGCAACCTTGTCTTATAGTACAACCTTTTGTTATTGACCGTTTCGCGTTATTATCATACGACGACTTGTAAGGTACTTTGATGTCTAGTATCGCCATCTAGTGACGAGATCGTGACAAGATGGCGGACCTCCATAAGTGCATTTTTTACACGGTAAATTCCATGCAGAAACTTAACCACTGAAAATATAATAAAACATCAAGAGGCAAATGTGTTTCTTTTTAGTTGAAGAATAACATATAAAATTTTCATTTTTTCGCGAAGTTTCCCTTTAACAGAATGGTTTGATAAATTTGAATATGAATCGTTAAATGCAATGAAAATTAATACTGATATAATTCTTATGGGAGATTTTAATCTTGATTTTTTAACTCCAAATAAAATATCTCCAAAATGGATTAGTATCTTAGAAACACTTAATTTTCATCAAATTATCCAGGAACCAACTAGAATAACAGAAAATTCTAAAACTTTAATAGACCATATATATGTTAGAAACAGAGATAA
This sequence comes from Limnoperna fortunei, assembly GCA_944474755.1. Lineage (NCBI taxonomy): Eukaryota > Metazoa > Mollusca > Bivalvia > Mytilida > Modiolidae > Limnoperna > Limnoperna fortunei. The sequence goes on along the minus strand of OX104116.1, from coordinate 44,231,699 downwards.
AATAGAACAAATAAATGTCCTAAAATACAGCTTAAGTGATCACTACCCTGTAAGTATTATTAGAAATGATAAAATTACTACAAGAAAACATTCTCACACCACTGTTACATTTAGAAATTTTAGAAAATTTGATGAATATTCTTTCTTAAATGATTTAACAACTGCACCCTTCTATGAAGTTGAAATGGAATGTGATCCAGAGAAATGTATTGAAATATGTTATACTATTTTCAACACTATTATAAATAAACATGCCCCACTGATCACTAAGAGAATAAAGAGAGAAAAACAACCTAAATGGTATAATGAAGAATTAGTAATGCTAGAAAAATGAGGGAAAAATATCATGCTCTTAGGTCCTGGTCAAATTATAGATTTTGGAGAAACAAAACAATTCAACTCACAAATGATGCTAAAAAATTATATTACAACAACATGGTAAATGATTCTAAAGATCCTAGAATCTTGTGGAGCTGCATTCAAAGTCCTACTCCTACACCAAATACAACACCATACAAATTAAAAATTGAAGATGACAAACATGTTACTGACACAAAAGAAATTGTTACCATATTTAATAAGTTTTTTACTACATGTGTAGACAAATTGAGAGAAACTGACTCTGATTCCTCATGCACTGATTTTATCAAGCTAAGAGAATTTGTAATGGATAAATTAGCACAATTTTCAATTTCAATTCCCTACATACAGGTACCTGATTTACTACTGAGTATAAATAAACTCAATGTAAATAAATCAGCAGGATCTGATTGTAATGGTCCAAAGTTACTCAAACTAAGTGCACCATTTATTGTGTCTTCTTTAACTTATATATTCAATAAAATCATTGAAAAGGGTATTTTTCCTGATATTTTAAAAAATGCAAAAGTATCACCAATATTTAAATCAGGAGATAAAGATTTAACTTCAAACTATAGGCCAATTTCAGTTCTCCCCACTATAACAAAACTTATTGAACACCATGTTCAAAAATTTTTTTACAGTTATTTGTCAAATTTAAATTTACTTCATCCAGCACAATCAATATTTAGACCAAATAATTCATGCCAAACCGCTCTAACTAATATTATTGATCATTTTCTTGAACAAATGAATGAAGGGAACATAAACATTGCAATCCTTCTGGACCTAAGAAAAGCTTTTGATGTAGTTGACCATGATATATTATGCAAAAAATTAAATATATATGGATGTAATACAAAAACAGTTGAATTTTTCAGGTCATATTTGAACAATCGAACACGACAAGTCCAAATAGGAAATATTAAATCTGATCCAATTAAAATCAAGTATGGTGTCCCCCAAGGTTCAATACTTGGACCTCTTCTCTTTATATTATATATTAATGATTTTCCCCTTCATGTTAAATATTCCCTTACTGATCTATATGCAGATGACTCAACAATTCATTTGTCTGGTAAAAATGTAGATTATCTGCAACCCAAAATTCAAGAAGACATACTTGAAATTGAAAAATGGTGTCAAGAAAATAAAATGTTTATAAATTGTAGTAAAACAAAGTGTATGGTTATTGGAACTAAGCAAAAGCTTGCTACACAAAATACAAATTTCAATCTCTGTCTAAAATCAATACCATTAAAGATTTCAAATTGTGAAAAAATTTTAGGAATTAAAATTGACTCTAATCTACACTGGACTGAACAAGTTGACAGTGTATGTTCAAAAATTTCAAGTTGAATCTATTTGTTGTCAAAGATTAAAAGGTATCTAACTCTCGATTCAATGAAATTGTTTTATAATGGTTATATTTTGCCTTTGATTGACTATTGTATCACTATTTGGGGAAATTGTAGTGCAGTAAACTTGAATCGTATTGCAAAACTCCAAAAAAGAGTTGTCAGACTTATTTTAGATGCTGACTTTTTAGCCCCATCTGCTCCTCTTTTCAAAAAATTAGAATTTTTGACAGTTGAAAATAGAATTCTGTATCATAAATGTATTTTAGTTCATAAATGCATTAATAATGAAGTCCCACAATATCTTACAAGAAAGATAAATTACATCTCTAATGAAAATCCTTATCAATTACGAAATGCAACAAATGGAGATTTGTGTATTCCAAAACCAAAAACAAAACTTTTTAAACAATTCTTTTTCTATTCTGGACCTTTTCTCTGGAATAGACTTCCAATCACTGTACGTTCCTGTAAATCTCTAGATACTTTTAAGATTAAATTAAAATCATTTTTATTGAATACACAAAATCAAGAGATATTTAGACAATTTATAATGTTATATTTTGTATACAATATGGACCTTAACATTTACATGTTTAATGTTTCTTGTTCATCTGTTTTAATGATACATGTTTGTAAGCTTCATTATTTTAAATGTGAACTTTCATTTTATTTTTTTTTTTCTTTTCTTTTTTTTTGTTGTATTCATGTAACTTTGTATGATGAACTTTATGAGGGCCTCAGGGAAGATTAGTTTTTAACTAACTGACTTACCCTCTTTAAATAAAGCATTTATTATTATTATTATTATTAATAAATATTCTACTCTGGGAATTTGTTTACCTGTTAAGTATTCTGGTGATATAAAAATAATGTAGGAATAAAATCTGTTTTAGGGCAATTAATCTTTGTATGAACGTGACAAACTAACTCACAACCTCAGGCTTTATATTAAGTTTGTGAGTGCATTGGTGAGTTCATACTCGATGAATTCATTAAAAACAGCTTTTATTCCTTATGATTCAACCAAGTTAAGAAAAATTTTTTATTTTCAAGCTTTTCATTTTATTTAAATAAACACATTATTTTACTATTTTATTGCAACATGTTCTCATACACAAAATCAGTTCATTTAAAAATGAACAAGAACAGTTGACCAATCAAAAATAACATAACAATCAATATTGGAATTATCAAAAGATAAAAAAATTTAAACCAACATTCAGTTTGTGCCTGAATTTTATGATAGTATTGAATTTTCATACTATAATGCGGTAGTTTAGAAATATTTTTTCTATGATTTGTTTGTTTCACTACAATGTCCACAGACATCCAAAAAATCAAACTTTCTTCGTATACTTTTTATTGCATTCTCAATGTAGAAATTAGAATAATGGTTTGTTATTTATTTTTACATTCAGGAACTGATAGAGAAAGCAGTTTTATCAAATACTATTCCAACAATACAAGCCCATTTAGTTAAGAGGGGAGATAACTCATTTGCTGATATCAATTTCATCACTAGAAGCAGTATTATCAGAGCAGTGAAATACTTGTCACAGAAACAGATTAAGCCAGCCATTGCTATTTTCTCTAACCTGGTTTGTACATTTATGCTTTTTTTGGCATGTAAGAGATATAAACTGTTATATAAACTCTATGAAACTGTTGCAAATGGATATACATTAGCTGTATTTATGTTGTGTTTAAACAGCACATTAAATTATTTAAGCTCAATGTGTTGTTTAAAGACAAAACAAATACAGTTAATGTATATGATTTAACATCATTTGAGTTATTTTTAGCTCGGGGTATCAATGGCCGAGTGGTAAACTTAGTTCATCTACTACTGATCAAGTGGTCTGTCAACACTGCAGGTGCGAGTCTCGCTTCGGGCATGGCATACTTGACTCCAATTTTAATTGACAAGGATTGCCAGTTTTCCTGTCGCAAGGGTTGGGGGGTGGGGGGTTCTCCGGTTACATGGCTTCCTATCCCCAATAAAAACTAAACACCATGATATAGCTGAAAAATGGTGGAAAGTAACATTAAAACATCAAACTAACAAAACAAATATTTTCAGCTTTATTATGGTGTCCCTGGTGAAACTGCAATCCTTCTGCAGGAAAACTGGCAATCCTATAGTGGAGTATGAACGGCCAGCAGTAAGGCCCAAACTTGAAGCCTCTGTGTTGACATGCTGTTGATATATAGCAGATGACTTACTATAACCTCTTGGCCATCAATTGTATTGGTATAATTGTTTAAAATAATGTTTAATGAAATATGTTAAGATCATTACATATTTAACTTTAATGTAGTTGGTTGTTGTGATGTGACTGTTCATATATATTTTCATGACTAATGTCACAGTTACATGATAGTGACAGTTGCTGGTATATTGGACATGTTTCACCATATTAAATGATTGCAGTATTTATATATATATATATATTCAATATCTGGTTTGAATAGATATCCGTAACTAACAATAAAATAACATAAGCTGTATTATATATGACACAGTAGAGGCAGCATTGACCAACTGGCTATTACAAGATAAACGTAAAATTTGAGCAATAAAACCAGGTAACTAAAATGTCACTGTTAAAGACATTGCTCGTGGTACATCAATTTTTGTGGATTTCGTGGGATAACTAATCCTTAAACTGAAGAACCCAACACAAAAGTATCAATTCTCTAAGGACTGTGTTTGTTGTTTTGTTGTCATTTCTAGTACTCTGGTACATTATTTTTATAATTTGTACATGTACATTGAGTGCCACATTGTTTCATTGTCATTTAATTTGAGTTTAACAAAAATATTTAATATTTACTTTTATCTCATTTTACAATATATACCTTCAGTCATTATCCTCTTTATTGTGACTCCTTATTTTTTTGGCAAAGAACATATGCATTAATGTGGTCTACACAAATTGTTCTGAAATATTCTTTACCCCATATCTACCTTAAACAGGAAATATATTCATGTAATAATGAAATCTTGCTAAATATATGGCTGGGACTGAGGCAAACATTCTGGCTGCTACATAAGGGTTGACTCCAAAAAGGTTAATATTAGCACTAGTCTTGTTTACATGTTTACCTCATTTTTTTTTTTGCATTGATTAATTGTGCCACTGGCTTACAGCATCATTTTCAGTCTGGACATTCAGTGTATTGATTTCCAAATTAATATATATTTGGTCCAGATTGTTAACTTAGTGTTTAGCTGTGGTAGCTGACATCAGTGTTTTAAAGTTGTTTGTTATTAGGGCCCTTCCGCTAAGTCGCTATAACTTTTTTCTCTTTTGTGGTATCCTTTTGATATTTTTAATTTGAAGGGGATGCGTGGCATACAATTGTTGATGACCTTTAAGCTTGAAATTTAACCTCAAGGTCAACAGGACCCACAGAGATGGATACCATCTCACTGGTATCTAGTGATTTGGTCAATTATCATTTTATAGTTTTATAGTTTTTATAGTTTCATTTCAGTACCGAGTAATGTTTATTTAAGAGTTAATTAATTACAAAGAAATCAAGTAATCATTTAGGCCTTTACACATTTGGTGTTGATTTTATACCTTTATTTCTTTTCAGACATGTTAAGTTTTGAAATCTATGAGATGAGGAACCCATTAATTGGTCTTTTTTATGCCCCCCGCGACGACATGTCGGGGGCATTAAGTTTTACTCATGTCCATCAGTCAGGCCGTACGTACGTCTGTCTGTACAAATTTCCGTCAAGCTTTTCTCAGAAACCGTACATGAGAACAATTTGAAATTTGGCAGGGTGGTTCAGTATCACAAGTTGTACGTCCTAAGCGACTTTCCGACCTGTCAGACAACTACTTCCTGTTTGGGACTGGGCTGATATGAAAGTGTGTGAAAACGAGTATGAAATGTTCCGTCAAGCTTTTCTCAGAAACCGTCCATGAGAACAATTTGAAATTTAGCAGGGTGGTTCAGTATCACAAGTTGTACGTCCTAAGCGACTTTCAAAAGTATGTCGGACAACTACTTCTTGTTTGGGACTTCATTTGTACGTACGTAAGTCCGTCCATCTGTACGAATTTCTGTCAAGCTTTTCTCAGAAACCGTACATGAGAACAATTTGAAATTTGGCAGGGTGGTTCAGTATCACAAGTTGTACGTCCTAAGCGACTTTCAGACCTGTCGGACAACTACTTCCTGTTTGGGATTTCATTTAGCGGGGCATCTGTTTCCCATGCACACATTCTTCGATTTTATTTATCAAAGCATCAAATGGAAGTCCAGGAAAATAAATGCTTTCAAAGTATCAGCTGAAATTTATTATTTCAATAATTCATTAAACATTCAAACAAATATTACTGTGAAATTGTTAAATTTGGAAAAGTGTTACTTATACCATGCTATATATACATGTACTAGTACATGTAAGTAGTAACAGTATTAATTCAAGTTTTACTTATAAGACACATTTGAGATTCTCTACATAAAGAATTGTTGTTTCTAGGGTCTGAATGTAAACAACAAGTTGTGGGAAGTTGCCTCTTTTTGTGAAGATATGACTATATGTAACTTCATCCTTGAAGAGCTCACTGGTAGAAAATGCCTGACAGAAGAACAGGAACAGGTTGTTCTTTATGTGAAGGAACTTAGAAAAAGATATCCAGTGTCATCATTTAGATTTGCTGTAGAAACAGCTAGGAACCAAGAGACACCTCTAGACCGGTAGTGGTAGTTTTATTCTTAAATAATAGTTCATCATCATTATTTAGACAGAGGTTGATTTTATTTACTTTCCTACAATTTTCTTGGCAGTTTATTGATGATGGTAATGATTAAATATTAATTAAAAAACATCTACTATTATTTGAATATTTTAGTGTTCTGTCCTCATTGTTGTCTCTTGCTAAGCATGAAATGTAAATAAAATGTACTTTTTTAACATTAAGGATTTATATTTTAAAACATGTTCCTACTACATGTATGAATATTTTTAACATTTAGGATTTATATTTTTCAAACTAGGGTATTTGTTTGTGACATCAGGCTATGAATAGAATACAGAAAATATAAAGTTTATTTGTACTTGTGAAACAGGTGAGAAATGCTCAGCAGAGCTGTTTTATAGACCAACCAACACATTTAAGTTGAAGAAAACTGCGCCTGGCCTGTTTTATAAATTTTTTTTGACTGGTGCAAACAACAATAAATTATTGGTTATCTCCCTTGTTGAATTCAAGACAAATCGGAGATGAAACATTTCGACAAGAATAAAATATTAACAGATTGGGCATCTGGGCGCATGGATTCCTCAAAAGAAGATCTTGCGAGTCCCAACTCATTGTGTCCATCCAGGACATTGCAGAGAGAATAGCCAATGGTACACAAGTTGACATCCTTGACTTTGCCAAGGCATTCGACAAAGTCCCACATATAAGATTACTTCATAAATTGGAATATTATGGGGTCAACAAGAAAACCAATGACTGGATTCGCTCATTCCTCAACAACAGGAAACAACAAGTAATATTAGAAGGGACAACATCATCAGAAGCACCAGTCTTATCAGGGGTTCCTCAAGGCATTGTCTTAGGACCCCTTCTATTTCTAACATACATCAACGACATGCCCGAGACCTCTACATCATCTGTAACCAAACTCTTCGCTGATGACAGCCTCCTTTTCCACACAATCAACAACCAAGCAGATAGTGACCACCTACAAAAAGATCTCACTGCCTTGGAGACCTGGGAAAACAAATGGCAAATGAGTTTCAATGAAAAGAAGTGCATTGTCATCAGAGTCAAACCAAAGAATAAACACACAATCCAAACATCATACAAGCTACATGGACATACTTTGTACAATGTTGAAGCGAGCAAATACCTCGGAGTAACAATTAACAACAACTTAACTTGGGACCCGCACATAAACAACAACATTGGAAAGGGAAACAAGACATTGGGATTTATATGCCCCAACCTCAAAGACTGTTCTAAAAAAGTCAAATCTGCAGCTTACATGTCAATGGTTAGACCGACAGTAGAATATGCATGCTCGATTTGGGATCCAACAAACCAGACCCAAGTAAGAACAAATACAGAAAAGAGCGGCAAGATTCGCCAACAACAATTACACCGACAGAACTCCTGGTTGCATCACCAAAATGATAAAAGAACTTGAATGGGAAAATCTAGAAACAAGAAGGAAAAATGCCAGGCTAAGCATGCTATACAAGATCAAGAATGAATTGATAGACATCAACAAGGAACAGTACCTAATACCAAAAGACAGAAGAACAAGAGGGGCTGATAAATATTTCCAAGAGAGAATAAACTGCGAAATATACGGACAATCATTATTCCCAAAGACCATCAGGGACTAGAACCGGCTACCAACATCAGCAACTTCAGCAAAAACAATAGAGGGATTCAGAGCTGCCCTTAAGGCATGCTCTATTACGAACTAAAACACAACTAAGTTACTTCCATGTATATAATTTTAATTGTAAATTCCATCTATTTTAACTGTAATTAGCATTAGAAAACAGCTGTGTTGCCCGACACGCGTCTAGTTTTCGCGGAGCCATTTACATTCGGAAATGAATCCGGCTCCTTACCTGGAAGAAGAAGAAGAAGAAGAAGAAGAAGAAGAAGAAGAAGAAGGAGATGTTACATTCTGTAAACTGCTTTTATTAAAGTGCAATATTTCATATTTTTATATTGTGTGTTACTATTTATATTATGTTTATATCATGTAAAACAAATAGTTGAGTTAATGAATTGATGCCATTTTGAAACTGGTTTCAATATTCCTGTCCTTACCCAGGGAACACAGTCTGATATCCCTCTTTTGATTCACCAATCACATTCTAGGAATTCACTGGATACATTACTTCTATAGAATATATGTATTTATTTTGGAATGATTTATGTATTTTACAGATTCGAGAATATATTTCTGTCATCAGAATCTTCTCCAGAATATGACCTGGCTTCAGAATGTGGAGAAATTTCCACCAACCAATCCATGGACAGTCAGTCGATAGGAAGGTATGCCCATGTGTTGCTAGACTGGGTACAGAGATGGGATGAGGACACAAGAGAACTAGTTATTATGCATTCAGGTCAGTACCTCTTTATTTTAGTAGAGTAGACTGTGACTGATGCATAAGGTTGGTAGGGATGTTTGTCTTGTATGATAGTATTGGTTCTTTATTTTTGGTTATTTATAAGAATTATTTTGTAGTTGATCACACATCATTAGGAATTGACAGAATTATGTACCAGATTGTCTGTGTATTCCGTAGAGCTGACTGACATTTTCTTAATTGGCATTTAATGGAAAACCAATTTGAAGCAAAAAAAGTCTCAACCTATAGTCTGTAAAAAAAAATTTTTTCTGAAATATTGTATAGGTTATTTATAATGAGATTGATTTGTAACTTATTGCATTCTTCTATGGTACATGTAATTAAAATTTTAAGGACTTTGTACTCTGGGGTCTAAGAGTAGTTAAGGTTGTTAGTCATCTACTATTGATCACAAGCCTGTCAACACTGGGGTTGCTGGTTTGAATCTCACTGCAGACAGGCTGTGCTCGACTCCAATATTAATTGACAAGGATTGCCAGTTTTACTACTGAAGGTTGGGGGTTTTCTCTGGTTACTCCAGCTTCCTCCCCAATAAAAACTGGACACCATGATAGAGCTGAAAAAATGCTGAAAGTGGCATTAAACACCATTCAAACAAAAAAACTTTGTACTTTATTTAGATCCAGAAGAAATGAAACTTATTCACCTGAGGTACCTGCTTAGATACAACAAAATAGACAAACTGTTGTCATGGATACAGGAAGCTGATGAAAAACAACGTCTGATCATGCATCAGTTACTGGAACATTTATACGAATGTACATCCTATGGCAGATATGTTTTAATTGAAGCATGTGCAAGGTTAGTAAAATCTTTAGGATTTGTCTTTTTTTACTTTTTTAATGGAAATTAAGTATTAAATTGAAATTTGAAATCTGAAGTTTATAAGTGAAAGTTCACTTTTAAAGATTATTTATATTTGTTGTTTTTGGGTTCATTAAAAATATCAGTTGTATTTTTTTTCACTACAAACCAGGAGAGAAAAGATGTGCAAGAATCTTGCATTTCTTCATATTTTTTAAGATTCAAGATATTTTTTGGACTGGATGATTTTACTGTTTACACCAGCCCAGAGTGGCAGCACAAGAGTCTCACACCACCTTACTTTGACCTGTTATTTTGTCAAAAATTAGCAAACAAAGCTCCTTCCAAAAGGTAGAGGGTTTTCTCTACTTACTCCAGCTTCCGCATACAATAAAAACTGGATGCCACTTTATAGCTGAGAGTGGTGTTAAAAACCATTCAAACAAGTTAACAAACGAATTGACATAAAGGCAGATCTGATTCAAATGATTATGCAGTAAGTCTTATGATAAAGCAAATGAAATACCATATCCACTCAAGGTTTGGGAGAGGGGCAGGGTAATCAGGGTAGTTTTGTTCACAGTGTGACCACCCCCTTTGTCCACTCACCCTTTGTCTACCACCTGTGTCAACTCACCGTGTGCCCACCACCTGTGTCAACTCCTACTGTGGACAGGTTGAAACACCTGAGCTGTATATTGTATATATGAGGAAACATCAGTTTACATGTGTGTAAACTTTGCAACTAGTAGATAGTTTCCAATCAGTATGCACACATATTGCATGAAAATATACAGGTAATTACCTTTATTAATTTGATTTATATATTCTTCACTAAAGATTGTCTAGCCTTTGAAATAAAACTATGCCAGATGAAAGCTTTCTAAATGTAAGAGAATAGCATTTCACTTTTAAAAGTTAAATAACTGGCAACCTTGAAATCAGCCTGGATGACCAAGTTGTCATGCTAGTTAGCCTTCTTTTTATGATCACAAGCTTGTCAACTATGAGGTTACAAATTTAAGCCAGAACAGGCGATTATTGATCCAGTCCAATGATTTTTGATGAAATTATGGCCCTTGGACTATGAAAAGTTTATTTGCCGATAGGGGACTTAGTATTGCTTGAGCAATACTATCAACACTTGTTTTATGAGGGCTATATGTTGTATTATTATTAATTTAAGAAATAGATTATTGCAAGCAAGCGTTATGCGAATTAGAGCATGGTCAGACCATATATTTGTCAATATTTTATACCGAGCGATAGCAAGGTATAACATGAGGACAAATATAATGTCTGACCATGTTCTTCATTTGCATAGAGTACCAATTGCAATAATCTATTTCGATTTTAATATGTCTAACAATTGTTTTAAAATTTCGAAGCCGCTCCAAGAGGACGCCTTTAAGGGTAAAACTGTTTTTTTAAGCTAATAAGATATATCCCAAAACAGTATGTTAAAGCAAATAAAATTGACATAAACATATATTCTCTTCATTTTATTAAATGATCATACCTCTTAAACAAAAATATTGAGAAATCTTAACGAAATTGCATTGTTCTAGTTTGAAATTTTCAGTTGTGCATAATATGACGTCAAGATTCTAATTGTGACCTCATATTAATTCGAATGTAGAATTATTGTGTAAAGGGAGTAGTTTAAATCATATAAATCTCAGAATTCAGACTAAAAATAATTGCATTATTAACAATAGCGATAATTATATACATATAACAAACTACATTTTTAAGTCATTTTGTACATTTACACAAAACACACAGCTTACGCATGTGCAAACTAAACTTATTGGAATTTTGTCAGGGCTTTGTTTACATAGCTAAAGCAGGACTTCATATTAGAAAAATTTTTTTTTCTAGGAAAGGTGTCATTGTAAAGACTGAAGAGTTTGAGAAAACATTATCACAGTTGAGGCTAGTGGGTGGAGCATTGAAGATGCCACACCCATTGTTTAGCCATCCAGTGGAAGAATTAGATAATTTTCACTTAGATTTTATAAACTATTGTATAAAGAACAACCTTCCAAATGTTGTATGGAAGTACAGTGCTGTACACAAGTAAGTTTTTATTACCGTATGTTTCCCTGTATAGGTAGATTTTTGTATGTATGGCTTTTCCTTTAAAGTCATGAAGATGTACATCATTTTTCCTTCTAATGCAAAAATAATTTAAACTATAAAATAAAACTAGATTCAGTATTTACAGAAATAATATTAATATAAAAATTATATTATTGCTTATTAATGTCCAATCACTAGTTGAAGTTCTTTTATTATACAGTCAATAGAACTGAGGACAAGTCAATGAATTAGTAGGACTTGTTTGATTTAAGCAGGTTTGCTTTCTCAGTTAAAGTTAAATTAATTAAGTATGGTTATGGGTGCAATAGACCAGATTATTTGACATGAGATACTGGAAATTACTAAGTAATCTATGGTTTCAACACCATGAAATAAGTGTTTCATTATCTTGTTCACTAATTCATTATGATTTCTAGTAAGTTGTTTTTTCACATAATGGCTAAGCTGAAATGGTGGTCTTAAGAACCAGTTTCTAATGCCATTTTTGAAACCTTTAAAAAGATCTGATATGATTGGACATAAAAAGTGTCTAGATTGATAAAGTGGTGAAGTAGCAAAAATTATGGAAAAATTAATAATACAGAAAAATACTCTTAATTATGTAATAAAATCACTTGTAAGAACATTGGATAAGGTGTGTATTATATACAATGTACATTATACACTGCCAATTACGGTACTCAAGTCAATAGCATGATTATATTTATAGGTTATCAAAATCCTGGTTGAAGAAATTAGTACAGAATTGTCAGGATTGTAAATGGATTTCTATGTTAACATCGATGTATAGACTGGGTCACAAACCAAAAGGTATGTTTAGTCATTGTCATTTTTACCATAATTTAGATTACATCTTTTCTAAGAACTCTTTTGGAAAAAGGGGAAAGAAGATCATTTGATGGTTTGTGAAAAATTAAAATTTGGAAACTAACTTGAGAATTACATGTATTGTAGTAATGTTTTTACATCATTGAGTTGACAAAATAGCACTTGTACACCCTCCTTTTTTGTGTGTACCTATAGATATAGTTTTTTTCCTTCTTCATACATTCTTTGTAATGTTTTGTGATCATTGTTCTTGACATATCATCAAATATCTATCATTTGTTTTGCAACTGTGATAAGCATTTAATTATCTTGGTGCTTGTACTATGTTTGTATACAAATTCATTTAATAAAAATAAACTAGGGAATTTGTTTTGCTGATGTGGGAATGTTTATCACAATTGTCATTTGTGTTGAATTTTCAGTAGCATATCTATATACCTTTAGGAGTATTATGTTTATTTATTAATGAATATAGATGAAATACTGCTCACTTGACAGTAAGCAAACATAAACTTAATCAGTAACTAACAAGTGTCTGAGATTTTTTGTTTCCAACTTGAGGGTTACTGAGAATTTACTAGTTACTGATAAATTTAAAGAATTTACCAGATAAATATAATATGAGTAAATTATGAGTTTCCAATTTTGTCACTTGTTTTTTTTAACTTAAGTTAAATATTTTAAAAATATATTTATACTGGTATTAAAGAACATGTATAGACACAGCTAAAAATTAGCAGATTTTACTGATGCAAAATAAAAGTAATATTATTCTGAACAATTAAAGATTGATTATAATAATTTATCGGTTCATGAAACTGAATGATGTTGTACACACTGTGTAAACCACAAAAGCGTGGTATGCATAATTGTGTACAACACATTTGACTTTATTTGGAATGAACTAAACAAATAGTTACCATTAGTACTTATAAATTTACAAATAAGTATTTTCTCTATTGAAAAAATGTTTTAAAACACTTCAAGAAGTAAAGAAAGTAGTTTTGTGTCCCAATCATATGTGCTAGTTAACTTTAATTTTGTTCATTGGAATATACACACCATTTTTTAACCAATCATAAAACATTTTACATCCAAAATTACATTATTTATGGATTTTAAATACATTTGTTTATTTACAGATTACTCAGCCATGTTTGATGCTAGTGTTAGTAATGCACAACTTGTATGGTCATTAGACAGACCTGTCATTTCAGAATTTATAAGGAAAGATGAAATCCTCACTGCCATGGCAACCATAATGTATTCTAAAAACAAATTACAACAGGTATCTCATTTTTGCAGAATTATATAAATTGGGTTTTGAGAGTTTTGCAAAACATGTGAGGTACAGTACTGCTCTAGTAAATATTGCTTTTTACACTTATCCACATTGGACATACATGTGAGGTACAGTACTGCTATAGTAAATATTGCTTTTTACACTTATCCACATTGGACATACATGTGAGGTACAGTACTGCTATAGTAAATATTGCTTTTTACACTTATCCACATTGGACATACATGTGAGGTACAGTACTGCTATAGTAAATATTGCTTTTTACACTTATCCACATTGGACATACATGTGAGGTACAGTACTGCTCTAGTAAATATTGCTTTTTACACTTATCCACATTGGACATACATGTGAGGTACAGTACTGCTATAGTAAATATTGCTTTTTACACCTATCCACATTGGACATACATGTGAGGTACAGTACTGCTCTAGTAAATATTGATTTTTACACTTATCCACATTGGACATACATGTGAGGTACAGTACTGCTCTAGTAAATATTGCTTTACACACTTATCCACATTGGACATACATGTGAGGTACAGTACTGCTCTAGTAAATATTGCTTTACACACTTATCCTCATTGGACATACATGTGAGACCACATTGGACATACATGTGAGATACAGTACTGCTCTAGTAGATATTGCTTTTTACACTTATCCACATTGGACATACATGTGAGGTACAGTACTGCTCCAGTAGATATTGCTTTTTACACTTATCCACAGTGGACATATGTGAGGTACAGTTTTGTCAGTAGGAAAACTGGCAATCTTTGTCAATTAAGATTGGATTTGAGCACACCCTGTAAGCAGTGAGACTCATAATCTCAGCCTCTGTTGACAGCCTCTGTGATCAACAGTAGACTAACTACCTTAACCACTCAGCCACTGAGGCTCCTCAAGCAAAAGTAACAGAAAATATGCTCCAAGGGGTGGGGAATTAGGAAGTTAGAAGTTTTGCCTGCCTTGTGCCCACTAAATGGACTTATCAAAATTACCTGAGAAGTAGTGTTCATTATTTAAAGTGAAAGTTCAAGGGTCTACCACTGAAAATGGCTTTCAATCTTAATCTACATCACTAAGAGGAGAGCAATGCCTCAGTTGTACCTAAAGTTCAGATTAAAAGGAATTAATTTTATGCAGTGGTAACATATGTGTATTGACTTGAAATGGAAAACATTATAATGACTGGACACCAAATTTTTCAAAATACTCTCTACAGTATTGTTTTTTAACACTCCATAGATTTTTATTTTTAATTGACTTAATATTTTGTAAACACTGGTAAATTGATTGATCAATTAGAAAATGCAGAAGATTGATTGAAAAAATGTCTTGTCTGTTTATCTTGTTTTTTTTTCTCGTTTTTGTCTCTTATTTCTTTTTTTTGTGTGTGAAAACAATGTGTGGAAGCAGGTGCCTTTGTGCCTCATCATATCTTTGCCCCTTTTATGCAGTAGAACATCTTATAAAATCTACAGTCAACAGCTTTGTTTTTGTGTTAATAATTTCTTTTTTCTATTTGTAATTTCTTCCAAAGATTGTATTGGACCAGAACAGTATCTCAGCATTGCCAGGATTAGATAATGCAGAGTTAGAGAAGGCCTTACAGCAGTACCCTAAGCTTCACTCAGCCATCTTTCCAACATTCACCAAAGAAACTTTACAGAATGATGTCACAGTATATCAACTGTTACTGGTATTTTTTATATATGTTTACATATATTTTTTCAAACAAAACGTTTTTAATATAACTACCATCGAAAATATTTACCAACAGTCTCAATCATTTGTTTCTATTCCTTTTTCCTTGAGTTATTTACTTTATGAATTTGTATTTGATTATTTTTTATGCTGCTGGAAGGCAAGGCCTTTGTCATTTCATATACAAAATTGTACTTTTTTGTTTGAATGTGGTTATGCCACTTTCAGCAATTTTGCAGCTATATTATGGCATACAGTTTTTATTGTGGAGGAAGACGGAGTACCAGGTTAAAACCTGACCTTCAGTGGGAAAACTGGCAATCTTTGTTAATTAAGATTGGAGTCAAGTGCACCCTGCCTGCAGTGAGACTGGAATACACAACCTCAGCGTTGACAGACTAGGTGATAAATAGCAGAGTAACTTCCTTAACCACTTTTCCACCCAAATTGTACTTAAATGTGAAATAAAAACTCCCGGCCCATTGCTCCTGTTACAGTTTTTGATACACAGCAAAAAGGTCAGCATGTGCACTAATCGTATATTTGATCATTTCTGCTGACTGTTCTGATAAATATAAAAATTTTATATTAATTGAGGCTTGTCCAGGAAAATACAGTTGGAGGTTATACAGTCTGTAAAAATTGGGGGAAATACTGGAATATTAACTAGTTTTGGGCATTTTTCAGGTGGAAGTTTTTTTCCATCTGCCAGGAAGATAAAAAAATTGAAACCCCTTTGTGACCTAACCATGAATTTTTCATTCTACTGTAAAGCCGTTATGTTATTGTCTTTGTCTTTTAGGATAATGCTCCTTTTGATCCTAGAAAACTGTTCGGTTGGCAATCAGTGAACACACTTGCTTCTGATGGTGAGTATAAAAAATGGTTGTAAATTAGTAAACACACTTGCTTCTGATGGTGAGTAAAAAAAATGGTTGTCAATTAGTGAACACACTTGCTTCTGATGGTGAGTATAAAAAATGGTTGTCAATTAGTGAACACATTTGCTTCTAATGGTGAGTATAAAAAATGGTTGTCAATTACTGAAAACAATTGCTTCTGATGTGAGTGTAAAAAAATGTTTGGAAATTAGTGAACACATTTGCTTCTGATTGTGAGTATAAAAAATGGTTGTAAATTAGTGAACACACTTGCTTCTGATGGTGAGTATAAAAAAATGGTTGTCAATTAGTGAACACACTTGCTTCTGATGGTGAGTATATAAAATGGTTGTCAATTAGTGAACACATTTGCTTCTAATGGTGAGTATAAAAAATGGTTGTCAATTAGTGAACACACTTGCTTCTGATGATGAGTATAAAAAATGGTTGTCAATTAGTGAACACACTTGTTTCTGATGGTGAGTATAAAAAATGGTTGTCAATTAGTGAACACACTTGCTTCTGATGGTGAGTATAAAAAATTGTTGTCAATTAGTGAACACACTTGCTTCTGATGGTGATTAAAAAGAATTTGCTTTGGGAACTTTTATTATTATGGAAAGTTAATTTTGTACCTTTTACAAAGTTGCAAGTACCTTTCATCCAAAAGCAAATTTTTAGAATAGCAAACTCATATATATCTATTTAACAAATTTTATACAGGTATGGGGCATTTGGAATATGTAATGGTCAATAATTTGAGGAACACTGTTGAGGGAATATAAGGTTCCCTGATGGTTGTTTGACAGATTATGTAATGATAGAATATAATCCAATACTCAGAAAATAGTAACTAATTCACCATGATCTTAAGGGGTTAAGAAGTTGTTAACCACAATTTTACTTGTAGTTGAATATGCTTATATCTAAACTGTATTATAACCAGTATTGTTGATAAATTGCCACTAAAAATGGAAAGAATCTGTTCTAGATTACCTTTTTATTCCATTTACAGAAAGTCCAAAAGTGATGCCATATTTTTCCCAGCCAGAATTGGTGACTAAGTTTGGTTATACAGAGAAAATAAGATACATGTATTATCTGAAACAAGGGAGACCATCTTTTGCTTTTGTGTCATTTCTTGCTGAGGTGTATGACATGGAACCAACTGGTATTACTCAGCAAAGGTATGTTTAGGTAAACAGATATAATCAACAAGATCATAGGATTGCTTTTAAATGCTGTTTCCTCAATTGTATAAAATCAATGCACATGTCTTTTTTTTACCTCACCTCCTACTCCCAGTAAACACTTATGCTGCTTGTATTCATTCTTCCTCAGAACTTTTTGTGAATAGTAGATGAAATGTTATTGTTTTTAGGCTGCACATTTGTTGTTAATAAATGTGAAATAAAAACACTGCACACTAGTCATAGTAAAATTATTGAAAATATTTTTTATTTCTGCAACAATTTGTAAAAACAAAAATTATTACACTGGGTCCCAGTTTTCAGTTCATTTAAAAAAAATTGCATTTTAATCTCACAGAATTCAAGATGCTGCCAGCACATGCCTTTGGATTGGTGTCAAGAATTTTCACAATACACAGGTGGCCTGCACCTGTGTGGTATTTATGGAAATGCTAGGTCAGGATACCTGTGTATTAAGGACATACTTACAAGTTGGAAATGAAATATTATCACATCTCAACTCAAGCCTGTCTGGTAATGTGGATAAAAAGAAAGAAATTGCACAGAAGAATGAAAATGACATTGGTAATATTAATTGATGTTTGTTTACCTGTATTTTGCCTACCTTTTTCTGTTGAAGGATGTTTGTTTACCTGAATTTTACCTACTTTAGTCTGTTTTCCGGACATTTGTTCTAAACGCTTGAAGATATTGAGCTGATATTTGGTATGTGAGTCATCCATGATGAGTTACATACTAAGATCGAATGTCATTTTAGTCCAATTATTTTTGATGAAATTATTAACTCTTGGACTTAGAAAATATCTTTAAAAAAAACAGTTTTCCTGACTTTTTGTCTAAACACTTGCAGATATTGAGCTGATATTTGGAATATGAGTAAACCATGATGAGGTCCAGATCAAGTTGGAATATTGTTTTGGTCAAATGATTTTTTACGAAATTATGGCCCTTGGACTTAGACAATTTCCAAACAATAACAGGTTTCAGGACTTTTTTTTAAATGCTTGCAGGTATTAAGCTGATATTTGGTATTTGAGTCTACCATGATGTGTTACAGATCATGTTCGAATGTTGTTCTATTCCAATGATTTTTTATGAAATTGTGGCCCTTGGATTTTGAAAATTTTATTTGCTTAAGCAATACTATCCACACCTGTTTTTCATACAAGTAACTAAAAACCTTCTGCATTAACCTGTGTAAATTCTGTTCCTTAAAAAAGGAGAAGTCAGATGTGTTCTTTGATAAAAAAAGAAAAACTGTAATTTGCGTTTTCTGTATTTATAATTGTTATATTTCAGTTTCATGGTTGTGTGCGAGTGTTTTAAGGAGAGGAAAACATGCCAAATTTGTGTTACAGAAACTTGAAGATGCTATTCTACATAATATGGACATTGAAAATATAAACAGGTAACTTTTATTGCATTACAAGAAAAATTTTTGAATGAACTTTTTACAAAACTAAATAGATAAATGTTTGCAAGAATATTGGTTTTCAACAGATTAATACTGTAGGCACGTCTTTTGTTTACTCGTTTTCTACTTATTCGAAATAAAGCTGAAATATTGCTTCCTGGATGTTTAAGATCAATAAATATGTCAATCAAAATACTGATTTAAGTACTGGTACAAAAATGTCTAAAACTGGACATGGGGTAACTCATGGTAAATAAAAGAAAACATGGAACATTTTAAGAATTGTTTTGTTAAAACTAAAAGTTATGCAGAATATTAAGTACTATTTTAGGTCTTGACTATTCTTATAATGAAAATTAATGCATGCACTTCAAAACTACTAGAAGGGTAGAAAACTTATCAGTTTGCTAACTGTAATTTTAAGAAAAGATTTCCTCATATGACCAATAAATTTGCACCAATGGTTCTGCAATTGCCATTTGTATCTCTTCTATTTGAAAACTGCATTAAATGTTTGTTTTCTGTAATAAATCACCATAATGCTTAATTCTTAATTCTTAATAATACTTGTACTTGATATGGCTTTCCAGAAAAACCATTTTTTATTCAAGGGAGCTAATAGACAAAAATTTCCACTTAGTATGAACATTTTTTTTCCAACACAGGCTTTAAATTTCAGAGATTTGAACAAAATTACAGTTGCAAGGAAATTTAAACAGTAAGGATACATTTCAAAATTTTGAGCAAGTTATACAATATAACCTGTTTTTGGTCTGTTTAAGCCTAATAACTGTAAAGCACTTTATGAATGGTGTGAACAGACCCAGAACCAGGTTATAGAGTGTAACCTATTTAGAAAATTTGAAATAATCCTTGTAATTTAATGTTTACAGTAATACTTGAACATTTTAAAAACAGTGATGATGTCATGGAACTATATGAATTTTAATGGCATAAGAATAGTTCATGTGACCAACAAAGGTGATTTTAATCTATGCTCCATTTGAATTGGCCAATTAGATTTCAGGTTACAAAGCAAATTAAATTATATACATATAAACACATAAACAAAACTATTAATGAATGCAGGAAAAACCTTTTATAGGTTTAAATTTATTTTCAGGACAAGTTTCGAAGCTGGCCAGAAATGGACCATAGCTGTGTTATTCTGTCATCTACTTAATATTCCACTGACCACTAAATACTTAGAAATGACTGCTAAGGCAGATAGGTGGCTTCCCTTCTTGTGGTTCTCACAAATGCATCAATATTCTAAAGAACAGGTAAACATAGCCAACTTAAGAATGTATCCAATGAAATAATTCAAGAAAAGACAACTTTGCCGTAAAGCTTCAGATTTACACTCAGGATTGTGATATTCTTGTTTCAAAACCAGCATTTATGAATATTCTTGTTGTTTTTTTGTTTGTGTGCATGTTTTTTTTTGTTTTTTGTAATGTGTGAAAGCTATGTGCTACATGCAGTACATTAGATAAAATAATTAGTAGCAGATTAATTTCGAAAAGAATAAAGTGCTAAATGATAAGTTGATTTCAACATTAGTGCCCAATGATAAGTTGGTTTCAACATTAATGCCCAATGATAAGTTGATTTTAACATTAGTGCCCAATGAAAAGTTGATTTTAACATAAGTGCCCATTGATTAGTCGATTTCAACATAAGTGTCCAATGATAACTTAATTTTAACATAAGTGCCCAATGATAAGTTGATTTCAACATTAGTGCCCAATGATTAGTTGATTTCAACATAAGTGTCCAATGATAAGTTGATTTCAACATAAGTGCCCAATGATTAGTTGATTTCAACATAAGTGTCCAATGATAAGTTGATTTCAACATTAGTGCCCAGTGATAAGTTAATTTTAACATTAGTGCCAATAACAAGTTGAATTTTGACATTAGTGCCAACGACAAGTTGATTTCAACATAAGTGCCCAATGATAAATTGATTTCACCATTAGTGCCTAATGGTAAGTTTATTTCAACATTAGTGCCCAATGATAAGTTGATTTCAACATTAGTGCCCAATGATTAGTTGATTTCAACATTAGTGCCCAATGGTAAGTTGATTTCAACATTAGTGCCCAATGGTTAGTTGATTTCAACATTAGTGCCCAATGGTTAGTTGATTTCAACATAAGTGTCCATTGATAACTTAATTTTAACATTAGTGCCCAATGACAAGTTGATTTCAACATTAGTTCACAATGATAAGTTGATTTCAACATTAGTTCACAATGATAAGTTGATTTCAACATTAGTTCACAATGATAAGTTGATTTCAACATTAGTGCCCAATGAAAAGTTGATTTCAATATTAGTGACCAATGATAAGTTGATTTCAACATAAGTGTTCAATGATAACTTAGCCTTAACATTAGTGCCCAGTGACAAGTTGATTTTAACAGTAGTGCCCAATGATAAATTGATTCCAACATAAGTGCCCAATGATTAGTTGATCTCAACATTAGTGGCCAATGATAAGTTGATTTCAACATAAGTACTTTTGAAAAGTTGATTTTAAACATAAGTGCCCAATGATAAATTGATTTTAACATTAGTGCCCAATGATAAATCGATTTCAACATTAGTTCACAATGATAAATTGATTTCAACATTAGTTCACAATGATAAATTGATTTGAACATTAGTTCACAATGATAAATTGATTTCAACATTAGTTCACAATGATAAGTTGATTTCAACATAAGTGCCCAATGATAAGTTAATTTTAACATAAGTGCCAATGAAAAGTTGATTTCAACATTAGTGCCCAATGATAAATTAATTTCAACATTAGTGCCCAATGATTAGTTGATTTCAACATAAGTGTTCAATGATAACTTAATCTTAACATTAGTGGCCAATGATAAGTTGATTTCAACATTAGTGCCCAATGATAAATTGATTCCAACATAAGTACTTTTGAAAAGTTGATCTTAAACATAAGTGCCCAATGATAAATTAATTTCAACATTAGTGACCAATGATAAATTGATTTCAACATTAGTGTCCAATTATAAATTGATTTCAACATTAGTGCCCAATGATTAGTTGATTTCAACATTATTGCCCAATTATAAATTGATTTCAACATTAGTGCCCAATGATTAGTTGATTTCAACATTATTGCCCAATGATAAATTGATTTCAACGTAAGTGTCCAATGATAACTTAATTTTAACATAAGTGCCCAGTGATAAATTAATTTCAACATTAGTGCCCAATGATAAATTGATTTCAACATTAGTGTCCAATTATAAATTGATTTCACCATTAGTGCCCAATGATAAATTAATTTCAACATTAGTGCCCAATGATAAGTTGATTTCAACATTAGTGTCCAATTATAAATTGATTTCAACATTAGTGTCCAATGATTAGTTGATTTCAACATTATTGCCCAATGATAAATTGATTTCAACATTAGTGCACAATGATAAAAATTGATTCCAACATTAGTACTTTTGAAAAGTTGATTTTAAACATAAGTGCCCAATTATAAGTTGATTTCAACATTAGTGCCAATAACAAGTTGAATTTTAACATTAGTGCCAATGACAAGTTGATTTCAACATAAGTGCCCAATGATAAATTGATTTCACCATTAGTGCCTAATGGTAAGTTTATTTCAACATTAGTGCCCAATGATAAGTTTATTTCAACATTAGTGCCCAATGATTAGTTGATTTCAACATTAGTGCCCAATGGTAAGTTGATTTCAACATTAGTGTCCAATGGTTAGTTGATTTCAACATTAGTGCCCAATGGTTAGTTGATTTCAACATAAGTGTCCATTGATAACTTAATTTTAACATTAGTGCCCAATGACAAGTTGATTTCAACATAAGTGCCCAATGATAAATTGATTTCAACATTAGTGACCAATGATAAATTAATTTCAACATAAGTGCCCAATGATTAGTTAATTTCAACATTAGTGCCCAATGATAAGTTGATTTCAACATTAGTGTCCAATTATAAATTGATTTCAACATTAGTGCCCAATGACAAGTTGATTTCAACATAAGTGCCCAATGATAAGTTGATTTCAACATTAGTGACCAATGATAAATTGATTTCAACATAAGTGCCCAATGATAAATTAATTTCAACATTAGTGCCCAATGATAAGTTGATTTCAACATTAGTGTCCAATTATAAATTGATTTCAACATTAGTGTCCAATGATTAGTTGATTTCAACATTATTGCCCAATGATAAATTGATTTCAACATTAGTGCACAATGATAAAAATTGATTCCAACATTAGTACTTTTGAAAAGTTGATTTCAACATAAGTGCCCAATGATAAATTGATTTCACCATTAGTGCCTAATGGTAAGTTTATTTCAACATTAGTGCCCAATGATAAGTTTATTTCAACATTAGTGCCCAATGATTAGTTGATTTCAACATTAGTGCCCAATGGTAAGTTGATTTCAACATTAGTGTCCAATGGTTAGTTGATTTCAACATTAGTGCCCAATGGTTAGTTGATTTCAACATAAGTGTCCATTGATAACTTAATTTTAACATTAGTGCCCAATGACAAGTTGATTTCAACATTAGTTCACAATGATAAGTTGATTTCAACATTAGTTCACAATGATAAGTTGATTTCAACATTAGTGACCAATGATAAGTTGATTTCAACATACGTGTTCAATGATAACTTAGCCTTAACATTAGTGCCCAATGACAAGTTGATTTTAACAGTAGTGCCCAATGATAAATTGATTCCAACATAAGTGCCCAATGATTAGTTGATCTCAACATTAGTGGCCAATGATAAGTTGATATCAACATAAGTACTTTTGAAAAGTTGATTTTAAACATAAGTGCCCAATGATAAATTGATTTCAACATTAGTGCCCAATGAAAAATTGATTTCAATATTAGTTCACAATGATAAGTTGATTTCAACATAAGTGCCCAATGATAAGTTAATTTTAACATAAGTGCCAATGAAAAGTTGATTTCAACATTAGTGCCCAATGATAAGTTGATTTCAACATTATTGCCCAATGATTAGTTGATTTCAACATAAGTGTTCAATGATAACTTAATCTTAACATTAGTGGCCAATGATAAGTTGATTTCAACATTAGTGCCCAATGATAAATTGATTCCAACATAAGTACTTTTGAAAAGTTGATCTTAAACATAAGTGCCCAATGATAAATTAATTTCAACATTAGTGCCCAATGATTAGTTGATTTCAACATAAGTGTTCAATGATAACTTAATCTTAACATTAGTGCCCAATGATAAATTGATTTCAACATTAGTGTCCAATTATAAATTGATTTCAACATTAGTGCCCAATGATTAGTTGATTTCAACATTATTGCCCAATTATAAATTGATTTCAACATTAGTGCCCAATGATTAGTTGATTTCAACATTATTGCCCAATGATAAATTAATTTCAACATTAGTGCCCAATGATTAGTTGATTTCAACATTATTGCCCAATTATAAATTGATTTCAACATTAGTGCCCAATGATTAGTTGATTTCAACATTATTGCCCAATTATAAATTGATTTCAACATTAGTGCCCAATGATTAGTTGATTTCAACATTATTGCCCAATGATAAATTGATTTCAACGTAAGTGTCCAATGATAACTTAATTTTAACATAAGTGCCCAATGATAAATTAATTTCAACATTAGTGCCCAATGATAAGTTGATTTCAACATTAGTGTCCAATTATAAATTGATTTCAACATTAGTGTCCAATGATTAGTTGATTTCAACATTATTGCCCAATGATAAATTGATTTCAACATTAGTGCACAATGATAAAAATTGATTCCAACATTAGTACTTTTGAAAAGTTGATTTTAAACATAAGTGCCCAATTATAAGTTGATTTCAACATTAGTGCCCAATGATTAGTTGATTTCAACATTAGTGCCCAATGATAAATTGATTTCAACATTAGTGTCCAATTATAAATTGATTTCAACATTAGTGCACAATGATAAAAATTGATTCCAACATTAGTACTTTTGAAAAGTTGATTTCAACATTAGAGCCAAATGATAAGCTGATTTCAAAATTAGTGCCCAATATTAAATTGATTTCAACATTAGTGCCCAATCATAAGTTGACAATCTTCCTTGTTTCAGATTG
Source organism: Limnoperna fortunei (assembly GCA_944474755.1). NCBI lineage: Eukaryota > Metazoa > Mollusca > Bivalvia > Mytilida > Modiolidae > Limnoperna > Limnoperna fortunei. The sequence goes on along the minus strand of OX104116.1, from coordinate 44,206,410 downwards.
CTGAGAAATATAGGACCAACTTTTTCAGAATTTTTATTTCAATCAACATATGAAGCACATGATATTTTTCAGAGTATATAAACTGAACCATAAATACGGCCTCGGTGGCCGAGTGGTTAAGGTAGTTCGCCAACTATTGATCACGTGGTCTGTAAACACTGATATTGTGGGTTCGATTCTCACTGCAGGCAGGTTGTACTCGACTCCAATCTTATTTGACAATGATTGCCAGTTTTCCTACTGCAGGTCTGGGGTTTTCTCTGGGTACTCCGGCTTCCTCTCCCAATAAAAACTGGATACCAAGATATAGCTGACAAATTGATGAAAGTGGAGTTAAACTCCTTTCAAACAAACAAACAAACCATAAATACTCTATGTAATTTATATAAACATTTATGTTATGTATGAAGGAAGCTGCTGGTTAGGATGTTAAATACCTTCTAAGGTCGATTTACATTTATTGACACAAGATTTTCTGATACCCCGGGGGCATTAGTGGTGGAGTGGTAAATTTAGTTAATAATCTATTATTGATCACCTGTGTGTTTACATTGATGTGGTAGGTTTGAATCTCACTTCAGACAGGGTGTGCTCGACTCCAGTCTTAATTGGCAAAGTTTGCCAGTTTTCTTTACTCCGGTTGGGTTTTCACTGGGTAGTCTGGCTTCATCCCCAATATAAAAACTACACACAATGATACAGCAGAAAAAATTTCTGAAAGTGGCTTCAAACCCCATTCAGTCTGTTAACTTATTACCCCAGGTTTTATATTGCTGTTTTTTATGTTTAATCTTTGTAAGTGCTGAAAGGTAGCTCATGTAAATGACTTTGCAAGTGTGTGTGGTTGATAGAGAATTGTATTTTTGTCTATATAAGAAAAAATAATGACAACATGCAATACACAAATTTTGAAATACCAGATTTTATATTTTAATTAATGCAAATTTCAATCTAGTTCCAACATAGTTTTACGGAAAATAATAAATGTTAAGATATATCTTTCAGCTTCAAAGCCAGCTTTACCACTTCAAAAGTCAGCATCTCCAACAACATTTGCATTATGTCATAGAGAATGCAGAGGTCAGAGCTCAGGGGTCAAATGCAAATGAGAAGTCACATGACAAGAAAAAAGTAAACAAAGACGCCAGATCTAATTTATATGCCAAAATAGGTCTTGCCAAGGAAGTCAGCCAAGGTACAATGTTACCAAATTTCAGTAATAGTGCCAAATTATTTCTTATCTAATACATGTACATGTAAATAAAAAATAGATTTTAGATTTTTTTATCGTGTCGTTGTGTATTGTCCCTATGCAAAATGAAGGTCACAACAAAAAGTTCTAGTCATTTTTGCATATATATGCTTGTTGTTTAAACATTGTATATTATAGAAGATTGTTTTTTTCACATATTTTGATTGAACTTTCAGTCCTAAAGTATCATTTTGTTAAGATATATCCTGTTTGAAGTTTATCCTGCATTATATGTTCAGAATACGATTTTGGAAGACAAAAAATGCCAATACAATTATATTTATTGAATTATTAGGAGTTGACACAGAAACATAATCAACATTTCTTCTTGGTGAAAGTTATTGAAATAAAATAAATGTATTAAAATACAGATTGGTAACTAAATTGCAAGATGTATTGCATTAAAAGGTTCCAAAATGGGGTCATAATTAAATTGTAATATATAAAATTTGAAATGAAGGATAAATATTAAACTGTCACATTTGATCCATAATCTAAAATCGTGGCCCGGTAACCATATGATAGCTGAATTTAACGTGTTATTATGAGTTGGGAACATTCAAGATAAATAATTCATAGTAAGCCAGCTTCCAATAGGTAAACTTTGAAAAACAAATATACAGGAAAAACATGAAAGAGTTTATTAACTTGTAGTGAACCTTCTTACCTTTTATAAATTATTATGAATTCATTTTCACACATTATAGAAATTTTTTGCATCATCTATTAATGGTTAGCTGGCCATTATCTTAGATTGTGACTTTTGTGTGTTATATACTTTTTATTAGTTTATCTAGGATTATTACCCCCTATCTAAGATTATGGCCAGCTAAGCGTATGATATTAACCAAATAGAGCAAAAATTTATTTGTATAATTTTATTGTAATACAGTTGTTATGATTGCATGATAAAACTGTATATCATACGCAGCAATATAGTTTTTGCACCTTTAATTATTAATAAACTGATGCACATATCAACTGTGTGATCAAGTAACTTTAATATTTTTAGATAACAAAATATTTGCATGCAATAAAATGCATAAAATGTACTATACATGTATGTAGAAGATTGACAAATACAACAACATATATGGGAACACGATACTTGATGACACCAAACACAAAAACAACAGAACTGCATCTAATACAGATTTTGAATTGCAGTACAACACAAGTTAAATGTGTATTACTTCCCCTGAACATTGAAATTTTACTATACTGTTTAGTATATGAACAACAGATGAAGAATAAAAAAAATTTAGTATTAAGAGGTCGAAAATGAATAAATACTTTGGGTATATAATTGATAGCAGCCTCGATATGAAATCATTTAGCACAGATTTATATTCTGTACAATAAATTTTTAATTTTAAATATATTGATCATTTATTCTGATTTTATAATACAAAATGAGTAGAATTGTTTTTCATAAAATACTAAACTGTGTTATCTTTAAAACAGATAAAAACCTGTTTATTTCCTAAAGCTGAGTCTTTGAAATATCTTCATCTATTATTTATGCAGAAAGACAAATAAATGGTTCCATGTCACTGCATTGTACATTGGAATGAACAAAAGAACAAACAATATCAAATGCAAATCATATGGAAAGTTGTTTGTTTCAAGATTTTAAGATTGATTTTCAGACATTTGATTAAACACCCCATACCAAAGGAAGAGTTTTACCAGGGACTAAGTTATCCGAGGGATAACTTTAAGATTCTAATCTGTTTTAGTGTATATTTCAGATTTAACTCTTGGAAAAAATTGTGTTTATGTTAAATAATAAACAATCAGTGTTGTACAAAGGCTGATATCCATTTAAACCATATCTACATATTCCTAATTAAATATATTCACATTGAACCCCAAATACCACATGTACATGTTGATAGTTACAATGCATTTGTTATTCCCCATTTTTCACAGCATGTTTTCAAGTTGAGATTTAGCATGCATTTTAGTTTGTTAATTAATTTTAATGAAATTTTAAAGTTTAATTTCATGTTCACATAAATCTGTTCTCTATAAGGGCTGATCTATCAAAAAGTATGTGGTAAAGTAGGAGTGAGATTCCAAAATAGGTCCACAATCAAGATACTCTAGGTGCTTAGGAAGGGTTAGCAGTTTCTGCTCCAAATGTTACACCCATCATGTTACTTACTGAATTCATCAAAGTACTGTAACAGAGTAGAATGCAAAGCTATATTTGTACTATGAAGAATATAGTGTCTACATTTTTTGTTAAACTGGTAAAATAATCAACGGTAATATATTCTTCATGTTCTTGACCCATGCTTTGTCGGTATAGTAGTTAGATGGTGTTAACATTGACTTTTTCAGATAGAAGTAGCAGTAGTGATGAGGAAGTAGAACCCATTGAGGTCAGAGATTTGTTATCAGAGATAGATGAAGCTGAATGTATGTATTAATGGTCTAATTTAAGCTGTTAGAATTTCTGAAAGCTACCACATGCCTGTATTTATACCCGACTTTGTAAAATCAGTTATAGTGATGCCGTTGATTTCACAAATCATATCTTTTACAATTACTTGCCTATATTGCCATCTATTAGTAACAGAAATTAAAACATTTTTGGTATAAAAAAAATTTGTACTATTTAGATTTTTGCCTATAAGAGATAAAAATAAGATAAAACCACTGAAATTTATGTGTGAATGTATTAAATATTTTACAATAAAAATTATATTGCCACACTTCTTTTAATTTTAAATATTTTGATGCTTGTTGATTACTGTTGTGCCCATTAAATTTTGCTTGTTTCTCTGCAGATTAATAGTAACTTGTTAGACAATCGAAAAATTTATTATATGAGAAAAGTTTAAGAAATTTACCTTACCTTTACTGAAAGATTTTTTCTCATTCACATTTTACAATTCACTGTGCTTCAGAAGTTAACCTATGTCATCATACAATAATTTATTTCTTATAAACTATAGTGGCTGAGTGTGGTTAAGGTAGATCGTCTACTATTGATCACATACCTGAGGTTGCAGGTTCGAGTCTCACTGCTGGCAGGGTGTTAGTGACTCTTAATTGACAAGGATTGGCAATTTTCCTAATAAATATCTGAGCTTTTCTTTGAGTGCTCCGGCTCTCTCCCCCAACAAAATCTGGACTCCATGATATAACTGAAAAATTGCTAAAAGTGGCATCAACTACTATTAAAATAAATAAGCTGATTAATTATGACATATTCTTCTATTCTGTAGTCATTATAACAGACAGCGAGGCAGTGGCAGATGACTTATTCAGTGTTGTGTTCCACGCCCAGTCTTCCAGGATTCCGTGGATTTATCTGCTGGCGAGTGGTGTCACAGTGTACAACCCAATACTCATAGAACTGGCTGCATGTTTACAGGTTTGTTGTTGTTTACAAGCTGATAAATTTCATAATCTCTGTCACATGTTTTGTGCTATATTTTGCAATTATAGTGTGATGTACAAGTCTATATGAAGTTTAACGGGACCAAAGTAAGCAATATCAACTGAGGACAAAGGCCAAAGTGGATATTGCTTTTCTTGGTCCTTACCCATGACTTCAATTGTTTTTTTTAAATTATTCAAACATAAGGGAAAGTCCCCTGAAGCCAGAAACAATTGTGCAAGCCACTGGTTCATGCAGACATTCACTAACTTTTTGCATATAAGGATTTCTTCAGAATACAAACTGAATTTCCAGTTCCTGAATTTATGTTTATCTAGATATCTTTTCCCTGGAAAGCGACTTAGATTCCCAATTGATAGTGTTCTAAAGAACAAGATTTAGAAGGTTGCTGCACCTTAGATGACCTTACTAATGCCCCTCTACCCTTAGGAGTAGCACCAAAACTCCTAACGATCTGATGACTGATTTTCTCTGTTGGCAAAAAACAACAATACAACTAATTTTTTCTTGGAAGCCACCATTATTATTATATATCACTGTAAATAGGTAATAATAAAACATATATCACTGTAAATAGGTAATGATAAAACATATATCACTGTAAATAGGTAATGATAAAACATATATCACTGTAAATAGGTAATGATAAAACATATATCACTGTAAATAGGTAATGATAAAACATATATCACTGTAAATAGGTAATGATAAAACATATATTACTGTAAATAGGTAATGATAAAACATATATCACTGTAAATAGGTAATGATAAAACATATATCACTGTAAATAGGTAATGATAAAACATATATCAATTGCTAAAGAGGCAGTGATATGATTGGTTTTATAAGTGTCGTCTGTGGCTCATTAGTTAATGCAGTTAATTATGTACAATAATAAGCACAGGGGTTTTGAGTTCAAGTCAGAATTCTTGCAGGATGTGGTCGACTCAAATCTAAATTGACCAGAATGGTCTGTTTTCCTGCCAATGGTTGTGGTTTTCAGTGGGTACTCAGACTTATTGGTTGAAAAGTGGACTTGATAATATATCTAAAAAATTGCCAAAAGTGGCAAAATCTTGACAATAAATATGTATAAATATACAATCAAAATTTTTTTGGCCTGAAACAATGATCGTTACAGGTGTTTATTATCCTCTTTGATTGCCTAAAAGGGCAATCAAATAATAAATCTGTAAATTTGAATAAAGCATGGTTTCTGGTATAGAATATAATAATGTCATGTACTTTTTAGTATGTTTTGTTGTTTTCACATACATGCTTTAGTAATGTGAACAACTATATTTCATTTTGAATTTGAAACTGATTGGTTGACCTCTGTGCAGTGAACAAAATTTAAGTATTCATAATGCCAAATGGAAAAATGATCAATTCTACTACATGTACTTTGTGTTCATTTTTGAATTATTTTAAAATAATATTTTTCTGAAGAGGAAAAATTAAATAATGAAATGGGTTCTGATTATTGATTTGGTTCATTTGAAATATTAACTCAATTTTGTTGTAGATACATGTAACTGGCTTGTTTCTTCATGAATCAAAACATTATTACAACCAGTTCTTGAATATACAAAGTTTTGATACTTACCATATTAAACATTTATTACATATTAATATGTGTTTATTGATAGAATGCAAACATAATTACTTGCTTGTGTGGTTGGTTGGTCTCCATGATGGACAAACAGGAACATGACAGATTTCTAGAGCATCATGGGAAGACTGTATGGAAGTGGAATATAAAACAATTGAATCACTTGATAGAAATCTATCTTAATCACATATGGAACAGAACTTTAATGACAGGCTTTCATATTTTTGTTCCAGTAAGTAAAGTCAATTAATTTGATATTTTTTTTATTTAATGTTATTAGTTGTTCCTAATTGCAAAACTATATTTAAATATCAATTGAATATATTTAATTTATAAAGATTAGATAAATCAAAAACAAGATTCACAATTAAATTAATCACCAATCGACAGAACAGCAAAACTTTAAAAACATATGAAAAACAAAGAACAGTAAAGACAAATACTAGAGCATAACTATTGGCTTGAATCATGGTGTAAAGGTCACTTTATATGGCAGAGTTGTGCTGGTATGAACTGGTTTGAAGAATAAACAAAAAAATAAATGCATCAAATGAAATGATATTGATGAGCAGGGGCTCATGGAAACAACAACATGGAATTTTAAGTACAAGTTTTTAAGAATAGATTTCCTGCAGAAGTTGATTAAAAGATATTTTGTTTATAGGGTTGTACCATTTTACCATTTTTGAGATTCTCTGCCGAGTTAGTGGATTCTAGGGACCATACAGTCTGCAGAAAACATCTTCAAGACTTTAAAGAGGCTGTCTCGATGGTTTGTCTTTTAACTACATCTTATTTTTTTTATTTGTCTTAAGTCATGTTAAGAAGAAGTTATTACATGAACAGTATGTGATTATATTAGTATGTTCTGACATTGTGGCAATGCTATAGATCTCCAATCAGAATGTCCTTTACAAGAATGTTAAACAAGAACATTGTTATGTTACCATAAAACATTCTTGTTTCTGGCATTTTGATTGGATGATTCAACAAGTACAGATACAAATACAAATACAAATATTGTCATAATGTTAAGATATCTAATTAAATTAACTGTAATTAAAAAAAATATCTCACTTGTCCAAGAAAATAAACACAAACAATATTCTGCAGTTTGTCACTGTCTATGCGATTTCATAACTACATTTAAATCCTTTTTCTCCCATGAAGCACCATAATAATAAGTCTGCCTAATTCATCAGAATATCTGTATTCAAGGTAACAGTACATGTACTTAAAAACAAATTATTACCAGTTTGCCGATTCCCAATTTGCCAATTCCCGGTTATTCAACCAATTAAGAAAAATCTACACGGTGTATACACATATGTCTTCATTTAAGGTAACAGGACATGTACCAAAAAACGAAATAGTAGCAGTTCGCTGATTCCCAATTTGCAGATTCCCTGTTATTCGACCAATTAAGAACAGTGGGACTTAAAAGTCATGGGAAAGATTAGAAATTTGCATAGTTATTATAAACATCCATAATAATCAATAAACAGTCAAATTATTAGTTTTGATGGCTCGAAGCTGATAATCTATGATTGAGAAATATCACCAAAGGTATCGGTAATGAATTGACATTATTTTTGTTCACATACATGATTGGCCATAAAGTTCACTAACTAGGGAAAAAAAGCACCTGTAGAAATTAGATACATTTATATTACTTAGTAAGAACTCATATAAGTAATATATAGTAGTGTTATTTATTATTAGTCACCATCCCCAGAGAAAACAGACCAGCAGAAAATGGTTTTAAATGATTCTGATTGGTTGCAGCAGACCACTATCAAGATTCTACGTCATCATTTTGCACACACAACGAACTTGTTTGATCTTCTTCAGCTTATGAAAATTTTAGACCAAGAGAGCGCTGTCTTGCTCTTTAAATTTGATGGTATAGATTAAAAAACATTTTAGTATTACATCTTTACTACAGTTCTTGAATGCATGAGATGCTTGCTTATATACAATTAATGATCTTTGCGTATGAGGGCAACCCACCTATGTCCTCTGAGCTCTTATTTTATAAACATAGTCAACTTTAATGCTTCCATATATTATACTTGCATGTCTAATGATAAAGCTAAAGAAAGATTGAAGTTATTACCCCTTCCCTCCCTCATGATAATTTTCACTGTAGATGAGTGGAAAATCAACCAAGTGCATTACAAACCACTGTACAATTGTTCCCATTGGTCATTCCTGCGTTTAACATACTTGCATTTTGGAGAAAGTCCTCAGTCTTTACTGGTACCTCGGTGGCAGCATAGTGGTTAAGGTAGTTAGTTGCAGAAAGTGCCATTAAACACCATTAAAAAAAAAAAAACGATTGTTTAACATTTAGAATATTTTTAGTTAAATACATTATAACACTTCCTATAAGACTTGACCCACAGAGCTGCCTAGCATGTCCCCAGGTGGCAGATAGGGGATAAATTGTCAGGTTATTATATGGCCAGCCTGACCACAAACTATAGTTGATTACATGTTTGTAGAGTGCCACACATCTTGACAATAAAGACCCATCCTAAATTTTATAAAGGGTAGACTCATTGTAATGGTTACAAAATGGTCAACTTTCCATTCATACTCAATACTCTATATTTATCCGGTGGCAGTCAAAATTGTGTGTCCAGTTGTCCATCCCTTTTCTTCATTGATTTGTTTGTTTACTTGTTTTTGTTCAGAATATTGCAGAAATATTGCTCACCGGAAGTAAAGCAAACATGCAATCATTGAGTCAGTTGATCCTATAAGATATCCCCTTCTTGGAAAATGTCAATCAGCATTTAGTATGTACCTTAAAATTAGTTTATTAAAAATAAAAACATGTATTTGCCTAATTTATTTAAGGTACTGTATATATTTTTAGCTTTAAAGTTAATTTAATTCAGTATCCTTTTCTGTATGTTTGTTGCAAGATATATTTTACTATTTCATTCCTTTAGTTCCAGATTTTGGGAAGCTTTCCAGATTATTGAATTTAGTAGTCAACAATCTGGTCCTAGATTTGAATTTTATACAACTCTTATCGTCTGAAGAGCATTTTATCACTGAATGTGACAGAGTCGTTAGTGGTTTGATAAACAGGGGTCTTTTCCAGTCTGCCAGGGAATTTGCATTAGCTGCAGGACTCAATTCAGACCACATAACTCTATGTGAGGTATGGTCATGTGTTTATATAAAATTTACACATGACGGTCATGTGATTTATAAGACCCAAAATAAAGTAAGAAACTCTGTATCATATATATTTAAGGAATACTTCAAATTTCTGATCAAGTTATACGATATAATATGGTTTGGGTCTGTTAAGGCCTATTGAAACGTGAAGTGCTTTATGAACGGTGTAAACAGACCTAAACCATATTATATCATATAACCTTTTCAGAAATTTGAAATATTCTTTATAATTTAATTTTAACTATAAATTTTAACAATTTTTATAGTAAAAACGTTGATGATGTCATGGAACTATTTGAATTTTAACAGCGTAAGAATAGATCAAAGGTCACGCAAGTTATATCTTATAATATGAGTTGCTTGATTTGAATTAACCAATCAGATTTCAGCTTACAGAGCAAATTAAATTATATGTCTATAAACTGCATCAATAAGGTAATTTAAAACATGGTAAACACATTTTTCTGTCTTATCAATTTACAAATGCTCCAAGTAATTGAATTCTTAAACATTTATAATGGTAGAGCATTTTTGTCCCTGAAAATTTCCATGTCTCCATATGACTGGAACCAGGCATATCCTGCACCATAAGTCACTGCTTAACAGAGTCAAAGAAGATCTTCACTGGATCTCCTATAACTTGGTGGAGGTGAGACATATGTATGAAAATCAGATGGCAGTGTAAACACTTGGACATCTTGCTTCATATATTTGTAAGTCTAAGCCCTTGGACCATCAAATTTGTCCTAATGCTTATAACACAATTTTTTTTTGTTACTGATGCGGAATGCAGGCTAGACATTTTTCTGTCTCCACTTGTAATTAGCTTACAGTACTTATGGCATGTTCTGAAATTCACTTTTAAAGGTAACATCTTATGCAGTGAATAGAAAAATTGTTATTCTTTTATAGGTTAGACATAAGAAAGAAAAATTAGAGAAATCATCAGTATGGAAGTCTGCCGTGGCCAGGAATAAATTCTGGGTGCAATGCTCAGAAATATTTAAAACATACAAGGCCCCTGGAGTCATTTCTCAGTTTTACCAGGTTAGTTAAAATAAGGAGGGGAGCCTCATAGACCAAGTGGTTAAGGTAGTTAGACGTATTCTATTGATCACTTGTGTGTAAACACCAATGTTGCAAGTTAAAGCCCGACTCCAATCTTAATTGATAAGAATTAACAGTTCAAAAGTAAGGAGTTTCACCAGATACTCCAGCTTTCACTTTCAGTAAAACCTGAATTTAGCTGTAATAAAGGGGTTATGGGCTGCTAAGAGTCTTATTTTGGAACCTTTTGATATTTAACTGCCTGCAAACATGAAAAAAAACTTCTGTAACTTTAAAATGATCTTTATATTTAATTATGGTTATTATCTTTGTGAGGGTAAGAGACTGGTTAAAACCATCAACACTTAAAAATAAAATTATAACTGAAATTTATTTTTTAGGAAGAAGCAGAAAAAGTTGAGGACCTTTTAGAGAAATCATTTTTGTACCAACTCTGCATAGATCATATTGATAACTGTCAGAATGATTTGTTGTCATATGAAAAGTTGTATAGACAGATGTGGATGTGTCGAATTCAACATAGGGCAAATAAAAGGGGGGTAAGCTAGAGATTGGTGTATTATCTTATTTGTTGTATTTACAGTATTTGCCAAAAATGTTGAGTTGTAATACCGTAATTGTCTGTGTATAATGTGCACTGATATATCATACACACACAATATTCTTTTACTCTTTTTTATAATACTCACACGGGCTGTTAAAAAGAGCTTTTACAAAACAGTGAGTATTATAAAGACATAATTACACTATTAGATTGTCAACAAATCTTTTTTTGTGGAACTGTTGTTATGGCTACAGTAATTCAGGAATTCCATTAAGGTATCCAGACCACAATTGACCACAGGATCATAGCTGGGGTTCTCGTGTAAATTTCCTCACCCATTACTGGCTAACTTACTTGTCATATATCACTGATGAATCATTACATAATTTACAGTCATACATCAATTGTTTCACCTACATGAGACCTTAATTCAGGTAATATGTTGTATACACAAACAGCAAATAATCTGTGTCATTCAATAAACTTGTTTTGTGTACCTGTACACATGATGACCATTAAATGGTAATTATACCCCCACTTGTAAGAGAGGGGGCTATATTGCAATAACCTTGTCCGTCTGTCTGTCTATCCGTCCGGTGCAAACTTTTGTAACAGATTTCTCAGCTTCTACAAAAGGGATTGATTTCAAATTTGGTGCACAGCTTTAGCATGATGAGTTGTACCGTGCCTTCCCTTTCCAAGTTAGTCAGTTATCTACTTCCTTTTTTCCGTGCCGAATTAGACTGTTTCAAGGGTCAAAATATGAAAATTTTTCATAACAGATTTATCTGCTTCTACTAAAAGGATTGATTTCAAATTTGGTGCACAGCTTTAGCATGATGAGTTGTACCATGCCTCCCCTTTCCAGGTCAGTCAGTTATCTACTTCCTGTTTTCCGAGCTGACATATTTCAAGGGCCAAAATATGAAAATTTTTCATAACAGATTTATCTGCTTCTACTAAAAGGATTGATTTCAAATTTGGTGTACAGCTTTAGCATGATGAGCTGTACCATGCCTCCCCTTTCCAGGTCAGTCAGTTATCAACTTACTGTTTTCCGAGCTGACTTATATTGTTTTAAGGGTCACAATAGGAAAACTTTTCGTAACAGATTTCTTGTCTTCTACTAAAATGATTGATTTCAAATTTGGTGCACAGCTTTAGCATGATGAGTTGTACCGTGCCTTCCCTTTCCAGATGAGTCAGTTATCTACTTCCTGTTTTCTAAGCTGAAAAATGGTCACCTGGGGTATACTTAGCACGAATAAGTGGTGGTCCATGTTTATGATAACTAAGTGTGATCATTGTCTAATTTCAGATTGAAGAACAAATAAGGATAAAAATCTTTTAAATGTCATTTAGTATTCTTGTTTATTAAAATATAATTCTTTGATCTATTGATCAAGTATTCAAGTATTTTTGTAGAAGTTAACAGTTTTCAGAGACTTTGCATTTGAAGTTTTAATTTTATTTTAATGAAACACGATACAAAAGAAAATAAAAAGGCATAAAAAATGTCTTCTATTTTAATAAGAATGACGTATATTTCACATAAAAACCAAATGATCAAAAATACATTTATTACTATAAAATGGAAAACTTTACCAGAAAATACAAAGAAATGAAAATAAAGAATTTCATAAAATTTCACTAAACTGGCTACCTCTGTAAACCGGTCATTTATCTCTGTCCAAATGGTGGCCGTTTGAGAGTTTCACTGTATTTTGTACCTTTAAATTACATCCACCAATAAGACAAAATATATATGTGCTTTTATGGCACCCACAGGGTTGCAATGTATCTGAAAAATTTGTTGACAAGAAGACAAAATAGTGCAAAGTTATAAGGAATTCGGAGATTGTAATGTATTTGAAGATTTGCTGGCATCAATTGGTGATTTTTAATGTCCTAAATTGAGTTTACTGCGACACGTAAGCAAGCCAGTAAATGGATATTTTCAACCATTAAAAAACCAATTGATGCCAGCAAATCTTCAAATACATTATGGTCTCTCAACTTCTCTCCATTCAAATGCTACAGCAATAAAAAAACTAAATTCACTAAAATGATAACTTCTTATTTACCGGAGTTAATGTCTGCGCTTGCGTTCACTTCTGACGGCATCAATCATGGAATTGATGCCATGAAAATATTCACGTTTTCCAATCAGAATTGAAGTTACATCAAGAATTGCATTAGAATTTAATGTATTGCAGCAAAAGGAAGTAGAAGAAACAGATGATGTGTTTCAGGAAACTGAAACAGTTCAACAACACCATAGTAAAAGGGATTTGTTGTGTTTTGGCAAAATGCCATCAAAAATGGAAATAGATTCAGAGCTAAATTTAAAGGTTTGTTCTCTAATCATCTGTTTATGTTAAAAATTTTCCAGTGACTTGCCATTAGGTACATTGGCTACCTCTGCCTTCAAAACATGTTACCATTATGACAGCTGTATTAAAACACATTAAATCCACTCATCTGAGGTTGTGAGTTTCACCCTGATTTTGTACATGGTGTTTCTCTATTTCAACCTTAATTAATGAGGATGGCAAGTTCCCCACCCAAGATCAGCTTTCCAAACATATTCCAGCTTCTCTCCCAATAAATGTTTGATGCCATATTATATATCACTTACAAATTATAAAACCATTCAAACAAAGAAATAAACAAACCAACCTAATCATGAAAAATGGGTTTTTTATTGCTTTTAAAAAATACAATGACACATGAGATAGACAAAGAATTTGGGCTTTGTGCATTGTTGCTTAACATGCAAAATTAAGCAGTTAAAGCAACGTATGGTAAATAATAATGTGTCAGAGTGGGTGTGGCATTTCTAACAAGTGTTATGGCACTTTAAAAATTCAACTCAGCATGTTGGGTTATAAAGAACTTTGCATAATTTTCAATTTAATGCCCAATCAAAACATTTGTTGTACAATAAAAGTAATAAACAAATAAATTTGTGTTTTATTCAGCTAGTGTTCAAATAATCTCTCCTGGTACCCTTGTTTTTGCTTGCTTTGATGTTAATATTCTGCTCCAGTTCACAACATGTTATCACTAGAGTACATAGCCTAATTTTCAACCATAAATTGGCTAGACATGCTTTTCTTCATATAAAATGTGTTTTGTCATTACATAATAAAACCAATATTTTCAGAAAATGTCATGTTAATTTGTATTTACCATGAAAAGGACAAGAACCTCACATTTCAACCTGTTTCTTAGGCTTGTACAAAAACTTTTCTGACACTGTACAGATTTTGTATATGTATTATAAATATGTAATGCCTTTTATGTACCGGTTGTTTTACATTCTAATATTACGTCCTTTATATGCTTTAAGAAAACTTTAGGGTTCTAATAAGCATGGAGCATTGTATGACATCACAGTTAGAATTCCAACGTCATATACGCTCAACTAGAAAATTTCAAACAAGAACAATGCAATTTTGTTAAGATTTCTCTATATTTTTTGCCAAAAAGGTATGTATATTCAATAAATATATATTTATGTCAATATTTGTTGCTTTAACATGCTGTTTCGGGAGATATCTTATTAGTTTCAAAAAACAATATTACCATTGAAAGCATTCTCTTAGAGCCGCTTTAAAATTTTAAAACATTAATTAGACATATTAGAATCAAAATAGATTATTGCAGTTGTGCTCTATGTGAATTAGATCATGGTCAGACCTTATATTTTTCTTCATTTTATACCTCGCTATCTCTCGGTTGAAAATATTGACAAATATAAGGTCTGACCATGTTCTAATTTGCTTAGAACCCACTCGCAATAATCTATTTCTTAAGTAGGCATGCATTTGATTATTTTATAAAAGTCTTTACTGTATGTACCAAGAACCACTTGTTTTTTGTTTCTTATGACAGGAGGACAAAGCCTTAAATGAGATCATGGATGAACTATTAAACAGTGGACAAGTCTGTGAATGTAGTCGTTTATCTGCTGAATTCAAACACTACAGCCAAGACCTCACAATTATCCTGGTATGTAATTCCTATGTGGGATGTCAATAAAGTGTGTATTTGCTTATTTTTATGTAAGTAAAAATTAAATTCCATGTCAATCTGAATGTGTATTCTTGGTAGGGCAGTATACAACAATTAACCCCTATGTGTAAAATATTGGGTGTTAAAACATGTTCAGTGTTGATTATAATGATCACAAACTATAATTTTATTTTTTGAAACAGATTGTGGTCTAAAACACATTATACTATTTATATAATTAACAGTAAGTCTGTATAACCACTGATGAGAAAGATGACATGATCAGATAATGATGTAAATTAGATAAAAATAGAAGCAAAAAGATTGCCTAGGAATAGCCAAAATAATGGACGGTGCACATGGTATGACATTTTTGGTACTGTGATATTTACATGGTTATCCATATGCTATATCCAAACGCAAGGTCATGAGAGGTCACACTTTAAATGACCTCTGTGCCATTGGACATGCTTAAAGTTATAGGCTTAGGCCATTTGGAGGTATTGCAATCTCTCTGTATATCTTAAAATTTATGCCTCCTGAAGGGGAGCATACATTCATTGCTCTGTCCTTTTGCCTTTTCTTTTGACCTTTATAGTTTTGTTCAGAGAATATCTCCAAAATGGTTTGGCATATTTACTTCAACTTGGAGGTTGGATAGAATATAATGATTACATCATGAGTAGGAATGCAGTGCAAGCGTAACTAACCTACAAATTATGCTAATTGTTTCATTATCTCCCTTAGTTTATTCTTCTTGTCTGGGAGTATCTTTCACACTTGTTGTTTATATTTACAGACATGTATAAGACTTGCCCTGGGACAGGTCAGTTTAAAGGAGAACATGGATATGGACATGGTCAACCTAATAGCAGGAGGTCATGGGAGGTTGCATCGAGCCTCAGTATCATCTCCTGCCATGGTTTCATCATCTTCTAGTGCTAGTAAGTTTTATCAGTGACATATGTTAAAAGTTTATAACCCTAAAGAATTCAAGGTGTTTTGTTCAACTTTGGTACCTAGAACTTGGAATGCTTGCACACCATTGGTTTCTGAAACTGTTTTATATTTTAAAGTCCCATTTCATTCATGTCATTGTACAGTAAATCCCATTTCTGAACACTAATTTCTCGAAAACTTGAATTCATTTAAATTCCAGTAGGAGAAATTTCTAACCCACAATCCATAACTCAGATCTAAAATTGTATATTGGTGTTTGTGTAAAACTATCAACTTTCAGTACAAAAAAAGCTTACAATGGATGCTATACATATATCAATACATATACATATAGTGACAGGTAGGTCAGTTGAAATGAATTATCAGGGTCAATATTTTTGTGACAAACTTTCACTGTACAGCAATTTCATCTGTTTAACGTTTGTTCAATATTTTCATTCGAAGGCGTGAAGACATTGAACACTCTGAAAAAATTAAAATACCATTTGCACATTTTATATTATAATAGTGTATGTGTCTTCAAAGGTTTATCTATCGTGCCAATGGGGCCTGTGACATACAGTTGTTTTGGCATTGACATGGAAAAGGTTGTTGTTACTATGGAAACCCTGTGTTCTCACTGTAACCATGGCAACCAGTTCTGTAAACAGATTATCAACTGTTTTATAATATCATTGGTAAGTTGATAACTACATATTATATCAAAAGAAAGGAAAAACATAAAATTAAGAAATATTTCATGAGGGGTATGATGTTGTACTCATTTAAACAGGGGCTAGGCCTTTCTATTTGATTATTTTTACAGAGCGATAGTGAGGTAGAAAATATGTATTTAATGGCCCAGCCCATGTGTAAATGAGTACAACATTATACCCAGAATGAATAATTTCAATTTTAATATGACAAAATCTTGTGTTTCTTGATTTAAGCATGGCCCTATGGGCCATGATTTTCTAGATGCAATTTTCATGATGAAAAACTGTTGGTTAAGAAATCCTTTGCAATGTATGGTGGACACAATACACTTTAACAAAGCATTTATTGAATATTTTGAAATAACCCTCGATATGTCCTTTTTATTGACTTTTATTTTAAGCAGATTTTCAAAAATTCAGCTGTAAAAATTGTGACATCAAAAAACCTCTTGTGATGCTATACATGTGTGCAAAGTGGGGATATATTTGATAATATATTGTTTGAAGTTATGAGGACGTCATATTAGAATAGAAATTAAAGGACAGCACTTTATACAAAGTTGTTACAAATAATTTAATACAAGTTTTTGCTATTGTATTCAAGAATCAATTGTGATTACTGTAGTCAAGTAATTAGCAAAATTGTCGAATTTCAATTTTAGGTAGAATTCTTCAGACAAACAATAAAAGAAAAATGGATTTGTTAGTTTGTGGTTCAAACTAAATCTTTATTGCTATGTTTGAATGAGTACTTTTTAATTGTAATATAAAAGTTCCAAATTTAATTGTTTGGTTTTTGGTTGTTTTTGGTATCAACAATTAATTAACATCAGTTGATAAAGGAAGATAAACCATACAGTAATTATTATTATTTATTATTATATTATTATCAGGTTTTAACTATAGATTACCAGACAGTTGTAACCAGTGAGGAATTTAAGATTTTAAGATCTTTGTTGATGACAGATTTTCCACACAAAGTCAAACTAGCTGCTGATTTTCTTACTTACAGTTCTTTATCTCCAGCTGAGGTAAAGTTATTACCGTAAAAAGTGTCGTATTGTCCGCAGTTTTTTTCTTTTAATCTAAGTCGGAAAGGAATGGTGCGGATTATACGTAAATACAAACTCGGTAGAGTTTTTTTCGACCCGTTGATTGTTGTCACTGGCGGTCGCCATTTTGTTGTTGCGTTAGATGCGGTATTTTCGTACTATTCTAACGTGATTCTTTTATAAACTTTCATTATGTATACTTTGTAATGATATTAATTTTACTTAAATTATTTTTATTTATGATTTTAATTCTATATGACGAATAAAAATAGAAACGGATACGAAAATAGAGGATGTTTAAACCAGCTATGCGTAAAATGCAAATGGCGTCGTTATGTAACGTTACAGTACGTTGCAGAAGATCGATGTTTTGATTGCAATCTTTGAGGGATTGAAATAAAACGTGTTGTCTTTTTTCTTTTCTTTGTTTACGTTGATAAATGAAAGTTGACAAATCGGTTTGGTTTCGAAATGTGTGAGTATTCGTTTAACAATGATCAACATAGACGATATGACAATGCACTATTTTTTAATTTTATTTATTACAATCGTAAGAAATAAATAAAACGATAAACATTAATGATATTTTAGAAGAGAATAAATTACATATTACAGTAAAAACTTTTTAAAAAGCGCGCCCAAGTCGGACTCGGATGTCTTCATCATGACGCATTTTGTAAAAACTTGTACGTGCGGATTGTACATGCATATAAGAATTTTTCCGCAATTTTCTGGTCCAAGAAAGGGGTGCGGACAATACGTAAATGCGGACTATACGCACCGTTTTACGGTACATCAAAACTCAAGATTTTGAAAATATTTTCATATTTTTCCCTATGCCTAAAATATACCTTTTAAAAGCAAGTGTGTACAATTTCAATAAGTGATGAATGATATTAAAAATTAATATGACCACTATTTTTAGGTACAAATTAGAATACTTTCGCAAAAGTACACGCTCATATGTAAATTACATTTATCAAGACATACGATTTAATGCATAAAACACCTACATGTATAATACAAATAAATTTATTCAAAATACACATATATAGACAATAACAAATCTTCTCCTATTGCATGAAAGCAAATTCAAAGAAACCCATTATTTCAGGTTGCTGGTTTTCTGTCAGACTCTTTTGTGAAAGCTTTCCAGATAAAGCATGGTTTATCGACAGTTGAAGGTAAAAGTGTTTTTATAAAAATATGTATCAAAATTAAGATAAGTCTTTATTATACCCCCCGCTTGAAAAGCGGGGGGTATATAGTGTTCATGGTGTCCGTCCATCCGTCCGTTACACTTTCTATTATTTGCAACTCCTCCTACATCACTGAAAGGAATTTGATGAAACTTACACAGAATCTTTGTCTCATAGTGCCATTGTGCAGGAGATATTTAACATTTTGACCGGAATGATATTTGGGGTTTCCCATAGAAAAACATGGACTTTGTCATTGACCTAAGGGGGTCCTCATGTCTTATGTGCAACTCCTCCTACACCACTGAATGGAATTTTTTGAAACTTACACAGAATCCTTGTCACATAGTGCCATTGTGCAGGAGATATTTATTTTGATCGGAATGATATTTGGGGTTTCCAATAGAACAACACGGACTGTCATTGACATAAGGGGATACCCATTTCTTATGTGCGACTCCTCCTACACCACTAAATGGTATTTGATGAAACTTACACAGAATGTTGTCACATATGGCCATTGTGCACTAGATATATAACATTTTGATTGTAATGATATTTGGGGTTTCCCATAGAAAAACATGGACTTTGTCATGGACATAAGGGATACCCATCTCTTATGTGCAACTCATTTCTTCACCACCGATTGGAATTTGTTGAAACTTACACAGAATCCATGTCACATAGTGCCATTGTGCAGGAGATATTTAACATTTTGATCGGAATGATATTTGGGGTTTCCCATAGAAAAACATGGAGTTTGTAATGGACATAATGGGATACCCATCTTTTATTTGCAATTCCTCCTACACCACTGAATGGAATTTGTTGAAACTTATACAGAATCTTGGTCACATATTGCCATTGTGCATTGGATATTAAACATTTTGATCAGAATATTATTGGAGGTTTGCCATAGAAAAACATGGACTTTGTCATTGACATAGGGGATGCCATTCTTTGGGGGATTGGGGAGGGTTACATGTATTATCTGCAATTTCGCCTTCACGTTTAACTAGATAAAGTTTCAATTTCATAATTAAGAACACCTGAATTTTCAAAGTAATTGTGAAGCGGGGGGTATCAATGGTGAGCATTGCTCACAGGTGTTTTTACTCTAGTTTTCATTCCATTTTGGATGTAAGGCAGTTCAAATGGCCTCATAGTGTAAGGGATAAAGGTAGTTTACCGTCATTTACTGATCACTTGCCTGTCAACACTCTGGTGGCAAGGTTTGAGCCCGACCCTAGCCTTAACTGACAAGAATTGCCACTTTTCCTGCTAACGATTGATGTTTTTCCTCATTAAGTCCTGTTTTTCACCTTAAATACTGGATGCCACGATTATGCTGAAAAACTGCTGAAACTGGCATAAAATCCCATTCAAACATACATGATTTCATTTGATATACAATTATTAACAAATAGTTCATGATACTGAGGGTTATATGGCAGTATATGGACCGATTGGTGTCCCCAAAAATTTATATGGACCGAAGCGCATCTGAGGTCCATATATTTTTGGGGCTACCAACCGGTTCATATACTGCCATTAGACTAAATGTGTCATGAACTATTTGTTATATTATACTTTTTCTTTTTGTAAGGTTAAGTGGTATGCTCACTTATTTGCCCAATATGCACCACATGGAATGTCATAACTACCCTCAAAAAAGAACTATTTTATTCTGTATAATAAAACGATTGAATACTGCTTTAGTGGTCAACAGCAGGAAATAATAGACCCCAAGACCTGGACTTGAGGTGACCTGACCTGACCTCAGCCGTTGGCCTTGGACAGGTCAGGTCAGCGAGAGTCCAGCTCGAGGGTCCATTATTTCATGCTGTTGACCACTAAAGCAGTATTCAATCGTTTTATTATACCGACTAAAATAGTTTCTTTTTTGAGGGTAGGCGGTGGAGCAAATTAATTAGATTCATTTTATGACTTTGTTTCTCTGCACATATTTATTCAACAATAAAAATAACCAACATTTGAACAACAGAAAAACAGTTCACAGTGTCTGACATCATGTTGTCCAAAATGTACTTCTCCAAAAGTCAACATATGTCATGTGATAAATATTGACAAGTCAACATTTGTCACATGATATATGTTGACTTTTGGGAGCAGAGTAAGTAGTCATGTATTGGAAAATGAATTGAAATCACATGTTCGAATATAACCAATAGAAATTGACTATACTGTAATTAATATTAATGAGGTATAATAATTTAGTTTATTTTAATTTGTTCTGTAAACTCATTTTCCATATTAGTTACTTGTCATAAATCATCTTCACTGAGATTACATCTGCTTACAGATGACATATTTGTTTGTTTTGAATAAACATGACGAAACTAAACTCGATGTACATGTAAATCCAATATAAATTGAATCCACAGCTAGTCCATATACTTGCTTACAAAGAAATCAATGAAAAATACATCTTAATAGTATAATATTTGACAATATTTTAATTTCCAATAAATATTCAACATTGTCCATTTCGTATAACCTAACTTGGTATTTCAGCATGTGACTAATTGTTGATGTCTTAATTATATGTATTGCTGACATTGACTATACATGAATTCTTCCGCAAACAACAAGCGACGACACTAAAAATTGTGAATTGCAAATATTATTTGACTACTTGTTAAATATGGTTTTTGTTATTTCTTTTCATACTGAAAAATTTTAAATATAAGAATTGTTTTCAATTGTTGGTTAGATTATTGGATATAGACGACTTTATTTGGGTTTATGCTGTACATAAACCACTTCACGTTTTATTGGCGTAAACCAACCCTAAGTCGTCTATATCTAATAATCTTACCAGGAATTGAAAACAATCCTTAAATAAATGCACACATCACAGTTCATTTTAAGCTCCATCCAGGTCCATGTTAGCTTTTGTCACTTATGTGTTGGTCAATATTTAAAAAAAATATTATAGCTTAAGAAAAAACGATCACCTGAAATTGTTAGTACCTAAAGCTTTACAAATTTTCCAACTAGTTCAACAAAGTTGTGTGATGACTTCCTGTAGGAGTTATTGTCCTTAAGTTGTATTTTATGATAAACCTTTCAGTTAACTTGAAAACTGTTATTAGAATTTGCAGATGTGATCAGAAAGACATTGCCTACAAATGACTTGGCCTAAAATTATCAAACACTTCTTATAGGAGTTATTGCCATTAAATGATGAGTTTTGAAGGAATTTTTTTATAAAAGCTTTAACAGCTATAGTAATCTGTAAAATTGTAAAAATGATCAGCAATACAATTCCTACAAACCAATTAATTTATCTTAATTTGTCACATGACTCCTTATAGTAGTTATTTCCCTTTAATGACCTATTTAGATAAAATTATACAGTTTTGCCTTCAAAAATAACAACAACAGTTAACTAGTCAAAAGCAAAATTAAACAGAAAAGCAAGACCTTCTATTCATTTAATTGTCTGAAAATGTCTAATGACTGCTCATAGGAGTTGTTGCCCTTGCCCTATATCTTAAAAGCTATAACATCTATAACAAATACTGTGAATTGCAAAATGATAAGCTTGTCAAGGTTACAAATAAATTGTTACTTTAATATATTCAGATAACTCCTTGTAGGAATTATTTTCATTCATGGGAACTTTTTATGAAACTAATAGCAAAAACAATTACATGGACAAGGCATACAAATCGTTTTATTGTCCAAAAATTGACAGATCACCCTTATAGCAGTTATTGTCCTCTAATGATAGTTTTTCTTGAAATTTTCAGTTTTGCTTTGTAACTTCTAACTGGAAAATAGGTTGCATAAATCTTGACATGTAGGATCCCATTGCACAAGAACCATAACTTTGACTGAATTGTTGAGTTATCTCCCTTAGTTTATTTGTTTTATTGACAAAAAAGTTAGTACTACATTTTGGATTCACTTGTTATGTAGTTAAAAGGTGATGAGTAGAAGTGCTGTGTGTAAGAACCATTACTCTGTCTTCATTAAGTTTTAAAGTCTTCTACTTTTGTTAATTTTTTTGTCCTACTTGCCTTTCCCAAAGAATAACATGATAACTAATGCATGGATTCTCTTCAAATTTGATGTCTGGCACCAAGTAGGAGTTCAGCTAACCTCTACCAATGTTACTTATTTAGTTATCTCCCTAAAGTGGATTTATCTAGCAAATTACTTGATAACTATAGGGTGTAAGTAAACATATACAGTCTTTGGAGCCTTTAGTTATTTAGGACCAAGTACACATTTACTTGCTCTTTAGCCTTTGGTTATGACATAAGTAGACTTATACAGGCTCTGGAGCCTTTGGTTAGGACATAAGTAGACATGTACTTGCTCTTTAGCCTTTTTGTAAGGATAAAAGTAGACATGTACAGGCCCTGGATCCTTTGGTTATGACATAAGTAGACATATATAGGCTCTGGGGCCTTTGGTTAGGATATAAGTAGACTACAGGATCTGGAGCCTTTGGTTAGGACATAAGTAGACATATATAGGCTCTGGGGCCTTTGGTTAGGATATAAGTAGACATATACAGGATCTGGAGCCTTTGGTCAGGACATAAGTAGACATATACAGGCTCTGGATCTTTTGGTTAGGACATAAGTAGACATGTACTTGCTTTTTAGCCTTTTGTTAAGCAAAATATTCACATGTGGTTTAGTTAAATTACATTTTCAGGAAAAGATAATTACATGTTCTTCAAATTTTTATTACATTCAGGCACTTAAAAATATGGCCTAAAGGTCACAATATTTAGGTCTGAATGCATAAATTCTTTAAGAATTTCTATTTTTAATTTTATTCAATCCTGGCCTAGATCTTTTAGGTGAAGTTCAGTCATTGTGACAAAACTCTGAACACTATTATTAGAAGAAAATTTAGACTCAAATTTATTCCAGCATGTTCCGTAGGTATGTTTAATAATTTGCCATATATAAGAGACCTACAGAAATGTTTGGTTTATAAAAAAAAAATACTTAACATGACCCTTTGTATCAAATCACTTAATATGGTTTACATTAACATCTACCAAATATTACATGCATTAAAGTTGTCATCTGGTATTACCCCTTCAAGTTGTCATCTGGCATTACCCCTTCAAGTTTGTCATCTTGCATTACCCATTCAAGTTTGTCATCTGGCATTACCCATTCAAGTTTGTCATCTGGCATTATCCATTCAAGTTTGTCATCTGGCATTACCCATTCAAGTTTGTCATCTGTCATTACACATTCAAGTTTGTCATTCTGCATTACCCATTCAAGTTTGTTATTATTAACCATTCAAGTTTGCCATCTGGCATTACCATTCTAGTTTGTCATTTGGCATTACCCATTCAAGTTTGTCATCTGGCATTACCCATTCAAGTTTGTTATCATTAACCATTCAAGTTTGTCATCTGGCATTACCCATTCAAGTTTGTTATCATAAACCATTGAAGTTTGTCATATGGCATTACCCATTCAAGTTTGTTATCATAAACCATTCAACATTGTCATCTGGCATTACCCATTCAAGTTTGTCATTCGGCATTACCCATTCAAGTTTGTCATCTGGCATTACCAATTCAAGTTTGTCTTCTGTCATTACCATTCTAGTTTGTCATTTGGCATTACCCATTCAATTTTGTCATCTGACATTACCAATTCAAGTTTGTTATCATTAACCATTTAAGTTTGTCATCTGGCATTACCCATTCAAGTTTGTTATCATTAACCATTCAAGTTTGTCATCTGGCATTACCCATTCAAGTTAGTTATCATTAACAATTCAAGTTTGTCATCTGGCTTTACCCATTCAAGTTTGTTATCATTAACCATTCAAGTTTGTCATCTGGCAATACCCATTCAAGTTTGTCATTTGGCATTACCCATTCATGTTTAGTTAAATATTTATCTGCAACAGTTTCCTCTTTCCCTCTCTGTCACTAAAATAATCTTAATATCAAAGTAGCTGAAAAACTTTGTTGTATTTTGAATTCATCGGAGGAATAACAAATTTTATGACGTTGATAAAAAAATGTTTCTCACGTTCAGCTATTTTTATCAGGTTTGTATTAAATCAATGTGTGGTTTTGTTAAATTTTAAAAGAAAAGTTTAAATCTATATATGTACCACCCAATTTATCAAAATGAACAAACAAAATCTCCTTGTAAACCAGGTCCCTCACCTAGATGACAATTGACTCTGCATTGTTATGATTGGGATGTCTGATAAACATTCCTTGAATTTAATGTACAGCTGTTTTGCTAATCATCTTTGCAGTTAGTATAGTATACAAGCTAATATCAAAAAATAACAAAACTATTACAGTCTCAAAGGGAAATAACTGCTATAAGGAGTCAATAATAGTTTTCAAGATATTCAACAATTACTTGCATTTTACCTATATGGTATTTAGACATGGTAGCCATGTTGAATACATGAAAATTTTAGCCTGCTACTTATATGTATCATGGATTCATTTTTCATGTTTTAAAAATCATTCTGCATTTACATCAGCTGTGCGTTTAAATTAATATCGATAGAATAAGTATAGTGCAAGAATGTTTTTAACAAAAATTTTCCAGTCATAACGGAAGAATTGAATGATTGTAGGGTAATAAAAGAAATATTTTAGAATATAAGGATAAATAAAATGTTTTGTTTAGTTATTTGCTAAGCTCATAAAATTTACTTAATTTCTTAACAATATAAGTTAAATGTGCAGCCATTTGCATAAAGAAACAAAAATAGACTAATGACTATTAGCTCGTATAAGGAAAATACATTGCATTTTATGTCAGAACAAATTTGAGGAGTACCTAAAGTAGTAGATTTATGCTTTCTTATCTGTCAAACAAGCAATATCAATCAATATGTAATGTAATTTCTAATGTGTTTTGGCTTTTATACGTTCTCTTTGATAGTGTGAAAGTAATTTTCGTTTGAAAATTGTGACATTGAATGTGTTTTGATTATTTATTTTGATGAAGAGCCATTTCATTGATATCAGAAAATTTAGTTCCTTGGAGAGTTCTCAACACGTCTCTGGTTTAATGGTCTTCCATTTACATAACAGCAATCGCTCGTAATTATTTCGTAGAAAATTTGTTCACACCTAGTCAAATCTTACGAGAATCTTGCATCATCCTTACTGGCACATTGTATTATAGTTCAGAAGAAGTATTTATCAGTCTAATGAAATGGGTCACAACATCTTCGTTTTATGTTGAATTTTAATATTCCATATTCAAATATGGACTCGGCTATTTATTGCTATCACCCTTTATTGTCGGCACTATCAATTAAAGTCCTAATGGAATTTGGCACTTTTATTGAGATGTCTGCATTTGTTAAATGCATAGTCATCAATTCATCATTTTTCTATTATGTTAGTAATAAAATGGACATCTCGGATTCATTTAGTTGATATCTCGATTATTTGTGGCACAAATTTCTCACCTCTTTATCCTTACTATTATTACAGCTCATTTTGGCTGTGAAATGGTAAAATATTATATCCAACAAAATAAATGTCTTTTAGATAAATTGTTCAATTATAATGAAAACCAGTCCTAAATCTTTTCCCAGATATAAACAAATTGTAATTTTGTTCTGTTGCAACAAATTGTTTTGTTTTTTCAGCAGTTTTATAGTACTAAAGATTTAAAAATAAGGTTTTATTTCTTAACACTATTAAAACTTTTTTTTGGGGGGGGATGGTGTGGGGGGAGGGTGGTGGAAGGGAGTAAATTTGTTTGGTCAGTTTGGAAATGCTGAACCAACAATTTTTATGAATGGCCTGCAATATCAATATTAAAAGAACTGTTGAATTCCAAATAGGATTATCTTCAAGGGAGAATATCATTTGTTTTGTTCCGTGTTTTAGCATGATGGTAATGTCCTGTCATTAACAGTAGAGCTAAGATAGCTGTCCCAATTGTTATTTCAGTGTAACAAATAAGACAATTTAACAAAATTTGGAAGTTATTTTAAGTTCATAAATGTATTTATCAGTTTTTTTTTCATTTCACACAGTATCTACAAAAAACATTACATTTTTTTCTGTAGTTTTTTTATGATTGCTGGTATCTAATGTGTTCTTAAGAAACAGAATGTAAGAGCAAGAAAATGTTTCTTATGTTCTGTTACACAAATAAATAACTTATGGGTATTTGGTGATGAGGCATATAAGATGAGGAATTACAATTTTTCAGCCAAAGGTCCATCATTCTTTCATGACAACTGCAGCTTCTATCCTAATGGAAGCTACATTATTTTGTTAACCTTTCCGGATGTTTATTTTCGTTTCAACCATTATAAGAAAATGAATGGTTTAAAGAGATTTTTTTTGTAACATTACAAATGATTCAGTCTGTAGTGGCTTGTCTATGTTACCATGCTGACCTATCACCTTTGCTACACCACTAGGGATTGTTGTCAGATAGTAACAATGTCTTCTGTTAATGATACATATTAAATGTAACACTAGCTTGCTTTGTCTGATTTTATATCATTTTTGATTGGTCGACCATTATAGTGCTTTTTTCTATCAATATGGATCTATAAAGTAGGAAAACATGCTGTGATTAAATAGTGTCTTCATTTAAATAAAAAATGAAAATTATTATTAAATGGGTGGAATTATTAGATTAAAAGCTGCTTTTTTGGAATCTGTCAGTGTATAGGAACCAACTTACTCAGAAACAAATTACCAGTCTCTCATACCATTTTAATAAATATTATTTCCTGATCAGTATTTTTATTTTAGATTGATTGATTGATTGGATGTCTGCTTTACGTCCAGCGAGCAGTATTTCAGCTATATTCGAGACGGGAACAAGTTAACAAATGATAAATCAACGGAAAATGAGGGTGGGATGGGTCACAGGGAATACAATTTTGACTGCCACTGGAAAAGTATGGAGTTTTGGGTAGGGGCAGAAAATTTAGCCTTTTTGTAGCGGCTACAATGAGCCTACTCTTTTTCAAAATCTACAAAAGGGGTCTTTATCATGCAAGGAGCGTGGCACTCTCCAAACATGTTACCCACTACGGTCAGCGGTCAGGCTTTCTGTATTATGACCTGACAACCCCCCAATGAGAGGGTCTCCTCTATCCGCCACCTGGGGATGCGCTTGGCTGCTCTGTGGGTCGAGCACTGGGAACCCTCCCAGTATGGTTTATTTTAGAAGAAATCAGAATTATTAACTGGCAACCTTTTATCACTACGTCAGTTCTAGTTTTAGATTAGAAGTTGGGCTAGCAAAGTGGTCATTTACACCTGCACAGTTAAATGTGTAGTCTCTACATAGGTGTATTAAAATGTTACCAATTACATTTCCAGGGTCAAAGAGTTTCTCAGGGAATGTAAGATTCTGCTGGCTTCTATCATGTATAATTAGTTTTGGTACTAAATAATCTTAATGACAGCCTCAAAATATATCAATGTCCTACTTTACATCAGAATCAGCATAAAAACTACAAATCTGTAATACTTCTCCTTGATGAAACAAATGTATATCAGGACTGACATAACACAAATTTAGCATTTGTAATTTAAAATGTACTAATAATATTAAGAATACATCAATAAGTTGAACTATTTTTGTTTTCAGAAAAAGGAGAGTTGATGTTTGATGAGTCAGTAGGTGTGGTCACAAATTTTATAAAACTCTGCCCTGATCCCTCACTTGTAGGAGACAGACTACTGGACTCAGTAACATCTCTTTCTGGAAATGAGGATTTACTGTCACCAAAAGGTTTGTAATTTTAAAAAAAATAAAAAGTAAATTATAAAGTTTTTTTTGCATACAAAAACGATGTCTCCCCCTGCTCCCCATGTGGATTTTCAGCAAAATATGTTCAAAGTCTGCGAACTTCCACAAAACTTTGAGAATAAACAATTTCCAGGTAATATGCACAACTAAATATGATGTAGCTGCTATACATACCAAGTTTCGTAAAATTTGGTGCAGTAGTTTCAGAGAAGTTGAGCGGAAACCATGATTTGTGAGGAAGTTCTGGAAAAATTCTAAGTTCAAAGACCCATAACTCCCCAAAATTTGAGGATAAAAATTTCCTGGTAATATGGTGTACTTGATTTATACCAAGTTTCACAAAATTTGGTTAAGTAGTTTCAGAGGAGTTGATTGGAAACCATGATTTATGAGGAATTTTTTGGAAAATTTTAAGTTCAAAGGGCCATAACTCCCCAAAATTTGAGGATAAAAATTTCCTGGTAATATGGTGTACTTGATTTATACCAAGTTTCACAAAATTTGGTTAAGTAGTTTCAGAGGAGTTGATTGGAAACCATGATTTATGAGGAATTTTTTGGAAAATTTTAAGTTCAAAGGGCCATAACTCCCACAAAATTTCGAGAATCAGAATTACCTGGCAATGCATAACTACATATGGTGTACTTGTTACATACCAAGTTTAGTAAAATTTGGTTGAGTAGTTTTAGAGGACTTGAGTGAATTAACTCTGTGACTGACAGAGGGACAGGACAAAAACAATATGTCTCCCCACAAAGTGGGGGAGACATAATAAATGCAGAAAAAACACATTCTTAATATTTAAAGGTCATCACAGATACCAAATTAACTACACCTCAACATTTAATATAGACTCATTTGTGACATTCAAACCAAACTTACCGGGAGGCCAAATAATTAGCTTTCATTTCCAAAATTGAAAAAAGTTCTACCAAACCTGAGTGAATATCAGTTGCCAATAGTTTTTTAAGTATTATTCCCTAGCTATATTGCCCTCTATAATGTCCCCTACTTATTTCTAAATTTGACTGCTATCCTGGCTTATCACAGTAATTACGCTGACTGAATAGAGTCAATATAACATGTGTACATGTATACTTAACAGTTATCTAAAACTCTAATAAGTTATGAGGGCCCTGCCACTTTGTGGCGCACACCCTATACTGTGATCAGTCTGTCTGTTGGTGTGTCCATCCGTCGAAAATAATGGTGTCATAGCTATAACTTTTTTATCTTTTGAGGTAGGCTTTTGATATTTGGTATGTGGTTTGTGGGTAGATAATATCAAGGCAATGTGTCGCATACCATGGTTGATGACCTTTGACCTTGACCTCAAGGTCAGGGGGCCCACAGTGATGGATACCTGGTATCTTTGACTTGACTTCGGGGAGTTTTTAACATCCTACATCAACAACCTAATGTCATTGTATCTTTAAGAACATATCTTTATTTATATTACATATTCATGGAAAAATTACGGGAATGATGAGTGAAAATGTAATCACGTGGGTCATGGTTGAAAGGATCATCTTATTGATGGATTAATGTTCTACTATTGTTCAGAAAGTAATAAATTAGAAATTAATGTGGAAAAACTAGATATCAGTGAGATGTTATAAAATTTATTATGTGTTTTGTCTGATCAAATGTCATCAGTAGTACTCAGAAGGCCAAATAATTTCAGATATAGGGGAACTTTTCTTACCGAAAATGTGACTATATCAATAAATTCTGTAAGGTTAATTTTTATGACTTTTAAAAAATTCATGCTAACCTTAATAAATTCAGGGATTTAGTTCATTTCTAACACTATGTAGGGGTTTGAAATTCCAGATTTTTCTTGGAAATAAAATTACCCTTAAATATCTACAATAAATTCACAGTATGTTTAAAGCAAAGGTCAACCATCAAATAAGTCCATCTATGGATATAATTTTATATTGAATATACATATATAAGTCGTGTTTGTCCTATCAATAGTAATTATTTCTCAAACATGTTTTAAAGACCACTGCCATCACCAATAATGTTGTTTTAGTATATTAATCGATAGACCAATTAAAATATATTTATTGCAAGAATTACCAATTATACTTTGTGTCATTGCAGTATTAGCTGTACAGACTGATTTATTGATTTTGGCGCACTCCTGTCACACTGTCGCCTGTAACATGGAAGGGATATCAAACGTTCTCCGTGCAGCACGAGCCATGACGTCATGTCTTCAGTCTACACAACAGTTTTCACTTATGGTATTTTTATAAATAGGGCATTGATTTATTATGATACCCATGTGATTGACTGGTTCCATATCTTGCATGTTATTGACTGGTTCCTTATTTTGCACTTAATATTGACTTGCTGGTGCCCTATTTTAAGTTAAAGCAACATTGCCTTTGAGATCCTTTTGAATTCATTCATTTGTTTCAATTTACTTCCTTGTTTGTTCTCATCTTTTCATTCCAAACATAGCTTGAAATAGTGTTTCTGCACGTTAAACATCACTAAATCAAACAGAATACTGTCATATAATATCCTGATGACATTTTCACATGATGGAACCAGGTCGGAAAATTCTATGTGCCAAACAAGTTCTTTTTGAGATTTTTCTGGCCATTTCTGGAACTTTAAATGAGTGTCAAGTTGCTAAAGGTTTGTGCTGTTTTGTGTTTTGAGGATTTTGTCCCATTATGATATGGAAAAGGGAATAAAATGTTGTCCCAAAGTTCTAATATTATTATTATTATTAAAGCCCTGCCACTTAGTGGCGTACACCCTAGAGTGATCAGTCTGTCCGTTCGTTTGTCTATCCTTACTCGTTTCCAGCCCAAAACTTTTTTGTCTTTTGAGGTAGGCTTTTGAAATTTGGTATGTGGGTAGATAATGTTTGATGATCTTTGATCTTGACCTCTAGGTCAGCGTGGCCCACAAAGATGGATACCATTTCATTGATATCTAGTTATTGGGTGTATTTTTTCAGGGCAGAAATGTAACTTTAATTGTAAATGTTTTTATTTCATATCAGTAAAATTATGTTTGTTTCATTGGATGAAACAAGGTCTGCTGGTATTAATTAATCTGCAGTAATTTGACATGAATGCATTATCACGCTGTGCCCTGTCCAGTGATTTAGAGTTAACCGTAGCATTTGTGATAAAAGGAGAATAAATTAATGATTCACACATAAAAATCGTACATACAAAACATAAATTTAATACATGTATTGGTTTCAATATACTTGTAGTAGATTAAATAAGTATTGAGCAACAAAAACATGCAAAACTAAATTTGAAAACCAAACACAAGCAAAACAAACTGTTTTTGAATTCTTCAATGAAATAATATAATGGTTGTCTATATAGAGGGCATTGTCATGATACTTGACAGCACGCGGGACAGTGGTATTGCCTTCGTCACTGTTTCAGCCAATACCACTTTCCCTTGTGCAGTCAAGATATCATGACAATGCCCTCTATATAGGCAACTATTGTATAATTATTTACTGCAATAAGAGGAAAGAAATAAAAAAATGTTCTTGTTATAGTTCTTAATAGATATGACTTTAAACCTACATTTTTTAAACATCAAAATGTGCTTATTGGTGGAGAAAATAACAAGATGTTTTAACACATTCTTCTCATAACTTAATTTTAAATGTTATTAAATAATTTACATGTTAAATCTTTTGTATATCACCCATGCTTGTCAAGTTTTATTTGAGTAATGGAATGAAAATTTATGCATGCTTTATGTGCAGTATAAAATCTGAAGTAAAAAATCTTGCAAAACATGACATAGAATGCAGAATTATGTTGTTTTGTAGGTTCAGTTATTAACTGGTATTGGAAGGTTTGGAGAAATGATTTACATATTTGACAGTTTAAAGCAAAATGAGCAGTTTGAATTACTACTAAAGAAAGGAATTGAACGAGTATGTCACTAATTATTTTAATAACATTGTTGAATAGGATGGAATGAATGGGGATGTGTTTGTAGAGTGCCACACCCCTTGCAAGTTAAAAACCCCTTTATTGAATGTAGTATAAGAGTAGTCTCATTGTATCTGATACAAAGCCTGGTTTCTGTCCCTTTCCTACTTTGTATGTTTGTTAGTTTAATGTTAAATGTTATATCAGCAATTGTTCATCAATATAGTGGCATCCAGTTTTTATTGGAGAGGAAGCTGGAATATCCATAGAAAGCCCCAACCTTTGGTAGTAAAACTTCCAATCCTTGTCAATGAAGATTGGAATCGAGCACACCCTGTGTAAGTGTTGACTGACACATGATCAATAGTAGATAACTAACTACCTTAACCACTCGGACTCTGAGACCCTTCATTTGTATTGCAAGATAATTCCTTCATATTATATTAATTATGCCAAAAGACACGACAAGCATTGTGCACAATAATTTCTATACTTACATCTATAATTTAAAATATTTAATAGAGTTTATTGTTTTGTGTTAGGAAAATAGCTTAAAATTAGCCATCCTAGATTATCTAAAACGTTACCATCCAAAAGACAAAGAAACATACGACATGGTGGCACACAATTTCATGTTGCACAGACAGATAGCTCAGAGTTTAGAGGCACAGGCCTTAACAACACTAGATAGTCTGAAAAACAAGCCACTAGGTAAGTTGTGCCACAACACTAGTCTTTCAGAACAAGCCATTGGGTAAGTCATAATGGTGTACAGAATAACACTAGATAGTCTGAAAAACAAGCCACTAGGTAAGTTGTGCCACATAACACTAGTCTTTCAGAACAAACCATTGGGTAAGTCATAAGGTGTACAGAATAACACTAGATAGTCTGAAAAACAAGCCACTAGGTAAGTTGTGCCACATAACACTAGTCTTTCAGAACAAACCATTGGGTAAGTCATAAGGTGTACAGAATAACACTAGATAGTCTGAAAAACAAGCCACTAGGTAAGTTGTGCCACATAACACTAGTCTTTCAGAACAAGCCTTTGAGTAAGTCATAAGGTGTACAGAATAACACTAGATAGTCTGAAAAACAAGCCACTGGGTAAGTTGTACCAAATAACACCAGTCTTTCAGGACAAGCCATTGGGTAAGTCATAAGGTGTACAGAATAACACTAGATAGTCTGAAAAACAAGCCACTGGGTAAGTTTTGAGGTGTATAATGTAACAGTAGATAGTTGTAAACACAAACCACTGGGTAAGTTGTGACGGTTCACACCACAGTTAAAAGTTTGTTCATTCACAGTAACTATACTTACATGTATGGCTTTTGTTTATAAAGTGTAATCATGTTGCAATCATATAGGCATTATTATATCACAAGTAAGTTCTTTTCATGTGCAAATATTAGTACCAATTTTGTATTGTTAAAAACTTTCCTCATGCTACAGTTTATAACTTTGTTGCAGGTAAATATTTTGTCATGAAACCCATGTTTGATGGCAATACAAAATATGGATTTGTTTTAACCTAAAATTTCCAGAACATTGGATTTTCTGTTATGAAATCCCATGTTTGTTGGAAATGTGAATATCATGAATTTTGTTGACCCTTAAAATTCCAGAACTTTTGATACCTAACAAATTCCATGATTTCAGAAATAAACATCGTTGAAATTCTTAAAACTTTATATCATACCAAAATAATCCGTTGTACATGTACATGATTTTACACTCAACAAATTCCTTATAACTTATTTTTTTCTCATGAAAACTCAGAACATGATTTTACACCAAACAAATCCCTTTAAACATGATTACATACACAACAACAAACCTCCTTTTTTCTTTTTCAACGAACTCTCCTAACATTATTTGGAATCCATTGAACCCCCCCAATACATGATTGTACAATATATTTACAGACAATACATCAGACATCCAAACAACTTTGCAGAATACTATTCAGTATTTTACAGATGCTGCAGAAAGTTATTTCAAGGTAATTATGGTAGGATTTGTTCATAAATAATCTGAAAATATAGATGTCGTCTAGTGCTGCTGCCATATAAATAAAAAATTTTGCCAGTCTAAAAATTGTGTCAACTACCAATACCTTGATAACTGTTACTGTAAGATTTTGATTGGATAAAATTAGGAATAGAAAAATCTCAGCTAAGAATTTTTGTATTGCATAAGATCCTAAGGCTTATTTGTAGGGATAAATACATTTTTTGACAAAGGTTATGGCTTTCTTCCTAGTACTTCAGCTTCTTCCCTAATACAAACTAAACACCAAGAAATAACTGAAAAATTCATAAACGTGGCATATTATAACAGAGAGGAAAATAAATATACTTTTATTTGATGCACAATAAACAAACAAGAATGGGGGCTGATTCATTCAAAAAGTATCTCTGAGATATCTTTCTGAGGTCTGACTTTCTTATCAGATGTCTCCCAAGACAGGTTGCCTTGTATACCAAATGTAACTTGGATATATTTCAGGAAAACTGTGTTAGGCATGCTCAGAATTGTGTCAGACAAGCCAGACTGGTTGCCTTACAGCTACATCTCCTTCCTGCTGGTACCCAAATACTTCATCTTACTGACGAAGAGGTAGATGCTGTAATCTCAAGACACCCCAAGTTCTTGGAGGTAATTTGGTATTACCTTTGAATCTCTTTATCTTCTAAAATATCATCAATAAAGTACACTTGAGATTTCAGAAAAATATGCTTTTTATTATTATTTTTATGTCCCACCAACACAAGAGTTGTTTGTTCGTTCAGTCATGCCCTTCGGATCCTCAGGTATATCTTTGTGTTGAAGCTTTTTTTTATTTTAAATAAAATAACAAGTGTGGACTGAGAGCACGCTCACAAAGGACTTTCAAGTCCAATTATCTCCCCTTAATGATATCCGAGGTCAATAAAAATCCTTCATACACATCTACTTATAATGTACGTACTTCCTTTATGCTAAGTTTCATTAAATCTCATCAAGTGGTTTAGGAGAAGTTGCGCTTACAAGGGATGTTGACAGACAGACAGGTGATTCCTATATACCCCTCCCCCCAAACAAGTTTCTGTGGGGTATAATTACTTCACATCTTCATGAAACTTGATGCACAGTTTCAAAATGATAAGATCTTTTCACTGGAAAAATGTTGTTGTGCTGGGCAACATATTTTGCTTGTGTGAACTTAGAAAATGGGGGTAGGGTGTTTACCTGTCTGTGCCAAGTAGGACATCAATGTCGCTAAGACACACTTAATTTAAGACATCAAAGTTATGTAGATATTTTTCTATATTGTATGTTGTTAGATGATGTAACGGTTGTGTTACCAAATACTTAATGTGTGAAGGATTTACAAATGTACTGTGCAGGTTTTTGGTTAAAAGCTCTGATATTATTAACAAAAACAGGCTTTGAAGCAGTGTCTTCACATTCAGCTGTTTCTGTACTGGACGAAGGTTAAATGTTTTCACTATGGATTCTAGCTTCATTCTGTATGCCATGATATAGCTGAACAATATTGTTGAACGTAACATACAACTTAAAATATAAAAAAAAGACTAAACCTTCAACAGTTTCCCCAATAATAAAGCTTTTAAAATAATATTTCTTTCAGGCTTTAATATTAAGTCAGAGTTATGGAAGAAAAGGTTGTTGGCCAGAAGCTTTGTGTAATAATGTGATAATGAATGGGGACTTCAAATATCTCCTGGATTTTAAACAACATTTAAAACTGACCCCTTCGCAGATCAAAGAGGCAGTTGCAAGGTATGTCATATAATGTATACATGTAATGGAAATATGCCTTTCTTATGATAGAAATATTGTAAAAATCAAGCTTGAAAAAACGACATTGACTTTTAAAAGTAAAAATGAAAATCTGACCATGAAAAATAATTTTTTTACATTCTGGAAATTATAATAATTAGGTCACATGATAAGCTTTGTTCAGTTATTATTTGATGAATTTTAACCCAAAATTCTTCAGCAATATATGGCCTTAACCATTAACTGCCATTGGTCATTCTGTTTTATAACTAATTTAGGCAATTGTCTTTAATGCCATTTCATAGTAATAAAAATATTTCTTGCAGTCAAGAGAAATGGATAAATTATTGCCAGTTTCTATGGTAACACAGCATTATTCACATGGCCTAAATACTGGCTTTGTGTAAAAACATCAATCTGTTTGCAGAAACAGTTAATTTAAATGTTCATTTAAGAAAATTGGTGTCTAAAAATACAATCAGTGTTTTTTTTTTAAATCGTTGAAAATATCTTTGGCAATCTGGAGGTATACTGGTCGCTATTAAAATGACAGAAGCAATTCTCCCCCCCCTTTTTTTTGGGGGGGTGGGGGGGGGGGGGGTGACTATGCAGTTATATTTCCATTAAAATTGATGGCAAAGGC
Source organism: Limnoperna fortunei (assembly GCA_944474755.1). Lineage (NCBI taxonomy): Eukaryota > Metazoa > Mollusca > Bivalvia > Mytilida > Modiolidae > Limnoperna > Limnoperna fortunei. The sequence goes on along the minus strand of OX104116.1, from coordinate 44,169,264 downwards.
TTTATTTGATAGATTTTACTATCTTCCAACCAAGACAAGTTTAATAGGTTCTTTCATACGTTTTTGGGAAAGACCGGTTGATCTTTCACGAGTGATAGAAATTTTATGTCTTTTCGCGAGTGAAAGTTCACACAGACTTTCCCAAAAACGTATGAAAGTACCTATTTCTACCGTAAACCAACAACTCTCACATCGCTATAACATATAGACTCTCCATTGTCTCTGATGTCCAATCAGAACAGCGGAAACAAAAACGTCATAGAAGAACGTTGTTTTTTCTGGCGTTTTGATTGAATGACGCAGCAAGTACAGATGTGTGCGCTTGAGCTCATCTGTACTGGGTCATCTGTTCCAGAAATCTGCCAATTACGGAAGAAATGCTTATCTCTTGAAAAATGCCAATTTTTCACAAAAACTGTCAGAAGATCATGTGGCGAGAACTACTCTGTGGCCAGTAATTTCAGATGTTTGTGTTCTTGTGTACAAAAACAAAACAAGAGAGTATATAGTTTGTGTTGATTTTTGAAAGGTTAAAGTTTAAAGGTCACCATTAAATTTGTTCTTTTTTATTTGTAGGTATCAGCAGGCTCCAAATAAGACCAATTCATCATTAAGTAATCTGAAAAAGTTACTGACATTTTGTAAAGATATCAAGCTACAGTATACTCTAGCTGTAGAATACAGTTTGAAGGAAATAGTCACCTCTCTGGAGAACGGAGATTCTGGTGCTTATATCAAAGACATAATAGATAATAAAATGTGATAAAACATAGGAATTTTAATTCTGGTTATTATATACAAAATATATTTTGTTTGCAAAGATGACAGGATTGTATTTTATGCAAAATATTTATAAATCTGTAAAATAGGTATATTTCACAAAGAAGTGACATTGCAGTCAAAAACATTATGATTATGATGCTACAAACATATAAGTCAGTTATAATACATATTTGTGATTTGATCATGTATATAGTTAGAAGAAGCAACAAGTACAGTAATGTTTGTTAAAAAAAAATTTAATAGGAGAAATATCTGATAAGGAATTGAATCTACTACTTCTTTTGTTTAAACAATATACCATAGGGACCATTTGAATTTGTAATTGTTATTTAATGTCACAGAAAAATCTGTAAAACTTTTTGTATTAATTTTATGGGTATAACATGTATTTGAATTCTCTCCAGAAAACTGTTAAGACCTGTGTTTAATTTAAAATTGGTGTCAAACAGTATTGTTTTCACATAATTTAACTCTATTTCCTATTATATTTCATCAAAAACAATGTCTTTTTCTACTATTGTTAGATTCTTCTCATATTAGATTTATTCATTTGAAAATTGACCAATGGTATCAGTTGTTGCTTTACATCGTAACATACTTAAGTCTTATTTGATTGCAGAAAAAATACAGCATTAGTTGAAATGATTTTTATTTAAAAGTGTGTTATTTTTGTTAAGTTCTTGTTATTTTTGGTCTCTGTGATAACATCTTTAAATAATGTACATTTACAACGATAGTTTGTTTTTTTTTTAATAAACAATAGTAATGCAGGTGACAAGTGTCAGGTCACGTTATTGGCTTTGGGTATATGCATTGACACACCTAATCTAGTGATGTTTTAACAAATGATTAAATTACTTAAACATTTGACATTTCGTATATAATACTCACATTTGGAGTCTCAATGCATGAATTCCCTGTTTTCCTACTTAAGGTCTGGGTTTTTCTCTGGGTACTCTGGCTTCAACCACCAATAAAAACTGGATGCCATGATATAGCTCAAAATGGCATTAAACAACATTCAAACAAACAAGAAATACTCAACTTCACACATCTCAATTCAATATTAGGTATACTTTAAATTGTTTTGTTCTCAGAGTTGTATCAAGGATATATGGGTTATTCTATTAAATGATATGACTGAATTAAAAAGTAAATCTCCTATCCCAATATTTTTTCCACCTTTCCTGCCCATATCTACAGTTAAAATGATTTTGGTGCTCCCCCAAAAGACAGTTATGAAAGAAATGGAAAATACAACTCAATCAGCTGCCAATGGTTTTTTGCAGGTTAATTGAAATATTTTTTCTTGATGTGTGTTAATTTTTACAAGGTCACAAAAACAACTATAGGTCATTTACATTCTGGACTTATAAGTTGTCTATACAAAAAAGAAGTATGATAATACCATTATTGTTAATTCATTTGTATATTTCATTCTAGATGTTAAAGACTTTAATCTGATTAAATATGTTACTCCCGCTGTTGGCTCATGTATTTTGAAGTAATGGGTGTTAAGACTACAAAAAGGTGAGCACAATTGACAACATTCAATGTTTTTAGAAGAAAAAAATTCTTAAGCTGTATTTATGTATAATTTGACCCCCTCCCTCCTTCTCAAAAAAGAAAAACAGAAAAAAGACCATAGACAATACATGGTAAAATGCATCCTTTTAACCACGTGTTTTTGTAAACTAAAGATTCTCTGGGACTAGTATAACTAATTGATTTATAGGTTCCTGAGATTCGATAGCAATTTGTCTTAAAAAGTAATATATTTTAGGGGAGTTCGAGTCAAAACCCCCCATTGTCAAAACGCCCCTTCCAAAACGCCCCATTTTCCAAAACGCCCCAACTTAAAAAATGCAAATTCAAAAGAAAAAACACTAAGTTAAATTGAATAATTTTATTGACGATAAGAATATAAAATTACAAAGAATGTCAGTAGTAGAATATACATGTACAGAATATAATACAAAATATATACATTTATGACAGTAAGAGAATATTAAGATAAAGCATAATACAAAATATATACATACATAGTAGGAAAACATTCACATATAGCAGAATATAAAACATATATATTCATGATAGTAAGAAAATATTCACATATAGCACCCCGTCGATATCGTTATTGGTTCTAATAGAATACCCGAACACAGTCCAGTTCTGCACTTTGTAAGTGTTGTTTCTGATCTATGTCCTTTCCATGTAATCAGCTAGCTTCTTTAAGGCTGGATCTGTTACCGACTCTGTCAGTTGGATGAATGCTGGCAGTATATGCACAACGCATTAACAATCAAAGAATGTGTTCCAGTCCGAACAGAGCGGTCACATATAGTACACGAAGAATCCGTGATTTCAGTTGTAAAAGTAAAGTGAAAAAGGACTGTCTTATATAAGTTTTAATCATAATTATTGACTTTAATTGGAATACTTTGATTTAACCTATTAAAAAATGTCTTACAGATATTCCCAACCTCACAAGTTTAATAACATTCTATTGTTTTTTAAGAATCTACTGTTACTGTCTTATTTGTATTCCAATATGGCTAGAGTAAAACACAATGTGTTATGCATACATTATTTTATAGATGCATACCGTTGTGTTAATCATCATCAAAGTAATGACCTACCCGATTAAGTAGATGAGCAATCAGTGTTCTTTCATAAGGAAACACGGAACAGTAATATAAACAATGCCACTTTAGGTTACATAACACAAGCTTGAATGCTTGTTTAAATTACATTAGGAAGAGGTTTCATTCTTCTCGGAATCTGATATTTACTATTATAATGTATATTCACAAATTTTTATATATATTTATATTTATTTATTCGAATTTGTCTTAAAGAAAAACGGGGCGCTTTGGTAAATGGGGGCGTTTTTGGAAAATGAGGGCGTTTTGGTTGGGGGCGTTTTGACAATAGGGCGTTTTGACCTGCACCCATCTTAGGGTACTTTGATTACTGATTAGTAGTGCTTGAATTATGATAAATGTACAATATTGCACAACATCATATGATGTCAGTATATCCGTCATAACAAAAATTAAAACGGGGCCATTTTCAGGGTTTTCGGAGATTTTGTCTTGTTTTCACGCTTGAAATTATTGCGCAGTAAATGCAAACAAATGTTAAGGATATACCAATAAAGTTAAACAAACACCACCTATGGTCCTCATTATTATTTAATTCTGTAATTATTAAATACATGTATTCAATCTGTAGTCTTCTTTGTAACCATGGTAACTCATCCAATGGCATTACAGAAGGACCTACATAGGGATGTGTGAATCTTTCATATAAAAATAGAATAGTATCTGGTATCAGCAGTGCCTTATCATTATGTTTAAAAACATAAAAATCTATTAAAGTTAATTTGTTAAAAATACAAAAGTACTTAAACATTTCAAAATGATTCTTCACATATGTCTTACTGATAGAAAACAATAAAAATAGATACCTCATAAGGTATCATATTATGATTCCACAATAAATATATGTATGACGGGTAAATAACTCAATATTTAGCATAGCAAAAGTTCGAAGCATAACGCTGCTTGCAGCAATTGTTCAGCTATATCATTGCTTTCACTTTATGCCGCAGTAACCGGAGAAAACCCCTGACCTTCTTTAAGAAAACGGGCAATACTTGTCAATTAAGATTAGAGTAGAGCACACCGCAGTGACACTCGAACCCGCAACCTTAGCTTTGACAGACCACGCCACCGGCAATGTCCCCGATCAAGTAAGATGATGCCAAATGTTATTGAGAGTCAATATTTATAAGCTTCTGCAAGCTTTAATTTTACATTGTACACAATGTTTTCTCCTGTATATGATACCGTATACGATCTAAGGTTTGTTCTATATATATATATATATATAAATTGTGAATTTCTACAGGTATATATATAAATAAAAAGTCTAAAGAATGTACCAACCAGTAAACTTTTTAGTATCGGATCGACAAACATGACGATACAGCATAAGAAAAAATAATATGCAAATCTAGAAGATTATGCAACGATACAAATGGCGGTGTTTCTTGTCAAAAAATTTAGACAGACTGACCAACGAATGGTCTTAGTCATTGAATGTCAATATAAATAAATGACGTAAACAAGTCATAACATATTGATCTTAAACTTTCTCACTCCAACTGAACCCAAAATAGTTGCTTCCCAGTCCGCCACCCGCGGACGTGCCGTGCTGTTACTTCGCTTTGCTCAAATATTCCAACAAGATGTAATCAAAATTACCAAGGTGACAAATTAATTACGCTAGACGCGCGTTTCGTCTACTTAAGACTTATCAGTGTCGTTTAACTCTAAATGCTTAAAGTATTTTTTTCATTTGGCGATGGAATAATACAAGTCCACTGGGATCGTGTAAATACACAATGCAGGTAGTTAAAATATTACATAAAAAGTCTAAAGAATGTACCAACCAGTAAACTTCTTAGTATCGGATCGACAAACATGACGATACAGCATAAGAAAAAATAATATACAAATCTAGAAGATTATGCAACGATACAAATGGCGGTGTTTCTTGTCAAAAAATTTAGACAGACTGACCAACGAATGGTCTTAGTCATTGAATGTCAATATAAATAAATGACGTAAACAAGTCATAACATATTGATCTTAAACTTTCTCACTCCAACTGAACCCAAAATAGTTGCTTCCCAGTCCGCCACCCGCGGACGTGCCGTGCTGTTACTTGGCTTTGCTCAAATATTCCAACAAGATGTAATCAAAATTACCAAGGTGACAAATTAATTACGCTAGACGCGCGTTTCGTCTACTTAAGACTTATCAGTGTCGTTTAACTCTAAATGCTTAAAGTATTTTTTCATTTGGCGATGGAATAATACAAGTCCACTGGGACATGTAAATACAAAATACATGTAGTTCAAAATGTAACATAAAAAGGCTAAAGAATGTACCAACCAGTAAACTTATTAAGTATCGGATCGACAAACATGACGATACAGCATAACCAAAAAGTAATATACAAGTCTAGAAGATGATGCAACGATACAAATGACGGTGTTTCTTGTCAAAAATTTAATTTAGACAAAGACTGATCAACGAATGGCCTTAGTCATTGAATGTCAATATAAATAAATGACGTAAACAAGTCATAACATATTGATCTTAAACTTTCTCACTCCAACTGAACCCAAATCCGCCACCCGCGGACGTGCCGTGCTGTTACTTGGCTTTGCTCAAATATTCCAACAAGATGTAATCAAAATTACCAAGGTGATAAATTCATTACGCCAGACGCGCGTTTCGTCTACTTAAGACTCATCGGTAGCGTTTAACTCTAAATGCTTAAAGTATTTTTTCATTTGGCGATGGAATAATACAAGTCCACTGGGAACGTGTAAATACACAATGCAGGTAGTTCAAAATTTTATATAAAAAGTCTAAAGATTGTACCAACCAGTAAACTTATTAAGTATCGGATCGACTTGTATTATTCCATCGCCAAATGAAAAAATTCTTTAAGCATTTAGAGTTAAACGCCACTGGTGAGTCTTAAGTAGACGAAACGCGCGGCTGGCGTAATGAATGTGTCACGTTGATCATTTTGATTACATCTTGTTGGAATATTTGATCAATATGTTATGACTTGTTTACGTCATTTATTTATATTGACATTCAATGACTATGGGCATTCGTTGGTCAGTCTTTGTCTAAATTTTAGAAACACCGTCATTTGTATCGTTGCATAATCTTCTAGACTTGTATATATATATATTGAGCTGCAAAATTGTTTACATGCAGCAAACAGTCCCCCTTCGCTGTACTTGGGGCTTTGGTGCACTAGTGATCTAGTTAGTTAGCATATTCTTATGATCACCGACGTGTCAACATACTCTGTTTGCTAGTTCGTGTCCGACTTCGGGAATTTGTGCTCAACTTTTACCTTAACTGACACAGATTTCCATTGTTTCTGTCGAAGATCTGAGATCATCACCTGGTACTATGCCTTCCTATCAATATATCAACAGGTTTTTTTGCTGAAGTAGCAGAGAAGTTTTATACAAGTCCTAAATAAACTCACCGATGATCATTCATGTTGTCAACATAAATTGAATTAAGTTGTATGCGGTTGGTTTCTCAACATAATCAGAACTATGAAACCATTGAACATTTTTAATTATTAAAAGACATTAAAAGTCTGCTTGTCATTTTTACGAGTTCTTATTTGTTTCTTTTAGTCTTAAGTCGGAAATATATTTTATATTAGTGCCATAGTAATGACGCGACTAAAATAGTAGTTATTTGAATACTCTTGGGAACATCCCTTGTTTTTGTTAAATTTCGTTTTGTTCTGGGTCCAGTTTCATAAAACATCTCAAATTTGAGGATTTCTCAATTTAAACTAAAATCAAATATTGACTAATATTGCTTGAAAATTTATAGATAAAATAAAGTTTTTGAAGAAAATCACAATTTAAAATTTTGTATCAACCTTTCCCTGTAGTAGTCTCATTTGTTGCTGTTTCCTATGAAAATATTGCTGTAATCTTTTTCTTACGATCAAAACCATTCGGTATACTAAAATATCATGCAGTATATTATAATTTGTAAAAGGGTTTATTGTTTTATTGTCGTTTTTTTAGCTGAACGGATAAAAAAAATCTCATTCTGTATTGTTTTCAAACATCGTCCGACAGAAGTTTTATTCTACCAACATCAGTATAGATTTCCGATATGCAATACAGCTCCATTGAAGCTGAAGCAGTAGAAATAATTTTGTCAGCTTAAGAAGTGTGAGTTATCTCTCTTACGTTTATCAAAGACCTTTGAAGGAAAGAAAGTTGATTATAAATTACACCACAAAAGTAACATATATAACTAAATTCGAGATTTAAATAGTTTGGTTTTAAATGAACTCTATGCTTTTATATTATTGAAATATCCATTCCCTGCCCTGATAATATTTCTGAAATAAAAATTGTTGAAAAAAACCATTTCATAATTTGAAATAGAAATCTGGAAAAGGTCCGAGAAAAACAAATATTTGTTAAACATACACGATAATAATATAACTAAGTAAACTTAAGGGAAGTAATGTGAAAAGGATACAAAATCAATTATGAAAAAAGGCAGGCTCATTAATGCCGATTAATGCATGGGACCCTCATATAAGGTTCAAGTTACAGAGAATGACATTTAAATAAATGTGCAAAATCAGCATTTTGACTGTAGTGACAAAACAGTTTTATTCAGTTATCATTTGTTAGACTTATTCCAATGAGCTTAAGTTTACAGACACAACGGACAGTTGAAAAGTCTGCGTATATGTTGAAATCGACATCGAGCTCTCATAAGCTGTACGACTTTAATGTTTTCCGAATAATTAATTTTCCAGTTTTCTTTTGTAATATTCTTCGGGACCGACTTATCGAATGTATATATCCCAGCTATTCCTAAATGGCTTTTCTATTTGGCTGATCTAGTTTGGTAAAAGTACGTTAAACTGAGGTCGTTCCCAAGTAAGGCGTGTCGCTACTATTAATAGTAGATTGTTCGCATGGAGTAAATCAGATGCTGACGGATATTCTTCGGCAACTAACCGGTTTATCAAATTTTTGAACGAGGGTCAATCTTAACCACGGATAACGGCCACACTGGTGACTTTGGAAATGCTCAACATTTACTAACAAAAGGGCTGTTGTAAAATTTGTTGTATATTTGCTGTGTTAGTTTTTTTCTAAGTTGATTTTATACAGTATCGTCTTGGCAAAATATGAACAGTGATTAATATGTTCCTTGCTAACCGTATTTAATTAAATTTCCCTTTTACACTGAACTTTTTAGATAAAAAGACTGCTATCTTTAAAGTATTTAATTTTAGGTGTTATACATTTCACACCATATATTTTTGTATGAGTGGGCATATGATTCAGATGCTAACAAGCCAGCTGCCTGCAATAAATTTTATTAAATAGTTCAATAAGTACTCTGATTTGATTAACTTTTACAAAGAATTATATAAATTTCCGCCAATTTAAAACACAACATTCCCAAGTTGAATTATTATACGATATTAATGCAATATGTTGTGATATGGAGAAACTCCATTGTTTCAATAAAGTCAATTCTATCGACAGGATGTTTGATTTTCATCTCTTGTCGATTATTTCAATGATGCCATGAAATTTGACACTATCGACTGAGTGTTTGAATGTTTTATTGCTAGATTAATGACAATAAGAATAATAATGACCCTGATCAGTATCAGTAATTTTACTTAATATTGTTGAACAGAAGTCGGGTTATCCCAGGTAACACTGAAAACGCTTTTAATTTTCTATTACCGCTGTTTTCGTGTTATGCTTCAATTTATATTTGTATTTTATATGATTTGAAATGTAGATAACGACAATCGAATTAAGTTTCAATTAATAAATAAAAAGTAAATGATAACGGGCATGAGTAACACGTTTTCTATGTATTAATTGCAAAAATAACACAATACACCAGACATGTATTTGTCGACATCCGATAACTATGATTAAAATTTATTGATGAATAAATAATTTTGCAGACGTTTACAGAATCATTTAGTAGCAGTCACCACAATGTTTTGTGCCAAATTTGAAACAACCAGCTTGAATACTAGTCAAATTATTTGATAGAGGCTATAGTTTCAGAAATTTCATTTCTTCTAAATGGGTTGGAATATTGAGCAGATTTTTATGTCAAAAGGGAAGTAGCATATATGTTAGCAAAATTAGGACTGATCGCATTTATTTATGCAATTATAAAACCTATATATAAATGCTTTTCAGTGCTATTGACTACAACATGTACTAATTATACATATTACAGAAAGCCAAAAAGCTCGAACGAACTTTTGCAAAGCATAATTTGTTTGTAGTAAATATACCTATTATAATGTTTCCCTGGTTAATATAGAAAGTTTTGCTATTTAATTCAAATACTTACATCACAATACGTTAAACAAGATATTATATTAGTTCAGAAAAATTGAAATTGAAATGAACGATTTTGTGAAGATAGATAGTTTTGAAGCATTTCTGCAAATCAAGAGGCCAAGCATTATATATAATACAAGCAAAAATATTTGAAAGCAGATTATAGCATTGAAATGAAACATGTATTTCACGCACCACTAATCATGGCACGCGTATCCATATAGTACAATGGCAGATTAAATCAATGTATTTCTCTGCAACTGAAAACAATAATATAACTAGCCGACATTAAAGTTTAAATGTTATTCAGATAAAATACAATAATGAACTTTCCAAAAAATTGTTAGTTTGTCAGTTATTGACTTGAATTATAATCAACGCAACAGTCGGTTAGTGGGCATTCCATACTCCGTTAAAAGTTATCTTGGTTTAAAATTTAACAGTTATCAACCATACGAACATATGACTTGTGCTTAATCAGTGTCATACAGAATTGGTATCAGAGTAGCATTCTAGAATTAAATTGTACTTTGTACTTTTTGAAACGCCCTTTACTTGCCAACTTAGAAATGAACAAACATAAGAAAAAAATGGTAACTACACTCACTTAAATGTCTCTTTAATTGATAAATTGAAAAGGAACTAACGCATGAACAATTTCTTAAATAACTAACATAAGCAGTAGGAAATTCAATATATCGATGTGCAACGGTAAAATGTGAAATATTTAGTAAGATCCTCAGTCTCTAGTTTAGTGCTTTGTTCCATTTACTTTATGATTAATTTATTTGGTACCATGTGTAGTGTAATATAGTATAAGAAAAAGTTAAATGTGAGTTTTGTCCTTCATCTGTAAATCTTTCAAATATTTGAATCTGATCTTAAACTATTGGCCAACTTGGATCAGTCTTGCAGATCTGGTGCTCTTGTTCTTTTTACAAACATTTCTCAATTTGTCCTTATTACTGAAAAATTATGACCGAGTTGGCTAACCCTTGTTTCTGATTTTCTGATTTTAATAAAAAAAATCTCTTTTAATATAAAGGGCTAAATGTTTTTGTAACTTGATACAAATAATGTGTGTTAGGTCTTAAACACAAATTCCTCATTTGGTATTGATCGGGTGAAAAACGTGGCAACGATGGATAATTCTTGTTTATAGATAGCTGCAAAAACTATTTGAAATAAAAAAATGTTTAAATTTCCTCTGAAAGAAAGTGACGTGTTTGAGAAGACTTCGGACAGAGTGGGATCAACTCCAACATTGGATAGTGATTGTAAGATTTTCCGCTGAAGAACGGAGGTTCTCCCTGGATAGTGCGGCTTCCAGTCCTAATAAAACAGGGTGCCATTGTAGGTGAAAAATATCAAAAGTGATGCTAAACCTTAAACAACCGTCGAAATGTGTTACACTTGATGTATGTGTGGTTCTCTACACAGATCTTTCATTTCATCTCGATTGGGCAAACCGCGCCATGACAAATTCTGGTTTCATATTAGATGAAACATAAAAATCTTTTCTTTAGTACATGTCAAAATGTTTTGTAACCAAATAATGTATGAGAGTTCCTCAACAAAATTAAGCATTTCGTCTCGATCGCTAAAACATGGCCACAATAAGCAATTCTTGTTTTGTGATTGACTGTTTTGTTTAAATCTTCCACGCTTCTACTAAAAATGATGCATGTGTAGGTCTCCAAAAATGTTCTGCATTTTTTTTAATTATACAAGCAACACAACCACCATGGACATTTAAATTTAAAAATCTTCTGCTCTTAAACTATAGCCCTAATAGTTGTGACTTAACAGGATAATAGGTTCTTAAAAAGATTCCTCATCTACTGATTGAGCTTCAAACAAGGTTTCATTAGGAATCCTTGTTTTTGATTGCCGAACATTTTCGAATTTGTTTCTTCTGAAACTACAAAGCTATAGAGGAATAGTATGTATAGTAGGCCCGTTACATGGTTTTATCAATTTATGATGCGTTTGCTTTAAATATTGCCTCCCAAAGGAATTATAATTCTTATTGGCTGTAATTTTAGAAAATACAATGCCAAATGATAAGCGTTATTTTGTATGAGTAATACACGGTTTTGTAGGAGGAATGCATGAGGAAAGACCACTTACAATCTTTTTACACATTTCTTGCCATTCAGACTTTCATGACTTCAGATCAACAAAATGGTGTTTGAAGTTACATGCCAATTTTATTACTCTAGACCTTACTGTATTCGTGTATCTTGATATTCATGATACAGACTTTTTACTGACATTGATTCAAGCCAACATAAACACGTGCTATTATTTTAAGATTGGTTGACTAATATTGCGTTCCTACTCCGGAAGTCAAGATTCAAGAAAGTAACATACAAAAGCTTAACATTTACATAATGTGTCTTGACGAAGGCTTTAATCCCTGATTAGGCCTGCAGAAAAAGAAAGAAAAGACTGGCTCATACCTTTAATTTCACATTCCGCTATATTGGTGATGTTTATTTCAACAATGCTTAATTTGGTGACCATTTACATTTAATATACTCTAGCGATACACCACGAATACACGTAGGTCGACCTCTTACGTAGACTTACTTCTAGAAAAAGACGGGCAAAAAATACAGACTAGACTCTACGACAAAAGTGATGACTTCAATTTTTCAATTGTCAACTTCCCGTTAATCGATAGCAACATTCCAGCTGCTTCAGCGTATGGTGTGTTCATTTCGCAACTTATACGTTATTCTAGATCATGCGATCCTATTTTCTAGACCGCTCACTGATGTTGACTACTAAACTACTAAAACAAGGGTTTGTTGTACCTAGGTTGATGTTATCCCTCCAGAAGTTCTGTCACTATGACTTAATTGAACGTTATGCGAAATCAATCTCTCAAATACGATCGGACATTTTCGCTGAGTCATAGGTGCACTTTACTATTCCTGGGTTTGACTTTTTCTTAGACATGACAATGAGTAACTCGACGAGTGTCTAATTAGAGGCTGGCACTGGTTTCTGGTTACTCACGTTGCTTTTTGTGTTTTTGGTTTTTGTTTTTCGTATATGTTTGTCTATATCCGGATTCGTAATTGTCCCTGTACTTTCGGCTCCTGTTGTTCGGTCGGTCGGTTTCCTTTGATATTTTTCGTTATAGTCTGTTAACGTGATCCTGTAAAGAAACCTTTTTGCCAATGTAGTTTTCTTCGTATGTCTCGCCATTATTTTATTTGGCAAACAATGTTGCATGCATATAAGGTTAATGTATCGTTTCTGAAATTTTTAATTTGTCACTTCTATCATGTTTACATACATGACTACTTCGTGTGTACTAAATGCTATTATGGTTTAATTATGGTTTTCGTGTGTTAGCTATTTGACTTTACACATTAAACCGGTATTTGCTAGTCTGTATGAAATGTTTATGTACTATAACGATGCATTAAATGTTAAGATATTGCCCACCTTAATATCTGTCTGAAATATAAGGGCACTACCTATATGTATTAAATGTATATTGTGTAAGTTCTCAAAAAACCCATACAGATTCATAATATTAAACCATAAAGTCATCAGCTTAGGGGTCGATTCTGACTGTTGTGCTTGCTTAATGCTTCTTCGTGAATTTTATTGGTCTAAATGAACATCTAATAATAATTTGTAAATCACTTCTTTAAAGTAGTGTATAAAATCACAAGAAAACTGAATTTTATGAGAATACATCGACCCATCAATCACACTATATATCACAAACGATAAATTGTATATAAAAATAATAAATTTGAAGATATGCGTAGCTTATCCGGATTTGTTTAAATTTTGTTCGAACTAGTCATATTGGCCTAAATAATAGGATACTTCTTATAATTAAAAATACGATACACGATAATTAGACAAACTTCTTAATTATTTACGATTATTAAAATTTTACTTTTAAAAACCCTTTGAATTTTTTTTTAAAGACTACCTTCAAAAAATAATAATTGTAATCGAACTTATAATTATCAAGTACAAAAGAATCAGAATACACAAATTTAATTATTATGAGGTGTGTATTGCTATTAAAATCAAGACGAAAACATATTACGTTTGTCATTAAAGTGATAACTCAAATAATTAACATGTCATTCTAATTATCTTAATAATCACGGCCACACAATTAGAAAAAGTTGACAATAGATCTATGTTAATTTCACTGTAAATTTCAGATCTGATTAATCCACGTTATTGTTTTTATTTCTCCCCTACTGTGATTGTAATTCGCATGATATCTTTATATTACGTACATCAAATGAAAAGAAATTTATAGATATATGAAGTCATTATATTTTTTTTTCGTTAATGCCCTTGTCAAATCAAAATAATCTAATATGGTAAAGACAATAGACAGACCATGACGTTAATTCTATTGTCACAAATTTTGTAATTAGTTTTAAGTTTAGATATAAAGATAATTGGAGACAAGATATGTTTGGCATTAAAACTTTTACCCTTTTGATTTGTCAAATTCCGCTGTCAGTGAAATAATAAAACAAGAATCTTAATTATTGTCTTGATATAGAATGAAAGTTAAATGGACCGAAGGTTCGATTCTTTTATAATCCCTTTTGTTTCATAGCAAAATTTGTACAATCTTCAAAACATATTGAATAACGATCTTGTAATTAAAACAGTTTCGTATTACTTTTAATAGCGTACATTGAGTTCGATTTCGTGATGTTTGAAGACGCCTTACTTTTAAGCGCGTTGCAATTTTCCATATTGTTTTAATGAACTTTTCGTATTGCATTGTAGAACTATGAATTTCATGGAAGTTTTTTTAAACTGATGTGAAACTATATTGAAATTTGATTTTTAGTGATGTAAGGAACTGTTTCACCTTGACATAATATCTGAATATTTACGCAGTGACAAATTTTAAACTTTATTATATTATATATATATAAAATAACTATTATTTAGGCAAGCCCCTTTTTTCTAAATGCCGTCTCTTGATTCGTTGTATTAAATGATTCACTTACGATCTTTTTTGTTCCATGATTATTATATCTCTTGACCTATTTGCAATATGTCTGTCTGTCGTATCCTGTTAAGTGCTTTTTGGGAAAACTGATTGTTGCGGTGAAAGTACTCGTACTGTTTAAAGCAAATATGTCATTTATATTTCCTGGTTACTTTTTTTTCGAGGACCATTCATTCTTGTATTAATGATATATTCATGGCTGAAACAAAATGCAGACGTCAGTGTTCCATCTTATATTAGTTTAACAATAAAAACTACCAATGTTTTATTTCATTTTCCATCACACTAACTTTGAACCAGACTAACATCACCTGTAAAGCAGCATTGCTTATGAGTCTTCCTGTTGTTCATTTGTTTGCTGGAAGTTGCTGTATGTTTGTTGCTTGTAGTGTTTGTGAGTCTTTTGTTAGTGGGGCTTTATTTATTCCTTGAATTTTGTAATTTTGAAATCGTTGATATCTACTGATACTTTACCAACATTCTACAAAACTTTGATTGAACTTAAGTCATCTGTCATTGGTATTTTTAAGAAGGTATCCATCATAAACGATGAGTTTAATGACACTAAAGAAATTTTAACTGTTTATAAGACTTAAGAAACTGACGAAAATAAAGCAAAAGAAATAAAAACAGATATCACTTGATAAAACGCGACTACTTATAAACAGAGAAATTTAATGCAAATTTTCCAGTTTAAACAACTAAAAAAAGATAATGGTTATTAATGCTACTTAAACATTTAATAGTATATCAAGAATCATTAACGCTGAATAATATACGATTATCACAGCTTAAGCGTTTGATAGTGAAATAAACGTTTAGATGAAGGTATTCATGTTAAATGACGAGTAAAGTGATAAGAAATGTTAAATTCTCAAATTGTTCATATTTAAAAAGCTTGGAGCTAATTTTTCTAACAAGAATAATAAAAGTGATGTTGGCACCCTTATTGTATCGAACACATAGAGGAAGATAAAGACAACTTAACTAGAAAAGAACATACAAACTTAAAATACATACATATTGGAATGCAAGTCGGTCATTCATACTCAGCAATTTATGCATAGAGTGGAATACACTAACACTATTAAATCATATTAGTTTATCTGAACTATTGCAAAATAACTTCTACATAATTGAATCGTCTTCCATAACTAAGGACAACCTACGTATTATCCTTTAAATTTATATTTAATATAGAGAAGTTTGACAAAACAAGTGTAAAACCATTATGGAACATAAAATGAGACCATGAAACAATTTCTCAAAGTGAGAAGGTAGATACTACAACACACTCGCAGAATAAGGCCGGGTATCAAATAAGGTGCCAGACTGTTTTGCAGTGTTGGTATGTACAGACATGATTGAACAGAAACAAACAAAACAAACTACAGCAATGGTCCTGAATTAGCATGAAACAAAACTGAAGCTTTGAATATCAGTTGTTTTTCATTCCAAGTGTCAGTCCGTTCAACTATCTGTTTTCCGCTACACGTATAACTGAATGTAATTTAATGAAACTTTGAAATAAACTTTGTTATAGTGCTGTTGTACACCTGATATTTTACGTTTCAGCCTCTGATCTTTGGATGATTTTGAATGCTTGTACAGTTCGTCGACATTAAGTATACAGTTGTCGAGCAATACAAACATTCACTACATGCACAATGTATTCATGGTCAGAACGATTAATGTTTGTATTTTAATAAAGGATTATTTAACAACTTATTAAATATTACTGGATAAACTACTGAATACTGTCCTTGCTTTGTTTGCCTGTTTATCCAACAAAATGCTGATCCTCATATGCCGATGAAAGTGTTAGTTAAATATGAGGGTAAAGCGGCAAGCCATAGGTAGCACACGGTAGTACCTCCACAAAGAACTACTTTTCTATCCATAAGTTTAATTTAACTTATTGGCATTTTGGTTGTGTGTGTGGGTTTTTTTGAGGACTCTAAAATGTGTTTTTAGGGTTTTCACAGGAATACTGAACACTTAATCAAATTTACAGATCGCAACATTTCTAATCAAGTCATAATTTTCTTATGTTATAAATGGGTTCACCAATGAAAGCAAATGTGGACAAAATGTTATATTAACAACGTAGAATCATCGTGTTATTATGTTTGATCAACTTAAGATTTAAATCTAATATTAACATCAATGTTCACTTGATTGAAAAGCTCTTTCAGGACAAACATACAAAGTAATTTGAAGTAATGTATTAATTAGAATTTTAACATATGTGTGCAGCAGGGATTTGCGTTTATCCTGCTTACGTATTCATTTAACAAATCAAATAAACTTCTCGAAAATCCCAAATCTTGCCCCCCTTTTTAAAGTATTACTTTCATTTAAATAAATCAAAACCACAAGCCATTGATCGATTAAATGATCAATGATATATTTTGTTTGTAAACAAGTAAGAATTAAATGATTTCGTTCAATGTCATTCATTCCGCGTCGGTGATTATCACATCTTATCAGCCACGGATCAGGATTTATTTCATCTGTTCCGGTGAGCATCTTTGTCCGTGTTGAAACACAACCCTGATTTAGATGGCCATGCTGCTGACGACGGGCGCCATATTTAAAGTTCATCCAAGGAAACTGTGATTTTAAGATTTGATTGATCAAATTCTTTTTGTTGTTTTGTAATACTAAATTATTTTGACACTTTAAGATATAATTCATATGTCACCGAGGGCAAATTTAAGGGACCTACGCTATCGGATGTTGCAAACGCATACAACGTAACTAAATATGTGTAGCAGCAAATATTTTTTTATATTTCAAATATACTATAAATCTATAATTACAGGTGAACAAGATAGAATTAATATATGCCTTCAACATCTTAAATAAAGTTGTATAAAAATGTATCATGTCCTGCAAAAACAGAAAAATTGAAAACGTGAAAATAATTCAATATTTCTGGCCAAACAGTTTTAAGTATATATACTGTAAGGACCTAAACATATGGGTCAAATAATATATCATTGAGTAAAGCCTTAAATTTCTTAATACTAATATCCGTGACTTATTTGTTAGCCAACTTTATTTGATAATTCTTAAGTGCCAAAGATTTATGGTCTAGCTTATTCCTGTTACTACTTAAATGTTTTCAGTAAAAAAACAAATAGCAAATACAAATCTATGTAGTACTTTCCGTCACACTTGTGCCACATTTACCGTCCAAAACTAAGGACCACCGTATTACAACAACACGTGTCGTATGCGGTACTTATTCTCAATCGATCAGATATCATTTATATACGAATATAAATTAAATATAAAATTATGTATACAATCTTTTCGATGGTGTTACAAGTTAAGTGTAAATATTTGATAATATGATATATAATTATATGATATCTGATAAAGCCATTTATATTATCTGAATAGAACCAAGGTTTTATAAAATCTTACTATGGCCCCCTTTTCAACACATTTAGAATGAATAATCGACCCCTTACGGTGAAGACCAAGATAAGAGTTTAAATTTAAATGGTTTTTGTTTTATGATAAAAAGCCAATTAATTACAAACTAAATATTTAATAATACTAATTTATACGTGTTGATATTTGCGCCAATAAGATAATATCGTTTAATTTATTCAAGCTACTTAAGAGATGAATACCTTTGTTTTAGAGATTAACGCGCGATAAAATTCTGTCATCACATGATATTTAACTCGGGTATCGCCAAAACATCATTGTTCTCACAGTCATTGGTGATATATAAGATGATAACTGACAACCTTATGCACTAAACAAGTCCTTCTATATGGTATTTATTGCACTTTAATTGTTAAAATCAATTCCTTGTTATTCCGCGATTTAGAAATGATTTGTTTAGAACAGTAATGGAGAAAATATATACAAAAACGAATTAATGGATCTTTTTATTCAGTTCAATTTGGATTTTTTGTACAACTTCCACTTTTAAATGTTGGTACGATGGTTTTTCCAAATTGTTTAACAAATGATTCGACATCTTTGTTTCTTTATTAATATTAAAAAAAATAATTACAAATTTTACAAGTAATAGTTGTTATTTTATGCATATCAAATAGGAAGAACTGAAGTTGCGTAAAAAATTAAATACAATTCTTATAAGCAGGGTGTACTTTTGTTATATTGTGTGAGTAATACCACGATTGAAAATTGTATAAATTGATGTAATTATATTTAGTTTCACCCATTATCTTAATATCAATTTTAAAAAATGTTTCCCGATTTAGAGAATTTTCTAACATTTGTGCGATGATCATTATCATAACGATGCGCATCTATTTGTTGCATTGTGTTCACGAAATAACATTAATTTGGAACAAAAGTAGTGTTGGTCCAAAATTACAAATACAAAAATATTAAATTTGTTAATCTGCCTAAGTTAAGATAAATAGTCCGATATTCTTAAACTATTTAATGATATGAATTAAATATATCTGATATCACTAAATAAGAAAAAATAACAGTTCTTTGGACTCGTTAAATTTAGATTATTATCTGGGGTCCAAAAGTGCACATGGAGGCTCTGTATTACAAGATATTTAACAACAATTTCATACGTTAAGATATTAATATTATTTGAATAAAAAGCTACAAAGATAGCAATTTACTTCAATTTACTACATCAGACGCCTTTTTTTACAAGACAAGGACAAGAAAACTGATTGGTCAACAAGAATCTAAAAACAATAGGTCAGTTACAAAATTGGGGTTGAGACAGTTAACAAAGACACAAAACACAAATAGCCAAAAACAAAACAATATGTAGCCGGGTTACGTAATGTTCCTTCGAGTAAATGTTAGTAAGGCGCATCTACTATTAAATTAACGGATAGGATAAAACTTGCATACCATAGTTGCAAAATAATTACATGTGTAGAATAAAAATTACATTGAATTCTTATTATGTCACACCTGGAAGTGGCGTTAAACACTATCAAACAAACAAAAATATTATGTCACACATTTATATGGTTATGTATTATGTTGACATATACTAGAGGGAGGCCTCGGTGGCCGAATGGTAAAGGTAGTTCCGAACTTCGTTTACTATTGATCACGTGGTCTGTCAACACTGAGATTGTGGGTTCGATTCTCACTGCAGGCAGGGGGTACTCGACTCCAATCTTAATTGACAAGGATTGCCAGTTTTCCTACCGCACGTCGGGGGTTCTATCCGGGTACTCCGGCTTCCTCTCCCAATAAAAACTGGACGCCATGATTTAGCTGAAAAAATGCTGAAAGTGGCGTTAAACAATATTCAAACAAAGAAACAAACATATACTAGAGATAAGTATGAGTAACCAAACAATTATACATAACATCGAAAACCAAAGGAAGCTGATAACACGCACCACAAAACACAGATAATCCCAGGTTGTCTCAAAAAGAAAGGTGTGTTTATTATGTTAAAAGCATTAAAATGTCGGTGATTTCAAACATCGAAGATTTAGTAGAATTCAAATTACAACGCATTAATGGTAAACAAAAATGCTACAACAATTCCTTTTATGAATTTATTTCAATGCTTCGAAATCTTATTAAAGGGTCGTATTTCATCATTAATGACTCTAAATCACAAAATCACAAAATAAAGAGTGAAAATGAAATCTCTCATATGATTAATACATTTTTGTAAGACGCAGTTTTCATCATACTTGACATTTCAATGGTTGCTAACTATGCTCTTCTTCTCCCCGACTTGTTTTGGTACATCATTTAGGATGAGGTCCTTAAAGGTCTTCCAAGGAAAACGAATTTTATAGTCACCTATATAGAGGATGTCCTGTGCCTTAACAACGCTACATTTGCATTTAATCTACCATAGCCAGCATACAACACAAATACATTTAGGCCGCATTCTTACCAGAGAAACAATGGAAACACTCGGGAAAAGTACAAACCTGATACGAATGTGATGACCTAACTTTCCATTTTTCAACTTTCCGTGCATCGGTAGCAACATTCCAGGATCACCGGAATGATAGTTTAATGCTAAAGTTTACATTTTGCAACTTTTACGTTATGCTAGACATTGAGTTGCATTGAGTAGTCTTTTGTTTTCCTGGATTTGACATTTCTTTGGACATGACAATAAATAACTAGACGTGTGTCTAATTAAAAGCATGCACTGATTAATATACAAAGCCTCTGTAGTGTTTGTATTTCAGGTTGCTCCTTTCATGTTTTCGTTGGGGTTTTTTGGTTCTTGTTTGGTTCCTGTTCGGTATTGTATATATAATTCCTTGATGTGTTTTGAACTCTAAATAAAAGTAACAAAAATAGACGAAACCATACAGCTGCAGCATAGTACATATGAACACGAGAAAAAATGACATTACAAAATATATCAAGTCTCATATGTAAACATAAGATATCAATTTGTAATGCCGGCAAATTTAATGTGGCTGTAAAATAATTTCCGAAACAGCAATTGCACTATAGCTAGAACCATCCCGACGCATGAACCAGAAGATTGAGTTATTAATAGCAGGGATTAATGGTTCCCAGATTTAGACTTTCGCTGACTTTACCTGATTTCTGCCGTCGGCATCGGTC
Source organism: Limnoperna fortunei (assembly GCA_944474755.1). Taxonomy (NCBI): domain Eukaryota; kingdom Metazoa; phylum Mollusca; class Bivalvia; order Mytilida; family Modiolidae; genus Limnoperna; species Limnoperna fortunei. The sequence goes on along the minus strand of OX104116.1, from coordinate 44,147,920 downwards.
AAATCAGTTAGCTTTTTGTGCCTGTGGAATATTGGTCTATTAATGTTGGTTGTTTTTGCCTGTTTTTTTTTTGGGGGGGGGGGGGGCATTGATGTATATCATATTATACTAATTTTAGATGTTTTAATCTCTTTGTATAATAATATTATTGCTTTATTAATTGTTCTTCTATTCACCTCATCGAATAATTTACCAATGTAGGTTTGAGCCAATAAACGTGCTGTAATGTAGGAATACCTAGGTTCAACTCCTATTTTCTTCTACTTGTTTTTAATGATAAAAGAAACGACTTACATAATTATACTCCTGGTTTTAATAGGGGTTTGTGGTTAGTGTTGGTTTTGTCTGTTAGATTTTTTATTGATGGTTTGTTTAACGTAGGCAATTTTCAGCAGGAAGAGAACATAAATCGTCAACAGGGAAAAGAGAGAACAACGGGAATGAAAATTTGACCGCCACTGGAATATAATGAAGAACAGAACACGGATGACGGAGAATTAAGCCTTATGCAGCGGTTACAATTACTGAGACCTGGTAGACATCACAAGATTTGGATCTCTTTTCCAATGTAAAATAACTAAAACCTTTGATTTTGTTCGGCATCCTACATGACCCTCCCATATATGCAGCTTAACACTAGACTTTAAGATCTTATTTTACGGAATGAGACGATATAAAATACAACTTACTTCGTCATTAATGATTCTAAATCGAATGATTAAAACACTGAAGATGATGTACAAGATTTTCTTATTGAGATTTTTACATACTTGTATTTGTCATGTTGGGAGCTTTTCAATGACATTAAAATGGGTACTTTTTATGCTCCTATATTCGTGGACCTGTTTTTGTTCTCTTATTTACTTAATGTATGGAAAGTCTGTTGAAGAAGAAAGTAACGACACTAGTCCAGACCTTTAACTACACATTCTGCTAGATTGATTATGCTTTATCCCTGCACTATGCTAAATTCCGTGACTATTTGCATTTAATCTACATATTGAAATAGACCCGAGAAAAGTAAAAGATAGACAAACGTCATGACTCCAATTTTCCATTGTCAAGTTCTTGTTCATCGAAAGCCATATTCTAGCAGATCCAGTGTATCATTTTTACATTTTGCAAATTCTACGTTATGCTAAATCCTGCGATCAGTATTCCGATTTTCTAGATTGGGCACAGCATTTGACTACTAAGCTACCCACCTTGGTTGATGTTAGCCCTTCAGAAGTTCAATTACCGTCACCGAGTCGTTATTGATCGTGATGGGAATTATATCACGTAAATACGATCAGACATTGTGCTGACTCAAAGGTAATCTTTTGAATTGCTAGATTTTACTTTTTCTACACAAGACAATGAGTAATGTAATGAGTAATGACGGGTGTCTAATTAGGAACAGGCAATGCTTTCTGTTCCGAAGCACATGAGTGCACCATTGAATTTTCTTAATTCCTGGTTACTCACGAAATTATGGATGAACCAAACAAAGTGACGTATAAATAAAAACTACTCGATTCAAACATATTCAATTTATAAAATATAAAATAATAATATTTTGCAAATTCAATTAATGCACGAGAACAAATTCAGACACAGGGAACATGTAGAGTATTATTCAACAATTACACAACTGAGAGGCCTCGTAAAAAGTAAAAGTTATTCAAATTGATTACATCGTTATAACAAAATATGTCATAAAACAACAATAAATACATACATACATTAGGTAGGATAACAATTCAATCCAAAAACAAAGCCAAACACAAGAACTAGTCTTAATACAAATTTAGATCATATACAGTACAACGTCAAGCAAATAGAATAATACTGGTAGTCGAAACACATGTAGAGGAGTCAAAAATGCATAAGCTACAAAGGATAAAATTAACAGAACAATTGTGGTAAAAGGTCAAAAGAATATCTAAACCCAACCCGAAACAAGTCCAAATTTACTTTTATAGTCTTAAAAATAAAATCGCTACGATATTAGGCCAAAAAGAAAACTAATGGAAACTACTAACAAAGAGTCTACAATTAAGCAGACGTACAATAGAACTTATCAAACAATGCAAGAAAAGGAAACAACGGGACTTGTGGGTAATTTTAAAGTAACGTCAATCAAAATTCATTTATCACAGAAATTGAAATAAAACAATTGTATTAGCACTATGTAAAATAAATTTAACTGAGGACTTCTCAATTTGGGATTCTGTCATATATGTGGAATTTCTACATCTTTATATCATAAAAAGTAAAATGTCTGTAGCATTCTGGTTATATGTTTGTGACGATCAGTTAACGATCACGAATACAAGAAGTACACTCACAGAATTATTTTTGAATGAGTCTAAAAATGCCCTTCTAGAGCTTCAGTTAGAACGCGTTATTTATTTAAAAGAAGATTTATCTGAAGATAATTTGCATTTTTACGTATAATTATTTTATTTTTACACAAAAAGAAAATTTTACATTTGTACCGTGTTATCAGATTAATAGCATAATTAAGTATGAATCATGAAGCAACAACCTGTTTTTATTTTTAAAAAACTGTAAAAAAAACCTGCTACTTGTACTGAATTTATCTGCTTGTGCTGATCAAAATATCTACCTATGACAAATAATTGAAATATTGTTGTCTTAAAATACTTGGCTATAGTAAACACATTGTTCAGCACATAAAGAAGAAGGGAATTATAGTTAATGAATGAAAAAAAAAAGAAAAAAAGAAATTAACGTAATCTTTGTATATATTGATATTAATGACATACAAATATTAAAATTAAAAGGTAACAAACCTGGCTGATTGTTTATTTATCTGAATTCGTTTTTGTTTTCTAATTGTGCGTATTCAGATGTTCTCTTTGCTTATTTACATACTTTCTTCAAACGCAAATGCTTAATTGCTTTAATTTATGTTTCAATTTATGTTCAGGTTTCTAGTTATAACCAACTGACTGGAATTTTTATTATCAATTTTACTAAATAATTGCTTCATTTCTACCATCCACTGTTAATAAATTTGTTTGAACTTTTAATGTATTTTTCCTTTGTATGTATTATGTGTTATTGTATATTGTTTATTTCTTTTGTATTCAATATCTTAATAAGGACAAATACATCATCTTAAACTATTACTTGCAATTTATTTGGGTCGTTCTTATTTACTTCACATTTTATCAAATAATAAATCAACATGTAAATGGCTATTAACCAATTGGCAGGACTAGCACAAGAAAAGTTTGGATACTTACTAAATGCGCATGCAATTTTCTTCGTGTACAAAATAAATTGCTCTTAAAGGACAGATACCGCTCCATACATATTATCCATTATTACCCATCGCCCAAAATAGAGTATGCCAATCTCATGTCTCAGTCAATATTTAATATTTGGTTACAAGATTTCACACATATATGTAATCGACTTATGAATTAGCTGGCACTACCAAAAAAGTTTGAGGTTATGCTCAAGAAGAAGTGGTGAAGCTTAAATATTGAAAACGGGACGGAGATATTGCCATCATCGTTTAGATTACTTTGCTATTCAAAATATCTTATTCATTGACTTATATTTACATGTCTATCAACCATTTGGAAATACATAAATAATCATTTGTCTTGACATATTGTTACAGAACATATCTGAAACATTGCTCTTTGAACTGATCAATAAAAAATAGTGCGATAGAGATCCTAAATGTTGCATTTTCTAATAAAGTCGCAAGAAATTCCAAGGTTATGCAATTAATATGTATGCCACATGCAAGTTTCGTCTAATAAAAATGCATCATTGAGCTGTAATTAAAAGTACAAATAGGCCAAAAAATTCATTAAATAAGTCACTTCTTATATCACAGATAAACCCGCGTATAAAGTTATTGTGTTTATCCTTGTATTATCGTATTTAACAAGAAACTTGTATAGATTTTTAAAATTGTGTGATACATCTTTGCACCTTTTGTATTGTTTCGTATTCTATAAATGTTCTCTTAGACTACTTAATCAATATGGCTTAATCTACCCTAGAATATTGTTTATACCAAATATCTATCATGTGCCATCCTGAGAAATCTTCATAATGATCAGATACATCGTTAAATATTGAGCTAACACGACATAATTTCATTTAAGCCTTCCAGATACATGAACATCTATTTGTTTGTATGATAAAGGTATAAGTATAATAATATAGATCTATTATCTAGAAACACATCTGCGTCATTTCTTACATCTTCTCTATACAGATGACGATATAAATTGTAAGTCGATGTGTCGATTACCGAATGATAGCCAATTTAGGAGTTATCAAGACGTTTTATCCATCATTTTATGAATTAGTTTGTAATATTAGTAAAATATCTCCTCATATTTTTAGATATAATGATAATAATATTCAGTGGAGGTTCTGTCTAAACAAAAGGACACATTTTCTTTATATTTAATTTAGACACCGTGTCATTTCAGTCTCAGAAAGATATGTTTATATGATACATCCATCTTATGGCTTTGTTTTGGCACGCGATACTTATATCTAACACCTTTTTGTTAATTGTTTGCAATGATGACCAGATAAAGCTGATATAATTCAAAAGTTGTTGTCACAAGGAGATTTTATCTGTTTATATTTAGGTTAAAGAAGGGGAAGAATTTAAAATTTTGTGAATTCCTCACAATAAATAAACAATCTTTAATTACCAAAATGAGATTACTTTATGAGAATTTATAATAATCTGATTTCTGTGGTGATGTCCACAAAAAGATAATGAAAGGCATTTTTACAATTGTTTTATCTCTTTTGAAAAGGAATCTATTCGATCGTTCAATTTTTTCAGAGGAAAGGAAATTGGGCATTATTTTTGGCTATACTGTTACGTTATCTTACCTATGTATCAGTCTGTTGTCAAATTATTTGCAATGAGTGATGATTTTTCACAAAAGAAAATATTTAAGCAAACAATTAATTCACTAAATATCTTTTAAAAGTATTTGATGCAAATCGCACAATTTTGTAAAAATTACCTTTACGTGCATTTTATTATCTGTTTTGTCTGTCAAAACAATTGAATGCCTTATGATTTATGTAATGTGTTAAATAAAAAAATATGTATATATTTCAATGTTTGCCATTAATCCGATGCTCCTATTGTGAATTACAGTAATGTAAAATTATGATAGTTTTTAATGCAATAAAAATTAAACCCCAGAAAATGCATGGTCTCGGTCGCCGAGTAGTTAAGGTATTTCGTCTACTATTGATCACGTCGTCTGTCAGCACTAAGATAGCGGGTTCTAGACTCACTGTGGGCAGGGTGTGCTCGATTCCAATCTTATTTGACAAGGATTGCCAGTTTACCTAAAGAAGTTCGGGGTTTTCTCCGGGTACTCCGGCTTCCTCTCCCGATAAAAACAGGACGCCATAAATCGGCTAAAAATTGCTACAGGCGACGTTAAACAATATTCAAACAAACAAACAAACAAACAACGTTGAAAAATCTGTTTAAAAAACAAATACTTGTACTAAACTACATTATTAATGCGTTACAAATCAAATAAGTGTGATTACAAACATAGCCAGTCTATGTTTTTGGTCTTCACTTTTGTAAATAACTGTGCTATTTGCTATTTGTCTAATTGTAGTAAAACACACTCATTTAATCTACAACTGAACATTCAAACAAAAGATCTTACTTTAACTAAATATTGCTTTGTCGACACATTTGATGCATGTATAAAATGGAAAAGCCTTTTGAATGTAATCATAATACCATTTATTATACATTAATTTATTGAGAGTTTTGACAAATTTTAGATTTTACTTTAGTGAATTAATATCTTTATAAATTAAAGACAAGGTTAAAGCGGAAAGAAAAAAACCTTTTATTGGATCCCTATATTTGGTCTTTTCGGCCTTTTGAAAGTGAGAAGTACTAAAATTAGTGTGCAGATTAATAGGAAACTAGTTTCTAATAATGATTCTCCCATACTCAGTGTGACTAGCCTTTATAAGATGACTTATAACTGCTGATGACTACTCAGTTAATTAAACAGGGGTTTGTTTATCGAGACTGGCGTTATACCTTTAGAAGTTATATAGCCGTCACCATGACTTGATCTTTTTGGGTATCCATCTCTCAAATACAATTAGACAATTTCGCTAAGTCATAGCATGGATGTACTATAGTCCATAATATTTCCGTGGGCTTATGTAGTCTTTTCTCTTTCGTGATTTAACTTTTTCATAGATTTGTCAATGAGTAATTCTACTGGTTATAATTAGAGGTATTTACTCGTTTGAATTTTGAACTTTGGATTTTGTTTCCTGTTGTACAAATGACTCTGTCCAGATATGTAATCTGTTTTGGGGTATTTACTTTTGATTCGTGTTGTATATCTTTGTCCAAATCCGAAATTGTAATCGACCCTTTACTTTTGGCTCCTGTTGTTCTGTCAGTTCTCTTGTCATCAAGAAAGTTACAGTAAGTTACTCACGCGGAATCTAAATAGTTTTTATATATGTAAGTATCAAATTAGATATAAAATTATATTTTTACTTTAGAAAAAGGTCCAAGTTTCTCCTATACCTATACAACAAATCACGAGAAATCAATATTTATAAAAATAAGTATAATACCAGCAATATAGATCGAAGCCAAACTTATGATGTCTATTTTGCAAAAACAGGAAAAGAAAAAAAAGAAAGCACTATTGTAGAGGTAAGTTTAGGTACCTCGATAGCCTAAGCTACTGTTTTTGTTAACAAACCTCATAGTTCGAGTTCATGTTAAACGAGTAAGATCATTTTGAGGAAAAGTAAATCGATAAACTTGTAATGAAGTTAGTAACACCTACAGAAGTCTGACTTCAATCTGAGCTCTTACATCCTTGTTTCTTTCTGTACCTTGACTTAATAAAATGTATTATTTAACCCGTATCTAAATCCACTTGCTCATAAAGAGTTCATTGTCTATTGCTGTTGCTGACTTTAATACACGGGATTTACTTTATTTATTTGTTCTAGGAAACCGGTTTCTTTCATATTCATACCATGTATTTATTCAATTTGTGTTTATCAATTTTCGTAATTTTATCACTTAATCAATAGTATTTTTGTCTACTACATTTTGCAGGGTTGTCTCCATAACATCCATGAATAATAATAATGAACCCACAATAGATCTGTGCATGTGTATTAATGTTTGTATCACTTTAAACCATTACTCTTTATTAAACAATAAACAATTAAATTATCGTCAAATCATTTTAATGAGAGATAATTATAAGCTCTATAAAGTTTGTATACGCCTTCCCACACATGGAGAAAGTGATTTAATTATTTATATAACGGGATTGTTTTGAGGAAAGATAACTTTTTATCATTGTAAAATTTGTTCATTTATAACATGCAATTTAAGTCTAGGAAAAATTGAACAGTCATCGTTTTAGATACAGCACAATAATTTGTCTGTCGAGTTCAATGTCGTCAGGTCACATGCATTTTATTGAAGATACATTATGAAATAAGTCATTTAAAGAATCACTGATATTCGTGGATATTTTGTTTTTGCAGATTTCGGGGTTCATTATCTTCTAATTTCCAATAGATATGTTCGGCATTCTTTATATGACCCTAGACTCAAGTATGTTCTTTTATGGTTAGATTGATTGACAGCTTTTTGTACAAAACACCCAATAAGCAATAATTTAGCTGCATTTGTCCAAGAACACGTAAAATGAAAAGATGGGATAGATAAATAAATATAAAATATATATTCCCATAAGAATAGATGATTGACTGATCGGTTGATAGATTAATTGATTGATTGATATTTTGGTTCTTGACTATAGTCACAAGAGACAAGAATTAAATACTCACTGTAAGAGAGATAAATAATTAATCTGCAATATAATTTAATGAAATTTTAGTTAAACCAAAATAATTTTAGATCGTCATTTTTATGTCTTTGCAATTTTAAAATGTATTTAATAAATCTAGTTTTTTCTACACTGAGTTGCCAGAGTGAGTGTGGAACAACTTATCTAACAGTTTGGCTCATGTATATAACGTTTAATGTCGGCTCAAACGGGGCTTCCTTCGGAATTTGCCTATGGCAACCAAAAATATTCAAACGAAGATAATTATTTATGAACGACATTTATTCCTTTATTATTTATTATATTATATTATTATGGAATTATTTATTCTGTAGCTCTTGTGGACCAATCAAATAGGGAATAACATTACTTCCTAGAAAATAAAACGTCGAAATTGATCATTTTCCCCACCAGCTTGAGAAGAAAGTAGGGGGTAATTTAGTAATAGGGTGTCCGTTCGTTTAAATTGCGGGTTCTTATCTCCTATTCCAATTCCTACTACTCACTGCATAGAATTTTACTAAGACTTCGCTGAATCTTTGTCACATTGTATGCTCACAGAAAACATACCCTGATATGAAAATGAAGGAATGCTAAGGAAATATATGCACTTAATCTGATTGTTCTTAACTAAACCTGCAGTTAACTGCATCCATAAATTTTGGACAACTACTTATTGCATGGATGATTTCTTATTGAAAAAATAAAAAAATGTATCTACTGCCGAGGAAACGTGCATGGCTTCATTGCCAGTACTGTATAGTCCACTGGAGATATTTCATGATTATTTTAAATAAGTTGCAATAATGATATTTTACTGCACTAAACACGAAATCAAGGACTTTTAGTATTCATTCCTGAAGCAGGATGAGCAGAAAACCATTTAGATGTTATATGTTAATCGGTGTATCGAATGACAAACTTGAAGAAATTCCTTTTGAATTAGGTTAGGCGATAGAAAACCGTTTTCACTTAAGGGTGGTTGGTATATTAAATGGAGATCATTTTCAGACAAATAGGATAAAATTGTGTGAGCTTGATAATTAAAAAGAGCGAGAAAGTTGGTGGTCCTTGTTGATTCTTTTGTTGTTTTAATTTCTTTATCTTATCATCTTAAAGCTTTCTATAAATTTACAGATTGGTATCTGAATAAGATTAACTTCAAACGGTTGACTAACTGACGATGTGTCACAATGTATTTATAATCGATGAAATCGTAAAGAAATCGATATTTTATGGTGTGACTATTGTTACGAGATTGATTTATATCAAAGGCTTTTCATTTTGTTTTTTGAAGGAGACAATGCTTAGTTGAAGATATCTGTTAATTTGAAGATTTGCTTGAAGAAACAGTGGCTTATTTTACTTTAATCAAGGCTAAAATGTGTCCTTTTCGAATAACATGATCTTATATTTAAGGACAATTTCATTAAATGAACCTTTGAACTAGTACTTATTTCAATTGACGATATTTAATTTCAATAATTCAAAGAGACAATGCGTTTAGCTGACACAATTTGACAAAAATTAAATGTTCCCTCGCATTACATTTGACAATTTTGTACAGCGTTTTACAACTTCGAACTGTAATTTTAAGAAATGGAAAATAATTGAACTTAAAGGCAAATGCCGCAACAACACGCTAAATAATATTACAATAAAGATAAAACAGTCAAAGAGATGAAAACAACTTCAATTTCACTGTAACCTGCATAAAAAATCCTCTATTGTTCAAGCTGTGTTCCGACTTTTGTATCATCTTAGAAATATTCCATATAGAAACCAGTCCGTACAAGAATATAAAGTCATTGATAGATAAGTCAAAAATTATACTTGTAAATTCTTGTTTTTATACATTTGTGAATGACAGTCATCGAAATTGCATTTAAATCTTTGGATACAAAAAACTTTTTTGTCTCTGTATAGTCATCTCATTGCAATGTTTTAAATTCAATAATAACATAATTTGTCATGACCTCAATCAATACAAAACCTGGTACACTTATGACAGTGAAATCCAATGACAATTACTTGAAAGAAAAGAATGAATACAAATAAAAAAAAATGAATAACACACCTTCCGAATTACCTTCACACGCATGCATGTAAGAAGCAATCAAGTATGTCGTTTTAATTTTAAATTATACACCAATATTTCATGCATTAAAGACAAAAAGGAATTCTTTATGGAATTCATGGTTACAAATGCAATAAAGTCATCTGGTGAATTATAAATTATAAGATTTTCTTAATGGCTTATTAATATTTCAAATAATAAGACCATTTTTATATAATATTTACAAAATATTCCTTATGCTTCATTGCTTACGTTTCCTTATTACCACCTACATTTCCAAAAAAGCAGACTTCAGATTTCTGCAACCATAAAATTCACATAACAGTTTTTACTAAGTAAAGCCATTAACTGTTCCCTTGGCTTTTGTAACAGAAATACATATCTTCGGAATTTTATGAATGGTCCCAAAATTAGACATAAGAGTCACATTTGGCGTGACAATTGAAGAAATCTCAAAAAATCTTTTATACATAATGTTATTATTCAAATATCTATGAAAACTGTATGCTATCTAGTTATGCAATGTTGAAATATTTTACACTATACTTAAAAAGAATGATGATTAAATATACAATTAAAGTAATCCATACTATATACACAACTTATAATTAATATTAAATTTGCTTTCAAAATATAAAGAAACACAAAAATGATATTGTGATTATTTTAATGTTGAAAATATTTCAGTGCAATTATATCTAGCAATGTTCGTTTAATTTCAACTAAATAAATATATGAAATATCCAGCTAAGAGCCTTACTTCTGGGAAAATATAAATTTAGAGTGTAGGTTTTAATTCTTAAACAGGGTTTGAAGCAAAGAAAAGAAAAGTCCCATACATTTACACAGCAAACCAAGAAAGTAAACCTTTTATGTGTAGTTGTCATTTGACAGATAAGTCAATTGATTCTTTGAGACTAACGATCTGATGTCTTGTAAGTGTATGAAAAAAAGGTAAAGAATAAAAAAACTATAGGACAGTTACAAAGTCCTGATTGAGACAAAGGCCCACTACAAAAGAAAACAAATATCAAAAGTAACCCGTAACCCCAAAAAGAGCATAGGTGCACAAAAGTGAACCGGGCAAATAAGCACTGCCTGCCTCTAATGAGTTATCATCATGTCAGGAAAAAGTCATAAACATTTAGAGGAAATCATTGACTATAAAGCATTATAAAACAACAACATAAAATACATCAAATCCATGACTAGGATACGATCACATGGACATCTTGGATATCAGGACTTGCAGCTTTTGATGTTATAGTATATAATATTGCAAGGACATTTTAAACGTGATATATGTAAACCATTATTAGGTTGTCATGAAATATAATTTAACAAACATTTTGGTATTGCATTATCAACATTTTGCACATCCTTTCCACATTTAATCGTACAAAAGTGATCATATAATAAATTTTGTTACTTTTCGAAGCACCAGATTTTTCTGCTTGTGTGTCTTTATGTTAGGTTCTTTAGTTCTTGTTTATCGTTTGGATTGTATATTATTTTCTTCAACTTAGGACCGATTTTGTAATATTCTTGTTAATACCAATATTTTCAGTAGTAAGGTTATTTCATTCCAAAGGCCTTAGACAGAACTGATTAAAAACTTCTTGTAATTTGCAGATAAAAAGGTATTCAGCATGTTAACTACATATTGCTACGTCCAATATTATTCGTTTGAGCGCCACTGGGTTAAGCATAGACTGTGTTGGGAAGTTAATGCACTTGCCAATGTGTGGGACTAAAACCACGATAGGTATTGTTAAAGATGCAGGAGTCGCTTTTCGAAGCACCAGATTCTGCTGCTTGTGTCTTTATGTTTAAGTTCGTTAGTTCTTGTTTATCGTTTGGGTGGTATATTATTTTCTAAAAAATGTTTGGTGAATTCACCTTAGAACCGATTTTGTAATGTTTCTATTAAAATCAATATTTCACATGAAGGATGCTGCAATCAATGTATATCAACAAAAACAATTAAACAAACTTTAGAGTTTAAAGATAATTTATTCAGTAATAAAATGACATTTTAATAAACATATAGATCACAAAACAAAAAAAAATACGCACTTTCAATATTATTATCAATTTGTAAACACCTCATTAGATATGTACATATGTTTTAGAGGTATTGTTTTTCAAATGAACGGTACTATTGCTATTTATACCTACTTATTAACAAGTATTTTTGGATTTCTAACACTGCAATGTATGTTAACACTTATTATATAACAAAATTTAAACATCTCAGATGACACCTTTATTTCAGATTTAAAAACATCAATACTTGCTATTAAAAGAAATGTACAAAAGATTTCAGAATTAATTGCTCTGCTTTTCAAAATGATTAAAAAATACAACGAACACTATAGTCTATTAAACAAAATATAAAGTAACATTATCCAAAGACATGGAGCTAAATGTAATGTAAAACCCATGACCATCCCCCAACAGTATTTACAAACGGATTCTATCATTTTTAATAGACTAGATAAATACTCTTAGCTGGTATAAAAGATTGAAAATTATTCTATGACGATTCTGGAGAATCTAGCCCATAATAAACTAAAAAGTTTTGTAAGGTCTACTCTATAGGAATACCAGATATACACCAAATATTTTGACTTAAAGAAAAACTACAAACTATCCTGGGCAAGACTCTTGCACAGCTATTTAACAAATAAAAATAAACAAAATTTAAACATGTATTAAATGCATGTTTGGTCACTACATTCTCGTTTCAACAAAATAAAAATATAAAAAACAAAATAGCACTGTAGCTTTGGAAGCTGTGTTTAAAAAAAAGAAGTATAAAATAAAAAGAACTTTTTTACAATAAAAATAATTAATTTTAGAACAAACTGATGCTTAACACTGTATTTATGCAGTTAATGACTCTCTTGAGAAAGACAAATAAAATTATACTCTAGTAATTTAGTCATTTTTGTTGTAAGCATGTCAATAAACATTATCAGGGTATATTAATAAAGTATAAAATAATAAACTGAAACCAGTATTACAGTTATTTTTGTTAAAAAACAGAAAGAAATACACTAGAATATACAACAAATTCTAAATGGTTAAAAGGTTTAATGAGTGATTTTATGAGTATTTTCTTATCTCACATGTTAAAATAAATATTGCAACATTTGAGCACAAAACTACAAATTATCTGAACACATATACCCCTAATCTTACATTTAGAATTAAAGGATCATCCCAACAAAAGGCTATGTTAACTTTTTATAAACCATACACCACTATACCCCAACTACCGAAAAATTATGGAAATAAATGTAAAATGAAGAGAAAGTAGTTTTACCTCTAACACAATGATGTATATTAATACCATTATTCTATTTTATAGAACGTAATTCGTTAACTGTGCTTACAATAATGTAAATACTGCAAGGGCTTAAAAGATTCTTCCAGTAAGCACCTTTTATTCCTAAATGAAATTCAACCTCATAACTAGATGTATATGGCCCCAACAATAAATTGTAGTAAAATTTAATCAAAATGAGATTCAAAATAAATATATCTGTCCATTATATCAATAGAAATACACTGAGTTTTCCTCCATTACAACACACACACACACATTTCATTCTATTTTCTCTTCATACATTGTACCACTTTAGCCTCACAACATAAACATTTAACAAACATTCGTCTTGAGCAATTATGGTGTAGCATAAAATCCACATTTTTGGTAAATATTAAAAATTATGTTTGTCTTGATTTAAACATGTCTGCATTTACAGTTCACAATGACTCAAAAATGTTATTATTATGCTTAAAAAACTTCCTTATTTTATTGTTAATCATTAAAGATATTCAGAAGAAAAAGATAGTGTTAGATTTTGACACTGGTCTTTTATAGATGTCAAAATTTCGTAACAATCAACACCACTTGCTCTATATCTCAATAATATATTTACATCATTCACTAATACAACACACAAGTTAAAATGTCATGGATGTGTTTGTTGTCACTGTTCTTTCTCCTTTCCATCTTGATTCAAGATACGTAACTGGCAGCTGACAGTGTTTAAACTTTTAGCCATGAAAACTGAGTCAATCCATAATTTCAGCTGGCCAGCTCTTGCATGGCTGAAATTTGAACTTTTTAGGTCACAAAATGACCTCACAGAATCATCAGCCATTTTGTCACATGACTTTTAATTAAGGCAATCACAGTGAACATTCAATACTGTCATGGCAAGTCTATAAAAATGATTGGTTACAAAAAATGCCAATCATTTCTGATTAAGAAAGCTTGTCATGGGAAGTCATCTGATTGGTCAATAGTTATAATAGTCATGTTGCCAGGTTACAGCCGCCGAGGATTATGTGCAAATAAAACACCTTGGTACATGATTCCATTTATTTCCATGCTGACAACCAATGAATTGTCTATGTCTGATCGGCCATCATCTGCAAAATAAGAAATCTATTATAGTATTTATTTCATAGGTTTGAATATCCATTAGTATTAGGAAAATTTTCCACAAATTTTCATTATATATTTGACAAATTTAAATTATCTTTGAAATTACAATATTTTCATGGAAAAAACATTAAGTACATAATTCAGTATAATAATTCTAAACCTGTGGAATTTTGCTGCTTTCTGGAAACAATTTCCTTTCAATCAGCTTGATTTTAATTTGTTTTAGCCTTTGTCTAAAAAATCTTTTTTTTTAAAATATGTCTTATCTGTAAACTGAAATTGTTTGCAGATTTATTTAAAGAAAAATTATTTTAAAAAAACTGAATTAATGCATGTTGAGATGCAATATAATTTTGATCAAAATAAATTTTAAAAGGATCCTAGAGGCAAAAAATTTTCCTTTTAAGATATGATCATCAATTAGTTGAATTTTTTTATATAAAATTTTTAATATTAATGTTGTCTCGTGAATTAAATTAATAAATATCCTCAGCTGTTTCGTGTCTCTTGCACTGAATGTCACGATCTTAAACAACTTGTAAATTTCATGGTACATTTACAGAATTCATTTGAAATTTGCATCTTATATGTAATTTTTGAAGATGTTTTAATAGTGTAACAAATTGATATTTTATAATACATTATCAATTTAAAGGTCCATCACATCAATTTCATCAATAAAATTTTTCAATTTTCCAAGTTTATTACCAAGTCATTTAAATCCAGTTCTTAAAAATTGGACAAAGAATACAATTTTTCTATTCATGGGATTTATTACATAAAGTTGTCATATTTCTTGTTAAAATCATATGACAAATTTGTTGATAAAATTTACAAGTATTTAATGGAATCAGTCATCTGAAAAATATTTAAAACTTCTTGAATGAAACATAGTTGATAGTAGATGTTCAAAAATATTTGATAGATGACAATTTTATTAATACATAGATAAAATATTATTTATTTATGAATCACAATTTCAATTAAGCAAACAATGCTTTGGTATATCATGCAAAAACATTAATAACAGAAATACAATTTTTGAAAAATATTACACTTTTCTGTGTATTTTTTTACAACACTACACTAAATGTGTATAGGAAAGAATAATTAAAAAGTTCTTTGAAAGTGTTTACACAAAAAATTTCAAACTTCTGACCTGGTACTAGTAAAACTGGTATAAGTGGCTGCTTTTGACACTTAAAAACACTCAAGTACAACTTTAAAATAAGTCAATTAGTATTAAAATATTTTCATAAAAGCTCATCATTTTTAGATATAAACTTTACAGAAATGAAATTGATTATCTCAGATCCTTTGAAATCTACATTTATCATTTTACCTACCAACATCTACATCCCTAATATAGCTTAATGTACTATATATAAATTAGAAATAAATGGACTTGCACTGAAATGATTTGCAAGAATATTAGATTGCTTCTATACAGTTCACCATATTATTTTGTCATTACTTGACACAGTAGGTAAAATGTTTTCTTATAAATTTTGGAACCGTTTTATTATGAAAAATATTACATTGGGCTAATAAGCCATGTCAGATTAAAAATCAATTTAAGTTCTTCAATTTAACAGAATCATGTTTAAGAGTAATAAAAGAGGAACCATTAAATAGTTCTAAATAGACTTAAACCTTTGAAGGCTTTGTTTGGAAGGGGCATCAAATATTTTGATAAACTGTTTGTTGTAATATTACAAAATTTGGTATTCATCAGATTCAAAAGCCATGGTAATTTGATTACAAGCTGAATTTTTATGCTCCTTTGAAAAATATTTCAATAATTTTATAAAAACATTAATTTATTCAAAAATAATAAATTGAAATCTTTTAATATTTTCAATCTCATGTCAAAAGCTATAAAATTAAGAAATATGAAATAAGCAGTTAAAGAGGCATGAAAACTGTCTCCGAGTTTAATGATCAAAGAATAAAACCCTGAATTTGGGCCTCAGTTTAATTCACCGTCATATTAAATGTATCAATTAGTTCTGAATAGTAAACGAGACATCAAAAAGGTAATTTGCTTGTCAAAAATAATCTTAAACCTATTCATGATCATTGTAGCATTCTATGGAGTCTTTTTTGTCCTAACAGTTTTACCACACTGACACACCCCCTTAACAGTGATGCAGGGCATTAACAGTTATGTTTGAAGTCTTTCTATACTTTAGAGAAGTTAAATAGTCAAGAGATGTACATTTCCTTTTGGCAGGAACACCAAATATTCATTTGTTCATCAATGACTAATGGGATTTTATTTTTATTGTTTTTTTACTATTTAATGAAAAGAAAACATCAAAAAGAATGTATTCTAATATTACAAAATACGATAAAGTTGCTAGTTTTCTCACATTATATGACAAAATTGTCCACGTTATACTAGTTATTTAGAAACTTCAAACAGTAAGATTGAAAGTATGCATATTTTAACCAGGAAGTAAAAATGTAATGTCATAATCCACTTAATGAGTGGCAAATTATAACATATAAGTGTGGATTGACACTGTCAAAAACATTCTCTGTATCTTTATTTAAAATGAAAATGAATATTTTTGTAAAACTCTGAATGACACAAAAATAGCAAGCAAATTTTTCATAAGCATGCAACTAAGTTGCAAATGTTGATTTCAACATTATTAAAAATGAGAAAAGGGTGTGGAGGTTTGAAAAGAATGCCATAAAATGAAGAAAAATCACAGAAGATTTAAAACTATATTTGCAACATATTACTAACTTGTTAAAAAAAAAGTTAAAACATTTTTTGTAGAAATGTTTTTGGAAAAAACAATGCTTTCTGAAACTTACTTCTACTTGTGATTTTTATATGTGTGCTGGGCATGCCCACATGTGAAATGAGACGTTCTTCCTCTGATGTCAGTAACCGTTTACGAGGTGGCTCATCAGCAGCTAGTGCCGCTGCCCTTGAAGCCTCTTCCATCTTTCTTGTGGCATGTTCCATTACGCGTGAAGCAGCTTCCATTGCTATGGCATCACGTTCTGTGAAATGTTCTGCCAGATTTCTGTGGTGTGGATGTGCAGGTGGAATACTGTCCTCTTCCTCTCCAGCTGCTAAAAATAGAAATGTAGATTTCAGCCTCATTCTAAGTATTTAACAGAAACCTTGGTCTCAATAACTACTTTTATTCAGAAGAAAATTCAAAATGTAATAAATCTACTATAAAAGTAAATTAGAAGACTTCAATGAGAAATTTTCATTTGTCTAAACTGTATGAACAAACCTTCAAATCGTACATGTTCTGAGTAAGAAAATCATAGTGGAAAATTGCAGACTTTAGACTACCTGATGACACTTTTTTGGTATGAACTTATAAAACATGACCAACATTTCACTTTCCATCTGTTGAGGCTAATTAATCATCATGTACTTAAAAAAAGTTAGTTTGGAGACCATAGTGCAAGGGAATTTTGTTTTAATATTTTATTAAATCTGTTATTTTATGATGAAAATTACATCAAATGTTCTTCTACAAGTTTGTACCAAGCTTTGATGAGCACTTCAAATCAATTCATTATTATACAATATAAAGTGAAATAAATCAAGCAATTAAATAACATGAATTAACTGGTACCCAGCTGGTACCATTTGCAGCAATGTACCTTATCAAGATACCATTAAAAGTGAATCAAACCACAGTTAAAAGGAGTCCTCTCATTCAGGATCTTGATATAATAACAAAACACACCTTATATTCAAAAAAGAAACAATTAAAATTTCAGTAAATGAAAGATTTAAAAAAATTGTTTCAGATATTTGAATAATTCTTGATTTCAGAAATGACAAAAAGTAACATTTTCAATACACATTCAACATTTTATTCAAAAGAACAAATTACATAACTGCTCACATCATCACTTTTTTACATAACATAAAATCTATCAAGTTAAATGAATTTAATTATATGGAAAGTTTTGTGATTTATAAATACCTGTATTCCTCCCTTATTTTTAACTTTAGACTTTTTTTAATAAATCAATATCTTTTCAAACAAAATTAAGTCAGGTAACATGTACTTGGACATAATTGCAATTGTTGTATTACACAGAACTCTAATAATTTTTCTGTAACAATTTGCATGAATCTGTAACAATAAATCTGAGTGTTTTTGAAGCACTCCTCAAATAAAAATAATGTTTAGAAATTAAATTCAGCTATTGATAAATTGCATCAGTCATATCAATGATCGATTTAATTTTCTTTTGTCCGCAAAGGATGTTTCCGAGCAGTATTTTATTGTATCAGTTTCCAAACAAATGTTTGCCTCTTCAAGCGCTATGTGATAAATGGTTTTCAAAGCCCTTAACACGATATCAAGTTATTACCAAACAATGGATGTGAAATGATCCGACCATGGGTCATACACAGCCTATTTTTTAAAGTCGACTCCCAGCTAGACATCATGTCCCTACTGTTCCGATAGGAGGTGTAATTATCAATGCTTATTTGTACTATCTAAAGGATTAGTTCAAGATTACTCCAATTGACTGTGTTCATGATTAAAGTATTAAACTCATAAACATCCTGAGCGTGAACGTATTAAACATTCAAGCTTCCAATGTAACCTGATCAATGTTATTAAGCTTTTGTTTGACTTTGACTAATTGAGAGTGTTAAGAATGTGAAGAGCATATAAAATTACTGTGTTTAAATAATTTTTTGAATTATAAACTCTCATCTCGAGCTCTTCAATTCATCATTAGATTTATATATATATTATTATCATTGACAATATTTAATCAGGGCCATAATTTGTCTTGCTTTTTAATTTCAATTCTTAACCACTGAGATATATAACTCTCAACAATTAACGGAAATAAGATTTGTCATAAGATAAACTTGTAAAATGTTTTGAATGATGTTGTATGATCATGCTATGGGCAAATTAACTAGCACCGATCGCTGTGTGTACTTGTTGACTTTTCTATCAAATCGTTTAATTAATCGTAGATTTTAAATGGCAGACAACAAAATCATAGAGGTGGACTTCCATCACGAAACATGCCACTTTTAGTTTTATTAAATGTTTGGCACGCATAAGTAAGATGTGGTCAAAATCAAAAGTGCCAAAATTTGACAAGGGGAAAATGAGTTGAACATGTGAATAAATTTATTTAAGTACGTAACAAAACAGTTCCTGGGTACATATTTATTGCCATGCATTAAAATTTTTTATAAGAACGAGTTTCCTCATTTTATATGCTAACCTAATTGCTGAGCTTGAATTTGCCAAAGTCTTTGTAAACTGGCCATTGGTGATTGGCGATCTGGAAAGGAATAATAAAAACAATAAAAACCTTGAATGTATGCCAATACCAACCTAGAAAATTGGGGAAAAGAAAGATCGCCAATCTGGAAAGGGATCACAATGAAATAAACCAATATGGAAATATAATAAAAGCCTTACGGTCATATTTTATTTGTAATTCAAACTTGATAATCATATTTCAATCCTGCTTCAGTAATTTCAGACTTATAGTGCAGCATGCTTTTAAAACATTCGTGTTGATTAAATATACTTTCTGATTGTGTCTTGAATATGCACAGGAATACAAAAAGACAAGAAGACTTGTATCTTATTAAATCATTTTATTACATGTGTCCGACTTTTATCAATAAACCCACTGCCTAGAAACTACATGAAGAAAAAAGATATATACATATTATGTTTTTATTTTTTTGATAATACAGCCATCTTGTCCATTTGTAAACTAGAAGACAATAATTGCCACAATGAAACTTACCCATCTGTTGAGCCTGTAACTGCCAAAGTCTTTGCAAACTTGTTAGTGGTGAACGACGATCTGAATAAAACGATTATTAAAAATAAGATTCACTGTTCTAAATTAAACATGTCTACATTAATATAATTTATAAAAACCAGTTGTTTAAAGTGACTGCACTAAGGTTCTGTTTCTTTATGCAAGTTGTGGATAGCCATAGCCAGCTTTACACTATTAAAATTTTGGTGCTAAAATGCTGTTCAGCATCTTAAAATATGTGGTTTGAGTATCACTGATGCGATTTTATTAGATTATTCTTGCAAAGTATGTTTTATAACCTGTGTATTTGTAATGGTATTTAATTCAAAGAACATTGAAAGGAAATCAAGAATTGTATTTTTCTATGAAAGACTTCTTAAATGAAACAAATATTGATCCCTTATGACCCACCTGATGATCCTGGTCCAAATTTTCCATTCATCAGACCACCATTTAGGGCTGGGTGGTGTGCTGTAGGTATCAGTGTTGGACCTGGTGACAGATCATACCCATAGCTCGATCGTCTACCCTCTCGACGATTTCCATCAATAGCAGCTTGCAATTCTTGAGGTGAACTTAACTTCAGTTTCTCACACTCATATGGGTATAAGTACTTCATGTATCTACATAGAAATAGAACATAGGTGAATATCAGATTTGGCATACGATAAACAAAAAAAGAAAATCACTTTTAACTGATATTTGTAAAAAAGTCTAGAACAAGTTATTTTTCTTGAAAATGCCTAAAGGTGTTTGATAAAGGGCAATAACTCTTTTTGGAAGATTCAAAGAAGTTTTAGATTCAAAAGGTGACATACTGTGTTCTAAGTGTAAATGCAGCACTAGTAATGGATGAAGGCAGATTAAGTCCTTTTGTGATTTCCCGCCATAATTTCTTGTTGATAACTTCTACTAGACCACCTTTAGATACAACCAATCGGAACAGTTCATATAGGTCAAGTGTCTGTTTGGCCATGATTGGTATTCTGTTGACTGGTGTTCCTAAAACAGATAATTTGTTTGTCTGAAATATTCTTGGCTCTTGATCAGTACAGTATGCCTTATTTATTAAAAATAAAAAATAAAAATAAAAGGTTATATATTTGGCATAAAAATTCTATAAACAAATATGAGAATGTAATTAACATTCTGTCCTCTACAGAATTTAAAAACTAAATTACAGGAAATTTACACCTCCTGTTTATTTTTTTATAATATAATAATAATACAAATGTTTTGGCGAATTAATAGACATTGGGTTGTGAAAAGGTAAAAATATCACCAATCTCATTAAAACTGTATGGCTTTATGTAAGTTTTAATTGAGGAAGTACTGACTGCCTCTAGTTCTAATCCTTAGCAATATTTAACAAAAATTTCAATTAAAACTTTAATAATTTCATCATCAATTGTTTATTGTTTTCTCCTGTTTGGGAATGGAATTAGCTGTAAACTATCACTTATATATCTGCCACTGCACAGAATCACAATGAAATTCCTGCAGACAGCAAGTTAATTTGCCGAATTCCAATTAATTTTTTAAATAAAAACATTAAAAATGATTTCCATTTTTATTACTGAATCCCTGTGAGGTTTGATTATAAAAAACCAACTGCTTCTTAATTGACTTCAATTAAGCTTCTGGCCTTAATGTATTATAATTCAATTTTTATCTGTAACAATTGAACGAACACAAAAATGTATACTTATATCTAGGGATTGTTTTTAATATTAAAGAGAATATATTATTGTAATATTTTATTAGATCTCTTAATTAAGGTGAATAAATTTCATTTGTGTTTATAAAGCGAGGATGACTTTCACTTATCTCTATCATTAAAGGAAATAAAACTCAATTAAAACTATTGATCTTAACCCCAAAATATACTGAAGACAAGAAAGAAAACCACTATCAATGATAAATAATTTATTTCAATGTAGATTTCATGGTCTGCGTTAATTTCCATATCGAAATTGAAATGTGAAAATCATTACAAAAAAATATTATTATAAATGTTCTTATTAGACGAAATAAAGCGATACAGTCATGATACATGCGGTCACATGTTAATAATTCATGATTATGCAATAAACCAACTTCAAGGTTTTATGATTAAGAAAATAACAGTAAAATATAATCAACGATAATTAATGAATAATTCAGATTTTATTGGACGTTGGGTATGAAGGGATAGTTTTGTAATCCTGCTAATTATAAAATATACATCATATCAAAGCACAGCCAATGTTCATGCAGTGCATAAAAATCAATACACATGGAATGTTTTTGAATATCGAAACAGCCAATTGCAAACTAACTTATTGTGTTGTCTATTTCATAAAAAAAAAGAACGTGTCTCATTGTCAGTTTGATGTATTCTTTTATTTTTTTTGTGTAAATTCTTGGTGTCCTTTTTGCTAATAGAGAATAATGTCAAAATGTACATGTATTTTCTTTTCTTTTTATAATATCCCTTTGGATTTTTAATAATGTCCTTGTGGTTTGTTTTAAAATAATTTGGTCATATTGCAGTGAAAAATAATTGTGCCAAGGATCTTTCAAGTTTGAATATAAATCTTGGAAATTTTCTGCTTTCACAGTGTATTCAGGATATATTTCAAAAAGTCATATAAATAACAAAAGAATCGTTAATTTTAAAGAACTTGGAATGTATAATAAGAAAATCTAAAAAATTCTGACTTAATATAGAGTAGGCATTGCCAATATAGTCCTTTATTATCAATATATAATATGCATTTCATAATTGACGTTATTTCCTATCACCCTAAAAGTGCCTCTAAATTCCAGTAGTCACGTGACATCTTTCTTTGTAAATGTGACGTCACATGTAGTGTGATTGTCAGTTTTTAAAGATCGATTTAGAGATTGCAAAAAATAGTATGAAATGTTTGTTGATAATTTTAAATATAACATTTATTTTTTATCGATGTCAACTGTATTTTCAAGTCTTTCTTAAAATTATTTTTAGTACTTTTCTTCATTCACTTTGTTCCAGTTTTTTTATGATATCAACTTCCGGACGAACAAAAATCAATATCAGCAATAAGCAGATTTTGATCACGTGATTTCATTTTGATCACATGACACGTAATTGCCGTAGAGCTCACTGCTCTTCGTGGGCAGCTCTGCCCGCTGCGAGCTGTGCTCGCTATTATTGGTTTATATGAATAAAAAAATGTTACCAAAGATAAGAAGTTTATAAAATTTAGTATGTCTGATACAGGTGTCATGCACCAGAGGTGCTCAAACCCAATATTTAAAAAATCTGAAACAGGAGTTAAAATGTCTGTTAGTAGTAAGTAAGGAATTAAATGTTTTTTTTTTATTCTAACATAATATTAAATCAGATGACAGTCTTAGTTGACTGCTTTATATTCATGTAAACAGTTCTCTTTATCTGGTATCTTAAAATTATACAAAAAGCAATAAACATAAATAGTCATAAACATATTGCTCCAGAAACCCATGGGAATAGTAAATTAATGGTGAAATTTGTATCAATATCATTTGGATGGACATTATTAACACAATCCTTTAGAATAACTGACTAATCACAAGAATCAAATTAAACAATTGGATCAATATCAACATGTTATTTATACATGACATCAGGGGATTTTAAAAATCTGCCAATTCATTTGTCATTTCCATACAGATTCTATAAACATCATCCATTTTTGCCAACTGTTCAGTTTTTTTTAGAAAGTGCAGTTCTTTCCCTTTGGTCTGTGAAATTGCTCTCTCTGTCAGATTTCCGTCTTATAGTCTCATGTATAATAAATGTTGTCTGTTACAAATTCTGTTTATGGTTTTAACACTGTCATATGTCATCTCTTTAATTGGTTCTATTATGTATTGGAATATTAGAGAACATTATGTGTATATGCTTTTTATTCAATTGAGTTTTATTTAAAATATTTTGTTGTTGTACATGTTTGCACTATTTTTTAAATTTTACTTTAAAAGCATATCTAAAATTATATAACTTGTTATCTGCTTTGAAAATTTAAATAACTAAGTATTACTATCATAAACAAATTTCATGTAAATTTCTTTTAAAATCAATTTGAAACTGAAATAGGCATGGGTAAATAAATGTAAATTTCATGTTTTGACATTATAAATGATTCTGTCAATATCTAGCTAGTTTCAGGACTCCTGGAACTAAACTAAATATGTTTAATATCTGTGGTTAATATCTGCAATTATAGAAGTTTGTTGTTATCAATGTTAATATCTGAGAAGTGTCAATTTTATCACAAACAATCTTGGTGAAAGCCCCAGCTAAACCACATTCCTACAAAAGAACTATTAGATCCACATCAACTCAAAAATATTGCTATGAAAGCCCTGTGTCAACTGGTTTGACCTTATAGTTTAATTTTTTTTGTAATTACCAGATGAAATTAAGATTTAACTGATAAACTAAGTGAAATTTCAAGATATCAATCAACTATTCTGTTTTTGGCATGTTTCAGTTTAAATATTGATATTTTGAAAAAAAATTTTTTTTGGCTATTATGTATTAAAAGTAATTTTCTTGTTTTCTGAGTTTTTAAGCTATGTTAGGCTTATTTGTTTTGTGTATTATAATATATAGGGTATACAAAATATTTGTTACAGAACAAAACACTAGCTAGTAACATAACCAATATTAAGAAATGACATTTGTTTGATTGTATCTATTGAAATGGAATATTGTGCTGATTTCAAGAGGAAACAGTACATTTATTTAGATAAGATAAGTTAATTCTAGCCACACTTTACAATAATCTTCTGTGATGGCACGCAGCGATAGAAAGTATTAATGGAAATTGGACTCCGATTCATACTGAATTGTAAAAATAAACTCCTAATGCCAGTCAAAACCTTAATATCAAATTAAATAAACATCTATTAGAAAAATGGAGATAAGTTTTCAATTTTCACAATTTATCATAACAAGGAAAGTTCACTGAAAGTTCTTGTAAAAGATCAAAACTAGAGGGAAAAACTGTTTTTTCAAAAAAATTTCCAAAGCAAAATAAGCAACATTCAATTTAGTTAGACTGAACTAATGAAATTGCATATGTTTGCATATCGATACTTTAAAAAAAAATAAATGGAAAAAATATCTTTATATCTTTTTCATGACATTAAATAGCTCCATTTTCATCCTTGTAATAGCCATAATTAACCAAATACACTGCCATTTTGCCATCAACATGGATGCCATATCTTTCCATGGCCGCAATAATTTATCACCTCAATAAGACCCTGTTCAATGAAGAAATTTATCCATCTCAAATGATCAAACCATGGAAGTGTGAGGACCAATATAGCACGCCATATTATTTATCCCATTAAATTAGATATCATCTGATGTTACCATTGATATTACACCCAATTTCTTCCCCATTGTTTCTAATATCATTGAATGTTCCATATTCTATCAGAGAATACTTTATGAAGGTGACAAAACTGTTCCTTGTCCAAGAGAAAGTTTCAGAAGATGATATCCACAGGGATTATATAATTGATGCCCTGTTACTTTGGGATAATAGTTGAATTAATCTTTGGAAATTGTATCAATATAGTGACCAGATAAAAATTCCATGATTAAATACCATTAGCGGACATATCGTCTATTTCAGAAAATTGTATGGTTTAATGAGTTCAATCTTGATCAAACAAAATCTGTTGGACAAAAGATCTAACAAGGAATAAGGAAAATAAAATACATTGTTTTAAATTTAGACTAGTCGTTTTAGAGTATAGAGTTTTTCAACACTTTCCGTTATGGAAAGAACAATAACAATAAATAAATATAACTTGATTAAAGGTTTAAGAAGTGCAACTAAGATCAGTTTACTAAGGGATAGGCACTTTTTATACACTACAAAGTAAATATAGGGCATATTACGCACAAAATGTCAAGGAAAAAAAATAAAGACAAAGAAATTAATTGTTTATTTATGACACACTTTGTCAATTTTAACTATATATTTTACATATTTGCATTAAAAGGCATACACGGAACATGCCATAACGTCATAATTAAAGTACCAAGGTAATAAATATCAGGACAAGAACTTTTTCCTTCTTGAGATGCAGACTTAATTTTCTCAATACACTTTTTAATTGTTTTACAACTCGGTATAATTGTAGTCAAATTCATTTATCATAGAAAAAAAAGTAATAGAACCAAAACATTACAGGTTAAAACTATAAACATTTAGTTAATTGTTCTTAATAATTGAAAACTGTCTATTTTGAAAATTTGAAGCATCATAAAAGCTACTTTTATTCATTAGATACCTGGATACACCAAGCGTTTGTCTGGAAGAACTTTCATTAATAGAAAATTAGTCTCAGGACCGACACAGTTTATTGGCCTGGCTTAAATAATTTTATTTAATTAACCACAATGAAAATTACACTCCGAGACCATATGAAAAGGAGGTTAGGATCTAAGTGACAACCAATTCACCTTTCATGTTAAATAAGAAAAAATTAACATTGATCTGACATAAAGACAAAACCGTCAGTCCAAATGGATATTTATTGCAAGACTAAACTAAGTCAAAGGTGTTATCATTTCTTTCCTGATCGGACATCAAACACCTTATTCCAGTATTACGGCAAAATTTTTCAACTTATCCGAGGACCTGTTAAGTCAGACACAATTAAATTGAATTATCCAATGATCAAATGATTTGTTAATCAAATCAAACTAATATCCCATGATCAATAATCGTCTTAGCGTCATATCGAAGGTATATTAACGCAGATATAAATCTAATTTGTGGCTGAAACGGGATGAGACCTTACAGATAATTACGAAAAAACTGCTCATTTAATGAGGGATATTTTTTCTTCTATGTAATAAAGACAGATTATATGATCATCACATTATCTTAAAAAAGGAATTAATTGCAAAAAACTACACTAGTAGCTAAATGATCATGAACCCATACAAAATTCAATGTATTATTCAGTACTACAGAGAATTTACGTCATGCACTGAAACTGATCTGAAAAAAAAAAGCGTTGATAAAACATGTAACCACTTCAGATTACAGATTAAGGAATTTTAACTAAACTATGTTAATTGCTATCAGTTTTATTTATTTTTATTAAATGTAAACAATTTGCTTTGATTGTTTGTTAGAGATTTTACGATCTGTACTTTTAGCAATATTTCAGTATGTGTTGGATGAGGAAGATGGAGTATTATTGATAACCCCCGAACTTCAGTAGGAAAGCTGACAATCCTAATGTCAACTAAGAACAAAGCTGAACAAATCTTAAATTAATTACCAAGCTAAACAATTAAGAAATATCAAATTTAATAAAAAGTTCATTTATTGAAACTCTGAAAGACTGAACAAACTTGCAAATTTGGGGAAAAACTAGTATAGTACAGACGAACTTTTGTAATATTTCAAAGTTTATTTTAGTTTAATTATATAGTAGATTCTATACATAGAACTTGTGGTTCTGTTTCATACTACAACAGTAAATTACTTTACCCTTCATATCAAAGTCTAAATTATTTCTTCAATTATAATGGAAATGTGTGAAAATCTATTTGAAATGAAGAAATACACATGAGATATTATACAATTTGCCTGTCACCGAAAAAATGAAATTATTGGGTAATTAAAATAATCAATTAAAATACTATAGATCAATATGTCAAGCAACTTCACACCTTACTTAAATATGGTACCAGAATGCTTTGAAATTTCTAAAAACATGATTCAACATGGGACCTTTTTTCACTTCCGCCAAATGACTTCATCATGACATAGGACTTTAGAAAAGTTCTAATCATCTCATAAAATACAATTACAAGCTGGCTGATTAGTTGAGCTCTCCAGTCAAGGAGGCTCTCAGGGGAGACAAAAAGCATGACAAGGGCAGATATTAAATTGTCTTTTCTTATCAACTTATCCCAAATCACTTGACACCTTGGTAAAAAGCAATTCCAGTGATGAGAATATCAAGACTTCAATTAACCTTTCATTTAATTATCATTCTAATTTTAATTATTTGTCTTGGCTAATTGTAATAATTTGTGATCCCATGTTTATATCTTGACATCATATCAATGGTCATAATTTGACAAATATTTTAATGTTGTTACTTCCAAACTTACGAAAATTTGTCACATAAAATATTTCAAAAGATATATATATATATATATTCAGTATTTATATTTTTATAATAAAAAAACCAGTTAAATACCAAAATAAGACTGAGTATCAGAAAGGAAAAAGTACTTGTATCTACTGGGTACCTTTATTTACCAACAGCAATTGATATATTATCTCCCCTGGTCACCATTTAACAGAAGACAATATTAATTTTCTGCTTCATTAATTTAAGGATATATTTAATGATTGGTGGAGTGTGTCAGTCTTCTGACACTGTTGACATTAATCCTTAAACCTTACCACAGAAATATTTCTATTGACAATTTAATGATGAAGATAATGCACTGCATTTTTGTCTTTCTAATGAAATCGATTGCTTTCACTGGATATTAACATTGGTCAGTTTATAAACCTATTTCAAATTTACATATTTACTTTGCAGTTAATCTCTGTGTTATGCACAAAATGGCTAGAAGTTGTCAAATAGTTCTAGTTAATTACACAGAGTCTTGATGTTTCATTTCTTCAATGAATGTCATAAATGTTCTATCTGTAAATGTTAATGATGTATGGTCAATCAAATCAAATTGAGATTATTTAAGCCACTGGGGTCAAGACTTCAGACAACTGTTTTTCTCATTAATTTGAAATGAATGACTGTTCATAGAATCAAAAACAAAGACAACCCTTTTAAAACTAATTTGTTGATAATAATTTCATCAAATTCACACTTAGTAATAAATTATTTCTGCTACTTGTTGATTTAATTGATTATAAATAGCAACAATTAAAAACATTTGAAAAAACTAAATGTAAATACATGTATCCCATTTTCGAATCACAAAAAACAACAAATTCCAAGATGTCCATCAAAGCAAGCATGTCATAAAAATACTGTTCTAAAATAGCCCAAGTACAAAATTCATATTAAACAAAGTTTACATTAAGCTGATCCAATTTTATGTACAGTAAAACTCCAACCCTTCAAAACATCTGCTTGAAGCTACAATATTTATAGGACAATAATCATTAAAAGACAGCGATAGAACATTTGTAATGATGGCAGGAAAGCAGAAAATAGTCAATGCATTTCTTAATGTCTATGTGATTTATTACAATAAATATCCCTAAATTATCTACCATATCTTAATATATAACATGTGTACATTTATAAGATTTTTGTATATCATTTGTAAGATCAGTCACAATGTACGGTTGTGAGAATCCTGCCAATTAGAGACATGTAAACAAGTCTGAGTTTCACAGTTACGAAAAACACAATTAATTTGATTAATAATGCATATACATCAGTTATGGTTATTACTAACAAGTAAATATAATAAGTGTTCAAGCTTGCTGTTGTCATTTATGCTGTTCTATAATGATTTTTACATTACTTAAATTTGATGAAAGCAATGAGACAGGATTTTTTTTTTGTTTCTTTGTTTAAATTTTTACCTCCCATATACATATATTTTTTTTTAGCTTTACTATGATGTCCAGTTTTTACTGGTGGAAGAATCAGGAGTGTAGGGTCAGAACACATGACTGACCACAGAAAAAGTAGCAACTGTGCATTACAAATGGGCTGGTGTGAGCTACCGTACCTCAGAATCTAACTCGCAACCAAGGGATTAATTTGTAGAGTAACTTACACCAGTCTAACAATAAGACCCTAATGGCCTAATATGCCAAGTCCTGATGAAATAGTTTAATAATAGGTGGGTTTTTGGTAAACTCACTTATGTTTTTGAGTACTGGCTGACTTTATAGTTGTTGATCATATAAATTACAAAAGCTTATAAAAATTAAAAACATGTTTTTCAACTTACATGTATAAATAATTTGAGCTTTCTCAATAGTATCATGCAAGTCAATTCTAAATAAGTACTCTCTATTAGGTCTGCTTATATAATGTACTTATAATACAAACATAAGCTAACAAAAAAATCACCCATTTTTTCGTAAAATAATTTTATCTGGTTGTGTCTGTTTGATTGCATTAATTTTTAATCATCAGAAGCCAAGCTGTTGTTGGAAATATCATTTGGTCAAGGGGCATGATATTGACACATTATCAGACATAAATATAATTAGCTGCATGTTGGGTATTATAAAGTTTCAAAACAACCATGGAATTACCCCAGTGGGAGTCTTGATCATAATCAAAGGTTTGATCAACATTGATTCCATAAGCAGATAAACAAAGACCACAAGAGAATTTTGCTGAAAATGAACTATCTACAAATGATCAACTTTAAATTCTGGTGTAAGCAGAAATTTCAAGAAAGCCATAAATTTATAACTGATAAACAATATAAAAATATTTTTTTTTGTTCTGCACCAAGCTAAGAACTTTCTATATTCAAGACTCATGTAAGAATACTATTAATTACCTGTAACAAAAACCTATAAAAAATGACAAAGTAGTTTCTTTAGCCAAGATGTTTGAGAACTTTATGCTAAAATTGTAAAATACCTGAAGAAAGCTAAGTTTAGAGTATAAGATGACCAATATGTATAAATTATTATACTTATACAGAAATTAAACAATTTATCATTGGAAATGGCTAAACCATTAGAAACTCTATCCTTCCTAGGATGGTACTTAAACTACCTCAAGCAACAATGTAAAGTGTAGATTTCATAAAATAAAAAATCCCCAACAAACTTAAACCAGCTGCTTGCTCTTAATGACAACACTGATTATGATGTAAAGAAATCAAGCACATAGGTGCATATTTCCAAATCTGCAAAATCTACCAGAAAAAACATGTGTTACAATACAAAACAATGACTAATTGAACAGTTGTTAATATCTAAGGAAATAATGGTGCATCAGAAAGTATTACCTCACCAGCTATTTCTTATATCACTCTATCCCCATGGAATACGTATATATATATCATTATTGATATAACCCTATAAAAATTAATTAAAGCACCATATAATGAACTGGTCAGGTAGGACAGAATATAGAAACTGTGTATTCACTTATGTGTGCAACAACCAATACACTGTGGATACTAGTCAGAGGATTGAATGTGGATACAGACATCTTCATTTATCTGGATATACTGTGACATCAAGAAAAAAACTTAAAAACAGCAAATTTTTAGTTTTTCCTTTACATTATATTTATGGGGCCTCACTGGAAGAGTGATTAAGGTAGTACATCTACCATTGATCATGTGGTCTGTCCAACACTGAGCATTTGGGTTAGAGTCTCACTGCGGGCAGGTAGACTCCAATATTAATTGACAAGGATTGCCAGTTTTCCTACAGAAGGTTGGGGTTTTCTCCAGGTACTCCGGCTTCCTTCCCCGATTAAATCTAGACACCATGATATAGTTTAAAAATTTTAAGACAAACAGTTTTTAATTCAGGCATTAACCTACAACTCTCTCACAAACGATTTTGAGAAAAGATGCACTGGATATTTTTCCCTGAAACTTATCTGTCAAAAAATATCCAACATTTGTGTCGAGATCACATGCCCTCAAAAAGTGTTTTTAACCTAAACACACTTTAGTTTGACTGCAGATTTGAAGGCCAAGCATTCCTTTTCATGGAACTACCACATTTTTCTAAAGATCTAGTTTGATCAACCTATTTATTCAATAAATTAGACTTTATATTATGTTTCACTTAATAATACAACTAACTCCTAAAATACATTCATTTATCGTTGAATAGAGAATAACGAGTAATCATTATCATTACAAGGCAAATGATTTCTGTAATTTTTCCTTGTCGATATCAACAAATTAAACATGAAATATTTTCAATAGGTTATATCCTTGATAATCGGATAAAATTTGTAATCAGAAATTCAATGCCACAAAGTTAATCAAAGGCAATTAATTACTAAAGAGTAAATGCATTTTAATTTGTATAATCTTTAAATCATATTTAGATGTAGGAACTTGATGAGAGTTTGTCATGAAAATATTCCCTTATCTCTTACCAGTAAACGATCAAATTAAATACACATCACCTTAAATTATGGTCATAATTCTATCTTTTATATTTCATAGTCTCTTTTCAGTCATTTCCTTTATGAAATTAGATTGAAAATTTGATGAAAAATTGGAATTCCACTAATAAAAGATTGAAATTATAATTTTGGGATTATATTTTCATTGTAATGATTACTTATATAAGAAATAATAATGATAAATGAAATCGTTTAATCAACATTAACGAAATTGAAACATTTATAAGCATTTCTAAAATTGAAATAATTCATTTGCATGAAATCAAACTGCTAGTATTGATACTGGAATTCAAGTAAAGTTCAATCATTGTAACCTCAAGAGTGATCAGTATTTGAACTTGAGTGTTCAATGTTGATGTTGTAAGCTACAGGCAGGGGAGATAATTCATGATATGTCTCTTATTCTTTGAAGTTATGACAATATGACATTCATACCCTTTCAGATGCATTTATGTTTTATATTTTTTTTTTACATATGTATGTCAAATTCTACAGAATGTTTTAAATATAGACTGAAAAATAATTACAATAATCAATTACTTTATTTGGAATCATATTTCACATTTCTTCATTTGATAACCAAAATCAATTTGTGTAATTTTTAACTAATAGCCTTTAATTGTTGCTTTATTATGACAAATTGATCTCTAATAATTTACATCAGCTACATCACAATATAATACTGTTCCCCAAAATGTATGCCAATTTATAAATTAGACCCAATTTAGTTAATTGGTAAAGGGATAAACTTTTATTTATCATAATCTTATTTAAGCATGATATAATTAGAGTCATTTCCTTCTTTATCCGTTCTGTATAATCTGAGTAATTCACTCAAATTGACTTTTTATTGATAAGTTAGGAGACTGCATTGGAGCCTCATTGTGACAAACCAATGTAAAACATTGATATCAAATGAGCAAATTGCTTTATAAAAGAACGGTTGATTTGATCAATGATTTAAATTGAAATGAGTATAACATGATCTTCTTAATAATCAATAATGTTCTCTGATATTAAACAAAATTTACACTATCATTTCACAAATTAATTGTGTTAAAAAATTCAAACATATTTTCATAGCAAGTATTTAATTATTTATAATTCTTCCTGTTTGACAACCGTTGAGCATGTTTACTGTAAATAACAAAAGAAAACAATCTTTAAACTGTAACAAAATATGAAGTCTCATATTAATAACAATTTAATTATAAGTATCAAATAAAGTCATTCCAGTACTGGTTCATGGTCTAGCCATAAGAAGCAATAACAGCCAAAGTGAAAAGTGTGATTCAGGTTACCATCCTAACCTACATTTTAGTGCAGGACATATAGAATATACTGTCCAGTTGTCAACTGTGTATAAGATATTATTTCAGCTCTTTACCCTAACTGTAAACAACAAACAGACAAAAACCAAACATTTTAACAAAGTAGAACATTGCAGACCATAATTCGTCTCAGGCTATAAGAGGAATGACAATCAGTCTTTCATTAACAGGTATTAGGGATGTGGGAACGCTATGCCCAACTTGTAACATGGACTGTCCTGAAGCAGGTAATATTTGTTTTGTCAGGATAATGCCTGTGGACAGGAACAAAATGTGATACTTGACACAGCTCTTTTGTAAAAAAAAGAATAGGTCACCGTCAGTGTAACGTGGGAAGGGCAGGGGTTGGGGGGGGGGGGGGGGGGGGGAGGGAGGAATGCAAGTAGTTAATAGAGACTAAGGAAAATATATAGTGCATTTAACAAAGCTGGTTGCTTTAGTTTCAAATGCAACTTCATTAATTGCAATTACAATTCGATAAGTGATCAATTATTTGTTTTTCTTCTTTTCCCTGAATTCATACAAATAGTACTTTACACAGGAAAATGTAGAAGTAAAATACTTTATTCAAGATTTATTAGAAAATTCAAGTCAATTTACTTTTCTTCAGGTCAAGTAGACTTTGCAGAATGATTGCTCAGAGACAAGTGCTTACAAAAAGTTTTTGTCTTCTATTTTCTTAGTATATACAATAATGTTACAAAAATCCTATGTCTAATTTCAGAGATTTGTAGGCACCCAGAATTTTTTTTCTCCATTTCTTCACTCCTAATTAATGGGCTATTATATTGAAAGTTTCAAGAACTTTCAAATTTTAAATGATGCTATGGTTTTTATGACATCTAACAAAAATCTACATTATCATTTTTTTGCTCTCATCAGTTGCATTTATAAATTAACATTCTTTGGGTGAAATGAAGTTTATGATGGTAATTTCTTGGTAAAATATGATATTTCTATTTGAGACAGGTCTGGAACAATAAATTACTTAAATTTGGTCTTCACTTAAGAGTTTAATTCGCCCTTGATGAGAAGCATTTTAACATCATCTCAAATCGATTTATCTGTTTAATTCAATTATACTTGAGTTCTTCAAGGCAGGAAATAAAAACCCATATTTTCTGATTTTTGCTTTCATTCATTAAGAGTTTATTTATGAGAAGCTCTTTGTCCATTTCAAGCACTCAAGCACCATTGATGAAGCAAAGCAGCTGGAGTGAAACTGTAGCTACTTCAACAAAATGAAAAATTAACATGGGAAAGAAGAAGCTCTTGTCATTACAAAGAGAATTCCTCAAGTGTCAGGACATAATATTGGCCCTAGTTTATCATCTACTGTTCTCTTGTACAACCCTTGAAAAATATAATGATAGTAAATAATGGCGTAATAACATACTTTATATCGCCACTAAACAGATGTGTTTCCTATGCTGCACCTTTTATGCAAGTGGTACAAAAAGTTTTATAACTATCTGATTCATTTTATTAAAAGCTGAGCAAAACTGCTACCATAATATATTTCATTTCTAGAAATATACAACAGAAATTGACAGTGTGTGAAATTGTAATATTTGTTTTAAAGAGAAATCTGACCAAGGGAACATTGGAAACTACTGACAGAGATCAAATTTACCTTCAAGAAAAACAAGGACAAATTCATTATTTAACTGCTTTATATACTTCACAAAAAATACTAATTAATAGTATAATACAGAATAAATCTAAGAAGCTGCAGTTCATAATTTTTATCATTCCCCTTTATCATAGTATTCACAGACATACTCAACAAAAACAAAAAAGAAAAACTTAATTTGAATCAACTGTTATAAACTTAGCACTTATATTTTTTACTATGCCACTGCTGGTCCTGTAATGATATGCACATGATATCACAATATGTGATGGATGGATTTAATTCCAGAGCCATGGCCCAGTCTGTGCCCCTATGCAGGAGACCAGTGAAAGCAAAACATGG
Organism: Limnoperna fortunei; assembly: GCA_944474755.1. Classification (NCBI taxonomy): domain Eukaryota; kingdom Metazoa; phylum Mollusca; class Bivalvia; order Mytilida; family Modiolidae; genus Limnoperna; species Limnoperna fortunei. Next base: position 44,112,249 of record OX104116.1, on the reverse strand, counting down.
CCTGCATTAAGCTCCCGCCAATTTGAAGTACACTATGTCATACAAACGGTTATTTACAACATTAATAAATTTATTGATGGCAAACAGGCACATAAACTGCTATATAATTTTTTCTGTCATAGTTTTTGGATGCTGACTGAATTCCTGCAAATTAATGTTTTATTATAGGTGTTGTCTTGCATTGTTTCAGCCTGTTGTACATACATACAGCCTGTCGTGCTAGCTGAAGCCATTTAGAGTGTAATGGAAGACAGATTTTGTTAGGTGACTTTTTAAACTATCTTAAATCTGTTTTAATACTATTGCACTTTTATTTTAACAAGTCTTCCATTTTAGATGTAAAATATCTTGAGTGAAATTTGGCTTAAAACATATACTTGCAATATTGTTATATCAAAGGCATGGTAAATAAAAGAACATGAAAGTTGCTTGTGTTGGAACAAATACAATAATTTCCATCTTGTTTTTGAATAATTAAACTAATCAATTTGTAAAGAATCAAATGGAATACATTTTAGATACAAACTTTTTGTATTAAAATACAAGAATAAAAAAAGAAATACAACCATCTATTTTCAGTGTTTGGACGAATTCCCATTCAGTCTAAATTGATTCCGGGTTTCGGTTGCCAGCAGGGGTAGAAAATGATATGTTCATTACGATACCGAGTTCTTGCATTCATTTCTATTGTGACAGGTGAACACTGTTGACAATTAGTTACATTGTCAAAATTAAATTTTAATGTTTGATAACTGTTTCGGTCCCTTTGTCTAACTTTTACAAACAGATAATCAACTGATTTCAATAAATTCATTATAAGCAATACAAGTGCTTAATTTTGTCTAATACAATTTATTTCACATCAATAGATATTACCACAGATATATTTACAGACACTTTTGTCTGTTTCAAAAATCTTCAATTATAAATGAAATGCATATTTTTGTGATTTTATATGTATATAGTATTAAAAAGAATCAATTGTTCAACAAAATAAAAATTATATATTTATCATTCAATGTTATATAATAATGCCAACTGGTTTTATTAAAATGATACAGTATGCATGCTCCCCTCAAACTCTGCATTAACTGTTCTCAAAGGGGGTTTTACATTGTTTAATTGCATGTATAATTGAATATTTTTGGAAAGTCTGTTTATATAACTTCATTCATAAATTATTGTTGAAAACTAAACTTTATATTAAATGTTGTATTCCATGAATTTCATAATAATGCTTTGTACATTTCCATAATGCAATTTCAAATAAATCCTGCAAAAATTTTAAACAATTCCCATTCTAGCCTACAAAGCATTCTACTTTCCTATTACAAAATAAGTTGATCCATCAATATTTAATTATGCAATACATATGACAGGGACAACCCAGTGTTTCACCGTAAAATGAAACCTTTTCCTTTCCAAAGCATAGAAGTGCAAATTATTTTTTGTTAATAGGAATTTTTTAATATGACCAACATCATCATAAGAAGTAGAACGTTTATCTATTTTCTAAATCAAAATAATTTTTATATTTCAAACTTAAAACTACAAGCTATACTATTGCATGATATATATTTCAAGTCTTCCTAGCAAGCTTTAATTGAATAATGGCAGTTTTATACTACTGGTATGCATTTGATAACATCTTTGGGGAGGATTTTATTTACCCCTCCCTGCTGAGATCATTATAACCTTTAGTCAGTTTGTGTTGATAACTAGATCAAAGATTATGGTATAATATCTTTGTAATGTCTTATAAACACTGCTAAAATCTTATCATCTAGTTGAAAAACTATGTGCTCCTGTTACATAGGAGGAATATGTGCTGATAAGATCTAATTGTAACTTTGTATCAAAATATACTCAGATAAAATGGGTATTAATCCATTAGAGAGATTACCACCCTATAAGAAGTCCCCTGTTAATAAGGATCTAGAAGCTCAAACTCAACATTTGTTTAAAACACACCAAGTTCTGTAAAACTGACTATCTGTCTACTATACCAATATCCAGAAAGTTCATGCTAATAATGTGATGGGTTACTTTTTTAAATGCAACAAACATTTTATTACAAATGCAGCCACCTCAACCCCACCCCCTCCAAAAAAACCAAAACAAAAAAACCCCTAAACATTAAAACAAAAAACATAAAAAAAAACTTTGACAACTACAGTCTATTGGATCTATATACATATAGGACAGAGATCAACTTGCAGTAAACAACTTAATCTAGTGAACAATTGTGGAAAAAAAGAATTCATATATGCTGACAATTGTTCAATTTTTAATGTAATTATATATTTCTCATGTATTTAATGAGTAAATAAAACAAGAAAATTTAATATCTTTCAGAAGTCAATGGCCTTTTGCATGGTTTGCAAAGTTCAGTAACAATATCAACAGAACCTTACAGAATGGTTGAAACATGATTTTGTGATGGGGATACATCCATCAAATCCCCTTCTCATAATAAGTATATCTTAGATTATATCATATAAATATGTCAGATATCAAAGTTTTTAGTGGAATTCCTGGTTGAAATATACACTGTGGTAGTCAGCTGCTGAAACTGATCACCTTACAGATAAATTACAGTATATAAATGTACTTATCAAATAAGATACTATTGTTTTATATACAAAGATAACAGACAAATTTATCAGTTTATGATCAGAAAAATTATTTGATAAAATGATTACTTATTATTTGATAATAGAACTTCTGAGACCAAATTTTGTTTTTCCCATTAAAACACTTTGTTGCATATACTATCCTCCATTTGAAGTCCATGTACTGTTTAATTAAATATGTATCTAGATTTGTAGCAGACAGGATTTACAACACTACAACAATTAATTAATGTAATTATAGGGCTTTGAATTTATCTGTGTATTCATTATATGTGAAATTTATAAAGTTAAACCCTTCAACCTAAACTAGAAACTAAATTTCAAAATTTTTATTTTTCATACTATAAAATTTGCCTAACTACTAAATAGAGGCCTATGATGAATTTCCAAATATCGATAAGTGGCAAGGTCAAAATCATGTGACACAAATCTATGCAAATTTCAAAAAAGTTTTAACATTTTCTTTCATGATCCTGGCCTATTCTATTCTTTGTTAATTACTGAAAACTACAAAAAGTGTAATACCATAGTCCAATAAATATTCTTCCTGTTTGAAATTAACATTTATGACTTTTATTTCAAATTGCTAAATTTCTTGTTTCTATGTAAATTCCAGATTCATTTCCTCATGGTGTGTATCACATTTACATGTCAAACCAGGTACGGTCTTAACTGGAATTTCTTTTAATCATTTAGGATACAAATGGTGATTGAACTGATTGGCTTTCATCTTTAACGATAGGTGCCACGATAGGTGCCACGAGTGGAGCAGGATATATTTATTGTTTTATATGTCCCAAGTGTGTTATGTCTACATTTTCTGATGGTCATCTACAGAGCAAAACACTTTAGGTGAAATGATCATTTAAATTTATCACTTTTTTTTTAAAATACACAATTATTTTAATGTCCTTTGGGAGCCAGATTGTTTAAGATACAACTGGTAATTTAACCTAAAGCTTTTTTTTCAAGGGAGATAACAGATAAATTTCAATAACGAAAAAAAATCCTCACATCAATCCTTATAGAGCTCACACTGTTTGCATTAACTTTAAACTCATTTTTATATAAAAAATATAAAATAAAATTTAAAATGACACGATTTTAAGAAAATTTATCCCACAAACTAGAAAATTTTGATGGATGTTGTTCAATTTCTTTGTAGTCTACCCCATACTTATCTTCTACTTAATTACAATCTTACACCAATGAAATTTTGTAAATGATGTATTTAATACTTTGATATTAAAATTAACAAAGGTCACAAGGTATACTTTCATTAGATGAATAAGTTTTGGCAAGATATTAATAGCTACTACTAGAATTTCCTTGCAAATCATTGTATAAGTGGTATCTTCTTTGCCAAACAATATCAAATTTGAATTGAAAGATTTTCTGCACTGATTTGCTTCTCTTTTTGATTAATGATATTGACAGTAGGACAGGAAGATTGGACAAGGTGGTCATTATGACTTATAGATGGGAAAGAGGCCTACAGAAGGGGAAAATGTAACAAAAAATCATCATCTCTGAAAGGTTTGAAGCAGTTTTGTTGAAACTGTCATAATTTTATGCAAAGTGCAGATTCATGCAATCTGTCTGCTTCTTTAGAAAAACAGACAAATGTCTACAGTTTTTGATGAAATCAAATACATGTATTTAAAACAAGGAAACCCAAATAGAATTTAAATGCTAAACACTAACCTCTTTTTTGCATGAACTGGAAGAGATCATCCAGAAATTCTCTTCTTTTGGGCTCATCACTTAATTCATACAGCTGAAAAGGCAGAACAAAAAAATGAATGTAAAATGGTATAAGAATATAGAAGAGTTAACAAACAAATCCAGTAAACAAGTTGGACAATGAAAGCATGAAACCCCTTCATACAGAATCTAAAAAACTATAAAAAGAGTCTAAGCTACAAGTAGACTCAAAAACTTAAAATTGTTAAAAAAAACTTTTCTTGTATACATGCAATTGTTTTTATTCAAAATTTCCTGTTATTTGATATTGGATCAGTAAACCTGTATTTCTGTGAAACCTATTTAAATCCATTTTTTATTTGTTAAAATAATCCTGTTAGGATGTTGGATATCCTTTAAAACATAATAGTTTATAAAATAAGAAATATCATGGGTATAAATCAGTAGTTTTTGATTCAGTATGATTTCAAATTTATTTAAGAAATGATAAAGCTTATATCAATTTCATGATCAAGAAATTTGATTATACTTCAAGAAATATTCAATTGCAAATTTACTGCATATGCACTATCAGTAATGTATTTTTAAAGTTAATAAAGCTAAAAATACTAAGCCTTTACTTTTTAAAGTGTATTTACTTTAAATAAGTGTTTTAAACAGACAGCCTTTAAAAAATTATCATGCCCTTTGAAAAGTGTAAACAGACCTGCTGTTAAAATTACTTATTTAAGAGGCTGTTATTAGAATTAAAATAATTTCCAAATATCAATTATATTTGATATAACATAATTAATTTAAATTTTTAATACTGAAAAAATCGTTGTATTGGAAATGGTGCATGGTCCACTTATTGAACATCTTCTGCAAACATGTCTGCATTTAAATTAGATTTTTGTATTAGCTCTGACAATGGTCCTAATGTGTAAAAATAAACAAAGATTGTTGAATGTCACATGGAGATATTGCATGACATTTTTTACATAAAATATACAAAAGGTTAGTGGTACTTTTATTTCCCTGCAGTACGACCAAGTTAACCTGACATGCTTTGACTTATTAATGGTAAAAGTTGTCTTATGCCAGCCAACCAACTGTTGTCACTTTCTTCACATACGCGCTGCCGTTTCCCGCGCTTATTCTAGGAGGTTGTTAATGTATATTATGTAACTGTCATTTAAAAAAATATATATCCAAATGTAATCATCTTTAATAAAATTGGAATTTGTCGATAAAACTTACCTTAAGTAAATAAATTTGAAAATTTTAAGCACTGCGGAAATATTTATTTTCTAAATGATTAAGATCAATTTTGATATTAGAACCACGGGAAAATTAATCGTATAATCGTTGGAATAATAATAAAATTATTCGACTTTTTAAAACTGTCGATTAAATATTATATCTAAATAATTCCCCAAATCATTAAATGATTCTTGTAATACATGGTTATATTAAATTAAAACGATATTTTACACAAAGTCAATAAATTTACAATAGGTTAAAAGAAAGCAAATGTTTTATTGTCAGTACAACTCATTCTATATCCAAGTGGGAAATTCGACATATGGTTGCAATATTAGTTTGATAGTAGAATCTTTTGTCCTAAAATTTGGAGCAATTACATGCTTCAAAATTATTATCAAATGCATAATTGATAAAAAGGAATCATTTATATAAAACCGTCTTGATCGATTTTTCGTTTGGATATTTTGTTACAAAATATAAAGTAATTATCAATCCCAGTTGTAATCCTTTCTGCCACAGAAGCATGTTTGAATGGTTCTATTAATTATTAAGCTATGAATTAGCCATTTTGAAGACATTTGCACAGATAACAATATATTATGTATATTCTTATCCTGTACTGACGATCCTTGAATTACGAAACACCTTTTTTGTTTTCCGTCGAAGCGTAGAATTTTTAAAAATATAATCCTACCACGCAGAACGGGGCACTTTTACATTTCTTATATCAAAATATTGTTTATGGAAAATGCAAATAAGAATTGAAATTACTTTGCATAAATAAATTAACATATTTTTAAGCAAAATTAGAAAAATTATTGCAAATAGAAACTTAAAGTAATGAAAAATTGATAAAAATACATTTTAACTGTGAATACCGGTTATTGTCTACAGCTGAGTATACGTGTGTAATTATGTAATGAGAACTGAGCTGTTTATCCAAGTGAAAAGTCAAAATAATAGGATTGCTTATAGCATCAAACATTTTTTTCCAGTTTCCCCATCGTCATCTGTCGTCTAATTAATAATTAATTTTAAATGACCGTTAAAGAGAAAGTTTATCCCAGAACTAAAATATAATATAATAGTTATTAATATTTTATAATAAAATTTATAAAGAATAATAAATGCAGACTTGTTAAAGGTTTAAAGGTAATTTTATATTTCAAATTTTAAATTTTGACTGAAACCTTTGAATTAAATCTTGTTTATTCTTTTATGAAATTAAGATTTTTTTAAATTCTGATATTGACATACTTGTTTGAATTGTTCCTCAAAGGTCAGTGGTGAGATGGTCCATCGACGTTGTAGGACTGATAGAAGTGGCACTCATTGGAGAGTGGCTGTTCCTGTATCTTCGAGATATGCATGGTTAAGAAGGTCAAACGTGGATCGCTATCCGCCCTTAGGAGGTGGCTCTCACGAAGAGCCCTATAATCATCATGATGTTTATTTATTCTCAAATCTTCTCCACGTTCTTCTGAATGCCTTCTATCAGCATGTAGCCTCAAAGGATCTTTTCGAAGCTCTTCATGCCTCCTCCTAACTAAAGCCTCTTCATGCGCTCTTTTTAATTCTCTCTCTATCTCAATTCTCTCCTCTCGTTCTTGTCTTTTCATCTTGTCATACAATTCCTTATCGGTCGGATCTAATTTTTCTCTGCTTACATCATCAACATCTTTGTCACTCCCGTTTTCTGAACTGTCTAATTCGGAGTCGTTTAAGTCTCCATTAGTCTGTCAAAAAAAATCGTCAGTTTTAGGACAAGATAACAGGCAAGTTTACTTGTTAGAATTTTAAGATAATGTATTTTCATTTCAAAAGTTGAAATTATTTCATACACGTTTAAAAATAACATCTAACTTTTTAATAAGGCAAACTAGTCTGGTCCAAATTTATAAAATGAAAATTAATTAATTAAAATTTCATTTATTGTTTTAGTTTAAAAAATACACTTGAAAAAATAGGAATCTTCCTTTAAAAAGGGTATAACGTTTTTGCTTTCAGTATATTTTAAAATAAAAAATTATAATTTAATTATTTAGATGTTTTTTAGCGTCACCAAATTTAATTTAAAATTAAATGATAATAAAAACAAGTAAAAAGTTTACACTAAATTAAAATATTAAGTTGGAAAATAAAAAGTATTTCTTACCAGGCTATCTCTTGGACTTATTTCCCCGTCCGACATCTTTTGCTTTTTTCTCCTAATAAACAAAAGAAGTTAAATGCACAAAAGTTTATATTTTTCCGATCTCGAACAATTTTAGTGTATAGTTAACGTATCAATGAATAAAACCTCAACGAACAAAATAATTTAGTGTTAACACGTGATGACCCTTAGCCTATAACCTTGGTTATTTTTATCCTATCAACGTTGACGAACGGAATT